>OY998240.1:23498877-24818477 GCA_963922005.1 Cornus suecica | reverse complement strand
AGATTTGGGGTTGGGGTTGGGGTGTTTGGTTTGAGGGTTAGATTGATTCTAAGGGGGTGTTTAATTTAGGAGTTAAATTAATTTAGGGATTAAATTGATTTAAGGGGTGTTTGGTATAAGGGTATTTTAGACATTTCACACTATGAGGAGGTGTAAATGAAGATATGCAAATCTGAGATGTCAAAATGAAGATAGGACAAACCTCAGGGATGTAAATGAAATTAACCCTATATATAAATGTAGAGTTACTTTTTCACTTAAAATTTGTTGGACACGTGACATTTTCATAGCCACTATCCAAATCAACGAGAGCAGCGGACTCAAAAACTAGCGTAGAGGATCCGGATCCGGATCCGGATCCAGTATCCTATACTACATATCATAAGGTCACTGTTGTTTGCTGGAAAATACGGACAAAATCAAAGGAAAGTAAACAAAAGATGCAGCTAGACTATGTATGTGAGAGTAAGTACATGTGTTTCGTGTAGAGACAGATTTGCTCAATTAGCACCAACAGTAGCTAATTCTGCCTAAAGCTCCTTTATTTCTCTCTCTCTCTCACACACACATACACACACAGAAAAGCTTCCAATATAAAACAAAGAGGAATGAGGTAGCCACGAACACGACAGAGCACAAAAGGCACTGAGGCCATTAATGGTGAGACTGATCTGCAGCCTCATGAACAGTAGTAGTAGTTCAACACAAAGACAACACTTCTCTGCACTACCAACTCTCTCCCTCTTTTTATCTCAAATATCTTTTCTACTACTTTTGTCAGCTTGGCCGGCACATCTTTTGCTGCTGCTTCTTCATTTTTTCATCTCTATCATGTAATGGGGTTTTGACACGTGGACCACACCCCATCTCCACATCTTTTGATCTGGTCCTTGTGCGGTGTCGTTTTCGTTTTCCTCTTCTTCTAAGGTAGGCGTCGTATCGGCCCCCATGTAATATCTACAAATCCCTATGCTTTCATATTTTGATCAACTTATTCTATTTTTTTCAGAAACTTTTTCTAATATTAATAAATTTGATTAATTTGTCCATTTTTTATAATTTTGGACAAAATTATTTTTGAAATTAGAGGAGAATTTACTGATAAACGATTTTTTTTATTTATACATGTCGAAAAAATACATTAATGCCAAAATAATTTTTTTTGCAACTACCAATTAAGGTAAAATATATATAAAAAAATTAAATACAAAATATAAAAAAATATTTTGAACTACAAATAATTTTTTTTTTTTCATTTTTAACATTGTTTTTTATATTTTACTATAAACGAAATTTTTTTTATTTTATGCCGAAATAAAAAATTAATGTATCAATATTTTTAACTTTCCAGTACATTACCCAAAAATTAATGCATCAAAATTTGATTTCTACAAAATTAATGCATCAATATTTGAACTTTCCAATTAGATATTTTTTTGGCATAATTGTTTTTTTCGTTTATTGTAATATCTATATATATATAATTAAAAACGAAAAAAAAATCTCATTTGTAGTTTAAAATATATTTTTATATTTCGGACCTAATGTTTTTATATTTTACTGTAATTGGTAGTTCAGTTAAAAATATTGATGCATTAATTTTTTATTTGACATAAATCAAATTTTTTCCATTTATAGTAAAATATAAAAAATAAAGTTAAAAACAAAAATAAAATTAAAAAGGAAAAAAATATAATAGTTGTAGTTCAAAATATTTTTTTATATTTCGAACATAATTTTTTTATATATTACCCTAATTGGTAGTTCAGTTAAAAATATTGATGCATCAATTTTTTATTTGACATAAATCAAATTTTTTCGTTTACAGTAAAATATAAAAAATAAAGTCAAAAACGAAAAGAAAATTAAAAACAAAAAAAAAAATCTCATTTGTAGTTCAAAATACTTTTTATATTTCGGACCTAATTTTTTATATTTTATCCTAATAGGTAGTTCAGTTAAAAATATTGATGCTTCAATTTTTTATTTGACATAAATCATTTTTTTTCATTTATATTAAAATATAAAAAATAAAGTTAAAAACGAAAAGAAAAATCTCATTTGTAGTTAGAAATATTTTTTATGTTTTGTACGTAATTATTTTTATATTTTAACCTAATTGGTAGTTCCCAAAAATATATTACTTTGTCATTAAAGTTTTTTCCTGGCATAAATCAAAAAAGTTTCGTTTATAGTAAAAAATAAAAAAAACGAAGTTAAAAGCGAAAAAAAATCTTATATATTTGTAGTTCGAAATATTTTTTATATTTCGAACTTAATGTTTTTATATTTTACTCTAATTGGTAGTTGCAAAAAAATTATTTTGGCATTAATGTTTTTTTGGGCATATATAAATAAAAAAATTGTTTATCAGTAAACCCCCCTCTAGTTTCAGGGACAATTTTGTCCAAAATTATAGGAAATGGGGCAAGTTGATCAAATTTGTTAACATCGGAAAAGTTTTCTGAAAGAAAGGAGAGTAAGTTGATCAAAATATGAAACCATAAGGGGATTTGTTGATAATAACCCTTATATCAAATAGACCTCTCTCCCTCGTTAGTCTGTTAAGGCCGACAGTTTTTTGGACATGTGCTGCTCACATTCTCTATAATTTTATATAGTTGCCCAAAATATTCCTCAATTATATTATCATAAACCCCCCTCAAATTTTAAAAAATCATCAAACACCCCTGGCCTATCATGTAACCCCGACCCTATACTTTCTAATTTAATTAATTAACCTATTTTCACCATAAATTGGGTCATTTCTCATAATTTATACCCATTTTCATTTTTCATAATTCATACACATTTTGCCCTTGAAGCATATTACTATGATATTTTAATTATTTTCTATTCAAATTGCTTTTGCATATTACTATGATATTTTAATTATTTTCTACTCAAATTGCTTTTGAAGTCAATTATCTATATTATAACAGCGCAAAGCGTTTATAATATTTCTATACATCTATTTTCTTAAAAAACTAAAATAATACTCCCTCCGTCTCAAATTATAAGTCCCTTTAGGGGAATTCAAATTTTTAAGAGAATGACTTTTATTGTAGTGTTATCGAATGAAATACCAACTTTACTCATGGTTCCACATAGTGATGTGATGGTTTATAGTGTATATGTTTTATAAATTTAATGTTTAAAGATTAAATTAATAAATTGATCCAATAAAGTGTTTTGACTTTTCAAAGTGAACATTTAGTTTGGGACAAAGGAAGTAATAATTAAAGTATAAGGGGGTTACTTGACAGACCAATGGAGTATTTTATAATTTTTGAAAACTTGAGGGAGTTTTATGATAATATCCAGTTAAAAAATATGTCAAAAGTACTTTAATCTAAATGCCGACGTTCTTTTGAAGGGTATTTTAATCATTTTACTTTGCCGTCAATGAAATTGACGGACATGAGACGAAGATGGGCCAATTTGATGAAATTGAATAGTTCATGGGGTGATATGGATATAGGAAGGATTAGTTGATTAAATTCAATAATATAAAAAATTTAGTGAAATTAAACTGAAACATACAACAAATGTCAACATGGCCTCAAACTAGAATATTGTTAATATCATATATATATAGGGTAATTTAAATTTTGATCCTCTCGAAATATGATATATTACATCTGCACTCTTTATTGTTTGAAAAATTATAATTTCACCCCCTTTATTTCATTTATGTTCAATTCAGATGATCAGAGTTGTGAAATAACTTATCAACTAATGGTTATTTTTCATGTTTTTGCATCTAGTTGAGGGTATTCTAAATATTTTATCTCTGAAAACGTGATGAACGTAAACGTTGACTGAATTTGATTACGCTGGAAGTTCAATTGAGGGAGCCATTTGATACAATTTATAAATTTGAGAAGGTCTAATTATAATTATCCAAACAATAAAAAATACAGGTGTAATACATCATATCTCGAGAGAATGTACTTGTAATTTATCCTATATATATCTCCAAGTTTATACCCTTTACAAAAAAACGTTACAATCTCAGAGACTGCTATCACATATTTTTCCAATTGTGAATAAATGCTGAGAAAAAAAAACACACAGAAGTTTGTGAACAAATGCATCAGAATCCTTATGTAATAATTAATTAAGTCAAATTTTGTTTGTTTAGTAAAACAAACTTTTGCCACAACCCCACGCCTCCCAACAAAGTATTCATGGTGTATCAAGCTAATTGTTAGAGGTGTCCATTAATTTGTTCCGCATCGAATTTGAATGAAAAAGTAATTGGACATATCAATGGGTGAATGTTAATCATATTAATTAACTTAATTTTTTGATTTAAACATCTGTAAGTGGGTTGAAAAAAGAAACACATAGTTTGACAGCACTTTAATCACATGGTTATTTTTTTATATCTTTACATCTAGTTGATGATATTCTAAATATTTTACTTCGGAAAAAGTGATGAACGTAAACGTTGACTGAGTTTGACTACGTCGAAAGTTCAACTGAGGGGATATTTGTTACAACCTACAAATTTAAGGGGGGTTAGTTGTAATTATTCAAATAATAAAGAATGCAAGTGTAATACATCATATCTTGAGAAAATGTAATTTTTATTTATCCTCTCTCTCTATATATATATATATATATATCTCCAAGTTTATACCCTTTATAAAAAAATTTACAACCTCAGATACTGCTATCACATATTTTTCCAATTGTGAATAAATGTTGAGAAAAAAAAACACACAAGTTTGTGAACAAAAGGATTATAATCCTTATGTAATAAGAGGACTGTTAATCATAGTTGCACTTGCAAGTGTGATTTGACAATTGCAATTGTGATTGGGTAGGATATACGGTAGTAATAATTAATGCACTTTCCTGAAATGAGTGTTTTCTTTGATAAAATCAACTAAATTAATTATATTTGGATGGTATTATAACTGTATACAAGTTGTATTATGTTTTATTGTTTTGGTAATTGACTTTGATTTTGATTAAAAAGAATAAAAAAATAACATCTAATAGCACTAATTTATAAAAAGAAAAAAAAACTCACCCAATCAACCAATAAACCGTAATACAACAAAGTATAATTAAATATTTTCCTATTGAAATTAGTATTTTTTTAATTAAAAAAAGATGGAATTAATGCTATCATTAGTTTTTTTAGAAGATTAATGCATCCTAACTGTATAAGTATAAATAAATTATTATGTTTTATTATATCCTTACTAATTGGGTTAGTAATCCACAACTTTTTTTCTTGTTATAAATTTGTATTGTGTTTTATTGTTTTTTGGTGATTAAGTAAAGATGTATTTCTTTTTTCCACATGTAAAATTAGTGCTATTATATGTTTTTTTTCTCCTCTTGAAATTGAGATCAAAATCAATAATTTCATCCATAACAAAACAATATAACATAATATAATTTGTATACGATTATAATGATCCTAGTAGCATTAATAATCAAATATAATAATGATAATCAATTTGTATAAGTATACATTTTTTATAGAGTTATATTGCTAATACAATTTGTATAGAGTTATAATACCATCCAAATACTATTAATTTAGTTGGTTTTATCAAAGAAAACACCAATTTCAAGAAAATGTATTAATTATTACTTCCATGTATCTACCCAATCACAACTGGGATTGTGATTAGCAGTCCTCATAAAGTATTCATGGTGCATGGGGTAAAGTATTCATGTTTATCGGGCTAACAATTGTTAGAGGTGTTCATTAATTTGTCCCACATCAACTCGAATGAAGAAATAATTGGACATATCAATTGGTGAATGTTAATCCTATTCATTAACTTAATAATATTTTAATAATGTTTTGAGTTAAACATATGTAAGTGGGTTGAAAAAAGAAACACATAGTTTGACCATACTTTAATCACATGGAATCCACTGTAGGACTCATTTCTCTTTACACTGGACGATTATGAAGCCATGTTGTGTTAGATATATGTTTCAAAATTATTTTTCAAACTAATATTATATTTTATGATATTATAGATTATAGAATGAACCAAAATTACATCACTTTGATTTCTGTGAAACATATCTTTTATTGGTTCATTTACTTACAAATAATATATTTTACCATCTTGAAAAGTACGTTTTCAAAGTTTATTCATTAATCAGTTAAATGAATCTTAATGAACTTTGGGAATTTAAGAACCATTCACTTGAGTGCATGGAAAAGAATCCAAGTATTCTTAGTTCTTAATATATACTTCTCCATATCCTTGGACATTCTGAAAAGAGATTAGGTGTTGCACCCGATAGTGTATCGTGCAAATACACTGTAGTTGGATCGAGTTCAGGTTTGGTTGAATCCTGGAGATAGAGTTGTTATTATCCCTTGCACTTTGTGGGAGGCTTTGACTATCTTCAAGAAGCGTTTGCGTGCCTCCAAGCTATGGTCCGGGTATTCATGGAATTCTATTTCTGCCATATATGTAAGTGCAAGTGATTTCGTGATTTTATAATCACCTATCTTTCTAATAATTTGAAGATATGTATTTTCTCCTATATGATGGCATAGTTTTGCTTGGACTCGTTTCAAAACAATTATCTTGAGTTGATGAAATTTTTCTCCTCGAAGGAAAGTTATATTTATTGTGTCATCTATTTGGTTACCACTATTGAGGTTTCAGGAAATTTTTTAAAATAGCGGGGTTTGAAATACATGGAGATATTAAGTTCTCTCTTGCAAGACATACAAAAGATGAAGCAATTGTGGCTAGTGAAGTTAAAAAGATTAATCCTTCCACGTGCTTAGTTGTTTGATCACATTCTTAAGAAGATCAACCGATTTTGAGAGAACAACTATGAATTTTTCTCACTCAGAGAAGATTATTGATAAACTATATCACATGTGATTCTAGATTACAGCTAATGCACAATAAAGGCAACATTGCAGCTCAAATTCAAAATTATCAATCTTGAATATGCTATAATTGGATGAGGCTTGACACAACTTTTTCAAGAAGTTGAGCACACATCTATAATATAAAGTATTGTGATGCTTTGCATTGAGTCAACAGATATTTCAAAGGTGTGATATCTGGGAAACACAACCTTCTATGCTTGGAGGATATGTGATACAACTTGGAATTGGGTTCAAATAAATCTGCTTTAAGTTTTCCTAGGTGGTGATGTTGCCTCTTGGAGGTCTAGTAGACAGGTATATTTTAAATTTATTTTAATTTGAATCCATATTAATCTCAAGTGCAGGGAACACAAGAGAAATATCCTTCTCGAGACTTTGCAAAGATGATACGTATGTTGCAATTTCAATTGAAAGAAAGTCATGGCCAATTGTGAAAACTCTCGAGTTAATGAGAGAATGAGATGTGGGAAGTATAACCTATTATGACATTGGTAGACGTACCAATGAGAGCTAGCAAAACTAGCATTAATTCACTTTATTAAGATATGAGACTGTATATATAGTGAGAATGATGAATTCAAGAAATTCATCTGTGAGATCATCATATGTGGGTCTTATTAATTATGGCGTTGAGGCCATACAGTTTTCTGATAACTGTGATAGACCCATTACCCAAGTTTTTCTTGGAGGAAAGACGATCTTAAATACATTGAGGTGATTGGGACTAAGCCTGAAATTAAACTATACTTGGGGATACCCAACCTGATGAGTTTCTCAGGTTTAATGGGAAAAACGAACAAATATAACAGTTATTGTGGGAGCACTACAAATATGAATATTGAGAGTCCCATTCCTATGGTGTAAGTAGTGCTAAAAGTCTTGTAGTAATTTGGAGGATGAGATTTTATCTCTTAATGAATCTATGGACATTATTCTCGGGGTGACTACAAGACACTCATGATAGATCCACCTAGTTGAGAGTGAAAGCTGGTCACCCTCTATGAGACTTTAGGCTGTCTTTAGAACTCTTAATGAGAAAACAGGATGAAGCACAGACCTTAAAGTGCTAAGCCAGATGCACAAGAATCTTTGAAAGAAATGTGTGTGTGACAAGTCCAGTTTGTCCGTATGGGTTCATTAGTTCAAGGTTTCCTCCACTAAGGTTCCTGGGCAAGCTTTGACTTGTTTACACTAGGTAAAAGATCAAGTCCAAAAGACACCTTTATTTATGCACATTACTTTCCTGAATACCTAAATATTTTATTACTTAAAAATCAATTTTGAAACAAGTGGGAGATTGTTAGATATATGTTTCAAAATTAATTTTCAAACTAATATTATATTTTATGATATTATAGATTATAGGATGAACCAAAATTACATCACTTTGATTTGTGTGAAACGTATCTTTTATTGGTTCATTCACTTACCAATAATATATTTTACCATCTTGAAAAGTACATTTTCAAAGTTTATTCATTAATCAGTTAAATGAATCTTAATGAACTTTGGGAATTTAAGAATTTTGGAAATTTAAGAACTGAAATTACCTAGATGATCAATGAAAATAGCCGGGGGGGGGGGGGGGGGGGGTGAATAGACTTTTTATGGATTTATTGACAAATTAATAATAATTGCAGAAAAGTCAATTTTAATCCAATTATCTAACAAGATAAATCATACAAAGATTAATGTAAGTGAAGAAAATAAAGCAATAGAGATACAATACTTTTACGTGAAAAATATTGGAAACACTCAAAGTAAAAATCACGGATACGCTCGGGTATCTTATGCGATGTCAAATGTATAAAAATATGTGGTTAAAAACAACACCTTAACGATTCTAGGTTTTACCATACGCAAGCGCATGTATCAATTATAGAATAACAAACGGCTTGAGTAAGGGATATAGATCCCACAAAGACTAAGATTGTTCACTTTATCAATTCAAAAAAATTGAATTATATTTTCTGAAAATGATTTGTTTGGGTGGTCAAAGACCAAATTATCTATTTTAACTAATAATATCTAAAAATCAAATTAGATTGGTTATGATTCAGATGAGAGAGAAAACTAGGATTTTCATCACTCCACCACTAACCGCATAATATAGTTCTATCAATGTAACAATTGCAAGAAGGCGATCCATAACTGTGAATCCAGTCGTACCGCAAATAGCTAAATATGACCCCAAAAAGGAGTACCATCAACTGGATCGCGACAACCCGTCTCATGACTGACCTAACTAGTACATGCCAATTATATTAATCTAATATATTACTACTGCATGAAAATAAACTAAAGCATATCTATATTAAATCGCCAAGGCACGACTTGTGTCAACCTAGGGTTTCAAGTTTCATTACCACCATTGTGTAAAAAATCATAATTAAACATCCGAGTTCCTGATTATATTGAATAATCATAGTTGTGCAAAATAATATATTCATTCCATTTAAGACAATAATTTAGAACAAATATAGAATTTTATATTACAAATCAGTACGGTCTCTTAACTACTACAATCATCACAGTATGGTCAACAATTTCCCCTCGTTACAATTGAAAACAATGAAAGAACTACATTACTTGGCTAGGGTTTTGTTAGAAAACCCTAGATACCGAGTTAGTTGGTCATGGAAGATGGTGACTGCATCATTGATGTAGAAACGCTCTCCATAGTCCTCTTCTCTAGATCTCTAGGTTTGAATATGACTCTCAATAGCAGTAAGTCTGAATGAATGAACCTCTTTGAATGAACGTCTCCCTAAAACCAACCCTCTGAATCTCCTAACTCAGAAATCTTCTCTTTGTATATATAGGAAATGGTATAGAGAGACCCTTTTTAGTCTTTTCACTCTAAAACTCATGTAAACCCTAACTTCTCATATATATAAGTGTATGTACATGTATATAGAGGTCTTGAGTTGCATGCACTTCTTCCAATTAAGTCGGGGGTGAAACATGAAAAATCCACGAAAAACTACAAAAAAGTTGTCGCATTTACGCTTCAAGCGTAGGTTCCAAGCGTACCTCAAAGTGTAGAAATGTGATTCCCAACCACTTTTTGAAACTGGAAGTATAGGCAAAAATATAGGTATTTTGTGAAAAATTACTTTTCTCCGTGAATGCACCAAAACGACAGTCTTGAACCCATGATACGTTTTGCAGAAGATGACAGCTTCTGGAAATGCCGTTTTTTCCATCCGGGAGCCATTTTTGTCTCGGACTGCCTCTTTGACTCTCCTCTTAGATAGAAAGAACATACTCTTCAATTAATTCACCGAAGTTAGCTCCATTTATTCATTAAGCTCCTCAAACATGTCTTAACATGCAAACACAATAAAAATACCAAATAATGGAATGAAAGAACGTGACAATAGTGAGTTAAGGGGTCAAAATGACTAATATTTGACACCTATCACACCCCCAAACATACATATTGCTAGCCCCTTAGCAATAAACTCAGAGAAATTTTCTTGTGATGATCTTCTTAATCTAACTATTCTAACTAACACTTAGCACGTGTAACAAGCCTTTTAATCCCCTAGGTTACCCCTAGTGGATGAATGAAGTCTCGTGAAGGTTTCTAGTGATGGTACCTACAAATATCTCAGTTCTCTATTAATCACGCACTCACTACCAAACAACAATTATGTCAAGCTTCGTGTCATGAATGGTTCCCACTAATAGTGAATGATTTTGCTACTTTCTACTCTAAATCCAGACAACCTTCCATGATTTTGTGAACACTCGACTATGATATTTCAGTTTCTTTTCTCCTACTTCCTTGATCAAACTTTGCCATTTTTAAGAAAAACATATCTTTCCATCTTTCTACTTTGCATCCCTTTTTATTTTTCTAAGCTCCGGACTTTCTTTCCATTGGGGATTTTTAGTCTCGACCAACTGGGCCCAAGCTTTTTCCATGGGATTTATGTTTAGCAGTCTTCTCCACTTTAAACGCGAATAGTGATATTGGTGATACCAAGGCCCGGTTACTCAGATCAAAGAACTACTTTTTGCATATATATATATATATATTTTCAATTTTCTCCATTTCAACCATAACAACTCCACATCTGCCCTTCTATTATACCAAAATTATTTTTCAACTGCATAGTAAAAAATCAACATATTTCTCATAGTGAATGTGTGTTTGTGCTTATAGGTCAAAGTCGTCTTTCTTAATTTCAATTTCACTCAGTCACTCACCCATGTAAAACCACATCACTTCATTACTTTGATCTAATCATTACTCTCATGAATGGGAATATCACATTACATACTAATCATATATCATATTCAAAAACTCAATCGTATTATAATGCAAAACATTAATGCGTGAAAACAAAGAATTGCTCCAAATTTTTTTATTTTAAAAAAATTCATAAATTTTTTCTCTCGAAAGTTATCATTCCTTGTAATACAATATACTTACCCCCAAACTTAAACCAGACCATGTCCTCATGGTCAAAAATAATATAAGAGAACATATACAGTTACCCTTGAAGCTTAATTCTGGATTCCAAAGCAAAGCACGAACCCCTTCCCCCAAACTTGATTTGCATCACCTGTAGATAACATCAACAAAGCACAAATACCCAATCATAGCAAGGGAAAATAAATTTCATCATAAATATCCAGAAATCAACATATGTTTTCAAGGAACTAAAGATTCTTTTTTTTAGAACAAAAAAATAATAATAATAAAAAAACCGAGTTGGCCTTAAGGGCCTACAATCCTAAAATGAAATAAAATAAACAAAGACGTATCATTAAGGTTCTATCGTCCCTAAAAATAAAATAAAACATAAACAAAAATCCTAAACCTAAATCTAAACCCTAATATTTCTCCTCTTCGTCATCACTTGGCAAAACGTTTTTCAACCATATTCGACGGTCTGCAGTCTTTTTCAACTTTTCCAAATATTCTTTTGGATATATCTTCATAATTTTCCACCGCATCTTATTCAACTCTTCTATCCTAGCACCTAACTGCTCAGCAATGATCTTCGGTAATGAAAACAGGTACGGAAGATAATGTTCAAATTTATCGGCACCTGCCCATTCTCTACTCACAATTGCTCGGGCAATCGACATCTTAGCCATAACATAATCAATGTTGGAACACACATTTCATTCCCATGAGTTAGGGCATACAAAGTTATAAGCATAGTGTGATCTCTTGTACTAGTCTGATTATTGGGCCGAAGTTGAGCCGAAAAGACACAATCCAAATAAAACATATTCGCCTTCAACCACCAATTATCACACGTCCTATCTCTTGGATCTGATACTGCACACAATTCTAGAACCATCTCCTCATTAGTATGTGACCATACTTGAGGATGTTCCTTCAATATTCCTTGTAAGTTTGCCGGAGTACCAATTGGTATATTCCATACATCGAAAATACTTCTTCTTCCAATCACAATAGGATCACTCTACCGAGTCACTTTAGCTTTCATAACATCAAATCCTGGTGGTCCCGAAATTGTCATATTTTCATAGATTGTTTGGACCAAGCCCGGATACACCTTTTCACCAGCCAATTTTTCTAAACTTTTCAATCCTCATTCTTTAATGATTTTCTTCTAGGTGCAATTAATACTCGATTCATCCTCTCCGGATGAAACATCTCTTCAAATTGCAACCTACACTCCAGAAACAATTTCGGTGTAGTTCAGCTTATATTTCGAATCGTAGCTCCTTCATTTGAGCTCTTTATATCCACATATGGTTCCGTACCTTTTATGAATTCCTCTGGGTCAGAATAATATTCATTAGCATTATCCATACTAACCCCCCTTGAGCTATACAGAATAGAAAAACAACAAAAGAAGAATATCTACTATAATGCTCACTCCTTGAGAATTGTGAATTGTGAATTGTGTCTACTCTATGTATGTGTTTATAGATGGATGTATTAGAATAAGAAGAGAAAAATAATTTAAATCCCTTAGCTGACTAGGAAAGGGGAAACAATAACTAATCCAACTCCAACTTGTATTTGCATTCCGTCTCCTTGTCAGATTAGGATTACTCTAAAAAGTCTACAAAAAATTCTACAACTGATCCTAAAAATAACTTAAACAAATCCTAATACAAGTATAGATACAAACCAGGCCAAAACACCCCACAAACGGGTCAAATTTATAATTTTTCAAAAACTCTCTCGTTGTAGCCTACGCTTCAAGTGTAGGCTCGGCCCAGATAAAATAAATAAATATATATATATATATATATATATATATATTAAATACACTCATCAATCTAACACATATATACCCCCAAACTTAAACGCACAAATGTCCACATAGTGCATTTTAAATTATTGAAAGAATTCAAACTATCAGCACATGTAAAATATGCGTAAAAATCCGGGAATATATCCAAGTCAATACAATTGATCAGTAAAACTTCAATTTTATACACTATGAAAATATCAAAAACATTTAGAAGATAATCGTTCAAGCAGTTGCATCAAGCCCTATATGAAACTATCTGCTCGACAATTTATCTCTAATGTAAAAAAAAATGAAACAAAAATAAATCTAAAACAAAAACCTAACTAAAACTTAGCTAAGCCTCATCATCAGAGGTCGGCGGGGGAGGTAGAATCTGCACACCCATATGATGACTCATATCGTTAAACCAATAAAATAACCGCCTCTAATATCTCCGTCGGGCCTGTCTCTCCTCTGCCAAAGTTTGCTCTATCCCCTGCATCTGTGCAATCGGAGTATCAAACTGTGCCTGAGATAGAGTAACAATACCACCTGCAGGTACCTTTGGCAACACAACCTCCTTTTCAGCAGTCGACATCTGTGGTATCTCCGCATCATCAGCAATCTCAGCCTCTTGAGCCATACTTGCATCAGTCTGACCAACATCATCAGTATGCTCCTAGGCCTATGCATCTGGTAATATACGAACCCCGGTCTCTACCTCATAATAACATTTCCATGTAACTAGGTCCAGACACTAGTTCACATCCCTTTAGCATACGAGGTACCCTATCTAAATCTGTTCTGCTCACCCGAATCCATCTCAATCCTGGCATCCAGCATAATCTTTATCACCAAGCACGGGAATCGAATAAGAAACAGATGCTGGCCAACCTTAGTTTCCTTACGCAGATGAATATAATATGTATATAGGCCCTCCCACAAAATCTGTGGGATAAAAATCCACTGCTCGAAGTCGAAAGCATAGTGGAGGGCCGTAAATGGCGCATAAAACATAGTGGTATGGCTGTGCGGTAGAATTTGAGATCGGACTATCACATCCCAAAACCAAAATATCGGGTGATAGTTCGCCTTCTTCGTGCATTTCTGATATGTATCAGCCCACTGCTTCACAGTCTGAAGTGCAACAATCTGAAAAACATATGGGAGTATCTCGGGTATTGGTAGGAACACCGCAGCTAGCTCGGGTGGACACTCGTCCAGAATACCCCACGCTTCAGCAATAGTCCGGGGAGTAATCTCAATCTCAGTACCTTAGAGCACTGTTCGTAGTCTCAACCCCCTTTTTAAATGACGCATGTGTAGCCAGAACTCCTGGATCATATCCTCGCAAATCTGTGGAGTAGCTGGGGCAAGAATAGGTAGTAGATGTCGAACCATCAATCGGACGATCGTCCAGGCAGGTACTGGCTTTAAATCCTCGAACATCCGCAATAAGTATGTCCGCTCCTGCGGATACCCCTTCTGGATCGCCCGGTCTAGTAAATCCTCTACCGATGTTGTTTGGGGCACAGGTAAATATGTAGTCAAAACTCTGGGGTCACCTTCTACAAGTGGCTCCGGTACCCTCTCATCTACTCGATCATCTCCTTGAGCGGTGTCCTCATCCTGCTCAATGTCATCACCCTCTGTATCCTTCTCCATCTCCTCAGCCTGCTGCTCCAGCATAAGTGGCGGTGATGGTGCCCGTGGAGCAACTGACTCAACTACTAGGCGACCATGTGGCAATAAGATGTAGTGTCCTAGTGTGGAACTCTATGACACCTCTGCCTCAACAGACGAGGAAGACGAGGATGCCGAGTCGACATATTGTGGTCTCCTGGCGAGTGTACCCCGATATCGAATTTGGGACAGTGCAAGAGATGACGATCTTGACCTCTGTCGCATCGGTGGATCAGCCGCAACTGCAACCTGAGCCACTCGTCTCGCTGACAACTTGGTCCGTGCCATGCCTACAATAGGAAATTTTTGAAAAGTAAGCGATAATGAACCGGACACCGAATCAAACTCAAACTATATCTAAATATATCCAATATGACAATTAAACAAGCCGTCGTCCCAAAATTTTGATATTTAATCCGCTTGCGAAGTCGAACAATTCAACTTTAGAAAATAGATCAACACACAATTTTGATCGGACTCATTCGTCAATACTAGTTTACAATTGGTAAATAAGTCATATGAAAACAAAATAATGGAACAAAACTCACCGAATCGAAAGAAACGATGATTTTCCAAAAATTGAGTTTCGAAGACTTTTCAAGTTCTTCACGTGAATCCGGACAAATCACCAACTAATCTAACGATCCACTGGCAAAGAATGATGAGGAATCGGATGGTTAAATGGTAGGATCAAACCTCTTAAAAAATGGTGGAGAATTAAAGGAGAGAGAGAAAAAAGAGTTTGAATGGAATGAGGGGGGAAAACTGACGACGGGCTACGCTTCAAGCATAGCTTGACCTACGCTTGAAGTGTAGGTCCTTTCCTCAAAAACTAATTGTGCTCTTTTGCCATCGTCTTGTCCCATCTTCAACTCCACACGTCTTAAATGCTTCATAGGCTTCATTGACACTCCATACTTAAATGATGATGGCCTCGCAACTCGATTTTACAGACTCAATCTTAAATACCAAAATAACTAAATTACCTTCTACAGATACAAACTAGGCTTCAAAGCTACTCTTATTTACCTAGTACCAATGTTTAACATCATTGGTATGACGTTGCTGCTTCTCAATACTCCGGATCAAGCTTATCCAGCTCGGGTGGTGGTTCAGTGAGATCGATCGTTTCTACCACACACTCAACTAGTTGCACCTTTATATCATTCAATCTCTGTCCATTCACTACAAACTTCTTTCCAATGTCAGGATCATTGAGCTCCATGACTCCATGTGGGAAAACCTTTGTAATCTTGTATGGCCTATCACATCTCGATTAGAGCTTGCTAGGAAACAACTTGAGTCTCAAATTAAATAGCCAGACATTTTGGCCGGGCTCAAAAACTTTCTTTCTAATATGTTTATCTTGAAACGCTTTTGTTCGGGCCTTGTAAATCCGAGAGTTTTCATACGCATTATTTCTCAACTCCTCAAGCTCTTGAAGTTGGAGTTTCCACTGTGCACCAACTTTCTTTATATCAAAATTCAATCTTTGAATAACCCAATATGCTTGGTGTTCCAGCTTTACAAGGAGATGACATGCTTACCATACACAAGATGATATGGCGACATACCAATTGGTATTTTAAACGAAATTCTGTACGCCCAAAGTGCATAATTTAGCCTTCGAGGCAAATCCTTTAAATTCGGACGCACCATTTTATCTACGATATTTTTAATCTCCCTATTAGAAACCTCCACTTGACCTTGTGATTGGGGGTGATATGGTGTACCAATTCTATGAGTGACACCATACTTCTCACACAGAGCAGGAAGAAACTGGTTGTCAAAATGGCTTCCACCATCACTTATCAAAACTCTTGGCATACCAAATCGTGAGAAAATGTTCGAATTTACAAATTCTTCCACCACTTCATGGTTAACACGTTTGGTGGCTATAGTTTCTACCCATTTCGAAACATAATCAACCCCCACAAATATATACTCCTTCTTATCTGCTTTCAGAAATGGTCCCATAAAATCAATACCCCACACATCAAATAATTCTATAATCAGAATGGTTAAAGGAATCATGTCTCATCGAGGTATGGATCCAATCTTTTGACATCGCAGACATGCCTTGCAAAAATCGAAAACATCTTTGAATATGGAAGGGCAATAAAATCCACTTTGCAGGACCTTATGGGTTATCTTCTGAGCTTCGAAATGCCCTCCACATTCCAACGTGTGACAAAATGTTAGTATGCTTTGTACCTCACTCTCAGGGATGCATTTTTTGATAATATGATCAGAGCAGTACTTGTAAAAACAAGGATTATCCTAGATATAAAATTTGACTTAGCTGAAGAATCGGTATTTCTCATTCTTAGACCATCCTTTTAGGATTCGACCTGTGGCTTTATAATTGACAATGTCAACATTCCATGGTATTTGTTCCACCACAACCACATTAAACAGATGTTCATCCGGGAAAGAATCCTTAAGAGGAGTAATTTCCTTTGTGGATTTGACAATAATCCTTGACAAATGATCCACAACAAAATTCTCTGAACCCTTTTTATCTTTGATTTCTAAGTCGAATTCTTATAACAACAGAATCAACCGAATCAGTCAGGGTTTAGAGTATTTCTTTGCCAGCAAAGGTCTCAGAGCGGTATAATCCGAGTAAACAATGACCTTGGTGCCAATATATATGATCAGAATTTATCCAAGGTGAAGACAACTGCCAGCAACTCCTTCTCGATAGTTGTGTAATTCATCTGAGCTTCATTCAGAGTCTTACTGGTATAATAAATAACATACGACAACTTATCTTTTTTATGACCCAACACAACTCCTAGGGCATAGTCAGAAACATCACACATGAGCTCAAATAGCAGAGTCCAATCTAGAGGATGAATAATTGGGGCTGATGAAAGTTGAGTATGCAATTCCTTAAAAGCATGAAGGCACTCTTCATCAAAGACAAAAGTAGCGTCCTTAGCCAATAAGTTGCATAACGACCGGGCTATTTTGTTGAAATCTTTAATAAACCTTTGGTAAAGCCCGGCATGGCCCAGAAAGAGCGTATATGCTTAACAGATGTGGGAGGAGACAGTTTTGAAATTAATTCAAATTTTGCTTTATCTACCTCTATCCCTCACTTAGATACAATATGACCCAATACTATCCCCTCTTGAACCATAAAATGGCTATTGTCCCAACTTAGGATTAGATTCATCTCCTTGCATCTCTTAAGTATGAGTTCTAGATGTTTTAAATAGTCTTCAAAGGTTTCCCCAAAAACTGAGAAGTCATCCATGAATACTTTAAGAAATTTCTCTACCATGTCAGAGAAGATAGACATCATACACCATTGGAATGTTGCTGGTGCATTACACAAACCAAACAACATCCGTCTAAAAGCAAACGTGCCATACAGATAAGTAAATGTGGTTTTCTGCTGATCAGCAGGATCAATTGCCACCTGATTGTAGCTGGAATATCCATCTAGAAAGCAGTAGTAGCTCTGACTAGCTAACCTCTCCAGGATTTGGTCAATAAATGGTAACGGAAAATGATCATTTCTGGTGTTTAGGTTGAGCTTTCTATAATCAATACACACACACCACCTTGTGGTCATGCGTTGTGGAATTAGCTCACCTTTTGAGTTTGGCACCACTGTGATGCCGACTTCTTTGGCACCAACTGAGTTGGACTTACCCATGTGCTATCAGAAATGGGGTAAATAATACCCGCATCAAGCAATTTCACTATTTCTTTCATCACCACCTCTTTCATATTTGGATTCAGCGTTCTCTGTATTTCCCTTGATGGCTTTGCATCCTCCTCAAGATATATGGGATGCATACAAATCGAGGGGTCTATGCCTTTCAAATGAGCAACGCTTCATCCTATTGCTTCTTTATTCCCACTCAGAACCGCGACTAGATTCAATTCCTATTTTTCTATCAATTTTGAAGATATAATCACCGGAAGAGTCTCACCGGATCCTAAGAAAACATATTTCAATTTTTCAGGCAGTTCATTGAGTCCCAAGGTAGGAGGAGTAGTTAAGGAGGGAATTGGTGGGATATTTAAAACTATCGGGAGTGGTTCAACCAGTTCCCGCCATGGTTGGGTATATGAAGTAGTCTTCATCACATCCAACTTTTCATTTTACAGCTTCAAATGTGACTCCCAATCAACCATTTCCTCATCCGGTCATTCTCCAGTCGTAAATGACTCCAACTCGTCTTTCTCCAAGATTTGAGTTATAAAATCTGCCATGATATCATCCAGTTCATCGTACTCATTAATTTGAAAACATTCCCCAGATTCAGGCAATTGATGACTTCCTTCGAACACATTCATCATGACCTTCATATTTTCAAAGGTTAGATCCATGGCTTCGGTTCTGCAATTGATGCATTCATTTGCCATTGATAAGATTGGTCTTCCCAGTATTACTGGAATGTGCTTCTTCGAGTCAGGGACAGGTTTTGTATCCAGGACTACAAAATCAATCAGAAAATAAAACTTGCCCACTTGAACAATGATATCTTCAAGCACTCCTCTTGCATGTTTGATTGATCAATCAATAAATTGAAGTACAACCTCAGTGGGGCTGAGCTCACCTAACCCTAGCTGTTGGTAGACTGAATAAGGAAACAAGTTAATACTCACATCTAGATGAAGAAGAGCTCTACCAATTTCCTGGTCACCGATGACACATAGAATAGTGGGAGCACCAGAATATTTCCTCTGAGGTGGAGTATCGCTTAAAAACAATGAACTTACTTGCTTAGTCAAGAGTATTTTTGTTGGATTCTTCGCTCTGCTCTTTTGCTTTTGGGTGCAAAGATCCTTGAAAAACTTAACGTAAGGCGGTATTTGGGCGATTACATCTAAGAGGGGTAAATTGATCTTGATTTGTTAGAATGTTTCCAACATATCAGATTCTTTCAACTTTCCATACTTTGCCGACTCTCTAAGACATTGAGGAAATGGCTCTGCCTCCTCATAACTTGCCATATCTGGCTCTTCATGTAATTTTTGATTGACATTGTCTCCTACTGATGGTTGGTCTTTTTGCACTCTTTCAGCCTATTTCCTTGTAGCTTTTTTCCTCTGCTCTTCTTCAGCTTCCTTCCTTTGCTCTTGTTCTGCCTCCTTTCTTCTTTGCAACCTCTCTTTATGCTCTGCCTCAACTCGACTCTCCATTTTCCTTCCACTTCTTAGAGTCGTGATTGCTTGAATCATTTCATTTGGTTTATTGAAAAAAGACTTGAGCTCCAGTGCTTGTTGTGGCCTTGGGTTGGTGACTGGCTGACAAGGTAATCTCCCCGGCTTTCTCACATTCCTCTCATTAGCCATTTGGCCCATCTGTATATGTAGTTGTGCCAATGATTGGGTTTGAATACCTAGTTTGTTATGAATATCCAGTATAACTTGCTCTAACCAATTAGTTCGGAAACCGGGTGGAGGAGTTTGGCTTTTTGAAGGCTGGGTTTGGTAATTATATGGTTGCACATGTTGATTGTTATTGAATGGCTGAAGATCTTAGAAATTATGGAATGACTGAAGAGCTTGGGAATTATTGGATGTTCTGGGTTGGTAATTGGATTGAGAATTTCTAGCCATGATTGTTGGTTGTGGGTCAAATGATTGTTGACTCTATTGGAACCTTGGATGTTGGTTATATGATTGTTGTCTTTCAGTGAACCTTGGTTGTAGGTTATATGACTGTGTCTTTCTGTGAATCTTGGCTGTTGATTGGATGATTGCCCTTGTTGGAACATTGGTGGTGGATTCTCTACATTGGTAGATTTGTAAGACATGAGTGGGTGATTTATGGCATTGGAGGTGTATAAATTGGTGAAATGAGCATTATTGGAATAGTTCCACGATGCGTTGGCATCAGTGGCCATTATCTCCTAACACTCATGTGGGGAATACTCAGCTTTAACTTCAAACGTCTCTCTAGGAGGGGAATGACTGCATAAAATTTTCAATTCTTTCTAATTTATCTCCAAACAATGCCATGGTATCTCTCACATCATCATGCTCTACAACATATGATTTTTCAGATCTCCTATCCTGTTGTCCAAGTCCCATGTAGAATTTTTTAGCAATATCTTGTTTAGAAAACCTATGGTGGGGACACTTATACATAATTTCATTATACCTTTCCCATGCATCATGAAAATGCTCACCAAGTAACTGCCAAAAGATTTTGATTGCATATTGTGTTATGAGGTCTTTCCTATGGGATAATGTTTTTCTATGAATTCTCTTTTAAGAGCTTCCCAATTAATTTTAATTGTTTTTGCTAATTTGATGTACCATCTTTTAGCTCTCTTTTTCAATGACTGAAGGAATAATCTCACTCGCAAGTTATTTTTGGGTAAATTGTCAAACATAATAATAGACACTACCTGTAGGAAATCATTGATGTGTTGGTATGGGTCCTTTATCCTAGGGTTTGAAAATTTTGGAAGCATATTCATCATGCTTATCTTGATCTCAAAGTGCTTCGCTCCTTTTTCTTCCAGAAAATCAGCATAGGAATCATACGCATCGGGCGCGTAATATCATTTTAGTGTTGTCTCTAGTGCCCTTTGTTGGTAGGCTCTTTGGTCAGCCATTATTTCTTGTTGCTAGCGATGACGTTCTTCAATAGATTGACGTAAACGATAGAGAGTCTTTTTGATCTCTGGATCGTACTTGACCAACACAATGCTTAAATTAGAACGGGTCAGTCTATTAGTCATACGTTACTCAAACAACTATATTTTTTTTCGAAATTATTATTGTTAGTTTTTTTTAAAATAAAATAAAAATTAACTAAATAAACTACTTCCAAATTACAGAAAATAAAACAAGAATTAATATGCGAAAATCTAGGTAACTAAAACTCACAAAAGTTCCAGACGCAACTTTAGAAGCTCCTTTTTTCCCTTTTATGCTTAAAGTACCTGTCAATTACACAAAAATTTCAACTTTAGCTACAGCTACAATAACGCAATGCAAATAAACTACTAAAGCTATTAAACATTGCTCAGTCCCCGACAACAACGCCAAAAACCTGATGCAACGTCAACTGTATAAAAATATGTGGTTAAAAATAACAGCTTGACGACTCTACGTTTTACCCTACGCAAGCGCACATATGAATTATAGAATAACAAACGGCTTGAGTAAGGGATATCGATCCCACAGAAACTAAGATTGTTCACTTTATCAATTCAAAAACACTGTTTCTGAAAATTATTTGTTTGGGTGGTCAAAGACCAAATTATCTATTTTAACTAATAATATCTATAAAGCAAATTAAATTGGTTGTGATTCAGATGAGAGAGAAAACTAGGGTTTTCATCACTCCACCACTAACCGCATAATATAGTTCTATCAATGTAACAATTGCAAAAGGGCGATCCATAACTGTGAATCAGGTCGTACCGCAAATAGCTAAATATGACCCCAAAAAGGAGTATCATCAACCGGATCGCGACAACCCGTCTAATGATTGACCTAACTAGTACATGTCAATTATATTACTCTAATATATTCCTACTGCATGAAAATAAACTAAAGCATGTCTATATTAAATCGCCAAGTAACGCCTGTGTCAACCTAGGGTTTCAAGTTTCATTACCACCATTGTGTAAAAAATAATAATTAATCATCCGAGTTCTTGCTCATATTGAATAATCATAGTTGTGCAAAATAATATATTGATTCTATCTAAGACAAGAATTTAGAACAAATATAGAATTTTATATTGCAAATCAGTACGGTCTCTTAACTACTACAATCATCACAGTATGGTCAACAGTTTCCTCTCGTTATAATTGAAAACAATGAAAGAACTACATTACTTGGCTAGGGTTTTGTTAGAAAACCCTAGATACCAAGTTAGGTTGCCATGGAAGATGGTGACTACATCGTTGATATAGAAACGCTCTCCATAGTCCTCTTCTCCGGATCTCTAGGTTTGAATATGGCTCTCAATAGCAGCAATTCTGAATGAATGAACCTCTTTGAATGAACGTCTCCCTAAAACCATCCCTTTGAATCCCCTAAATCAGAACTCTTCTCTTTGTATATATAGGCAATGGTATAGAGAGCCCCCTTTTATAATTTTCACTCTAAAACTCATGTAAACCCTAACTTCTCATATATATAAGTGTATATACATGTATATAGAGGTTTGGAGTCGCAGGCACGTCTTCCAATTAAGACTGGGGTGAAACAGGAAAAATCCACGAAAAACCACCAAAAAGTTGCCGCACTTTCGCTTCAAGCGTAGAGGTCCTATGCTTCAAGCATAGCAGGCCTACACTTCAAGCGTAGGAGTGTACCTCCAAGCGTAGAAATATGATATCCAACCACTTTTTGAAACTGGAAGCGTATGGAAAAACGTAGGTATTTTGTGAAAAATCATTTTTCTTCGTGAATGCACCAAAACGACCGTCTTAAACCCACAATACTTTTTACTGAAGATGACGGCTTCTGGAAATGCCATTTTTGCCCTCCAGGAGCCATTTTTGTCTCTGACTGCCTCTTTGACTCTCCTCTTGGATAGAAAGAACATACTATTCAGTTAATTCACTGAAGTTATCTCCAGTTCTTCACTAAACTCCTGAAACATGTATTAACACGCAAACGCAAGAAAAATACCAAATAATGGAATGAAATAACGTAACAATAGTGAGTTAATGGGTCAAAATGACTAATATTTGACACCTATAATTATCGATGCACTATGAATCAAGGATTACACACTCTCTGAAGTTTTAGATTTACAAATCCCTCCAGATATGCCTTTCTCCACTCGACGTCTGACATACTTGTATCACTCGTACTCCATGAAGCTTTTTGATTTGCTCCATATTCCGACGGCTCCGCTTCTCAATGGATCAATGAACCATGAAGCCTCCTGCCCCAATCTCTTCACTCAGACGACTCTGTTTCTCAAACGGATCTAAGCAACCACGTTATACAAGGTGGTGTGTAAATTTTTCAGAATCTAGGTCATTCAATAGTGCATGAGATCATTGATGTAGAAACACAATTAAAAAAACCCTAAAGAAGAGACAACTAGAAGAATCACTCAATGATATTTTCTCTCACTATCTCTATCTCTGTAGAAGAATATGAACGATACAATACTATAGAGATCTCCCTCAAAAACCCTTCGCCTATTCTCTTGTAGACCTTGGTATTTATAGATAATGATGAAGCAAACCCTAACTTCGCCATTTTTAGTAATTTCACCATCAATCAATCCAAACCCTACTCTCTGATGAATAATAGATGTTTTACACGTACTTTGAGGTGTGAGAGTCGTAGACGCATTATAGAATAAAAAAATAGGGCAGCATCGACATTACAATAGGGATTATTTTTTTCTGCCACAACTACACCTTAGGCGTACCCTACGCCTTAAGCGTATGCCTGAGCGTAGCTTGTGTGTAAAATTCCACTTTTTGGCCACTTTTTGCTCCTGTAGGCATAGGCTTCTTCATGGAAACCACTTTTCTCCGCAAGTGTGCGAAAATGAACCTCTTCACTCCCCAAGACTTTTTTCTTGAATTAACGGATTTGGAAAATGCCGGTTTTGCGCTCCGGGAGACATTTTTACTCAATACACTCACTTTTGTACTTCACTTGTATTCTTCACTACTTCAATATTTGATTTTGCCTTTGTCGAAGGTTGTAGATGTTGTTGAGACAAAAATGATCTATCTAATACTCAACCTGGTTATTGTCTAGAACATGTCATAAATAAACAATATTCAAAAGTGTTCTTACAATCTCCCCCTTGACATTTGTGAGACAAAACCATGTTTTACAATATAGCCTCACAAATAACAACATAACATCTATATCTATGAACACACACCGACAAACATAGATATAAACTGTCACCTTGCTTTCATGATGGTCTACCAATCCTGTAACCACAACACTGAACAAACCATTAAACTCAAGTGTGGAAAACATATATAAAATGATTACAAGAAAAACACAATATCCATGTAAGTATAATGATCATAAAACACACACTCTTTCTCCCCCTTACTCAATACTTCTCCCCCTAAAACCATTACATCCCCTTACTCAATATTTCTCTCCTTTTTTTTCACTAAATGACAAGGAACAATAAAAACACTCAAAGCAAATGAGAGAAACAAGGGAAAGCCTCAAGATGAAAACATAGGGAAATGATCATAGATGAGACTCTAAAGAATCTAAGCCAAGCACTAAGTACTAAGTTAAAGTTCTCTTATTAGATTATATCCAGATTCTCAAGTAACATAAATCTCTACAATGCATGAACTTAAGACTAATGCATGAATGCAAAATGCAAAACAAAAAAATATTTTTGTTCTTAGAAACATGTGAGCAGGACAGTAGAGACAATGAACTAATCATTAACACATCATATTGCATATTTGACTTAACTATTATACACATGATAGTGAAGAAAATCAACACACGTACCTTGTAGTCATAAGACAAGCTTTACATAACATTTACATATATGAAAATTATTCAGGTGCAAACAAACAACTAAGATGAAAACAATACGTGCTAATTCTAATAATCTCCTCACTAACCGTGATGATATTTCAGTTCAAAACCCAAACTAGAAGTCAAATCTTTAGTTCAGACCTTATTGCTAAATAAAGAAAACACAATTTAATATTTTCATCCTTTTCACCATATCCCTTTTTATCTTTCTAAGCTCCGGACTTTTCAGCGAGGATTTTTAGTCCTGACCAACTGGGCCCGAGCTTCTTCCATAGGATTTATGTTCATTAATCTTCTCCCTTTTTTATGCGAACACTCAATGCTTATTGAGGCAATATGCCTGGTTACTCAAATCGAAGAAATACTTTTTGCATTTCTATATTTTAAACATCTCATTCTTTCCTCTTTTCAACATCAACAACAACATTCATAAGCATGCAAAAGGTATTTAAAAACATAGATCAATCTAGCAAAGCTCATGAACCTACATATCACTTCGGATTAGATGAAAAAGACTAAAGGTTTCAACAAGTATTACAGTCATCTCCGAAGTAAAACAAGCACCCAAAGTTGATGAGTTCAAAAAATAATACTTAAACATGTCAAGTGAATAACTCATAACCTCAGGTTAGACTAACAACTCCAATTCCCATAAGTATAATAAGAAACATAAATATGAGAATAGAGTGAAATATGACAACCATTGGTACCCTTAGCAAAGCTCAACATGCTAAGAATTTTATTTTAAAGTTTTTATTATTTTTGTCATAATAATTCATGCATGATCAATCCTATTAGTCGCAAAACATGATGCATACATAAAATAAATAAAAAATGAACATGCAAATAATACAAAATGCATGATAATGTATCAATTCTAGGATAAAAGATAATGCAAGATATTCCTAGAATGATATATATAAATACATCTATGCTAATGATAACATGCCACTAGATTTTTTAAGATGCAGATGCTTTTGAAAATCTAATGATTTTGTAGAAATGTATGTTGATCGAGAATCTGTAGATATATACTCAAGACCTTTCTCAGAATTAGAGTCACGTGCTAGACATGCAGTATGAGTGACTAAACAATGTAATTCATCTTTTATAATCCACACTTAATTAATTCTCGGTGCTCTATTTGCTAGCCTCGACAACCTCTTCACCTCTTCACTCAACACCCGAATTTGATTTTTATCATTGGGTCCTTTTTGAGTTTTATGCTTACACTTTGATTTCAAAGTTTCTCCTCTTAACTTTGTACACAGGTCAAATGTGACCTTTCACTCCACAGTGATAACATATTAGGATAAATATTTGAAAATCATTATTCGAACTCTTATTGAATCTAGAGGTAAAGGGAGGCTTAATCTCAACATATTTTCTAACATAAGATTGAGCATTCAGATTCCTATCAGACTTACCTTAAGAAGAACTAGATGCTTCTTGGGAACCCCTTACAAAGGTTGTTTTGGAAACTATGTTTGAATCACTCAATGTTGTTTTGAATCTTAACCCCTTTGTATTTCCTGTATATTTTCCCATACTCAACATATGATTAAGCATAAGTGTTCCAGTAGACCATTTATGGATAGTTGAGTTAGCATCCTTCAATTCCTTTTCCAATCCCCCAATCCTTGTAGATTTCTCACTCAATTCCAATATTAGAATCCTTAATTCCTCATTGAGACCATCTACCCTCTTCAAAGCCTGAGTCATTTCTTGTTTAGACTTGGTCAACTCTTCTCTTAAGGATTGTCTCTTCTTATTGATAAGTCCATTTTACATACATATTTTATCCCCAAATGTATATTTGTTAGTAGGTAAAACTATTTATTTTAATTAATTTAGAAGTATAATAATGATAAGTGCACAAAACTTAATTTTTATAATAAAATTATTGAATAAATCATTTTCTTTTTCATAACTTTCCATCACATTTTGTTCTTTTTCCACGTGCATTTGAATCTTCCAACTTTCATCCATGTGCATTTGATTCATCCAACTTTCATCCATGTGCATTTGAATCTTCTCTCACTTTACACCTATAAATGAAAGACATAAATGTAGATGTAATTTAATGACATTGAAAATGATTTATTCAATAATTTTATTATAAAAATTAAGTTTTGTGCACTTATCATTATTATACTTCTAAATTAATTAAAATAAATAGTTTTACCTACTAACAAATATACATTTGAGGATAAAATATGTATGTAAAATGGACTTATCAAATACCCCCAAACCTATATTTTGCTAGTCCTCGAGCAAAACAAAAAGAAATAAAATTTTAACTACACCATTTTCGTTGGTTGTCTCGATTACATTTAGCATATGCAATAAGCCTTTGAACCCCTAGGTTTCCCCTAGTGGACGAGTTATAATCTCGTGAGGGTTTCCAGTGATGATACCCACAAACATCGATTCTCGTGAGGGTTGGATATACTACCCACAACTTCTCAATTTTTTATAATCACGCATTCATGTATTCACATACTCATCAACCAAGTCATGATATAATGCACAAGATATTATGGATGCAAATACTCCCATTCACTACCGAACAATAACTAATCTCGAGATTCGTGTCAAATTGTGAATTTAGAATTTGAAGTTTTGATTGCTTAACTTTTGAAGTTCCTTCATGAGTTACTTGAAGAATGTCCTAAGCTTCTTTGAAAATTTCACATGGGGAAATTCTCTTAAATTTACTCGCAGTCACAACGTTATACAATGCATTCAAAGCTGTTGGCTTTGAAATTCTATTTCAAGCAATAAATTTTATTTTGATATTAACAAAACATTCAAAACCGTGTTTGGTACTAATATGACTTTGAGCTAAGTGTTTCAACAAGTACAGGTAAATAATTCGGGAAGATCGCTAAAGCAACAAGCGATAAAGAAACTCAAGCGGAAACTCGAAGAAGGACAAAAAGATCAAAGAAAGAACAAAAGCTGGACTCAAGACCTGGCGTAGATAGGTCGGGGTGAGAATATTGTAACAAGGTATCTTATGTGTTGATTGGTCTTATAAGCTCAAGTAATAAATCAAACGAACTCAAACGGATCAAAAACGGACCTTGAAAACAATTCTTGGAGTCACCTAGTCGACTGACCATGAAATGGCAGCCGACTGACTGTGACCCAGTCGACTGGCCGTTAAGGACCCAGCCGACTAGATGAACCAGTGAGCTATAAAATGTTTTGACTGCATGAGGCAGTCGACTGGCCTGTCCAAGGCAGTCGACTGACTGTGCCCAGTCGACTGACAGTTAAGGACCCAGCCGACTGACTGAACCAGAGAGTTTTGAACATTTTTAATTGCCTGAGGCAGTCGACTGGCCTATCCAAGGCAGTCGACTGACTCATGAGGCAGTCGACTGGATTTCTTGAGGCAGTCGACTGGCTTTCTTGAGGTAGTCGACTGACCCTAGCCGTTGGGAAAAATATTTTAAATCTAAGCATGGAGGCAGTCGACTGGGTGCTTCAGGATTTTAAGGAAAAGTATTTCTAAACAATATTTTTGCCCAAAAAGAAATGATTTTGCTTGCTGATTTTCAGGTCCTACTCTCCACATTGTCTAGGGTGAGATACACTCTCCAAACCCTAGTCTTACCCTATATAAAGAAAGAGATATGGATTGAAATCTTAAGGTTCTTGTGTGAGAAATTTTCCAAATATTGTTCATCTCTAATTTTCTCTCAAGCATCTTCTAAAAAATCTTTTGATAGCAAGAAAGATCAAAATCTCGTTTTTCACTCTTATCATTTTGAAGATTTAAACTCAAGCCTTGAGCCTATTCTCTTATTGAAAATATGTCGGTGTGTAGATTTTTCATAATCTTGGTCATTCAATTATGCACGAGATCATCGATGTAGAAACATAATTAAACAAACCCTAAACAAGAGAAAACTAGAAGAATCACTCAATGGTATTTTATCTCACTATCTCTATCTCTGTAGAAGAATATGAATGATAGAATACTACAGAGATCTCCCTCAAAAACCCTTCGCTTCCTCTCTTGCAGACCTTAGTATTTATAGACAATGATGAAACAAACACTAAGTTCGCCCTTTTTAGTAATTTTACCATCAATCAATCCAAACCGTACTCTCTGATGAATAACAGGTGTTTTGCACATATTTTGAGGTGTGAGAGTCGTAGACGCATTATGGAATAAAAAACAAGGCATAATCGATATTGTAACAGGGATTTTTTTTTTCGTCGCAGCTACGCCTTAGGCGTAGGCCTGAGCGTAGGTACCGAGCGTAGCTTGAGCATAACATTCCACTTATTGACCACTTTTTGCTCCTGTAGGCGTAGGCTTGAGCGTATCCTTCTTCATGAAAACCACTTTTCTCCACAGCTGTGCCAAAATGACATTCTTGACTCCCCAAGACTTTTTGCTTGAATTGACGGCTTTGGAAAAAGCCGTTTTTGCCCTCCGAGAGATATTTTTACTCAATACACTCACTTTTGCACTTTACTTGTATTCTTCACTACTTTAATGCTTGATTTTGCTTTTTTCAAAGCTTGTAGATGTCGTTGAAACTGAAATGACCTATCTAACACTCAACATGGTTATTGTCTAAAACATGTCATAAATAAACAATACTCAAAAGTGTTCTTACAAGAAGCAATAATGAATTTCTTCTCTCAGAGCCTTATATAAAGATTTCATTGGTGTTCACTTGAGGGCATGGAAAAGAATCCAAGTATTCTTAGTTCTTAATATATATTTCTCCTTATCCTTGGGAATTCTAAAAAGAAATTAGGTGTTGCACCCGATAGTGTATCGTGCAAATACACTGTGGTTGGATCGAGTCCAGGCTTGGTTGAATCCCGTTGATAGAGATTCCATTATCCCTTGCACTTTGTGGGAGGCTTCGATTATCTTCAAGAAGCGTTTACGCGCCTCCAAACTATGGTCCGAATATTCGTGAAATTCTATTTCCGCCATATATTTAAGTGCAAGTGATTTCGTGATTTCATAATCACCTATTTTTTTAACACGTTGGTAGGTTTAGAAACAAAAGATTCAAATTAAATTACATAATTTGTTTGGATAGAACAAATCCAATGAAAAAAATATAAGAGAGTGAGCAAATGGAATTTTAAAACTTTACACGGTATAACGGTTACAACTGAGGATAGTGTGTGTGTAGTTTCTGAAAAAGAGAATTCACATTTTTTGCGGCCTTTGAGGTGGTAAATTCTAGTATTGTTTTAACAATTGAAGGTTCCGACTTGTTGAGCAAATTGGTCGGGGCCATTATGCAAAAATCATATTATTCAGAGTTTATGATTTATTTATAATTTTTTAGCACTTTTTCCATTATTATATATTGTGTTAAAAATTCTCAATTGTAAACTCTTCCTACCAAATATATGACTTAAAATCTTTCATACTACACTACAAATATTATTACTCAAAAAATTAATTGTCCAAGTCTGATTTTTTAAATTCCTTTTTTTTTTGTATTTCTTATTTGCCCTTTGATAGTATAATATAGTTGTAATTTTTAGTGGGGTCATTGCTTTTTGAAGTTAATAAAGAAGGATAATTTGAAAAAGTATAAGATTATTTTATATTGGGATTCGAAACTGGATAACTATTTTGAGACAAGTAAAATAAAAAAACTGGACAACTAATATGACACTGAGGGAGTAGTATATTGTAAGAATAATACAATTAACAACAAATAATCATGAATATTAGAGACATGATAGTAGAGCTGCACACAAAACTGAAAAAATCAAAGAACCGAACCGAACCAAACCGAAACTGGCGATTCGGTTCGGTTCCAAGATGATTCAGTTCGGTTATGGTTTTCAAAATTCCAAAAACCAATTTTTTCGGTTCGGTTTCGATTTTCAATCACCTAAAACCGAAACGGTTTTGTTTTCTTTTAGTTTATATATATAAATATATATATATATATATATTTATATTACAACATAGATAAAGTGTACATTTTCCGAAATTTACCAACAGAATAAATAGCTATCTTTTAGGTTCACAACAAAATAGTAATCCAATATAAATGAAGTTAAAAACAATGTCTGCTGGAGAGTCGTTTCAAAATTCGAATTGAAATTACCTAGGCGACTAAGGAAAATAGCCTAGAGGGGGCTGAATAGGTTTTTTACGGATTTATTGACAAATTAAAAATAATTGCCGAAAAATCAATTTTAATTCAATTCTCTAACAAGCTAAATCATGCAAAGATTAATATAAATGCAGAAGATAAAGTAAGAGACGACATAGAGATTTTTACGTGGAAAACCTTGGAAACGTTCCAAGTAAAAACCATGGATACACTTGGGTATCGATGTATTATAAATCAGAGAATTTGTACAGACTCTGTGAAAACAAGACTTACAACCGCTATTATTTATCGTTCTCCACTCGACGTCTGAAAGTCTTGAATCACTTGCGCTCCATGAAGACTTTGCTCCGTTCCGTACTTTGATGGATCCGTTTCTCAACAGATCAATGAACCACGAAGCTTCCCGCTCTGATCTCCACATTCTAACGACTCCATTTCTCAAGGATCAATGCAACCACGTTGCAATAGGTGGTGTGATGATTTATCAGCAACAGATCATCCAATTGTACATAAAGATCTCACGTGTAGGAGCACAATTGAATAATCACCAAAAACTAGAGAAACACCCTTGATATAGAATACACAAGGATCTATTTTTCTCCCTCTCTGCAGATGGATCTGATTTATGAAAGTATCGTAGAGATCTTACAAAAGACACACAAAAATTTGTAAAGACTCCTCTTATTTATAGAAAGAGAAATCCTATTTTGACTAAACTTGTATTCTTTTTGGACTAAGACTCCTCCTTTTGTGTTCCTCTTGTACTTAGGAGTCAGTCTAGTCAACTTTGGTGTAAGTATTCTTTATACACGTGCTATGATGTCTTGAAGTGTAACCCAAGTTATTATAGTTCACAACAAGTAGAATTACTCCAAGCTGAAATTTGCAGGTCGGTGCTACGCTTGACCCTACGCTTGAGCGTAGGCTCATGCGTAGCACTTCCATCCATATGCGTAGGTTATGTGTAGTATTAAACTTTCTAGCCACTTTTTGGCTACTGTCTACATAGAAAAAAGAATCATGAAATCCACTTTTTGCATGTTTCCTTCCGTTTATACCTCTTTCATTCCTCCAACTTGTTTCCCAAAGTTTCGGCTTTGAAAAATATTTGTTTTGCCCTCCGGAATGTATTTTTGTGGTCCAAACTTGATTTCTTTTGTATTCTTCGATACTGTAATCTTGATTTGAGTTTAACGAAGCTTGTCGATGCCTTTACTTGACGACTTTAAATTTTCTAAACCTACATAACCTGACAATTCACTCAATATGATTATTGTCGAGAACACACCAACAATAACCAATCCAACAAATGTTCTTATAATCTCCCCCTTGGCATTTCTGAGACAAAACCATATTTTACAAAGATATCCTCACGAACAACAACATAATATCTATGCCTATGAAAACACACCCACAAACATAGACATAAAATATTACTTTGCCCTCATGATGATCTTCCAATCCTGCAACCACAACACTGAACAATATATTGTAAAAAATAAGTGTAGAAAATAGATATAAACAAATATAACGATCTTAAGAATAACATAACAACAATGCAATCATAATGATAATTATCGTATGAAAATACTCCTTTTCCCCCTGAGAATAAACTCTCCATCAAGTAAAAAACTCTCCCCCTTAACAAGATATCCCTCTCCCTCAACTAAATATCTCTCCCCCTTTTTGTCATTGAAATATCAAGCAAAGAGAGTACACTATAAACAATTTAGAGAGATGTAGGGAAGTACTCAAATATAACTTCAAGATATAAGACTCTAACAGACCATATCCAGATTCTCATGTAAACACAAATCTCTACGATGCATGACCCTAGTACGAATGCATGAATGCTAAATGTCATGAAAAAAATATATTTTTGTTTTAGAAATTTGTGAGCAAGGCAGTAAAGACAACGAACTAATCATTAACACATCATATTCTCATATCTAAGTTATCCATTATACACACGATAGTGAAGAAAATAAGCACACATACCTTGTAAACTTAAGAATGCACAAGTCAAGTTTTGTATAGTATTCATATATATATATATGAAAATACTCATGTGCAAGCACTCAGGGAAGATGAAAGTAATACACACTAATTCTGATAATCTCCTCACCAACTGTGATGATAAATCTGTCCAGAACCCAAGCTAGAAGTCAAATCTTTAACTTATACTTTTTTCCTAATTAAGGGGAACAAAATTTATATTCTTTTTGTCTCGAAATATTTTATTTTGCATCCTTTCATATATCTTTTGTTTCTTCCCTTTTACGCGAACATTTATTGCTTTGTGGCAAGAGGCCCGGTTACTCGGGTTGAAAATTTGAGATAATCACTTCCGCCTTTTTACACGAATGCTCACTACTTCTTGAGGCACTAAGACCCGATTACTCAGCAGAAGGACCATTGCCTTAAGGGGTTTTAAAGAGACTATCAATACTTCTTTATTTCATTTTTTTCCAGCATCAACCCAATATTCATGAGCATGCAATACGTATTCAAAAGCATCGATCAATCTAGCCTATCTCATGAACTTACATATCACTTTGGGTTAAATGAGAAAAATTAACAGTTTCAACAAGCATTACGATCATCTCCGAAGTAAAACAATCACCTAAGATTAAGGTTTTTAACATAAAATAATCATGTCAAGTGAACATCCAAAATCCTTAGGTCAGGCTAACACTTCTACTTCTCATATGCATAATCAAACAAGTATATATGAGAATAGAGTGAAATATGATACCCTTCGTACTCTAGCCAAGCTCATCATTCCAAAAAAATTATTTTATGATTTTTTTGGTTTGTTGTCATAATGACAACAAACCAATTCATGTAATGTAAAAATGCATGATCCTATAAAGTAAAAATGCATGTAAATATACCAATTCTAGGAAAAATGATGTAATGTGTTCATAGAATGGTACATATAAAGACACCTAATTTAAAGAAAATATGCCACTTGATTTTCTAACACGCACATGCTTTTGAAAAATCTAATGGTTTTGTAATATGTCGACAAAGAATTTGTGGATGTATTAATACCTTTCTCAGAACTAGAGTCACGTGCTCTATAGGCAGTATGAACATCCAAATACTGTATCTCACCTTTCCTAACCCAAGCCTGTTTAATTTTTGGAGCTCCATTTATCAGCCTAGACAAAATCTTAACCTCTTCACTCAGCACTCAAATTTGATCTTCAACATTGGGTCCTTTTTGAGTTCTATGATTCTTTTATCGTTTCAAAGTTTTTCCTCTTAACTTTGAAAACAATGGTTGATTGGTGGCTTCACCTTAATTAATTTAGCCTACTAGGCTAGGTAATAAATAATAATAATGTAACACCCCGTGTTATATTCCTTTTTCCTGAAATTAATTTTAATTTAATTTCATTAATGACGTCACTTGTTATGACGTATTGTTTATTCTTGGTATTTGGTACCTGTAAATTTTTCGCGTTTAGTTTTAAAGTCAACTGGACGACATTCCGGTTTCTCTTTGACGAGTTCGTGAATTATCGTTATCGACTACACGGTACCATTTTGATTATTTCGGTTACGGTATTAGTACATTTACGGAACCGGTGTGAAGAGTATTAAATTACTTTCTCGGTGTTCCGGTTGTTGGATTTCTAAACCGGTATAATTCTTTCGGACTAATTTGGTAAATTGGTGTCCCGTGTAATTACCAGTTACGTAAATTACACTTGGGGGTTGGTCCATAATAAATTGGGATTTATTATATATATATATATATATATATTTAATTATATATATATTGAAGTGGGGTTCATTTTGCAATTATAGAGAAGTTGGGGGTTAGTTTGCAATTAGGTTATATGTATATACACATGTATACGCGTATCTCTACTTCAGCTTCTTATCTTTCTTCTCCACATGAACTGGCCACATCTCCTCTCCTTCACCATTGTTGCAGCAGAGAGAGAGAGAGAGAGAGAGAGAGAGAGAGAGAGAGAGAGAGAGTCGGTTGAGAGAGGGAGAGAGAGCTGGCTGAGGAGCGGGTTGCCATAACAGATGACCGCGCAGTTGGAGAAGAAGCGGCGAGAGGCGGCGGCTGGAGCCAGGGTCGGCGACCTGGAGCGGGCGACGACGGCAGGACGGCTACGGCGTGGTGCTCCGGTGGTGGCGGTCTGGTAGTCGCGCACGGTGGCGCAAGGCGCAGCTAGTTCGTGCGTAGCGGCGCGTGGACAGGGGCGAACTCGGCTGAGCTTCGGCCAATTTTTCGGCGACCTTCCGGTGATCGGTTTGAGCCGATTTTCGGTGAGTAGTTTCGTACCTACGTAGTATTCGTCATATATTAATTTCGTGATTTTAGGATGAACGATTTGCCCGGAAATCTCATTTTTAGGTTATAGTTTTCGTTTGGGTTATTTTAGATTTAACCCAATTAATTAACCGATTATTAATGGGCTTCATATATATCGTATAGGTTGTCGATACGGACATTTCGATATATTCGAAACGGTTTTTGGACGATTTTGGTCGGCGGGCTTCATATTCGGGCGCCGGTACTGTGCGGTTTCGGGCTGTTCGGTAACGTATAATTAGGTGGGAAATTATATTTCTCACTCCGCATTATTGAAGTAGTTTAGGGGTGCAAAACCCTTATTTAATTTATTATAGATATATTAAATTGCTAGTTTAAATATCTATAAATCGTTTACGATCAGAATGAGACTTAGGAATTAATTTAAGAAAATTTATTAAATTATTCCTATATGGTTAAATAATATTCTTATTTAAATTAAATAAGAATGGACGGCTTAGAAATCCTTACGAATTTAAATGGGTTATTAGAGATTCGAAAAGCTTAGACGATATGCTAGGATCCTTCTGGTATACGTGAAATAATTGTTTAAATTATTTTAAAAAGGCATGTTAATTGAAAATGAAATATTTTCTAAAGAATTAAAGAAAATATATTGTTTAGAACATGAATCTATTTTCTCACGATTTAAATGCTTTAATATATTTTTAAAAAGCATGTACAGAGGTTTGAGATTTATATATTACCATGTGGGTATTTTCATAAATATGATGCATGCCATATTTATGTTGGACATGATTTATTTGTGTACACCATGTATTGTGAGACATGGGTGTTGGTGCATGTATTGCATGATTTCACCATTTGCAGAGAGATTCATTTGGTGTGGTCTACTTCCTTTGTGCGTGGGGCACGAGTAGACGTTTGTGTTTGGATCGTCGAAACAACTGGCCAGGGGGTGCTTCTCGCTTCCCGCGGAACTAATCTTCTGAGAAACTGAGACGATAGGGGGAGGACACATAGTCCAAGGCCCTATGTGACACGGCTGGGCCGTGGGTGGACGTCTTCCTTGGTTAAAAGTGTGAAGTGTCAAAAGCACTTGGGAAGAACGGTTCGATGAGTCCACATTCCCTAGTGAGCTGCAGACTTAGGGGAATGGTGGAGAATGATCCAGGACCCTTTGGTAGGGTGTGTTTTTGTGTGTGTGTACTACAGGCGGTCTGTGAGTACGGTGCGTTGCATATCATCATGTGATTTATTGATATGTATATATATATGTTGGAGCATGATTATTTATGAATATGCAAAATGAATTCATTTTATAAAATGCTCAGTTGAAAGTGATAAATGTGAAAACGTGAATTAAAAGCAGAAATTATTAAAGTATAAACGAGACGTATATCCTTATACTTGTTTTGTATACTTTTGTGCCCGTAGGGGAGGTTAAGTATATTGGTCTGGCGACTTCTGTGGTTAGTTGAAGTTAGAGATGGATTGTAGATTGAGGTTGAGTTGATGTGGAGTAATGCCTTAGAGAATGTGGTTAATAGTTTTGTAATTGTGGTTAGTAGCCTTGTGATTGTGGTTAGTAGCCTTGTGATTGTGATTAGTAGTTTTGTGGTTGTAGTTAGTTGTGTGATATCTTTAGAGATTTGAGATCATTAATTGATTTAGTATCAATTGTAATTGAGGCCTTAGATAAGGTGGTTGATGTGATTGTGGTCTTAGTAGATGGGGTAGTATAGACCCTTAAGTGTTTTTCATTCTTTTGAGGAATGGGTAGAGGTCATGATTGAAGTGATTTTATTAAGTATTGGAGTATTGTAAGTGTTGTGCCATTGTTTCTAATGCTTAGTTCATTCCCCTAAGCATTCCTTGTACTGTGTTTCGTACGCTAGTACGTAGTCTTTGACTTACATGCCATTCATTGAGTCTTCGGTTACGGCGCAGTGCCGAACCTCTTCTTCATGTTGACATTTGATTTAGTGGATTTGTTCATTCTCTTATTTGGCTGTCATTTCGAAAACGGTGTTTTCTAAGTTTTGAAAATAAACTTTTGTATTTAAAAGGAAAAAACCCGTTTTCGCCTTCCCCCGTATAAATGAAAAGTTTTAATACTTATAAAATGATCTTGAGATCTTCTTTGAAATGATTTTCAACTTGTAAAAGCCAGTGATGGCAACTGACGGAGACCGGGGGCAAGACGGTCATTTTTACTGTGTGGTTTCTTAAAAGAGAAAACTATTTTATTTCTTTTCTCGTGATTCTGAGATTTTGAGACTTCTTTCTCAAAATCTCAACCTGTGTGTTTTGAGGGGTGGTTCCTTGTTTCACCTTTTCTTTGGTTCGTTCTAAGTCTCGGTCACGAGGCTTGGTATCGTTCAGTGCACACATATAGTGTTGCCTTTCACTTTTCTTGGTTATTGGTATCGCCACCTAGGTGATTGGAGTTTTTCGTTTGTTCATGGATACCGAATGGGCTGGTCCAAGTTTTAAAAACCTTTTTCTTAAAGACTATTGAATCCCTGGGATTCATCTTTTTATAACTATTACTCTCGTACATTCATTCGTGGTTTCCTGGTTCGGTTGTTTCTCTAAACCCTTAGGGTGTTCTTAACCTTGACATTGTGTCTCGGTTATCTGTTGGTGTAGCATTGGGACTCCTTTTTCCTTGCTTGGGTTCTTGACTCTTACGTGGTTTTTCATATCCTTAGTGAGAGTGTTGGTGATTTATTGACATTGTTGGAGATAGCAATTGAGGTTTGTTATATATATATATATATATATATATATATTGATGATAGTATTATGAGGTTAATGTGATGATGTGACTTATGGTATCGAGGAATAGATGTAATTGAGGTGATCTAGTTCCTGAGATGTAGATTCCTCTAGGAGTGAGATGAGATTGGTTATATATATATACATTGTAAATATATATATATATGTATGGATGACGATTGTGTTAGTACGCAAGGATGTGAGTATTTTTCCTCCTATGTTATTGGGAAGTGAGTTATGAGTATTCCTTGGTACTAGTGGTGGATTTGATTCCTGTGGATATTAGAGGTGAGTGTGTTTCCCTCTGGTGGATTTGGTGGTTAGCGTGGTGAGCATTGATGATTGTTAGATTTGACTTGGGTTGTTGTGTACCTAGTGTACGTTGGTGAGAGTAATGTAGACTACTGGTGTTGGGTACTTGGAGTACGAGTCTTAGAGACTCATGTTGTGTATTTATATATATATATATATGTGTATATATATATATATATATTCCCTATATACTTATGTATACTAGTTTACGATAGTATATAAGCGTGTGACTTGGATTTGCGTGGACGGGACTAGTTGGGCTATTTACATCTTATTAGACGGTTTAGCATTTCCTAAACTATCAGAGGATGTGGTATTTAGAGTATTCTTTCCCACTGAGCTTATTTGCTCACAGGGGTATTTCACTTGCCCCCTGGTATTCACACGCCAGGTTGCAGGAAACATACGGCTATGAGCAGGATGCAGTGCAACGACAGCTTTCTTTTGTTTCCTTGTTACAGGTTTTGGAGTTGCGTTGGGTGATGCAGTTACGGTTGCAGCACGACTGGGTTTGGGGACGATAGGTATCCACTTTCAGTTTCTCTACCCATTGTTATGGGATTGTTATGTATTCTCTTTTGGGAGCCAGTCTGTTGGCATATCCCTGTTGATGTATCCTTTAATTCATGTATTTATTCTTTCTGATGGTTATTGTATTTATTTTGCACAGCTAGGTGCATTTCTTGTATTCTTATTCGAGCATTTGTGGCTCTGTTGATTATTAGAGGGTTTGGAGGGGTTTTGGTTTCTTTCCATTATCTCGGCCCTAGTAGGATTGATGAATGTGGGGCTTGGAAGCCATTGTGATTATTGAATTGCTATTGGCAGGTTCTTGTGTTGTGGTTGTTGTCCGGATGTTCCATTTACAAACGGAACTCTGTCGGATTTTCGTTAGATTTCGCTGCTTTGTTTATTATCCATTTGGGTATTAAATATACCATTTCTACCATTAACCCATATGTTTTCTTGGTTAATGATGTCTTAGTTGGTCATTTGTATTAAGGATCACATCCTGGATTCCTCGGATGTCCCTATTCGGGAGTCTTAGGAATTTAGGAGCGTGTCAGTTGGTATTGGAGGATGCTAGTGAGTTTCTAGTATTCTACTTGACATGGAGTATATTTTTATTGTTATTCCATGTGTCTCTTTGTTGTTGTTGACTCTAGTAGTCGCTTGACTAACGTCATCCCTTGGAGATTCGCTGATTCTCTAGATTTGAGTTTTGGGAATCTTAGGGGCGTGACAGCGTGGTATCAGATCATTTTACCCTTTCGTGGGTATTTGATGATTGAAATTCGTTGGTTCTCATTTCTTTTTACTTCCGCAATCACTCCCTTAGCTCTTAGGCTCGGGTTTTGGAGTCCTAGGAATTCGGGGCGTGACAAATAATAATGTTGTGTACAAATAAACCTTTAAATTTGACCTAGTTTTCCCAATTACAAGTGCACGAATCAATTATAGTATAGTATATATGAGATAGGGTATATTGTATCCACAAAGACTATGGAATTCATAACTTCTTTATAATTATTGTAATTGATAGGTGTCAAATATTAGACATTTTGACCCCTTAACTCACTATTGTTACGTTATTTCATTCCATTATTTGGTATTTTTATGTTGTTTGTGTGTTAAAGTATATTTCAGGAGCTTAACGAAGAAATGGAGCTAACTTCGGTGAATTAACTAAAGTACATGTTCTTCTATCCAAGAGGAGAGTCAAAGAAGCAGTTCGAGACAAAAATGGTTCCCGGAGGGACAAAATGGCATTTTCAGAAGCCGTCATTTTCAACAAAAAGTATCGTGGGTTTAAGTTGGTCATTTTGGTGCATTCACGAAGAAAAGTGGTTTTCAAGAAAATACGTACGCTTGTGCCTACGCTTTTAGAATAAAAAAGTGGCTGAAAAGTGCATTTCAATGCTTGAAGGTACGCTTGACCCTACACTTAAAGCGTAGGTAAGGTACACTTAAAGCATAGATCGGTTATGCTTGAAGCATAGCTGCGGCAGAGTTTTGTGATTTTTGATGGATTTTGCCTGTTGAACCCCCGATTTGATTCCAAAATGTTGTTGCGACTCCAGACCTCTATATACATGTATATACACACACATATATATATCATAACTTAGGGTTTTTATGAGGTTTAGTGTGAAATGACTGAAAATGACCTTTCTACACCATTGACTATATATATATATACGATCATATATCAGAGTTGGGGGGTCATTCAGTTGGAGAGTCAGAGAGTTGGAGGGTTCTTCAGTTGGTTGGTTCATTGAGTTTTCTCATGTTCATATTCAGAAGGGTTGCTGTTGAGAGCCATATTTACTAAAGATCTGGAGAAGAAGACCATGGAGAGCGTTTCTAGATCAGCAATGCAGTCACCTCCCACTACGGCCAACTAAATCGGTATCTACGGTTTTCTAGCAAAATCCTAGCCAAGTAATGTAGTTTTTCATTGTATTCAATTATAACGAGGGGAAACTATTGACCATACTGTGGTGATTATAGTAATTGAGAGATCGTTTTGATTTTTCAATATAAAATTCTATGTTTGTTCTAAAATCTTGTCTTAGATGGAATGAATGTAGTATTTTACTCAACCATAATTATTCAATATGAGCAGGAACTCGGATGATTAATTTATGATTTTTTACATAATGGTGGTAATGAAAATTGAAACCCTAGGTTGGCACATGTCGTGCCTTGGCGATTTAATATAGACATCCTTTAGTTTATTTTCATGCATTAGGAGTAGATTAAAGTAACATAATTGACATGTACTAGTTAGGTTAGTTATGAGATAGATTGTCGCAATCTGGTTAATGGTAATTTTTTTGGCGTTATATTTAGCTATTTGCGGTACAACCTGATTCACAGTTATAGATTGCCCTCTTACAATTGTTTCATTGATGAACTATATTATGCGATTAGTGGTGGAGCGATGAAAACCCTAGTTTTCTCTCTTATCTGAATCATAACCAATTTACTTTACTTTCTAGATAATTTCAGTTAAAATAGATAATTTAGTCTTTGACCACGAAAACAAACCATTCTTCAGAAAATATAATTCATTGTTTTTAAATTGCTAGAGTGAACAAACTCAGTCTTTATGGGATCGATATCCCTTACTCAAGTCATTGTTGTTCTATAATTGATACGCGCGTTTGCGTAAGGTAAACTAGCCGCCATTATAGAGTTGTTTTTAACACATAGTTTTAGTACACTCTGACGGACTTCAAGTTTTTGGTGCCGTTGCCGAGGATTAAAGCATTGTTCAATAGATTTAGTAGATTATTTGCATTACGTTATTGTAGTTGTAGCTAAAGTTAGATTTTTGTGTGATTGACAGGTACTCTGAAGAACATAAAAAGGAAAAGCGGAGCTTCTGAAGTTGCGTCTGGAACTTTTGTAAGTTTTATTGTTGATAGTTAAAGTAGTTTAGAAGTAGTTAATTTAGTCAATTTAGTTAGAAAGAAAAAAAAATAGTCATTTGTGTAGTATATGACCGATAGATTGACCCGCTCTAATTTTAGCACTGCGTTAGTCGAGTACGATCCTGAGATCGAAAAGACTCTCCGTTGTTTACATCGAGCTATTGAAGAGCATCATCGTCAAAGAGCCAACCAACAGAGGGCACCAGAGACGTCCTTGAAAGGATATTACGCACCCGATGTATATGATTCCTATGCGGATTTCACATAAGAAGAAGGCGCAAAACACTTTGAGATTAAACACAAGCGTTATCAATATGCTTCCAAATTTTTCTGGTCTTAGGATAAAGGACCCATACCAGCACATAAATGATTTCTTAGAGGTTGCCTCTACTGTTAGGTATGATAATTTGTCCAAAAATGAATTGCGAGTTCGATTATTCCCTTTGTCATTGAAAGAGAAAGCCAAAATATGGTACATCAAATTGGCGAAAGCAACTAAAATTGATTGGGAAGCCCTTAAGAAGGAATTCATAGAAAAACATTATCCCATAGGAAAGACCTCAGAAGCCCAAGATGCAATCAAAAGATTTAGGGAGTTGCCCAGTGAGCATTTTCATGATGTATGGGAGAGATATAATGAAATCTTGTATAATTGTCCCCACCTTAGGTTTTATGAATAAGATATAGTTAATAATTTTTACATAAGACTTGAAGATGCACATAAGACTTTGATAGATACGTCCACACAAGGTCAATTCACCTTGAAGCCATCAAAAGACCTTTTGGAGATGTTTGACAATATCAGTGAAAACACAATTCAATATGAATCTAAGTTGAGGTCTAGAGGTGGACATGATAGAAAATTTGAGAAAATGTATGTCGTAGAGCACGATGATGTGAGAGATACAATGGCATTGATGGGATAGAAATTAGAGAGAATTGAAATGTTTATTCAGTGAAGTTATTCCCCTCTGAGAGAGACGTTTGAAGTAGAAGCTGAGTACTCTCAAAATGAGGATCAATAGATAATGGTTGCTAATACCAATGCCTCGTGGAACTATTTCAATAATGCTCCTTTCACTAATTCATACACCTCAAATGCCAGAAATCATCCACTCCTGTCCTACAAATCTACAAATGTGGATAATCCACCATCAAAGTTCCAACAAGAACAATCATCTAATCCACAACCAAGGTTCACTGAGAGACAATAGTCATATAACCCACAACCAAGGTTCCAATAGAGTCAACAATCATTCGAATCACAACCAACAATCATGGCTCAAAATTTTCAGTCAAATTACTAACCCAGACAACCATCAAATAATTCCCAAGTTCTTCATCCATTCAATAATTCCCAAGCTCTTCAGTCATTCAATAATTCCCAAGATCTTCAGTCATTCAATAATAATCAGGTTGTGCAACCATATAACTACCAAACCCAGCCTCCAAGAAGCCAAACTCCTCCACTCGGTTTCCAGAATAGTAGGCTAGAGAATGTCACACTGGACATTCATATCAAGCTAGGCATTCATACTCAATTATTAGCGAAACTGCACCTCCAAATGGGCTAAATGGCCAATGAGAGGAATGTAAGAGAACCAGGAAGATTGCCTAGTCAAATGGTAGCTAACCCAAGGCCACAACAAGCACTAAAGCTCGGATCATTTATAAATGAACCTAATGAGTCGGTTCAAATAATCACGACTCTGAGAAGTGGAAGGGAAGTGGAAAGTAGAGTTGAGAAGGAACACAAAGAGAGGTTGCAGAGAAGAAAGGAGGCGAAACAAACACAAAGGAATGAAGCTGAAGAAAAACAAAGAAAAGAGATTGAAAGAGTCTAGAAGGATCAACTATTAGTGGAAGACAATGTCGATTAGACATTACTTGAAGAGCTGAAATTGGCAAGTTACGAGGAGGCAGCGTCATTCCCTCAGCGTCTGAGAGAGCCGACCAAGTACTGGAAGCTTAAAGAATCTGATATGTTGGAAATTTTTTGGCAAATTAAGATTAATTTACCTCTCTTAGATGTAATTGCCCAAATACCACCTTATGCTATGTTTTTCAAGGATCTATGCACACAAAAACGAAAGAGCAGAGCAAAGAATCCAACGAAAATACTATTGAATGAGCAAGTAAGTTCATTGCTTTTAAGCGATACTCCACCTAAGAGGAAAGATCCAGGTGCTCCCACTATTCCATGTGTCATCGGTGACCATGAAATTGGTAGAGCTCTGCTTGACCTGGGTGTGAGTATTAACTAGCTTCCTTATTTAGTCTACCAACAACTAGGGTTAGTTGATTTTAGTCCCACTGCGGTTGTACTTTAATTTTTTGATCAATCTGTCAAGCAGGCAAGAGGAATTTTAGAAGATGTCATTGTTCAGATAGGGAAATTATACTTTTCAGTTAATTTTGTAGTCCTGGATACAGAACCTATCCCTGACTAAAAAAAACACATTCTTGTGATATTAGGAAGACCATTCTTGGCCACGGCAAATGCATGTATCAATTGCTAAACCGAAGCCGTGAATCTGATTTTTTGGAAATATGAAAGTCCGGATGAATGTTTTTGAAGGGAGTCACCAATTACCTAAATTAGGGGAATGTTTCCAGATTAATGAGTGCCATGAGCTTGATGATATCATAGAAAATTTTGCGACTCAAATTCTAAAAAAGATGTACTAGAGTCATTTATGACTATAAAATGGCCGGATGAAGAAGTTAATGATTGGGAAGCGCAGTTGAAGCTACACAATGAAGATCTTGATGAGATAGAAACTTCTTTATACACTCAACCATGGTGGGAGCCTGTTAAACCACTTCCTATAGTCTCGAATATTCCATCGATTCCCTCCTTAACTACTCCTCTTACCTTAGAACTCAAGGAACTGCCCGAAAAGTTGAAATATGTTTTCTTAGGACCAAATGAGACTCTTCATGTGATTATATCGTCGGAATTAACAAAAGATCAGGAATCGAGTCTAGTTAAGGTCTTGAGTGAGACAAAGAGGTAATAGGTTGGAGCGTTGGAAATTTGAAAGGCATAGATCCCTCGATTTGCATGCATCACATAGATCTTGAGGAAGATGCAAAACAATCAAGAGAAATGCAACAAAGACTAAATCTAAATATGAAGGAGGTGGTTATGAAAGAAGTGGTGAAGTTGCTAGATGCGGGTATCATCTACCCCATCTCTGATAGCACATAGGTGAGCCCAACTCAGGTGGTGCCGAAGAATTCAGGCATCACAGTAGTGCCAAAATCAAAGGGTGAGCTAATTCCACATCGCATGACCATAGGGTGACGTGTGTGCATTGACTACAGGAAGCTCAACTCAAACACCAGGAAGGATCATTTCCCATTTCCATTCATCAGGAGCTATTACTACTTTTTGGATGGGTATTCTGGCTACAATCAAGTGGCAATTGATCCCGTTAATCAGGAGAAAACCACTTTTACTTGTCCATATGACACATTTGCTTATAGACGGATGCCTTTTATTTTGTGTAATGTGCCAGTAATATTCCAGAGGTGTATGATATCTATCTTTTCTGTCATAGTAGAGAAATTTCTTGAAGTATTCATGGATGACTTCTCAGTTTTTGGGGAAACCTTTGAAGACTGTTTGAAACATCTAGCACTGGTGCTAAAAAGATGCAAGCAGACGAATTTGATTCTAAGTTGGGAAAATAGCCATTTTATGGTCTAAGAGGGGATAGTACTAGGCCATATTATATCGAAGAGAGGGATAGAGGTTAATAAAGCAAAAGTTGAATTAATTTCAAAATTGCCTCCTCCCATATCTGTTAAGCAGATACGCTCTTTTCTGGGCCATGCCAGGTTTTACAGAAGGTTTATGAAATATTTTAGCAAAATCGCTCGGCCGTTATGCAACTTACTGGCTAAGGATGCAACCTTTGTCTTCGACGAAGAGTGTCTTCATGCCTTTAAGGAGTTGTGTACTCAACTCTCAACAGCCCCTATTATTCGTCCGCCATATTGGTTTTTGTCGTTTGAGCTCATGTGTGCTTCTGATTATGCTATAGGAGTTGTATTGGATCAGAGAAAAGATAAGTTGTCGTATTCGATATACTATGCCAGTAGGACTCTGAATGATGCTCAGATGAATCACACAACTACCGAGAAGGAGTTGATGGCAGTTGTTTTCACCTTGGATAAATTTAGATCATATCTATTGGGAACAAAGGTTGTTGTATATTCAGATCATGTCACGTTAAGGCATTTGCTAACTAAGAAAGACTTTAAACCCAAACTGATTCAATGGATTCTGTTGTTACAAGAATTCAACCTGGAAATCAAAGATAAGAAGGGTTCAGAGAATGTTGTCGCTAATAATTTGTCAAGGATTATAGTCGAGTCTATGAAGGAAACTACTCCTCTTAAGGATTCGTTCCCGGATGAACATCTGTTCAATGTGGCTGTTATGGAACAGACACCATGGTATGTTGACATTGTCAACTATAAAGCCATAAGTCAAATTCCAAAAGGATGGTCTAAGAACGGGAAAAACCGATTCTTTAGCCAAGTCAAATTCTATATCTGGGATAATCTGCGATTATACAAGTATTGATCTAATAAGATTATTAGAAAATGTATTCCAAAGAGTGAGGTGTAGATCATATTGACATTTTGTCATATGCTAGAATGTGGTGGGCATTTTGGAGCTCAAAAGACAGCTCACAATGTGCTGCATAACGGATTTTACTAGCCCACCATATTTAAGATGCTTTCGAGTATTGTAAAGCGTGTCTCCGATGTCAAAAGTTGAGATCTATATCTCGAGTATTGTAAAGCGTGTCTACGAACTTCGTTGGTTCTTCAATCCAAGATGAGAGTCAACGAAGCAGTTCGAGACAAAAATGGTTCTCGGAGGGCAAAAACGGCATTTTCAGAAGCCATCATTTTCAGCAAAAGGTATCGTGGGTTCAAGGCGATCATTTTGGTGCATTCACGAAGAAAAGTGGTTTTCAAAAAAATACATACGCTTTTTCCTACGCTTTTAGAATAAAAAATGACTGAAAAATGCATTTCTATGCTTGAAGGTACGCTTGACCCTACGCTTAAAGCGTAGGTAAGGTACGCTTAAAGCATAGATGGGTTATGCTTGAAGCGTAACTACGACAAAGTTTTGTGATTTTTGATGGATTTTGCCTGTTCTACCCCCGATTCGATTCTAAGACGTGGCTGTGGCTGTAGACCTCTATATACATGTATACACACACATATATATCAGAACTTATGGCACGTTTGGTACGGTTGAATGAAATGGAATGAAAGTGGGAATGGAATGAGAATGAGAATGGAATGGAATAACCATTCTCATTCTATTGTTTGGTTGTAAATATGAAGCACATTGGGAATGGAATGAATTGAAATTTTTTTCTCAAAAATACCCTTCTTAGTATTAAATATAAAATTAAATAAAATAATACTATTTTTTATTTTTTTTACAAAACAAATGGTAAAACGTAACGGGAATAGTAATGATGGACAATAAAGGTGGCGAAATGGCGGCGGTGGTGGCTTATTTTTTTAAAATGTGAAATGGTTATTTAAGTAATTTTATGTTTTAAAAGCATTCCTAAAAGAATGGAATGACCATTCCATATCTTTAGTAATGGAATGAAAATTCATTCCCAAGAATGAAATTTGATTCCTTGGGAATTGTCGTTCTCATTCATTATATTGTACCATACCAAGGAATGGAATGAATGAGCATTCCATTGCCGTTCCAACGTACCAAACATGCACTTAGGGTTTTTATAAGGTTTAGTGTGAAATGATTGAAAATGACCTTTCTATACCATTGGCTATATATATATATTATCATATATCAAAGTTGGGGGGTCATTCGATTGGAGAGTCAGAGAGTTGGAGGGTTTGTTCAATTGGCTGGGTCATTGAGTTTTGTCACATTCATATTCAGAATGGCCGTTGTTGAGAGCCATGTTGAGACCTAGAGATCCGGAGAAGAAGACCATTGAGAGCGTTTCTACATCAGCAATGCAGTCACCTCCCACCGTGGCCAACTAACTCGGTATCTAGGGTTTTCTAGCAAAATCCTAGCCAAGTAATGTAGATTTTCATTGTTTTCAAATGTAACGAGGGGAAACTGTTGACCATATTGTGGTGATTATAGTAGTTGAGAGATCGTTTTGATTTTTCAATATAAAATTCTATATTTGTTCTAAAATCTTGTCTTAGATGGAATGAATGTAGTATTTATGGTTTTCACCATAATTATTCAATATGAGCATGAACTCGGATGCTTAATTTATGGTTTTCTACATAATGGTAGTAATGAAACTTGAAACCCTATGTTGACACAGGTCGTGCCTTGGCGATTTAATATAGACATAATTTAGTTTATTTTCATGCATTAAGAGTAGATTAAAGTAACATAATTGTCATGTACTACTTAGGTTAATGATGAGACGGGTTGTTGCAATCCGGTTGATGGTAATTCTTTTTGTAATCGTATTTAGCTATTTGCGGTACGACCTGATTTATAATTATGGATCGCCCTCTTACAATTGTTTCATTGATGAACTATATTATGTGATTAGTGGTGGAGCGATGAAAACCCTAGTTTTCTCTCTCATCTGAATTACTACCAATTTACTTTACTTTCTAGATAATTTTAATTAAAATAGATAATTTGGTCTTTGACAACCAAAACAAACCATTCTTCAGAAAATGTAATTCTTTGTTTTTAAATTGCTAGAGTGAACAATCTCAGTCTTTTTGGGATCGATATCCCTTACTCAAGCCTTTATTGTTTTATAATTGATACGTGCGCTTGTGTAGGGTAAAACCAAGCCGTCATTAAAGAGTTGTTTTTAATACATATTTTTAGTACACTCTGACGAACATCATTAACTAAATTATGAAAGATAATTTGTTTATTTGGTTTTCTATAAGTAATTTGACAAGAAATAAAATAACATAAAAGTAAAGATATATTTTGGTTTTGGTTGAAAATAGTGGAGATAAAGATCTAGGGTATTTCTAATTCCATCATTAACCGCATAATATATCCTCCTAATCATTTAATTTTAAAGGGCGGTCCATCATATGTGAATCAGATATAGGATCGCAAACATTGGCAAAACCCTAATCCCTAAAAGGGAACAATTAATCCATCATTGAATAAGCATAACTATTACATGCATCTACTCTAAACTACTCCTACTAACATAAATTAAAAGCATGTCACTCATTATCTTTTCTAGGTATGGTTTATCTAAATCAAGATTGCCTGTTAATTACCACCATTGTGTATAAAATCATGAGTTAAACATCCGAGTTCTAGACCATATTGAATAACCATGATTGTGCAAGATAAAACATTCATTCAAGCTAAGACAAAACACATAATTAATGAAGAATCTTATATAAAATCAAACGTAATCACTCATCTACTCAATCATCACATACGTGTCCTTGAGTTTCCCTTTATACAATTAAAATAAGAAAATGTCTACATTACTTGGCTAGGGTTTTGTTAAAAACCCTAGATACCGATTTATTGAGTCGTGGTCGTGGCAGTCTGCATTGTTGATTTAGACACGCCCGCCATGGTTGTTCTTCTATCGCTCTCTTACTTTAATCAACCTCTAAAGCTGTTTTCCCGGTCTCTTCTCTCTCCCTTTCCGTAGGGGAGACCCATCTCTTTTATAGATAAAGATGCGTCTTTGTTTGGTAATCTGATTGCTTCAAGGCTAAGTCAGGAATCTGTATTGTGATATCTTGAAGAATGGTACAAAATCTCATCATATATAGTCAATATTGCATCCAAAATAGCCTAAAAATCATTCCATGTTGAGTCTGGCCGTAACGGGTCCTATAAGTGCATATACAAGTTACTGATGTGTACTGGCCGAATCTGCCTTTACCGAGTACTCGGTGAGAATTCCACCGAGTACTCAGTGGTTGCGCACTAGCGCAGGAATGCGCATAGGTTTCTAGAATATTTCTCACTTTTGTACTACCGAGTATTCGGTGAAGGCACTACCGATTACTCGGTAGTTCTTCACCTTGTATTTTCATGTTTCATCTTATTTTCTCTGTTTTTCTTCTCGGCTCCATTCCTCATCACTCTTTTTTCATCATTGACTTATTTTTGGGCATTCATAGATCTTTTATCCACGATTTCGACTCTCGAACAATCTTGAGTAATAAATTCACAAATTATTTCATTATTCATTCTTGTATTCTCATGAAATCAAATAATCATTAATCATGCAAATGCTATAATTTCGTCAGAATAAAATTCATACAAGTTATCCCTACTCACTCATACACAATAATTATCATGAATTAAATTTAAAAGAATGGTCCCCACAGTGGTGAAATAAACTTTCTAATTTCTACAGTCGATCCACATAGCTCTTCGTGTTTTTGTGAACATTCTCTAAAGTAGATTAATCTCCCTTCTTATACTTCATTGATCAAGTTTTGCCATGACACAACTTCAATATATATATATTTTTCATTTTTATCCTTTTTTGTCTTTCTAAGTCTCCGGACTTTCTAGTGAGAATTTTTAGTCCAAACCAACTAGGCCCGAGCTTCTTCCATGGAATTTATGCTCATTAGTTTTCTCCCATTTTTATGCGAACAATGAAATTGGTGATACCAAGGCCCGGTTACTCAGATCGAGGAACTACTTTTTGCATTTTTTTTTTTTTCTCCATACTACTTATTCATATATATATATTTCTTTTATTCTTTACTACTCCCCTTCTCCCTTTGTCATTGAAACAAAACTATTTTTTAACTACATAGTCAAAAGTCAACTAGTTGTCCCATAAAGAATGTGTGTGTGTGCTTGAAAGGCCAAGACTATCTTTTTTGGTTTCAATTTCACTCATTTATTCACTCATGTAGACCACATCTTAAAAATCAATTTAATCAAACTATTACATACTCATGAGTGGGGTATTTGCATACATAATATCTTTCTAGTCATAACATGTACACAAATCAACTCATATCAAATCTCAATCACATATTTCGAATGAAGAACTTAATAAAAAATTTCAAAAATTTCAAAATTTTTATTTTCTCATTCCCTTAAAGCATCTAATAACTAATTCCTCCCCCACAAACTTAAAGCGAATCATGTCCTCATGGTCTAAAAATAAAAATAAAAACAAAGTAGGGAAGAAATTGTTACCGCCCTTGAGGTGTAATTTTGGTTGCTTCGTTATATTGCTCATATCTCCCCCAAACTTGCTTTGGATGATCTATTCAAAAATAAAATACTATACATTATCCAAGATCATATTCAATAGAGACATAATAATGAAATAAACCAAAATATAAAACATAATTTTTTTTTTCAAGGGAATGAAATTTTATTAATAAAAACACACATGATTTGGCCTTAAGGGATTACAATCCTAAAAAATAAAATTACAGAAAAATAAAATAAAATAAATGCAAAACATGGATAGAATCAATCCTAAACGGATTTGGTGAAAAAATAAATAAAAAGAAAAAGAAAAATAAAATAACAAAATACTTAGAGAATTCTACATCCATTTCATAATCCTACGAATTATTCTTCTATTCCATTCTAGCCACATTCAGTAAAGTCATCATTCCATGTGTTGAATCCCTTTGCCCACCACTTTATTAGCTAATATATGGATGATCTCCCAAGGAATTAATCATGATCAATTTTCTTAGGACCCGTACGCATTGGTTCATCAGTCACATAAAACAATTCATCCAATTGATTTTCGATTAACACCATGATGAGGAAAGGAAAAAACAACTTCACATCTGTATGTATTGAATCACATGAATTTTGCTCAAGAGTGTGCCAACACTCCATCATCTTATCATAGATCAATTCTGGGAGAGAAACCCAAAATCCCTTCTTAAAGCAATAGAGCGTATACACCATCTCTCGATATAAATATCTATCTTTATCCTTGGGACATGCATGTTTATCCAAAATCCCATAAATATACCAAAGCTCTGGTTCTAGCTCCGTCTTTTTTATCCAAAATTGAGTTGGTAGATTTTCAAGCCCATCGCAAATCTCTCTAACCATATCATGAAAGGATGGAATAGGATGTGGAAAAAGGTGAAACTTACCGTCAAGATCGAAGGTTAATTTATGGGGAAATCCCCATGCTTTTGCAATAGCCTCGGGAGTCACGTTAATAGACCTTGAATTGTATCATATAGTTGTACGAGCGATCAAACCTCTTTCTCCTTGAACATCATACCTCATGTTATAGTAGAAATCACGCACAATATAAGGAAAAGCTTGTAAATTCGCCGGCTTGTAGAGCTTCTCCAATCGCCGCTCCTTGAAAGATCGATCCGTCATGATCTCTAATGGATCGTATGTGAAATGCTTATAAAACACGCGCTCATACTTGATCTTATAATCTGCAAGAGGACCCCCCCCCCCCCCTTAGGGGTAACATCCTTAATTTCCTTCTCCGTCAAACTGCCAATGGCCATACTAGCTTTAATTATCTAATAGTTTTGAAGAAGATGTGAAAGAAAGACTAAGGGAGGCCCTATATTTATAAATCTTAAATTAAGTCATTGCTAGGAGAGGAATGATTCAATTTACTGCATAAATCTAGAATATAAATCATTAGAATGGAAATTTTTGAAATGGTAATAAGATTTAGTGCAAAATTTTTCCTAGTTAAAAAGGATTTCATATTTATGGAAATTTTCATAAAATTATTTTTTCTTTATTAGAAGCTACTAAAAATTTATAATATACTATTATATTACAGTCAAAGTCTTATTTTGAAAGGAAAAATCAAAATACATAATTATATATATATTTCCAAAAATAATAATTTCAAGGATTCACCGAGTACTCGGTGGAGAAACTACCGAGTACTCGGTAGTCCCTGTACCAAAATTTTTCAAAAACTATTTTTTATTTAATATATATATATATATATATATATAATATATATATAAGAAGTAAGTATATAAAAATATTTGAAATGAAATAAAATAAATATATAATACATAAATAATTATATAAAATTCATTAAAATAGAAGTATATATTTATATAAGTTAGAATTTTATAAAAATAATTTTGAAAAATAGTACCCTCCCCCAAACTTATATCGTTATGTCCTTCGAATCAAAAAATAGATAAAATCAAAATAATTTGTTCGATAAATACCAAAATATCCATTTTCATTAATTTTATAATATTTTTTGTTGGAGTTTGAGTACAAAAATGCAAAAGAAAATAAAAGAAATAAACCAAAAAAATATAAAATAACGATTCATGGTTCGACATCATGTAATATCTAGAACATAAATCTATGCCAGCTCATGATCAACTACTCTCAAAATCCTAAGACTCAGACGGTGGTGGTAGTGGTGGTGGTGGATGAGAAGTGGAGCTGGCGCCTAATCGCTCTAAGATCGCCTAAAATCCACAATCCATCTCTTCTTGGATCTCGGTCTACTCATGAAGAATCTGCTCCTGACGAGCTACCAAATATGCATACTGTTCCCTAGATAGAGTCACTATCTCCCTCTGTCTAGTTGCCTAAGGCATCTCCTCATCGGTAGCCTTGTCATCATCATCCCCTCCATTTGCTGCACCCTCCTCATCCTCAGAATCATCCCCCTCTTCCGCGTCTCCTGTGACTACATACTCCAGTCTTTAACTCATTTTGTCGTAAGAATGTCTAAAGACACTATCTGCCATCGACGAATTAACGACACACTCCTCCTCCCCCTTAGTTGGCTGAATATCGAGTTGTTGTAGAATGCCGGTAATCAGAGAAGGAAATGGAAAAAACCACTTCTTTTCCTTCACCGCTGCCATGTTGGAGAAGTCCAGCCAGACGATCCACATCATGTGAAATATAACGCGTGGAATCGAGACCTAGTGATGAACATGGAAGCAATACATCGCCTCTAAAAGCATACCTCTCTTCTCTGTGTCGTGGCTGCGAGGATGAACCTGGTCATGGAGCATAGTCTCGATAAACCACAATCTACGGGGAAAGTAGCTCTTCCCTATGCATGTTGCGCTATTCGGGTCCCCGTAGTGCTCCTGGCACATCTATTCCACGATAGTCTGAAAGTCGGGGAACGGCTCTAGAGGAGATGAAAACTTAGCCTGTAAATTCTCCGAACACTCATCCGGTATGCCCCACACCGCTGCAATGAGGGCGATATCGATCGTGAAATCCGATCCCACACCCTCATCGACAATCTGGTCGCCGTATCATGAACTAGGTTGCGATAGAACTCGCGAACCATCTCTGGGTAATACATGGGCGACACCGGTGTCAACAACGGTACCAACCTCTTCTTCTCCAACAACTTCACACTTGTTTTGGACTTTCATTCATATCGGAAGTCGTCGTATTTGAAGGTACGCTCAAAAAGAAAATCCTTGTGTAGCCCGACCTCCTTTAACCTTTTTCACACCTCGGCCTCCCGTTGGGCCGCTTGTGCGAGAATTTTGGCACTCACCACCGATGATTCTCCACCCTCTGTCGTTCTAATCCTCTTTTTAGGCGCTATTTGGATGATTTTGAATGGATTTGAACGAGTTTACAAGTGTGTATAGAATCCTATATATATAGCTTAAAACATTGGAGGAAAATAGGGAATTATAGTGTGTTTTGGAATGAAATAATCAATGGGTTTTGGTCGGATTAGGGCTAGGATGAAGATTTGAAGCTTAATTTGAGCAAAAATGATCGAAAATTGAGGATAAATAGGTTGATACATACAATTTTGGGAGGATTTCGAAGCTTGATTCTTGTTGGATCGAGAGCAATGAAGGTATAAGAAGGTTATGTTATAAGTTCTTTAAGAGAGAATAAGAGTTTTGAGTGATTTGTGAAGAGAGGAAAGTAGCCCTAATAAGAACAGTCGAGTTGCCCGGTTCAGCTTGATATTTAAGTCACCGAGTACTCGGTGAACATACTACCGAGTACTCGGTAGTTCATAATTGCCGAAAAATTTCTTTCAAACTCCTTTTTTTTTTTTAATTTCCGATTCATTCATTCACTCCAATACTTACTCCTATCATTATACCTCATCTAAACTTAATAAAAACATAAGTTAACTAAAATTATCCTAAGACTAATTAAACAAACAAATAAGATAATTAAAATCCTATTATTACATGGTCGTCTAAGAGAACATGAACTCTCTTGATAAACCTCAAATATTATTAAACTAATCCTAAAAACATCCCTCAAAATAAAAGAATTCACAAAACATGCAAAAAGAACAAAAATTCTAATTAATCTACAATTCTGGATTATCGGCGCCAATCTTTACGATCTTTGGCAAGACTGCGTCTAATTATACTATCCAACACCTTTTCCATATGTTATGCATCCACCAAATTTTGGTATAAGTTTGGGATGTAAGTTGTTAGTCAGTGTCCATTGTGGATATTTAGTAATGAGCATGACATCAAACAAATAATACTCAATATATAATTTACCTCCTTTAACATGTTCTATATTCATCTCATGTTTAATCCTTGTGTCCAACGATTCTTTCATCAACGCATGAGGTAATGTATCCTCCATCACCTCGCCAATACCCTTAATTACATAGTATTCCTCCCTTCCTTGTTTATCATTATGAAGTTGTTCCTCGAGACATTGGGGAAATGGTTCTTTAAATTCACATGATGTTGTAATTGGCTTTTTAGGTTCTTCGGATTCTGGTGTTGATAAATCTATTTGTTCATAACTTACTGGTATATTCGAGGTGATTGGTAGCAACTCTATTGGTTGTCATGACTCTCTGTATAGTGCTTTTTCTATAGCTGTGATGTAATCAAGGTTAGATTGTATTTGTTTATCCCAATCGATATTTGTGAAATCTTCTTTTACTTCAGGCAATTCATCATTTCTAACCTCTATTTGTACCGGATCTTCTTATAAGGTTTCATTCTTTGCCTCAAATTGTTTATCTATTTGATTATAATCATCCTCTTCGTCGTCATAAGTTATATAGAATGGACTAGTTTCCTCTTCATCACTAATGGCCCCTAGCTCAACTATATTTTTGTCTATTGTATCAACTACCGCTTGATGTGGATGTTCCTCTTCTCTTCTATTTAAACCACAAGCTAACTACCCTACTAGGGTTTCTAACTTATAAATGGATTGTGAATGAGAATGGAGTAATTGTGGTTCGGCTTCTAATGTGATAAAGGCAGTCAAAACACTATCTTGAAATTTGTTTGAGTGGGGAGGTGAACTTGGAATTAGATCCTGAACAAAAATCTTCATACTAGGGTTGATTTAAATCATATGAATAAAATTCTTGATTATCTAATTATAAGTACGAATTGTATACCTTGTGTGTAATCTCCTCACACTCACGAGTGGTTGCTTTAATATTCCCCAAGGCCGCTAAAACCTTATCTTCAAAGCGCAATGGCTTTTGGGGAAAATATTGATTTGATTCCTCAAATTGGATTTTATTAGATGGTTATGGGTAGTACCCTTGATTATACGATAAAAAACCTAATCATTGAGCACATAATTGAGAGCTCGATGATTGATCGAAATTTCGTGGATCTTGATTTAAGCTTTGATATTGACTTCCCATGTATGGTTGGTGATATGAAGAACTGGGATCATCTAACCAACCCAGATTATATGTATTATAATATGATTGAATATAAATAAAAAGAAAAAAAAATAAAAATTAAGCAAGAAAAGTAAAATAAAATTATGCGATAATGCTAAATACACTTAAAACTCACAAACGGTTCAGCAAAACAGTGGCCACCTGCTTCTCCGGTTCTCCTTTTGCTTATTTCGGCGTATCTTGTCAAAACACACAATTCGACTTTAAAAAGAAGAAAATAAAAAATAAAGCAAATAAATAATCTAGCTATAATAATTATTTGGAAGTATAGAAAATCGTTAGTCCCTGACAACGGCGCCAAAAACTTGATCAGTGGCTAAGCCTTAATTAATTTAGCCTACTAGGCTTAGGTAATAAATAATAATAATAATAATGTTGTGTGCAAATAAGCCCTTAAATTTAACCTAGTTTTCTCTATCGCAAGTGCACAAATAAATTATAGTATAATATATATGAGATGGGGTATATCGTATCCATAGAGACTATTGAATTCACAAATTCTTTATAATTATTGTAACTAAATTTTGAAATATAATTTGTTTGTTTGGTTTTCTATAACTAATTTAACAAGAAATAAAATAATATAAAAGTAAAGATAGATTTTGGTTTTGGTTGAAAACAGTGGAGATAAAGATCTAGGGTATTTCTAACTCCATCACTAACCGCATAATATATCCTCCTAATCATTTAATTGTAAAGGGCAGTCCATCATATGTGAATCATATATAGGGTCGCAAACATTGGCAAAACCCTAATCCCAAAAAAGGAACAATTAATCCGTCATTAGCACAATCCATCATTGAACAAGCATAACTAGTACATGCCTCTACTCTTAAACTACTCATACTAACATAAATTAAAAGCATGTCACTCGTTATCTTTTCTAGGTATGGTTTGTCTAAATCAAGATTATATGTTAATTACCACCATTGTGTAGAAAATCATGAGTTAAGCACCCGAGTTCTGGCCCATATTGAATAACTATGATTGTGCAAGATAAAATATTCATTCAAGCTAAGACAAGACATAGAATAAATGAAGATTATTATATATAGTCAAACGTAATCACTCATCTACACAATCATCATATACGTGTCATTCAGTTTCCACTTATACAATTAAAATAAGAAAGAATTTACATTACTTGGCTAGAGTTTTGTTAAAACCCTAGATATCGGTTTAGTTGTTCATGGTCGTGGCAGTCTGCATTGTTGATTTAGACACGTCTGCCATGGTTATTTTTCTATCGCTATCTTGCTTCAATCAACCTTTAAAGCTATTTTTCCCGGTCTCTTCTTTCTCCCCCTCTGTAGGGGAGACCCCTCTCTTTTATAAAAAAAAGAGGCGTCTTTGTTTGGTAATCTAATTGATTTATGGCTAAGTCAGGAATGTGTATTGTGATATCTTGAAGAATGGTATAAAGTCTCATCATATATAGTCAATATTGCATCCAAAATAACCTAGAGATCATTTCATGTTGAGTCTAGCTGTAACGAGTCCCACAGGTGCATATACAAGTTGCTGATGTGTACTGGCCGTATCTGGCTTTACCGAGTACTCGGTGGTTGTGCAATGGCGCAAGAACACACATAAGTCTCTAGAATATTTCTCACTTTTATACTACCTAGTACTCAGTGAAGGCACTACTGAGTACTCGGTAGTTATTCGCCCTGTATTTTCATGTTTCATCTTCTTTTCTTCGTTTCTCTTTTCAGCTCTATTCCTCTTCACTCTTTTTGCATCATTAACTTATTTTTTGTCATTCTTAGGTCTTTTATCCATGGTTTCGTCTCTCAAACAATCTTGAGTCACAAATTTAGTTATTTCACTGAATTAAACTCGTTTTACATGACATAACCCTAAAATATCTTAAAACACAAAAACCTTATAAAACCACCAATATAATGACAAACATGTACATAACAGTGTATTATTAGGAGCCTTAAATGTATGACATTTGGCTCATATCAATGGCCGAGTGTGATCTTTCATTCCATAGTGACGACAAACTTGGATAAACCTTTGAAAACCATTGTTCGAACCCTTATGGAATTTAGAGGTAAAGGGAGTACTCTTAACAGGTTTTCCGACATAAGAACTAGATTCCTATTAGGCTTACCTTGAGAAGAACTAGATGCTACTTGAGAGAACTTAACAAATGTTATTTTGGAAATGATGTTTGAATTACTCGTTGTTCCTTTTGAATCCTAACCCCTTTGTATTTATTGCAGAATTTCCCATAATATCAAGCTTAAGAATTCCACTAGACCATTTATGGATAATTGAGTTATTATCCTTCAATTCCTCTTCCAAACCCCCATTCTTTGTAACTTTCTCACTCAATTCCAATCTTAGAGTGCTTAATTCCTTATTGAGATCATCTACACTCTTCAACGCCTAATTCATTTCTTGTTCAGACTCAACCAATTTCTTAGACAATTAAGTTTTTTGGTTCCGCATGAGATTTAAGGTTTGAGAACTATTGGTTAATTTTGAACAGTATTATATTTAACCATAAATTTTGAAAAACCTTTGCTAAGATGTGTGGACTTGTCACATAATTTATTATATGCATCTTGAAGTGAGTCCCCACGATCTTCATCATCTTCAGACCCATACATTGCCCAACTTGTTGCAACTTTTTTAACCTCTTTAATTTGTGCTGCAAACGCAGTAAAATCTTTATACCCATTTGCCATGTCAAACTCAGCAGAGTCACTAGTTGTTCCATCATCTGATTCATCATCCCAAGTGACAGTTAGATCTTTTGTCCTTTTAAAATTATTAACGCACTCCGCAACTATGTGACCAACCCTTGACACTCAAAACATTGAGGTTTTTTTTTTAGGGTCAAACTTGTTATTCTGTTTTTGGGCTTTATTTTTATTTTTAAAATCATATGGTTTATTGCCAAATTTTTGACCTCTAATCACTTCTTAACCATAAAAGATTTTAAAAACTTATGAAACTGTTTCATGAGCATGTCAACCTGTCTTGGTCTAATCTCACCATTTTCATCATACTTAATAGGATCATCTTTAGTGGTTTTAAAAGTTGTGTTTTTCTCTTTTGTACCGCTAAAGTTCTTAGAGGATTGAGCACACATCTCCATCTCATAAGATTTCAGGTTCCCAGCCAACTCTTCAAGTTTAATTTCCTTGAAACTTATGATTTCAGATATGATAGTAATCTTAGAACGAAATCATTCAAGAAGAGACCTAAGAATCTTTTTCACTATGGTAGTCTTAGGAATGGGCTCTCCTAGATTGTGTCTACTAGTTACTATATCATATAATCTAGCCTCAAAGTCAGAAAAAACTTCTTCCTCCTCCATCCTAAGTTGTTCAAATTTTGAATGTAACAGTTGGAGTTTCGATTGTTTAACGATTGAAGTCCTTTCATGAGTAATTGGAGTATGTCCTAAGATTCTTTAGCAATTTCACACGTATAAATCCTTCTAAACTCACTTGCGATCACAACATCGAAAAGTGCACACAAAGCTTTTGAATTCCAATTAGCACTGTTCAATTCAACATGATTCCACTCACTTGATGGTTTTGGTTTTGGTTTATTCAGAATCTCATCCATCACTGTGGGAGGTGAATATCCTACCTCTACAGCCAACCAAAATCTCTCATCTAAAGCTTTAAAAAATGCTCTCATCCTCGTTTTCCAATAGGTGTAGTTTGAGCCCTCAAACAAAGGGGACCTAGATACGGACCCTCCTTCACGAGGTATATCTATCACCTAAGTTCAGAATCTAACCCTAGGTCATTAACCTAAATCGGGGCAACCATGCTCTGATACCAATTGAAATTATTTAGTCGACTAAGGAAAGTAGCCTAAAGGGAGGTGAATAAGATTTTTATGGATTTATTGACAAATTAAAAATAATTGCGAAAAAGTCAATTTTAATCTAATTCTCTAACAAGCTAAATCATGCAAAGATTAATATAAGTGCAGAAGAAAAAGTAAGAGACAACATAGATATTTTTACGTGGAAAACCTTGGAAACGTTCCATGTAAAAACCACGGATACACTCGGGTATTGATGTACTATGAATCAAAGAATTTGTACAGACTCTATAAAAAAATAACTTATAACCGCTATGATTTGCCGCTCTCCACTCGACGTCTGAAAGTCTTGAATCACTCGCGCTCCACGAAGCCTTCGCTCCGCTCCGTACTATGACGGCTCTATTTCTCAATGGATTGATGCAACCACGTTGCAATAGGTGGTGTGATGATTTATCAGCAACGGATTATCCATTTCTGTATAAAGATCTCACGTGTAGGAGCACAATTGAATAATCACCAAAAACTAGAGAAACCCTTAATATAAAATAATCAAGTGATTTATTTTTCTCTCTCTTTGCAGACGGATCTGATCTATGAAAGTATCACAGAGATCTCACAAAATCCACATTAAAATATATAAAGACTTATTTTTTTTATAGAGAGAGGAATCTTATTTTGAGTAAACTTGTATCCTTTTTGGATTATGACTCTTCCTTTTGTGTTCCTCTTATAGTTAGGATTCAATCTAGTCAGTTTTGGTGTAAATATTATTTATATACATGCTATGATGTCTTGGAGTGTAACCCAAGTCATTGTAGTTCATAACAAGTAGAATTACTCTGGGCTGAAATATGCAGGTCGGTGTTACGCTTAACCCTACGCTTGAGCGTAGGCTCATGCGTAACACTTCCATCCATATGTGTAGGTTATGAGTAGAATTCAACTTTATAGCCACTATCTGCGTAGGCTATGCGTAACAAAAATCATGAAATCCACTTTTTGCATTTCTCATTCCGTTTATACCCCTTTCATTCCTCAACATGTTTCCCAAAGTTTTGGCTTTGAAAAATATTTGTTTTGCCCTCCGGAATGTATTTTTGTTGTTCAAACTTGATTTCTCTTGTATGATACATATAAATACATCTATTCAAAAGAAAACATACCACTAGATTTCCTAAGACTCGCTTGCTTTTGAAAATCTAATGGTTTTGTAAAGATGTCTATCAACTGAGAATCCGTGAATATAAACTCTAAATCTTTCTCAGAACAAAGTTTAGGAAAAATGCAATAACGATTATCAGATGGACGTACACCTTTCATAACACAATTTCCAAAAGAATCAATAATAGAACATTTATCGGAAGTGAAATTAACATTATGGTTATTATCACATATTTGGCTAATGCTAAGGAAATTAGTCTGTAGGCCCTTAACATAATATACATCTTCTATTTTAGGTAGACCAGAAACAACAATGGTGTCCTTTCCTAAAACTTTAGATTTTATCCCATTACCAAAAGTAACAGTTCTAACATTACTTTCCTTGAAATCAGCAAATAATGACTTATTTCCAGTCATGTGCCTAGAGCATCCATTATCAAAACACCATGAACTAGAATCACATGCTCTAAGGGAAGTATTGACAACAAAATAATGTAACTCACCTTTCTTAACCCATGTTTGTCTAATTTTAGGTGTTCTACTTGCCAATTTAGACAAATTCTTTACCCCTTCACTCAAAACCCTAATTTAATCTTCAACATTGGGTCTTCTTTGAGTTCTTTGATTTGTTCTTGATTTCAAATTTCTTCCTTTTAATTTGAAGCACATAGGTCGAATATGAAATTTCACACCACAGTGATGACATATAGGAATAAACATTTGAAACCCATTATTAGAACTCTTATTATAATTAAAGGTAAATGGAGGTTTATTCTCAACCGGTTTTCTAACATAAGATTGGACATTAGAATTCTTCTTAACAGGAGGAATGTTTCTTATATTAGAATTACCTTGAGAGGAATTAGATGCTACTTGAGAAGATTTAACAAAAATTATTTTGGGGGCACTATTTGAATTACTCGTTGTTCCTTTGAATCCCAATCCTTTAGTGTTTCCCACAAATTTACCTACACTCAACATATGATTAAGTTTAAGGGTTCCACTAGACCATTTATAAATAGTTGAGTTAGAATCCTTCAATTCCTTTACCAAAACCTCAATTCTCATAGATTTCTCAATCATATCAAATCTTAGAATGACTAATTCCTTATTGAGATCATGTACACTATTCAAAGTCTGCTTCCTTTCTTTTTCAGACTTAATCAATTCTTCAGACCATTGATCTCTTTGTGTCTGAAGTTGATTTAGGTCAAAGGTAGTGTTGGTTAAATCTTCTCTTAAGGATTGTGTTTCCTTGTCAACACTTTTAAGTTTAACTATACATTTTGAGAATTCTTAACTAAGATGTGTGGACTTTTCATAGATTGTATACATCTTCATATGAATCCCCAAGACCTTCATTATCCTCAAAATCTTCATCCCTAGACATTGTCCATCTTGTAGCAACTTCTTCAAATTCCTTACTGAAATTACTTAGACGATAGTGAAAACAGTCTAGAAGGGGGGTGAATAGGCGTTTTATCAAATTTATGATCAATTAAAATTATTTAGCAAAAAATCAATTTTAAATAGTCACAAACCCTAATTCTCAAAAACAAATCAATCAAACAAATATGAATATAAGTGCATAAAATAAATAATGAGAAGACATAGAGATTTTTTACATGAAAAACATTGGAAAGACTCCAAGTAAAAATCACGGATACGTTCGAGTATCGATGCACTATGAATAAGAGAATTTATACAAACTCTATGAAAACAGAAGTTACAACCGCTATAATTTGTTGTTCTTCACTTGATTTCTGAAAGTCTATATTCACTCGTGCTCCACGAAGCTCTCGCTCCGATCCCCGTACTTTGACGGCTCTGCTTCTCAACAGATCAAAATCACCATGAATCTCCGCACTCAGACGGCTTCGCTTCTTGAAACAGATCAACGCAACATCGTTGTTATAGATGATATGTGAATTTTTCAGCAACTAAACCATTCAATCATGCATAGAAATCGTCGATATAGATATACAATTGAAGACGTCCAAAAACAAGAGAGAACTTGTGTATCTCTAATCACTCAATAATATTCTGTCACCATATGTATATCTCTGTAGAAGAATAAGATGTTGTAGAAAACTTGCAGAGAATTATTTAAGACGTGCCTCCTTTACAGACTTGGGTATTTATAGACAATGATGATCTAAACCCTAAGTTTTCCCTTTCTCGTAATTTCACATCCAAACCTTATATTCTAGTGAATATATTGTACATAAAGCACACTTTGATGTATATAAGTCGTGGTCATATCATAAAACCAACCCCCGAACAATTTGGACATCGTAGGAAAAATCAGCCAAAAACTTGCCGCAAGCGTAGCTGAGCCTACCCTTTAAGTGTAGGTCCAAGCGTACCTCCAAGCGTAAAAATGTGTTTTCCAGCCACTTTTTGAAACTGAAAGAGTAGGTATTTTTGTCAAAACCACGTTTCTTCACAACTGCACCAAAATGAACCTCTTGAACCCACGATACTTTTTGTTTGAATGACGGCTTCGGAAAATGTCGTTTTCACCTTCCTGGATTTTTCCTCAATATGTTCACTTTCGTGGTTCACTTGTATTCTTCATTACTTTAATGTTTGATTCTGCCTTTGATGAAGCTTATCGATGTCACTAACACCAAACTGACCTATCTAGCACTCAACATGGTTATTGTCTAGAACATGCCATAAATAATCAATATACAAAAATGTTTGTACAATCTCCCCCTTGGCATTTATTAGACAAAACCATGTTTTATAATATGACTTCACAAATAACAACATAACATCTATATCTATCAAGATACACTAACAAACATAGATATAAATTGTTACCTTGCTTTCATGATGACCAATCCTTTTACCATAACACTGAACAAACCATTAAACGCAAGTGTAGAAAACAGATATAAACCAACATAATGATCATAACAAAAATGTACACATAATGATAATCATTTTTTCCCTAAGAATAAACTCCCCCAACTCCCCCTTACTAAATACTTCTCCATCTTAATCAATCAAACAATCTCTCCCCCTAACTCAATACTTCTCCCCCTTTTATCACTGAAATGTCAAGCAATAAGAGTATATGCCATAGCAATAATATAGAGAGATGCAAGGAAATACTCAATGAAAAACACCAAGATATAGAACTCTATCAAATCATATCCAGATTCTCAGGGTAATAGAAATCTCTACTATGCATGACCCTAATACTAATGCATGAATGCAAAAATGTCATGAATAAAAATAAAATAAAATATTTTTGTTTTTAGAAATCTGTGAGCAAGGTAGTGGAGACAACAAGCAAACCATTTATACATCATATTCTCATATCTATCTTAGCCATTATACACACGGTATAGAAGAAAATCAGCACACATACCTTGTAAACTCAAGAATGCACAAGTCAAGTTTTGTAAATAAATATATATATGAAGATTCTCATGTGCAAGCACTAAGGCAAGATAAAAAAATACATATAGCTGATAATCTCCCCACCAACCGTGATGATAATTCAATCCAAGATCCAAACTAGAAGGCAAAAAATAAAAAAATACTTTCTCTTTGTCACACAATTTCCTCATTTTCATCTTTTCAACTTTTTCACCATATCCCTTTTTGTCTTTTTAAGCTCCGGACTTTTCAGTGAGAATTTTTAGTCCCGACCAACTGGGCTCAAGCTTCTTCCATGGGATTTATGCTTATTAGTCTTCTCTTCTTTTTACGCGAACACTCAATGCTTACTAAGTTAAGAGGCCCGATTACTCAGATTAAAGAATTACTTTTTTAATTTTTATATTTTAAACATCTCATTTTTTTCAACATCACCACAACATTCATACACATAAATTCATGCATAGACCAATCTAGTATAGCGCATGAACCTTCATACCACTTTGGGTTAAATAAAAAAATAAAACAGATTCAGCAAACATTATAATCATCACCGAAGCAACTAGCACCTAAGATTAAAGTTTTGTAACATAAAATAATCATGCCGAGTGATCATTCAAAAATCTTAGGTCACATTGATACCTCTACTTAACATATTCATAATGAGACAAGTAAATGTGAAAATAGAGTAAAATATGACAACTTTTGTATTCTAGCCAAGCTCAGCAATCTCAAAAAAATTATTTTCATTTATTTCAAAATAAAAATGCACACATTTATAAAAATAATACAAATGCATGATTACCTATCAATTATAGGAAAATAATGTAATATGTTCCTAGAATAATAGATAAGAAGATATATATTCTAAAGAAAGCATACCAATAGATTTCCTAAGACTAACATGCTTTTGAAAATCTAATGGTTTTGTAAAGATATCTGCCACCTAAGAATCTGTGGATATGAACTCTAGGGACACTATACCATCTTTAACAAGATCACGAATGAAATTATGTCGAATATCTATATGCTTTGTCTTAGAATGTTGAACTGGATTTTTAGAAATATTTATAGCACTTGTGTTATCACATAACACAGTTATTGTACCTTGAGAAAAACCATAATCCTGCAACATCTGACGCATCCACAAAATCTGAGTACAATAACTACCAACTACTATATTCTCAGCCTCAGCAGTGGGAAGAGAAACACAATTTTGCCTCTTGCTATGTCAAGTAACTAAGCAATTTCCAACATAAAAACATTATCCACTAGTACTTTTTCTATCATCTACATTTCCAGCCCAATCAGGATCAGAAAAAGATGCGATATCAGTATTAGTACTTGATGGATACCACAATCCATAATTCACAGTCCCTTTAACATACTTGATAATCCTTTTCACAACAGTAATATGAGACTCCTTAGGACTTGTCTAGTAACGTGCGCACAAACCAACACTAAACGCTATGTCAGGTCGACTGGCAGTCAAGTACAACAAACTCCCAATCATACTCCTATAAAGTGTAAGATCGACATATTTGCCTTTAGTATCCAAGCTAAGCTTGACACTTGTACTCATAGGAGTGCGAGCATCATTAGCCTTTTCCAAACAAACTTTTTCACCAATTCTAATGCATAACGATTTTGGGAAACAAAAATCCCATCATTCAATTATCTAACCTGAAATCCTTGAAAGAAGTTCAATTCACCAATTATGCTCATCTCAAATTCATGTTTCATTTGATCTCCAAAATAATGAGCAAGCTAATCAGAAGTGGAACCAAACACAATATCATCAACATAGATTTGAGCAACAACTGTATCACTCTCAATTTTCTAAATAAATAGTGTTTTGTCCACTCCCCATTGAGCAAAACCTGTTCCCAACAGGTAATCAACCAACCTTTCCTGCCAAGCTCTAAGAGTTTGCTTTAGCCCATACAAAGCCTTTTTCAGCCTGTAAACATGACCCGGACAATGAGGATCTTCAAACCCTTTGGGTTACTTCACATATACTTCCTCATGTAGAATGTCATTCAAGAATGCACTCTTTACATCCATCTTATACAACTTGAATCCAAGATGACAAACAATAACAAACAAAATCCGAATAGATTCAAGCTTAGCAATTGGAGCAAAAGTCTCATCAAAATCAATACATTCCATCTGAGTATATCCTTGAGTAACAAGCCTAGCCTTATTCCTAACAACTGTACCATTTTCATCCTTTTTATTCTTGAAAATCCACTTGGTACCAATCACGTTTATCTCTTTCGGTGTAGGCACAAGATACCACACATCATTCTTAACAAACTACTGAAGTTTTTCTTGCATAACATTTATCCACTCACTATCTTGAAGAGCTTCTTTGACATTTTTAGGTTCCAAGGAAGATGTATAGCATGCATACGAAACCTCATTCCTAACCTTTCTCCGTGTCACCATCATCTGATCAACAGATCCTATAACATTATCCAAAGAATGGTACAACTTTACCCTTACAAATAGTTCTTTAGAAGGAGTTGGCTGAACATCATAAATTTGATCATGTGATTCTGCAGATCTTGAAGTATCATCATTGACCACATTATCCTCTTTCTCCATCTCAGAAGAATCATTATCCAATATAAAGAATGACTCACTATCTTCTTCCTCGGTAGACATTGGAGACTCATCAACCACTACATTCGCAGATTTCATCATAGTTTGAGATCAAAGGTTAAACACCCTATATGCTCGACTAGTCAATGAATAATCCAAAAATATTCCTTCATCACTCTTAGACTCAAACTTCCCAATAGATTCACGATCTCTAAGAATATAACATTTTGTTCTAAAAATCTTGAAATATTTCACATTGGGTTTCTTGCCATTCCACAATTCATAAGGAGTTTTTAAGGTGTCAGGCCTAAGATAAACTTTGTTTGAGGTGTAACATGTTGTGTTCACCGCCTCAGCCCAAAAATACCTAGGAACATTCCTACCATATAGCATAACATTGGCCATTTCCTGAATAACCCTATTCTTCCTCTCAACTACTCCATTTTTTTGAGGAGTTTTTGGTGCTAAAAATTCATGTTTTATTCCTCTCTCATTACAAAATACTTCAATTTATGAATTTTTAAACTCCCTTTCATGATCACTCCTCACTGTAGAAATGGAACAATTATTCTTAGTCTGAATTCTTAAACAAATCCTCTTAAAACTTTCAGAAGCTTCAGACTTTTCACTTAGAAATCCAACCCATGCAAACCTTGAATAATCATCCACCATGACAAAAATATACTTATTTCCTCCTTTGCTCATGGTCCTAGTAGGACCCATTAAATCAATATGCAATAGTTCTGAAGGTCTAGAAATACCAATGATATTTGTCTTTTTGTGTTGACATCTGATTTGTTTACCCTTTTGCATAACTAGGCTTAGGGACTCCCTTAACAATTTCACTTTTAGTAATTTTTGTTAATTTCTCAAAAATTAACATGTCCCATCCGCTGATGTCATATTTCAACTTCATCAAGTTTAACTCTATTGCATAATAATTTAAAACTAGGAACAATGCAATAATAATTATCAGTTGAACGCATACCTTCCATCACGCAATTCCCAGAAAAGTCAATGATCGAACACTTATCAGGTGAAAAAGTGACCTTATGATTATTATCACATATCTGACTTATGCTCAACACATTCGCTTTAAGACCCTCTACATAAAGCACATATTCTAGTTTAGGTAAACCAGAAACCACAATGGTACCTTTTCCTAGAACCTTCGACTTCTCTCCATCACCAAAAGTGACTATCCCACCATGATATTCCTCGAGAAATCCAAACAATGACTTATCTCCAGTCATATGCCTCGAACATCCACTATCCAGATACCAAGAACTAGAATTTCTTGCTTTAAGTGCAGTATGAACTACAAGACAGTGTAGCTCACTTTTTCTCACCCAAGCCTTCTTCATCTTCGGAGCTCCTTTTGCCAACCTTAAGAAATTCTTCATTTCTTTATTCAACATTCAAATTTAATCTTGAACATGATCTCTATGTTGAACTCTTTGTTCCTTCATTGATTGCAGATTATTCCCTCTCAACTTCAAACACCTTGGTCAAATGTGACCACTGACACTACAGTGGTAACAAATAGGAACAAACCTCCGAGCTCCATCAGTTGACCTCCTAAGATATCTAGGGGTAAGGAATGGCTTGTTTTCAATAGGTATTTTAACATAGGATTGAGCCCTAGGATTCCAATTTGAATTTCCATGAGAAGCACTAGATGCTACATGAGTGGCTTTCACAAAGGTGGTTTTTCCAGCAATATTCGAATTTTGCAATACTCCAACAAAACCTAGTCTTTTTGTATTTCCTGCGGACTTTCCTACACTCAACATATGATTAAGATTAAGAGTTTCACTAGACCACTTATGAATAGTTGAGTTAGCATCTCTCAGCTCTTTTTCCAAATTTTCAATCTTAGTAGATTTCTTAACCAAATCCTTATTCAAACCATCTACTAACTTCAAAGCCTCAGTCTTTTCCAGTTTAGACTTAATCAAGTCCTTAATCAACTTAGCCTTTTGGGTTTGTAGAAGATTTAGAGTTTGAGAATTGGTTAATTCGTCTTTTAAAGAATGTAATTCTTTGTCCATGTTAAGACTTTTAGTCAACAGTTTCATGTGACTCTTATGAAGTTGAGCGGTCTTATCAAGTAATCTGTCATAAGACTCCTGAAGTGTATCATCACAACCTTCATCACTCTCAGAACCTTCTTTTTCACTCATCACCCAACTTGTATCAACTTCTCTAACCTCCCTACTCTGTGCAACAAACACAGTAAAATTCTCAGAATCATCACCTACTTCTGATTATGTCGCATCACTAGCTGATTCATTATTAGAGTCATCATCTCAACAGACAGCTAATCCTTGGGATTTTTTCAAAGTGTTTACACACTCTGCAGCTATGTGACCATATCCTTGGCATTCAAAACATTTGGGTTTCTTCTTTTTAGGATCAAAGTTGTCCTTCCTAGTTTGAGGCTTAATTTTACTTCTAAACTCACCCAACTTATTCCCAAATTTTTATCCTTGGCCATTATGTTTAGCCCTAACAAATTTGTTCAACCTCTTAGCAAACATGGCAATATCATTCAGACTCAAGTCACTTTCTTCATCAAGTTCAACATGATCCTCCCTAGTGGTTTTGAAAGTTATGTTCTTCTCTTTTGTGCCACTAGCCTTCTTAGGAGGATTTTTAAACATCTTCATCTCATAAGATTTTAAATTTAATGCTAATTCTAAAATTTTGATTTCTTTAAGACTCATACCTCAGATATGGCAATCACCTTAGACCTAAAACGCTCAGGCAAAGACCTAAGAATTTTCTTCACTATGGTAGTATCGGGAATAAGCTCACCTAGATTGTGACAGCCTATCACAATATCAGTTAATCTAGTCTCAAAGTCAGTAAAGACCTCATCCTCCTCCATCTTCAGCTGTTGAAATTGAGAATTCAAAATTTGAAGCTTTGATTGTTTCAACTTCAACATTCCTTCATGAGAAACTTAGAGAATGTCCCAAGCTTCTTTGGCAATTACACACGTCGCAATCCTCTTGAACTCACTCGGAGTTATAACATTGTATAATGCATTCAACGCCTTTGAGTTCCAATTCATGTTATTGGTCTCAGCAATAGTCCACTCGCTTGATGGTTTTGCTTTCACTTTATTAGTCGTATCATGTTTCATACATCAACAGCATTCCACGCTTTTTCATCTAGAGATTTTAAAAATGCTCTCATTCTCGCTTTCCATTACGTTTAATTAGAGCCATCAAACAAAGGGGATCTAGATATGGAACCTCATTCACGAGTCATCTCCATCGTTCTATGTTCACGATCTAACCCTAGGTAGTTAACCTAAATCGGGGCAACCATGCTCTGATACCAATTGAAATTACCAAGACGATAGTGAAAACAACCTAGAGGGGAGGGGAATAGGCTTTTTGTCGATTTTATGATCAATTAAAATTATTTAGCGAAAAATCAATTTTAAATAGTCACAAACCCTAATTCTCAATTTAATTCTCAAAAACAAATCAATCAAACAAATATGAATATAAGTGTAGAAAATAAATAATGAGAAGACACATATTTTTTATGTGAAAAACCTTGGAAAAACTCCAAGTAAAAACCATGGATACGCTCGGGTATCGATGCACTATGAATCAGAGAATTTGTACAGACTCTATGAAAACAGAACTTACAACCGCTGTAATTTGATGTTATTCACTTGACGTCTGAAAGTCTAGATTCACTCGCACTCCATGAAGTTCTCGCTCTGATCTCCGTACTCTGACGGCTCTACTTCTCAACAGATCAAAATCACCACGAAGCCTACTACTTCGATCTCCACTTCTAAAAACTGATCAACGCAACCTCGTTTCTGTAGATGATGTGTGAATTTTTCAGCATCTAAACCATTCAATCGTGCATAGAAATCGTTGATATAGATACACGATTGAAGACGTCCAAAAAAAGAGAGAACTTGTGTATCTCTAATCACTCAATAATATTCTCTCACCATATATATATCTCTGTAGAAGAATAAGATGTTGTACAAAACTTGCAGAGAATTATTTAAGACGTGTCTTCTCTTGTTGTAGACTTGGGTATTTATAGACAATGATGATCCAAACCCTAAGTTTTCCCTTTCTCTTAATTTCACATCCAAGCCCTATATTTTGGTGAATATATTGTATATAGAACGCACTTTGATGTATATAAGTCATGGTCATATCATAAAACCAACCCCGAACAATTTTGACATCGCAGGAAAAATCAGCCAAAAACATGTCGCAGCTACGCTTCAAGCGTAGATGAGTGTACGCTCCAAGCGTAGTGGTCTATGCTTCAAGTGTAAGTCCAAGCGTACCTCCAAGCATAAAAATGTGTTTTCCAGCCACTTTTTGAAACTGAAAGCGTTGATACTTTTATCAAAACCACTTTTCTTCACAACTGCGCCAAAATGAACCTCTTGAACCCACTATACTTTTTCTTGAAGTGACGGCTTCGGAAAATGTCGTTTTCACCCTCCTGGAGACATTTTTCCTCAATATGCTCACTTTCGTGCTTCACTTGTATTCTTCATTACTTCAATGCTTGATTCTGCCATTGATGAAACTTATCGATGTCACTAACACCAAACTGACATATCTAACACTCAACATGGTTATTGTCTAGAAAATGCCATAAATAAACAATATACAAAAATGTTCTTACACTTACTTTACACTGCAAGTGCAATCAAATCCTTATATCTATCATCCAAATTAGACTCAACAGAATCACTAGTTGTATCATCCTCTGATCTATCATCCCATGTAACTGTTAGAGATTTCGTCATTTTTAACTTATTAGCACACTCCGTAGCAATGTGACCAAAAGCTTGACACTCGAAACATTTAGGTTTTTTCTTCTTAGGGTCAAACTTGTCATTCTGATTTTGGACTTTATTTTATTTTTTTAATCATATGATTTATCTCCAAATTTTGTCCTTTACTCATTTCTTGACCACAAGAAGATTTTAAAAACTTATAAAACTGTTTCATAATCATGTCAAGTTGTTTTGAACCACTATCACCTTCTTCATTAGACTCAATAGGATCCTCCTTAGTAGTTTTAAAAGCTATGTTATTCTCTTTTAACCTGCTAGACTTATTAAAGGAATTTTTGAACATCTTCATCTCATAGGATTTAAGATTCGCAACCAACTCTTCAACTTTAATCTCTTTAAAACTTATTACTTCTGAGATGACAATAACCTTAGATCGAAAACGTTCAGGAAGAGATCTAATAATCTTTTTAACTATAGTAGTCTCAGGAATGGGCTCTCCTAGATTGTGACAGCATGTTCCTAGGACGGTCAGTCTAGTTTCAAAGTTAACATAAACTTCATCATATTCCATCTTAAGTTGTTCAAATTGTGAGATTAAAATTTGAACTTTCAATTGTTTAACTTTCGAAATTCCCTCATAAGTAACTTGGAGAATATCCCAAGCTTTTTTGGCAGTAGGGCACGAGGAAATTCTCCTAAAATCACTATCGGTCACAACATTTAATATTGCAGACAAAGTTTTAGAATTCCAATTAGCACTGTCAAATTCAGCAGAAGACCACTCACTTGAATATTTTTCTCTTAAATTTTTGGTAGTCTCATCTACAACAGTGGGAGGTGAGTATCCTACTTCTACGGCAAACCAAACATTCATATCTATTGATTTCAATAACGTTCTCATTCTAGCTTTCCAATACATGAAGTTTGATCCATCCAATAAATGGAACTAGTGATGGAACCTCCTTCACGAAATAAGTCCATCTTCTAAGTTCAAGATCTAACCCTAGGTCATTAACCTAAATTAGGGCAAACCTTTCTCTGATACCAATTGAAAATACCTAGAAGACGGTGATCTAAGCCTAGAGGGGGTGAATAGTTTTTTTGTGAACTAATTGACAAATTAAAATTTTAATTGCGGATTAGTCAATTTTAATTCAATTCGTTTAAGGCAATAATCCATGCAATAAATAATATAGGTGCAGAAAATAAAGCAAGAGACGACATCAATATTTTTACATGGAAAAACCTTGGAAAGACTCTAAGTAAAAAACCACAGATACGCTCAAGTATCGATGTACTATGAATCAAGAAGTACAAGACTCTATGAAGTTTTATACTTACAATCATTCTTGATCTGCCTTTCTCCACTCGACGTCTGATAGTCTTGAATCACTCGCGCTCCACGAACCTCTCGCTCCGATCTCCGTACTCTGACGGCTCCGCTTCTCAATGGATTAAATAACCATGAAGCCTCCTGCTTCGATCAAGGTGGTGTGATGATTTTTTAGTAACTATATCATCCAATTGTGTATAACGATCTTCGGTGTAGAAGCACAATTGGAAAAACTCAAACCAAAAGAGAACTAGAAAATATATAATCACTTAATAATTTTATCTATATATATATCTTTGTAAAAGTATATGAATCTGTAGAAGAATTATAGAGATCTCTCAAAAAGTCACCCCCTTCTCTTATGTTTAACTCATATATATAGAGAAGAATCTTCAATTAATGGTAAGAATATTTTTCCAATTAGGATTCGTATTTCCACCATTAAGTCTTCCAAACATAAATAAATATATCAATGATAGTCCAATATACCAATAATAACTTCAAATCATGTCCCAAAGTGGTTAGGAGTTGATTGCATAGCAAGACAAACTTTTCTAAATAAAACAATCACAATTCCCAATTTTTGCAGTTCGCCACTTACCGATTACTCGGTGACTGTTCTACCGAGTACTCAGTGAACAAGCATTTGCGTGCAATGGTGCGAGAACTTGCACAGTTCTCTGGAAATTTACGCCACTTTGCATCTTACCGACTATTTGGTAATATCCCCACCGAGTACTCAGTGAAACAAAATTGTGAAAATAAAATTTTTATACATTGCGGCTTCATCCAATTCACTTTGCATCTTCACCAATTCAAACTTGATTAACCCAAAGAAAAACTCTCAACTCTCAACATGATTTTTGATAAAAAAAATGCCATTACATAAACAAATGTTTTTACACTTCCCATGTATTTAAATTCATCTTTGTCTATTAACTTTTGAGTTTTTAGTAATTTATTTTAAAAACTTTGAATTAAATTGATAGAGAACATTAAGTTAAAAGTCTGTTTAGTAAGCGGTTTGGTCTTACTCTTTATTTATTTATGTCTTATTTATTTCTTTATTTATTATTTCTTCACTTTATAATATATATTATTATTTATTAATTTATATATTAATTTATAAATATATTCTATTTATTTATTTATTATTATTTCATTATTTAATTCATTTTATTAATAAATTATTTATTCATTTTTAATTATTTAAAAATATATTTATAAATTTAATGTTAATTTATTATTATAATAATTTTTAATTATTATTATGAAGTATTTATTTATTATTATATTTACTTATTATTTACTATTATATTTATTTATTATTATATCTATTTATTTTTTATTATATTTATTTATTATTATTTTTATTATATTTTTAAATATGTTTTATGTAATTTATTATTTATTTTATTAATTTATTATTATTATTATTTATTTAGTCCATTTTTTATTATTATATGTATTTATTATTATTGTATTCATTATTATTATTATTATTATTATGTTTTATTTTATTTATTATTTATGTTATTAATTATTCATTTTTAATAATTTATAAATATATTTTATTATTTATTCATTTATTTATTATTATATTTATTTATTATTATTATATTCATTTATCATTATTATTAGGTATTATTTAATTCATTTAAAGCAAAGAGGGACGTTTTCATAATGAATGAGACCAATGTCTAAAAATATGAAATAGGACCACTTGAGACCATCAAAATTGGGGGTCTGATTTTAGACCAAATTGTCCTAGTTGATCCCTGTTTGGTGAGACCGTTTTTTTTGGGACCATCACTGCCAAACACGGTCCGGTCCCTAAAAAGTCATTATGAGACCGGACCACATGGGACCGGACCGCTAACCAAACAGGACCTAACTATTTTAAATGCTGGACAATGGTTTTGTTTTTTTGAGACTGGTATTTTATGCAGGGTCGGCCCTGAAATCCCGAAAATAAGTTGGGGCCCTAGGCGAGAGCAAATGTCAAACCCTTTTAGATGTAAGGTTTCCCGCGCTTAAAAAACTATAAGTGCAAAAAACACATTAAATTTAAGAATATTTAAAAATAAAAAACAACTTCTTTTAGTCTTGTCGTGCAAATTTATTGTTGTTGAGAAGGTGCAGCATTCACTAGAGTCTTAAGTGTAGTCGCATGAAAAATTATTGTCGTTGTGCGAGTACGACAATTACGAGAACCCTAAGTGTAGTCACCAAACATTGTGCAATTACGAGAAAATGTTTCTAGATCTAATCAAGATAATAGTTTGATTTGAATTAGACTTTTGTTTTACGAAATTGAAAATTTGAGATTTTGTTTTTAGTTTATATTAACTGAAATATAAACTTTTGGGGTCCAAAATTATGAAATTGGGTTTGAATTTAATACAAATGAGTGGTTAAACAAATTATTACTTCTTTTTTTTGGACCAATAGTAAAACCATTTTTATTTTTTTAAAAAAGTAAAGCCCTTAAATTGAGCCGAGAAACTAAATAAATTATTTTTTAAAAATACAAAATATATACCAAAAAAAAACAATTGGTGACCGCCTTAGTCTCCTAGCCTCAGGGCCGAGCCTGATTGTAAGCTCTATTAAATGATCTTACTCTTTCATTCACAAATTAATTGTCCAAGTTGGATTTTTTGACTTTTTAAGTGAATATATTTTATTGTAGTGATGTTAATGAATTTTTTATTTTTATCCATGGATTCTGATACTTGTTTAAAGTTACTGAAAGAAAGATAATTAAGAAAATTGAGATTCAAAACTAAACAAGTATTTTGATACAAGTAACTAATATCGGACAAAGGGAGTATAATTTAGGTGGGATACGTGCAATGCTTTTGATTCTCATATATATATAGGGTGAAATTATCTATAATTGTATTTCTTAATATTGTTTACAATGGAACTAAATTTCTACCATTTGATCTTTGTAAACATAGACCTTTATTAGATTTTATTTTTCAAACTTTTAAAAAGCTATTTCTCATATAACGGTATATATATTATTATTCACTATTGTTGACACCCCAATTTGGCAAGTGACGTGGCAAAGAGAGAAAGTGAAATGAGCTTAAATCAATGGGTGAGAGGATGACAAGTTTCAAGCTTAAGCAATGGGCCGATGCAAAAAATAAAAGGAAATTGGCCAAATTAAGCCAATAGTTCGCAGTCAAGAAAAAAGTCCATTGAGCCCAATAGCAAGATGTTGAAAAGATGAGTTTTGTTAAGCAAGGAGTATGGATAAAGAGCTAAATGTTAAAAAGATTCAACCAATTCAAGAGGCCGATTCAAAAATCAAGAGATAAAGATGGAGTAGTTATGCTAACAGTGGAAGCTTATCTCATTTCAAACTTTAAATTATTGTCTTTAAATTTTGAAGTTAGATATGGTTGTTATTTTATACACACCTTTAGGCCCTGTTTTGTAACTGCTGTTGGTACCAAGTTTTTGGTTTTGGTACGGAATAGTGGTACCAACCCATGTTTGGTAAACTTGGTGTTGGTTTTACTGTAGCAAACCAAAAAGCACTGTAGCGTACCATATCTCACCATTTTTGGAACCGTCAAAGTGGATGGTTTTGGTTGGTGCGGGTACTGTAGCATCCCATGTGCGGGCACTGTAGCAACCCATTAATATTAATACTAATTGTTGGCTTTGAAATTTACTTTCGGCAAACAATTCCAAAATTGATGATAATAAACCATTGAAGAGTGTTTGATACTAATGAATTATCAAGTTTATATTTTCAGCAAAAGACAGGTGAACGACTCAGAAATCAAACTCGGAAAGGAAACGAATCGAAAAGAAAGCTCGGAAAGAAAGCTTGATTTAAAACGAAAAGCTGTGAAAGAAATTGAAGCGCAAATGGAAAATCAATTAATTCAACGGCAAAGGTGAAATTCGAAGACTCAAGACTTAGGGTAGATAGGTCGGGGAACGATCATTGTAACAAGGTAATTTTATGCGTCGATATTATCGTATAAGCTCAAGTATAAAATGAACCGAACTCAAATGAAATGAAAAACGCTTTACCGAACTTAAACGGAAAGAAAAATATTTTTATTAAATGTTTTTCAAGTTGTAGTCGACTAGAATCACCCTTTGTATTTTCAAAAAGTCGACTAAAACAATCAGTAGCTTCAGGATTTTCATCCACATCAAAGTAGTCGACTAAAATAAGCTTGAGTCGACTAGGCTACATCTTGTAGTCGACTAGAACTCAATCTAGTGGACTAGATGGTCCAATTTAGTCGACTAGAACTCAATCTAGTCGACTAGATGGTCCAAAGTAGTCGACTAGTTTGTTCTTTAAATTCTGCAGATTCGGCACAAACATTTTCCATGTGTTTAAGCAGATGTTTATGGACTTCAAACGGCTGTGTTTTCTTAAATACAATATTCATTCTTCAAAACTTAAATGTACTAATATATATAGAATGAGATATGTGTATTCAAAGGTAAGAGAGTTGAATCAAATAGTGAAAGAAGTCTTTGTTAGTCACTAATTAACCCTAGAGGGGGGGGGGGGGGGGGTGAATAGGGTGTTCAAAAATAATTCTACTCCTTTTTGAAATTGGAACAATAAATCTATATTCAATACTCAATTTCTTCAATAGTCAAGTGAATAAATTCAATTCAATTTATCTAACAACTAATCACAAGACTAATTTGCATACAAGATATTCAATTAAATCTAGCATGCAAATTAATGAAATAAAGAGAGAGATAGAGAGATTGACACCGTGATTTTTTGAGGTTCGGTAACTCCTACTCCTCGGCTCAATACCCCTTCTTGAGATTTTTCCCGATCCTTTCACTATGGCCCTTCCTTCACAGGGGGAATGGCAAACCTTTACAATCACAAGCCTCTCGAGCTTGTCTCTCAATCAAGAGAACAATCCTCTCTTGAACAAACGGCGGACTTCATTTGTCCGAGATTACAAATTTGTATGTAATCAATAAAATCACTCAAGAACAAAAACACTCAAAACCTAAAGGTTTTTATGGAAGATAAATCAATATAAGCTCAAGTGTTTTTGGTGATTTTTGCATAGCTCTAGAAATATATTCTCAAAGGATATATCAATGAATAATATTTGGACAATAAGAAGAGAAACTAGAGTTTTTGATTTTCAAAGATTTTGCAGAAAATCAGATTTTTGCTTCTAGCCTTCAATAGATTTTGCAGAGAAATGTTCTGTAGAAGATGAAGATTTCTTTCTTAATTTAATTCAACTCTCTTAATCCTCAATATAATCATCTTATTCTATATATAGCATTGCATTAGGGTTAAGACATTGAGTATTGAATTATTAGAGTCAAGAGCCGTTTGAAAACCATTAAGCACGATCCTCAAAACATGGAAAATGTTTTCTGATAAAACTGCAGGTTTTAAGGTGCAACTAGTCAACTACTCTTTTCTTTTAGTCGACTACAATGTTTCATCTAGTCGACTAGATTGAGTTCTAGTCGACTACAATGGACTATCTAGTCGACTAGATTGAGTTCTAGTCGACTACATGATGTAGTCTAGTAAACTCAAGCTCATTTCAGTCGACTACTTTGATGTGGATGAAAAACATGTAGCTACTGATTGTTTTAGTCGACTACTAGAAAATACACAGGGTTATTCTAGTCGACTATAGCTTGAAAAACATTTAATAAAAATATTTTTCTTTCCGTTTAAGTTTGGTAAAGCGTTTTTCATTCCATTTGAGTTCGGTTCATTTTATACTTGAGCTTATATGATAAAATTGACGCATAAAATTACCTTGTTACAATGATCGCTCCTCGACCTATCTACCCCAAGTCTTGAGTCTTCAACTTTCGCTTTTGCCGTTTAATTAATTGATTTTCCATTTGCGCTTCAATTTCTTTCATAGCTTTTCGCTTTAAATCAAGCTTTCTTTCCGAGCTTGCTTTCCGAGTCGTTTCCTTTCCGAGTTTGTTTTCCGAGTCGTTCACCTGTCTTTTGCTGAAAATATAAACTCGATAATTCATTAGTATCAAACACTCTTTAATGGTTTGTTATCATCAATTTTGGAATTTTTTGCCGAAAGTAAATTTCAAAGTCAACAATCTCCCCCTTGATGATGACAAAACATTTTGTGTTTGCTTGGTAATTGGCGAAACATCAAGTGATGCTCCCCCTCAACATGTGCATAATATTTTGTTCGAATGCTCCCCCTTGGTAAATGAAATTTGCAATTTAATGGTTATTTGGATATAATATATAAATAGATGCACATTTGACATAATAAAATAAACAACATTTCATAGATGGTTCGATTTAATACAAGTTGTTTAAGCTAATGGAAACACGGAAATAACAAACAAGTCGCAAATAAACATAATAAGAACATAACAAGCCACACAAAAACAGAAATTGCTATTGTCGGATAATGAAATACATGATAGTACGATAGCATAATTTCTCCCCTTTTTTGTCACCGTAGAGGAGTGCGGGAACGAGGGTGCGAGAGCCCAAGAGTAAGATCATCAAATGACCTGGCAAGACCATTTATACGGTTAGACATTTCCTCATCAATAAGAACAAGGCGCTCGTTCATCAATCAAATTGCTTCTGTATTTTTGTTCACGGTTGCATCAAGGCGCTGAAGAGTCTCCGCATTATTCTGAACAACCCCAAGAATTTGGGTGAGAAGAGCAGTTTGAGAAGCAGACGCACTGTCCAACTGAGGAGCCGAGGAAGAGGTTTCCTGGCGTGGTGCAGAACTTCTAGGAGCTGGGTGCGAACGAGAAGCAGGTACATTCTCAGAAATAAAATTCCCATCCGCATCAAAGGAAATGTGTATATGCTTGACATGAGTGGCGTTAAGAAAAATAGGGTCATGCTCAGACACTTCATTCGGAAATGAAAAACATTTCCGCTGCAGTAAATATGTAATGTGCGCGGGAAAGAAAAACGGGCATGATGGCTTGCGCTGACAAGTAAGTATGACGGAACGGAAAATATAAGCTAAATCAACTCGGGTTTCTGTCATGACGCAGTAAACTAAAAATGCCTCCATGCGAGATACACTACTACGACTGCCAGTTTTAGGCAAAATAGAGTAAGTAATGACATTATGAATTAATCTAGCCTCGGGTAGTAACATAGAAGAGCGAATATCGGCGTCTTGCAAAATGTCCTTGTCGACGCAAATAGTTCTAACTTCTTCAATACAGTCGAACCCATCAGCCCTATACCAATCCATAGTGAAATGGCGAATTCCATCAGTCGAAAGCGAGAAAATGCGCTTGATATCGCCGTCATCAATAGATACCTCATTACCACACAAATTGAAATGAAGATGAGGGATAAATTTATCCTTGTGATTGTCAAGAGAAGCATAGAAAGCTTTGACAATTCGCGGAAGTACCGGAATGTCAAGAGAGATGAAAAAATCCCAACCAATTGCTCGGAACAACTCGAAAGTTCGAGCCCTAATTTCAGTGCATAAATCTTGTGTGACAATATGGCAAGGTGTAGGAACACGATGATAAAAAACAGTGATGAATTTATTTCTATCATCATCATCAAGAAGAAGAGGTTCATTCGACTCCTCTTCGTCAACAGTCGTAGGAATGCTTGGATTGGTGGAGCTTTGACCATCATCAATGTGGGAACGTTTCCGAAATAGACCTCGAGTCTTCGGTGGCATTGTGGATGATGATACACAAATATGTAAAGAAGATGGTGTATATATAGATATATGATTGTGTATATGTGAATGTGATAAAGATGATGAAAGTGAAGAAAATAAAAGAAGGAAATGGGTGAATGATGGTAGAAATGCAAAATAAATGAAGGATTTGTGAAGATTTGAAGGTAGAAATGGGAATATGAGAGGCATTGAGATGGGATGAAATGAAGGTGTGTGAAGATGGAGGGAGGCGGATGGAGAGAATGAGAAGAGGGTTAGGTTTTAAAGGGGTTGAGTCGACTAGGGCTAGGGTTGAGTAGGTTAGGATAGGGTTTGAGTCGACTAGGTTTAGTTTGAGTCGACTAGGAAGACCAAGTAGTCGACTAAAACAAGGTTTGAGTCGACTAGAATGACATTTGAGTCGACTAAAAGAGCAATGTAGTCGACTAGAATGGTGAAGATCATGCAATGGTGAAGCTACTGACTAAAGTAGTCGACTAGAATGGTTTGAACTACACATGATGAGTCGACTAGAAGGTAAAATAAAAAAATGACAAAAATAGATAAAAAATCATGAAACAAATACACAAAAATAGCAAGAAAATAAAGATTATGACAAAAATTAAGATAAAACATCAAAATCCATGGCCATTCCGATTTCTCGACGAATTTTAGAAAATGATTCGTCCGCAAGTGATTTTATAAAAATATCCGCCAATTGATTTTTAGTGTCGATAAAAATCAATTCAACGTCACCCTTAACAACATGATCACATAAAAAATGATGCATAATCTCTATATACTTGGTGCGTGAATGATGAATAGGATTCTTTGAAATACAAATCGCACTCGTATTATCGCATTTAATATGCATGTGAGAGAAAGTAAGACCGAAATCAAGTAGTTGTTGCTTAATATAAAGAGTTTGAGCGCAACTACTACCGGCTGCCACATATTCGGCTTCGGCCGTAGATAATGCAACGGAATTTTGTTTTTTACTTGACCAAGATACTAGTGAGTGTCCTAGAAAATGACAAGTGCCGCTTGTGCTTTTTCGATCAATTATACATCCCGCAAAATCGTCATCCGAATAACTAATAAGATCAATTGAAGTTCCTCTTGGATACCAAAACCCTAAGTTTATTGTACCACTTAGGTAGCGAAAAATGCGTTTTACCGCAAGCAAGTGAGATTCCTTAGGACATGATTGAAATCGGGCACATAGGCATACACTAAACATTATATCCGGTCTACTAGTGGTTAAGTAAAGCGAACTACCGATCATTCCTCTATAATTTGTAATGTCAACACATTTACCATTTTCATCTTTATCAATTTTAATAGAGGAACTCATAGGAGTTATGGCATGTTTGGTAGCCTCTATACCAAATCGCTTTAGCAAATCTTTAGTTTACTTGGATTGGCTAATGAATAAGCCATCCGAGCTTTGCTTGATTTGCAACCCTAAGAAGAAATACAACTCACCCATCATGCTCATTTCAAATTCATTTTGCATGCTTGTAGCAAATTCCCTACATAAAGAATTATTTGTTGAGCCAAATATAATGTCGTCAACATAAATTTGGACAATCAAAAAATTATTCTTAATGATTTTTGTAAAAAGTGTGTTGTCAACTTTTCCTCTTATAAAACCATTTTTAGTAAAAAATCCGCTAAGTCTCTCATAACAAGCTCGAGGAGCTTGCTTTAAACCATATAGAGCTTTAGCTAATTTGAAAACATGATTTGGAAAAAGATTATTTTCAAAACCGGGTGGTTGCTTCACAAAGACTTCTTCTTCTATGACGCCATTTAAGAAAGCACTTTTGACATCCATTTGATAAAGAGTAAAATTTATATATGATGCAAATTCAAGAAGCATTCTAATTGCTTCTAACCTAGCTACTGGTGCAAAGGTCTCATCGTAGTCGATGCCTTCCTCTTGATTATATCTTTAATTTTCAAAAATTTTGCAGAAAATCAGATTTTTGCTTTACCGAACTTAAACGGAAAGAAAAATATTTTTATTAAATGTTTTTCAAGTTGTAGTCGACTAGAATCACCCTTTGTATTTTCAAATAGTCGACTAAAACAATCAGTAGCTTCAGGCTTTTCATCCACATCAAAGTAGTCGACTAAAATAAGCTTGAGTCGACTAGACTACATCTTGTAGTCGACTAGAACTAAATGTAGTCGACTAGATGGTCCAATGTAGTCGACTAGAACTCAATCTAGTCGACTAGATGGTCCAAAGTAGTCGACTAGTTTGTTCCTTAAATTCTGCAGATTCGGCATAAACATTTTCCATGTGTTTAAGCAGATGTTTATGGACTTCAAACGGCTGTATTTTCTCAAATACAATATTCCTTCTTCAAAACCTAAATGTACTAATATATATAGAATGAGATATGTGTATTCAAAGCTAAGAGAGTTGAATCAAATACTGAAAAAAGTCTTCATCTTCTACAAAAAGTTTTCTGCAAAATCCATTGAAGGCAAAAAACAGAAATCTGATTTTTTGCAAAATCTTTGAAAATAAAAAACTCTAGTTTCTCTTCTTATTCTCCAAAGATTATTCATTGATATATCCTTTGAGAATAGTTTTCTAGAGCTATTCAAAATCACCAAATACACTTGAGCTTATATTGATTTATCTTCCATAAAAACCTTTGGCTTTTGAGTGTTTTTGTTCTTGAGTGATTTTATTGATTACATACGAATTTGTAATCTCGGACAAGTGAAGTCCACCGTTTGTTCAAGAGAGGATTGTTCTCTTGATTGAAAGACAAGCTCGAGAGGCTTGTGATTGTAAAGGTTTGCCATTCCACCTGTGAAGGAAGGGCCATAGTGAAAGGATCGGGAAAAGTCTCAAGAAGGGGTTCTTGAGCCGAGGAGTAGGAGTTACCGAACCTCGAAAAATTACGGTGTCAATCTCTCTCTCTCTCTCTTTATTTCATTAATTTGCATGCTATATTTAATTGAATATCTTGTATGCTAATTAGTCTTGTGATTAGTTGTTAGATAAATTGAATTGATTTTATTCACTTGACTATTGAAGAAATTGAGTATTGAATATATATATATATTGTTCCAATTTCGAAAATGAGTAGAATTATTTTTGAACACCCTATTCACCCCCCCCCCCCCCCCCCTCTAGGGCTAATTAGTGACTAACACTAATATATTAATATATTAATATACTAATATTAATATTAATACTAATATATTAATATATTTTAATATTACAAAATTTTAATATTATATTATAAGAAGTATTTATACGTATCGAAATATCTTAGAAGCATCATATACGTCTCGAAGTATTTTAGAAGTATCGGATACGTGTTAAAAATTAAAAATATAATTTAAAATTTTGGATACGTTAAGAAGTATCAGACACGTATCTGAAGATTTCGGTATTCGACACGTATCCGATACGAGTACGTTGCTCCCGTAAAAGTATATGTGCTTTATAGGTAGAGAGCAAGAACGAGAGATAATTCATTTGATAGGGTTGTCAATTTCTTCTAATAGATACAGAGAGCCATGGACAATATACATACATATATATAGACCTGTCAATGGATTGGATTTAGATTGGATCAGTTAAATCCAAATCCAATTTGTTAAGAAATCGGATTATCGGATTCGGATCCTAATCGGGTTATCGGATTTTATTTTCAATCCATATCCGGTTAATATCGGATTCGGATCATAATCGGATTATTGACAGGTCTATTGATAACAATGACAAAAACTCCCGATCCGCGATCCGAATCCGATAATTCGACGGATTTTCACTTAGTTAATTCATATTCAAATTTCTTCATTATAGGATATTTGATTCGAATATCTAATTAAAAAAATACAAAAATACAAAAATCAATAAATACTGAAACACTAAATTATTCACACTTTTAATAATTGTATTTATGATAAATCATTATTAATAAATAATAAAATAATTAACAACTAATATTTATATACATGTACAGTATTAAATATATACACATAAAAGTATCAAATATATATTTATATATATATAAATATATTTTATATCGGATCGGGTTATTATCGGATCGGATGACATAAATCCAAATCCAATTTGTTAAGAAATCGGATTATCTAATTCGGATCCTAATCGGATTATCGGATTTTATTTTCAATCCATATCCGGCTAATCGGATCGGATTTGGATCTGATTCGGATCAAAATCCAATCCATTGACAGGTCTACGTATATACATATATATGTATGGAGAGAGAGAGCTTGCTTGCTTGTGTGTGTGTGCATGTGTGACTAATTCAATTGTTGAAAATTGAAGGGAATTTGATATTTAGGTTTTTTTAAATGGAAGTGAGGAGAGGTGGGTAGGGCCGGTATTTGGGTTTGGTTAATTTGTGTGGGTCCTATTTTACTGGATGAATGTGTGTGTTTTATGTATCTATTGTTTTTTTTATTTTTTTATAAATAAATGTCTACTGTAATAATTCATTACACTTTTTTTAAGAAAAAAAATTATAATACTAACTCCTATTTAGTAGTTATCAATAGTCATAAGAACTTTGACAATTTTTGAAATTTGAGAATAAGTTTTATATTTTTATAATAAAAAAGGGGGAAAAAGTGTGGGTCGGGTCAATCCGCGGGTTATCCTGACTCATAAATGACCCATTATAACCGATTGATAAGGGTTACTGACCCGCCCGCTTACGACCCCACCCAACCCAAACCTGCCCATTTACTACCACTAATTACAGATAACATAGGCCAACATCGGCCCAATTAACATGTGTATGCTATAGAAGTTAGAACTATCAGCTAACAACGAGGCCCAAGCCATGTATGTATTATCGGTTTATTAACGCAAAAACTTCCTATACTATTTAAAATATATCATATAATCCTCTCAACTAACAAAACTATCATACAACTCTTTATAGTTTTCAAAAATGCTACCATATTAGTCCTAGTCGTTTAGTTGACCTTCCCTTTATAATGGTAACGGGTCATATATGACAAAAATACCCTTATATCTACAAAATTACTAAGCTACCCTCAATCTCTCTTTTGACAATATTTATCCTAAAATCACAAGACTTTTTTTTTTTTTTTTTTTTGAATGATAAGGATGATTAAAAAATACCCTCTTGTACAATCAAAGAATGTAGAGGGCAAATAAGTCATTTCAATAAACAATTAACGGCTCAGTTAAGAATTGAGGACACTGATATATTTTCGTAGAACATGGGGTATTGATAGTAAAAATAATTTTATGATATTTTTGATAGTTCAAGGGGTTTTTGTGATAATACCCCTATATTGTCAGTAGCACTTGAGCTCTCCAAGTCCCAGCTAATTTATTGACAATCTCTGCACAGCTTTACTCATAATATTTGAAGCATTAGCTTAAAAATGTTACCAAATTGGCAAACTTTCATTCATTATCACACCTCAAAATAGAAGTGTTTATTATGATCATCCAAAGCAAATTAAACATAGAACTACAATCATTGTTATATGTAACTATTCTTTCATAAGCGCATATATCAGGAAGATGGTATATTGGTCAGCATTGGGGATGACTTTAGAGTTCATCCTTAAGAGAAGCTCTCTTAGGGTTGTCTGATGACAATTTGATGGGATAGGAAGCCTCCATAGCTATACCACACAGTCCCTCTTCTGCATCGACCCCTCGTTGCACCCTAATGTAACCTTTTTCTCCCCATTCCTGTCCCCACGAGTTCCTCACTGTCCAATATTTCGTCCCATCAACGGTAGTTCCATAGCCAACAATCGCCACCCCGTGGTTTAGCTCCGTCCCACACTCCCCGGAAAACACTCCCTGCAAACAAGTACAAATACATGAAGGTTGATCTGATGTTGATATTTATCTTTTATGTTATCAGGGCGGAGCTAGAATTTATTTTTTAGGAGGGCCGTAACTAGTTTTTATCGATTTATCATATGCAATTTTTAGTAAACTTATCTATAAAATATAAATTTTTGTGGATTATTAATAAAATTTTGGAATCCAATAAGTTGATTCTACTTAACACATATGAGATTAGAATTGTAGTACTCTGCTATTCATCTTTTGTATATATAATTATTCTATATATCTTTGCTACATTACTAATAGTATTAAAAACTAACATCTGAGTAGAATTGGAAATCAGAGCCCCCTGCATCTAATGCAACAGATACAGGTTGGTTAGCAACAGCTTTCATCAAGGCATTTTCGTCATTTGCCGGAACATTTTCGTGCCCATCAATTACAACGGTTGGAGCGTTCAACTGCACAATCAACAGGAAAAAATAATCAATTGAGACAATACAGTACAGTACATACACAGTTTGTTGGCGATATTAGACAGAAAATTTACCTTTAATCCATCACAAGTACCATCTGTTGCTTTGTAAGGGTATGTGCCCTCGGTTGTTATTCCACCATTTTGCTTAATGAACTCGTACGCGTTTTCCATTAGTCCTCCATTGCAGCCTTGGTTATCAGAGTCGCAATCCACGAGTTCTTGCTCCGACAAAGAGACTAGCTGCTTTGTTTTGATTTGGTTGATACCCTCGACTCCAACTACGGTTGAAAATGCCCAGCAGCTACCTGTAAAGCAAAGCATGTATATTAGTAAAATTGCAATCAATATGAGATAAGGTATCCATAAACAGAAAACGGTTTTCTGAAAAAGAAAAAAGAGTTCTTTGAAAACATGTAGTTTTATAACTGACTTTTCCGGAAACTGTTTCGGAAAAAACTCAACCAAGCATTAATTATATAATGTTTTCTGATTTTCAATTTTCAAAGAACAGAAAACTGTTTTCAGAAATACCCTTATATTTTGGCACGTTGGTTATGTTAAACTTTGAGGTGATATTGTAAAGTAACAATATATACTTCATTTTAGTGATACTTACCACATTTTCCTTGGTCCTTGACAGCAGTGACTGCTCCTTTCTTCCTCCAATCAACGGATGTCGGCAGATTGTCAGTCTTCTCATGCATGAATCCACCGGTACCACCTCGGCTGCCACGGAACATCCTGTTGTGTTTAATCTTGGAACCGGCATACGAGGTTCTGAACTCGTGGTTGGTCATGTCAGCAAACTTGTTCAGTTTCAACTTATAAGGCCTGTCCATCTTGTTCACCTCGTGAACATACTTAACGTTCTCCTTGAACACATTGAAACGCTTATGTTTCTCATCAACGTCTCGAGAAACTGTGTGGTGGCTCCTCCACCTCTCGTACAAGTCCCAAAGGCTCTCATCCGAAACCAGGTCTTTCTCGGTGAATTCGACACTCTTGACTAGCCCCAAAAGGAGAGCCAGGGACACAGCCACCAACAAAAACCTACCTATCTCCATAAGTGTGTTTCCTAAAAACGATGACAGATTCAGAAATTAGTTGGGAAAAAAAAATTCAATTATAGTGTATGAAAATTGTTGAAGATATGTTGTTGATGATATGATCTTGGTTAAGAAGGGACGTCCTTATATAGAGGAACAGGATTGAATAGGTACAAATGATAACTTGCATATTAAGGTTGCTTTTGTGAATAAAGCTCTACCCTGAAAATAGGGGAAAAAGGGACTTTCCTTTTAAAGGCTGTTCAAATTTCTTTATATGTATATATATATATTCTGGAATGGGTTATTTAGTTCATGGCAGTACATGCCAATCACGTTATCTGGATTAGTATGTTTGTTGAGGGTGACGAATTGATTGGTTATGGTTTTCGATATATCAGAGTCACAACTTGTTCTTGTTAGGATAAAATTCTCAAAGCTGCTTTCCCTTTTCTTGGGTTGCAATATAGCTTTTAGACGTTTGTCAAACGGTATCGACTTTCTTGAACTTTGTGTATGATTTTATGGTTTTCCTGGTATGTTAGAATTTGAGTCCGTTAAAGAAACAGAAAAAGAAAAACTGAGGCAGAGATTCATATGACACACGAAAGGAGCAAGTCAAAAAATTTAAACGCCTCATAGCTACCTCTTGATGAAGTTCACCGTTCAAAATATGATATATTACATCAATTATCTCATATAAAATCAGTTATTCCAACAACAAATTTCGCAGTGAATTTGACTGAAAAAAAGTTAGATTGTCACAAATTTACAATTATGTATCATGTTAAAATACCTATAGGAACCACTTAGAATGACTAAAATGTAATGCTAGTCTAACACTCATTTGTTACTTCTATAAGATTCAGAAAGAAAATAATACATTGGACTACTGAATCTGGCAAAACCGCTAATCGTCTGGCGTAGAAAGACGTTTTTATACCCCCTATTGGCGATATCAGAGGTGAAGATCCAGACTATGGCGAACAAATTGGTGAAAATTACAGTTAAAATTTGATGCCATGATGAATTCATCATTTTAGTCACATATATGAAAATCAATAACAGAGTTAAAAAAAAAAACTGTAGCAATACAGTGACGAACATAATAATCTACCCATGAAATCTTAGTTCGTTAGTTTTGAATTTTTAGTACAGAAGTCATATCCTATGAGGACTGTGTCAAGTCCTAACAGAAGAGAGCAACAATATGAAGTTGATAAAATATGCCATTCGAAATTGAGGACAAGATAGTCCTTCTGTTTGGCCTGTTAACGTACTGTCCTAATCTCCGCTTCCCTCTCCATTCTTTGTTGCTGGAATTACATGCAAGGACTACAAAAGAAAAAAATTCCGACTTCTGCGCGAGGGCATAAAAGAATTAAAATACATTTGCAGTGAAAAATATATCTATGCGTCTCAGCGGTTTTAAGTGCGCGGGGGATAACATTTGAAATATGAGTTCTTGCGATTTGCTATTACATATTCCACACCTTCTTACAGTTCTAAATAGTAGTAATAATAATAATATTCTGCTTCCTAGCATTTTTAATGAGGAGAGGAAGTTTTGTTGCTCATAAATGCCAGGTTTGTAAGTAAAAATCTTCTATTTAGACAAGTAATACTACTGAAAAGAAGTGATTATATTTCCAAACACACCCTTAATATCTTTCTACATCCAATTAAGCAGTTTTTGATAATCAAGCATTGGTCTAAACTCAATTTGCACACAGACAATTCCATTTCATCAAACTTGATATATAGTACGTACAAATATAACCTTGTAGACATCTAGATCCACGTCTGAAATTTCCTTTTTCTTAATTTTTTTTTTTTTGCCACATTTGATTGTAAATAATGACAGACATAAATTCAGATCTAAATTGAAACTATAAGAATAATAATAATAATTTGAAACTATAATAATAATAATCATAATAAGAGTGGTTAGATTTAATTATGTCAAAATTTGAAGTGAAAAATGTAGGTCAGCAAATTAAGAAAAGCATTGTGAATGGTATATGGATACATGTGTGATGTTTGAGCAAGAATTAAAAAAAGACCTTCTCATCCTGGTGCAGAGAGATCCAAACATTGAGCTTATCCATAGACTGCCGGATTATGAAGGCTCCCAATGTCATTAACGCCGCTGAGATTCTGAAAATTCATAGAGGTCCTAGGCAAGGTCAAACGTGAGGCCCTTTACATAAAGGTCAAATGTGATGCACTTTACATAAAGTTTCACCTAAATATAAAAAAAAAAATGGTAAAAATACATTAAATACATTAACATTGATAAATTAAAAACAGGTTTCATCTCGATGTTGTGGCGAATATTTGTTGTCACAAAGATTTTATAGTCTTAATCAGATTAAATGGTTAATTAAATTCTACTTTTTTTTTATTCAATTAGAAAATTAAAATTATTTTATTTTTTTCCACCTATAACAATAGTTGGTAAGTGAAATATAAAGTTTGGGGCCCTAAATAGTAGAATCAGATTACCCTTTAGTTTGCCCCCCATAAAATTATTGAAAATTAATTCCCCCCCCGCCCAATTATTTTCTGCCTCCATATATATATATATATATATATATATATATATATGTATGTAAGTGTAGAAAATGTCTTGATCCACCAAAGCTTTTCCGGGTTAAGCCCATCAGGCTATTGGCCCAATAAAACTCCTGTAAGCCCAATGGTTGGGCCCATTGTATCCGCGTATTTATTTAGTAAATGAAATGTTGCCCCAATGGGCTTTAAGCCCATTGAGAAATGTATAAAAGTAAAATCAAATGTTGAATAAAGCATTCTCTCTTGTGTAGTGCAATTTTGAGCATTTACACATTGGCGCCGTCTGTGGGAAAGTCACACTATCGGAGTCGCGGCTTTTCAAATCTGTCCTTCGGGATCTGAAAAATCGCCTCCTTCTTCCCATCTCAAAAAGCTGAGTCTGTTTGTCAAACAAAGGCCAACCCACTGCAGAGATGCCAATCACTCGTTCGCAGGCGGACGTTCAACCCACTGCGGATAGTCGTGCAGAGGGTTCCATGGAGCAAGTTCTTCGACGCTTGGCAGCTGCTGAGGAACGTAGCATGGCCTTGGAAAGGCAGAATGCAGAGCTCATGGCCAGGTTGATTCCACAGCCTGCTGTTCCGCCAATAGTCGTAGATGACCCTCCTGTGGCAGCAGTCGGCCATTCTCTAAACCAGCAGGGCAGCGACAAACCTGAGGAGCATGTCGAGTCTTCTCAGCGCTCCGAAAAGGCTCCAGCAGCCGACGAGTCCATAACCCCCCAGAAGCTTCAAGCGATGATGGATGAATTCCAAAGAACATTCCTCGGGGACTTGAGGTCCCGATCCACTGATGACATGGCCATCGAGGCGTCCACTGAATTGGTACAGTCACCCTTCGTTCACGAGATAACACAAGAGCCCTTTCCAAAGAAGTTCGTTATGCCCCAATTCACCCCTTACGATGGCACAAGGGATCCCGAGGAGCACATTTACCAGATCCATCAGAAGATGACCATGTACGCTGAGAACGAGTCCCTGCTTTACAAAGTATTCTCTACAAGCCTTGCTGACGCCGCTCTATTGTGGTTTAGGAAGCAGCCACCCCGATCCATTGGCAACTGGCAGCAATTGACCAGGCTCTTCATTGCCCAGTATTATGGAAACAAAAGACAAAAGAAGACCATATCCTGCCTCTTCACCATGATCCAGGAGAAGGGGGAGTCATTGAAAAGTTTTCTATCCCGCTTCAACATTGAATCCTCTTCTGTGGATAACTGCGACCAGCATTCGGCGGTTGAGGCATTCAGGATGGCTCTCATTCCAGGAACCAAGCTCCATCAGTCTTTGGTAAAGCGCCCTCCATCGGGCATTGGAGAGCTAAACTCCAGGGCCCAGGGATACTTGAGAATTGAGGAAGAGGAGACTATCCGGCAAAGGAGGTCAGCCTTCGTCGATCTTCAGATTCAGTCCAAGGATCGATCGACCGATCGTAAGCGAGCAACTCCACCGGGATCCTCAGCCCCACCAGGATCGTCAATCCCTAAACCGTTCAAACGCCCCAGGTTCGACGAAAGGCTGACACCCCTAAAGGTTAGCCTTGCTAAACTCTACCAAGAGAACAAAGCCAAAGGGATCTTCCAGCAACCCCCGGTCATGAGACAGCCACTGGACCAGAGGGACAAGTCAAAACATTGTGCTTTCCACGGTGATTTCGGGCACATCACGAATGAATGCCGCAACCTAAGGCAACAGGTGGAGGCGTTACTACTTCGCGGGGAACTCCGAGATTACGTCCAACAGGACAGACCGAGGACAAATGATCAACGTGCCCTCAGTGCCCCTCGGAAACCCTCAGATGCACAGCCGGTCAGGGTGATTAATATGATACATGGCGGCCCCCCATCCAAGGCAACCGAAGGGTCACACCGGAGCCACATGCGGAGAGCCCAAAAGATGCGAAGAGTCAACGAGGTCAGTGACGCCCAGCACAAAGCAAGGGAAACGCAGATCACCTTCTCGGTGTCAGACCTTCGGAGTGTCCAAACCCCGCACGAAGACCCTCTGGTCGTGACCTTGATGGTGGCCAACTGTCTTGTGAAAAGAGTCATGATCGATCCTGGGAGCAGCGCCAACATCATCACCAAATGGGCTTTTGAAAAGCTCGAGATCGATCCGTCAGAAGTTCTGGCATCCCGGTGCCCCATCGCAGGTTTTGACGGAAGGCAAATTGAACCGATCGGAGAAGTTCAGCTACCGGTATCTGCCGCTCAGAGGATCCTAAACGAGACATTCGTTGTAGTCGATGCCAAACCTTCGTACAATTTGCTCATGGGGAGGGGATGGATTCACCGAATGCAAAGTGTGCCTTCGACTCTTCACCAAATCATGAGATGTTTATGCCCCGACGGTATAGGTACAATTGATATCAAAGGCGACCAAGTGGCAGCCAAGGAATGCTATGCGATCACCCTGAAAGAGATCCAGAAGGTGAAGGCCCTAGTGGCATTCCGCTCCAAGGAGCAGAGCTCAGGCTCCAAATAGCAATTAAAGGAAGGGGACTCGGGCCCCCCAATTATGGTTGAACCGTTGCAGCAGATCTGCGTTGTGCCCGATAGCCCGGGAAAAGTTACCTTTGCAGGTACAAATCTCACCGATCCTGAATTTAAGGAACTAACACAGTTACTGCAGGAAAACTGTGATGTCTTCGCATGGGAGCATACGGACATGCCGGGGATCGACCCCGAAGTTTCACATCACTCATTACCGGTTGACCCGAATGTCAGACCTATCAGGCAAAAGCAAAGGTGCATGGGGGCACATCAGAACCAAATTATAGCGGATGAAGTATCCAGGTTGCTCCAAGCAAGCTTCATCAGAGAAGTCAGATATCCCGAATGGCTTGCCAACGTAGTGGTAGTGCAGAAGAAGAACGGCAAATGGAGGGTTTGTGTTGACTTCACCGATCTGAACAAGGCATGCCCGAAAGACAGCTTCCCACTGCCAAAGATTGACCAAATAGTTGATGTTACTGCTGGATACGATCGTCTGACCTTTCTGGAGGCGTATTCAGGTTACAACCAAATAAAAATGAACCCAATGGATGAGGAAAAGACCTCCTTCATTACTGAGTCAGGCACATACTACTTTAGAGTTATGCCTTTCGGACTGAAAAATGCGGGTGCCACTTTCCAGAGACTGGTCAACAAGATCTTTAAAGGTATGATGGGTACAGTAATTGAGGCCTACATCGATGACACTGTGGTCAAGAGTAGAAGGAAGGAAGACCATCTCGTCCACCTGCGCCAAGTGTTCGCCACCCTCAGGTCACACGGCATGAAGCTTAACCCAGCGAAATGTTCTTTTTGCGTATCATCTAGACAGTTCCTCGGGCACATCGTGGACCGGACCGGGATTCAGGCCAGCCCGACGCAAGTCAAGGCCCTGATAGAAATAAAGGAGCCCCGAACACACAAAGACGTTCAAGTCTTGACGGGGAGAGTGGTTGCACTTAGCAGATTCATTTCACGACTCACTGATCGATGCCGACCATTCTTTCAGGCAATAAAAGCAAAGAAGGGAGAGATCTGGGGTCCAGAGCAATCGGAGGCCCTGGTGAGTCTAAAAGAGTACTTGACCGTGCCCCCGATTCTGTCCACACCAATTCCCGATGAAATCTTATACCTGTACTTAGCAGTATCCTCTGCGTCAACCAGCGCCGCCCTCGTTAGAGAGGACGGAAAACTTCAAATGCCTGTGTTTTACACCAGCAAATCATTAGCTGAGGCGGAGACCAGATACAGCAGGCAAGAGAAGTTGGTTCTGTCACTAGTGAATGCAAAAAGAAGGCTAAGGCATTACTTTGAAGCTCACCCGATCGTCGTCCCAACAGCAACACCCCTACGGGTTATAATGTCAAAGCCTGACATCTAAGAGCGAATTTCTAAATGGGCTATCGAATTGGGCATATACGATTTGACATACATACCCCGGGTTTCCATTAAAGGACAGGCAGTGGCAGACTTTTTACTTGAAAGCGAAACTGAAGAGCCAGACCAGGAAAACGAACAGAAAACCTGGAAGATCTTTGTGGATGGATCATCCTGCTTCTCCGGATCAGGGATTGGCTTGGAGATCTTGACACCTGATGGGACACGCCTTCATATGTCAGTACAATTGCAGTTCCCAGCCACGAACAATGAGGCAGAGTATGAGGCCGTCGTCTCCGGGCTAAGGATAGCCCAGAGCCTTCAGATTCAGTCCTTAGCATTACACAGTGATTCTCAGCTGGTTGTCCTTCAGATCAACGGGGAGTATGAAACAAAGGACCCAAAAATGGAGTTATATCGTGCACTCGTTATGAAAGAAACATAAGGTTTTCAAAAAGTAACCTTCACCCAGATCCCTAGGAACGAGAATTCTGAAGCTGATCATCTGGCCAATCAGGCATCCTCAGCCGGAGAGGACCTAACTCGGGTTGCACTGGTGGATTTTATTCGAAGGCCCAGTATACAGGAGGCCGAACAAGTAATGCTCATCCCTTGGGAACCCAGCTGGATGGATCCCCTGATGGATTACTTGCGAAATGGAACTCTTCCCGAAAACAAAGCTGAAGCTTACAAGGTCAGGAGGAATTTTGCCCGGTATTCAATCATCAATGGGCAACTCTACAGAAAGTCCTTTTCCGGTCCTTACCTGAGGTGTATTACACCGTCAGAATCTAGAGCAGTGATGCAGGAAATTCACAGTGGGGTTTGTCGAAACCACTCCGGCGGCAGGACCCTTGCCCATAAAATACTTTCTCAAGGGTACTTCTGGCCCTACCTGTCGCGGGATGCCGAAGAGTACGTCCGAAGGTCCAAGCCCTGTCAAATGCACGGGGATGCTATCCATCGGCCACCCGAGTTCTTGCATCCTACTATAGTACCACACCCATTCGCCCGATGGGGAATGGATATAGTAGGACCCCTCCCGAAAGCAATCTGGTCGAACGCGTACGTCCTTCTGGCGACAGACTATTTTACCAAATGGGTGGAAGCGGAAGCCTATCCCACTGTCAAAGGAAGCCACGTAATCAAATTCATATGGACCAACATAATATGCAGATTTGGGCTACCGAGGACAATCATGATGGATAATGGAACAAACCTGGACAACAAGGGTGTTAGAGCATTCTTTACCGAGCATGGTATCAACCAGAATACGTCTTCCGTTGGCTACCCGCAAGGCAATGGGCATGCGGAAAGGACAAATCGAACTATATTCAACACACTGGCCAAAAAACTTGAAAAAGCCAAAGGAGACTGGCTAGAGAAACTGCCCGAAGTTCTCTGGTCATACAGAACGACTCCCAGACAACCCACTGGAGAGACACCCTTTGCCATGGCGTACGGCGCTGAGGCTATGATCCCTACGGAAATCAGGGTTCCAACCCTCCTGAGTGAGGTCTGGGTTGAAGGACCGAATAACCAGCACTTGGCTCAGAATCTTGATCTCCTGGATGAAAGAAGAGAGGCTGCCGGGATCAGGCTGGCCGCCTACCAATAGCACGTCCGGAACCATTTCAACCAGAGAGTCAAAAGAAGAGAATTCCAGGTCGGAGATATGGTCCTTAGGCAAAAAATAGGGCTCGTAGGCAAGCTCAGGGAGCCTTGGGAGGGCCCGTATACCATTACCGGGGTCATTGGTCGCGGAGCATACCGAGTCCGACGGAATAGTGATGGCGGAATGGAACCAAACTCTCAGAACGCCTCTCGCCTGAAGAGGTACTACCCATAATGGGCCAAGTCCTGTTTTTTACTTTGATCTTTTTGTAAAAAAAAAAAGGCTATAGTGCTTGATCAGTAAAAATTATTATCATGGCAAGTAAATCATAAAACCTACAGATCCTGAAGAGATCAATGTTCGAAAAATAAATTAAGTGTTGCATTGTCTTTCGCATGGCCTGAAGTGCCCGAAGACACAACACAGATCCTGAAGAGATCGATGTTCCAAAAATAAATTAAGTGTTGCATTGTCTTTCGCATGGCCTGAAGTGCCCGAAGACACAACACAGATTCTGAAGAGATCGATGTTCCAAAAATAAATTAAGTGTTGCATTGTCTTTCGCATGGCCTGAAGTGCCCGAAGACACAACACAGATCCTGAAGAGATCAATGTTCCAAAAATAAATTAAGTGTTGCATTGTCTTTCGCATGGCCTGAAATGCCCGAAGACACAACACAGATCCTGAAGAGATCAATGTTCCAAAAATAAATTAAGTGTTGCATTGTCTTTCGCATGGCCTGAAGTGCCCGAAGACACAACACAGATCCTGAAGAGATCGATGTTCCAAAAATAAATTAAGTGTTGCATTGTCTTTCGCATGGCCTGAAGTGCCCGAAGACACAACACAGATCCTGAAGAGATCGATGTTCCAAAAATAAATTAAGTGTTGCATTGTCTTTCGCATGGCCTGAAGTGCCCGAAGACACAACACAGATCCTGAAGGGATCAATTTTCAAAAATAAACTAAGTATTATATAGACCTTCACATGGCCTGAGCTACCCAAGGGCACAGGACGGGAATAGTGATATTATAAAAATCAAAAGCCAATTGGACAAAAACTATTATCTGTCATTCAAAATAGGCCCAGTGGGCAAGGCTTACAGTACGTTTTATTAGTACAAAATCCTAGGGTACAACTCTGGTGCCTGGATCATCGGGGTTCACTAGAACGATGGCCCCATCAGGAACTGGAGGATCAGGAGTGGCGGCGATGCTCATTCCTGGGAGAGGCTTGGTTAGGAACTCGCAGAAACGAACGTCGTCTGGACCGCCAACCGGATCGTTGTACGGAGGAGCGATGCCCAAACTCTCATCCAGCTCTTCCACCGAGGCAAAAGTCCTTTCTTCGACAGGTTTCTGCATGTCACCGAAACATGACCTCCAACCGAACCCGATACGGTACTGGGAAGTTTCGCAGAAACGTTTGTACATCTCGTTCCCACCCCGGTGGCACATCTCCACCACTGATCTTTCCGTTGCGAGCAGATTTTCTATCTCTGCCCTCTCCTCCAGGAGCTTCGAATTGGAAGCCGTCAAGCTCTCATTGTTAGCTTTCAAGCTCTCATTCTCAGCCTTTAAGGCCTCCGTTTCAGCAAAAAGGGCCCGTCAGACTGCCTCCATTTCTTTGATTTTATCTTGAGCAGCCCGAAGCTGCTGTTCTGCAGCGACAGCCCTCTGGGTCTGGACATCCAACTTTTCATTGGATATGGCCAACTGGTTAGCGACCTTCATCCGGGATTCCTCCTTCAGCCTCAGAAGTTCATTGGATTTCTGGAGCAGCTTGGTGTCCTCTTCCATTTTCGCATTGTAAGCCTGGGTCAGGTAGAGCATCTTCCAAAAGAACAAGTGTTAGCCCGATAGATAAACAAATAAAATATTAAGTACAATTAAGGAAGCTGTAGGTTAAAGCACTACCTTCATCGCTACCTTTGGACCTGTCAGAGTCAACTCCTCCCGGTCAATGGTTCTCAGTCTTTTTCGGTCAATGGGCGTCCATATCTGTGAACCCATAGCCCGAAGAGCAGAGTCGTTGTCAATGGTCATCTGCCCCGCAACCAGAAAGTCACCGCCCGGGAGTGTAATCTTCGGCGCCCATGGCACGGGTCTTTCCACCTCAGTTGCAACCCCACTGTGATCCAGTACGATGGGAGACGACTGTGTGGTCGTTCGGGGCCTGACAGACCGCTCGGGTAGACTCTCCTCCGATCGGGGATGTCTCATTCCTGTCAGGCTTGTTTCCCCTTCAACCAGACGAAACTCAAGAGTGGGAACATCCCCTGAAGGTCGGGTAACCTCCTCTGATCTTGGAGGAGGAGTCTGGCCGATTTGAACATTTCCCATCGGTGGAGGTGGAGTTACCGGGGTGTTCTCCACCAAGGGCAGGAGATTGGGCCCAGCCGGAGGAGTGGGGGCGCTTTGGGATCCCTGCCCGTTTTCACTCTCACTCGGGGTCGAAGTTGTCACTTGAGGAACAACTGCCCGCCTGGCCTTCTTTTTCAGCACTGCCTGTGGGATTCTCAGCATTTCTGTAGACAGAGCCTGCAAAGTAAAACTTGTCAGGAAACTGTTACACATCCTCAGTGGTTGTCCCCAAATTTTTGATTTTAGCAGTTCGAAACGGGTTCTGATATAATGTGAAGTTTTATACTCGTCGGACGCTCCCAGAAACTCAAGCACATGGAGGCCTAACTTATCATTGCACTGATCGCAGTTGCAAGTCCCCTTATGGAATGGCTTGAAAGAAGGGAAAAGGTGTTGGTCAAACTCGCTAGGGACTTTGAATCTGGACGAGCTTGGAGGTCTCCAGTTCCCACTCACCACGACCATTATTTCCTTCCATCCTTTGTTGGACTTTTCAGTGCCATCACAGATCTTCCTCCCACCAAAGGGAAAAATATTGTACCGGCCTCTGCAGTCCTTCCGGGCCTGTATTTTGTAACATAACAGAAGGTCCGCCAGTCCAAGGTCAAGGCCCAGATCCCGATTGATGATCAGGATCATAGCCAGGACCCGGAAGAAGTTCGGTCCCACCTGAAGCGGGGCCAGACCCAGGGTAGCTAAGGGGTAGAGGAAAAAGGGTTGGATTGAGAATTTAAGGACCTGAAGGTGAAAGGAAGATAACAAAATCTGGTGGTCCAAAACCCCCTCACCCCTCCTAAAATCATACTTTTTAGGATAATTTTTAACAATTATCCCATCGGGTATCCCGCATTTGACCCTTAGCTTCTTTAAAACTGTCTCTACCCTATTCATGGGAGGAAGGGGATCAGCATAAAACTGATCTCCCGAACCCCCTGCAGCCGGATTCCCAGCTGCTGCTACATTCTGTTAATTTCCGGTGGACTAGGTACGATTGTCCTAACCACCTCCACTGAGGGTGAACTAGGGGAGGCATCCGGGTTCACAGAGGAGGGTAAACGGTCGCTACCCGACCGGGTGTCATCACTATCGGACATTTTAAACAAAAGAAGACAAAGAAAGACGCAGAGATGAAAAGAAATAACTTACTCGAAGATGAATCCCGAAAGATTTCGGACGCTTTCCTGGGAGAGGAGATAGACTCTGGCAATGATAAGCGAAGATCTCAAGTGCAAAGAGCTCTCTGAATGTTTGAGTTGTGAAACGGGATGGATCCTCAACATTACAGCCAGTATTTATAGGAGTCTCAGGGGCGCCTGAAAAGCCGTGCGCTCGGGAAGCGAAGCGTCACCTCGCTTCATGTGCGCCTCTTCGGCCACCCATCTCGCCAATCGAGGCCATCCGGACCACTGATTTCAAAAACCGCAATGATTACTCAGCCCTCACATTAATTGGGTGAGCCACGTCATCCCGACAGGGGTGATGAACTCATTATTCTTACCTTTCCTTCTCCCTTATGGGCCCGGTCGTCCCCGACCCATCAAGAAGAAGTGAGTCTGTGTAAGTGTAGAAAATGTCTTGACCCACCAAAGCTTTTCCGGGTTAAGCCCATCAGGCTACTGGCCCAATAAAACTCATGTAAGCACAATGGTTGGGCCCATTGTATCTGCGTATTTATTTAGTAAATGAAATGTTGCCCCAATGGGCTTTAAGCCCATTGAGAAATGTATAAAAGGAAAATCAAATGTTGAATAAAACATTCTCTCTTGTGTAGTGTAAATTTGAGCATTTACAATATATATATATAAAATTGAGTATTTAAAAATAATTCAAAGGAGATGGTGAAAATATCTCGATGCATTTTCCTACAATGCAGTATGATCGTGTTGGGTTAGATCCTTGTTTTTTTTATCTGAAGCGAAAAGTGAATGCTATCATATTAAAGAAGAAAAATATCCAGTCTTTTTACTTTCTCATTACTTGAGTAACGAGCGGGTCTCATCAAACTACATATATATGGGCGCAACGTGTCACTCAATGATATGTGGTTCATTAGATCCTCATCGGACTAGGAGTTAAAAAACTTAATTAAAATCTCATATTAAACTACTAACAACTCAATCCACCCAAGTTAGAATCTAAAGTTAGGCTAATCCATATTTTCTAATATTTCTATTTTATGACCAAGTCACCGTGCCTGTTTGGGAAATGGTGTGGTTTTGCTTTTTGGTTTTGGTTTGGTTCTGAACTGAAATCATGTTTAGTATTAATAGATTTGATATGAGAAAAAGTAAAATTGAAAAAACCAAAACATGTTTGGTGGAGTTGGTGCGGTCGAAAATTTTGAAACCAAATCATGTTTGGTAACTTGAAATATTTTTGGTAACCAAATAAAATAGGAATTAATAAATTATGAACTAATTACTAATAAAAATAAAATGAACTAATTTAAATATATTTTTTTTGTACAAATTTATTTAATATTTAAATATTTATATAATTAGTTATTATTTATTATTAATTATTTATTAATTTTATTTTTGTTTATTATTTATTTGGTATTACTTTATTTATTATTTTTAAATATTTATTACTGAATTTTTATTTTTTTATTTTATTTTATTTTATATTTTACTCAATTTTTATTTATTTATTATTAATTATTTGTTATTTATTATTTATTAATTATTATTTTTGTTTATTATTTATTTGGTTTTACTTTATTTTATTTTATTTATTTAACAAAATGACAACCATGACAATGTTGACTTTTGTTGAGAATGGAATGGTACACCATTGGTGAGTTTAGGGTTGTGGGTTGATTTTAATTTGATGGTTATGCGTTGTGAACAGTAGGGAACCATATCAAAACCACCTCTTCACATGGTTTCTAAATTCCACAAATCTTACACCATGGGCTGACACTGTTGACCCAACCCAAATCGTGCCAAACATGATTTGGTCTGAATTTCGCAGCCCAAAACCACATTTTTCAACCCAAAACCATCTATCAGGTACTTAGTTTCTCCACCCTACCAATCTGTCCCAAACAAATATACATGGGCTCAAATAACTTCTTTAATATTTAAAAGGAATGATAGGTTGTCCTAATTTTTGCCTTAACGCAATATAAATGAGACAATGAACTCCCTCTTTGATTTTTTTTATTTCTCTTACTATTTTTAGTTTTAAAGTTATTTTAAAATTATGAATTCATATCACATGTTGTTTGGGTCCTTTTTATAAATCAAGATTCAAGAGGATAATATGTCTTTGATGCAATAAAGAAACTTTGGAGAAGGTTGATTAGGGTGAGGTTTTGGAGCTGATGCAAGGGACTCCCTTTCCATGGGATAAGAAAGAGAAGGTCACTTGTTGTCAATGACTTGAAGAACTATTGTCTAATGTTATCTCTATTTTCTGTAAATGAGGACCTTAGACCTCTATTTATACTAGTTTTGGTATGGGTAATGCCCCACGGGCAAAAGGATGACAAGTCATTTACCTGAAGGGAAAAAATCAGGTACAGTCCCTCTCTGACTGAACCTTTTTCCATTCATAGATGTTGGCTTGTGATTGGCTTAGAAGGTTTTGACTCTCCACCTCATCATATATCATTATATATATATGGGATATTATCAGTAAACCCCCCTCTAATTTTATTTTTGATCAACTAACCCTCCTCTAGTTAGCAAAATGTATCAACCTGCCCCCCTCCCTATAATTTTGGACCAAAATACTCCTAGAATTTTATTAAATTAAAAAAACATATAAAATTCAAAATATATATATAAAATTCGAAAATAATTATAAAATTCGAAAAAATATATAAAATTCGTAAAACATATATAAAATTAGTAAAAAATATATAAAATTAAAAACATATAAAATTCTAAAAAATATTTAAAATTTGTAAAAATATATATAAATTTTGAAATATATATAAAATTCGAAAAATATATATAAAATTCGTAAAAAAAACATATAAAATTAGAAACAAAAAATATAAAATTTGTAAAAAATATATATAAAATTTGAAACAAATATATAAAATTTAAAAACATATAAAATTCATAAAACTATTTAAAATTCGTAAAAATATATATAAATTTTGAAAAAGCATATAAATTTCGTAAAAAATATATAAAATTCATAAAAAATATATAAATTTCAAAAAAACCATATTACCAATCAAATAAAATATCTTGAAAACATAAACATCATTTTAATTTTAATTAGGAATGAAATCATATAACTTTCTTATTAAATCACATGAATGGGTAGATTATGTTGGACCCTCCATATTAAAAAAGGGTTAGTTCAATCCGCATTTTGTTTATTGCATGGAAATGGAAAAAATAAATTGACTTCTAAAAAAGCACTTTTAACACCACAAATTATTTTAAAACTATGACTATACTCAATTGTGACATCTAATGTTGTTTTAAAAAAATATCAAATATAGTGGAAGAGCACTTTTAACCTACCCTTTTTTTTTTGGATAATCTTGTTTGAATACACTATTGTAGTGTGCCAAAGGATTATATATGTATATATATGTTTTACGAATTTTATTTATTTTTTTCAAATTTTATATGTTTTTTTTTCAAATTTTATATATGTTTTTCGAAATTTATATGATTTTTTTATTTTATATATATTTTACGAATTTTATATATATTTTCAAATTTTATATGTTTTTTATTAATTATATATATATTTTTACGAATTTTATATATTTTTTTGAATTTTATATGTTTTGTTTTTTATATATATTTTTACGAATTATTTATATATATTTTTTGAATTTTATATGTTTTTATTTCATTTTATATATTTTTTACGAATTTTATATGTTTTTTTTATATGTTATTGTTTTACTAATTTTATATATCTTTTTGAATTATATATATATATTTGAATTTTATATGTTTTTTTAAAAATTTAATTAAACTCCAGTGGTATTTTGGTCCAAAATTATAGGGAGGGGGGCAAGTTGATACATTTTGGTAACCATAGGGGGTTTTCTGAACTGGAAGGGGGTTAGTTGATCAAAATTGAAACTATAGGGGGGTTTACTGATAATATCCCTATATATATATTTCACTCTCTATATCACATACTTTATACGCAACTGTTTATATATACGCCACTGTACAAGCTTTGACTCCTACAGATTTTGGCTCCAACACGTGGTAAATTTCAAACTGCTCTAAAATTTTGGTCTCAAATTGAATAAAAAAAGTAGCAATCGTTTGGGGCTTCTCCTTGACAACTCCGTCTTGCTTCTTCCCCATGAGATCTCCAACAAACTGATTAATCCAGCATAAAAACCTAACCCTAAAAAGCACGGGAGCCAAACCCACTAAAATTCCCAAATTTATCACTCGAAATGGTCGATAAGGGTAAAGGCAAGGATGCTGGCGCACGGGAAGGAAAAGCTTTGTCCAAGATGAAGCGGAAGAGAGCAGCGAAAAAAGGAGTAAAATCGGCGAAAGAAAGAGCATCATCTTCTTCTGGGTGGACTGTCCCATTGTCCATCAGCATTAGATGAAATGTAATTCAAGGTCTCTATTTAGAGTTTAGAGGTGTCAATTTAGGGTTTACTTTAGATTTTTTAATTTATGGTTACATTTTACAGGGGTTTAATTTAGGGTTTAGTTTAGCTTTGCAATTTAAAAAGGATTTTCAATTTTGGGTTTCAGTTTAGAGGGGTTTTATTTTGGGATTTAGGGTGATTTTAGGGTCTATATTTGCAATTATATGTGCTATTGTATGTGTTTTTTTTCCATAATTGATATATATGTTACTATGTTCCTCTAGTTGAAATCCTCAGTAGTTAATATGTTTAAAGTTTTCAATTTGGGGTTGCATTTTGGAGTTTAATTTAGGGTTGATTTTAGCTTTTCAATTGAAAGGAATTTAAGTTTGGGTTTTCATTATAAAGGGCTTTGATTTAGGGATTTATGTCAATTTAGAGTCTATATTTGCAATTATAGGTGTTTTATTCCATGTTTGGCCAACATGATTCACTTATGAAACTTCACTGAAAAATGTACATGATTCAATTGAATTAAAATTGTACAGATTCAATTATGAAACTTCCATGACAACTTCACTTATGAAACTTCACTAAAAATTGTACATGATTCAATTGAATTAAATGTACATATTCAATCATGAAACTTCACTTATGAAACTATGCTCCTCTAATGTGTACCATGTCTCTATATTTACTGATATTGAAAATGATAATGTCATCAGAAATTTCCAATTTCCAATTAAAATAGAGAACTTCATTTTTAATGAATCTGAAACATTTCTATAATCATACATATCCAGTTTTGAAAATTTTCAAGTAAGTAATCATAATTTTTGAATGAGAACATTTATTCATAGAACGGCGCTACACATGATGAAAAATATTTCAAGTTAATAACTTGAATTGACGTGGCATCTGACTGGACCTGTACAAGTCTTTTAGTAAATTGAAAAATACAAATAAAACTTCCATCAAAATCTAAAACCCTCAAGGATGTCCCTGCCAAACCCATTTTCCCTACTAAACCTATCTTTGTGTGAAACCCTAGCATAATCCATTAGCCTATAATGAAATCAGAATCTAAAAAGCGCAACAAAAATTCATCGTCCCTTGTTAATCAATTCTTCTTGCTATTACAAGTTTTCAAAATTATTTTTCTCTCAATTTTCTTGTAATCCTAGATGGCCCTGCATCTACCATCCACATAAGAGAAAAAACAATCTTTGGTGAAAATATATAATCTTTGGTAATGAATGAATGAATATTAAGAGTATCAGGAGGTCCAATAATGATGACACTACATTGAAACATGTTGGTCTCATCAACCAAGCCAGCGAGAACCCATTAACAGGGTGCTTTGCAAAGCTCTGTAGAACAAAGAATTGATAAAAATTGATGAAGAAAATATTTGATTACAGAAGAAAGAGGGGGGAAAAGAATTGTGTGTTTGGGTCTTGAGATAAAGGGAGAGAAAATGAAGAACATAGAAAATTTGAAATGAAAAGGTAAAATTATAAGTGAATTAAAGATTATGCCACCTTATCCTTTCACGTCATTCAAGTTAAAATCTTGATGTCTAGCATTTTCCTTATTCATATCCTTATGAGTCGTACATTAATATGTTATTCCTTTTGCTTGTATTGGTTTTATTCTCTTTGTTCGTTGGATCCGTAGGAATTCTGTTCAATCAAGAAGGAATTAATTTGGATATATTCTTGAAATTGTTAAATCCGGATATAAACCTTTCTATAGCCGGAGTTGGAATGATTTGGTTGATAGGTATGAAATTGCGAAAGATGCAACATTTTCAGTCATTAAGGTTTGTTTAATCCATCCGTCATGTACTTGAGGTGGTTAGTATTTGTGAAAGATGCAATATTTTCAGTGATTAAGGTTTGTTTAATCCATCATTCATGTAGTTGAGGTGGTTAGTATATGAATGAGCATCAATCCCTTCATACTTATGTAAAGTAACTAATTATTTGCTATAAAGTATGAGGTGAGAGCACCCTTGCTTGAAAGTGTTCATGTCCTCTAGGCCCGACCTCGTATCTTGGGTCGGGGATGCCCTTGATTCTATTTTATCTCGTCTATTAACCTTGTATATAAGTGGAGTTGGAATGATTTGGTTGATTGATTTGAATTTTTAAAAATTTACAGTTCATTACGAAACAAGTATGAAGCTAAAGAAGAGAAGAGAAGTGATTTTCAAAGGTCACACTTGAAAGACTTTATCAATACCGTGTCCCAGCTATCCGTTGAGCAGCGGAAAATGGTCGAGAAAATTAGGTTTGGGAAGCTCTTGGACCTTAAGTGTAATGTCATAGGCAAAGATTTAACTATGTACCTGATTTCGAACTTTGATTGTAGAACCAACCGAGTTCTAGTTCCTCATGTCGGAGAGCTTCATGTGAATGGCTGTAAAGTGGGCAATGTAATCGGAATACCTATTGGTTTATACAAAGTTCCTACCAAACATCATTTTAAAAGGGCAAAGTGGATAGTGGTAGCCGATCTTTACGAGCGTGATGGTTTGAAGATATCCAAGGTTGTAGAAAAAGTCATCAAGGAAGAAAATGAAGAACAATTCAAACGACTGTTTGTTATATTGGCTTGTGCTGTTGTGCTAACACCAACGTGTCGTGATGATTATCACATGTCCTTGTTACCTGCTCTTACCGAAGTCAATGCTATTGGCACGTACAACTGGGCCAAATATGTTGCAGATGCACTTGTGAAAGCCATAAGGCCCGAATCAGGTGGGCCGTTAAAGACTTCCTATTGTGGATGCTTGGTGTTCTTGTGGTATTGTGCGGCATGTTTGAAAATGTTTGTCATCCATTGAATGTAACAATGTTTATTGATTATTTTTACCTTTGCAACAGTTTCTATACTATATGTGTTTTGAGTTTGTCCAATTTCATTACCCATAAGGCAACATTCAAACCCTTGCTTATTGGACGGCGGACCTCATACACCGCAGAAGTAAATGGGACGAGGGTATGGGCGCATATGGCACACATAAGGTAAGAGATGATCTTTATATTTATGTTTTATTTTTAAAGTGTCTTTATAAATTTATGGTGTTAAATATATCCCAGTTGATCTCGGTTGGTCCTTTTACTACAAGCACGATTATCAGTCTGCCAACCAATGGTTCCACTAGTTGTACATCGACAATGATTGAGAGAGTACGTAATGTAGACATGGATGACTCGCTGAACGTCGAAGCTGATATAAGTTAATGCCTATGTATTTATGTTGCATTTTCTTTACTATTTATATTTCCTAATCTATTGCCTAAATTATTTGCGGTTGCGTGAATATTTGCAGGAAGTTATTCATCGCATGAGGTATGTAGTCTCACAGATTCTAGCTACTGCTGATAAGTGCGCTAAAAGCTGAGAAATAAAGGTTCAAAGCTTAAGAATCTCAAAAGCAAAAAGAACAAGAAGAAGGCTGATGGTAGACGTGAGGTTAAGGTTGTTGAGCAATCGAAGCGAAGGAAGGCAGGCGTGGAGAGTAACGAGGTCAGAGATAGGTGCAAGGGCAAGGTTGTTGTTAAAGAAGTAATGGAAGAACCCGAAATAAAGTCAGACGATTCAAAAACATAAGAATAGGAAGAGTATAGAGATTCCCACTCTGAATTTGATTCTGATTCCGAAGAAAATGATGAAGAGGAAGAGTTTAGAGAACAAGAAGAATTGGCAAGAGGAGAGGCTCTGTCAGTGGATGAACAAGGAGTAGAAGAAGAGCAAACCGGGGGAGAACGCACACCTCTACATGAAGACTCATATGAGGCCCTAGGGTTTGAAAAATTTGGAGAAGGTGTAATGGAATCAAATGTACAAGAACAAACAGATATACATGGAGGAGAAATGAGTGTAGGAGAAGGAAGAGACAACAAAGAAGTCGATGGTGCACTAGCAAATCGAGAAGTAGGAATGTCAAACATGGTTGTGGAAAATAATGATGATGGAATAGGTGAAGGAAATATAGAAGGTGAAGGTGCAACAGTAGAATGAGGAAAATCAGCAGTTATTGGAGTTGCTGAAGTAGAGGAGGAACAATGGAACGTCGCAAAATCCTCATCTGATGTTGTTGTTCCGGTGGATAACGATGACATTGATGATCGGCTTGCTACTACTGGTAGTTTATGTGAAATTTGGCATGATAATTTGAATGAGATAATGGATAACCGAGCAGAAAAATCATTACAGGAGGCCACCGACTCTGATGAAGATCGTCAACTTGCTGGCATTGTGTATGGTCTGGTGAAAGAACACATTGGAAATTCCATCCAAGAGGAATATGAAATGGTGCGTGCTGAAGTTACTCCAGCGGCTATAAAGGCGCGATGGGTGTCTTTTTCATCTTCGAAGACAATCTGTGAAGAGGCTGGTAGGGGAAAAAGGAAGATGATAGAATGTGAAAAGGTCGGTAGGGGAAAAAGGAGCAAAAATCCTGGACATTACGCGTACTCGCCATAGATTCAAATTGTAGAGGAAGTAACTAATCGTAGCAATTACCGGTTGGATCTTCTTCATTATGCCTCGATAAAAGGTTGAGATGAAAGGTGTGTAAGGAAAATGGTAACAATTTATGTTTATTTTGTTATATGCTAATAGTACTTTGTTGCCAACTATTAATCGTACTATTTTGTTGATTATATCAGAGAGGTTTTGGTGAAGTATGGAAACCAATCTGTGGAGCGCCGACACCTTATGACTCTCTTCGATAAACAATGGCTTGTTGATACTGTAAGTGAACTTGTACATTCCCAATGACATTCATATGAAAAAACCAATTAAGTGCGTAAAAAGTCAGTGCTTTGAACATTAATTGTTTAAAAAACTAATTCATATGCGAAAATTATCTAACAGTTTCCATACTAATGACTTGTAATTTTTAATATTTTTAATATTTTTCATTTTCTTTCCAAGAATTATCTAACAGTTTCCATACTAACAGACTTGTAATTTTTGATATTTTTTTTTGGTTTCTAATATTTTATACTAACAGGTTAAATTTAAGCTTATATATATAATGTATATATATAAATATATTATATTAAAACTTAAGTTAAATTTATTATTAAAGAACTGTATATTATATATTATATATATTATATTATAAAAACCAGTTCCTGTTCGGGTTCGGTTCGAAAGAGGTGAGAACCGGAACATAACCGGAATTTACAGTTCTTGAAAATTGGGAACCAGACCGAAATGCCGGTTCCAGTTCTTTTGTGCAGTTCTAGGTAGGGATAATAAACATAAATTATAGCCATTACATGGAGGAAATTAAAACAAATAGAAGGTAACATTTTAACGTACCTTATTATTGAACAAAGCTTGAGTAAGGGAAATGGTGGTGCTGGATGTCACAGTAAACATCTTCTTCGTATAGAGTCAGAAGCCTCTGAGCTTTGGAAATAAGGAAGAAGCACAATATATTTAGTCCATGATAAGATATATACATCATTTTTTGCTCATCGGTGATTATTTCCTTTAACAATTCACAAAGCATTATGTTCACTGATAAAACACTATGTCTGAATGCAACTGAAATATTTTTGGGGGTAGGGCATGATTAATTTTTTAATATTTTTCGTAAATATCCCACTCTCGGATTGAAAACAGATAATTAATGTATTTGCTGAGAAGCTGAATCAGAGCCAAAAAGGAGAACGACGAGCGAAACATTATTTCAAATCCCAAGCCGTCGCGAAGATGGATGCAATGGTCAGTTGCGGTGGTAGGAAGAAAAAAGCTCACAGTTCGACAATGATTCCTCAAGAGCTTTTGACTTACTATAAGAGAGTCGCACCATGTCCGTATTTGGATAACGTGAAGGATGCTGAGCTGGTACATTATGATTGTTATTTGCCATGACTGATTAATATTTGATATTACTCATTCATGTCATTATCTTATCTGTGCTTACCTTCCCCATTGTTTAAGATTTTTTTCCCAGCTTACGTAAATCACCATTGGTTTTTATTAGTTATTAACCAACACCTCAAATCCGTCGATTACCTTTGCTCCGGGGGGAAGCAATTCAGATACCGTGCATTGATGAAAACACTGGTACCTTTGAACGCAATTTAAAAGGTTTAGTTTATATATATGGTACAATCGCTATTATTTATTGTCTCATTTAAAACAACCTCTTAGTATGACTTTGCGGGGTTTGTATTCGGAAAGGACTTCAGCAACTACGTCTACACGAAAGTCCAAAACATACCAACATCGAAGGACGGGTATGAGGCAACCGATTAATGTATTTCACTTTGAGTTATATGTTGAAATCAGTTTTTGGAGAAGTAATACACTGTTATGACCAGGTCCTCATGTGGTAGGTTTGACATGTGAAATATGGAGGCTTGGAATGGTCAATGCTTGGTTGGAGACTTGATCTCGGTGAGTTTTCAGAATTACAAATCTATAGTCTTCCATCACACGTCTATTTTTTGATCTTAACTTCTGTATTTGTAATGAATACAGACCAATCCAGTGTATTTGCGTTCGGAATTTCTGTTGAAATTGATGGACGACCCTAGTAACGAACAACTAAAATATTTAAGGACTAAGTTAAAGGAAATGTATTGATGTTAATTTGAAATAATTATTTTTTGTGAGCTTCGATGGTTGTAAAACTTTGGGGGTCCTTTTTTATGTGACCGTAATGTGTTGTGTTAATAGAATTTTGCTTTAGAAAGTAATTTGCGTCGATAACAAGTAATTTTGTTAGCCATTCGATAATTTTGTTAGCAATTGGTTCATTTGTAACTCCAATCTGTAATGTTTAGGGTTTTGATAATGATTGTTTTACAATGCAGTTCTGGTATAAGGTATATTGGCTTAATGTTGTTTTGTGGAACAAAAAATGGGTGTTCTCGTTTGAATTGAAATCATGTTTACGCTTTCAATATTTAGAACTTGCGAAATATTTGCTAGTTGTGAATTATTTGGGATTACCCATTCATTGGGCCAAGAGTTGTTAATAATTCATTTACTTGCTTTAGAACTAGAAATCCAAAATCCAAATCAAATTGTTGTGCTAGTTTAGCACATTCATGTCCTTTCAATTTTGTTCTAGGTTAGCAAATTCATTCCCCTTCAATTCTATCTCAAGTCGTGTATATAATGGAATTGTATTTGGTTTGATCTATTTTTTACCCTTCAATGCTATGTGAAGTCCTGTATAGAAAGCACAATGTTGATAGGATCTACTTTTTGAAGATCTGAGCCATTACCACACTTGTTATAATTGCGTAAATCAACCCGGTTGAAATGCTGTTCATATTGAAATAAATTATCAAGTGAATCATTTGAATTATTAAATTGGTACGAGTCATTTTACCACTCTTCTATACTTGTCTTCACACAATTGTCTACATTTATATTTTCTATGTTGGGCAATGTAGAAATATATAGTCCACTACAATACACATTATTTGTTTCTTACAAAGTTAATTCCTTTCCAGCTACATTGCACATGAAAAAAAGAAACGGTTGAAAGTTTAAAGATTTAGGATGATGAAAAACAATTTGACGTATAATTTGACTTTCGCTTTTTGTTTATTTTGGAAATATCAAGATAAACGTTCTTATACAATGTTCGGAACTCAAAATTATCTCTTATTAGAGGTTTGGTTCAATAGTTAACATATATTTGTACTGATGGTTTACATATGTGGGAAAATACGGAATAAAAATCTTCAAGATATTAGAATTATTAAATTGTTTATAGTCTTTTTACCACTCTTCTATGTTTGCCTTCACACAATTGTCTAAATGTATATTTTCTACGTGAGGGAAGGCTCGAGTATATAGTCAAGTACAATGTACAATATTCTCTTCTTACAAAGTTGAGTCCTTAACACAACGGTTGTTATTTTAAAGATTTAGGATGAGGAGTAAAACATTGACGAATATCGACACTATGAGTCTTTGTTTTGTCGGAAATATCGAGCGGAACCTTCCTATACACTCCTCATTACTACAAAATTATCTCTTATTTTGATTTGGAGTTTAGGGGTAACATATACTTGTATTGTTGGTTAACATATGTTGGAGAAATGAAATAAAAGTCCTGAACTTATTTCAATTATTAAATTGGCACGAGTCTTTTTACCACTCTTTTATACTTGCCTTCACACAATTTCTGTACATTTATATTTTCTATGTGGGGCAAGGTTGGAGTATATACTCGAGTACAATGCAAAATATTTGTTTGAAAGGTAGTTCTTTTCTAGTTACAATGCACATAAAACAAGAACAACGGTTGATAGTTTAAATATTTAGGAGGAGAAAAAACAATTGACGAATAATTGCACTTTCACTATTTGTTTTGTTCGAAATATCAAGCTAAACGTTCCTATACAATCTTCGTAACTAAAAAATTATCTCTCGTTTTTATTTGGTCGAATAGTTAACATATATTTGTACTAATGTTTTACATATGTGGGAAAATATGGAAAATAATTCTTCAACATATTTGAATTATCGAAGTGGCAAAGAGTATTTTGACCACTCTTCTGTACTTGTATTGACACATTTCAGTAGATATATATTTCCTATGACTTGCAAGGCTATAATATATACCCGACTACATTACACAATATGTTTTTCTTACAAAGTTAATTTATTTCTAGTTACACTACACATATCAAATTTACAATGATGGTAGTCTAAATATTTAGGATGAGAAATAAAAAATTGAGGAATAATTCCACTATCACTATTTGTTTTATTGGAAATATCGACATAAACGTTCCTATACAATCTTCGCAACAAAACAATGATCTCTTGTTTTTATTTAGCTGAAGAGTTAACATATATTTGTACTGATGGTTTACATATGTGGAAAAATATGAAACAAACTCTTGAACATATTTGAATTATCAAACTGTGACAAGTATTTTTACCACTCTTCTATACTTGCTTTGACACATTTCTGCAGATGTATATTTCCTATGACTTGCTATGCTAAAGTATACACCCTTCTATAATGCACAATTTAAGTTTGTTAAACTTTAAATTTTTTCCACTTAGATTGCACATATAAAATTTACAACGGTGGTAGTTTAAATATATTGATGAGAATAAACAAATTCACGAAAAATTTAACTTTCGGTTTTTGTTTTGGTGGAAATATCGATCTAAACTGATGGTTTGTACTAATGGTCCAAGAGTGAACATATTTGTACTGATGGTTTACATATGTAGAAAAATACGAAATAAAAATCTTCAACATATTTGATTTATTAAATTATTTATAGTATTTTTACCACTCTTCAATACTCACATTCACACAATTGTCTTCTATGTATATTTTCTACGTGGGGGAAGACTCGAGTATATACCCGACTACAATTCACAACAAATATCTTTAACAGTGTTAATTCCTATCCAGCTACCATTGCACATACAAATAAAATAAGGGTTGCTAGTTTATAGATTTAGGATGAGGAATAAAACATTGATGAATAATTCCACTTTCACTATTTGTTTTGCTGGAAATATCGAGCTAAACGTTCCTATACAATCATCAGAGCTTAAACATTATCTCTTCTTTTTATTTAATCCAAGTGTCAACATATATTTGTACTGATGGCTCACATATTTGAATTATTAAATTGTTTATAGTCTCGTTACCACTCTTCTATACTCGCCTTCATGCAATTATCCTCTATGTATATTTTGTACGTGGGGGAAGGCTCGAGTATATACCCGACTACAATGCACAACAAATATCTATAATGGTGTTAATTCCTACCCAGTTACATTGCACATACAAATAGAATAAGGGTTGCTAGTTTAGAGATTTAGGATGAGGAGTAAAACATTGACGAATAATTCCACTTTCACTCTTTGTTTTGCTGGAAATATCGAGCTAAACGTTCCTATACAATCATCGGAGCTTAAACATTATCTCTTCTTTTTATTTGGTCCAAGGGTCAACATATATTTGTACTGATGGCTCACATATTTGTCTTAGAAAATCTTCAACATATTTGAATTATTAAATTATTTATAGTCAAGTTACCACTCTTCTATACTCGCCTTCACACAATTGTCCTCTATGTATATTTTGTACGTGGAGGAAGGCTCGAGTATATACCCGACTACAATGCACAACAAATATCTGTACCAATGTTAATTCCTATCCAGTTACATTGCACATACAAATAGAATAAGGGTTGTTATTTTAGAGAATTAGGATGAGTAAAACATTGACGAATAACTCCACTTTCAGTCTTTGTTTTGCTAGAAATATCAAGCTAAACGTTCCTATACAACCATCGGAGCTTAAACATTATCTCTTCTTTTTCTTTGGTCCAAGGGTCAACATATATTTGTACTGATGACTCACATATTTGTCTTAGAAAATCTTCAACATATTTGAACTATTAAATTGTTTATAGTCTCCTTACCACTCTTCTATAGTCGCCTTCACACAATTGTCCTCTATGTATATTTTGTACGTGGGGGAAGGCTCGAGTATATACCCGACTACAATGCACAACAAATATTTGTAACAGTGTTAATTCATATCCAGTTACATTGCACATACAAATAGAATAAGGGTTGCTAGTTTAGATATTTAGGATGAGGAGTAAAACATTGACGAATAATTTCACTTTCACTATTTGTTTTGCTGGAAATATCGAGCTAAATGTTCCTATACAATCATCGGAGCTTAAACATTATCTCTTCTTTTTATTTGGTCCAGGGGTCAACATATATTTGTACTGATGGCTCACATATTTGTTTTAGAATCCGAACACAAAATCTTGAACATATTTGATTTATCGAACTGTCACGAGTATTTTTAGCATTTTTCTATACTTGGTTTCACACATTTCACAAGATATATATTTCATATAACTTGCAAGGTTATATACCCGACTACATTGCACAATATTGTTGTGTCAATAAGTTAATTTATTTCCAGTTACATTACTCATAAAAAAAAATACAACAGTGGTAGTTTAAATATTTAGGATGAGGAAAAAAAATTGACGAATAATTTCACTTTCACTTTTTGATTTGGTGGAAATATCGATCTAAACGTTCCTATACAATCTTGGGACCTCAAAACTGTCTCTTATTTTTAATTGGTCCAAGACTTAACATATACTTGTACTCATGGTTTACATGTGTGGGAAAATATGAATTATAAATCTTTAACATATTTGAATTATTAAATTATTTGTAGTATTTTTACCACTCTTCTATACTTTCCTTCACACAATAGTCTAAATGTATATTTTCTCCGTGGGGGGGGGGGGGGGGGGGGGGGGGGGGGGGAGATCGAATACAATGCATAATATTTTTTGGTTATAAAGTCAATTCCTTTCCAGTTACATTGTACATACAAATAGAATAATGGTTGCAAGTTTAAATATTTAGGATGATGAGTAAAACATTGACGAATAATTTCACTTTCACTGTTTGTTTTATTGGAAATATCGAGTTTAACGTTCTTATACAATCATCAGAACTAAAAAATTATCTCTTCTTTTTATTTGGTCTAAGAGTCAACATATATTTATACTGATGGATAACATATTTGTCTTACATTGTACAATAAGTTTGTCTTACATAGTTAATTTTTTTCCAGTTACATCGCACATAGAAATATAGTGATTAGGGGTCGTTTAAATATTTAGGATGAGGAAAAAATAATTATTTTTACCACCACATGAATATATAGTTGCATAATCTCACATAATATTCCACTTCATAATAAGTGCAAGTTAATCTCCACTTGCCATAACTGAAAACTATATTTACTTTTGACATGAAATTTACCTACAATTAAATGAGCTAACCACCACTTCCAACCATATTAAATTACTCAAGCCTTTTCATTTACTCTTATCAAATGCAGGTCATTGCTCTTGTTATGGCAAGTTCTGCTATGTGAAAAACCACCTTCAAGCTTTGTTCCTTTGTTATGGCAAGTTCCGTTGGGTCAACTTCCGGTGGTTCTTCCAGCGTTCGCAGGCAAGTCCTGCAATGCTCCGGGCTACGAAGTTCAATACCTAGAAGCCGTGGTGGGATATCCATCAACATTCCTCCACAGGCGCCCATGCCTCCCCCTCCACCCTTGCCCTTCTACCATGACCTTGTACAACGGGTACAACTACTTGGAAGGCAAGTCACAACAATTGAGGAGTGCAACCGGCAGCACATGGCGGAGGTCTATTTCCGTTTAGAGTGGCTCACTTTGGAAGTGAAAGACATAGGAACACGTCTCAACCAGCACATCCAGAGGACACAACTCCCAAATGTGCCAAGCGAAAGCCGAAGGAATGTCAAGGAAAATGAGGATTGGGATGATGATGGAGATACAGACGGCGAGGACACCGATGGCGAGGACTCTGGTACCGTCATCATCTCCAGTGGTAGCTCTGATGATGATGGGTCAGACAAAATTGGATGAAATCCGGGAAGCTGTTCATAGGGCGGGGGCAGTTTTTTGGCACATGTGTTGAACCTATTGTGGTGCATATAGTGTATCCGGGTATATAATGTAGGGTGACTAGGTTGGGGTTGGATTTGTCCACTGTGAAGTGGAGTTTTTTTTGTTCTATTTTTCTTGCACGTGAAGTCTTTTTGTGTGGTTTTCTTACCCGTTAGTGGCTTTGTCCACGTATATTTTGGTCATGTAATGTAATGTACAAGCTGGTAATGTAATGTAGGGTGTGGTTTTCTTGCCCCATGGTAATGTAATATACAAGTTGGTTTGCAGATGACACCTACTTATCATTTCTTTATAAACCCTAAAAAAAATTTACAAGCATGTCAAAACTGTAGTCTTATAAACTATAGTCTTATGTGTAACTAAATTATAATATTTGATAGTATTATAAGCAAGCATATAAAAACTTTTGTCTTATAAACATGCAAGTCATTTTTTGTTATTAATTATTTATTATAAACAAATAAAATAATATTAAATTCTAAAGAAATTATTAATTTCCCTATTATTTATTTATAAAGAAATAAAATATAAATAATTAAAACATAAGATTCGAGTAACTATATCAACATATATTTATCATTATAATTATAATTATGCATTTATGTCCCATTAAATGGACACATTGATGTGTACTTTAGGGTTTAGGTCATCCTTCACATTAAGATAATAGGTAAATATATAACTCCAAAATTAGGGTATGCAAAACAGGTATGGCTACATAAACCACGTATCTGAATTAGTTGACAACATATATAACCCATAAAAGCGACACATGGTTGAGAACACAGACGAACACAAACCAAACCTCACTAGTCATCACTTGCCGGATCATACCCGTAATTCACAAGCGGGTTGTTTTGATAACGGTCCCTGGTGTGGACGTAACCACGTTGAACGTACTCATAGTAATATGCTCTAGTGTCAAAGACCGGTAGGTCAAACAGTTCCCCATGGCATATTAAGTTCCACACATGGTACTCTACTAGGAAGTTTTGGCAGAATGCTAGGTCGTAATATCTGTGGGGTTTGGTAACGTACAAGCAATGCGTAGGGTTGTAGCAAATTGGAGGACAGTCCCTAAAACGCATGATTACCGTTGGTTGGTCCATGACACTGATGAAGGCCAAACGCAACATTAAACCGTAGACCTTCACTTCCCCTAGGGACGCCCTTTGCATTCCAATGAGTGTTGAAATACCGGCAGCACAATGTTGAACAAATAATAAAGATACGATTGCCCATGTGAACCTGGAACCCCTATGCCCATCTTCAATAAGAGTATGAAGCTTGTGATATTCGCGCAACACCCTCTGCTCATTTTATACGTGAAAGGTATCTAGCGCAACAACTATGAAATGAGCATTTTGATTTCTGGACCGGTAAACTACAAAGAACATTTTGCGCTGCCTGATATTGCCCAGCAAATGCAGGCATGCAATGAAAGATATACGGTATAAGACACGAGGTCGAAAAGATAACCTGAACAATTGCTTCAAGCTGCAGTAAGTCATTCATAAAGTAAAAAAAATAAAATGGCAATTTAATTCAATCAAATACTTTATCCCCAAAAACTATAAAATAAGTAAAATAAATAAATTTTGGAATTTTAATTGAATCAGAAACTTTATCCCCAAAAACTGTAAAATTTATTAAAAATTTGGAAATTATTTCTTACCACTATTGGAGCACAAGTAGGCTCCTATATGATGTTGCAACAAGCTTGCAAAGGATTAGTGTCATGATATCTTCATGGAGGCTATCCATGTATGCGTTGCAAACAATACACTTCACACAGTTCTAAAGGAAGAGGGATTGGTTACTTCACAGACTTCTAAAGGAAGAGGGATTGGTTATGGGTATGGTTATATACATATATATATATAGACATCCAGATATTCTTATACACTGTGTGAAGTGTTTAATATCTGATAAATATTCTGTAGATGTGCTTTAAATTGTGGGTGGGTGAAAGTAAATACAAGCATGTGGGGCGCAGTGGTAAGTTGAGTCTTAAATTTGATATTCATACAATCATTATCTTATTATATATATGTAATGATTTTTTCCACATTATAACTATATATGGCCATCCACTCATGTATAATGACAACACATGTTTGTCTCCAGAATTGGGCCAACAAAATCTAATGACATATCTTCTGAACTGAAACATTGGTACTGATAATAACGCATAAAATTTTTTCATATCTTTGGACAATCGTATGTACTTCATTGCACCATCTCCAAGGACCTAATGACCTACCTAATGACGTTGGTACTGATGACCCCACCAAATGACCACATGGTACAAATTAATTACATAGTGTAATTGAAACAAATGGATATATATTAACCTTATAACGACCAAAATAACTCTACTCGAGTACAATGCACAATCCCTTGTGATATATTGTACCATAAATAAAAGAACATTGAACCAATAACAGGACAAGAACATATACGTGTCCAATATTAGCCCCACATACTACCCTCCCTAGTATAAATACCAATCCAGGGTCATTGCCCGGAATGACTCAATTTCAAATATAGGATTGCAAACATGTCAACAAGCACAGTTTGGTCAGGTGTATACAATCGTTTCCAAAGGAACCGTGAGAATTGTAATGGCTCTGCCTTCCAACCAGGAGGTCAACATCCATCACCTCCTTCGGATCCGCTACCATCGTATGTGAAGCTCTGTCACCAGATGTTTCAGTTGTCAAATGAAGTGACAAGGTTGGTGCAATAAACAGACAACAAATTGGGTGGTCTCCGGCAAAAAAGCTGGGAGGTGACCTTGGACAGCATGGTAGTTGAGGACCGTGTCAACCAGCATGTTCGTGACTCCAGAGCCCCCTAAACACTCTCATGATGGAATTGAGTTGGTGGCGAAATTATGTTCTATTGAATATTTACATCAATTCCACCCCTATTTTTAGTATGTACTTGTATCGTGCGTTTGTGTTTAATATGTACTTGTATCATATTTGATCATGTCACCACGTGACCATGTACTTGTATCGTGCGTATGTGATCATGTGACCATGTGTGTCGTTTGTTTTGACATATTTATGTTTAATGTTGTTTTTAAAATGAATGATCCATCTCCCTGTTGGTTATCTTGCACAATGTTCTCTACCATAAGTACACAACCTAATCCGTTTGAGATGCACATGTTTGTCATATAACTGTTCCAACGATCTGATGCATTTAAGTAGGGATAGGGATGACAATGGGGCAGTTTGGGATGGTTTTCTCAATCCTCATAACCAAAACTAAAGCACTATATGCACACATATACATCTCCATATGTATAAATATAATAAATCAAACTAAAGTGACCAGAGTTTAGAATAACAGCTGACAATTTAACCCGATTTAAACATTTACCATTATTAAAATGGGCAATTTTTAATGACACCACCTGAGGTTTACTTCAATTCCACGTAGTGGTGAATTAATCCATTTTTTAACAGAGACATCCCTGAGGTTTGTAAACTATTGCAAGGACAACCTCCGGAGGAATAAAATAACTTTAGTGTCATTGATTATATTAATTCTGATATTAAAATGTGTAAATTACCTGCATGCCTAAACCTTGTTATTTATGTATAATCAATTTTTATGTTTTTATACAATTGTTTTACTTATTTATTAAAATAATAATATTTATTTAACCTTTACACTAAATATTATAAAGTTCTTTTGGACTTCCTGTTAACTATTAAATGAATTAAAATTTACTAAATGAAATTAAGCTATTTTTACATCAATCAATTAATAAAAAATTAATTTAAATTTCTCATGAAATACATTAATTATTATTAAATCCTACTAAACTATAACGTTCCTAAAATATGTCCCGTGATCATCGTTTTTTAATTCATCAAGCTTGTTACTTTGCCTCATCTTATAGGCTATAGCGAAAAGGTTTGGAGCAATAGTGTTACATTTCGGAAGTGAATAGCCTGCTTGGTTTTCATATAATTTATGTTTACAAGAGTAAACAAATAAATATTTGGGAACTGAATAGGTTGCTTGGTTTGCATATAGAATAATAAAAATTTGATTCACATTTTAAATAGCATATATTTTAGTATGATTTAGTAATAATTAATGTATTTCATGGGAAGTTGAAAAGATTTTTGTCTAAAAAATAGCTTAATTGAATTTGAATAAATTTTAATGCATTTAATAGAAAGTCCAAAAGAACTTTATAACATTTACTATAAAAGTTAAGTAAAAAAATAATTATAATTAATTTAATAAATAAATAAAACAGTTGTATAAAAAAAATGCTTATACATAAATGACGAGTAAAAATTGCTCCTACTTTTAACATGAAAATGAATATAATGAAGGGCACTAAACTCAATTTATGCCTACAGGTGGTGTCATTTAGGGATGGCGACGGGTCGGGTTTGGGACGAGTTTGGCTAATACCATTACCACCCCATTTAAAAATTATTAATACCAAACCTACCCCAAACCCGCAACGGGTTGTAACCGGTAATACTATTACCAATCCGTCGGTATAAACGGGTTCCATCGGGTTACCACCAGTTCTAATAAATTATAGTTTTATGTATATATATATCAAATTAATACCTTAGTGTCATCCCTAGTGTCATTGCAATACTTCACAAATCTCAGGGGATGTCTTTGTTAAAAAGTGAATTGACCGGCCACTATGTGGAATTGACCGCCCATTGCAATAATATGTAGCATATTATACTTTAGTATTTTGAATTATAGACATCGCATTATTTGAATTTAGGTATGATGACCTATTAGGGCTACTTAGTTTAGGCATTCATTTGGGAGGGTTCTCTTTTCAGCATGGAATAAGCATATCTCTGTAACTTAGATTTTTCCCCACCTGCCCAAGAGTGAATAAATTTCGCTTTGACTTTTGTGCATCACATATTTCAGATACAATAAGCAATATCATTTATTGTAGTGCAATATAGTGGCGGCGCATGTGCACACCAAAGAATGAAAATAAAATTTATACAATATTAATAACTCTTCATAAATATTCATAATATAGTTTCCTAAAAAGTTATTATGACTTATTTTACAATTTTTATAAATTATCTATCGAGTGCAAATATTATCGCAATTGTAATTTCAACTTAATCTCATTTCATGTATTTAAGTAAATCGATATTAATCATAATTAATTATATATATACTATAATTAAAATAACTGTATAATAATTCAGAATTCTTTGAAAATATTATATCGAAAAAAAACTTAAATGCAAATTATTTAACAAAGGACTCAATTATTTTTTAATCATTTTTACAACACGTCGTGTATGTGAAGCCTAAGTGAACCGACTCAATTATCTTGATTGAAGAAATATTATCGTGTGTGCATCAAGTTTTATAAGAAATATTTATGACTTATTCAAGTACGTAAATATATTTAAGGGTAATTTCCATAAACCCCATATAATTTGAAACACCCCCTTGATTTGCATTCCGGCTACAGTTAACCCCTTACTCCAAATAAGGTCCAATTTTCCAGTCATGTGCTTGTGAATTTTCTATTTTGCCCTCGAATCACCTTATTTCATAAAACCCCATGTACTTAAATTATATATATTTCGAAAAAAACATATATTTCGGGAAATAAATATATATCTCGGAAAAAATGTGTATATATTGAGAAACAATATCTATATTTCAGAAAAAGTATAGATTTCGGAAAATAACACATATTTATGACAAATATATATATATTTTTTTCAAAATAGATATATTTGTTGAAATATATATATTTTTTCCAAAATATATATTTCGGAAAAATATGTATATTTCTCATAAGTACGTGTTATTTTACCAAATCTATACTTTTTCCGAAATATATATATTTTTTCCGAAGTATATATTTCGGACAAAAATATATATTTCGGAAAAATATATATTTCGGAAAAATATATATATTTCTCATAAGTATGTGTTATTGTACCAAATCTATACTCTTTCCGAAATATAAATATGTTTTTCCGAAGTATATATATATTTTCTTAACTATTGGGGGTTTTATGAAATAAGGTGATTCAGGGGGAAAATGGGGAATTCAGAAGCCACATGACTAGAAAATTGTACATTGTTTGGAGCAAGTGGTAATTGTAATCGGAATGCAAATTAAGGGGGTTTTATGAAAATTACCCTATATTTAATACGTGATCAAGCAAAGCTATTTCCTTTGCAAAGAAAGAAAATGGTAGATGTATCAATCAAGCGGAATCCGATCCTATATGGATTACTGAAATAAATCCGATAATCCGATTATGATCTAAATCTGACAGTCCGAGCTCATTGACAAGTCACATATGGATTTAGGTGGTTCAATCCAATATAAATCGATATAATTTATATAACATCATATACGCATAAATACTAGGTTATTTGTCATATAATTCTAAACAAATAAATCAAAATTTGTCCATTCTAACATTATTTAAATATTCTCCATCTAAAATGTAATGCAGAGAAAATGAAAAGCCGAAGAAGCATGTTTAAGCAACTTAGTAGCAAAAACAAACTTGAGTGATTAATAACGGTAGAGTGTTAAGAATATGATATGGTCATAGATTCCTCAAACACTTTTAATGAGATATGGTATTTGTAGGCAAATATTTTCAGACTATCAATCGTTGTTATATGGAATGGAAATAAAATATGCATTAGAACCGCTCTTAGTGCAGTTCGGTAGAACGTGATTGTCCAAAACCCGATGTGTACTGAATAAAGCCCAATGTCTACTGAATAAATAGTTAATTCAAACCTTATAGAGAAATCAATCTACAGATTTTATAAAAGCTTCAATCCTTCTAGGTTATGTTTCAGGTGTCATTGAAATTTATTAATTCATTCAACGAGTGGTTACCTAGGGACATGATAGTTTACAGTAAAATGTTACAATAGAACTACTATATATTCATTTCTTTTGTCCGCACATTGGTAATAACAAGCATGTGGCGAATCAAACATTTATTCTGCCATTTTTTGTGCACATGGTTGTCATCGGCTGGGTGAATTATAATGGTGTTCGATAAATTGAAGTTTTAGCACCGGAGGCCGTTCAGATTACCGGACCCTGGCTGAAAAACAAATATCAACACATAATAATTGGGAGTCAATGTAAAAGATAGTATATTGGAGGGAATTATGTACAGTAAAATCTCGGATTCAAGTTACTTACATGATTTAGGGTTGGGTGAATGATCATGGTGTCCGGGAAAATTGAAGTTTTAGCGCCGAAGGTTGTTCAAATTAGGGGACCCTGGACGAAAAACAAATATCCACAGATATGATTGGAAGTCAATGTAAAAGATAGTAGTATTTCGAAGGGGGTTGTGTATAGAAAAATATCGGATTCAAATTAATTACATGATTTAGGGTTGTCGACCCCTTGAAAGAAGAGGGAGTGCTTAGAAGGCTCAATCCTAAAGCAAACTGCTATTCATTGTAACAACACACAAAATTAGAAGATGCAGCCTGAATTAGTTTTCGAACAAATACAACATAAATCATTTAAGTAGAGCAACACGACCAACTTCATATAAAAACGTGAAGGAACACTAATAAGCAAACATGAAATGGAATGCCGGTAGTACCTGATGCAGGTTGTTAACACCCATTGACTCATCTGTAAAATGAATTGGAATGTTTGTGGAATTGGAGCCAGGGCTTCGAACCTCACGACCAAATAAATTGCTTTGAATTTACTTTGAATTTGACTGAGATTGGGTATCCTGAAACATATCCTAAAACACAGCAGAAAGTGATACAATTTTAACCTCAGAAAAATTTATGTCGCAAACATAGTTCAAGAAGAAAACGTTACATATATGTACACCAAAACATATGCTCAAAGAGTCAGAAGGAAATACTACCTCTGCCCAAACTGGTACTGCAATTGAGTGATCTGATAACGAAACAGCAACGCACAATGGAGGAACTAAAGAGGCATAACCACCAAGGAATAAATTGGTTTACATACGGTTTTCTGATCTAACATGATTATCATTGACCTAAAAGGGAAAACAATGACGCAAAAAATATAAAACAAATGGTACACTCTGTAAGTGATCCCACTAGAAATAAGATGCGAACTAAAACCAATACATTATTGAAAAACACCTATTGTCCCGTGGTTAAAGGAATTGATTCATCCACGGGAGCGTACGATGGAGTAGGTGGACGAGGGGGAAGTCAATAGCCCATAAATTGTAAAAAGGGGTCAGATGAATAATTTGGATTCTCTGTAACCTAAAACGAGGAAAAAGATAACCTCAACATAATTAAAAAGGCAAAAAATTTCTAGGAAACTACATGAACCGAGATAATGCAAAAAATAAATATGAGGTTTGACATGCATAGAAGGAAAATATAAGAATTACTTTGGTAAGTTCTGTGAAATGAGATGATGGTGAGTTGAAGCTGGATAAGAAATCTGAGGTGCCGGATGCGATGCCAGAGCTTGATATCTGATGCAACATGATTATATTTTATCAAATAATGGATGTAATTACAACAACTAAGCATGTTATACTAAAACCTAGATATAATTACCATTTTCTACAAATCCACATTCGCAAAATACCATTTGCAAAAGATATTTAAATCACAACAACAATTTCCCTCTACTAATACTGCACAAATGAAATAATTTGATGCAATAAGATCTGAATAGTACCTTCGCGGCTACGGGCTATTTTTTCTTCTTCATAACCTTCTCAATGGTAGGTATTAGCTTCCGTCTCTGGCCTTTACTTATGTCCTTCACAGCCATACCTTTCGCTTTACCAACGGTGGAAGTCTTGACATGGGAATTCTCTAGCAACTTTTTAGATATGTTGACACCAACATTACTGGGTTGAATGGCCAGTGGCTGGGTGTGGTGAAGTACAAGACTCTACTCAACAACTATTTTCATCTTAAAAACCAAGGCCATAACATTTTCAAAAGCTTCGGATGATACGTTGGCAATGTTGGCTACTTCAATCATAGACCGACAAAGGATTTTATACCTTATTTGTTTCTCCAGTCTTTCATCGGTACAAACATCATTTCGAAGGAGTTCTTGTAGGTTGGCCTCCTTCGCATTTCTGGTCCACCTATTTAAAATGTAACGTTGTGGGATTGTGTGCACTCTCCTTACATCTTTCATCACTTTTAGGGCATGCATGCACATAATACCCTTGGATTCAAATTTCATGCAAGAACACGTGAGGTGGTCATCAAGCAGAATTCTCGTAACCACATGTTTGCTTGGTTTATCAGATTGACCAACTTCATAAAGACAACAACCCTTTTCGTTATCGCGGAACGCATTTTCAATCTGAGCATTCATGCAAGCCTTCATGTATTCTGCCTCGACTCTGTCATAAATTTTGTTCGTGTACACCTTTCCGGCTTCAGTCAGAAGCATGCATGGATTTGCTATGTTGGGAAGCTTTTGCAACAACCCATACTCTGCTTCCAGATCTTTATAACGTTTGTCATACAACAATGTGCCAAAATGTTGGAAGAATTCGGGTAATGCATATTGTCGTGCAAGGTACTGTTTCAGCCTACCGTTGAAACTCTCGCTAACTTGAGTACTACGCATTGCGGTAGTCTATACACCCTTTGCATATGCCTTTCCCCGAACATGTTTCAAATCATACATGTTTGATATCCATTTATTGTTCTGCAATCCAAACAATTTGACCATCACATCCCACTTCACATCAACCTCCTTTATATCCTCCACCCCAAACATTAAATGAGAAATTGTCCCCTTAATCGCATATTTATCCACCTGTTTTGAACCCGCATGCTTGTGTACATTTTGCATGAGGTGCCAACAACACAGAAGGTGTACGGTATCGGGTATTACCTGCGACAATGCCATGGCCATTGCTACGTCTTGGTCGGTAAAAATAGTCTTCGGAGCTTTATCGCACATGAACCACAAGAATGTAGCGAACAACCACGTAAAGGAATCCGCCTTCTCATCGTACATCAATACAACACCAAAAACCGTGCTCTAACGGTGTTGATTTAAGCCAATGAACACACCAAATGGTATGTTACATTGCACAATCTTGTATGTAGTATCAAAGGACAAAACATCTCCAAAAGCAGCATAGTCGGATACCATATTCGAATCTACCCAGAATATATTAGTTATCATGTCAGCCACATCGAGCTGGACAGCGTGCACAAAACTAGGATTAACAACAAGTTGTTTTTCAAAATACTTCATAAGCGAACCGACTTCCCCGCTTTCCAGATCCTTCTGCCTCCTTGTCCTCAAATGGTTTTGGACATTAACCCTGGAAAACCCCACAGATTCTCTCCCACCCGATTACCTGCATGATAAATCAAAAGATTATCGTAAGGGTATACCACAGTCTGCAACCATCTCAACTTGAATTGCCAGCACACTATTGATTTTGTGTTGAGAGGGCAACATGTGGGTCAAATTGCTCGGTATGAGATCGTTGTTGTGTTCTTCAATCAATTTATGGACCACATACTTCCCTAAACTAGAATCCCAGCTTATACCCATGCGTACAAGGCAGTCCGTTCGTGTATCAGCTCTAAGACTCTTCTTCTTACACTCTCCTTTGAACATACAAATAACCTTGAAGTCAGTTTTCTTTCCGATTGCGGCACCTGATCTCCGGCCTTCCTACTAGGATTGCCCCACTTGTAGCGGATACTAAATCCTATATTACCTCCGTAAGCATTGTAGAAGTCATATGCATGCTGCTCGGAATCAAAGCACATTCCGATGCATGGTTTACCATCCAGAAGATCAACGACATTTACTTATCCAACTACATTTACCTGGTTGTTGATTTCTTCATCCATTATCCAACTCTTATCTCCCACAATAATACTCAACTAAATTAGGAGTTGTAACAATCAAATATATAACCGAACCGTATTAGTTAAAACTAAAACTGCAATAAATTTTAACGTCTAATAAATATTGTCAACATATATTGAACAATGAGAAAGAAAGAGGCATGCAGGGAATATGAGTGGCCGAAACAAAAAGTTAGGTACAAGATTCTGAATCTAAAGCCATGAAAAGCTTCTGTTTATTTTTCATCCATTAATCAATTCTTATCGGCCTCGATCATCCATTTTTTCATCCAGGAACAATCAATTATAACCGTATTAGTTACAACTGGAGTAAAAAAATCATGTCTAATATTCTCAATATGTCAACATATATTGAACACTTTCGATACGGAATATAGGAGCAATATTTATAATAACAAACAGAGGTAGGTAAATGGGAGGTTATATAAAGGTAAACCATCTCTCTCGGGAGGGAGAAAAAAAACACAAATAGTAGTAAGGAGTTAGTAGTAAAGAAAAAGCATTAACCGAAACCAAAACCATAAACACAATTGTCAGAGAAAATGGGAACACAACAGTACCAACTGCAAGGCTGCAACGGATATGGGAGGCAGAAATAGAAAAATTTGACTTACAAGACCAGATTCACGCTAAAGTAGGTGCGGAGAAAGCATTAACATAAAACCAATCTAAATACCCCAACCAATAAAATGCAGGTCTTAGATTCTTAATTTACTATATACAAGACCAATTTGTAACGCTAAAGTAAGGAAAGAAAATCCCAATTTTAAATGTTAAGGGTCCGTTTGATAGAAGAAAATATGATGGAAAGTAAAATTGGAAAATGGAAAGCATTAACATAAAACCAATCTAAATACCCCAACCAATAAAATGCAGGTCTTAGATTCTTAATTTACTATATACAAGACCAATTTGTAACACTAAAGTAAGGAAAGAAAAGCCCAATTTTAAATATTAAGGGTCTGTTTGATAGACGGAAATATGATGGAAAGTAAAACTCGAAAATGAAACGAAAAGAAGACGAAAACTAACTTTCCACCATGTATTTTATTAGATTAGATGGAAACAAATGCAATGAACCAGTAGGAAATTAATTTTTTCTTCTATAGCATGAAAGTGAAAAGAAAGTGATTATACTTATGGAAAAGACCCTTTAAATTACGCACTAAATTTTTTCAAAATTTTTTTAAAAATAATTTTATTCAATGTTCAATTAATACATTTAGTCACTAATTTTCGCACATATATTTTGTAATCAGATATCTCTGATAAACATGTATGAGTGATATAAATAATTTCCTCAAAACCAAGACAATAAGAGGATAAAGGCTTTATATACATGATCAATTAATTAATTTTAGTCACTAATTTTTGCACATATATTTAGTAATAAGATAATATATGATATGTATGAGTTAAAAATATTTTGCTAAAAAGTAAAGCGGATAAAAACTTTATATAAATTTCTAGCTGAAAGAAACATGTAAACAAAGTGTGGAATTGCTAAAAATAAAATAAAATATAACTAAAAAAATTCAGCCACTGAGGTTACTATATGTCTGTTAATGTCGAAGAGTGTACTACGGATATCAAATACCTAAAATAAAATAACATTTGTAGGTTAGGTTCTACATAATCCTAACGTCAATAACACCGTATATAAGAATCATTTGTATACATCTATAATATAATGAGGTGTTAGTCTTTTTCACCTTCATGATGTGCTACAATTGAATGAATCCAAGACTATATAAACAAGTAACTAAGCTCACAAGCGTAACTTTATCTTTAAAATGGATAACTTTCACGGAATAGTCAAATTTTCAAGGGTTTTGTATGTGAATAAAACCTTTATATATGATATGTATGAGTTAAAAATATTTTGCTAAAAAAAAGCGGATAACAGCTTTATATAAATTTCTAGATGAAAGAAACATGTAAATAAAGCGTGGAATTGCTAAAGATAAAATACAATATAACTAAAACAATTCAGCCACTGATGTTACTATATGTCTGTTAATGTCGAAGAGTGTACTAAGGATATCAAATACCTAAAATAAAATAACATTCATAGGTTAGGTTTTACATAATTCTAACATCAATAACATTGTTTATAAGAATCATTTTTATCAATCAATAATATAATAAGGTATTAGTCTTTTTCACCTTCATGATGTTCTATAATTGAATGAATCCAAGACTATATATAAACAAGTAACTAAACTCACAAGCGTAACTTCATCTTCAAAATGGATAACTTTCACGGAAGGGTCAAATTTTCAAGGGTATTGTATGTGAAATTTTTTTGACAAATTTACGGGATCACACTAACCAAACGAACCCTAAAGTAAATAAAAAAACATAAAAATACACAACATTTAACAAATCCAAATCAATAGCCTCTTTTGAAGAATTAGATTGTCTAAAGTTGTAAAAACAAATGCACATCTTCTGTAAAATATACGTGCAATGTTATAAGGCAATGCTAATATTTATATTCAACACTTGTTCATCAATAATATTCATATTCAATATCAATAATATTCATATTCAACAACAACCATAGACAAAAAAAACAAAAATCCACATTGATCAAGTAAACTAAGAGAAACACTTGAATCATCAGGCAGGATGTATTTTATCAATTGAATTAATTCAAGACTATATAAATAAGTAACTAAGCTCACAAACGTAACTTCATCTTCAAAAATGGATTACTTTCAAAGAAGAGTCAAAATTTTGAGGGTTTTATATGTCAAAAAATTTCAACAGCATTTAGGGGATCACGCTAACCAAACGCACCCTTAATAGAAAATGAACAACTTATCTAAATTATACATGCATTGCTAATATTCAAATTCAACACCTACCATACGCAGAACGACGCTCATCAATATGAATAATATTCATATTCAACAACAACCATACACAAAAAAAACAATAATCCACACAGATCAAACAAACTAAGACAAACACTTGAATCATAAGGAATGACGTATTTTTATCAATTGAATGAATACAAGACTATATAAATAAGTAACTAAGCTCACAAGCATAACTTCATCTTCAAAATGGATAACTTTCAAGGAAGAGTCAAATTTTCGATGGTTTTATATGTGAAAAATTTTCGACCAAATTTAGGGGATCACACTATCCAAACAAACCCTAAAGTAACAAAAAAAATGTAAAAACACACAACATTTAACAAATCCAAATCAATAGGCAAAGAACATAAGGATTTCTTTTGAAGAATTAGATTGTGTAAAGTTGTAATAGAAAATGAATGTAAATTATACGTGCAATGTTATAAGACATCGCTGATATTCATATTCAACACCAACCATAGACAAAAAAAATGAAAATACACATTGATCAAACAAACTAAGACAGACACTTGAATCATCAGGCAAGACGTAAAACCTAAACCATATAAACCAAACGGACAACAGTACCTGGAACGAATCTGAAAACCACAACTTCACGTTTCTACAGTCTCAATCAAAAATAGATAACACCAATCACTCTCAATCAAAAATAGATAACACCAATCTAAAATGAAGAACGATATAATTAGGGGTGAAGAGTTCATGAACAAATCAATCTGCAAGAAAACCCTAAACCACAATATGAATTAATTACAACCTAATCTGCAAGGAATTAATTGCACTACAAAAACAAATAAACACTAACCCTTTGACGAATTTCATCAGGAGCTAGGTCGATACTCCTTTTTTGCAATATTGTATAGATTTCAATGAATGTGGTGAATTTATGGACGAATCGAATCTGCAACCTTCATGAAGCTTGGATTGGATTGGATTTTACTGTCCAGGGATTGGATTTTACTTGGGAAAGTGTTTTCCTTATTTTTTAGAAATGTTTATATATTTATTTCCTCCTCATCACTGTTGACCTAAATCTCAAATTGGGGGGATTTTTTATTTTTCGCGAAATTTTAAATTAAAACTAGGAAGAGTTTTGCGCGTGTGGCCTAGGTTGACTTTTACTATTCTTGTATACGTTAACTGTTCAATTATTCTGAAGAATAAATTATACCAACCAAGTCTTGGCTTGTGGGGTCACTAATGCAGACTGAGCTGCTGACTGGGATGAGTGGGCAGTTCCAGTTAGAGAGTAACATGATTGAATGTATATTCCTACCTGAAGGATTCTTTGCTTCTCTAGGACAAAAGAATGGCTTGAACCCAAGGGTATCAAGCCACCTAATGCGGATTTCGCGTCTGGAAATCCGCATCGCATTAAATACAAATCACATCGGTCATGTCGTTTAATAAATATAGTTCCTCAAGCATTTGTCACCAAGCTACGTCTTTCCCCCTAGGCATCGGGTCTCAGGAAGATGTCCTCCTTCAACTATTACTCCGAACCCAACCCACCATACCACTTGACCACTAAGTTCCCGCGAAAGTGTCCAAATACCCAACCTCCTCGTGGGAGTACTGTTTCCTCTTAAATCGGCTAGGTCAGCCGATTTATGTTAATTTGCGCTGGCATGCCAGGGACCTTAACCTTGGCTCCAGAGGTTGAGCGGAAAACAAAAATAGTCTCCTTGGGTTTGACTTCTCAGGCAATGCGTAGGAGGGAGAACATGAAACTCCTATTTTGGGTACTTTTATGTGCCTCAATTAAGAGGACTTAAATCGGTTGGGAATGTATCATTGGAAATCACAAATCTCACGCAAACAATCGGCATGTTTGGATGAAAAGTGATGTATGTAAAATGAACAAAATAATGGCTTGAATGAAGAAATTGAATTTAAAGAAAAGCTTTTGCTTGAATCCAAATAACTTGAATAATTGAAATTGCAATGAAGAAATTAAATAGTGCTAGAATCGAAAGAGCTTTGGAATTGAAATAACTTAAAATAACAATTTTGCAAGAAAGCAATGATTGAAAAAAAATGAATTAATTGACTGAAATGTAAATAACAAGGCTTGGAAATTAAAGGCCTGACAAGAAAAATAATAACGAGAGTTTGGAAATAAAATGACAATTGAAGTAATTGTAGTGTTTGATTGATTGGTGTGAGACCTCTTGCCAATTTCCAATAGGTCTTTATTTATAATACTACATGATAACAAACTTCATAAAAATTTGTTTACAAATAACAAACTTATCTAATTTAAATTTAAACTTAGATAAACTCATTTTGTTGATATAACAACTCTATCTTTATCTATTTCTTCAAAAGTCAAGCATATCCCTTTGGTGATCTTCTTTGCACTAAAGTCCTTCCTCCAACAGCAACCTTCACTCTTCAAAGTAGTGTTGATGGGTCGTAAGTATTATTAACAACTCTTGGCCTAACTTGGTCACCTTCTTTCCTTGCCTTGACCCAAAGCATAAGCCTTTAAATTTGTTCCTTTTTAGCCATATCTTCGAACCCGCTTCATTTTCCTTCTTGCCACATCACCTGCCAAATTGGGGTGTCAACAATGCCCCATAATTTCAAATATAAAAGATTTTGCCTCTTTTATTTTTGAAATTATCAAACCCCTAATTTATTTCTTCTCGATTAACTGATAAAGCTCAAGAGTCCTCTATTGATTATCACCTAAGGCCTACACCATCAATTCCCAAAATGCAGTTGCCTCTATCATTAATCACTTCTCTTATCCCTGCACACCTATATCTATATATATATATATATTTACGTATATATATATTGCCACAACACACCAAACATATTCTCATTCCAACTATCTGTTTTTTCTGCAAAAAACCCTAGCCGATCGAATCCTACCTTTCACAGATTCAAACATGGCACCCAAATTTGACAAGACTGAACTTCCACTAGAGTCATCAACTCATGATCCTAATTCGAGTGCAGCCAAAGTCCACAAAGTCATTGATCTTCTTCCACCAAATCGACTCTATCTTGACGATATAATCCTTTTACCTTCTGGTTCGTTTGGATTAGGGCTAGCTTTTACCCAATATCCCCCAACCGAGTTAGATTCTCACTACCCTCTAGCCGAATCTTGTCTTCCTTTCATTCATGCTTGAAACCAACTCCAGAACAATACCAAAATTCCAGTAAATGTATTAAATTGGCATTCCCCAACTCCTGATTGGATTGGTTGGGTCAATCGGATGGCCCCTGATAAATCGGTAATATGGAAGCAACAAGGAATTCATGATGTCATACTTCTCAGCCGATATACCATGGCATCTCCTCAGGATCGATCCCTCTTTTGTGTGGCTTCCCATTTTCGGTCCCCTACTACTAACTCTTTTCACTTCGAGTGTGGGATGACGGGACCTACAATGAGGGACATTTGTTTTCTTACTAGCTTAAAAACCATCGGAGCAGAAGTCAATTGCCTCATAGATTCCCCCAATATTCCTTTTGAATTCCCCGAGAAAATTGATGGTGCCAAATCGACAGAGGGATCTCATGGCCCTTTCATCACAGCAAAGAAAAGAAACGAAGATATGCCAATTGATGATGACGAGCATGTCGCTTTCCTCCTATGTTGGCTCAACAAGTGCTTACTTTGTGTCTCAGCCATACAGATTACGAAAGAACTCATACCCTTGGCCAATGGATTGGCCACTGGTCCTACTTATCCTTTGGCGCCCTTGGTTTTGGCCCATCTATACCGAGGTATGTATGACCTTCAAAACAGTAATTTCACTCGCACTCGTGGTCCATTATGGCTCCTCCAAATGTGGTTTCAATTATACTTTCCAGAACTTGCTCCATCAGTTAGGCCTTCCATCAATGATCCACTAATTTCCTTCACTTATGCACAAATACCCACTCCCACCTATTCTATTTTTGAGTATTTTGATTTCTTTTTCACTAAATGCAAAAGTAGATCACCTCTTCAATTCATGTCATTTATGAACTGTAAAATCGCTCCTTCTTGGCTTTTCCAACCATCTGAGACTTCATCTGAACAAGAAAGGGAAGAATTTTACTCTTGCTGGGCCTCTTGTCTCCTCGGCAGGGATTTTCATTATGGCCTTACAAAACCTGGTCCCCATTAGATCCGATCAGGAGTTGAACAATATATCCTTTCTCAATTTGCTCGGCAGTTTGGTTTGACTCAGTTAATCCCCTTTCCCCCATACCTTTCTTTCAATCAGAATTTTCACCGTAGGGTGAGATTCGATGACAAATAACAATTTTTAGAGGTGACCAAAAAATTCAATCATTTGAGATTGGGTTTCGTCTTCAAGGAATTCACTGTCACTACTGTTGCCGATCCTTACTTCACTCAATGGTGGTCACAATACTGGGCTCACGCCACTACTCACCCTCAAGCTTCACAAGTATGTTTTCACAAACTCTCCTTGGTCTCTTTTATGCGATTTTATTGTTGTTTACTCATTTCACCTTACCGCAACAAATTCCTCAGCAATCTGGCCCTCGCTCATCAAGGCAAACCAAAGCCTCTCCTGCCTCCAAAGTCCCATCAGCACCAGCCAATCGAACTAAATCTCGGGCTAAAAAAGGAATAAAACCTACCAAATGGCCTATTTGGTTCAATTAATTAATTTACTATGCTGATCTTTACTTCTTTAATTTAAGTTGTTGATGCCAAGACTGTTGCTAAGAAATCCACCTCTCCACAAGTTGTTCCTTAAGAAGTCATTCCAAAGCCCAAGGTATTCATGTTTTTGAATTAAACATTCTTCATTCTAATCAGCCTAATCCTTATCTTATCTCAGCCGAAAAGATTCAAGAAAACCTCTTTGGGTACCAATGGTGCAAAACGATACTATGAGGGCCATGAAGTGGACGTCCTTGGGTCTTCAGAAGATGAATTTGATCATACTCAACAAGCTCCAGTAAGAACCCTTTTCTTCTTTTAAAATAATATTGTTACCTCTCCTTGAATTGCAAACTCACTGTTGATTTTCCATATAAAATAGGGTACTCCAAAACCAGAACCAATGGAAACATCCCCAGTGAATAAAAATCAAAGCCCTTTCAAAGGCCCCAACTCTCTAAGCCCAACAACCACTGACGTTCAAATGTCTCCCTCTCAAGAAGCTACAGATCCCTTAGGTAACTCATCAAAAGTTCAACAGCCCTTAGTAAACCCATCAGCAACTCAACAGGTTCCTCATGCTCCACCCTCATTTTCTCCTCAAACAACTATTTATCAACAGCATAAGTTTCCTCAATCATCAGCAACAATTTCTCCAGCAAAACATGTTCCTTCTACTCAGCAGAACTCCGATTCCCAATCTGCACAAGCTTCTAAAGTCTTAGAAAACTTTGAATTTTCTTCTAGTAGCTATGATGATTTGTTTAAATCACTTTTGGCCGAAGTTTCCGAAGCAAGACCTTCATCTGAATGGACTGCTGACTGTGATTCCATAGTAAAGGCATCCCTTAAGGTTCAACTCCTTCAACTTCTCAATTCTGATAGCAGATCTTGGCCAATGATTTCAGGTCATCTTTGCAAAAACTCCTTGCTTGCAGGAGTATCTCTATCGATCTCAGAGCCACTGTTAATGAGATTCTGCCTAGGCTCCCTTCTTTCACTTCCTCTTTGACCCCTACTTTTCAATTATTGGACTCCATTGTTTTGAAAGAAAAAACTAAGTCAGCCTTGCAACAGAAAATCTTGTCTTCAGCCCAAACTTATGCAAAGAAGAGAAAAGAAGATGAAGCTCTGGCTCAAGAAGAAAAAACCTTACTAGAAGCCTTAGCTGAGTGAGCTGTCATCTTAGCCAATTGGCCAAGGAAGCTGAGCAGAACGGAGAGAAACATCGATCTCTCATAAACGAGCTTCAATCTGTGGAAATCGAAAAAGGCATTGCCCTTGCCTCAATTTCAAGTGCACAAGCAATTTGGGACAAGCTGAAGTTCCGTGTTTTAGAGATGTAGGCCTTTTCCAAGCCCTTATGCTTTTGTCACCTCATGTCTGCTGTTTTTGGACACAAATTTTGCAATTATGTAACAACCAACATTTATGTGGGAATCAACCTTGTTTTTGAAGAAGTAAGAACAAACCATGCCTTTGACTTTGTTGTTTATTCATCTTCCAACATGCTAAACAAGTGACAAAATTAAAATTCGGAAAAGAAAAGAAATCAAAATCAAAATCAAACATTAGAAGAAAAAGAAATACACACGAATGGCTGTTGTAAACCCGTTCGAAGATGCCGAACGAATCTCAACCTTTGTAAATTAAACAGAAGCTATGAAATAGATAAATGGCAAGAAGAAAATTGAAAATTCAAGAATCAACAGATATTGGAACAATTTCGGATCCTTTTCCCTTTCTTTTTTCTTTCTTTTATACATGAAATCTGGTCTTACCCACATGAATAGGTTTTAATACATATTAAAGACAATATCTACATTAAATTGAAGTTTAATGTTTATCAAAAACTGCTATAATAAAACCTTATGTCAGTTTTGATTCTATATATTTGAAACGATCATTTCCTTAATGGTTTTATCCTAAAATGGGCTTATATCCTTGGGTTTATTTTCTATTTGGGCTTTATTTTCTATTCGGGCTTTAAAATAGGTATGTTGATCTAGTGTGAATCTTTGTATGATGGGCCTGATGAGAAAATGGGCCTACACTTTGCCCCCAATTCCCAAGCCCATTTCATTTTTGAAATAGGGTGGGAATTCGAAGAGCCATGTGTAACTGACACCTTCCTTATTTCATTCGTTTCCTTCAATATTTCTTCCCCATTTACAAGAGCAGATTCATTCCATTTGAAGACAATTCCAAGCAAGGAACTTCTTGAGGTTAGTTTTTCTCTTTCGTCCTTCACATTTCTTTCATTAATCAAAAGTATCATGAGTAGTGATAGCAGCCGAACCCCATCTCTGGAGGTGGTTGTTGATGATGCCCCTGTTATTTCTTCCTTTGAGGTTGCCCCCAATTTGATTGAACCGAAATCCCAGAAATTTTCCCAAAAACAATTATGTAAATTGCCTTTAGCCGATAGGTGCCGAATTGAGTTTGACATACCAAAGGATGTTTCGATTTCTGAGTATTCTTCTGATTTAAACTTCAAAACTTATGAAGAAGTTGAACCGGGCGAAGTCTTGTTCTCTACACATCACTTGGCCATTCTTAGATTTCCCTTACATCCGTTCTATCACTATATCCTTTTTTCCTTAGGACTTGCCCCTTTGCAAGTAAACCCTAATTTCTTCAGGGTTCTATCTGTTATGCTCGTTCTGAATCACGAACGAGGTTTGAACCTAGGTTTGGGTGATCTTTTGCTTTGTTACAAATTCGATCAGATCAGAAAAAACCCTGGTCGGTACCATCTGCACCCCCACTCAACTTTGAAACTTTGTGAAGGCAATCCTTCTTCTGAGAAGGAGTGGAAAGATAAGATGGTGTAAATTGGGGGAAATTGGAGAGTGGATGCGTCTAGCCCGTATCCTCTGCCAAGGACCTTCGGTATTTGTAAGAAACTGAAGTGTGGATTCAAAAATCCTGGCAAGTGTATTTTTCGTCTTTACAAATTTTGCCTGCTGTACTTTGATTTGCGCATTTGTTTGTTTGTTGATCGTATGCCCATGTTTTGTATACAGTCGAACGTGTTGAATATCTGAACGAGAAATTATTCGCAACTCTTCCGTCCAGTAAGTCACTTTTGACTTCCCAAAATTTGAAATTAATTGCTGTCAGTGCTTCAGAGGCTACTATCATGGAAATTCCGATCACAGCCTCCAAGCGTGCTGCATCACAAAAATCTACTCCCCCAATCAGCTCCACATATGATAAAGGAAATAGCCAAGTGGTCGATTTGACCGAAGATCCGAAGAAGACGAGGGGGCATCTGAAGAGGACGAACACCGATGATAGTGGTAACGCTCCAAAAAAATTGTTGTTGGGCCCCCCTTCTGAACATGCAAAAGGAAATGACTCTGAAAAGCATGAGAAGCTTGTGAAGAAGGCCAGATCTGTGAGCGGATATACTATTCCAGACTAATGCTTTCCTCCATCATTTGATCCTGAAGGCGAATGGATCCCCAAGTTCGAGAAAAGTGATGGTAGTGTTCTGAATCGCCGAACGCTGGCAATGTCCGATCCTGATTCCTTGATGGCTCTAGCTCGTGGAATGTGGCCTCCCAAGGATGAACTCTTTCAGCACCATGTTGATCAGAAGGAGCTTCTGGCTAGGGCTCCTGTTTCTATTTTAGAGGTACCAAAGTTTTGTTTGTTTTTTTTTTTTACTAACATTTCTTTTCTTTACAGTCTGTGTTCAATGTTCTAGCTCTCTGTAAGGTTGTTGAGATAGGAGAGTATAAGAGAAAGAACATTGATGATGCATACCTGCGAGCTGATAAATGCGCCATGTTGGCTGAAAAACAGAAGAAAATTTTGGAGCTCGAGGTGGAGAGCTTAAAGAAACTCCATAAAAAGGAATCTGATCAGAATGCTGAACTGAAGAAGCAGATCCATAACCTTGAAACTTCTAATGTTGTTCTGAAGACAGGTTTAGAGATTTGCCGAAGGGGAGGTATGGACATGCATCGGAGATATGTGTACATTTTTTATATAAAGTTCTGTGACTGGCTCAGATTTTGTTTTGACCAAATGTCATCGGATCCATCTGCCCGTTCATATGATAATCCGGCTGCCCATGATGCTGCTTGCGGAGTCGTTCACCCATATAAAGAGCCTGAGTCCTCCCAAGATGAAAAAGATTTAGCTCAATTTATTTTGCATGGGATCATTCCAACCGAACGACCAAAGCCTGTGGCAGATGCTAATGAAGTGTCAGCTGAGCCTTCCGTTCCTGCTTCAGAGAGCCAGCAGCCTCCTACTGATAATATTAATCCTCCACCTTCTTGACTAGAAGTTTCTATCTTTGAACAAATTTTTTGGGTCTGTAAAATTATATACAATTTTGATGCTCCTGCGGTGAGCGTTTTTTGGACAAGTTTTGAAATAGCACTGATGTGCTTTAACTTTTTCGAATAGGATGGCACTAAGGTGCCTGGATATTTCCTGAACATATGGCACTGTTGTGCTTTATATATATATATTTTTTTTGAACAAGATTGCACTAAGGTGCATAGATATTTTCTGAATAGATGGTACTGTTGTGCTTTATATATTTTTGAGCAGGATTATGCGTTCTTTTGAACATAACCTTTTTGATGCATATCTGTATACGTCTTTGTGAAAACAGGAAATTGGTGCCATCTTCATGATGGTCTTTTGCCTAGTTGGCTTATGAATTTTGGCCATGTTTTTTCACTTGGGCTTTTCCTTCTCTTTTTTTTCTTTTTTTTTTTTATAATAATTTGAACAGAAATATGAGAAGATATGAATAATATCTTTATTGATTCGAAATGGATCTTATCTTACAGATGATCAACATAAATTTTATTGAAAATACCTTTTCAGGTGTATAGCATTCCAAGCTCGTTCGATTTGTTTTCCATCCTGATGAGCCAATCTGTAAGCACCTTTCCCGATCACTTCTGTTACTGTGTATGGCCCATCCCATATGGGATCCAGTTTGTTTGATCTGCTAGCCAACACCCTTAGTACTTGATCGCCAACTTGAAATGATCTTGGTTTCACTTTCTTGTTATAACTCCTCATCAACCTTTGTTGATATTCTGCCAATCTTATTGAGGCCATTTCCCTTTTTTCATCTATGAGATCACCTTCGATTTTTAGGATTTCTTCGTTCTGTTCAGGATCGAATAGATGAGTTCTTGTTGTGGGGACTTCCAACTCAATTGGGATTACCGCCTCGACTCCGTACGCCATAGCGAATGGAGTCATCCCGGTTGGCTTGCGAGGAGTCGTTCGGTAGCTCCAGAGGACCCTTGGTAATTCGTCTAACCATCGTCCTTTTCCTTCGATCCCTTCTAATTTTCTTTTTATCCCGGCAAAAATCGTTCTATTCGTTATCTCAGTTTGTCCATTTGCTTGTGGATAGCTGACAGATGATAAATTCTGATTGATGTCGTACTCGTCCAGCAACGCCCGAACGTATTGATTGTCCAAATTTGTGCCGTTGTCCATCATTATGTACTTTGGTACACCAAATATGTAGATTATACGATTCAAAATAAAATCTATCACTTGAGTATGAGTGATTCTTACATAAGTCTTCACTTCCACCCATTTAGTGAAATAATCTGTGGCCAAAAACACATGCTTTTGGTTTGATGCTGCCCTTGTTAATGGTCCGACCGCATCTATTCCCCACCGTGCGAACGGTACGGGAGAGGCCATCGTTGTGAGAAGCTCTGCTGGTTGATGGATTATATGCGCATGTCTTTAACATTTGTCACAACTTCTTGCGTACTCCTCCGCGTCCCGGATCATGTACGGCCAGAAATATCCTTGTGTTATTGCTCTATGAGATAATGATCTACCACCAACATGGCTTCCACAAGTTCCATCGTGCAACTGCTTGAGTACCTCTTGTGATTCAGATGGTGTCAAATATCGCAGATAGGGCCCACTTGTCGATCGGCGGTATAGATAGCCATCGATCACTGAATACTTGGTAGAAGTTGCTCTTACTTTCCTTGCTTCCCATTAATCCTCAGGCAGAACGCCGATCAATAAATACTCAAGGATTGGGTCGATCCAACTTGGCTCGTACGGAATTACGCATACCTCCTTCTTTTTACCGATTAAAGGGGTGAACAGTTCATCCATCGGAATTATTCTGACCATATCGTCTCCTACTGAAGATGCTTGATTTGCTACATGATCGGCCCCATGATTTTCTGCCCTTGGAATTTGTTTAAAAGTGACTACCTGAAAGTTTCGCATTTCTTCCTGAACGGCATTTTTATACTGCCACATCCTTTCCTCACTTGTGTTATAACTTCATGTGATCTGATTTACAACTAACTGAGAATCGCTGAACATAATCAATTCTTTAATCTGGAGCTCATTTGCTAGCCTTAACCCTGCCAAAACGGCTTCGTACTCAACTTCATTGTTTGAACTACCAAAGGACAATTTGATCGACTGCTGCAACTTGGTGCCTTCTGGGGATATTAGTTCGATCCCCACACCTGCCCCCAGACTATTCACTGACCCATCTACATAAGGCAGCCACCTTGGATTTACGTCGCAGGCCTCATCTTCGGTTGCTTCATACTCAATGAGGAAATCCGCCACAGCTTGACCTTTTAAAGATGTTCGTGGCTCATAAGTAATATCGAACATGCTCAGTTCTATTGACCACTTTGTCGTTCGTCCCGAGAATTCGGGCTTTGACAAAATTGCTTTGATCGGAAATGTAGTTGGGATTCTGATCGGATGGGACTCGAAGTAATGTCGTAACTTTCGTTTTACCTAGACCAATGCCAAGATGATTTTCTCTGTCTTCGAATATCTTCTCTCGGTGTCAAGCAATGTCTTGCTCGCATAATAAATTGGGTACTGTTTATTCCCATCGTCTTTTATTAACGTTGAACTGACTGCGTTCGGAGAAACTGCTAAGTACAAAATTAAGGACTCATGATTCTTGGGTGCCGTAAGGATTGGTGGTTTCGCCATATAGATTTTCAGCTGATCGAACGCTTCTTGCTGTTTCTCTCCCCAAGCAATCGTTTTCTTAGACTTCAGGACGTCGAAGAACGGCTTGCATCTATCTGACAATTTTGATATGAACCGACTTAGGGCTACTAGTCTTCCTGTGAGTACCTGGATTTATTTTGGGGACTCCGGTGCCTTCATCTGAATCAATTCTTGAACTTGTGTTGGACTTGCTTTGATTCCATCTTTATTAACAATGTGACCCAGGAATTGTCCAGAAGATACACCAAAAGTGCATTTTTCCGGGTTCAGCTTCATTTTGTGCGATCGCAGGGATGCGAACACATCTTCCAAGTGCTTCAAATGATCATCCCTGTGTTGGCTTTTAACAACCATGTCGTCAATGTATGCCTCCACCGTTTCTCTAATCTGGATCTTGAAAATCTTCTCAATCAGTCGTTGATGAGTCACACCTGCATTTTTAAGACCGAACGGCATGACCTTGTAACAATAGGTTCCTCGTTCGGTGATGAACGTTGTTTTGTCTTCATCTTTAAGGTTCATTGGGATTTGATTGTATCCCGAATAGGCATCCAAGAAGGTAAGACGTTCGAACCTTGTGGTTGCGTCGATCATGCGATCAATCTTGGGTAAAGGAAAACTGTCCTTCGGACAAGCTTTATTTAAGTTGGTGAAGTCCACACACATGCGAAACTTCCCATTCTTCTTTTGTACCACGACAACATTGGACAGCCATACCGGATAATGAACTTCTCTGATAAAAGCACCATCTAGCAATCGGCTGACCTCTTCAGCTACAAACTTTCCTCGTTCGGTTCCGATCCTTCTGGGTCGTTGCCGTACGGGTTGAGCATCGGAATGAACATTTAATGCCTGCATCATGGTTCCTGGGTCAACCCCAGGCATGTCGCTGTGCTCCCAAGCGAAAACATCAATATTTGATCTCAACATAGAAATCAAGTTGTTTCTTTCATCAGGATTCAATCCCCTTCCAATTCGGGTGGTTCTTCCCTTGCTCCCGTCGATCAAATCTACTGTGATGGTATCCTCTGCGGCCTTCTCATCATTGTCAGTCTGATCACGGAGGCTCGGTAATTGCTACATGCTTCGTTCGGAACTTTCGCCCTTTAAACCTTTGGTGACGATGGCATAGCATTCTTTTGCCACCACTTGATCGCCTTGAATATCAACAAACCCTTTCCCTGAAGGATCAACACACCGCATCACCTGATGTAGAGTAAAAGGAACTCCTTGCATTTGGTGAATCCAACCTCTTCCCATGATCAGATTGTAGGAAGGTTGTACGTCTACTAGCATGAAATTTTCTGTCAAAGTTCGCTTTGCGGCCGTCATTGGTAAATTCAGGACCCCGATCGGGCAAATCCTCTTTCCATCAAAGCATGCCAGCGGACTGGCGGTTGCTCTGATCAACTCCATGCTGATGCCGATCTTCTCGAAAGCTGATTTAGTCAGGATGTTCGTGCTGCTACCTGGATCAACTAGCACCCTTTTAACTAAACAATTTGAAACTATGATCGAAATTACCAGTGGATCTTCATGTGGTAGTTGTACACATCTTAAGTCCTCTTGTGTAAATGATATTGTAGGCACTGGGTAGTTCCGAATGACATTCACCTCCCCAACCCTTCGGATCTTGTTGGCTTTGCGCATGCGTGAACGCTGAATCGAACGGCTTTCCTCGTCCTCTTCGGGTTTCCCATGGATTGTGTCAATAATTTTTACCGGCTGCCCACCCACAATTTTATTGGGCTTCGGCCGATCAAAATTTTTGACTCCATTGTCCACGTACTCCTTCAAATCTCCTTTGGTTATCAAGGTCTCAACCTGCCTCCTCAATTGTCTGCATTCATTAGTTAAATGGCCAAAGTCATTGTGGAACGCACAGTGCCTCGTACGGTCCTGCAGCTCTGGTGGCATTTTCAGCGGAAATGGTGGGCAAAAAATACCCTTCGCCTTATTCTCGTTGTACAATTTTGCCAAAGTTGTTCGGAGTGGAGTTTCAGGTATGTCACACCTTGGCCTCCTCTCCTGTTGCTTGTATGGAGCCGATCGGTGGGTGTTCGTATTATCTGCCTTCTTGATTATCCTTTTTTTTTATTTGTTTTCCACACTGACTAATGCCGAACGATGACCTCTTTCTTGTTCATCCTCTTCCAATCTCAGATATCCCTGTGCCCGTGAATTCAACTGACCCATGTTGAGGGGTGTTGACTTCACCAAGGATTTATGAAAGCTGGTCCCTTGTTCGATAGCTACCTTGAAAGCTTCCACTGCTGTTGGTTGATCACAACTGGGTATCATTCCCATTTCCAAATTGAATCTGGAAAGGAAATTCTTCAACATTTCGTCTTTCACTTGTCTCATCGTGAACAGATTAGAAATGGTCCTCTTCTGCTTCCGGTTTTCGAAATACTGGGCCAGGAACTTTTCCATCAGCGTTTGGAAAGAATCGATCGAACTACCTAGCAATTGCCTAAACCATAACAGAGCTGGGCCCGTTAAGCTTGTAGAGAAAGCTTTGCACATTAGTGCATCATCAGCCATATCGAGAGTCATCATCTGCTCCACATGAAACGGGTGCTCAATTGGGTCATGTGTCCCATCGAACATAATGAATTTAGGCATCCGGAACTTATCTAGCCTTCTTGCCTACTGTATTTCGGGGCTGAACGGAGATTTAATCATTTTGGCTGTCATTTCGATGGCGAGATCGGCTGGTGACTGTGTTCTGAGATCCTTTACTTGTTCATCTACGATCTTTTGAAGTCGGGTTACCATATCGAGCGGAACAGCATGATTATTGACATTCGCCTCATCTGCGATTGGTTGGGTATGAGTAGGATCTGCTGTGCAATCTGCTGAACTTGCCTCATGATGATTGTCTTCCTCTTCAACACCAGGGCCATTACGGCGCCCTGCCATAGGCAATTCTGGGTGTTCGGATTGATCTAACATTTGTTTTAGTTCTCGATTTTCTTTCTCAAGAGCCTCCAGACGCTGAAGGATAGCAGCTGTATCGCCTAGCTGTGTGGTGGTTTCTCCCGCCATTGATTTAATAACTTCTGTTTAGAAATCGAATTTCCCACAGACGGCGCCAAAAAGTGTAAACCCGTTCGAAGATACCGAATGAATCTCAACCTTTGTAAATTAAACAGAAGCTATGAAATAGATAAATGGCAAGAAGAAAATTGAAAATTCAAGAATCAATAAATATTAGAACAATTTCGGATCATTTTCCCTTTCTTTTTTCTTTCTTTTATACATGAAATCTGGTCTTACCCACATGAATAGGTTTTAATACATATTAAAGACAATATCTACATAAAATTGAAGTTTAATGTTTATCAAAAACTGCTATAATAAAACCTTATGTGAGTTTTGATTCTATATATTTGAAACGGTCATTTCCTTAATGGTTTTATCCTGAAATGGGCTTATATCCTTGGGCTTTATTTTCTATTTAGGCTTTGTTCACTATTCGGTCTTTAAAATAGGTATGCTGATCTAGTGTGAATCTTTGTATGATGGGCCTGATGAGAAAATGGGCCTACAGCTGCCAATTTCTTGAAGTTACACATTCCACTCATGAAGACTAGGCCGATAATGCTTCAAATATTTTCCATTAATCGGCCTTGGGTGTTCCATCTCATCCAGATCTTTTAATTTATAAGCTCCCCCTTTTAGTACTTCTAAAACCTTGAAAGGACCTTCCCAATTAGGAGTCCATTTCCCCATTTTTCTATTGATCTTTCCTAAAGGTAATGCTACCTTCCAAACCAAATCTTCTTCAACAAATCCTTTAGGCTTAACCCTTTTATTGTAAGCCCTCATCACCTTCTTCTTGTGGGCAACCAGACGATCTAGGGCTTCTAACCTTGTATCTTTTAAATCTTCCAACTTGGCTAACATTGCTTCATTATAATCAACCGGAATCAACTTGTGTTGCAAAGCTACCCTTGCCAATTTAATATTCATCTCCATGGGCAACACAGCATCCTGCCCAAAAGTCAATCGATAAGGGGTTGTCCCAGTGCTTGTCCTCTTGGAATTTCTGTTAGCCCATAACGCCTCTTACAAGGTATCATGCCACCCCTTAGGCTTCTCGTCGATTCTTTTCTCAATAATCTCTATCAGAACTTTATTAGAAACTTCTGCTTGTCCATTCCCTTGGGCATAATAAGGAGTAGAGGCTAGCATTTTTACTCCTTGACTCTCAACATATTTCAACACCACATCTCCCCTAAAAACTTATCCATTGTCAACAGTGATTGTTTTTGGCAAGCCATATCTAGTAAAGATATACTTCCCCAAAAAATTAACCACTGTAATTTGAGAAATAAATTTGTATGGAATAGCCTCTACCCATTTTGTGAAATAGTCGGTCACTACCAAAATCCAATGATGTCTTTTTGATGAAGGAGGATTGATTTTACCGATTATATCCATAGCCCATCCTCTAAAGGGCCATGGCTTGATAATCAGCTGCATTTCTATTGCCGGAGTCTACTGGATTGGTCCATGCTTTTGACAAGGTGCACAACCTCTGGCATATTCTATGCAATCTCTTTTGATATTTGGCCAATGGTAGCCATATCTTTTGATTAACCACCTCATCTTGATTCCTGCTTGATGAGCTCCACAAATCCCTTCGTGCACTTCAGCCATGATTTTTAGAGCCTCAGCCTTGCTAATGCACAAAAGTAATAACTCATCTTCCACACTCCTTTTGTACAATTCTTTATCAATCAGCACATACTGCACAGCAAGCCTTCTGATTTTCCTATCAGTTCTGGCATTTGGGTGTTTTAAGTACCTTGTAATGGGAGTTCTCCAGTCATAATCATCATCCAATCCATCTAATTCAATGGCAAATGTTTCTGCCATATCATTATTCCTTTCTTCGACTGAAGGTAAACTTCTCCTAGAAACTTTGACCAATCTCTCATTTAAACCATCTGGGACTCTAATGCCTGATGCTAATTGAGCTAAATCATTATCTTCTTTATTCATAGCTCTTGGCCGATACTCCAGTTTTACTGATGTAAACTGTTGAATCAGCTGAGTTGCCATTGAATGAAAAAGCCTAAAATGCCAACTTAGGCATTTAAAATCTTCAGTGATCTGATTAAGAACCAAGCTTGAATCTCCCATTATATGCACATCTCTTACTGCTATCTCTAAAAAAAATTTCAAACCAATTATTAAGGCCTCATACTCAGCTTGGTTATTTGAGCACTTGAAATCAAGGAAGAAAGAAAAAACTGTTTTTATTCGGTTTGGTGAAATTATGACAATTCCAGCTCCAGCCCCATTGGCGGTACTAGAACCATCAAACTTCAAGACACACGATACCATGAACAGTGCATCCATTTCTAACTCATTGGGGACAAATGGATCAATATCAGTGGAAGGATGAGCGGAAAAGAAATCGGCCAAAGCTCTTCCTTTCACTGACTTTTGTGGTAGATAAGTAAGATTAAACTCCATTAGAGAAAGAGCCCACTTACCTATTCTACCTGTGATTAAAGGCCTGGACAACATATATTTAATCAAGTTAGTTTAGCACACGACGTACACATCAACAGGCATCATGTAGACCCTTAATTTCATTGCTGAAGAATACAAAGTCAAACATAATTTTTCAATGGGCGTATATCGGCCTTCAACAGGTGAAAGTGTTCGGCTAAGATAATAGATTGCTTGTTCTTTGCCGAACTCATTATTCTGTGTTAACATACTGTGGATTGACTTGTCTGCTGCCGATAAGTACAATTTCATCGGCAGCTTCTTCCTTGGGGGCATGATAACTGGTGGATTTGACAAGTACTCCTTGATTTCATCAAAAGCCCTCTAGTGTACTTCTTCCCACTTGAATTCTTCTTCTGACTTTAGCTTCAAAAGAGGCGAAAATGGTCGTGTCTTTCCGGCGCAATTGATGATGAAGCGCCTAAGGAATTAATTTGGCCAAGGAACCTCCATAACTCTTTCTTGGATCTCGGCTGCGCTGCTGCCTTTATTGCTTTCACTTTATTCTTGTCGATTTCAATGCCTTGCTGATGTACCAAAAATCCCAAAAAATTGCCTGTTGACACCCCAAACGCACATTTTGTTGCATTCATCTTCAACTTATGTGATCTCATCCTTACAAAAGCGGCTTTAAGATGCTATAAATGTTGTTTTTCGGCTGAAGATTTAATAACCACATCATCAATATATACCTTCATGAATCGGCCCAATATATCATGAAAAATTGCATTCATAGCCTGCTAATAAGTTGCCCCCGCGTTCTTCAATCCAAACGGCATGACTACCCATTCAAAGGTACCTATTGAACCTGGACAGCGGAATGTCGTTTTGGAGATGTCTTCTTCCGCAATATAAATCTGGTTGTACCCCGAATGACCATCCATAAAAGTCATGATCTGATGTCTGGCAAGCGCATCTATCAATTGATCAGCCACGGGCATGGGATACTCATCTTTGGGTGTTGCCGTATTCAAATTTCGAAAGTCAACACATACCCTCAGCTTCCCATTCTTTTTGACGACTGGTACAATGTTTGATATCTATTTTATATACCTTGTTGTTCGAATGAATCCAGCCCCAAGCAATCTTTCGATTTCCTCTTTAACTTTCAACACCACCTCTGTCGACATTCTTCTAGGTGGTTGTTTGTAAGGTCTGAAGCCCTCCTTAATAGGTAACTGATGTTCGACTAGCTCTCTTGATAAACCCGACATTTCTTTATAACTCCAAGCAAAACAATCTTTATACTGCCTAAGTAATTCAATAAGCTGACATTGGAAATCGGCTTCAAGTAATGAACTAATATATATAGGTCGTGGGTCTTCTTTGGTACCTAGATTAACCTCCAATAAGGGATCTTCCACCTCGGCCTTCACATATTCCTATTTAGCAGGAGCAGCTTCCAGATCCATCAATTGGATTGCATCCAGTCGGTTTGTGTCATCCTTTTCGATATCGGCCATATTGGCCGAATACAACTGTTCTATGCGTTTTGCTCTAGCCACTCTTTTCTTGGCCAGATACGCTTTCAATCGAATACAAGCGGCCCTGAAAGGCTGCTCATATTCTTCTTTCTTCTTTTTACTCAGCTTCATCATTAACAACAAGTTTAGCAGCAAAGACCTGAGGTAAAAACATCATCGGCCCACTTTCATCCTCCATTAACTCACAAACCTCTGACCTTACCAAACTACGCCTGGCATCGGCCATTTTTGGCCTCCCTTCTTTATCGGTGCCTTCAAACCTAATTGGTACACACCTTTCATCATAAAGTATTGCTTCACCCGAATACACCCTTGCTACAAAGGGTTTATTATCTGCTTCAATGATCTTGACTTCATTCTCATCCCAGAATATAAACATCTGATGTAAAGAGGATGGGATACACATATTTGGATGTATCCAGTCTCAGCCCAACAACATATTATAAGCAGTTGTTGAATCAACAATAAAAAAGGCCGAAACGGATGCTCGTCCCCCAACTGATACCTCTAAAGGCAGCATCCCCCTGGTGTTAGTCACACTTCCACTAAAACCACTTATAACAACCTCGGTTAGTATTACGTCATCCAAATTCTTTCCAAAGACCGGTAAAGTTGAAGAAGGGATGATGTTTAACACAGAACCATTGTCAACAAGAACTCGATCTATTGGCTGCCACTCAACCCATACCTTTACATACAATGGTCTGAGTTGCTGAGTCATATCCAAAGAAGGTTTTTCAAATATAATTTTCTCTGCCGACTTAGGTTTTACTGATTCCTTTGCTTCTTCCTATTGATTAGAATCCTCAGCAGTAATTACTTATTTTCCCTTCTCTAGACTTTTACTTGATGCTTGAAATGTGGCTGGTAGAAGAAAAGTCATATTGCAACTCACATCCTGGAAAACAATACCAAAATTTAACCTACGCTTCACAGTGTTTGGGATCTCGATCTGAAAACTCATTACTATCGTCATCACCCTTTAAGATTCTAACCACTTCAGCTGAGCAATTTGAATCGACATATTTTCCTGATTCAATAATCATAGGATCTTCCTTTTCTGGTGATATTGATTGAACACGTTCCATCATCTTCCTCTTATACTCTGTTCTCCGTCTTTACATCCTCCTCTTCTGACTCCTGGAAGGCCATTCTGCCCCTTCTTCCCTTAGTGTAGGGAATTTAGGGTGTCGAAATCTGGTCCACTTATCAGTCGGCATAATGGGTAGTCGCACTACCCTTGGCCTTTGATAATCCGCACCACTCTGCGTCCAAACCTCTGACTGCATCATGGGTCTTCGCGCCAGCAAGTGACAATGATCTTGCTTCTGGGCTCGATGCTTGCCCCCAATCGAGGACCACAAATGACTTCTCAGCTCCTTGTCTGGTTATAATTGAGCCGATCATGAAAACTCCTTCTTGAATTAGCAGGACTCCTAATCTGAACTGGAGCTTTGCCACGATTCCTACAATCTGGACACCTTCTTTGGGCCAAAGTTTCACGTGCTTCTTGAAGCTCCCTCTCCAATTCCTTTACCATTTTTATCAATCGACTTGATTCTCCCTTTTCTTGCTTCTTTTCTGACCGATCTGTCAAGGTGATGGTATTGGTTGGTGCAATTTTTGGGAAAGGATTTTCATCCACCCCCATAACTTCTTTCTTTTTTTCAGGAAACTGCAATGTGTCATCCTCAATGGCTTTCTGTAAAGTATTTCTAAAAAAAGTGCAATTGTTAGTAGTATGTGTCCAAGAATTATGAAACTTACAGAATTCCTTTCCTTTTAGTTCATTAAATGCAGGAATTTTATATCCCTTAGGTAAAAAAATCTGTTTGTCAGCAAGTAAATAATCAAAAATCTGTTCGGTCTTAGAAAGGTCGAAAGAATAATTCTTCCCTGTATCAGCGGATCCCTTATTGAATGTTGATCTTACCGACTGACCAACTCCAGTAGTTGGCTTTGTCTTACTTAATGTTTCGCAAATATAAGGCTTCTTAATGCACATTTCGGCCAAATTCGCCTCCAGATCTTCTTCGACCTCAACCTGAAAAGTTTCATAGCTGGGATCTTGATAATAAGTCCCCTTTGAAGATGTATTGCGCTCATTTTCCTCTTTCAACAATGCTTCATACCTCGAAGCTTTATTGGCAAGATCAAACAAATCGTGGAACTCCATTCCTTCGAACCATTTTCTTATTTCAAACTCCATGCCATTTAAAGTGAGTCTCACAAATTCAGTTTCAGGCAAGTTAACCCTGCATCTCATCTTTGAGCGCCTAAATCGGGAGAAAAAAATTTCAACAGTTTCGCTCGGCAATTGGCTTAAACGAGAAATATCAGCTAATGTTGCTTTCGTTTCTGTTCGATAAAATTGAGCATGAAACTGTTATTCCATTTGTCGCCAATTGAAAACTGAATTAGTTGGCAACCTAATATACCATGTAAACGCTGGTCCCATTAATGAATTTGGGAAGAGTCTCATTTTTAGAAACTGATTGTTGCTTACTTCTCCATATTGAACAGTGAAATGATCGATGTGTTCAATTGTTGATTGGTTTCCCTCTCCACTGAACGTTGCAAAATCAGAAACTTTATACCCTCTGGGATACTCATGCAAATCTACCTGCTCCGGGTATGGCTTCCTATATAGTGGTCGGCCATTATGTCTCATACCTTGGTTGAGTTCTTGCTGGATCAAATCTAACACTTGCCCCTTGTCGAGCAAGCCATTTCGTGGAATTGGCTCTACCAAAGGTAAAACTGGTTGTAGAATCAGCACATGTTGCCCCCCAGGCAAAGGCACATTGACGTTGTTATTCCTCCATCTATTTTGGTTGCCCCCAGCATTCACGGGTTCTTGTGCAAAATTACCATGATGTCTCTGTTGGTTTTGCCTCAGAGTAAGTGGCTGATACGATGGAACCAACGGTTGGAGTGGAACTTCCTCCACTGGAATTGCAACTGTAGCGGTAGCTGTTGGGTTCACCGGCGTGTTCGTTGCTTGCTGATGACTTGTTGTATTTGTTGGCAAAACCGCAAGATCAGCAGGTGGAACAATTGAACCCTGAGTGCTAGATCCCTCACCAATACCTGGCCTCCGATTAGTTGTAGTCTCTTCACTCATTTCTCTGACTTCTTTGCTAAGAAATCTAATCATCTCCACTATTGGAACCAAACTATCCTGAAATAACGATAGTGGTCCCTGAATAATGGTTTCATTTATCGGTTCCCGTAGTGTCTCCTCAGTTTGTTGTTCTGGTGAGAACGGTACTTCTTCTTCAGTATCATCATCTTGAGAAATCCTAGGACTTCTCCTAGGCGGCATGCTTCCAATATCACTCCCAACCGAGTGTCCGGCCGGGCGTGCCAAAAATTGTTTCCTCTTAAATCGGCTAGGTCAGTCGATTTATATCGATTTACGCGGGCGTGCCAGGAACCTTGACCTCGGCTCTAGAGGTTGAGCGGAAAACAAAAATAGTCTCATTGGGTTTGACTTCTCAGGCGATGCGTAGGAGGGAGAACATGAAACTCCTACTTTGTGTACTTTTCTGTGCCTCAATTAAGAGGACTTAAATAGGTTGAGAATGTATCATTGGAAATCACAAATCTCACGCAAACAATCGGCATGTTTGGATGAAAAGTGATGAATGTAAAATGAACAAAATAATGGCTTGAATGAAGAACTTGAATTTAAAGAAAAATTTTTGCTTGAATTGAAATAACTTGAATAATTGATATTGCAATGAAGAAATTAAATGGTGCTTGAATTGAAAGAGCTTTGGAATTGAAATAACTTAAAATAACAATTTTGCAAGAAAGCAATGATTGAAAAAAAATGAATTAATTGATTGAAATGTAAATAACAAGGCTTAGAAATTAAAGGCTTGACAAGAAAAATAATAACGAGAGTTTGGAAATAAAATGACAATTGAAGTAAATGTAGTGTTTGATTGATTAGTGTGAGACCTCTTGCCAATTGTCAGTAGGTCTTTATTTATAATACTACATGATAACAAACTTCATAAAAATTTGTTTACAAATAACAAACTTATCTAATTTAAATTTAAACTTAGATAAACTCATTTTGTTGATATAATAACTCTATCCTTATCTATTTCTTCAAAAGTCAAGCATATCCCTTTGGTGATCTTCTTTGCACTAGAGTCCTTCCTCCAACAGCAACCTTCACTCTTCAAAGTAGTGTTGATGGGCCGTAAGTATTATTAACAACTCTTGGCCTAACTTGGTCACCTTCTTTCCTTACCTTGGCCCAAAGCATAAGCCTTTAAATTTGTTCTTTTGTTAGCCATATCTTCAAGCCCACTTCATTTTCCTTCTTGCCACATCACCTGCCAAATTGGGGTGTCAACAAGTACCCATCCAACTGAAGCATAGGCTTTTCCACAAGGAGTGAGGGGTCCCTCAAGGGAAGCCCATGATCTTCCTCGGAGCCTCCCCTCCCAGTTTGGGTCCAGTGACCCTTTATGTCTCTTTAGGCATACCGAAACCAAATATGTTTAATTAATGAGGAGATTTAGGTGCTTCCCAAATCTGACATCAACACATGTTTACGGGTTTTTTCATCTCTTACTTCTATAATAGTTAGTCACATTTGTTTATCTCATAATTAGTAAAATCTTACGATTCTATGATTCTATACAATTCTATAGAATTTTACGATTTTACCACGATTCTACTACGTTAAAATAATGGTTGTACGGTAAAGCCCTCCATATGAAATGCCCAAAAATTTACGAACCCCAAAACAATTCTACCTAAACTTCCGATTCTGATAGCCTTTATATGTGGATGTTGCTAGATTTATAGTATATTTTTCCACTGGGCTGGGGTTAATCAATCCAGTTAAATATTCTCCTTTTCTCCAACATATAAGTTGGTTTATGAATGTTTCTAAACAATTCTTTTAGTATATGTATTCTTTTTCATTCTGTGTCACAAACAACTCTATGCATAAATTAGGAAATGAGATCACTTCCATTAATATTACCTAAATATTTTATTTTGACTAACCTTTCAATTTCAAAGTGAATGCTATAATTAGTTATCAATATCCCAAGTGGACTTCGAATCATTTCTCAATATTCTCAGCATCTCATGGCCGCCTGAGTGGTTTTGGACAATCTCGTGACATGGCTAGTAAATACAAAAAGAATAAATGTGACTTTTCTTTGACCATTAATATCACATTCCTCATATTACCATCATACTGTATACATATATATATATATGAGAATGTAGGCATCATACTATTGTATGCAACTTACATTAGACTAGGACATACATGCAATAAAATGACTAGGATTCTCAGTTTTACATGATTGGCAGTGTAGCAACGGCTAAGGAAAAACAGAACTCAAGTAGCTGTAGTTATTGTAAGCAGCATTGCGAAACCCACCAAATTAAGTATCCAAGTGTTCAATAAAACAATAGCCGGCTAAATCGAAACGTGATGATTTAGTCAATCCAACTGATATTACAGGTAAGTGATGGGACAACTGACGGAGGCTGCTAACCAATAGCTCAGAAAAAGTTTGATTTATAAGACAAGTGAAAACTCGAGCTTGAGGAAGTGATCTGAGCTTTTCGGGGAGGTTTGTGTTATATGTTACCGGTGATATGGGGAGCAAGGGTGGACTGTTCAGGTACGCTGATGGTGTCGACAAGTTGCTGATGCTGTTTGGTACTCTGGGTAGCATCGGAGATGGGTTGATGAGTCCACTGACAATGCTCATCCTCAGCAGTGTGATCAACGACTATGGAGGCTCTGACCTTTCGATTTCAATTGAGTTGGTAAACAAGGTATAAATAGACGTTGATGACAGAAAGCATTAAGCATCTAAGCTTCTCTTATGCTGTTTAGAGTTTAGGCCCTTCTTACAAAACACTGGAGCTCCAAATAGTTGCTAAAACTGCTGAAATAGGAGAAAAACATCATCACCTTCTGTGTATCCAAGTGAATTAATTGTCAAAATAACATGTTGTTTCGTAACATTTTAGTACTCGCATAATGTTTTCCAGTACCTTACTAACAATCTTATACATCTGTTTCGCAGTACTCGCTCAGGCTGCTCTATGTCGCTATTCTAGTTGGAATAGCTGCTTTCACTGGTATGTATTGTTAACGATTAATTATTTTAAAAGTTTAAGTTGTTAGAGAGAATGTAACTTAAGTATTTATATACTTCAACACGCCCACTCACGTGTGGTATTCAAGTCCAACACGTGGAACAACAATTTCAACAAAAGATGGTTGTGAGGTTTGAACACGAGACATTTGGTTCTGATACCATGTTAACAATTAACTATTCTAAAAGCTTAAGTTGTTAGAGAGGGTGTAACTTAAGTATTTATATATTTCAAGCTTTTAGAGGAGTTGGTAGTTAACATATATAATGCTAATGATTTATATTTTGGCATGTCCTTGTAGAAGAATTTAAGAAAATTCAAAATTTGCTAAAGAAGGTAAATTATTCATCCAGAAAAAGAGTAAATGTAAAACATAATCAGGTATTAGAAATTTATGTCCAAAGATAAATAAATAGAACTTGTTGAAAAATATAAATATTTAAGTTACACCCTCTTCTCTTCTCCAACCCAAGACCCGATGTGTGAGGGGGAAATTCTTGAGGTTGTCTCACATCAGTTGTGGAAGGGCTGGTGGTTAGTATATAAGTGTGAAGGAAAACTTCACCCTTTGAACTAGGAAAGACCACCCAACACAATTGTGACGTCCCACATAGCTCAGGTATATGTCTGGAGCTGATAGTTGTATTACATTCTGATCAGGGGGTAAGTTTGACCTTTTTCTGGCCAGACCACATGAGTTCAGATTTCCTTTTAGGTTGGCCATCTGAGTATTTCAACCCTCCTGTTGTCACTTTTAAAGCCAAATGAAAATTAGTCAAAATCATTTCACTTAGGGCCTGTTTAGTAACGCTCCCGCTTCCTGCTTTTGCTCATGCTTCTATTACTGTTCACAGAGCAAACCTGTTTGGTTGGTTGCTCCTGCTTCCAAAATCTGAAAGTAGGCTAGAGCAAAACCTCAAATTTAAAAGCAAGGCTCGCCTTACTTCCACTTGCTCCAATCACTATTTTTAGTGGGGCCCATTAAAAGTTGCTCCCAAATTCTCCTAATTGCTTCCAAATTCTTTGCAACATGTTAGGTTTGCTTCAAGGTGTATAAAATTTTAAAAAAAAAATTAATTCCGAATATATATATAAAATTAGAAATAAATATATAAAATTCCAAAAAATTATTTTAAATTTCAAAAAATATATAAAATTTGAAAACAATATATAAAATTCGAAAAAAAATATAAAATTTGAAAAAAGTATATAACTTTTGAAATATATATAAATTTTGAAAAAATATATAAAATTCAAAAAATATATATATCATTCGAAAAAAATATAAAATTCAAAATACATATATTTCAAAAAATAAAATTCCAAAAAAATATATAAATTTTGAAATATATATAAAATTTGAAAATTATATATAAAATTAGAAATAAATATATAAAATTCCAAAAAATTATTTTAAATTTCGAAAAATATATAAAATTTGAAAAATATATATAAATTTTTAAAATATATATATATAATTTGAAAAAAAAATATAAAATTTGAAAAAAGTATATAAATTTTGAAATATATATATAAATTTTGAAAAACATATACAAAATTCAAAATATATATATATATAATTCGAAAAAAATATAAAATTCAAAATATATATATTTCAAAAAATAAAATTCGAAATTATATATAAATTTTCAATTTTATAATTTTTTTTTGAAATTTAATATATATTTTTTGAATTATATATATATTTCAAATTTTACATATTTGTTTCAAATTTTAATTTTTTTCGGAATTTAATATATTGTTTTTGAATTTTACATATATATTTTTTGAATTTTATATATTTGTTTCGAATTTTAAATGTTTTTCAAAATTTAATATATTGTTTTTTGAATTTTAAATATATTAATTATCGCTTAAAATAATTTATTTTATTTTTTTAAAGGTAAAATTGTAATTTTGCAGTAGGGATGGTGTCAATTGCACCCAATTGGGATAGTTGAGAGATTTTTTTTGCCGCTTTTGTAATTGAGGGGGGTTTTGTTCTCATGGGGCAATAGTTGAGGAGGGTTTTATGCACTTTACCTAAAATAAAATATTATAACCAAAGGTCTTGTGCAATACAATATTATAATTTATAATTTACCTACAAAATTTTTTATAGTTTACAAAAATATAATTATTTTTATCCAAAATTATAGTTTACAAAAAATAAAAAAATTTATTTACAATATCCAAATGAGAGGCCTTGTGCAATACAATTTTGATTTTTTTTTAATTATAGAACTTATTAATTTCTTATATTCAATCTAAAATCCAAAAAAAAAAACAGAATCTCAAATTATTTGAATTCACCAAACATGTTTTGCTTTCACATTTTAGGAAATCAGTAGTTCCACCAAACATGCTCTGCATGCTTCAGCTTTCATTTTTCTCATATCAGAATCATCAGCACCAAACATGCTTCCGCTTCAGAAAAAACTTGTTTCGCTACGCTTCAGCTTCCAAACCCATTTGAAAGCAGGAGCGGGAGCGTTTCCAAACATGCCCTTAAATCCATTAATTGACAAGAAAATGACATATTTCAGTATAGAAGTACCTGTGCTACTACACTGCATCAGTGCCATTTTTGGCTGTCTTCTTCATTCTGTTGCTGTGTGCAATGATCTTGCAGAGGGTGTTTGCTGGACAAGGACAGCAGAGAGACAGACATCTCGCTTGAGAGTGGAATATCTGAAGTCCGTCATGAGGCAAGAAGTTGCTTTTTTCGACAACCAGACAGCTTCCTCCAATACTTTCCAAGTTGTCTCTACCATTTCCTCCGACACCCATTCAATCCAAGACGTTATGGCTGAGAAGGTCTTTTTCGGTTTTCTCGAACACCCTTCTCATTCTCTATCACAAACTTGTCATTGTTGCTCTTTGTTTTCGAATACCAACAGGGTATACTATTCTGCTGCAGATCCCCAACTGCCTGGCTCATCTCTCATCGTTCATATTCGGCCTCGTTGTGGCTTTCCTACTTTCATGGCGATTAGCATTGGCAGTTCTTCCATTCTCACTCATGTATATCGTTCCGGGAGTAGGATTTGGGAGGCTTATGATGAAGCTGGGGATAAGAATGAAGGATGCATATGGTGTTGCAGGTGGGATTGCAGAACAGGCAACCTCATCGATCCGGACTGTTTATTCATATGTAGGGGAGCACAAAACACTTGAAAGGTTCAGCCGAGCACTTGAGAAGAGTATGGACCTTGGTATAAAGATGGGACTTGCAAAGGGATTCTTGATAGGAAGCATGGGAATGATATATGCAGTTTGGGCATTTCAGTCTTGGGTAGGAAGCACTCTTGTGATTCAGAGAGGAGAAAGTGGTGGACGTATTTTCATAGCCGGAGTCACTGTCATCCTAGGAGGATTGTAAGTCACTTCTAACTGATCGTCTTTCTACTTGGTCATTATGATTATTCTGTTGTAATGCACACACAAAATTGGAACTTGTTAACCATACACTACCACTGTTTACATAATAAAGAGAAAAATGTCGATTAGTAATCAACACCAAATGACAAAACTGAATGTATATGTCTTAGGAGTATATTCAGATTGCAGGTTGTGTACATGGAAAATAAAAAAATTCTGCAACTTGAACTCAGGATCTTTTCAAGAGGAATTTGAAAAATTCTGAAAACAGAATTTCTGTGATAATTGTACTCAGAGTGGGGGATTTCTTTTATATACAAATATGAAACCTTCAATCTTGCCATTTCAGGTCCTTTATGAATGCTCTTCCCAATGTCTCGTTCATATTAGAAGCAACAGCGGCTGCTACACGAATTTCCGAGATGATTAACCGAATGCCTGCTATAGACTCTGAAGATGTTAGAGGAAAAGTTCCGGCACATGTGAGAGGAGAAATCGAGTTTAAAGATGTTAGTTTCAGTTATCCATCAAGACCGGATACTGTTATTCTTCAAGGACTTAACCTTAAAGTGAAAGCAGGTAAGACAGTGGGCATTGTTGGTGGCAGTGGTTCTGGCAAGTCCACAATTATTTCCTTGCTACAGAGATTTTATGACCCTATCAGTGGAGACATTCTCCTTGATGGATACAAAGTAAAGAGACTTCAGCTTAAATGGTTAAGATCTCAGATGGGACTTGTGAATCAAGAGCCAGTACTTTTTGCAACATCTATTCAGGAAAATATTCTGTTAGGCAAAGAAGGAGCTCCAACGGAACTTGTTGTAAGGGCAGCTAAAGCTGCAAATGCACATGAATTCATCACCAAGTTACCTAATAAATATGAAACTCAAGTACGACGTGCTTCTTTAGTTCTAAATCCAGTTATTTTTTCTTTTTATTGTTGAACATACGTTGATGAAGCTTTACTTATATTTTCAGGTAGGTCAGTTCGGAATTCAGCTGTCTGGAGGGCAAAAGCAAAGGATTGCTATAGCAAGGGCTTTACTCAGAGACCCAAGAATCCTTCTGCTAGATGAAGCTACAAGTGCTCTGGATGCACAATCAGAAAGATTGGTACAGGATGCCCTTGACCAGGCTTCCCAAGGAAGAACCACCATCATTATTGCACACCGCCTCGCCACAATACATGAAGCAGATACCATAGTAGTTCTTGAATCAGGAAGAGTAGTTGAATCAGGTTCTCATAATGTTTTGATGCAGATGAACAATGGAGAAGGTGGGGCCTATTCTAGGATGGTGCAATTGCAGCAATCCTCTACGGCGAATGAAGGCTGCATACATTCCAATAGTCCGACACAAGGTAGACTTCACCAAAGAATGATGAAACCCCAAACACCCCGGAATTTTAGAAGTGAAATATCAAGCTTTCAAAGTAGCCCTGCTTTCCCCTTCAGCCCTATATTTTCCATTAGTGTACCACATTCCTTCCAAACTCAAAGTTCTGATGAAAACTTAGATAGGTCCTCTTATGCTCGTCCTTCTCAGTGGCGTTTGCTGCAAATGAATGCACCTGAGTGGAAAAACTCCTTGTTTGGGTGTTTAGGGGCTGCTGGCTTCGGGGCAATTCAGCCAGTTTATGCCTATTGCTTGGGGTCAATGGTCGCTGTATACTTCAATAAAGACTACTCCAAACTTAGATCAGAGACCAGATTCTATTGCACTATCTTTTTAATCCTAACAATTCTTAGCTTCGTTACCAATCTCCTCCAACATTACAATTTTGCAATCATGGGAGAGCGTTTAACCAAGAGGATGAGAGAAAAGGTGCTTGGAAATGTGCTTACCTTTGAGATCGGGTGGTTTGATGAAGATAAGAACACAAGCGCTTCAATCTGTGCCCAGCTAGCCATTGAAGCAAACATGGTTCGATCCCTTATTGGAGACCGTATGTCTTTGCTTGTTCAGGTCTTCTTCAGCGCTTCACTAGCATTTGCACTCGGATTGGTGGTGACATGGAGAGTAGCCATTGTAATGATTGCCATACAGCCTTTATTTATTGGGAGCTTGTACTCAAGGACTGTTCTAATGAAAAGCATGTCCGAGAAGTTAAAAAAAGCACAAAATGAAGGAAGCCAACTAGCAAGTGAAGCAGTGGCCAATCACAGGACTATCACAGCCTTCTCTTCTCAGAGAAGAATATCAAGTCTCTTCTCAGCTACACTGGAAGGCCCTAAGAAGGAGAGCATCAAGCAGTCATGGTTTTCGGGTTTAGCCTCGTTCAGCTCCCAATTTCTGACAACAGCCGCTATAGCTTTAGTTTACTGGTATGGAGGGAGGCTGATGAATCAGGGATTAGTCACCCCTAAGCATTTATTTCAAGCTTTCTTCATCTTAATGAGCACAGGAAAGAATATTGCAGATGCAGGAAGCATGACATCTGATTTGGCAAAAGGTAGCGACGCCATAAGATCACTTTTTGCAATCCTAGACAGGATAACTGAGATTGAGCCTGAAGACCCTGAAGGGATCAATGTCAAAAATTCAATCAGAGGCCATATTGAGCTGAAGAATGTGTTCTTCTCTTACCCAGCAAGGCCTGATCAAATGATCTTCCAGGGCTTGGATCTCAGAATTGACGCTGGCAAAACAGTGGCACTTGTGGGACAAAGTGGTTCAGGAAAGTCAACAATAATTGGACTAATTGAGAGATTCTATGACCCAATAAAGGGATCAGTCTTAATAGATGGACAGGACATCAAGAGCTACAATTTGAGAAACTTGAGATCACATATAGCATTAGTGAGTCAAGAGCCCACCCTTTTTGCAGGGACTATCCGTCAAAACATCATCTACGGGAAAGAGGATGCCACAGAAGCTGAAATAAGGAAGGCTGCAATTCTTGCTAATGCTCACGAATTTATAAGGTACTTTTAACATTACTCCTCTCCATTGCCACATTGCAGAAGAAACAAATAACCACCTTTTGTCTCATTTAGTGAAACTCCATGTTTAATGCAGTTCCATGAATGATGGGTACGAGACTTATTGCGGAGAAAGAGGAGTCCAGCTCTCGGGAGGGCAGAAGCAGAGGATAGCACTCGCTCGAGCAATACTGAAGAACCCTGCGATTCTTCTCTTGGACGAGGCAACCAGTGCCCTTGATAGTGTGTCAGAGAATCTAGTGCAGGAAGCACTAGAGAAAATGATGGTGGGTAGGACTTGTGTTGTTGTAGCACATCGCTTATCCACCATTAAGAAATCAGACTCCATAGCTGTGGTAAAGAATGGCAAGGTTGTGGAGCAAGGATCACACTCTGATCTACTTGCTGCGGGTAATCATGGGTCTTATTTTTCTTTAGTAAGGCTACAAAACACCCAATCTTCTTAACGGTGAGCCCAAATAATAGTATGTATGAGGCATTGTATGATATGCAACCTCTTAAGGAATTGATTTTGTCAAGCTTTGACTTTAATGATGACAACTCTACCTGGAACCAAACTTTTAGTATATCATAACTGTCAGGTTTGCACTACAAAGCTCCAAAAATTAGTGCATATAAGATCTCTTATAAGTGATAAAAATCATGCACGCGTTTCACTGCGCACGAACCATTAAAGAGAAACAAATTTTAAAGGATAAGGAAAGAAACAAGATGAAGAAGAACAAAAAGGGAAAAAGAAAAGAACATAAATTTTGTTTTTTTACTTTTTTTTTTAAAGAAAAGACAAAGTTTGTGGTCGCAACCTTGTTCCAAGCTCATATATACGATACTTGAAACCTACAGGTTAGCAAACATAATCAAACGCATTTCCCTATTGACATGATTGTAAGGGGTTCTTTCCAAATTTTTAATAAAGACGGGGTACAATAATAATATGGAGTCAAAAGGGAAAACTATGATGAACCAACTATTAGAACAGAAAGGATAATCATAACAACAATGAGAAAGGGAAAGGAAAAGAACATGGATCTGGAGTAGAGATTGGAGATCCCTCAGAGAATTTAGATAGGAACCTATAGATATCTCAAATGATTGCTTCTTGATGTCTTGTCAAAGCTTCTCTTATAGACCTGGAGAAGGGCATATTCGTCATTTCGTTTAAGGGAACACCTTTGTGCTCATTGGTTCGTATCTCTGACCAGTAGGTATGCGTTTCAGCTTTGGATCAGGAATCTATGACACCTCTTCTCCTCGCGTGCCTTTTCTGCTCTCTTTTTCAGATTAAGTGATTGGCAGTTATGTAGTCACTAAATGCTCATCTAGTATTGTTTGTCATTAAATGCTCCTCTAGCACTTATACATTCGAGATATCCATTTTCTTCATTCTCTGAGCGAGCTCATCCTCGAGCTTGTGCCTTTGTCTCAAACCTCCGATCCCATACTCCTTCGGTTTCCCTGAGTTGATGATCTCGAGATGCCCGTCCTACTGTCGCATCTCGAGCTTGCTTTTTTCTTAATCCTTAATTATATTTTGATATATTATCTCAAGCTGCCACGTGGCATCTACCCCTACAATGATCTTATCGAACTTGATTAAGGTTGAGTCAAAGAGATGGTTGAGTTCCTAGAGTATGTTGGAAGCAAGCATGTGGTATTTTTATCTATTTGAGTTTTGGCTTTCTTGCCTTTCCTTTTGCTCCCCTCATTCGATTCAGAAGAAAAAAAATGCCCTCAAGTACCATACAACGGAAAGTTTATCATCCTCCGGGTGGCTACCCCTAGGTATATTATTTTTTCGCTTTTCCACGAACATCCTCACTTGTAGATCAAGTCATACACTTTGGGTGCGTTTATCATAGAATTGTCAATTACAAAAAAAAAGTTCTTTTTTTTTTCCCCATCAAACAAGAATGTAATTGGACTTCAAAGCTTATGGGTGGCATATCTACCCGAGAGAGCTCCAAGATCCCAACGAACATACAATGCTAACGAAAACACCTCTCGACTTGGATGTAGTTAGAATTGATCGGTTGTACCTATCCACTACACATAAAGTAGGAAAAATCTTTGTTTCTCTCTCTTTTGTCTCTCCCTTTATCTTCATTATACAAGCCAAAAAGAAAAGATAGTAAGCGTTAAGTTGTTTACTAATTAGTGCTCTTATTAAACAATATAGAGCTGTGATATCTTCCATACCCATGCGCAATCCCTCACAATCTATGTATTATATGCTAAAAACATCTTCTCCAAATTTTGTAATGAGAGTGCCATAAATAACAACGCAAAATATATTATGTCTATGGTCTACCCAATATGCCAGCCATACGACACAACACCCAAATGTCTTGGAGTTCCAAATTTATTCCCCCTAAAAGCATTCTAATTAACCTTAGTAGTACTCATAGACCCACTTTGTTCCTTTTATATATATATATATATATATATATATATATATATTATTTTAAATTACTATTATTATTATTATTTGGTTTTTGTTTAGTCCAGAACTCAAAAACAGATCAAAGGTTGCTTGGTAAACAAGTGTTTGTTCACTAACGTGGAACGTTTTTCGTTTATGTTTTTCTAAGGAAGAGAAATAAAAAAACGTTCTTCTTACAAGAAACAAAAAAACAGAAATGTCATTTGTTAATTCCAATTGTTCACACAATTTTTGGAACAAAAATAGATAATAATGTTTAGTAACGCACTTGTTTCACATATTTTTTATAATTTTTGTTTTGGCATTTACTTGAATACATAAGATAAAAAAAATTTATTAAACTCAACTATCACAAGTTAAACTCAACTATTGGGTTTTTGGGTAAACATTAATGTGTGCGGAGATAGATGATTCAATATAGAGACAAGAGACGTATATGCACATGGATTACTATTAAATTGTTGAGTTCCAAAACCACAAGGAGCACTGATGTGACACCCCCAAATTTTCATGCATAGGTTAGCCAGACTCATACACAGAAACTAGGAGCATCTTTAATTGGCAAAAATAAGCATAGATGATAAGATATAAAATAGAGATAGGATAATAAGAGTCGATGATAACACTTATACATGAAAGATCCCACACCCAATACATCATCGTAATAACTTAAGTTTTCAAATTGATACAACTTGGAAATCCCACAACACGAACCCCTAGACCACACAAAATTACATTAACTATAATAAGACTAAATTTCTACCATGTAGTGGAAGGAAACTACTGGACCAAGAAGACAGAAGAGACAAATCCTCAACCCTGCAGATGAAATTGCCGAGGACCAGAAATATCAACAAAAGTGGATCAAACCCACGAGCAAGTACATCTTTACATGATCCCAAACAGAGTACTAAAAACATCCCCTTTCCCAGTGACACATATCCTAAAAATATTAATAAATATTAATATACCTTACTATACTTATATTCACTAGAATACCACCATGAAGATATAATTAATTTCATAACTTCCATTTATATTTACTATGATACCACCGTGAAGATATAAAACAAATACCATAAATTCCTTCCATAAGTCCAATTCTCATCATCTCCATGTCAAACCATAACCACGTACCCGACAACTCAATCATGCCGTGACAACTCATCCATGTCTAGTGGTACTAGTGAGACTGCGTTTATTAGTCAGTCTCCTTGTGGTTCTTTTCAAATCTCCCGACCATAGTCATTTTAATTAAATCTTATAATTTTACGAAATTATTAATTCATTTATATTCTTTACTCGAGAACGTATGAACGTATATTTATACGGTCAAAACTGTTCATTTATACGGTCGAATATACGTATTTTAGTATAATTCGTGGTGAATCATAATAACATATAAATCAATGAACAAATAAAATAGAGAAAAACAATTACATAACAAAAGCAGTGTTTCTCTAATGACAGTGTTTAAATTCATTGTTAACATTGAAACCAAAAATATTTCTATATGTAATTCAAATCATATGCACCTCAACATAAATCATAATAACAAGACATATATGTATGCTCACAGATCTATACATTTACACATAAATCCATACACGTCTATCTACACAGAATATAATAAACATCGTATATATTCATGAACATGGTAAAACAGATCTGTACATATAACTACAAATAAAGGTATATACGTATAAACATAATATATACTATCATATGTAATCATGAATCAAAACCTACGATAATCGATCTATACATGAGTGGTTATATATATCACAAATCTATCCATATACACATGATCTATACATATACTCTCAGATCTATACATATATGTATAACATAATATATATCATCATATATATACATAAATACAAACATATTATAACAGATCTATACATATGTTTTCACATAATTACAGATCTATACATACATGCTCGTATAGCTACTTATCTATACATATAATCATATAGCTACGGATCTATACATACATGCTCATATAACTTCATATCAATACATATAGCTACGGATCTACCCATACATGTTCATATAACTACATATTTACACATATAGCTACGGATCTACACATACATGTTCATATAACTACATATCCATACATATTTGAACAAGTTAATACTCATAAGTATACATTTACGAAATTAATGTATAACAGTTTATAGGAGCACCAAACAAATGTTACGAATTTTAGTACAAAGAGGAAGAGTATAACATATGTCTTGCCTGATTTGTAGAGCTTACTACACCACGAATCCAGATCCAAACCAAGTACTTTCTCTCTATAGATCTCTCTCTCTCTCTATATATATATATATATATACATATATAGGTGAGTGAATAAGAAGAGGATGAACAAGAGAGAAGTCTTAAATTTTACTTAGTTTTGAGAGAGAATGAGATGAATATCATTATGCTTATATAGGGGAAGTTAGGTTATGGCGAATGACCATAATGCCCCTAGATCTGCCATAATAACCAACCTGTCACTCGTCTTAAAGACTAATATACCCTTATCAGATTCCATAATAACAAAATTATCTAGTAGTCATAAAATGACTAGAGTACTCTTACTCAATAATTTAAATACTCACCATTCCATCCAAAATAAATAAGGCAATAAAATAATTATTTAAATATGAGGTATTACAACTGACCCCCTAAATACCACAAGAAAATTAAATTTATATTAGTCTAAAAATGATATTGTCACCTAATTAGTAAGTAGAAACTCATACAAGGGTTGCATATATGTGAATTGTAGGGTTGTATATATATATATACACACATATATATTGCATTCCTGGTGATTTTCCTATTTTGGATTTCTATATATGCACATATATAAATATTAGTTCGTATGTACATATATATATATATATATATAACACTCACATATATATACAATTAAATAGTAAAGGCTTGACATGTAAATTGGTGAGAGAGAATAAAGGCAAATAGTAAAAAGCATCAAGGCAACAGTTAAAAAAATATATTTCTCTTGCTACAGTAGAGAAATATGGGAAACACATTTTTGATATTTCTCATTTTCATGTGAAACATGGGAAATATTTCTCATTATTTGGAAAAGGAAATAATTTATTAAACATAATTATTGTTTCTATTTCTGCTTTTTGGTAGGTGAGAACGTGAAACACTTTAGTGAACGCACCTGAATATGCCTTCCTTGGAAATTTGGAGGTTTTTGGCCACCCAATCTTCACACCTACAATGCAATTTTAGTCATGAAATACTTACCAGAAATGCAGTCTCTTATCAAAATCGAAATCGGCAACGGAAGAAATTCATATTTATGGTTTGACAATTGTTCATATCCGGGTCCATTGCACCTCGGAGTCTCAGTACTAAAACAACTGAAAGAATCAAACTCAGATAACATAACTATTCTCAGTTCTTTCAATGGTGATACAGTTCCAGAATCACAAGACCGCAAATTTTTCCAATGCCCTTGTTTACCTCCCATTTGGTCATTTATTCAAACAGTTGGTCTGCATTCTATATACACGTTTGCATATATACAATAATATAATCTATAACTGCGCAAAAAAAAATGTATTTTGATCAAACTTTACCTTTTATTAAAGGGTTCCTCTTCGCGTTCACAATTGCCTGGTCTCATCAGAATTGTTTATTGGAAAGCTTTTGGGTGACAAGCTCATGATCGCGCGTAAAAAACGGTTCTCTTTTTTAAAATGTAGTTGGATTCATGGGCTTGGACTTTTAGATTATTTGGGTTGCCCCTGTGGGTTAGTTGTCTATATATACTAGAACAGTTGTATACCTAATTTTTTAGAAGAAAAAAACAAAAGGGATGAAAGCTATTACAGTATATGATTTACTTCTACTATGTTTGTAAAAACTAGATTGTTAGGTCGGATTTAAGAGGTTAAGCCTCAGTTATCCAATTCATTTATAAACAATCTCCTTTTCATTAAGATTTCATACTCATCTAAAAGAACGTGTCTGGCATCAGATTAATGATTGAATTTAGCCTTGATATTAATAGTAACAGCTCGAGTGATTTATGGTTCGATCCAAAAACTTAACCTATTAAATAAAACTAACATTCAACTCAATTATATCCAATCACTATTCTAATTAAATCCGATGTGAGATATAATCTTTTAGGTTACACTCACACTCACACATTCACAAATTACTTTCTACCAATTTTTCATTCCTCGTCCCTCAAAAGTTATATCAGTTAAGAGAAAATAATAGGATTATTTTCATTTACACCCCATGAGATTTGTCCTAACATCTGTTACACCCTCTTAGGTTTGCCAAATTTCAATCACACCCCTAATTTCTATTGATACACACCATTTACACCCCCTACTTCATAACATCATCCTAAAATTTTAATTTAATACCCAAATTACCCTTAATATTAAAATAAATTATGTTTGGAAACAGGCTACCCCTTTACCGATCCCAAACAAGGAACAACCTGTAGTTCTTTCTTCAAGGATTCAAATCTTCCTTCAATTCTTGAAAAACACATCCATTATTTTGGGATTTCCATTTGTCAAAACCAATTTGAAAGCATGTAAATCAATTTGTGTTCAAATATGGACCTACCCTCTACCCGTTGTTTTGGCTAATGTAGATGCAGTATTGTTATGTATTGGGGGTGTTGTATATATATATGTGTGTGTGTGCGCGCACTCAGAATGAACGGGGTGGCGGCGCGGCGGGGTTTGGGGGGTGGGGGGTGAAGAGAGGAAGAGCGGGGGGAGAATAGGGAGAGAGAGGGGTGGTGGTGGTGTTGTGGTGGTGGTAGTATATGTGTGTGTGTGTGTGTGTGTGTGTGTGTGTATATATATATATATATATGCAGATCTATATATGGGGGCGGGGGTGGGGGTGACGAGCGGGGAGAGAGGCGCCGACAGAGAGTGGTGGTGGTGGGTGTTTAGATATATGGTCATGGTGGTGTGGTGTGGTGTGGGCTTTTTGGATATAGAGTTACTGAAATTCTGAAACTAAATTGATTTAAGGGTACCATGAGAGGGTGTGATTGAATTTTGATAAATCTAAGGGGGTGTAATTGATGTTATGACAAACCTCAGGGGTGTAAATGAAATTAACCCAAAATAATATATATACTACTGTAGTTGTTACCTATGAAGTGTCATATTTATTTTGTATTAAATAATACTATGCGTGAATAATAAATTTAGTATGTGTATAGCATTGGAAAGGAACTGCATAAAATTTACAAAATATGTAGGCCCCGTTGGGAAAGGGTTGTTCTTGTTCTTATTCTTGTTTTTTACTACTGTTCATGGAACAAATTCTTATTTGGGTGCAATTTTAGGCAAAACGTTTTTGTGAACAGTGTTAAGAACAAAAACAAATTTGGGCCAAAATTAGAGAACACCAATTTGGTGTTTTTAGTGTTTTTCCACTGTTTGTTCTTCCCTCTCCACACACACACACACATATATATATACACACACACATCACCACCACCACCACCACTACAAATACACGCACACATATATATATACACACACGACCACCACCATCACCACCGAAACCCTAACCCCTAATTTAAAACCCCAACCACCACCATCGGAACCCTAACCCACAATTCACAACCTGCCACCACCACCACCACCACCACCACCACTACCACCGATGGATAAGCTACTATAATTTGGGAGGAAAACAATGTTCTACGTTAGGGTTCTCTTCGGCTATGAGGAACAGAGAATCAGATATTACAGATTGTAGCTCCAGATTTCTTCCCTCCCTCTCTGCAATTTCTTCAATTCGTTGCTGCCAGTGCATACAAATCCACACATATACATATATACATATGGGTATATATATTTGATTGTGTGTATTTTGGGTGTGTTGATTGTCGGTTTCGTGTGTGTGTGTCAGTGTGTGTATGTTTGTGTGAAAGAACTAAATACAATTTTTTCCCCAAACACATTTTTTTTTTTGGGAGGAAATACAAAGTCAAATACAAAAATAATTTTTGTTCTTTCATCCAAAAATATAAAAGGTTTACAAACGGACCCGTGGAAAGAGTTGTGCCAATCAAATCTAGCCAAGAAATTAAATTGGTCAGAATTATATATAAGAAATAATGTCAAATGTACCTTTTTCAAACTATTATATACCAAAGTTTGGTTGGCTCTCTCCAATAACTTTTCTTCCCCATTAGATGGAGATGAACCATTCCTGCTGCCTTGCATAGACTACTATTTCAATAGATATGCTAATAAAATAGTCCTAGATTAAGAATATAAATATCCAATAAGATGTACATTAGTCCATAATAATACATACTCCCTTTGTCCTAATTTATAAGGCCCTTTTGAGGAATCCAAGTTTTTAAAATGTTGTATTGGTAATGAAAAACATATCAATTTTACCCTTGGTCCCACCATAATGATGTGATAGTTTATTGTGTAGATGATTTATAATTTCAATGCATGAAGGGTAAATTAGTAAAGTGGTATGATAAAATGCTTTGACTTTTCAAATGGAACACTTATTTTGGGACGGAGAAAAGAATAAAAGTGGAAACTTATTTTGGGACAAAGTATATATGTACCCACTCTAAATCAATAAGATATTTATCTACTAAGATCTACATTAACCATATATATTGTTATCATTGATGACTCCTTTCCTCGTGAATCGAGAAGAGAATTGAAGCAAAATAAGTCAAAAACAAAAGTTGTAGTGAAGAACCACCGAGTACTCAATAGGTCAAAAGTGGTTGTTCCTTAGCGCGGCATGGCATGGATACCAGATGTTTGTGCGCCTTAGCATGGCATGGCGTGCGCCATGACAGTTTCACCGAGTACTCGGTAGAGGCCTCACCGAGTACTCGGTAGCCCAGTTTCGAGATTTTATGGAAATACCTAACTTGACTCCTATTCTAATTGGTATGGGATACCAATTGACTTGTCATCCACTCCAACCTCTCCTATAAATACAGATTTCAACCCTATTGTATTATGTATGTTGGCCACGTATTGACACCTAGAGGGGGGGTGAATAGGGTCAATGACAAACTTTAATACTTTTTCAGTTTGACTTTATTTTATCAAATTACACTTCATTAACCTATTGTCAAACACCTAGTGATTTAGATAATCTCTTTGAGTGACATTCACATTTCATACTTGTAATCATTCAATAGTAATTTACACAATTAAATACATGTTCGATTCAAGTATGATGGGAAATAATTCGTGCACCCAAGTATGCAATTTAATTAAACATGTAATTGCACTTTTCTTATTTAGAGACATAATACAAAATAAAATTTACCATGAAGAACGCTTTGTAGAGTTTATGAAAAATGATCAAACAATGAGTTGACGCATAAACTCTCAAATATAAACTTATATTGAATAAGCATATAGTGAAACACTTGAGGTGCATATAATCATTTTATGCTAAGGTGTGTTGAAGATAAATTCTAGCAAACACTTGGTATGCATTTAGATTATAGATAAATAAGGAAATGGATAATTTATAATCTACAACATATTTATCCAAAAACACAATTCAATTTCCTTCAACTATGCATTTTCCTAACCTCTTCACTAATACACAAACACAAGCAATTTCATAGCATGACATCAATATGAAGTTCAAGATTGTAAATGACAATTGCTTATAAGGTAGAGAGATTAAGGGATAGAGAAAATGAAAGTCAAGACACCAAGATTTTATATGGTTCAACCAAGCATTCTATGTTATGGTGTGATGAAGATATGTTCTATCAATTCACTTAAACTTATTCATTTTCCTAACCTCTTCATTTATACACAAACACAAGCAATTTCATAGCATTGCTTTTAAAGTAAAGAGATAAGGGTTAGAGAAAATGCACACCATAGACACCGAGATTTTTACATGGTTCAACCAAATCTTGGTCTACTCCATGCCTTGAGATAACCTCTCAAGGATTCCACTATCGTGCTTCTCTTTCCGGGGATAAGCAAACCCTTACATGCCTCATTCTTCCGGGTGAATAGCAAACCCTTACACCCTCCTTCTTTCGGGTAAAGAGCCAACCTTGCTCACTCTTGCGGGTGGAGAGCCAACCTTCGAACACTCTTGCTTCCGGGTGAAGAGCCGACCTTTGCTCACTCTTGCGGGTGGAGAGCCAACCTAATCCTCTCTTTTCAAGGTAGAGAAAACCTTTACATAGCTTCAACAAGCCCAACCCATGCCAAGACAACTTCTTGGTCTTTCACTCACAAAGAATATGAATTGAATTTGAGTGTATACAACATATTTCTCAATAGATGGATATAGAAATTCAAAGCTCACTTCCTCACATACTTAGAGTCATAAATGAAATACTCAATTGAAAAGCTCAACTCAAGTATGAAGAATGAATCACAAGAAGAAAATATGAATGATACTCATGTGGTGATTCATGTAGGAGTTTTCTATCCAAAAATAATTTCAATATTGAAGCACAAATGATAGATCTTTCATACTCCTATCTCTCTCTCTTCTCTCAACCATTTTTGGCTCATATAAGGCATATATATAGTGTAGGAACACAATATAGCCGTTTGAGGGTGTTTGGGGAAGTTTTGGAACACTTTGGATCCGAAACTAGCCGTTAGAATTCAAATTCCGGATGAGGCAGTCGACAGGGGGTTTTGGGGCAGTCGGCTGGGTCTTCAAAAATTCATCCCGAAATTTATTTGTAACTCTCTGGTTCAGCCAGTCGACTGGCCTTCTTGGCCCAGTCGACTGGGTCAACAAGCAGTCGACTGGGTGGTTACCCAGTCGATTGGGCTGTTCAGCCCAGTTTCGACACAGTTCACTCTTTTGGTCATTACTAGAGTTCCGTAACTCAGATAACGGCTTTTTTTAGGTTTTTGGAAAGAAAACTTCAAGATCTTGATTGTAGGCTTTTGAATCACTCTATTTGACCCATATTTGAGTGCGATATGGTCGTTTGAATGTGACGCTTCATTTCGAACTTTTAACCCACTTGATGGTTTTTCGTGAAATCTTTTGGGATTTTTCCGAAATGACTTAGACACACTCCTAGGATGTCTTAGAAACTTATTAAGGTCCTTGACATGCCTAAATTCAATATTGAGATCATAAAATGTTTTTCCAATTTAAACAAATTCTCAATATTAGACAAAAGCTTTTCATGTTTTAACAATTTTATTCAAAGCTTTAACATGCATCTAGAATCCATTTCAAGTGATATGAGTTAAGTTAATGGTTCTAGGATGACATCTTTGTTGAGTTCTTCCATAGCTTATGAAATCTTGAACTAACTCAACTTTAGCAAAGACTAAATGATGATCATAGTCTAATGCGAATGATGAAAGGACTCATGAATGATATACATGAAAATATATGCTATATGATCAAGAGTTGAGCTTTCAAATAGGTTATTTCAAAAATAACTTTACATTTAATCTAGCACTCACCCAAGACTATTTTACTCATTTCTTTGATCTTCAATTCCTTTAAGCTTTGGGTTGATGTCTCCATCCTTGTCTCCAATGTCTTTTGAGCTCTAAGCACCTTGCTTGATCTTCTCATGGATCCACTAGCTCTCTTGAGTTTATCTTGAATCAATAACCTATTATGCATAACTCAAGTAGACATTAAATTCACCACATTCAATGGTTTGTTATCATCAAAATGTCATGTTTACCCATGGTGGAAAACCTTGGGTCAACAATCTCCCCCTTTTTGATGATGACAAACATTGATGTGTGCCAATAAACAATTGAGGGCATTTTATAAATGCTCCCCCTATCAATATGCAATCAATGAATATAACAATAGCACATATGCATAAACTTTGGGATTTCTTCTCTTATCACCATGTTCTAAATGATGTTAACACCTAAACATGTAGCATGTGATCATTTAAAAGAGCAAAGCTCCTTCTAAGAATGTGCATACAACATATACACATCAACTAATCTTTCTCCCCCTTTGACATCATCAAAAAGAATAGATACAATAAAGTACAAGGAGAGGATCATCATATCAAGTTGCATATATGAATTGTGATCATAGAATATATCATTTGAAGTAACACAATCTCATATTGTCCATACATTTCATGAATATGCTTAAGATGATACCAAATTGCAAACATAGTTTTGCATTCATGATGGCAACAAGGACATGCTAGCACGTGTAATCAATGATGACTAAATCATTTGCTTGCTTTTCATAGACAAATAGGATACATGATCAAAATAGATTTTCATACATGAAGCACATGTACCAAGTGAATGACTCAAACGGAGAGTGACTTAATGTTCAAGTGTGTGTGTTTGAATGAAAGCTCAAATCATAAGTATTCAACATACTATATGCAAACAAGGAACACTCAATCACTAGATTATTTAAAATCACATAATCATGTATGAGGATTCACTTAACATCACATATGAGCATTTAAGAAATGAGTCAACACCACCTCCATCTTTACCATTTGAAATTCAATAAACACATATGCAATATCTAATCATAGAATGTAATGTGAATAAATTAAAAATCATAATGATGACTAAGAGATGAGTATCCTAAAATAAGCAAGTGAAAGATAGACAAGACATATGTTAACACATTAATATTCAAAGACATTTTCATTTCTCTATGAATTTTACAAAATAAGTTCTTTTGGAGAAAAATGGTGAGAATATTGATGAAGAATTTTATTATCATGAAAGTGAGCTCAATATTTCTCATAAATACATGTCTTTGTAATGTAATGTAATGGCAATGTATGCATTCTTCTCAAGTGCTAGAAGATAATTAACACAAAAGATATCTCTTATATATTTGGTAAAAGTAGTTATCTAAAATAATAAGAGATGAACAAGATAATGAATGTGTATATATATATAAATAAATAACACATAATATATACTTTTATTTATGTTAAAATAATCATCTAAGTCCAAGGGTAGTCAACCAAGGAAACCATAGAGTCCCAAAACCAAAGTGTCAAAAAGTATTTGAAATTATGTTCATGACACTTAAATGGATTTTACCCAAAAAAGAAATAAGTTCATCTATCATGCTCATTTTGAAATAGTTTGCATATTGGTGATAAACTTATTTGCACAACACATCAAATATTGGTAAACATAATACTCCAATGTGAATCTTATAACCAAATTTGATAAGTTATAAATGATAAACAACAAAAAGAATGTTTATCAATATAGGTTCTAAAATAACCTTCATCCATAAGAAAATCACTTAAAGCCATTCAAAACATCCTCTTGGAGCATATTTCAAGTTAAGCACGGCTTGTGATAGTTTTAAAACCCATTGTCTAAAACTTATACATTTCAAAGCATTGTGATTCTCTACATGAAAATTTTTCATTTTAAAATCATATGAGAATGCATTAGATAAAAACATTTCATGCAAAGCGGCATGTGGCATTCTTAGAAATTTAATTCCATTCACATGTGCAAAGAATAATCTATATCCTTCTTGGTTAAGATCTTGGGATAATAATGGTCAAAACCTTAGGTCATCACACTTAGTCATTGATAACAAGAAATAATGCATTATAGAATATACACGAATATGCATGTACGATAAATATATAAAATATCGGAGACTAAAAACATTATATATATATATCATTGAAAAACTTATATAAAGATAATAATTATATAAGATACAAACATAATAAAAATGTATGTCTTTCATGATATATGCACATAAGACTCATGATTCATGCTTATCAATACACATTCAAGATATCCACATATAAGCACAATATTTCATCTTATCAACATGCTTCCTTCAATGATGGACTCTTGGTCCCTTTTGCATCATAGTGATCCAAGCATGACAAATTTAGCATCAATAAATATTTCAATTTGAAACAGAAATGCTAAACATTATATTGATAAGACATGAAAAGGATCACATACAAGCATCTTTAGAATGTTCACCAAAATAAATTTCCAAAATAATGGTGGTGCAATATTCTACAAGTCTTAGGAGCCTAATAGGTAATTCTTATTTTCATTTTCATGAATTGGATTTTCCAAAAAGAATTAATCTATCTTGAGGTTTACTAGTGTGGACTTATTTGATTACTCATTTATTTCAAGCCCATCTTCATTTCACTTCAAGTTCAAACACCTCAATTCAATGTGAAATATATGATATCAAGAAGATTTAGATAAAGCACAAAACTCATGGAAGCACATAGACAAATATCAAGAAATAACTACTCAAGAAATCAATCAAATTCAAGTAAAATAGCTTTGATGGTCTAGAGGTGGTCATGACTATATTCTTTAAATTTCATGCATGATCAAGACTTTCAATCATAAAACTAGTCTATGAAAAATAGTCTCAAATGTACTTGAAAGGACAAAACACTAATATTATGACATCATATATCCAAATCTCATTTCAAAGCAAGCTACTATCAATAGATCATCAAAAAAAATATTCAATTTCATGTACCAACTAGCCAATTACTCTCATTACCAATCATCAAATTTGTTCCATGATATATCAATAAAGGTTCAACATACTTTAATGAACATATGTATGTCATGCTTGATTTCATCCAAGAAAGCACATTAGTAATTGAGATTAGAAAGTATGTACCACGGTGCTAGCTCTACACATTTTTACTTGGAGTTGTTTGTGGATGATTTACATTCTCCACTCATCTTGTGAGAGACCTTGATTTCATCTTCCCTTTTGAGTTAACACATTACTATTGAGGAACCAATAGTTCTTGAGTAAGGAATCAATCCAAACCTACAATACACTCAAATAGTTTCTTTGGTACCCATTTGCTATTGGATCCATTTGTGTTAGCACAATTATGGGCATAATTCATTATAAGCACATTAGCACAAAATGAATGATCTTCTACAACCAGTATGCTTCAATTGAATTTATCAATCAAGAACATTATCATGAAGTGCATTTGTCAATTCAAATAGTAAGATATGCTCATAGTTATTTCACAAAAAAAATGAACCAATATGAAATTAATAATATTAATGAAACTATATTTCATATATGGATCATAGTAAATAACCATATGCATCATTCATGTTCAATTTTCAAAAATTGACAAGAAAATCAATGTAACTTCCATTGATTAGCAAAAATAAATTATATGCCCCTTTTCAAGATTTGTAAAGCTTTAGCACATCGGAAGATTCATTTCTTTTTCATTTCAAAATTCTTTGAACATTTGAAAGCACAATGAAAATATATTTTCATAAGAGTCACCCTTTTGAAATAATTTCTCTCTAAATCAATGTGTCACCCTTCTCATGCAATATAAGATAATCAAAATAATGTAATGCATGAACAACGAGTATTCATCAATCAATGAATACACTTATAAAACACATTTATATATTAATGAATAAATGAATACAAGTATCAAGTCAATACAATGTATAAATTTTCCAATTGCACATAGATGTCTCAATCATTGCATATCATCATCAAAATTCTCTTTTTATGACATGTGTATATTCAATGGTCATTAGGCACTATAGATCATCTAAAAACACTTCCCCTTATAAGAACATTCTCCTTTAGCCTTTAAATGCATATAACTAACTTGTAAACATCATTGGAGAATAAAAAGGTCAAATAACCTTACGTAAGGGAAAAATATTCAAAGTTTGTCATGGATCAACTCTAAGCCGGTTAAGGCAAAAATAGAGCCGAGGCTCTGATACCAATTGTTGGCCACGTATTGACACCTAGAGGGGGGGTGAATAGGGTCAATGACAAACTTTAATACTTTTTCAGTTTGACTTTATTTTATCAAATTACACTTCATTAAGCTATTGTCAAACACCTAGTGATTTAGATAATCTCTTTGAGTGACATTCACATTTCATACTTGTAATCATTCAATAGTAATTTACACAATTAAATACATGTTCGATTCAAGTATGATGGGAAATAATTCGTGCACCCAAGTATGCAATTTAATTAAACATGTAATTGCACTTTTCTCATTTAGAGACATAATACAAAATAAAATTTACCATGAAGAACGTTTTGTAGAGTTTATGAAAAATGATCAAACAATGAGTTGACACATAAACTCTCAAATATAAACTTATATTGAATAAGCATACAGTGAAACACTTGGGGTGCATATAATCATTTTATGCTAAGGTGTGTTGAAGATAAATTCTAGCAAACACTTGGTATGCATTTGGATTATAGATAGATAAGGAAATGGATAATTTATAATCTACAACATATTTATCCAAAAACACAATTCAATTTCCTTCAACTATGCATTTTCCTAACCTCTTCACTAATATACAAACACAAGCAATTTCATAGCATGACATCAATATGAAGTTCAAGATTGTAAATGACAATTGCTTATAAGGTAGAGAGATTAAGGGATAGAGAAAATGAAAGTCAAGACACCAAGATTTTATATGGTTCAACCAAGCATTCTATGTTATGGTGTGATGAAGATATGTTCTATCAATTCACTTAAACTTATTCATTTTCCTAACCTCTTCATTTATACACAAACACAAGCAATTTCATAGCATTGCTTTTAAAGTAAAGAGATAAGGGTTAGAGAAAATGCACACCATAGACACCGAGATTTTTACATGGTTCAACCAAATCTTGGTCTACTCCATGCCTTGAGATAACCTCTCAAGGATTCCACTATCGTGCTTCTCTTTCCGGGGATAAGCAAACCCTTACATGCCTCATTCTTCCGGGTGAATAGCAAACCCTTACACCCTCCTTCTTTCGGGTAAAGAGCCAACCTTGCTCACTCTTGCGGGTGGAGAGCCAACCTTCGAACACTCTTGCTTCCGGGTGAAGAGCCGACCTTTGCTCACTCTTGCGGGTGGAGAGCCAACCTAATCCTCTCTTTTCAAGGTAGAGAAAACCTTTACATAGCTTCAACAAGCCCAACCCATGCCAAGACAACTTCTTGGTCTTTCACTCACAAAGAATATGAATTGAATTTGAGTGTATACAACATATTTCTCAATAGATGGATATAGAAATTCAAAGCTCACTTCCTCACATACTTAGAGTCATAAATGAAATACTCAATTGAAAAGCTCAACTCAAGTATGAAGAATGAATCACAAGAAGAAAATATGAATGATACTCATGTGGTGATTCATGTAGGAGTTTTCTACCCAAAAATAATTTCAATATTGAAGCACAAATGATAGATCTTTCATACTCCTATCTCTCTCTCTTCTCTCAACCATTTTTGGCTCATATAAGGCATATATATAGTGTAGGAACACAATATAGCCGTTTGAGGGTGTTTGGGGAAGTTTTGGAACACTTTGGATCCGAAACTAGCCGTTAGAATTCAAATTCCGGATGAGGCAGTCGACAGGGGGTTTTGGGGCAGTCGGCTGGGTCTTCAAAAATTCATCCCGAAATTTATTTGTAACTCTCTGGTTCAGCCAGTCGACTGGCCTTCTTGGCCCAGTCGACTGGGTCAACAAGCAGTCGACTGGGTGGTTACCCAGTCGATTGGGCTGTTCAGCCCAGTTTCGACACAGTTCACTCTTTTGGTCATTACTAGAGTTCCGTAACTCAGATAACGGCTTTTTTTAGGTTTTTGGAAAGAAAACTTCAAGATCTTGATTGTAGGCTTTTGAATCACTCTATTTGACCCATATTTGAGTGCGATATGGTCGTTTGAATGTGACGCTTCATTTCGAACTTTTAACCCACTTGATGGTTTTTCGTGAAATCTTTTGGGATTTTTCCGAAATGACTTAGACACACTCCTAGGATGTCTTAGAAACTTATTAAGGTCCTTGACATGCCTAAATTCAATATTGAGATCATAAAATGTTTTTCCAATTTAAACAAATTCTCAATATTAGACAAAAGCTTTTCATGTTTTAACAATTTTATTCAAAGCTTTAACATGCATCTAGAATCCATTTCAAGTGATATGAGTTAAGTTAATGGTTCTAGGATGACATCTTTGTTGAGTTCTTCCATAGCTTATGAAATCTTGAACTAACTCAACTTTAGCAAAGACTAAATGATGATCATAGTCTAATGCGAATGATGAAAGGACTCATGAATGATATACATGAAAATATATGCTATATGATCAAGAGTTGAGCTTTCAAATAAGTTATTTCAAAAATAACTTTACATTTAATCTAGCACTCACCCAAGACTATTTTACCCATTTCTTTGATCTTCAATTCCTTTAAGCTTTGGGTGGATGTCTCCATCCTTGTCTCCAATGTCTTTTGAGCTCTAAGCACCTTGCTTGATCTTCTCATGGATCCACTAGCTCTCTTGAGTTTATCTTGAATCAATAACCTATTAAGCATAACTCAAGTAGACATTAAATTCACCACATTCAATGGTTTGTTATCATCAAAATGTCATGTTTACCTATGGTGGAAAACCTTGGGTCAACAATGTACACAAAGAGAGATAAAGATTAAGAGATACAAAATGGTATTTCTTGGTGTGAGTGAAGCACCGGTGAGAATCAGGAATAATATAAACTTATATTATTCCGGTGTTACAGACATGAGTATGCATTGTGTGTGTGTGTATGATCTGCGGATCATTCCTTTGTAATCCTCTCATTGATTATAGTGAAATGATGTTCTCCGTGGACGTAGGCTAATTTGAGCAAACCACGTATATATCTTTGTGACGATTGTGTATGGTGTGTGTTTGTGCGCGATTTCTGATTTGTAGGTGTGCATGGCTTCGAACAGAGGGTTTGAAAACTCTAACAAGTGATCTTGGGCGGGTGTAAAAATCCTAACAAGTGGTATCAAAGCTTTAGGTTGAAGCAAATCCAGAAGTCGTATGTTCTAGTCCAAATTCGAACGTTCAAGTTGCATAAAATCATAAACCAACCATACCAGGAGCTTCGTCTCGTCAAAATGAAGTTGGGACTGTAAAGCGCGTTGCCATCATAGGTCCCACGCACAGCCATGCTCCGCCACAAGTGTTTTGCCAGCAAAACCAGTTCGGCCATGCATTCGCCGAAGAAGACGAGTGAAGTTTTCACCAAGTACTCAATGGAGTGCTTACCAAGTACTCGACCACTTCAGAAGTGACGTTAGTGCCACATCATCAAGGATTGCCATGTCCTCAGCAAGAGGCATTCTTAAAGTTTTGGACCGTTCCGGACGCAATCGTGCGATCGGTTTTGTGTGATTCAACTCTAAACACCTCGAATAAGCTCAATGGGAGCTATGGCTAAAGAAAAGACAGGTGTGATCGAAAGGTTTGACGATGCAAACTTTTCCTTTTGGAATATGCAAATTGAGGACGTGCTATACCAGAAGAATTTGCATTTACCATGGAAGTGCAAAAGCTACAATCGATGAAAGAAGAGGATTGAAAAATCCTGGATCGAAAGGCTCTCAGTACGATCAGACTGACGTTGTCAAAGTCCATTACATTTAACATAAGGAATGAGAAGACATCAAAGTATTTTATGGATGCTCTTTTGAACATGTACGAACAGTCGTCTGGAGCAAACATGGTACATCTCATCAAAAGATTAGTCAATCTGAAGATGTTCGAGAATGGAAAGGTCAGTGAACACCTTAATATTCTCAATGAGATTGTTGAGCAGTAGGAATCAGTTGATATGCCAATACTAGCAAAATAAAAGCGGCTTTAGTTTTAAGCCAATTGCCATATAGTTGAAGCGTCATAGTGGCCGCAATCAGTAGTTTTTCAAGGACAGAACCGCAACAGTATAATTCCATAGTGAGTATGGTACTCATAGAAGAGATCAAAAGATAGATGTCAGACTCTTCTAATAGTGGCTCGGTATTGAATGTCGACAGCAAAGGCAGAGGTTCGAAAAGGAAGAAAGGCAGAAATCAAAGGCATGGCCATTCCAAGTTAAGACAGGAGTCTCGAAATTCCATTGAGTATTGGAATCATGGCAAACTTGGTCATTACAGAGACAATTGCAGATCCCCGCAGAGTGTAACAGATGATAAGACTTAAGTGAATTTTGTCTCAGAAGATGATGCGTTGATATGCTCTTTGGAGAGCAAAACAGAGTTTTGGGTTTTGGACTCTGGAGCATCATTTCATGCCACCTCAAGTTGAGAACTCTTTGAGAGTTATACACCTGGTAACCTTGGCAAGGTTCATCTAGGTGATTATCAGCCCTGCAGTGTTATTGGCAAGGGTAAAATACATATCAGACTCAACGGATCGATATGGAAGCTAAGGGATGTGAGACACATTCCAGACTTGAGGAAGAACCTGATCTCAGTAGGCCAGTTGGCAAGTGAAGGTTATATGACCACTTTCAGTGAAGATAAGTGGAAAGTTTCAAGGGAGCTATGACTATAGCACGAGGAAAGAAATAAGGTAAACTCTACACAACCACCAATTTTAGCACAGTGATTGCAGTTACAGAAGGCAAAGAGGATCACAACTTGTGGCACCAGAGGCTTGGTCACATGAGTGAAAAAGAGCTCGCAGTTATGTTCTCAGAGGGAAAACTACCAGTGAAATCGATTGACATCGACTTTTATGAGTGTAAGTAGAAGAGGTTAGTTTCCAGAGCAACAACAAAAGTCTCACAGTGGAGAAGCTTGAGTTAGTTCACATGGGTGTCTGGGGGCCAGCAACTGTCTCATCTCATGTCGGAAAGTCCTACTTCGTGACTTTCATTGATGACCATTCTAGGAGGATATGGGTTTACTTCTTGAAACATAAATCTGAGGTTTACGATATGTTCAAGAAATGGAAAGCCATGGTAGAGAACGAGACAGGTTGAAGGTAAAGAAACTGAGATCCAACTTTAGTGGAGAAAATGAAGACTTCGGGTTCAAGAAAGTTTTCTATGAGAACAGTATCAAATTAGAGAAGATTGTTCCAAGTACACTGCAGCAGAATAATGTAGCATAATGTATGAACCAAAAAGTGACTGAGATAGCCAGAAGCATGCGCATTCAGGCAAGATTATCTGAACAGTTCTAGGCAGAAGCAGTCAGTATAGCAGTGTATCTTATGAATCGTGGCCCATCAGTACCACTAGAATACAGAATGTCAGAAGAGGTATGGAACGGTAAAGCACAGAGTGATCCTGTGTATGTTGAGATAGAACATGTTCTAGACAATAAGAGTCCTCAGGCAGAAGAGCATATTACAGACAACAATACTCAACAGGGTGATACACCGTAGACTCCGACTCCTAATTTTGTGTTTAGGAGGGCTTCACAGCCGCATATGCCAAATCGGAGATACCTGAATTATTTGTTACTCACAGATGGAGATGAACCAGAATGTGATTATGAAGCATGCAGTGCAATAGATGCGAGCCGGTGGGAGCTTGCGATGTAATATGAGATGAAGTCCCTTATCTTCATCAAGACATGGAAGCTAACCGAGCTACCAGTAGGGAAGAAAGCTCTATATTCTTCGGTTGTGAAACTGAATACCATTCATTCAAGCATTGTTGAAGCAAAAGGTTTGCATCTAGAGTTGTTAGATGACAAATCTGCTTTCCTCCAAGGTGATCTAGAGGAAGATTTTTATATGCAGCAACCGGAAAGTCTCTCGGTGAAAGGGAGATAGAAAACAGACGCGATAAAACTTGCAAGGCGAAGTCAAAAGCGACAGTGGTTGGAAGACAGAGTGGACAAACACAATAGAGGTCGCAGGTTCTATAGAAGGCTAGATATTGCTCATGTAGTAGGAGCTATTAGCATGGTCATGTTGATCAAAGTGGTGACAACAGAGAAACTGAAGTTATGCGCAACTTCAGTGGATCTTCAAGCTTGAAGACATAAATAAGAGTACCGTTAGAAGCATTGATCATTGATAGAGTTGATTGAGTGGGTGGAAATTCATCAAGTGGGAGATTGTTAGCATTGATGACTCATTTCCTCGTGAATCGAGAAAAGAATTGGAGCAAAAGAAGTCAAAAGCAAAAGTTGCACTGAAGAACCACCGAGTACTTGGTGGAGTTCTCACCGAGTACTCGGTAGGTCAAAAGTGGTTGTGCCTTAACGCGGTTTGTCGCGGATACCAGATGTTTGTGTGCCTTAGCACAAAATGGTGCGCGGCATGACAGTTTCACCAAGTACTCGATAGAGGCCTCACTGAGTACTCGGTAACCCAGTTTCAAGATTTTATGAAAAGACTTAAATTGACTCCTATTCTAATTGGTATGGGATGCCAATTGACTTGTCCTCCACTCCAGCTTCTCCTATAAATACATGGTTCAGCCCTATTGTATTGTGTGCACAAAGAGAGTAAAAAAAAAAAGATACAAAGTGGTATTTCTTGGTGTGAGTGAAACACTAGTGAGAGTCAGGAATAATATAAGCTTATATTATTCCGATGATACATGCGTGAGTATATATAATGTGTGTGCGTGTGTATGATCTGCAGATCATCCCCTTGTAATCATCTCATTGATTATAGTGAAATGGTGTTATCCGTAGACGTAGGCTGATTTGACCGAACCACGTATATATCTTTGTGTCGGTTGTGTTTGGTGTTTGTTTGTGTGCGATTTCTGATTTGCAGGTGTGCACAGCTTTGAACAAAGGGTGTAGAAACTCTAATAATTGATCTTGGGCGGGTGTAAAAATTCTAACATATATACACCATTTATATAAAACTATAGCTTGGTCTGCACAAGAAAAGACGACCTCCTAATTAACACCAAAAAGTTGAGTAGTAGTCCTAGCAAACACAATGCACCTTGTAAATTAATAGTATTGGGGAAAAAATTATTTTTTTGTTTTTTGTTGTTATTGTCTTTGCTCTTGGCTTATTATTAGTTGATATAGATCATTGCTTCTGTCGTCAACACAATAACATAACACCATAGGTGGAAAATACTTGGGTCCTGCTTCTCCATGAGGACCTAATTCGTCCTCCCACCTGATGTGATCCAATATCATTTGGACACATGGTCAAAATCTTTTTAATAAAGAATTGACACTAATTCTTGTTTTTATAGATTTATGTCCATCTTTATGTTATAAAAAGAGTCAGATGTCTAAATTGTATTGTATCATATCAACGAAGAGGATAAACTTGATCCTTATGGGGCATGACCTAAATAATATTGTTCTTAATAAAATTGGAATCAATAAATACTTAGGCCCCGTTTGGTAACCGGTCTGGTCCGGTTATCTCTAGTCCGGTCTAGTCTGGTCCAGTTTGGTCTGGTTTGAGTGATGTTCTGAAATTCTGTTTGGTAAGCGGTCTGGTCTAATGGTCTTGGTATAAAGAAACTGGAACCATACCATGTTTGACAAACTGTCTGGTTCTAAACTTTTTTGAACCAGACCCTATTTGGCAAACTGGTCTGGTCTTAAATTTTGTTTATTATTCATTTTTTTTATAAATATAATTCATTTCATTTATTATTTATATTATTATTTATTTGTTTATTTTAATTAATTTATAAATATATTTTTTCATTTATTATTTATATTATTATTTATTCATTTATTTTTATTTTTTATTATTATTATATTTATTCATTTATTATTTTTTATGTATTATTTAATTCATTTTGCTTATTATTTATTTATTTATTATTATTATTATGTATTATTTAATTCATTTTTCTTATTATTTATTTATTTATTATTATTTTTATGTATTATTTAATTCATTTTTCTTATTATTTATTTATTTATTCTTATTTTTATATATTATTGAATTCATTTTTTTTATTATTTATTACTATTTATTCATTTATTTTTATTTGTCTCCAAAATTATTTTTATTAATTTATTATTTATATTATTATTTATTATTATATTTATTTATTATTATTATTATGTATTATTTAATTCATTTTATTTTATTTCTTTTGTTCATTATTTAATTCATTTAATTTATTAATTATTATTATGTATTATTTATTTCATTTTGTTTATTATTCATTTTTTTATAAATATAATTCATTTAATTCATTATTTATATTATTATTTATTCATTTATTTTAATTCATTTATAAATATATTTTATTCATTTATTATTTATATTATTTATTAATTTTTTATTATTATATTTAATCATTTATTATTATTATTTTTTAATTTTTTAATTCATTTTTCTTATTATTTATTTATTTATTATTTATTTATGTATTATTTAATTGATTTTGTTTATTATTAATTTATTTTATTTTATTTATAAATATGCTTTATTTAATTTATTATTTATATTATTAATTTATCATTATTATTATTTATTTGTTTGTTTAATTAATTTATAAATATATTTTATTATTTTATTATTTATATTATTATTTATTATTATATATATTTATTATAAATATATTTTATTATTCATTATTTTGTTTATTTTTTATTCATTTATTTATATTAATTTTTAAATATATTTTATTTAATTTATCATTTATATTATTATTTTATTCATAAATATATTTTATTTTTATTAATTTATTATTTATTTATTTTTATTTTTATGTATTATTTAATTCATTTTATCTATTATTCATTATTTTATTATTTTATTTTTATGTTTTGGTTATATATTGGTTAGATGTGGTTCAATTATTGGAGGACATTTTGGTTAGATTTTGGATAGATTTTATAACCAGACCAGATATAACCACCAAAAATTATGGTCCTAAAAAAGGTCATTTTGGTTCAATTTGGTCCAACTTGGTCTGGTTATATTTTTTGAGACAAAGGCAAAACAAACATGGTCTGGTCTCAAAAAACCATGACAAGACCGGAAATATATGACCATAACCGGTAAACAAACAGGGCCTTAATGTCAATCCTTGCTTCCGGTTATGTAAGGAGAAATTTCATGATATGGTCCAATACAAAAATTATCTTTAGTTCATTAATTTGAAAACATTTCCATTTTTTTTCAAAATCATAGATTTGTTTGATTTTTAAAATCTTTAAAAATATATAATTATAGCAATGTATAATATATAGTATGTTTCAGTTGTCAGTGCATAAGCCAACTTGAGCTAAAATGACAAACTTTCTTAAAATTCTCTTTGTATTAACCCACGGATGGTGAGATTTTTGTTTGATTCATATACCGTTACTTGATTATAGTATAAAAATCCATTCTTTGTTTTTATTGTTTCGCCACTACTTGATTTAGTGCTATTTTTAATGCTCTGAGACAGCAATGCAATGGCATAGCATTACGACCAAGCCAAATCTCAGGTCTACACGTCCAAAATGGTCCCACCTGCTTAATTAATCTTAATTCATCATAACCCACCTTTCTTGAATTATTTGACCTAATTAGTTAACCTTAGCACTAGTAAAAGTCCTTTCTTTAAAGGTAAAAATAGCTATATGCTAAAGATTGATTCTGGTAAATATTTGGAATTGGTTTATCAAATTGTATACAAGAATGAATTGGAAAAACCAAGAAAGACTCATTGATCATTGCCCAACAAGGTCTGAACACTCATCCACTTGCATTATTTAAAATATTATAATATTAATATGAAATTACTGGAAAACGACTTGGTCCGTTTATATCCACACGATTTTTATCCCTTTTTTCTATTAAGGTTGTTTGGGATAACTTTGGATTTTAACCTTTTTAGAAGAAAAAATATATATAAACCGTTTAGAAGTTGTTACCCTCTAACTTCTTCTAAGACTGACAATTCGTGTCAATCATGTAATATAACACGATCTAACACAAAAAATAAATAATTTAAATTTGACATCATCCAATACAAAAAATAAAAAATAAATATATAATTGAAATTGACACAATTCACTAATAGCTTATTGATATATTTCAATTCATGATCAATTAGAAAACAGAAAAAATATGCAAATAAATAAAACAATAAATATAAGGGTTTACTTCAAGAGACCCCCTATGTTATTCAATTTAATCAACTAACCCTTATTGTATCCACTTTGCCCCCTATATTATCCAATTTTATCACAATGTCCCCTCTTCCTCACATTTTGAGTCAAAATGTCTAAATTACCCTCCCTTAATAGTATCAGGGGGTTTAGTGAAATCAACCCTTAAAAAAATTATTTTTCAAAAATAAATTATATTTTTCGTAAAAACTATAAATTTCAAAATATATATATATATATATATATTTCGGAAAATATGATTTTTTCTAAAAAATATTCTTTTTGTGAAAAATATATATTATGTTTCAAAATATGATTTTTTTTCCGAAAAATAATTTTTTTGCGAAAAAGTATATATTATGTTCCAAAATATGAATTTTTTCCGAAAAATATATATTATGTTCCAAAATATGATTTTTTTTCCGAAAAATATATATTATGTTCCAAAATATGATTTTTTTTCGAAAAATAATTTTTTTTGCAAAAAATATATATTATGTTCTAAAATATGATTATTTTTCAAAAAATATATATTATGTTCCAAAATATGATTTTTTTCGAAAAATATTTTTTTGCGAAAAAGTATTTATTATGTTTCAAAATATGAATTTTTTTCCGAAAAATACTTTTTTTGCAAAAAATATATATTATTTTTTTTGAAATAATTCATTTTTGGGAAAATAATATACTCCCTCCGAAAAATAATTTTTTTGCGAAAAATATATATGTATATTTTTGAATTTATAATTTTTGCGAAAAATACAATTAATTTTCGAAAAATAATTTTTTAAAATGGTTGATTTCACTAAACCCCCTTATACTATTGAGGGTAGTTTTGGCATTTTGATTCAAAATGTGAGGTGAGGGGGCATAATGATGAAATTGAATAGTATATGGGGCAAAGTGGACATAGTGGGAGTTAGTTGATTAAACTGGATAATATAGGGGAGTTTCTTGAAATTAACCCTAAATATAATCGTATCAAACGTCTTATCTCGTGTCACATTTTGCCAACTCTAGCTTCTTCTAGATGCTCATCCAAAATCCAGAAGTTCTTCTAAAATATTTTCAAACACAATTCAAAATAATTTTTCCCTTGAAAAAGTCAATCAAAACATAGACTAAATAAACCATGCATTTCTATTATTAGAGGACCAATAATGTTGTTTCATTTAACAAAAAATTTCACTTATTATTTATTTATGTTTTATGGACAATGCTTAGATACTTCCAATCTTAAAAATAAAATTAAACTGAATAATATTGCGTTCTTACTATTCAACTGAAAGTTCTCTTTTATTTGGTTTTGTGATAATGGAATAGCGAAATTATTCTTTGAATTGTCTGTTTTAGTTTTTTCTCTCTACACTCCAAAGAAAATTTCCAAAACCAACGTCCACTGTAAATCTCTTCTTTCTTTTCACCCCCTGATAGAGCAAATCTCCATACTTAATCCTCCGTGCTTTTGAACATACATATTTACTTTAATCAATTATTCCCATTGGAATTTAATTTTCATGAGTTATTTTTCATTCATCAGAAAATACGATACCTCATTTTGACCAAATCAACGTTTTCACTGACGCTGAATGACAAGTCTAAAAAACAACGTCAAAAATTTTGCTATGCAATATTTACTGAAATTGCAATGGGAGTCATCGGACCCGAAATAGGTTCACCATTATTTTTAATTTTAATTTTTTTTATATCACAAGTGGTTGGCAATTCTTTTTTTTTTTTGTTTTGTTTGAATTAAGTGGTTCGCAATTCTTTAACCCATATATGCACACACATTGTATCATGTTGATAAAACATACATAAAGCACATACTTAAAACGTTTAAATTCCCAAAGATGATACATGTATGCTTTATTGATAAAAACAACCCTTTGGTTTCCAAAGCGAATCACCTCCAGTCTCTCTCACCACAGGGCCGCAGTGCGGGCAAAGACAAAAGCAAAGTATTAAACAATTTCAATTCCCATTTGCTAATATCAATGGGCCAAATTTATAAACCATTCTTCCTAAAATAATAAAATTACATAAAAGAACCCCTATACTAATTCCCACATTAAAAAAATATTAAATAATTTCAATTCCCATTTGCGAATACCAATGGGCCAAATTTACAAACCATTCTTCCTAAAATAATAAAATTACATAAAGGACCCCTATACAAATTCATCCCAAATAAATACTATCATAATATTCACTGTCAATAAAAAAATTCATATGAAATAAAAAATTAAAAATATCATAATATTATATATGGACCTACTATGACCAAATATCACAAATTATTCATTATCAATAAAATAAATAAATAATTAATTAATTATCATCATAATATGCTTAATTTTCAAAAAACAAAAAAAAAACACTTTTATGACCTAATGTCACGATATTTGAATTTAATTTTTTTCCAATTAACATACAATAAATAAAAAACCATTTTTATAATCACGATATTTGGATGGGAAACTTTTTTTGCCCAAAATGTCATATAAAAAATACATCCAAAATTCAAGAATTTCCTTTCATATTGAATAGACTTTTTTATGAAATACTAAAAATTTCTATTGAATAAAATCTATTCAATAGAAATTTTACGTATTTCATAAAAAAGTCTATTCAATATGAAAGGAAAGGCATGAATTTTGTATGATAGAGTGTAACTTGTCATGAAGAAAATCAAATAATGGACTAAATTCGCAATTCGAAGTATTAAAATTGATTTGGAGATTTCTTTACCTGTTATGAAACTATAACAGAATTGTAACTCAAATCACCATAAATTGTAACATAAGTGTAACGCACTGTATTATAATTTACAAATATTCAAATAATGATCACTTCTCAATTTACAAATAATGAACACTCCAAAATGTAATATAAAACTTTTATTTCGTAAAGTAAAACTTTTGTTTAGTAGGCAAAACTTATATTGCACCAAGAAAAACTTTTATTTTACAGCGTAAACCTTTTGGCTCAATATATGTAACTTTTTGTTCCACCTAAAATTTTCAAATAATAAGCACATCTCAATTTACAAATAACGAACACTCCAGAATGTAATGTAAAACTTTTATTTTACAAAGTAAAACTTTTGTTTCATAGGTAAACCTTGTATTACACCGAGTAAAACTTTTATTTCATAGCGTAAACCTTTTGGCTCAATATATGTAACTTTTTGTTCCGCCAAAAATGTTATAATAATTAGCACTTCTCAATTTACAAATAATGACCACTCTAGAATGTAATGTAAAACTTTTATTTCGTAAAGTAAAACTTTTGTTTCGTAAGTAAAACTTATATTGCACCGAGTAACACTTTTATTTCATAATGTAAACATTTTATCTCAATATATGTAACTTTTTGTTCCGCCTAAAATTTTCAAATAATGACTACTTCTCAATTAAGTAAAATTGGGTAGATCCTTAATTCAAATTAGTAAAATTGAATTTAATTAAGTGAAATTAGGTAAATCCCCAATTCAAATTAGTGTAATTGACAAAATTCCCAATTTAATGTAGTTAGATTGACTTTCAATGAGTGAAATTGAGACAAATCCTCAATTCAAAGTAGTGAAATTAAGTGTAATTAAATTCAATTTAGTAAAATTGACTAAATTCTCAATTCAAATTAGTAAAATTGAGTGAAATTGAGAAAAATCATCAATTCAAAGTAGTGAATTTAAGTTAAATTGAGTGCAGTTGACTTCAATTTAGTAAAATTGACTAAATACTCAATTCAAATTAGTGAAATTGAGTTAAATTGGGTAGATCCCCAATTCAAATTAGTGAAATTGACAAAATTCTCAATCTAATGTAGTTACATTGACTTTAAGTAAGTGAAATTACGACAAATCCTCAATTCAAATTAGTGAAATTGAGTGCAATAGACTTCAATTTAATAAAATTGACTAGATCCCCAATTCAAATTAGTGAAATTGAGTTAAATTGAATGAAATTAAGACAAATCATCAATTCAAAGTAGTGAAATTAAGTTAAATTGAGTACAATTGACTTCAATTTAGTAAAATGGACTAAATCCCCAATTCAAATTAGTGAAATTAACTTCAATTGAGTAAAATTGGGTAGATCTCCAATTCAAATTAGTAAATTTGACAAAATTCTCAATTTAATGTATTTACATAGAGTTTAAACGAGTGAAATTGAGACAAATCCTCAATTCAAAGTAGTGAAATTAAGTTAAATTGAGTGCAATAGACTTCAATTTAGTAAAATTGAGTAAATACCCAATTCAAATTAGTGAAATTGAGTTAAATTAAATGACATTAAAACAAATCATCAATTCAAATTAGTGAAATTGAGTTAAATTGAGTAAAATTAAGACAAATTCTCAATTCAAAAAAGTAAAATTAAGTTAAATTGAGTGCAATTGACTTCAATTTAGTAAAATTGACAAAATCCACAATTTAAATTAGTGAAATTGAGTGAAATTAAGACAAATCATCAATTCAAAGTAGTTAAATTAAGTTAAATTGAGTGCAATTGACATCAATTTAGTCAAATTGACAAAATACTCAATTCAAATTAGTGAAATTCAGACCAATTCTCAATTCAAAGTAGTAAAAGTTAAGTTAAATTGAGTGTAATTGACTTCAATTTAATAAATTTGACTAAATTGTCAATTCAAATTAGTTAAATTTAGTGAAATTAAGATAAATCATCAATTTAAAGTAGTGAAATTAAGTTAAATTGAGTGCAATTGACTTCAATTTAGTAAAATTGACTAAATACTCAATTCAAATTAGTTAAATTGAGTTAAATTGACTTCAATTAAGTGAAATTAAGTAGATCCCCAATTCAGATTAGTGTAATTGACAAAATTCCCAATTTAATGTAGTTACATTGAGTTTAAATGAGTGAAATTGAGACAAATTCTCAATTCAAAGTAGTAAAATTAAGTTAAATTGAGTGCAATTGACTTTAATTTAGTAAAATTCACCAAAACTCCAATTCAAATTACATAAATTGAGTTAAATTAATTGAAATTAAGACAAATTCTCAATTCAAAATAGTAAAATTAAGTTAAATTGAGTACAATTGACTTCAATTTAGTAAAATTGACTAAACTACCCAATTCAAATTAGTTAAATTGACTTCAATTAAGTGAAATTGGGTAGATCCCTAATTCAAATTAGTGAAATTGATAAAATTCTCAATTTAATGTACTTACATTGAGTTTAAATGAGTGAAATTGAAACAAATTCTCAATTCAAAGTACTAAAATTAAGTTAAATTGGAGTGCAAAAGACTTCAATTTAGTAAAATTGACTAAATCTCCAATTCAAATTAGTTAAATTGAGTTAAATTGACACAAATCATCAATTCAAAGTACTAAAATTAAGTTAAATTGAGTGCAATTAATTCAATTTACTAAAATTGACTAAATACCCAATTCAAATTAGTGAAATTAAGTTAAATTGAGTAAAATTAAGACAAATCCTAAATTCAAAGTAGTGAAATTAAGTTTAATTAACTGCAATTGACTTCAATTTAGTAAAATTGACAAAATACTCAATTCAAATTAATTAAATTGAGTTTAATTAAGACCAATCATCAATTCAAAGTAGTGAAATTAGTTAAATTGAGTGCAATTGACTTCAATTTAGTAAAATTGATTAAATCCCCAATTCAAATTAGTCAAATAGTTAAACATTGAGTGAAATTAAGTGAAATTGGGTAGATTGCCAATTCAAATTAGTGAAATTGACAAAATTCCCAATTCAATGTAGTTACATTGAATTTAAATGAGTGAAATTGAGACAAAGTCTCAATTCAAAGTAGTGAAATTAAGTTAAATTTAGTGCAATTGACTTCAATTTAGTAAAATTGAGTAAATCCCCAATTCAAATTAGTGAAATTCAATTAAATTGAGTAAAATTAAGACAAATCCTCAATTCAAAATAGTAAAATTAAGTTAAATTTAGTGTAATTGATTTCAATTTAGTCAAATTGACTAAATACCCAATTTCAATTAGTGAAATTGAGTTAAATTGACTTCAATTAAGTTAAATTGGGTAGATCCCTAATTCAGATTAGTGAAATTGACAAAATTCACAATTTAATGTAGTTAGATTAAGTTTAAATGAGTGAAATTGAGAAAAATCATCAATTCAAAGTAGTAAAATTAAGTTAAATTGAATGCAAAAGACTTCAATTTAATAAAATTGACTAAATCTCCAATTCAAATTAGTGAAATTGAGTTAAATTGAGACAAATCATCAATTCAAAGTAGTAAATTTAAGTTAAATTGCGTGCAATTGACTTTAATTTAGTAAAATTCACTGAATCACCAATTCAAATTAGGGAAATTGAGTGAAATTAAGATAAATCCTAAATTCAAAGTAGTTAAATTAAGTTAAATTGAGTGCAATTGACTTCAATTTAGTAAAATTGTCTAAATCACCAATTCAAATTAGTGAAATTAAGACAAATCCTCAATTTAAAGGATTGAAATTAATTTAAATTAAATGCAATTGACTTCAATTTAGTAAAATTGAAAAAATACCCAATTCAAATTAGTAAAATTGATTTAAATTGAGTGAAATTAAGACCAATCATCAATTCAAAGTAGTGAAATTAGTTAAATTGAGTGCAATTGACTTCAATTTAGTAAAATTGATAAAATTCCCAATTCAAATTAGTGAAATTGAGTGAAATCAAGTGAAATTCGGTAGATCACCAATTCAAATTAGTGAAATTAACAAAATTCCCAATTTAATGTAGTTACATTGAGTTTAAATGAGTGAAATTGAGACCAATTCTCAATTCAAAGTAGTTGAATTAAGTTAAATTGAGTGCAATTTACTTCAATTTAGTAAAATTGAGTAAATCCCCAATTCAAATTAATGTAATTCAGTTGAATTGAGAAACATTAAGACAAATCCTCAATTCAAAATAGTGAAATTAAGTTAAATTTAGTGCAATTGACTTCAATTTAGTAAAATTGACTAAATACCCAATTCAAATTAGTGAAATTGAGTTAAATTGACTTCGATTAAGTGAAATTGGGTAGATCGCCAATTCAGATTAGTGAAATTGACAAAATTCACAATTTAATGTAGTTACATTGAGTTTAAATGAGTGAAATTGAGACAAATTATCAATTCGAAGTAGTAAAATTAAGTTAAATTGAGTGCAAAAGACTTTAATTTAGTAAAACTGACTAAATCTCCCATTCAAATTAGTGAAATGAAGTTAAATTGAGACAAATCATCAATTCAAAGTAGTAAAATTAAGTTAAATTGAGTGCAATTGACTTTAATTTAGTAAAATTGACTAAATCACCAATTCAAATTAGTGAAATTAAGACAAATCATCAATTTAAAGTAGTGAAATTAAGTTAAATTGAGTGCAATTGACTTCAATTTTGTAAAATTGGCTAAATCCCCAATTCAAATTAGTGAAATTGAGTTAAATTGAGTAAAATTAAGATAAATCCTCAATTCAAAGTATTGAAATTAAGTTAAATTGAGTGCAATTGACTTCAATTTAGTAAAATTGCACTCAAGTTAAATTGAGTGCAATTGACTTCAATTTAGTAAAATTGTACTAAATTTATCTTAATTGAATTGACGACCTAGCCAATTTCACTTAATTTCACTCAATTTAGCTAATTTGAATTGGGGATTTAGTCAATTTTACTAAATTGAAGTCAATTACACCCAATTTAACTAATTTCACTATTTTGAATTGAGAATTGTCTTAATTTCACTCAATTTAACTAATTTGAATTGGGTATTTTATCAATTTTACTAAATTGAAATCAATTGCACTCAATTTAACTTAATTTCACTACTTTGAATTGAGGATTTGTCTTAATTTCACTCAATTTAACTAATTTGAATTGGGGATTTAGTCAATTTTATTAAATTGAAGTCAATTGCACTCAATTTAACTAATTTCACTACTTTGAATTGATGATTGGTCTTAATTTCACTAATTTGAATTGAGTATTTTGTCAATTTTACTAAATTAAAGTCAATTGCACTCAATTTAACTTAATTTCACTTCTTTGAATTTAGGATTTATTTTAATTTCACTCAATTTAACTCAATTTCACTAATTTTGAATTGAGAATTTTATCAATTTTACTAAATTGAAGTCGATTGCACTCAATTTAACTTAATTTCACTACTTTGAATTGAGAATTCGTCTTAATTTCACTCAATTTAACTAATTTGAATTGAGGATTGTAGGAGTTCTATTTAAATGGATGATTTAGAGATAGTTTCCACACAAGATCGTCAGGAAAATAATGGTGCTTGGGCTTTTATTGCTTTTGCTTGCTTTATAGAGAAATGAAAGAGAAATGGAAGAGAAAATAACAGTTATAAATGATTGCGAAATACTTTCGCTCTCTAGAAATTCTCTCCCTTAGTCTCCGAAAGTCCCCTTGAAGTGAGCTCTTGCTCCTCTATTTATAGACGTAAGTGTCCAATAGATCTTCGCGGATTGTCCTTGCCACGTCAGCCCTATCCCGCGACTTGGATCTTTAAATACCAATCTGTGCCATAAATACCCTACACAGTATCATCTCATGACCTCAACTACGCAATACCGATTCGCGTAATCCCTTGCACGGATCATACTGTACCCCGCGCCCTGTGATCCACGCCGTTTCATCGCGGCTCTGATTTTTCCTTAGCCAAGGAACCATAATGTTATAGCTTTTCTGGGTCATGACCTTTTGCATGTATACCTTTTTCATGACCCTGAGTACTATCGGCCTCTCTAAGGTACTTTTTCTTAGAACGGTTTAAATAGGGTCACGACCCACTATTTACATATCCCAAGCATTTCCTCAGATTTCTGAATAATACTCCCTACACGAGCATCATATATGGCTATGAGTTCATATCTGAGCTATAAACACATCTGTCCCTCATACCTCCCTCTATATAATGCTAGATATCGCGTACAAACCTTATTTGAGCCATTTTCCTAAATAATCCTTTATTTGGGCCAGTTTCCCAAATAAACCAAACCTTGGGCCAATTTCCCAAATAAATAAATCCTTGGGCCAATCTCCCAAAATAAGCCAATGTTTGCGGATTACCCTTTTCGCGAGTCACCCCCTTTACATTTTTCCCTATTGCGCTTTGATACTTGGCCAAGTATTAAAGTGCAATTACATGTGCCTCGCGAATCAGTGTACTTGGCATCATTGTTTGCAAGCTGCTTTTTCCCATGTCATTTTTTTGCTTTTCCCCTCGTGAATGAAGTTTCTTACCTCATCTTGCGAGCTTCAATCCAATCCACGACCTTCCTTTACCATTTTTGATGCTCTTTAGCCCTTCACATGAATGTACTTATTTTTACCTTACCCCTGCTTCTCTTGCTTTTCCAATTTTGTCCTTCCTCGCGGATCCACGACTTTTTTAGTGCCGTGCCTATGCGACTTTTCGCCTTCCTCGCGCATTTAATGCACCGTTTCGGTTTTCGCGCCCAAGCCTTTTATATTTTGCTAATGTCATTTTCCCCACTTATAACTTAGATTTTCTTTAAAGCTCTTTTTCTCAACCCTCCCATTTTGCACTCCTTTCCTCGCATCCCATTTTCCTTCGCGCATACTCACATATTTCAAAAGCTCTTCGCAAGTTGTCTCATCATGACCAAAACCTCCACTCCCAAACTTCTCGTGCCTTCCTCAGGGGTCACCCTTTTTGTTCCAGATGCCTTAGAGTGGAGAAAAGCTTCATTCCTTGATTCTCAAGGTACCTTATGGAAATCTATGTGAGCTTTTCCTTCTGACATCACTGCAAGCTCTACCCTTACCCTTGACCCAGACCATGAAGCATAACCTGTTTTTATCCCTCATCTTTCTGTTCCTCGCCTCGTTGTTGAAAGAGGTGATGCGTCATTTTCCTTCATTGAATACGAAAGACATGCAACCCAAATCACTGACTGGAAGATGTGGTCCAGCCATATTCTTAGTCAAGACCGCCATCGTGTCACTCTTGCTGAGGCTGGAATCCTCTAATCCATTGAGCTATTTTCGGATTTTTATGTTCGTCGCGATGTGGATGCACTGAACATTATGGTATCACGATGGAGCACCTTCTCGCATACATTCCTTGCTTTCTGGGGTGAGTTCACACCACCTTAGAAGATGTGGTGGTTTTATTTCGGCTCCCCGTCCTTGACTCGCACCCCATCAAGGCACCCCTAGTTGATCCAGAGGGTAAGAAGATCCTTAACCAACTTCGCGACTGTGGTAAGTACGCTTGCAAGTGCGACAGTTGGTGTGAAAATGTCGTACTCCTTCCTGAACAAGCCATATCAAGTCGCCCGAAGCTGTCCTACTCAGCCTGGTGCCATCATTTCTTTCGCAAGTATTCATCGTGGAAGCCAGCTCCTAGTCAAGACCACGAGTCTGCTCCTGGTCCTCAGTTCAATGGCCCCTTAGAGCTGGCAGGCTTCCTAGCGTACTGGCTTGACCATTACATTTTCCAAGGCAAGCCAGAGGATGGTCCTAGCCGCATGGTGTTTCTATTAGCCGGTATGCTGCCGTGAGGTGTGCATATTGCCTTAGCCCCCCTCTTCCTTGGTACCCTGTACTCGCAGCTAGACACTCTTGCGAATGACTTCGCCCGATCCTTGGGTAGGTATGAAATCAGTACTCACATTTCAGGTACATTCCTTACCCTTTTTATTTTCGAGCATTTTCCTAATTATGCTCATATTCCTGCCCCTTTCTCTCCTCAAACCTCAGAGGCCAACACCTCAATTTCTTTAAAATCGCTGGTTACCCGCTGGACCTCTCTCTCTTCTTCAAAAACCCTTGTTTATTTTATTGACAATTTTTATGAATTTTCTTGGCGTCCATACGCCACTCCCCTTGAAGGCTTATATTCTCCCAATTTTTACCCAAAGGAAGAAATAGTCTTTTATGACATTGCCATAGATAACCATCTCATCTTCTCTGCCATCACCCATAAGTGTCAGCTTCCCATTTTTAGTGAGACTTTTGATACTGTTACATCCTACAACCCTTCACGAGTGGCCAGACAGTTAGGCTTTAATCAGGCCATTCCCCCTCCACTTCCTCTATATCGCGAGGACAACTTCGATAGGTGATTTATTATTTTTCACAAATCCATAGAGAGGAGCCTTCGCGTATTTTCTACAGTCATCTCCATCCAGCCAGGCACTCGTAGAGGTGGAGTGACCTTGGCCTATAGTGAGTTCTGGAATAAACAATTGGTGAGGTTCCAAAGTTTCATGGATGAAACTCCTTCCGTTCCCATACCTATTCCAGTATACATTGCGGATCCGTCACTGAAGCTTCGCAAGGTGAGGGGTAAGCCTACACCTAAACCTCATGCTCAGTCCTCTCAACCACAAAAGTCCAAAAAGGCGACTCGCAAGTGTTCTCTTCGTGAGGAGGTACCTCACGCAAGATCACCTGTCCGCAAGGAGCCCATTGCACGATGTCTGGTTAATTTTTCTAACTCCTCTTTCTTTTGCTATGTCATGTGTTTTCATGTGTCTTGTGTCAATACTAATTTCCCTCATCTTCTACAGCATTCCAGTGCCCAGGCCACAGGTATCGTCAGTGTTTCTACTGATTTATTGGACTATGTCCCCTTGTCTACCCGTCTTAAAAACCTTTCTGTTGCAGCAACATTGGATGATGTGCCTCTCGCGAAGAGGAAAAGAAAAATCTTCAAAACCCATGTAGCAGGATAGACTCCTAGTTCAGAGGAAGCTGCCTTGGTACGGAAGCGCAAACTCACCCATGAAATCTCTCACGTGGGTGCCTCAAATTTAGCCTTAGAAGAGGCATCCTTGGCTACGAGGCGCAAACTTGCCTTGGCCAAGCTGAAGAATAAACGGAAGCCTGATGCAACCTCTACTTTGCTGGATACCGTTGCTCGCGTCGTAGAGGACCCGAGGACTGGAGATGATGCAGAAGAGACAGAGGTTGCTAGCATCCTCTTTGATTTACCCAGGACGGTCATTTCCCAGAGTGAGTTTCTAACTTGTCTTTACTTTTATGTTTTAGGGTTCTTGCTTCTAACACTTCGTATTTATCCTCTGTTTAGGCTCTCGCGAGACAGCATCTCTGCATGTTCCAACTTCTCCTGGGGGTGGCCTTCATTCTAACCCCTCTCCTGCAGAATCCTCTGATGATGATGAGGACCACCTCACCATCAACTCTTTGCTCAACAAGTCTCCTCAGTTGACTTTGGAAGAGGATGAGGAGATGGTGATTCCTCTTCATTTCGTGACATTGTCATTTCCGCGACCTCTACTCCTGAAGTAGATCGCGAGGTATCATCAGTTCGCGACTATGAGGATACTATAGGTGCTCGTGAGGCTTCCCTGAAGCTACCTTCAGTTCCCATTTCTCCTGAGGTCATTACCACTTATGGTATAACAGAGGATCAGAACATCGATGACAGTAACTTGCAGCCTCTTGGTGGTGACATTGCATCTGAGATTGCTGCAACACTGGCAGACGGTCCCACTATTGAAAGATCTATCTTCGGCAACACTATCCCAGAGGTTGAGGAAGGTAACCCTTTTTGCCACTTTATCTTTCCATTTGATTCTAAGTACTTTAATATGATATTTAACATGTGTATTTTCCTTCTGTAGAGATGAACTCTGAAGACCAAGAAATGATCAATGAGCTACTTCACGATGCTCGGATAATTTCTGAAGGTCAAACTGTACTTCCTTCAGCCATACTTACTGAGCCGCATATAGAGGTACCTCTATCCCCATCTCGCACCTCTGCTTCAAATCTTCACGAGCTTGCCTCTCGCGACCATGCTTCTTCCTCACGTGAGCCCGTATCTCGCGACCATGCTCATGTCTATGATACTGCTTCCTTAGTGCCAGTACCTTGGCACCACTAGCTCTGTTATCCTCGCGACATCCCCGTGTTAGATCATATAGAGGCAACTCATCCAAAGACATTTGCTCGCCTGGAAATTCATGAGCCACTCCTGCAAGCCTTCCACCTCCAGCTTGTTGTAGATGTGTTTAGGACCCTTTCTGAGACTTTCATTCAGGATCTTATTCATGACACCCTTTCGAGATGTCATGCTCGCATAAAGGACTGGAAAAAGGTTGGGATGGACGTGTCTTGGTGGGAGACCCGACTGGCTGTTATTCAGAGGCTTTACGATCACTATCTTGTCGAGCTGAAGGATCATAATGCTCGTCAAAGGAAACAGGCAGAGATTGCAAAAACTCGCAGGACGTTAACACTTCTCGAGGAGGATGAAAAGAAACTTCAGGATGAAGCTGATCATTCTGAGTGGGCCCGTCTATATTTGGAGGAGCATGAGGGTTTCAAGTTATCGGATCCCATCACCCGGGACCTTTTATACCCCCTTTTTTTTATGTATGTACTCTTTATGTTCTAACTGTAACCACATTTTTAATGGATATTCTCATACTATGATAGTAACTCTGACATGCTTTATACATTCGGGATGATTTGTTTGATGCTATATGTCTTTATTGAAGAACATTTTTATAACATCACAATCCCTTAATGCCTTCATGCTTGGTACAATTTAATCCATTTCACATTAAGAGGTCCAACCCTCTCACGAGTAACTTCATGCTCCATCCTGTAATACCCACCACCGTCTTCACGTACAATCACATACGAACCTTCCCATTTAGCTTCAAATTTTCATACCCTTTGTCCCCTCATGATTGCTGGTACTACTTTTAACACTCTGTCCCTTTTTTTGAACCATCTGTACCGTACCTTTTTGTTGTAGCTTATTGCTTATTGCTTATTGTATTCTTTTTGATTCATAAAGGCTTCTGCCCTTGTTTCTTCCAAACTGCTTTTGCATGCCAGTATTTTAGCAGCCACCTCTAGCTCCGCAGGTAGCACAACCTCTACTCCATAGACCAGTACATAAGGGGTCATGTTTGTCGCACTCCGGTATGCAGTTCGATATGCCCACAGTACTATTGGAAGTTCTTCCACCCATTTCTTATGATTATCATGCACCAACCTGGACAGGATTCGAATTAACGCTTTATTAGAGGCTTCAGCCTGTCCATTTCCTTTTGGATAGTAGGGCGTGGACTTGTGATGAATTACTGAGTATCTCCCCAACAAATCCGTGACTTTACTATTGACAAAAGGAGTCCCATTGCCCAATAGTATCACCTTAGGTATCCAAAATCGACAGATGATGTTTTCCTTTATGAATCAAACCACATTGTTTGCTGTCGTCCGTCGCAGCGGGATAACTTCCAACCACTTTGTGAACAATTCAGTTGCCACTAAAATCCATGCATGTCCTTGAGCCTGCGGCGTGATTGGTCCAACTATGTCCAGTGCCCAAGTGTGGAAAGGCTAGGGGGTAGCCAAACTGTGTAATTCAGTTCCCGGAGCATGAATAAGATCCCCGTGCACTTGACATATATGACATATTCTAACAAAATCACTGCAGTCCCTTTCCATTATTGGCTAGTAATACCCAGATGATAGTAGCTATTGAAACATTTTTCTAGGGCCTTGGTGACCAAACTCGTGAGTTTATTTCAATACTTCCCCTACCTCTTCTTCGCTTACACATCTCATCAACCTTCCTTCAAAACTTTTACGGAACAATCTTCCCTCCTGTAAGACAAATCGCGAGACCAATTTTCTGAACCGCGACTGATCTCTTTCAGGCAAAACCCCTTCTTTCAGATAACGCACATATTTATCCCGCCAGTCTATCATGTCTGCCATATTTCCTTCGCTCGTGGAGGGATATGCATTACAGTTCTGACAGCTGCTTTGCAACTTGACTGCATCATCCTTCATACTTGGCCAAAAGAAACCTTATCGTTGCAAAACTCGATAGAGACTGACATCCCCTTGACCACATATTTTCTTGTGGATTTTCTGTAGCCTATCTCGTTTATTGCTACGCATCTAGCTAGAATCCCTCCGGCCGCTCTGTAATATAACACGCCTTTTATGATCTGGAATTCTCGTCTCAAGGCATTGTTATCATATTTTAGTAGAGCTTGTACTATCTGTGCTCTCCAATCATGCTCTTCATACACCTCTAGTTCCTTCCAGCTACTGACCACAAAGTTGGTTCTTCGCATTATTTGCACAGTAGACTCTATTCCTTTGAATTGTAGTCGCGAACCTAATGTCGCCAATGCATCGGATCGTTGGTTGCCTTCTCGCGGCTCGTACTGAAAACTCACATTCCTAAAGCCTTCCATCATCTGACGGATAAAGGTTCTGTAAGACACCATATGGGGTTCTTTGACATCATATTCCCCTTTAACCTGCTTAATGACCAGTTTGGAATCTCATCTTACATGAAGTATTCTTGCCTTCAACTACTGAGCCATCATCAATCCCAGCGCCAAACCTTCATACTCGGCAATGTTATTGGTACAAGAAAAATCAAGTTTATAATTCATGACTAATTCTTCTTTTGTTTCCTCATTCCTTAGTACGAAACCGGCCCCACCTCTCGTTTCTGTGGATGAATCATCGAATTCTAAAGTAAATTCCGCGCTTTATGCCGTACTCGCTACTCCCACCTCCTCCACTTTCGGCTCAGCTCCTCCAGGAAATAAAGTTGGCAAATTTGACAAGGCCTGACTTTTTACTGCTTTCGATCTAGAGCATGCGATCTCATATTCAGATAGTGCTAACAACCATCGAGCAGTTCTTCCACTGAGTATGGGCTTTGTGAGTAGATACCATATGGGGTCACTTTTGGTGATTAGCTCTAACAGATGTGCCAATAAATAATGTCTGAATTTCTGAGCCGCGAATACTAAAGCGAGACAATGTTTTTTCAACGATGTGTATCGCGACTCTAGTCCATTGAGTACTCGACTGATATAGTAAACAAGATCCTCTTCCCCTTCATGTTCCTGGGCCAACATAGCTCCTACAGACTTATTAGTGGAAGTAAGATACATTATCAACGGTTTCCCTAACTTTGGCACTACCATTATTTTTGGTGATGCCAGAATCATCTTTGATTTTCTCAAAGGCCTCTTGTTGTTCTTCTCCCCAGCTATATACATACTTTTCTTTTAACAAAGGCATGAGTAGGTGAGTTACCTCTGCCAGTGTTGGGATAAACCTCCTCAGATAAGATATTTTTCCCATAAAAGTTTTCAACATTTTGCGAGTTTTGGGCGGAACCATTTCCAATACTGCCTTAGTCTTTGTTGGGTCCATATCAATCACCTACCGATGTACTACATACCTCAATAATTTTCCTCCTGGTACTCCAAAAGCGCATTTCAGGGGATTCATCTTCAAATTATACTCGCGACACCGCTGCAGTACTTTTCTCAAATCAACCACATGATCATGCACGGCTCTGGAATTTACAACCAAATCATTCACATAGTCCTCCACAGTTTTATGCATCAAGTCATGAAATATAGCTATCATGGTGCGTTGATACGTAGCCCCGACATTTTTAAGTCCAAATGACATAACTATATAATGGAAATTCCCCATTGGGGTGCGAAAATCAGTTTTCTTAGCATCTTCCGGTGCCATCTTAATCTGGTTATACCCGCTGAATCCATCCATTAGTGAAAAAATTTTGTGTCCTGAGGTTGCATCCACTATGGTGTCAATGTTGGGCAGAGGGAAGTCATTCTTTGGGCAGACTTTATTGAGATCGCGATAGTCTACGCACACGCGGATTTGCCTAGTCTTCTTTCTGACATACACAATGTTTGCGAGCCATGTCGGATGTTGGGTCGGTTTGATGAACCCTGCTTTCAGCAACTTTTACACTTCTACTTTAATTTGTACTTCCAGATCAGGATGAAATATTTGTTGCCTTTGCTTCTTTGGCTCTGATGCGGAATGCACATGGAGGTGGTGGCTTACTAATCCAACAGTGAGTCCCGACATTTTACTATAATCCCAAGCAAAGACATCCCGAAACTCCTTGAGCAATTCTACTAGAGAATTCTTAGTTTTGTCAGGCAGTGTATTGCTTATGAAGGTTGGTCACGGAGTTGTGTCGTCGCCTATGTCCACTTCGCACAAACCATACTCCGATCGCGGATTCATTTTGACTGTTTCAGGATCAGTGACAAGTTTTCTTTGCACACTTGCCTTATCTGTCCCGGGGTCAGTGCCAACTGTGCAAGATTCTGACTCCCAATCCCGTCATAATTTTATACTACTCGCCCCTCGGGCATCTTGACTCGCGACTAGCTTACTTCTTTGAGCTTCCGCTTAGTCAAACCTCCCTCTTCCAGTTCTTCCCATTTTGGTAGTGGTGTAGAAAAAATGCCGGGTCCATCTTCTTCACTATTTTTTGAGAAATAGACTGCATCCGCAAAATGGGCCTCAGATGGGCAAAAAGGGCTCTTAGACGCCTTTACAGTCATTATTCCTTCTCCCCAATTGGCCTTCATCACTTGATGATAGGATGATGGCACTACACCATATGCATGTAACCATGGTCTTCCTAACAACAATTGATATGAAGGTTCCCCTTGAATGACATGAAACTTGGTGGGCCCCCTGATTTTCCTAACTTTAAGATCCAATGTCACGAATTCCATGGTGGCCTGTTGGTCTCCATTGAAACCAGTAACTGCAATGGTATGATTTACAGTCTTGTTTTTAGGAAAATAGATCATTCACAAAGTGGCCAGCGGGATTAAGTTGACTGACGCTCTTCCATCCAAGAAAGCTCGTTTCATCTCTCAACCATTCACAATAGCTGGTACATATAGAGGCCGATTGTGAAAGAATGGCACTTGTCTGTCTGCTTCAGAAAATATAATCTTACTGGAGTTTTTCTCATGTTGTGGAATCACGATATTATGATTAAGAGCGACAATTGTTTGTTCTTTTAAGAACTCCTTCACATGTTTCTGTATTGGGAGCTCGTTGAAGAAAACATCTATCTTAGCATTCTCCTTTGCTTCATGCGCTGGCGGGCATTCATACTTGATGGCATTTGTCATTTCCTTAGTACTGTCTCTGGCGGCCACTATAGCCACATGTGCAGGAAAGGGCTCATGAACTACATTCTTTGCCACTTCCAAGTCACCTGATGCTATTTTACGGTGTACCAATCCACGAAATGCCCAACATCTAATCAGGGAATGCAGAACGGACCTGCGATAGGGGTAGTAGTTGTTCTTCATCCTTTCCTCTCTTGTCGGCACCTTTTGCACTGAAAGTAGCGATATAACATGATCTGCAATCCACTGATTTAGCAAAGCAACTGCTTCCTTTTCACTGAAAGGTAAAGGAGGTGGTTCAAACCTCCTAGCACGCTCTTCCCTGAGCCTTTCGTTCTGCATTGCTGCTACCATTGCCACTCGCCTAACACTGATATTTGGTCGTGTCGGGGGAGCCAAAACTTCTCCCAATCTTCGTACATTATCAACAAGTGTAGAAAAAGTTTTGAACTTGTGATTGACCAAATGCACTCTATATTCTCGTAGTATTCCTTCTATACAAATTTTGATCAATTGAAGCTCGGAAATTAATTCATGGCACTGCAAAGCAGCCTCGCGAAATCTCTTGACATAAATGGTCGCCTCCTCCCAAAAACATTGCATTTGCCTTGTAAGTGAAATCATTGAGACCTCTTCGTCTGCCTGGAAGAACTTGGCGTAGAACTTGATCACCATATCCGTCCAACTGGATACTGAAGCCGGAGCGAGACCAGTATACCATGTGTATGCAGTTTCTGTTAGAGACTTGGAAAATGCTCTAAGTTTCAAATACTCGTCATTTCTGTGGGGTCCCAGAGCGTCCGCGAACCTGGATATGTGCTATCTTGCATTTCCCTTTTTGCCTTCAAATTGATGGAAGCTTAGTGTTCCATAGTCTTCAGGATAAGGTAAAGCCATAATACTGGGATGGTACGGTGGGGCAATTTCCACTTCTTCTATTTTAGATTTCTCATTCAAGATAACCCGTAGCTGCTCCTTGGTGATATATGACTCTTTCTCAAGTGGCTCTGCTCACGCTCGCGGTGCCTCCCGAAAAAGCTCATGTACTGATATTTCTGGCAATGTATGATCATTCATCTGTGGTAATTCCAGATTCGGTACTGAAATACGCGAGGCCTTCATGAAGTAAAGTATGGCCTTTTGCATTTCTTGAATGCTGAGAAGAGTTTGCAACAGAGGTGATGACAATTCTGGTGAATTCTGTACTGGCTCTGCCATCGGAGGAGTCTCTGCCTGAGCCACACTAGCGTTTGCGCAACGACGCTATTTTCGTGCTGGTGGGACTGTTTCACCTCTTTGTGTTTGTGCTGCTGTTTCTTCTTCAACTTGCTCGGTGTGCCGGGTCGGTGGACGACCTCTCCGACGGGTTTGACGAGGCTCAACTTGTGTAGAAGACATCTTCTCCCTAGTGAAGTTGCCTTTAATGTAGGGGTTCGATTTAAATAGATAATTTAGAGATAGGTTCCACACAAGATTGTTAGGAAAATAATGGTGCTTGGGATTTTATTGCTTTTGCTTGCTTTACAGAGAAATGAAAGAGAAATGGAAGAGAAAATAACAGTTACAAATGATTGCGAAATACTTTCTCTCTCTAGAAATTTCTCTGCCTTAGTCTCCGAAAGTCCCCTTCAAGTGAGCTCTAGCTCCTCTATTTGTAGACGTAAGTGTCCAGTAGATCCTCGCGGATTGTCCTTGCCACGTTAGCACTATCCCGCTTAGTCTCCGAAAGTCCCCTTCAAGTGAGCTCTAGCTCCTCTATTTATAGACGTAAGTGTCCAGTAGATCCTCGCGGATTGTCCTTGCCACGTTAGCACTATCCCGCGACATGGATCCTAAAATACCAATCTGCGTCATAAATACCGTACACAATATCATCTCGCGACCTAAACTACACAATACCGATTCGCGTAATCCCTTGCGCGGATCATACTGTACCCCGTGCCTTGTGATCCGCGCTGTTTCATCGCGGATCTGATTTTTCCTTAGCCAAGGAACCATAATGTTATAGCTTTCCTGGGTCATGACCTTTTGTATGCATATCTTTTTCATGACCCTGAGTACTATCGGCCTCTCTAAGGTACTTTTGCTTAGAACGGTGTAAATAGGGTCGCGACCCACTATTTACATATCCCAAGTATTTCCCCAGATTTCCGAATAGTACTCCTTACGCGAGCAACATATAGGGCTATGAGTTCAAATATGAGCTATAAGCACATCAGTCCCTCATACCTCCCTCTGTATAATGCTAGATCTCGCGTACAAACCTTATTTGTGCCATTTTCCCAAATAATCTTTTATTTGGGCCAGTTTCCCAAATAAACCAAACATTGGGCCAATTTCCCAAATAAATAAATCCTTGGGCCAATCTCCCAAAATAAGTCAATGTTCGCGGATTACCCTTTTCGAGAGTCACCCCCTTTACAAGGATTTGTTTTAATGTCACTCAATTTAACTCAATTTAACTAATTTGAATGGAGGATTTAGTAAATTTTACTAAATTGAAGTCTATTGCACTCAATTTAACTTAATTTTACCACTTTGAGTTGATGATTTGTCTCAATTTCACTCATTTAAACTCTATGTAAATACATTAAATTGAGAATTTTGTCAATTTCACTAATTTGAATTGGGGATCTACCCAATTTCACTTAATTGAAGTCAATTTAACTCAATTTTACTAATTTGAATTGGGGATTTAGTCAATTTTACTAAATTGAAATCAATTGCACTCAATTTAACTTAATTTCACTACTTTGAATTGAGAATTTGTCGTAATTTCACTCAATTTTACTCAATTTCACTAATTTGAATTGGGGATCTAGTCAATTTTACTAAATTGAAGTCTATTGCACTCAATTTAACTTAATTTCACTACTTTGAATTGAGGATTTGTCGTAATTTCACTCATTTAAAGTCAATGTAACTACATTAGATTGAGAATTTTGTCAATTTTACTAATTTGAATTGTGGATCTACCCAATTTCACTTAATTAAAGTCAATTTAACTCAATTTCACTAATTTGAATTGGGTATTTAGTCAATTTTACTAAATTGAAGTCAACTGCACTCAATTTAACTTAAATTGACTACTTTGAATTGATGATTTTTCTCAATTTCACTCAATTTTACTAATTTGAATTGGGAATTTAGTCAATTTTACTAAATTAAAGTCAATTGCACTCAATTTAACTTAATTTCACTACTTTGAATTGAGGATTTGTCTCAATTTCACTCATTTAAAGTCAATGTAACTACATTAAATTGGGAATTTTGTCAATTACACTAATTTGAATTGGGGATTTACCTAATTTCACTTAATTGAAGTCAATTTTACTAATTTGAATTGGGGATTTACCCAATTTCACTTAATTGAGAAGTAGTCATTATATGAAAATTTTAGGTGGAACAAAAAGTTACATATATTGAGACAAAAGGTTTACGTTATGAAATAAAAGTTTTACTCGGTGCAATATATGTTTTACTTACGAAACAAAGGTTTTACTTTACGAAATAAAAGTTTTACATTACATTCTGGAGTGGTCGTTATTTGTAAATTGAGAAGTGCTAATTATTATAACATTTTAGGCGGAACAAAAAGTTACATATATTGAGCCAAAATGTTTACGCTATGAAATAAAAGTTTTACTCGGTGCAATATAAGGTTTACCTATGAAACAAAAGTTTTACATTACATTCTAGAGCATTCCTTATTTGTAAATTGAGATGTGCTTATTATTTGAAAATTTTAGGTGGAACAAAAAGTTACATATATTGAGCCAAAATGTTTACGCTATAAAATAAAAGTTTTATTCGGTGCAATATAAGTTTTACCTACGAAACAAAAGTTTTACTTTACGAAATAAAAGTTTTACATTACATTCTGGAGTGTTCGTTATTTGTAAATTGAGAAGTGGTCATTATTTGAAGATTTGTAAATTGTAATACAGTGCGTTGCACTTATGTTACAATTTATGGTGATTTGAGTTACAATTCTGATATAGTTTCAGAACAGGTAAAAAAACCTTCAAATCAATTTTAATACTTTGAATTACGAATTTAGTCCATTATTTGATTTTCTTCATGACAAGCTACACTCCATCAGACAAAATTCAAGCCTTTTCCTTCATATTGAATAGACTTTTTTATGAAATACGAAAAATTTCTATTGAATAAATCTATTCAAGAGAAATTTTTATTGAATAAATCTATTCAATAGAAATTTTTCGTATTTCATAAAAAAATCTATTCAATATGAAAGGAAATTCTGGAATTTTGGATGTATTTTTTGTATGATATTTTGGGCAAAAACAATTTCCCATCCAAATATCGTGATTATAGAAATAGTTTTTTATTTATTGTATGTTAATTGAAAAAAATTAAATTCAAATATCGTGATATTAGGTCATAAAAGTGTTCTTTTCTTTAAACAATTAAGCATTTTATGATGATAATTATTTATTTTATTGATAATGAATAATTTGTGATATTTGATCATAGTAGGTCCATATATAATATTATGATATTTTTAATTTTTTATTTCATATGAATTTTTTTATTGACAGTGAATATTATGATAGTATTTATTTGGGATGAATTTGTATAGGGGTCCTTTATGTAATTTTATTATTTTAGGAAGAATGATTTGTAAATTTGGTCAATTGGTATTCCCAAATGGGAATTGAAGTTATTTAATATTTTTTTAATGTGGGAATTAGTATAGGGGTTCTTTTATGTAATGTTATTATTTTAGGAAGAATGGTTTATAAATTTGGCCCATTAGTATTAGCAAATGTGAATTGAAATTGTTTAATATTTTATTTTTGTCTTTGCCTGCACTACAGCCCTGTGGTGAGAGAAAGACCGGAGGTGATTCACTTTAATACTAAATTATGTTAGTTAGACATTTAAAATATCTAAATATATACAGATGTAAATATATAAAATTAGTAATTCTATCTCTCTTTCCAATGTTAGCAAGTGATCGGAAACACCAGCATCGAAGGTGAATAAAACAAGGAAACATATATTAAAGACAAAGGACAGAATTCCTTGTAAACGGGAAATTTTGAAGTTAATGCCTGAAACTTTGTAAAAAAATAAAAAAAATATTTTTCTCTAATAAAATAATATTATGCAATGTTTTTTAATTACCAAAGTATTTACTGTTTTCCTAAAATTATATATATACACGGTATTAGAGAGACACGCCATATAGAATTAATCATAAATATAAAGTAAAAATAAATACAATATAACAATTAGGGTGATTTACAGGAACCTCCCCTGAGGTTTGCCAAAAAATCAAGGACCTCCCCTATTATTTGAAAATTGTCAGCTACCTCCCCTGCCGTTAAATTGCCTAACAAAAGTGAAGTAAAATTACGAAAATACCCCCAAACATATATTTTTATATTTCAAACTTAATGTTTTTATATATATTTTACTATAATTGGTAATTCAAAAATAAATATTTCGGCATTAATTTTTTATTTTGAAATAAATATAAAAATAATCGTTATATAAAAAAATTATAAACAAAATATATATATATATATATATATATATTTTACTATAAACGAATTCTTTTTTTATTTATGCCGAAATAAAATTTTAAGGTTGAAATAAAAAAAAAAATTGACTTACCAATTAGGGTATATTATTTTCTCACTTTTAACATTATTATCTAGTTATATATATAAGAATATATATATTTTTAACTACCAATTATAATAAAATGTAAAAACATTTAAGTCCAAAATATAGAAAAATATTTCGAACTACTGTAGATGCAGAAAAATAGATAATGAAAATAGGTTAAAAATTGGATTCCTTTATTCATCCTTTAACCCTGTATTTATACATAAATTAGATAAATGGGTCAAGCCCATTTACCGAAGTTTATCAATCCCTTAAGTCATGAGATTTGATAAACTCTATTCCTTGTTGGACTTTATTATCCATAATTAGGGCAAATCCTTGACTTGTGGATCACTCACTTTCTAGAAACTTCCATGGGCCTATTATCCCCATGGCCCATCAGTACTTTGGCCCATCAGCCTTTCGCCCATTAATCCTTCGGCCCATCAATCATGCGGCCCATCAATCCTATGGCCCATCTATATTGGGCCATGTAATTTCTGACTATTACACAGGCCCCTGAGGTTATGGGCTTATGATTCACACCATAGCCCATGACCGAAATTACATATACACATATATACATTAACACCTTTATGGGGAATGATGGTGGTGAGTTGACATATCTTCATTTGGCATTTAATTGCATTTCAAAATATGAGGCCAAAACTTCCTCAATCCTCGCACCATGACGGCTCATCGTGCAATGTGTGACCTTCGGGCTTCGTGTAGACTTTTGGCATGCTCCCTTCTTGCTATAAAACCCACTCTAAGCTATTTGATTTCTTTATTCTTTTCATTCACAATTTTTTGCTCTTGCCTCTTTGTCTCAACTTTTGCTCCTGGAACTCATCTCTCTTTCATTCCTGCAATTTTTTCTGTCGGTATTTAAGAACCTCCATCAGAACAGACGTCTACCTCTGCCCGAAGCTCTTCCTGCCTTTTCATTATCAACTGAGTAAATCGGATAGTACTCCCCTCTTTTTTATTTTCATCTCTGCCTCCCATCTGTCTCTTCTACCTTTCTGGAACTATGTCCGGTATAGATGATACTAGGTCAGTGCATGAGGTCGTTCTGTCCTCTGTAACCGACACCGACCCTACCAGTAGTGATAGCCCTTCTTCTATCCGTCAAGAGGCTCCTGTCCCAAAAATAGTCCCTTTAAATGTTGACCTTCCGGGTTCGTCAATGAATCCAGGAACACCCGCTCCAAGGGTTTTTCATTCTTTTCATTCACAATTTTTCGCTCTTGCTTCTTTGTCTCAACTTTTGCTCCTGGAACTCATCTCTCTTTCATTCCTGCAATTTTTTCTATTGGTATTTAAGAACCCCCATCAGAACAGACGTCTTCCTCTACCCGAAGCTCTTCCTGCCTTTTCATTATTAACTGAGTAAGTCGGATAGTACTCCCCTCTTTTTAATTTTCATCTCTGCCTCCCATCCGTCTCTTCAACCTTTCTGGAACTATGTTCGGTAGTGATGATACTAGGTCAGTGCAGGAGGTCGTTCTGTCCTCTGTAACCGACACCGACCCTACCAGTAATGATAGCCCTTCTTCTATCCGTCAAGAGGCTCATGTCCCAAAAATAGTCCATTTAAATGCTGACCTTCCGGGTTCGTTAATGAATCCAGGAACACCCGCTCCAAGGGGTTCTCATGATGATGACGAATCTATGAACCCCAAGCCTTCTGAACCCTTCATGGTAGCCCCTCTTAAGGAAACAAGGCCCGAGGTGGACGTAAAACATCTTCGGGCTGAGACCGGTGTACTTGGTGATGTCGATGTGGCCCCTTACCCAGGCTATTTAGATTTCTCTAAGAGTGAGGGACTTCAACCAGGTTGCATTTTGTTATTGGCGGTTCATCTTAAAGTCTTAAGATTTCCTCTTCACCCTTTCTTCCATTACGTGTTTTTTATGTTAGGGTTGCACCCCCTTCAACTCAACCCGAACAATCTTAGGATTATGTCCATGCTTCTATTATACAATAGGGATCTAGACCTTAATCTAGGTTTAGTCGACTTGCTTCTCTGCTATTTTTTCCAAAATGCCAGAGAAAGTAAGGGTAAATACAACCTCTTTCCCTTCTAGGGTCGGGGTCTATGTTCTGGTACGGAGAAGTCAGATAAAGGGTGGAAAGAGAGAATGGTAGTCGTTAGCGGTAATTGGTTTTACCCGTTCTCTCTGACATTCCCGATCCCACATACCTTTGGTGCTATTCACTTGCCTATCTACCGTCCCCTCCAGAAAGCTTCCTGTTTTTATGAGTTCTGTGATTTACATCGGGGGGAATACGCATACAGATTTCTAGGTTATGAGGATAAAGAAATTCCCTTATCCCTCATAAAAGAATGGATAGCCCTTCTGAAGGCCAAGATCTGGAGCAATGTCCGATCTGCCACTACCCTTCTGACTCAGGCCAATCTGGAGATGATTTCTAACTTGGGCGCTGCTATTGACAAGATGGATTTTCCCGTTAGATCCCTTTCAGCCAGATGCACTTAGGTTACTGAAGGGATGAACCTGGTTGACGTTGTACCGCTCTCGACAGCACCCCCGGCGCTTCCAGTACCTCCGCCCGCACAAAGTCCCGTAGATCCACCTCAGCTTCCTCTTACAAATCCTCCCATCATGAGGTCTCGATCTAGTGTGGGTGTTGGAGCAGCCAACAAAAGACCAAGAACCCAAATTGCTAATGCCTCTACGAGCAAAACTCTTTAGGCTCAGGATACCCCACGTACCGCCATCCCTTGGGAGCCGAAGTTCCTCCTCCTCGATGGGACTCCGGTCTGCGCCGATCATCTCACCATCTGCCAGCCAGAAGCTCTACGGGCTATGGTGAAGGGGATTTGGACTCCGACCGATAGGGCTGCTCAGTCGAAAATCTCCAGGACTGAGCTTCTGAAAAAGACCTCCACAATGGCCATGGAGGTTGGTAACTATCATGCATTTCTTTTTCCACTTTAATTCATTATTTACACTTTGTTATGCACTAACATGTACTTTTTCCCCTATCTGCGTAGCTTCTTTATGGGATCCAAGCCTACAATAATGCTATGGAGTCCGATGTCCGAGAAATGGCCAAGATTCAGGCTCAACTTTAGCAAAATAACGAGCATCGTGTCGCTCTGGTAAAAGAGGCAGATGGTCTTCGCCAGAGCGTATCTGAGCACAAGAGCCTTCTAGAGACCGAGGAGGCTAAGAAGAGGGCTTTAGCTGCCGAACTAGCAGAGGCAAAGGCAGCCTACCAAAAGATAGCTGCCGAAAAGGCGGAGTCAGATAATCTTCTAGCTCTTGAGTGATCCAAGGTAGAGGTGTGCCGTTTGGGTGGTCTGAACATGCACAATCGCTACGTCACCATCTACGACGTTCGATCGGTTAGAGCATGGCGGGATAGGCATGAAATCGAGCACATTCCCTTAACATATCGGGAGTTCAAGACTGCTAAGGAGTTTAATGCTTTTATGGGAGTGTCTCTTCCTTACAAGGACCCACCCGCTTCTGAAAATGAGAAGCAGTTTGCTGCTATCTTGAAGGGAGAATACTATCCTCCCCTGAGTAGAATAGGACTTAAGTTTCTCTGTACTTCATTATGTACTTACCCCTTTTTTAGAAGGGTGTTTTTGTAGTTTCTATCCTTTTTTTTAATGAAAAAGGACTTTCCCAGTTTAGTGGTATTTTGTTCTTGTTGTTTTGGTTTTAGTAAAATTTTCTGTTTTGATATTTAGTCTTCGGGCATCTGGCCCCTAAGACTTGTTTTTGTCCTCTAGCTAGTTCAAATCAAGCTCAAACTGAACACTTAGGAAATTTTTTAATTAAATACGAAGCCTTCGGGTATATGGCCCCTGAGACTTGTTTTTTGCCCTCTAGTTAGTTCAAATCAGGATTGAACTCAACACTTAGGAAAATTTTTAATTAAATATTTTAGTCTTCAGGCATCTGGCCCCTGAGACTTGTTCTTGCCCTCTAGCTAGTTCAAATCAGGTTTGAACTCAACACTTAGGAAAATTTTCAATTAAATATTTTAGTCTTCGGGCATCTGGCCCCTGAGACATGTTCTTGCCCTCTGGCTAGTTCAAATCAGGTTTGAACTCAACACTTAGGAAAATTTTTAATTTAATATTTTAGTCTTCGGGCATCTGGCCCATGAGACTTGTTCTTGCCCTCTGGCTAATTCAAATCAGGTTTGAACTCAACACTTAGGAAAATTTTCAATTAAGTATTTTGCCTTCTCATAAATATGAGTATAAAAATAGACTGTATCTTTATTCAAAGAACTTGAGAATTATGAAATAGAGGTGCCGAACATCGGGCACATATGCTTTATTATAACCAACAAAAGGTGTCATGTGCGAGACACAATTCTTTATTTTACTGTTTAATCAAGAAAAAAAACTACCTAAGGATAATACCTCTTCAGCCGATAGGCGTTCTGAGAGTAGGACTCAATGCGTCATGTCTCATTCTTCTGTGCCCGATAAGCACCGCGTTCGATGACCTCAATTATTGTATAAGGTCCCTCCCATGTCTCCCGTAACTTGCCAATAATTCCAATATTTCTTTTGAGTACCATATCGCCTACCTGAAACTCTCTTCTCTTGACTTTCTGATTAAACCGTGCCCTGACTTGTTGCTGATAGGCATCCAGCCTTATCCCGACAAATTCTCTTCTTTTTTCCAGTAGGTCCAAATCATGGGCTAGGTGCTGATTGTTTGGGCCTTCTTCCCAGGCTTGACTTCTTAAAGTAGGTACCTTCAATTTGGTCAGGATAACGGCTTCGGCACCATAGGCTATGGTGAAAAAGAAGCCCCTATTGGTTGTCTTGGAGTAGTCCGATAGGACCATAATACTTTGGGCAATTTCTCCAACTAGGCTCCTTTTGCCTCTTCAAGCTTTTTCCTAAGTGTATCAAAAATTATTATGTTTATCCTTTTAGTGTGCCCATTTCCCTGTGGATAGCCGATGAAAGAAGTGTTCTGATTGATCCCATGTTTTGCTAGGAACGCTTGAACTTTCTTGTTGTCCAAGTTAGTGCCATATCCAACATTATAGTTCGGGGTAGACCGAATCTATAAATGATGTGACTCCAAATGAAATTTATAACGTGGATACTTTTGATAGTGGAGTATGACTCGGCTTCCACCTACTTGGTAAAGTAATCCGTAGCCAGAAGAACATGTGTGGTAGATTGTATAGCTTGCGGGATAGGACCCACAATATCTATACCCCATCGGGCAAATGGGTGAGGGATAATTGTTGGGTTTAGTAATTCCGGAGGTGGATGAATGACATCTCCATGAAATTGGAACTTTTTAGAGTGTCGGGTGTAGACCTCAGCGTCCCTTGATAGATAAGGCCAGAAGTATCCCCGGGTGAGAACTTTATGGGCTAAAGACCTTCCTCCGGAATAATTGCCACATGATCCAACATGTATCTCTTCCATGACCGCAGAAGCTTCGGTAGGTGTGAGACATCTTAAATATGGCCCGGAGAAAGAATTACGGTATAGTTGGCCGTTGTATAAAGCATATCTGGCGGCTTTCATTCTTATCTTCCGGGCCTCTAGTTTTGACTCAGGTAACGCACCGGTCCTTAAATAATCTGCTATAGGGTTCATCTAGCTTAGCTCCCAAGGAATGACCATCACGTCTTCGGAGGGCTCCAAGCTTGATTAGACGATGAAGTCCACTGGTGCTATTCGAGTCATACTTTTCCCTGTTGTGGAGGCCTGGTTAGCCAAACGATCTTCCATGACATTATCCCCTCTCGGGATCTGTTCAAAGGTTAACTGCTGGAATTCCTCGGCTTCTTTTAGTACCAAATTCCTGTATGCTTCCATTTTAGGCCTCGGGTTTCATACTCCCCCTTTACCTACCATATGACCAAATAGGAATCACCCCGTATCTCTGCTTTCTGTAATGAAGGCTTCGGGCCAACCGAATCCCTGCTAGAAGGGCCTCATACTCGGCTTCGTTGTTGGAGGCAGGAAACTCCAATCGAACGGACTGCTGAATTTTAGTGCCATCTGGTGTCACGAGCTCTACATCGATCACTGATTCGTTGACATTTGATGATCCGTCTACGAACAAAACCCATAAGCCAGGTTTATTTTCTTCTAAAGAGTCTGTAGTTTCTGTTTCCAACAGAAAGTCAGCTATCGTTTATCCTTTGATGGCAGTTCGGGGGACATAGGTTATGTAAAAAATCCCAAGTTCTATTGCCCATTTGGATACTCTCCCTGATAACTCAGGTTTAATCATTATGGATCTGATCGGGGTTGCAGTTGGCACCACGATCGGGTGTGCTTCGAAATAATGTCGAAGACGTCGCTTTGCATTGATTAGTGATAGTACCAGTTCTTCTTGTTTTGAATAATGGGTTTCTGCATCATCAAGTGCTTTTCTGGTGTAAAAGACTGGTATCTAGTACCCCTTGCCCTCCTTGACTAGAGCGGCGCTGGTATATGTTACAGATATGGCTAGGTATAAGTGTAACGGCTCGTCTGCTTCTAGGGTTACCAGTATAGGAGGCTTTGCCATATAGCTTTTGAGTTTTTTTAGGGCTTCTGATTGCTCCGGCCCCCAGACCTTTCCTTTTGACGCCTTTATAGCATGAAAGAATGGCCGACACCAATCCGTTAAGCGAGAGATGAAATGGCTGAGGGCTGCTACTCTTTCGGTCAGTACTTGGATCTCCTTCCGGGACTTTGGCTATGCTGACTCCATGAGATCTTTGACCTGTGCTGGGCGAGCTTGTATTCCTGTTCGATCAATTATGTGTCCCAAGAATTGGCTCGAGGATACTCCGAAAGAACATTTGGATGGGTTGAGCTTCATCTTGTATTTTCTGAGGGTGTCGAATACCTGCTGCAGATTGGTCAGGTGACCATTTTTCGCCTTGCTTTTGACCACCGTGTCATCAATGTAGGCTTTTATGGTAGACCCCATCATGCCCTAGAAAACCTTGCTGACCAACCTCTGAAAGGTTGCACCTGTATTTTTTAGTCCGAAAGGCATAACTGTGTAACAATATGTACCTGATTCAGTGATGAAGGTAGTTTTTTCCTCGTCATCTGGGTTCATTCGTATCTGGTTATACCAAAAGTATGCATCCAGAAAACTCAAGCGCTCGATGGTGACATCTACCATCTGATCGATCTTTAATAGGGGAAAACAATCCTTCGGGCATGCTCTATTCAGGTTAGTGAAGTCCACGTACACCCTCCATTTCCCGTTCTTCTTCTGAACCTGTAATAGTCAAAAAGTACATGGCCCAACAAGGATGGACCACAGGACTGATGGGCCGAATATGGATGGGCCGAAGACAGATAGGTCGAAAAAATAATGGGCCGATATAATTCTCTAGAAGATGAGTGATCCATAAGTCGGGGAGTTGTCCTACTTATGGAAAAGACTCCAAAAAAGAAAAGAGTTTATCAAATCCCATGATTTAAGGGATTTATAAACTTGGGTCAATGGGCTTGAATCATTTACCAAATTCTGTATAAATACATAGCCAAAGATTGAATAAAGGATCCAATTTTCAACCCAATTATTATTGTGTATTTTTCTACATCAACACAATTGACACCATCTGTGGGAAAGACTATTATTGAAATCTTTCTTTTTAATAGCCTCCCATTCTTTACGAAGAGCTTAGATTTACACCATCCATGACGGTTATCACCCATTCGCAGCAATCCGAGTTACCTCTGAATGGAGGCCAACCTTCGCAAACCGAAGATCCGATCAGGCGAGCCTTAGAGGAAAGAACCGCCAAATTGGAGAGGCAAAACGCCGAGTTGGTGGCCAAACTGACCCTGTTGCAAAACCTTCGAGAAACCCTAAACGGCGAACAATCCAACCAGCAGGAGCGGTCCGCAAGCCACCAATCAGAAAGGGACAACCACTACGCAAATTCCAATAACGATATGGAGGAACACGCAGAATCATCCCTGCAAGTGCTTGGGATGCACAATCCCGAGGAGACTCTGACCATGAAAAAGTTGGAGGAGATTATGATCAGATTCCAAAGGGAGGTGGTTAAAGAACTGAAGATTCAGACCCCAAATGATTTGGCCTCTGAGGCATCCATCGACGCTGTACAGACTCCATTCACCCTGACGATCACCAGTGTGCCCTACCCGGAGAGGTTCAAGCTGCCAAAATTTACCCTGTTAGACGGTACAAAAGATCCGACGGAACACATCTACCACGTCCATACAAAAAGGAATGTATACAATGAGAATGAAGCCTTACTCTGTAAAGTCTTTCCCACCAGCCTGACTGAAGCAGCCCTGCTATGGTTCAGGAAACAACCACCCCGATCCATTGGAAGCTGGCTCGGACTCTGTGGGTTGTTCATCGCCTAGTACTTCGGCAATAAAAGACAAAGAAAGACCATCTCCAGTCTATTTACCATGATCCAAGAAAAAGGTGAATCCCTGAAAAGCTTTGTCTCGCGATTCAATATGGAGATGTCTTCAATTGACAATTGCGATCAGCACTCAATTGTTGAGGCTTTCAGAATGGCCTTGATCCCTGGAACCAAGTTCCATCAGTCTTTGGTCAAGAGGCCACCTGTAAACATCGGGGAACTCAATTCTAGGGCACAAGGGCACCTTCAGATAGAAGAGGAACTGGCCATATGCCAAAGAATAATAGCCTTTGCAAGCATAGAAACAAGAGTATTCGAACTAAAAGTTAAGGATCGGGCAACCGATCGGAAGCGACCAGGCGCTCCTCCTGCACCCTCCCCAGTCCCAGAGAAATGTCAGAGATTTGAAGACAAGATTACTCCATTAAAGGTTACCCTGGCCAAACTGTATCAGGAGACTAAGGGTAAAAGAATCTTTCGGTCACCACCACCCATCAGATAACCAATGGACCAGAGAGACATGTCAAGACATTGTGCCTTCCATGGCGAGTACAGACACCATGCCAATGAGTGAAAAAGCCTTAGGAGGCAAGTAGAAGCCATGATAACAAAAGGGAAATTGACGGAGTACGTTGCCAAGGAGGGTACCCGACCAGATCAAACATTAAACACGCTCACCATGGGAACAGTGGGACAGCCCGTAAGAGTCATTCACATGGTTCACGATGGCCCAAGTCGGTCAGAAAAAGAGGAAGCCCGTAGATTCCAGATGTGTTAAGCCCAGAAACTGCGAAAGGTTGGGGAAATCAGCGAGTTCTGAATTCCGAAAGAGGATGCCCGAATAACTTTTTCTTCTGCAGACATGCAGAACATTCAATCACCACATGACGATCCCTTGGTTATCTCCCTCATGGTCTCAAATTGCCTAATCAATAGGGTAATGATTGACCCAGGAAGCAACGCGAACATTATTACCAAATGGGCCTTTGAGAAGTTAGAGATCAACCCTTATGAGATAGTCCTTTTTAGAAGCCCGATAGCCGGATTTGATGGCAGAATAATGGAACCAGTGGGAGAGATCCAACTGCCAGTTAGAACAGTAAGGTGCACGCTCAGAGAAACTTTTGTGGTGGTGGATGTCAAACCCTCATATAATCTCCTTATGGGTGGGGGTTGGATCCATCGGATGCACGAAGTTCCTTCAACCATGCATCAAGTCATGCGGTGCATCGATCCAAACGGAATTGATGTGATTGACATCAGGGGAGATCAAGTAGCAGCCAAGGAATGTTACGTTATCACCATGAAAGGTCTGAGGAAAAGGACAGAACCGGAACGAGAATCACGATCCAAGGCGGTACCCGATGATCAATAACAATTACGGGAGGAGGGTGCGGGGTCATAAATAACAGCTAAACCTTTTCTAGAAGTTCAGATCTACCCCGATCACCCTGAAAGGTTGACTTATATTGGTTCTGGCCTCAATGCACAAGAAAAGAAAGAAATGGAGGCCCTCATACGCTCCAATGCTAACGTATTTTCTTGGGGGAATATAGATATGACTGGCATCAATCCGTCAATATCCTAGCATTCCCTTAACATGGATCCTGTCGCAAAACCCGTCAGGCAGAAATAAAGGCGAATGGGGGCTCACCGAAACCAGATCATAGCTGAAGAGGTTAATCGACTTCTTCAAGCAGGATTGATTAAGGAAGTACAGTATCCTTCCTCGATGGCAAACGTTGTTGTCGTTCAGAAGAAGAAAGGGAAATGTAGGGTGTGCGTGGACTTCATCGACCTGAACAGAGCATACCCAAAGGATTGTTTCCCCTTACCAAAGATCGATCAGATGGTAGATGCCATCGCATGATTCGAGCGCTTGAGTTTTCTGGATGTATACTCTGGGTATAACCAGATATGAATGAACCTAGATGATGAGGAAAATACCGCATTCATCACTGAATCAGGTACATATTGTTACACAGTTATGCCTTTCGGACTAAAAAATACAGGTGCAACCTTTCAGAGGTTGGTCAACAAGGTTTTCCAGGGCATGATGGGATCTACCATAGAAGCCTACATTGATGACACAGTGGTCAAAAGCAAGGCGAAAAGTGGTCACCTGATCGATCTGCAAGAGGTATTCGACACCCTCAGAAAGTATAAGATGAAGTTCAACCCATCCAAATGTTCTTTAGGAGTATCCTTGAGCCAATTCTTGGGACACATAGTTGATCGAACGGGAATACCAGCTAGCCCAGCACAGGTCAAAGCTCTCATGGAGTCAGCAGAGCCAAGGTCCCGAAAGGAGATCCAAGTACTAACCGAAAGAGTAGCAGCCCTCATCCGTTTCATCTCTCACTTAACTGATCGGTGCCGACCATTCTTTCATGTTATAAAGGCAAAAAAATGAGAGGCCTGGGGGTCGGAGCAATCAGAAGCCCTGAAAAAACTCAAAAGCTATACGGCAAAGCCTCCTATACTGGCAACCCTAGAAGCAGATGAATCGTTACACTTATACCTAGCCATATCTGCAACATCTACCAGCGTCGCTCTAGTCAAGGAGGGCAAGGGGTACCAGATACTAGTCTTCTACACCAGCAAAGCCTTTGTTGATGCAGAAACCCGTTATTCAAAACAAGAAAAACTGTGACTATCACTGATCAATGCAAAGCGACGTCTTCGGCATTATTTTGAAGCACACCTGATCGTAGTGCCAACTGCAACCCCGATTAGATCCATAATGGCGAAGCCTGAGTTATCAGGGAGAGTATCCAAATGGGCAATAGAACTAGGGATTTTTTACATAACCTATGTCCCCTGAACTGCCATCAAAGGACAAGCGGTAGCTGACTTTCTGTTGGAAATAGAAACTACAGACTCTTTAGAAGAAAATGAACCTGGCTTATGGGATGTGTTCGTGGACGGATCATCAAATTTCAATAGAGTAGGGATCGGTGTAGAGCTCATGACACCAGATGGCACTAAAATTCAGCAGTCCATTCGATTGGAGTTTCCTGCCTCCAACAACGAAGCCGAATATGAGGCCCTTCTAGCAGGGATTCAGTTGGCCCGAAGCCTTCAAGTACATAAATCAAAAATATGAAGTGATTCCCAGTTGGTCGTAAGGTAGTTAAATCGGGAGTATAAAACTCGAGAGCCTAAAATGGAAGCGTACTGGAATTTGGTACTAAAAGAGGCCGAGGAATTCCAGCAGTTAACCTTTGAATAGATCCCAAGAGGGGATAATATCATGGCAGATCGTCTGGCTAACCAGGCCTCTGCAACAGGGGAAAATATGACTCGAATTGCACTAGTGGACTTCATCGTCTGATCAAGCTTGGAGCCCTCCGAAGACGTGATGGTCATTCTTTGGGAGCCAAGCTGGATGGACCCCATAACAGATTATTTAAGGACCGATGCATTACCTGAGTCAAAACCAGAGGCCCGGAAGATAAGAATGAAAGCCGCCAGATATGCTCTATACAACGGCCAACTATACCGCAAGTCTTTCTTCGGGCCATATTTGAGATGTCTCATGCCCTCCGAAGCTTCTGCGGTTATGGAAGAGATACATGTTGGATCATGTGGCAATCATTCTGGAGGAAGGTCTTTAGCCCATAAAGTTCTCACCCAGGGATACTTCTGGCCATATTTATCAAGGGACGTTGAGGTCTACACCTGACACTGCAAAAAGTGCAAATTTCATGGAGATGTCATTCATTGGCCTCCGGAATTATTGAACCCAACAATTATCCCTCACCTCTTTGCTCGATGGGGTATGGATATTATGGGTCCTCTCCCGCAAGCTATACAATCTACTACACATGTTCTTCAGGCTACAGATTACTTTACCAAGTGGGTGGAAGCCAAGGCATACTCCTCTATCAAGAGTAGCCATGTTATAAAGTTCATCTGGAGCCACATCATTTATAGGTTCGGTCTACCCCGTACTATAATGATGGATAATGGCACCAATTTGGATAACAGAAAAGTTTAAGCATTCCTGGCAAAGCATGTGATCAATCAGAACACTTCTTCCGTCGGCTATCCACAGGGAAATGGGCAGGCTGAAAGGATAAACAGAACAATTTTTGATATACTCAGGAAAAAGCTTGAAGAGGCAAAATGAGCCTGGTTGGAGAAATTGCCCGAAGTCTTATGGTCCTATCGGACTACTCCAAGACAACCAATAGGAGAGACTTCTTTAAGCCGTTATCCCAATCGAAATGAGAGTACCTACTTTAAGAAGTCAAGCCTGGGAGGAAGGTCCAAACAATCAGCACCTAGCCCATGATTTGGACCTACTAGAAGAAAGAAGAAAAGTTGTTGGGATAATGCTGACTGCCTATCAACAACAAGTCAGGGCACGATTCAATTAGAAATTAAAGAGAAGAGAATTTCAGGTAGGGGATATGGTGCTCAGAAGAAATATTGGGATTGTTGGCAAGTTACGGGAGACATGGGAAGGACCTTATACAATAATTGAGGTCATCGGACGCGGTGCTTATCGGGTGCGGAAGAACGAGACAGGCCGCATCGAGCCCAACTCTCAGAACGCTTATCGGCTGAAGAGGTATTACCTTTAGGTGGTTTCTTTTTCTTGTTAAAACAATAAAATAAAAATGTATCTCGTATATGACACCTTTTTACTGGTTATAATAAAGCATCTATGCCCGATGTTCGACACCTCTACTTCATGATTCTCAAGTTCTTATCAATAAAGATACATTCTATTTATACTATTATTTTATGAGAAGGCTTTATGTTTAAACGAAAATTTTCCTAAGTGTTGAGTTCAACCTGATTTGAACCAACCAAAGGGCAAAAACAAGCATCAGGGGCCATATGCCCGAAGGCTCCATGTTTAAGTAAAATTTTCCTAACTGTTGAGTTCAAACCTAATTTGAACCAACCAGAGGGCAAAAACAAGCCTCAGGGGCCATATGCCCGAAGACTCCATGTTTAATTAAAATTTTCCTAACTGTTGAGTTCAAACCTGATTTGAACCAACTAGAGGGCAAAAACAAGTCTTAGGGGCCATACGTCCGAAGGCTTCATGTTTAATTAAAATTTTCCTAAGTGTTGAGTTCAAACCTGATTTGAACTAACTAGAGGGCAAAAACAAGCCTCAGGGGCCATATGTCCGAAGGCTTCATGTTTAATTAAAATTTTCCTAAGTGTTGAATTCAAACCTGATTTGAACTAACCAGAGGGCAAAAACAAGCCTCAGGGGCCATATGCCCGAAGGCTCCACGTTTAAATGAAATTTTCTGAAGTGTTGAGTTCAAATCTAATTTGAACTAACCAGAGGGTAAAAACGAGTCTCAGGGGCCAGATGCCCGAAGACTAAATATTAAAGCAGAACTTTTTTACTAAAAACAAAACGACAAGAACAAAATACCACTAAACTGGGAAAGTTCTTTTTCATTAAAAAAGGATAGGAAACTATAAAAGCACCCTTCTAAAAGGGGGTAAGTACAGAGAACTTAAAAACCTATTCTACTCAAGGTGAGGATAGTCTTCTCCCTTTAAGATAGCAGCAAATCACTTCTCATTTTCAGAAGTCGGTGGGTCCTTGTAAGGCAGAGACACTCCCATGAAAGCATCAAACTCCTCAGCAGTCTTGAACTCCCGATCTGCCAAGGGAATGTGCTTCATTTTGTGCCTATCTTGCCACACTCTGACTGTTCGAACATCGCAGATGGTGGTGTACTGGCTGTGCATGTCCAGACCACCCAAATGGCACACCTCTACCTTGGACCGCTCAAGAGCCAGAAGATTTTCTGACTCCTCCTTTTCGGGATCTATCTTCTACTAGGCTGCCTTCGCCTCAGCGAGCTTAGCGGCTAAAGCCTTTTTTTCTGCAGCTAAAGCCCTCTTCTCAGCCTCTCCGGTCTTTAGAAGGCTTTTATGCTCAGAAACACTCTGGCGAAAACCATCCGCCTCTTTGACCAGAGCAACCCGATACTCGTTATTTTGCTGGAGTTGCGCCTACATCTTGGCCATTTCCAAGACATCAGACTCCATAACATTGTTGTAGGCCTGGATCCCATAAAGAAGCTACACAGAAAAAGGAAAAAAGGGCATGTTAGTACATAATGAGGTGAAGATAATGGACCAAGGTACAAAACAAAAATGAATTACCAACCTCCATGACCATTGTGGAGCTCTTTTTCAGAAGCTTAGTCTTGGAGATTTTCGACTGAGCAGCCCTATCGGCCGGAGTCCAAATCCCCTTCGCCATAAACCATAGAGCTTCTGGCTGGAAGATGGTGAGATGATCGATACAAATTGGAGTCCCATCGGGTAAGAGAAACTTTAGCTCCCAGGGAATAGAAGTACGGGGGACATCCTAAGCCTGAGAAGTTTCGCTCGTCGAGGCATCAGTAGTTTAGGTCCTAGGTCTTTTATTGGCCGCTCTACCACCTATACCAGATCGGGTCTTTGTGATTGGAGGATTTGCAGGAGAAGGATGAGGTGGATCTACTGGACTTTGTGCGGGCGAAGGTACTGGAAGCGCCGGGGGTGTCGTCGAGAGCGGTACAACGTCAACTAGGTTGACCCCATCAGGAACCTGAGTAAGTCTGGCAGAAAGGGGTTTGACGAGCAAATCCATCCAGTCAACAACAACACCGAAGTTAGAAATCATCTCCAGATTGGCATGAGTCAGAAGAGTAGTGGCAGATCGGATACTGCTCCATATATTGGCCTTCAGAAGGGAAATCCGTTCTTTTATGAGGGACAAGAGAATTTCTCTATCCTCATAACCTAGAAACCTGTATGCATATTCCCCTCAATGTAAATCACAGAACTCACAAAAACAGGAGGCTTTGTGGAGGGGATGGTAGACATGCAAACGAATAACACCGAAGGTATGGGGGATCGAGAATGTCAAAGAGAACGGGTAAAACCAATTACCGCTAACAACTACCATTCTCTCTTTCCACCCTTTATCTGACTTCTCCGTACCAAAACATAGACACCGACCCTGGAAGGGAAAGAGGTTGTATCTACCCTTACTTTATCTGGCATTTTGGAAAAAAATAACAAAGAAGCAAATCGGCTAAACCTAGGTTAAGGTCCAAATCCCTATTGTATAATAGGAGCATGGACAAAATCCTAAGGTTGTTAGGGTTGATTTGAAGGGGGTGCAAACCTAACATAAAAAACACGTAATAGAAGAAAGGGTGAAGAGGAAATCTTAAAACCTTAAGGTGAACCACCGATAATAGAATGCTACCTGATTGAAATCCCTCACTCTTAGAGAAATTTAAATAGCCTGGGTAAGGGGCCACATCGACATCCGCAGGTACATGGGTCTCATCCCGAAGATGTTTTACATCTACCTCGGGCAGGATTTTCTTAAGAGGGGCAACTATGAAGTGTTCAGAAGGCTTGGGATCCAAAGATTCATCATTATTGTGAGAACCCCTTGAAGCAGGTGTTCCCGAATTCGCTGACGAACCCGGAAGATCGGAATTTTGGGGAAATATTTTTGGGGTAGGGGCCTCTTGATGGGAAAAAAGAGGGTTATCACTACTGGTAGGGTAAATGTCAGTTGCAAAGGACAAAACGACCGATAGAAAGGTAGAAGAGACAGATGGGGGGTAGAGATGAAAATTAAAAAGAGGGAAGTACTGTCCAACTTACTCAGCTGATAATAAAGAGGCAGGAAGAGCTTCGGGTAGAAGTAGACTTCTGTTCTGATGAATGTTCTTAAATGACCGATAGAAAATAGTGCAGGAATAAAGGAGAGATGAGTTCCAGGAGCAAAACTTGAGAGAGGAAGGTAGGAGCAAAGAGTTGTAAATGAAGAGAATAAAGAAATCAAATGGTAAAGGATGGGTTTTATAGAAGGAAATGAGCATGCCAAAGGACTGCACGAAGGCCGAAGGTTGCACGTTGCACGATGAGCCGTCATGGTACAAAGATTAAGGAAGTTATGGCCTCTTAATTTGAAATATAATTAAATGCATGCCAATTCATAACCATCATTTCCCATAAAGATATTGGTGTATCTATGAGTGTATAATTTCGGTCATGGGCTATGATGTGAATCATAAGCCCATAACCTCAGGGGCCTATGTAATAGTCAAAAAGTACATAACCCAACAAGGATGGGCCACAGGAAAAGAAAACAAGGATGGGCCACAGGACTAATGGGCCGAAGACAGATGGGTCGAAGACGGATGGGCCGAAGAAATAACGGGCCCATAGAATTCTCTAGAAATGAGTGATCCATAAGTCAGGGAGTTGTCCTACTTATGGAAAAGAGAGTCCAAAAAAGAAAAGAGTTTATCAAATCCCATGATTTAAGGGATTGATAAACTTGGGTCAATGGGTTTGACCCATTTACCAAATTGTGTATAAATACATGGCCAAAGATTGAATAAAAGATCCAATTTTCAACACAATTATTATTGTGTATTTTTATGCATCTACAAAACCACAACAATGTTTTCCAGCCAGGAAGGATAATGTACCTCCTTAATGAATCATGCTTGGATAAGTCGATCAACCTCTTCAGCTATGATCTGGTTTCGGTGAGCCCCCATTCGCCTTTACTTTTGTCTGACGGGTTTTGTGTCGGGATCCACGTTAAGGGAATGTTGGGCTACTGACGGATCGATGCCGGTCATATCCATATGGCCCCAGGCAAATACGTTAGCATTGGAGCGTAGGAGGGCCTCCATTTTTTCCTTTTCTTGTGCATTGAGGCCAGAACCAATATAAGTCAACCTTTTGGGGTGATCGGGGTAAATCTGAACTTCTAGCAAAGGTTCAGTTGCTATTGGTGACCCTGCACCCTCCTCATGTAATTGTTATTGATCATCGGGTATCACCTTGGATCGTGATTCTCGTTCCGGTTCTGTCCTTTTCCTCACACCTTTCAAAGTGACGGCGTAGCATTCTTTGGCCGCTACCTGATCTCCCCTGATGTCAATCATATCAATTCCATTTGGATCGATGCACCACATGACTTGATGCATGGTTGAAGGAACTCCTTGCATCTGATGGATCCAACCCCTCCCCATAAGGAGATTATATGAGGGTTTGACATCCACCACCATAAAAGTTTCTCTAAGCGTACGCCTTACCGCTGTCACTGGCAGTTGAATCTCTCCCACTGGTTCCACTCTTATGCCATCAAATCCGGCTATCGGGCTTCTGGAAGGGACTATCTCCTGAGGGTTGATCTCTAACTTCTCAAAGGCCCACTTGGTGATAATGTTGGCGTTGTTTCCCGGGTCAATCATTACCCTCTTGATCAAGCAGTTTGAGACCATGAGGGAGATAACCAAGGGATCGTCATGTGGTGATTGAATGTTTCGCATGTCTGCAGATTTGCAGGGATGATTCTGCGTGTTCCTCCCGATCGTTATTGGATTTTGCGTGGTGGTTGTCCCTTTTTTATTGGTGGCCTGCAGACCGCTCCTGCTGGTTGGATTGTTCGTCATTCGAGGTTTCTCGAGGGTTTTGCAATAGGGCCAGTTTGGCCACCAACTCGGCGTCCTACCTCTCCAATTCGGCGGTTCTGTCCTCCAAGGCTCGTCTGATCGGATCTTCGGTTTGTGAAGGTTGGCCTCCATTCAGAGGTAACTCGGATTGTTGCGAACGGGTGATAACCGCCATCGATGGTGTAAGTCTAAACTCTTCGTAGAGAATGAGAAGTTATTGAAAAGAAAGATTTCAACAAAAGTGTTTCCCACAGACAACGCCAATTGTGTAGATGTAGAAAAATACACAATGAAAGTAGGTTAAAAATTGGATCCCTTTATTCATCCTTTAACCCTGTATTTATACATAAATTGGATAAATGGGTCAAGCCCATTTACCCAAATTTATCAATCCCTGAAGTCATGGGATTTGATAAACTTTATTCCTTATTGGACTCTATTATCCATAATTAGGGCAAATCCTTGACTTGTGGATTACTCACTTCCATGGGCCTATTATCCCCACGACCTATCAGTCCTTCGGCTCATCAGCCCTTTGGCCCATCAGTCATGCGGCCCATCAGTCCTATGACCCATCTATATTGGGTCATGTAATTTCTGACTATTACAACTACCTATTAGATTTTTTTTATTTTTAATTTTTTTTTATATAACGATTATTTTTCTATTTATGCTAAAATAAAAAATTAATGCCGAAATATTATTTTCGAACTATCAATTATAGTAAAATATGAAAAAAAATTAAGTTTGAAATATAAAAACATATGTTTGGTGGTATTTTCATACTTTCACTTCACTTCCGTTAGGTAATTTAACGACAGGGGAGACATGTGCAAATGTTTGCAAACCACAGGGAAGGTAGCTGACAATTTTCAAACAGTAGTGGAGGTCCTTGACTTTTTGACAAACTTCAGGGGAGGTCCTGTAAATTACCCTCACAGTTAAAAATAAAATTACGTCATCAAAAATAATAAAACTAGTTAAGAGAAAATAAAGACACGCCATGTTAGATTCATCATATATAATCCATAACTCCAACAAATCCAACAAATTAGATAAAACTTAGAACCAAATAACATGACTCATTACAAATTAATTAGCTTTTTCGTTCCTTTTTCCTTTTCTTTATAAATATATATATTTATATATATAGTTGTGGTTATTGTGTGATTTTATATATAGGCTAGGAGTGCACAAAGAACCAAAATAATCCAAAAATCGGACCGAACCAAGTCGGAACTGATGGTTTGGTTCGGTTCTAAGGTGGTTCAGTTCGGTTCCGATTCCGATTCCAAAACTTAAATAATCGAATTTTTAAATTTGGTTTTGGTTATTAACCATGTAAAATTGAACGGAACCAGAAATGAACCGATTTTTGTTATTCTCATTAGTTTTATTTTTTATAAAAATTATATTTTCACTCATATATAATTTCTAAGTTATCAGTAAATAGTTATTAGGTTATAATTTTAGGAGATGTAATTTTGAAATAATTTTTTTTATTTTACTAATTATAAAATTGATTTTGAGTTTGTAATAATTGAAATAGGGTAAAGTGCACAAAACACCCCTGATGTTTCGATTTTGTGCAAATAACACCCCTCCGTGTTTCTAAACACCCCTGAAGTTTCAAATTTGTGCGAGTTGACCCCCTTCGATCACTTTTACGGCCAAAAATAGGTCATGTGCGAAAAATGTGATTGAATTTTACTTAAATGCCTAAAATACCCATGACCAGTTACGAAAATACCCTCTTATATGAAATTTGTATAAACTTTACATCTTCCACTCCACAAACCCTAAATCCCTCTTTCATTCCTTTCATACGACACCATTTTTGTTCTCTCTCAACCTCTATCTATCACTTACGAATCTGGTATGCTATATATCCCTCTCCCTCTCTCTCTCTCTACAAAATTGGTAAGACATCAAGCCTTCTCCATTCCTCTTTCGATTTGTTTTTTTTTTTTTTTTTTTTTTTCTGGAAAACCCTCTCTTTCTCACTCTCTCTCTCTACAAAAAAATAGAACTAAAGAATATAGTCAACAAAATAAAGAAGAAGTGGGTGATAATGGATGGGCAGATAGGAAATGGGGAGAATTACGAAGTGCAGTCACACTTGGTAGGTTGAAAAGTAGAAGTAGAAGAAGAAGAAGCCAAAGGAAGCTTCAAATCACATTTAATCTTGGGCTTGAATTTGGGGGTTTTGAAGATACCAACCTTGAACCTAACCCTCAGATACAACTTGACATCAATATTGTAAATCAATTTTGAATTTGGGGGTTTTGTGTGTTCCTTTGAAATGGAAATTCTTCTTGTCTATAGTAATGTTAAGGAGAGAGAAGAGTTCGATGATGAAGGAGGTGATCGAATTGCAGTAGCAGCGTCGTGGGACAGTTCAGCATATGGAGGTAGTGAATGAGAGGCTCCAAGGAGCAGAGCATAAGGAGAGAGAAGAGTTCTCAAAACGACGTCGTTTTTAGGCAAGGGTCATTTATGGTATTTCGTATATATCAATATTTTCTTTAAATTTCAAAAATATAAATATAAGGGTATTTAAGTAATTTAACACCTCAGGCACCGGAACTCAGCTTGAGGGGGTTAACTGACACAGATTTGATACTTCAGGGGTGTTTAGAAACACGAATGGGTGTTATTTGCACAAAATCGAAATATCAGGGGTGTTTTGTGCACTTTACCCAATTGAAATACTCTACTTAATTTAATTTATAATTATATTATAATTTTATATTTAATGTTTTTGAAAGGCTATAGTTCCAATTGATTTCATTTTCATTTTAAAAAAATCAAAACTAATAATTCTGTTTCCTGTTCCGGTCCAACCGTCACATACCCATTCTTCATCTAGGACATACTTACCCTCTGACCTTATATATATATATATATATTTTGGTAAAGGATGCGGTGAATGACCCAAAAATTCTTTCATTTCACCCACCTATTCCGGTTATCTCTGCTTGTGTATATCTATATCCTCTCTCTCTCCACATTGGTGGACAAATGAAGATCCGATCATGGATATCCACCTGCTCCTCTGCCATCTCCACCGCCGCCACCACCACCAAAACCCAAATACCACCACCAAAACTCCTCATCTCCGATTCAAGCACCTCCTCCTCATCAACCTCTCAAGACACCAACAACAGCAGCCTCCAAAGCAACCTCTCCCTCCAAACCCTCCCCTCCGTCCCTTCCCTCCAAAAACTCTCCCCCGAAAACCTAAACCTCTCCGTCACCCACCTCCCCCTCGCCCCCATCAAACCCCGCCTCGCCCCCATCACCGCCCTCGCCATCCACCACCACCTCCTCTACGCTGCCTCCAGCCACCAAATCAACGTCTTCAACCTCCAAAACGAAAGCCACACCCTTATTGACACCTTCAACACCAACAACTCTTCCTCAGGCTCCACTAAGTCCATCTCTTTCTTCAACGAGAAAATATTCACTTCGCACCAAGACAGCAAAATCCGAGTGTGGCAATATTCGACTGAAACAAAAACTCATAAACTCCTTGCTACTTTACCCACCATTACTGATCAGCTAAGAAACTTCATTCTCCCGAAGAATTACGTCAAAGTCCGTCGCCACAAAAAACGACTATGGATTCAGCATAACGATGCTGTGTCCGGACTAGCAGTAAGCATTCAAAATTTAATTTTCTCAGTATCGTGGGACAAGTACATGAAGATATGGGAGGGATCGGATTTTCGATGCGTAGAGTCTATTAAAGCTCACGACGATGCCATTAACGCCGTGGTGGTTTCGGGTGACGGAACTGTTTATACCGGTTCTGCTGACCGGATCATTAAAGTGTGGGCAAGGCCGGTTGGAGAGAGACGGTACGGGATGGTGGCGAGGCTAGAGAAGCACATGTCGGCGGTGAATGCGTTGGCGTTGAACGGCGACGGATCGGTTTTGTTTTCAGGCGCTTGTGACCGTTCGATCTTGGTGTGGGAGAGGGAGGACAGTGCCAATCATATGGTGGTCACCGGAGCTTTGAGAGGGCATGGTAAGGCCATACTGTGTTTGATCAATGAGTGTGATTTGTTGTTTAGTGGGTCAGCTGATCGGACGGTAAGGATTTGGCAAAGGGGAATTGATGGACCGTTCTGTTGTTTGACTGTCTTGGACGGACATGAGAAACCGGTGAGGTCGTTGGTGGCGGTTCCGGGTGGTGGTGAACCGGGCAGTTCGGTTAAGGTGTTTACTGGAAGCTTCGACGGAGAGATCAAGGTGTGGCAAGTGGTGGTTTCGAGTCTCGATGGTACATTTTCTTCTGATGTTTTCAGAGAGAATTTGTGAAAAATAATACTCGGCTCATATTATTTTGTACTATTATAATTTTATTTATTCCAAAATATTTGTTATTCGGTTCGAATTCTAATGTAATTTAAAATAAATAGTGAATTCCATCATAATACTATATCATGAAAGACAAAATTGAAAATTACACACTAGTCAATCTAAATTAATAAAATATTAAAAAATCTAAATTAGATAATTATTACGAAAATGAGAGAGTATATATATATATCTTGATTCAGATATTTATATGGCTGATGATCCAAATCCGCGACTCTTTTAACGTTGATCGGCTTTGGTTTTGTAATGGGTTAAAGATGTTTTTTCTCGTTAGATGTCATAAAATAATTATGTAAAATCTTAAATTCCAATATGTTAATTACATGCAAAGAGTGTATTTCAAATGGTCATGTCCCATGAAGATCAAGTTCGTACTTCCCACTGATGTGATTCAATATAAATTGGATACGTGATTATAAATACACAAATCAAGGTTAATTTCTTTTGAAATTTTTTTTAACCACATGTCTAATTTATATTGGATCACATCAATGGTGAAGACGAATTTCATCCTCCTGGGACAGAACCTCAGTATTGTCCATTCAAATATTTCATTTTCTTTAGATTCTTCATTTTAAAAGGAAAGCTTTGGCTCTGTTTGATAACCGGTCTGGTCTGTGTTTTTAGAGACCAGACCATGTTTATGTTGACACGGTCTCATTTTTTGGACCCAAACCAAATGAGACAAAAAAAAAATACCAAATTATGTCTTTTTGGAGCCAACAAATTGATGGGTCCAATTGGTTTGGTCTGGTCTTTGGTCCAAATTTCATAAACCAAAATGAATAAAAAATAAACAAAAAAATGAATTAATAATACATCAAAATAATAATAAATAAATAAATTTAATAATAAATAATAAAAATAAATGAATAAATAATAAATAAAATAAAAATAAATAAATAAATAATAAATAAAATAAAATATATTTATAAATAGTCTGGTTCCATTTTTCTCAAATCAAGACAATCAGACCAGACTCCTTACCAAACATAGCCTTATTGTCATTGTAATATGTTTCATGATTCGACTGAAAACATTAAATTGCTATGCAAGTCTAATATATAATATAGTTATATGAAATACTTTCTCCATATGTAGTTTATGTGCGACAAGAATTATTCTTTACAATTGATCCATGATGCCTACCAATATACCTTAACAACGGAGAATCTAGTCCAACTCAAAACTTCTTTAAAAGAGTTTGGAATGACACCGGATCAAGCATTGAACTGCTATGATACCACATGTTAGGGGTAGCGTATTTTGCGATTCAGCCCAAAAATTTAACTTGACTGATATTAGAATTCCCCCTTAGTATCATCGGAATATTGGTCCAACAAGAAATAATAGTGAAATAACGTATAAATCCTCCTATCTTTACAGATATTTAAAGGATGGTGAATTTACTACCTTGCCCTCAAATATATTGGCGAGAATTATGTGTATTAGCAGCTGTCATTTTATGTGCGCCCCTTATATTTCTCAAGTCATGACAGAAGGCTTGTAGAGAGAAAATGAGTGATTTTTAGAGAGAGATGGTATGTATAAACGACCACTCATATGGGTTTATATAGAATATAAATGAGGTCAATTTGGTAAAGTAAGTTGGGATAACAATAGGGAGTAATTTTGAATGCAAAAGTTAATTGCAAGGATAACAATGGTAAAATAGGAAGTTTGGTCCATAATATGTTATTGACCAATAAAGTAAATTTATGGCATTGACTTTGAACAAAAGAGGCTAAATGTTACAATGGATGTGCAATTAAGGGATATTTCTGATATTATTGAAACGTTAGGGGAACCGCGTGCAATTATGTCATAGTTTGGAAGAAATTTGTATAATTATCCCTAATATTAAAAAGGAATTTGTTCATACTTTTAGTTCAGATTATATAATAGCTTATTTTTATTATTTGAAAAATCTTCAAGTTCAAATTATATAGTAAGTGTTGCGTTTTTTCCTTTGTTGTAATTATTAGATATAGGCCAATTATTTTGAAGAATAAAAATAAGTTAAAATTTAGTTGGTTATATATTTGTAGTTAATATAATCAATTGTTTATTACTTTTGACTTAATATATATATATATATATTACATAAATAAATTCCATAATAGTTCGGCTCCTACCTTGAAATCATGTCTCCTCCCCTGCTTAGGCTATAAGATCTACACCAAGTTAGAGTTCTCACTAAAACACACTCTCTTTTCTCTCTCTTAGCCTTACAATTAACCCCTAACGACCAATGCATAGGCAACTCCCAAAATTGCTCACTTAGCCCACTAAGTTGGTTGATTACATCTATTAGAGAGTGTTCCTAGGGTTCATAACTAAAATAAACACATGAGCTACGCACATGGCTGGGGAGCTACGCGTGGCCCTATGCTCCAGCATAGGCTAAGCTATGCTCAAGCGTAGGAAACCCTACGTATATGCATAGGATCATGCGTAGGCAGCAGCTAGGATTTTACAAAATTTGAGTCCTGATCCGATTCAACTTCTCTTGACTTATCTCCGACTCTAACACCTCTAAGTACGTGTATAGTGTATATTTACATCAAATTAATGGGTTTTGGCTCAGAATTGAGGAGAAACGCATCAAAGAGGAATCATACTCCAAGCGGGACAAGTTTAATACAAGTAGGACACTTCTCAACTTCTTCTATAAATACCAAGGTCTGGATCAGATCTAAGGAGCTTCTAATTATATAATTTTCAGGCACTATCTCTAAAGATTTACATATTTTGAAGAAGTGAGTCATTCAGAACCTAGATATCCATAGCAAACGATCATGGACGGCGTTTCTACATCAACGATGCAGTCTCCTTCCACCATGAACTACTAAACCGGTATCTAGGATTTTCTAGCAAAACCCTAGTCAAGTAATGTAGTTTATTTGTTTGTTTTAATTATAACATGAGTAACTAAAGACCACACCTATGATGATTGTGTAGATGAGTGATCATAGTTATTTAATATAAAGGGGTTTTATATTTATTTTATTATTGTCTTATATTGAATAAATGCATTATCTCAATCAATCATGTTTACCTGGTGTTCTCTAGCATATCATGATTTTCTACACAATGGAGTTTAACACCCGAAACCCTAGATTTACACAGGTCATGCATCGGCGAGATGAAATAGACATATTTTAGTTTAATTTCATGATATAGGAGTAGATTAGAGTAAAGTAGATAGCATGCACTAATCACACTCTGTCCGGAGATGAGTTGTAGCGAATTCGGTAGACGATATCCTTTTTGGGATATATTCAACTATTAGCGGTACAATCTGATTCACATGTGATGAATCACCCTTTTACAATTGATCAAGTAGATAGTTATATTATGCGGTTAGTTGTGGAGCGTGAAAATCCCAGTTTTTCTCTACTCTGAATCACAAACTCATTTAAATATTGTTTTAAGTTAGTTTCATTAGTTATAGATCTCAAAACAAACAAAACCTTTTTTAAACCAACCATAATTCAGTACTTTTAGATTCCTGTCCTTGCGGTAGGTAAAACTACGTCGTCGTAATGGTCTATTTTTAACCCTAGTTTGATCGCACTAGTTAGATAATGAGATATTGCAAAGTCATAGTAAGCAATTTTTTGGTCAACTGTGGTTAAAGAGGCACCGAGGATCTCTCGTGTGCAGCTCGATGATTAGAACGAAGAGGCCAAAATGCGGTATCTACACACCTAAGTGGTAAGTGGTATACCATTAATTTAAAATTCAACTAAAGATGTTGTATACACCATATTTTGTTCTATTTCACTTTTTATTCATTTTTTAATTGTTCTCTAATTGATATTGATTTTTGTATTTTTTTTTCATTTGAACTTAGTATAAACTTTAAATTTTTAGTTCTCAATTTTTGGCTCTAGGCGACTGTCTGAGTTGCCAAAGCCTAGTGTTGGCCTTGGAAATGCGTAATGATGAGATGGTTTAGAGTATGGTTGTTAGAACTCTCATTTTAGATATTTGAATCATACTATTCTACGATCCCGCCACGCCAAATTCATCACGGGAATTGTGAGTTACCGAAAAGCGCTTATTTATGAAGATGGACTCGATTAAAGGAATCATATAGAATTAGTAAAATTACAGTAAAATTATAGAATCTCATGATTATCTATAATTCGACAATTCATGGTTTGTCGTATTGGGGCTACTTTTGTATTGATTTATTATTTTAAGGGAACTCTTATAATAGCAAAGTCGTACTAGATTTGCAATGATACTCCCTGAGTATTATAACGTATTACAACCTAATAACATACATATAAATTTCTTTGTGAAGTATTTATAGAGTATTATATTTAAACTTAAAAATAATAATTAAATAATATGACTTTTTTATTATTAATTTATATATTTTATTATTGATGAAATATTTTTAGTGGTAGAATTTACTTTTAAATAAATTTTTCAATATAATTTAGATGTTTTTGAATTTTTATTTAAAATAAAATTATATATATTGTATATCTTATTTATCTATTGTAGAATGTTTTTTATAATAACTTAGATAGTTTGCATGAAAAATAAAATAATCGAGAGCACTAAAGTTATTTCGTGTCTCCAGACGGTGTCATCGCAACACTTTGCAAATCTTAGAAGATAATCTATGTTAAAAATTACATTGACCGACCAGTAAGTAAAATTGACCCAAACCTCAGGAGTATCATGACAAATTATCCAAGAAAAAAAAAAAAAAAAAAACTCAAAAGCACAAAACAATTTTCTCACTCCATAGTCATTACTTTTATTTTGTGAATAATCCACTACCCAGTTCATGGTGATTTGGATGTCTCTTTTGCTAAAACCACAATTGTTTCACTTCAAAAGTTTCTCTTGGTAAGATTATTTTTAGGGAAAATTCCTTAGAAGTCCTAATTTTAGTCTAAAGACAATCAAGTCCTATAAAATTTTTAATGAACACATAAGTCCTACTTTTAACAAATATTTCCAATTGAGTTCAGATTGAATTTTTATTCCAATAATACCCTGTACCAATCATCACCACCACTTCCATTTCCATCCCCTTCACCAATACTCCACCAAATCAATCCTTCAACACTACCCGTTATCCCTACTCTCGATCAGGTGCTGTTCACTTCATATACGCGCAAATAGCAAAACCCACAAATGGGTGTATATATTTACACCTACGAACACAAAATACACACACATATATACATATAAATTTAGGTTTTGTTTCAGGTGCACAGAGTGGGTGCGAGGTGGGAAGATGCGCATCGGCAACCATGAGGAAGTTGGGGCAATCGTAGGACGTGTGGGTCCCCAGTATGAGCTTGTGGACTGATAGGCCATCATCGCCGTCGGATCGGAGCGGCGGCGAGGGAAGCCACTGGACGGTGAGAGTTTGCCACTCATGCGCGTGAGAAATGATGAGGTCGTACAAGAATGGGCTGTTCTTCCACACCGTGAACTCCTCCTCCACCACCTGATCTTCAGCGCCGCCGCTACCACCACACTCTTCTTCCACTCCAATCTCTCTCTCGATTTCCCGCCGTCCTCTTCGCCGAGTAGGGTTAATGGGTAGTGTTGAAGGATTGATTCGGTGGAGTAGATGGAGTATCGGTGAAGGGGATGGAAATGAAAGTGGTGGGGTATTATTGGAATAAAAATTGAACCTGACTTAAATATTTTTAAAAGTAGGATTTATGTGTTGAAGTAAATATTTTTAAAAGTAGGACTTATGTGTTGAAGTAAAATTTTTGTAGGACTTGATTATCTTTATAGACCAAAATAGGACTTCAAAGGAATTTTTCCTTATTTTTATCCGTGAAGCAATTGGATGTCCGATTGAGGCCACTATGACATGACGATCAATTCATTGCTTTTGCTTTTTCAACCCCATAACTAATGAATAGGTGTCAAACTCCCTCGACAACTTTTACTCAAAAAAATTACCCCAAAAAACATCGCAACCCTAACTCACGTCGCAGAAATCCAAGATATAGGGAAAATGGGATGGAAACTTTCAAAATTGACTTCAAATGCGTCCAATAGTAAGAATTTAACAAATCAATGGGATGGAAACTTTCAAAATTGACTTCAAATGCGTCCAATAGTAAGAATTTAACAAATCCAAGCCTATTTCTGCTCTTTTAGTTAAGATGGATAAGTAATGTTGTGTTTGATTAACGTATGAATAAAATAAAATGAAGGTAATAACGGAATTTGAATAAGAATAAGAACGGAATGTTTGTTATCGTTCTACTATTTGATTGGAGTATAACTAAATAGAAAATGAAATAATTTTTTTAGTAATGTTAGGAATGGAAGATGGAATTCTCTCCTAGAATTGCCGAACTAACGATTCTATTAGAAAGTAGAATTACTAACTTTTACACACATTAATAGAATAAATTTTTATTCTCTGGAATGAAATTTCATTTCAAAAGAATGCACATTCTCATTAAAAAATATATACTAAACTAAAGAATGACTAGAATGGACATTTTATTTCATTCCATTACTGCATACCAAACGCAAAGTAATGGTCGGAGACTTACCTCCATTTACAAGGGTTCTTCCAATATTTCGAGAATTAATATGCTAGTTTATAAAATTGTTAAAACTACGTTGAATTATTTATCAAATTCAAATTTAGCTTGTAACTATTTACCGGGGAAAGGGAAAAAATAACGTGTAATTATACCAATCTAACTCATTTTAGCGTGTAACTATATTTAATACTAAGGTAATTGAGATTATTTTGTGCAAGTTTATTTAAATCATATTATTCGAGCTTCGACACGTGGTCTAATTCGGTACAATACTGATCTAGAACTGAATTGATTTCATCATTTGTCAAAATATTAGAACGAATCGCAACTGTTAGGTTTGTAACGGAGCCGTGAAAGACTGGTTCAACTCAATTCGAAGCATGGGCTCTTATTTTTTAACATTTTAAAATAAATATGTAATCAATAAAAAAAAGCTCTACCATGCCATGTGGATTTGTTATTTCAAAGATGATACAAATATATGCAACACATCGTAATAATAAACTCGTCAATTAATTAATATATAAAGTTTCTCATTTCAAAATAAATTAACTATTATTATGTTTTAAAAATAAATACTAAATTAGTAAACACTATTTTTCAATAGTCTTATAGGCCCTTGCAAGAACAATACTAATACCGAAGCAATTAATTTCAATTCTAATGGTTGTTCGAACTATTCTTATGTGCATCCTTACTTGTTCTTATGGTAATAACATTTGTTAGTATTGTTTATTTTTTTGCATGTTCTAAATAATAACCATGTTGAGTGAATTTTGAGATTGAGTAGGTTTAGAAAAATTAAAATGGTCGTGCAAATATGTCAAAAGACATCGACAAGTTTCGTCAAACTCAAATCAAATTTAAATTAAGTAACAAATAAATGATGAAGAAGCAAATTTAAATCATGAGACGTGTTCCGAATGATGAAAAGTCTTACATATTGATAGGCGTGCCACAGGAACGAACCACGTTCAAAAATACTAAGAATTGGAAAAAATCATATTTTTGTATTTTGGGTCGGATTTGGGCGCATGGGACAAAAAAAAGTGACTGAAAAATGTGTTTTTGCACAAACCTATGCAAAGCACGACGCACTAGAGTGCGCTTATACGCCGGTGTTTGGGCCCTTATGTTGTAAAATATGTGTGTGATTAATATATAATATTAGCACTACTATAGTATTATTATTAATATAATCTAATGTATCACATATTATATCTATATTTAATGTAGCACAATATATATATTAAACAAAATATAATATTAAAATAAAAGAACCTATTAGACCGAGTCTATAATTGGATTTTATGTTCTTAAGACAATTTCGTCCCGTTATGGTACTCACGGTCTTTATAACGTCTGTCTCCTAGGATACAACGACCTTCCTTCTCCAATTGCAACACTACAAACCGGAGAAGATTCGAACCTTTTCTATGTATTACTCTCTACTAATATATATATATGTATATATGCATGAAAAGAGAATGAAGAAAGGAAGAGAAGAAAATGAGATTTTCGGAATGATTTGTAAAATGACCCAAATAGGGTATTTATAGGCAACCAAGTGCCTTTTCAGATGACCCGAATAGTCACCAAATATGATGGTTCAACTAGAACCATCACTAGTCATGTTGGTTCAAATGGGTTGTGTCTACCCATATAAGATGTGATGGTTCGGTCATGTTTCTTGGGTCCTAACCGTCAAGTGACACATTCAAATTGCTCATTCAATTTCCAACAATCCTCCACATGAATGAGATATTGATGTTAGATGACTCGCTAGCTTTCGGCTTTAACCTCATTCCCCTTGATGATCTAGACACTTGTTATCTAGACAAACCTTTTGTAAACGAATCCGTTAAATTTTCCTTTAACTTTATATAATCTATAGAGATTATTCCATTTGAGAGCAACTATTTAAAGATGTTATGTCTTCGACGTATTGTCGAGACTTACCATTATACATATTACTTTGTGCCCTTACAATCGTCGATTGACTATCACAATGTATACATATTGCCAGCACAGGTTGAGGCCAATTTGGAATATTTTCTAAGAAATTATGAAGCCATTCAACTTCTTCACCAGCTTTATCTAAATCAATAAATTCAGATTCCATAGTGGATCTGGCAATACACGTTTACTTTAAAGATTTCCAAGATATGGCTCCACTTCCAATCGTGAAGACATAACCACTTTCGAACTTTGTATCCTTTGTATCAGATATTCAATTAGCATCACTATAATTTTCAAGTACTGTTGGATATCTGGTATAATGTAATCCATAACTCTTGGTATATCTCAAATATCTCAGGACCCTCTTTATTGTAGTCCAATGAGTTTTCCCCGGATTACTTGTATATCTACTCAATTTGTTAACTGAGTATGCTATGTCTGGTTGTGTGTAAGTCATTAAATACATCAAGCTTCCTATAATGCGAGAATACTTTAGTTGAGATATGCTAGGACCAGTATTTTCGATAAATGAAGATTTACCTCAACATAAGTCTTAACAAGACCACTGCCTTCTTTGTTAAATATTTATAGTATTTTCTCAATAAAATGAGATTGAGATAATATTAGACCATCTGATGTTCTAGAAATTTGATTCCTAGTATGACATCAGCAATGCCTAGATCTTTCATATCAAAGTTTTTGGTCAACATTTTTTTAGTAGTTTTAATGATATCATTATTGCTACCAATAATTAACATATCATTAACATGTAGGCATACAATGACATATCCATGTTGAGTGTTTTTCACATAAACACATTTATCACATTCATTGATTTTAAGTGCATTTGACAACATCACTTTTTCAAAATTTTAATGTCATTATTTAGGTGCTTGTTTTAATCCATATAAGGATTTTACTAGTTTGCACACTTTCTTTTATTGGCCTGAAACTTTAAAATCCTCAGGTTGTTCCATATAAATTTCCTCTTCTAATTCATCATTCAAGAAAGTTGTTTTAACATCCATTTGATGAATTTCTAAATTTTGCAATTCTATAATAGCTAGTAACAATCAAATGGATGTTATTCTAGTCACTGGTGAATATGTATCGAAATAATCTAAGCCTTTCTTTTGCTTAAAACCCTTAGTAATAAGCCTGACTTTATATTTATCAATTGAACCATCAGTCTTCATCTTCCTCTTAAAAATTCACATATACCCTAAAGGTTTAGTTCCAGGAGGAAGATCCACCAGCTCCTAAGTATGGTTGTGCATGATGGATTCAATTTCACTATATATAGCTTATTTCCATAAAGGAACTTCTGAATAACACATTGTTTCCTTAAAGTTTTGTGGTTCATTCTCCATCATATAGGTTAGAAACTCAAGTCCAAAAGACTTAGACGTTCTATCTCTTTTGCTACGTTTAGGTTCATCCTGATTTTCATTAGCTATAACATCTTAGTTAACATCCTCTTGTATATTGCTACTATTAACAGTATCATAATTTCTTTTAAGATGACTTTTATCTTGTGTTTCTTTAGAATGAAATATATCCTCAAAGAAATAAGCATTCTTTGATTCAATAATAGTATTGACATGAATATCAGGAATGTATGATTTATGCACAAGAAAACGAAATGCACTACTGTTAAGTGCATAGTCTATGAAAATACCATCAACGGTTTTAGGTCTTATCTTCACTTTTTTTGGTGTAGGAACCTTAACCTTTGGTAGACATCCCCACACTTTTAAGAATTTATAGGAAGGTTTTCTACCTTTTCATAATTCATGAGGTGTCACATTAGTTTTCTTTTGAGGTATCTTATTGAGAATGTAATTTGAAGAAATCACAGCTTCCCCCCACATATTATGGGTTAAGCTAGAGTTTATCAACATGACATTCATCATTTTCTTTAAAGTACGGTTTTTCCATTCAGCTACCTCATTTTGTTGAGGTGAATAAGGAACGATAGTGAGGTGAATAATACCATGTTTTGAACAAATGTCAATAAATGGTGCTTCATATTCATCACCTCTATCACTTCTTAAAACCTTGATCATTTTGCCAAGTTGATTCTTAACCTTATTTTTGTAATGTTTAAACATTTTCAAGGCTTCATATTTGCTTCTTAACAAGTATACATCATAGTTACTTGTTCAATCATCAATAAACGTCAAGAAACATTTTTTCCCACTTCTGGTTGGCACAACTTTAAAGTCACAAATATAACTGTGAATTAAAGCTAGAGGTTCAGTGTTTCTCTCAATGGAGTGAAATGAGTTTTTGCTTCAACACAAGTTAATTAATCTACGAATAGTATCATAATTAACATGTCTTAACCTACCATGCCATACTTCAGATGACTCAACCATGTAAGCAGAAGAATTAACTATGTTATTATTAATTTTGGGTACAACAGTCATTACATTGAATTTGAACAATTCATCACTTAAATACCCTTTTCTCACATACACTTCATTCATAGTAAGTACAAACTTATCAGAAACAAAGACTAGCTTGAACCCATTTTTGCTTAGGAATGAATCAGAAACCAAGTTTTTCTTGATGTCTGGGACATGCAACACATTATTCAGAGTAAGTTATTTCCCTGAGGTCATAAGAAGCTTTATTGTTCCTTGTCTTTCAACCTTGGCAGTAGAGGAGTTTCCCATGTAAAGTTGTTCTCCATGATTTATAACTTCATAGGTCGTGAACATCCTCTTTTCTGAGCAGATATGGCGAGTAGCTCTTGTGTCCACCCACAATTCTCTATTGTTGCTCATAAGGTTGATTTCTGACACTACCACTGAAAGGTTTAACTCTGACACATCACTTGCCAACCTTTCATCCTCGGTAATGTGCAACTCAATAGTCTTCTTTTTGGAGTTATTTTGGGATTTCACACTTCGACAATCTTTAGCACGGTGTCCTTGTTTACCGCAGAGGAAGCACTTCCCATTGAACTTTTTGTTCAGTCCTTAGTTGGGACTTGACCAGAGTATTTCCTCTTTTTATTTTTATTCTCAACCTCAACCACATTTGCCTTTGATATTATTGAAGAATTCCCGGATTCTTTTCAGATATACGGTTATCTTCTTCAATCCTCAATTTAACAATCAGATCTTCGAGGCCCCATTTCCTTGCGCCAGATAATTTTTTAAATCTTTCCAAGTAAGCAGCAATTTCTCAATGATTGTTGCTACTTGAAATGACTCACTCAATGTCATCTTCTCAGCATGTATCTCATGCAGAATCAGTTGAAGTTCTTGCACTTGGCTCATCACAGTCTTTGAGTCTACCATTTTAAAGTCTAAAAATCGTCCGACGACGAATTTTTTTAAACCAACATCCTCTGTTTTATACTTCTTGTCGACTGACTCCCACGAATTATATAATGTGTTGTCCAATCCATTGAGGATGTAGTTCTTGCACAAGAAGTCTCTTTGCTTCCATGCTTCAACAACTCCAATTTTCGTTTTGTCAGTCTCACCTTCTTGTAGTATTGGGGCAGTTTCATTCAAAAACTTACTCAGATTTAGAGTCGTAATGTAGAATATCATCTTTTGTTGCCACGTTTTGAACTCTGGCCCATTAAAATTTTCGGGTTTTTCTCCATGACTGACAAGAACAGTAGGCATAGTTGTAGCACTTCTACTTGCCATTCATCTGTTATTAAATATACAGAGCACAATTTAATATTCAAATAATGATACTATAATTATAGAGTATGTATTAAGATTGTTATAAAATATGTGTGTGACTAATATATAATATTAGCACTACTATAGTATTATTATTAATATAATCTAATGTATCACATATTATATCTATATTTAATGCAACACAATATATATATATATATATTTATATATATATACTATATAATAAAATTATATATATATTAAACATAATATAATATTAAAATAAAAGAATCTGTTAGGCTGAGTCTAGAATTGGATTCTATGTCCCTAAGATAGATTCGCCCTGCTACAATGCTCACCGTCTTTATAGCGTTTGTCTCCTAGGATACAAACACTACAAATTGGAGAAGATTCAAACCTTTTTTGTGTAGTACTCTCTACTATTATATATATATATGTATGTATATATGCATGAAGAGATAAGGAAGAAAGGAAGAGAAGAAAATAAGATTTTCGGAATGATTTGGAAAATGACCCAAATGGGGTATTTATAGGCAACCAAGTGTCTTTTCAAATGACCCGAATAGTCACAAGATGTGATGGTTCAACCCGAACCATCACTAGTCATGTTGGTTCAAATGTGTTGTGTCTACCCATATAAGATGTGATGAATAGGTCATATGTCTTGGGTCCTAACCGTCAAGTGACACATTCAAATTGCTCATTCAATTTCCAACAACTTATGTGCAGAAGTTGCGCACGACACATACCTGCAATACTCAAATTTGTTATTTGGTGTAATTCCACTCGGGGTGACTTGGGCTACACTCCAACATATATATTTATACCAAAATTGGGTAGATTCACTCATAATTAGAAGAGGAATACTTAAGGAAGAATCATAGTTCAAAAATGATACAAATCTACTTAAAATAGGATTCCTCTCTCTATAAATAGGTTGAATTACTACATATTTTGGGGTGACTTTTGTGAGATCTCTGCGATTATATTATAGATCAGATCTATTTGCAGAGAGAGAAAAAAAAATTTGCTTGATCATTCTATATCAAGGATTTTTCTAGTTTTTAGCGATTATTCAATTGTACTTCTACACATGATATTTCATACATAATTGGATGATCCGTTGCTGAAAAATCATCACACCACATGTTACAATGTGGTTGCATCGATCCATTGAAAAATGGAGCCGTCATAGTACAGAGATCGGAGCGAAAGCTTCGTAGTAGTGGTTCAAGACTTTCAGATGTTGAGTGAAAAACGGCATATAAGAGTTATTGTAAGTCCTAACTACATAGAGTTTGTAAACTTCTTTGATTCATAGTGTATCCGTGGTTTTTTCCTTGGAACGTTTCCAAGGTTTTTTCACGTAAAAATCTCTGTGTCATCTCGTGATTTATTTTCCACACTTAGATTAATATTTGCATGATTAATCTTGTTAAATGATCAAATTAAAATTGAATATTCCGTAAAGAATTTTAATTTAACCCACCCCCCCCCCCCCCCCCCGAGGAGGTTTATTTCATTATCTCCTAGGTAATTTTAATTGGTATTAGAGCAAGGTTGTCTAGATTTAGATAACTACCTAGGGCTAGATCCTGAACTTAGGAGATGGATGTATCTCGTGAATGAAGGTCCGTATCTAGGTCCCATTTGCTTGATGGCCTGGACTACACCTATTGGAAAGCGAGAATGAGAGCGTTCTTGAAAGCTTTAGATGAGAGAGATTGGCTGGATATAGAGGTTGGATATTCACCTCCCACTGTGATGGATGAGACCTCGAATAAACCAAAATGAAAACCATCGAGTGAGTGAACTTCTGCTGAATTAAATAGTGCAAATTGGAATTCAAAAGCTTTGTGTGCACTATTCAATACTGTGACTGCAAGTGAGTTTAGAAGGATATCAACATACAAAATTGCCAAAGAAGCTTGGGATATACTCCACGTTACTCATGAAGGGACTTCAATTGTTAAATAGTCTAAACTCCAATTATTATATTCATGATTTGAACAACTCAGGGTGGAAGAGGATAAAGTGTATGTTGATTTTGAGGCTAAACTAACTGACATAGTAACTAATATTTATAATTTAGGTGATCTCATCCCTGAGACTACCATAGTGAAGAAGATTCTTAGGTTTCTACCTGAACGACTTCGTTCTAAGGTTACTGGTGAAATCATGAGTTTTAAAGAAATTAAACTTGAAGAATTGGCAGGAAACCTAAATTCTTATGAGATGGAGATGTGTGCTAATCCCCCTAAGAAGTCTACCATCACAAAATAGAAAAACATGTTTTGAGTATCAATGGTATGGTCACATGGCTGCGGATTGTGCAAACAAGTTAAAAAGGAAGAAATGGCTAGTGATATGTGTCAAATATTAGACATTTTGACCCCTTAACTCACTATTGTTATGTCATTTCATTCCATTACTTGGTATTTTTATGTTGTTTGTGTATTAAAACATGTTTCAGAAGCTTAATGAATAAATGAAGCTAACTTCGGTGAATTAACCAAAGTGCATGTTCTTTCTATCCAATAGGAGAGTCAAAGAGGCAGCCCGAGACAAAAATGACTTCGGAAGGGCAAAAATGACATTTTTAGAAGCTGTCATTTACAACAAAATGTATCATGGGTTTAAGGCGGTCATTTCGGTATATTCACGGAGAAAAGTGGTTTTCAAGAAAATACCTACGCTTGTGCCTACACTTTCAGAATCAAAAAGTGGCTAGAAAGTGTATTTTTATGCTTGAAGGTACGCTTGACCCTACGCTTAAAGCGTAGGGAAGGTATGCTTAAAGCGTAAATGGGTTACGCTTTAAGCATAGCTGCGACAAGAATTTTGTGATTTTCGATGGACTTTGTCTGTTCTACCCCCAGTTTGATTCCAAGAGGTGGTTGCGACTTCAGACCTCTGTATACATGTATATACACACACATATATATCAGAACTTCGAGTTTTTATGAGGTTTAGTGTGAAATGACTGAAAATGACCTTTCTACACCATTGGTTATATATACGATCATATATCAGAATTGGAGAGTCATTCAATTGGAGCGTTCGTTCAGTTGGTTGGTTTATTGAATTTTCTCATATTCATATTCAGAAGTGCTCCTGTTGAGAGCCATATTCAAACCTAGAGATCCGGAGAAGAAGACCATGGAGAGCGTTTCTACATCAGCGATGCAATCACCTCCCACCATGACCAACTAACTTGGTCTCTAAGGTTTTCTAGCAAAACTCGAGCCAAGTAATGTAGTTTTTCATTATTTTCAATTGTAACGAGGGGAAACTATTGACCATACTATGATGATTATAGTAGTTAAGAAATCGTTTTGATTTTAAATATAAAATTCTATGTTTGTTTTAAAATCTCGTCTTAGATGGAATGAATGTAATATTTTACTCAACCATAATTATTCAATATGAGCAGGAACTTGGATGCTCAATTTATGATTTTCTACATAATGGTGGTAATGAAACTTGAAACCCTAGGTTGACACAGGTCGTTCCTTGACGATTTAATATAGACATCCTTTAGTTTATTTTCATGTATTAGGAGTAGATTAAAGTAATATAATTGACATGTACTAGTTAGGTCAGTCAAGAGACGGGTTGTCGCAATCCGGTTGATGGTAATTCTTTTTGAGGTCGTATTTAGCTATTTACGGTACGACCTAATTCATAGTTATGGATCGCCCTCTTACAATTGTTTCATTGATAAACTATATTATGCGGTTAGTGGTTGAGTGATGAAAACCCTAATTTTCTGACGGGTTGAGATTTAATGATATTGTGTTGTTGTTTCACCACACCCCGATCAACAATAATTTATACCTACTAATACTTTACTTAAAATAGTATAGCAATAAGTATGGTTGAACCACTCTCAACTTGGAACTCGTTTTGAGACAAGGATCCAAAACTTTACTTTTCGAGATAAAAAGAAAATCACTTAAAACAACTCTTGAATTTTTTAATAGTAAACTAAAATAACTAGATAAAATTATCAAATGGTGAAAAAAATCTCAAGGGAAATGAATCCACCACCCGGGTCTATACAAATAATATTGTATATTTCTATTGCAAATTCTCCTCCAACCTATTAAACATAAACATAGATAGTAGTAGGCATTCCCCGTATTTCCATTAATTGGTAATCACGAAAAATCCTCCCTCTAATGTTTTGGTTTAAATAAAATGTAAATAGTAGTAGGCATTCCCCGTATTTCCATTAATTGGTAATCACGGAAAATCCTCCTTCTATTCTTTAGTGTCCAACCTCTATTGTAAGGTTTTTGTTCATTGAGATTCATCAAATGAATACTCTCGGGACGAGAATTAAACAATACGAAATAAAATAAAAATTATTTATATCTTACCCATGGTGGCTTCATCACCCCCTTGAGAAGAGTTTTAAGCTAGCATGTTGATATGAAAATAAAACAAGGTAATAGAATAAAATTCCATTAATAGAGAAAAAATTACAAAAAATATGAAAATGGTACAATAGTATTCTAAGCTCTCACTCCTCAACCCCCTCTCTCGGCCTCACTTGGCCTCTATATATAGGCGTAATGCAACTGATGCATTTAATTCTATATTAAATGCTACCTACTCTCTCAACCACTTCTCTACGTCATTTTCTCTCTTTCTTTCATACATTTTCAAACCTACACAATTACACACTTACACACATATATATACATATATGCATTTATTACATTCATTTACCTATGCATGTGCTTATAGGTCAAAGTTTTCATTTTCGGTTTCTATTTCACTAATTCATTTACCTATGTAAAACCACATCACTTCACTAACTCAATCTAATCATTACTCTCATGAGTGGGAATATCGCATCACATACTACTGATACATCATAAACACAAACTTAATAAACTTATAATGCAAAACACTTATGCATAAAAATAAAGTATTTCTTCAAACATTTTCAATTTTTCAATTTTTGTTTTTAATAAATAGATATCCACCCCCAAACAAAAATAACACTGTCCCTAGTGTTTAAAAATACATCTAAGAGACAAATTGGAATAAATTACCGCAATTGAGGTGGAGGTTATGGAGTATAGTCCCTGCAAAGATTCTTGGCAAAAAAAAAGTCAAGTGATTGGAAATATTATGACAGACTTTACCCCCAAACAAAATCGAAACATACCCGAATAGAGTGAGAAAGAAATTTTGTAGAAAATATTTACACAACAAACTGGGCTGCCTCCCAAGAGCGCTAAGTTTAACGTCTTCAGCTAGACTCAATGGAGGGGCTACCCCTAAATGGATCAGTCCGAATAAATCGGATCAATGAGGAAGATTTCCTCAGTTTCAGAAGCTTCATGTGCTAGGAAAGGCTTGAGGCGATGAGCATTGTCTTTAAACAACTGTCCATTCTTAGGGTCTTGTAACTCAATGGCACCATGACTGGAAATGTGATGGACATAGTACGGGCCTGACCAACGTGACTTTAACTTCCCAGGAAACAATTGAAGACGGGAGTTATACAAAAGAACCTTTTGTCCTATGAAAAACTCCTTTTTGAGAATGTGTTTGTCATGTTCCATTTTAGTCTTAGCTTTATAAATTCTTGAACTCTCATAGGCATCATTTCTAATTTCTTATAACTCATCAAGTTGAAGGGTCCTACGTTGACCGGCTTTATCATAGTCAAAGTTCTTGGCCTTGATGGCCCAATAAGCACGGTGTTCGAGTTCAACAGGCAAGTGACAGACTTTGCCATAGACCAATCGATATGGGGACATTCCTATAGGGGTCTTGTAAGCAGTTCGGTATGCCCATAACGCATCCTGGAGTCAAAGACTCCAGTCCTTCCTTGTGGGGTTAATAGTTTTCTCTAAAATATGTTTAATCTCCCTATTGGATACCTCAGTTTGACCATTGGTTTGAGGATGATATGATAGGCCACTTTATGGTTGATTCCATATTTGGACAACAGGTTTCCAAATACTTTGTTGCAAAAATATGAACCATTGTCACTGATTAGGGCTCGAGGTGTTCCAAATTGAGGCAAAACCTGGTCTTTAAAAAATTGCACCACAACTCTATGGTCAGCTGTTTTGGTGGCTAAATATTCTACCCATTTGGACACATAATGAACTTTTAGAAGGATGTAGAGATTGCCAAACGAGGATGGAAATGGTCCCATGAAATCAATACCCCAAACATCAAAGATTTCAACGACGAGAAATGATTGTTGAGGCCATTCATTTATTTTGGTAACCTTACCTAGCAATTGACATCTATGACAAACTAGACAGTATGTGTGGGTGTCTTTGAAAAGGGTGGGCCAATAGAATCCTGACTGTAAGATTTTTGTAGCAGTTCGTTTGGAACTGAAATGGCCACCACAGGGCTGGTCATAACAGAAGGAAATGACAGACTCTTGGTCTACCTCAGGAACACACCTACGAATGATTTGATTGGGACAATATTTAAACAAGTAGGGGTCATCCCAAAAATATTCCTTAGCCTTGGCCAAAAATTTATCTTTCTCTTGCTTGGACCAGTTGGAAGGAATTTGACTAGTCACAATATAATTGACAATATCGGCATACCATGGCGCATGAGATATCTCAAATAATTTCTCATCAAGAAAATAATCAGAGATTGGAATGGAGTCACTAGTGGATTCAATAACTAGACGGGACAAATGATCAGCGACTACATTCTCAAAACCTTTCTTATCTCGAATCTCAAGGTCAAACTCTTGAAGGAGTAAGATCCAGCGTATCAACCTAGGTTTTGCATCAGATTTGGACAAAAGATGTCTTAACGCTGCATGATCTGTATAGATGATGACCTTAGATCCAATCAAATAAGATCTAAACTTCTCAAAGGAGAACACGACTGCTAGCAACTCTTTCTCAGTGGTTGAGTAGTTGATTTGGGCATCATTTAAAGTTTTGCTAGCATAATATATGACATGTCGTGCTCTATCCACTTTCTGGCCTAAAACAGCACCTACTGCATAATCAGACGCATCACACATAATTTCAAAAGGCAAGGTCCAATCAGGTGAGCGAATGATAGGTGTGGTAGTGAGTGTTGACTTTAAGTGCTCAAAGGCGGACTTACAGGCATCAGTAAACTCAAATTGGGCATCTTTAGCGAGAAGATGGGTCAAAGGTCTAGCTATCTTACTGAAATCTTTCACTACAAGAAAAATGATTTTTAGGGACGGTCCTTTAAGGACAGTCTTAAGAACCGTCCCTAAAGATCTCATCTTTAGGGACAGTGCCTCTAAACCGTCCCTAAATACCCTATTTTTAGTCACAGTACATTTAAACCGTGGCAAAAGGCCAAAAAATTGAGTTGGTATGTTTTCAGCGCGAATAAGGGGCGCCAAACAAGCCTTAGCGCCAAAATATTTTAGCAAAAAAAAAAAAAAAATCTAATAATATTACTTGGTGGAGAAAGCTCCACGTCACTCAAGTGTGAAGACCATTAACCACTTCTCATCTCCATAGTTTCGTCTCTGTTCAGTATACTCACAAACTTTGTTTTTGTCGTCAAAATTGGGAACGACCCATCATGCCCTAACCTCATCAATCTCATGGCTATGAACACACTCACCTCTCACGACCTTCAGCACACAGGCAACCTATCTTGCTAGGGTTCACCAATTACTCTCTATCTCTCTTTAAGATCCAGGGCCGGGTATGATTCTCAATCCACTGCTCTCTCTCTATATATATTATATAGATATAGATATAGTTATATGTATCAGACCATCACCCATCCATTCATGGAGCCCAATGGAAGCAATGATATCTTGATTCAACCATCACTCAAACACGATCTTCGCCGAAAAATATGTGGACCGCGGCCTAATCCTTACTGGTTTCTCGTCCCAATTTTTTATTCGTTTTGTTTCTCCATGTCTTCTTCTTCCCTTTATCATTGTTGTCTGTTTTTTATTTTTACTTTGGTTTTATCCTAGATTCATCTACAACAGTGGAAGTTCGATGGACGATTTCGGGAATGTGCAGTTGTCCCCGGTGATCTTAGTCACAAAGTGAAGGTAGTTACTCTCTTTCTCTCTCTCATAGAAACTATTATTCAGTCACTGAAAAAATATAGGGTTTCTTCATTCTTCATAGAACAAATTTGTGGATTTCTTCATTTAAATCAATTTGGGGTTGAAAACGTTTAGGGTTTCTTCACCCCCATAGAACAAAATTGGGGCTTCCTTCATTTAAATTAATTTGGGCTGAAATATTTAGGGTTCTTCACTCTTCATTGAAAGAAATTGGTACTTTCTTCATTTAAATTAATTTGGCGCTGAAAATACTTAGGCTTCTTTACTCTTCATTGAACAAATTTGAGGCGAAAAATATTTAAAGTTTCTTAATTCTTCAAAGAACAAATTTGGGGCTTTATTTATTTAATTTAATTTAGGGCTTCTTCATCCCTTGCTTAACCAAAAATCATCTTAGTTTTAATGTTTAGGACTGGGTTGAGGACACTAAAATGGGTTGAAGACAACCTTTGAGTTGTGTACCTGTAATGTTTGAAGCTTTAAATTCTCAGTATTTGAAAAGGGAACAAGGGATAGTCGAAATTCTATTCTAGGTCAGCAAAATGTTGTCGGATCATTCCTTTTTCTTTTTTTGATTAGGGGGTGTCGGGGTTAGCGAAATTCTGAGAATGGGTATGTTGAATTTCTGTGTTTTGCTTTTGATAAATGGTGTTTGGTGTGATTCTGATAGTAGATCCACTTATTTCACTTGGTTTTGTTTGTGTCATTGACTTTTTCCTATTATAGTTCTAGACAAGTAATTGTTTTTCTACTTTCTTTTCCTTTTCTTGGTTCTTTTGAGGCTTCTTTATGTATCCTGCATTGTTTTCCTTGTAAAGCTAGACATTCACTCTATTGTCTCGTATCACATCATTTCTTAATTTTTAATTTAAACCCCCATTCGGAGAAAAATAAAAGCAAAAGATGTCGTACCACCAGGACTCGAAAGATATTTTACCACCAAGACTCAAAAGATAGCAATACCTTGGTCATCCTACATAACAATTACAGCTATGTTGGCTTCCTATCTGTCAATACAATCAGAGTCGAGGATAATTCCAAGACAAGACACAAAAACGACAAAACAGATGTCCCATAACAAAAGCTTAATCATAAGGTGCCCAGTGAACTCGCATTAGCAAAATATTTAACAAAAACTACTCATGAGGTAAACTGTGAACATACAAATAGCAGAATATTTCAAAATTATAGTTTTTGAATCTTCACAGATATTTCAGCATGAAATTGCAAACCTTTTAGCTGCTGCAATGTATGAGCTCAAGTGGCTAGTTCTGAATAGTACAAATATGCACGATTCTGACTATAAAGGAATGCTCTACTAAAGGTTGATTAGTATAATTCTTTATAAAATTCAGTAGTGTAAGACCAAAGTCCAACACACCAGCACATGAACTAAGCTTATTCTCTTCTTCTCATTTTAGTTTTGGTAAAAATTAATTGCTGAATCTGTTTGTTTGTGTTGGGAGAACTAGTTTTGGTGCCAAATTTGAAGGATAACCTAATGTTTGAAGCTTTAAATTCTCAGTATTTGGACTTTGATTTGTTTGGTGAACATGTGTTTCTTGTTATCATTTGGGTGTGGTTTTCACTTTTGGGAATGATTAAAATGTCTTTAGTTGTAGATAATCTTTGTATAGAATATAAACTGATTTGTAGTGTGAAATATGTTTGTGACAAATTGATTCTAAACTGTTTGTGAAATATTTTATGGTATTTTTTTTTATCACAGATTTGTTGTGTATCACATTTGGTTTTTTACCATCTGCTGGCTTGGAAAGAGACAACACTGTAGTCTCTGAAATTGCTGAAGGTATGTGCATTTCTAATGGAGGAATTCCAATTTTTTCATCTGTGCATTATTTTTGAAAATTGTACATTCCAAATATTTCAATATATATATATATATATTAAATTTTCTCTCTAGGAGATCTAAGCTATAGAAACAGTTTTTAATGTTATTATAGCCTAAAACACTTTTGATGTCATGACTTTAGGTGATAAATTATAGTCCGACATTGAAGTCATAGCGGCAGTTTTTTCCCCTTTTGGCAGCAGTTGCGATATTTTGTGTAGCATATATAGATTTGTGTTTGTGTGTAATATGTATATATAGAGGAATGTGCTTTCATTACCTGTGTATGAGTTAGTGAAGAGACTGCCTTAAAAAATTAACAATAATAAAAGAAAAACCAGCAAGCATTTAGAGTCGTGGCGTACTTGAGACCGCAGTCCATACATATTTAATTACGTTTTGGTTGCAATAAACTTGATCTTGGCGCATGAACTCGGTCTGTCAAGGACCAATTTGTGATTTTACGATTAATTGCGTTTTGGTTGCAATAAACTTGATCTTGTTTATAAAATTCTGAGCATTGTGAATACTTTTTTTTTTTAATATTATTGAATATTCTGAAGATTGTTCATAATATTATTGAGCATTGTAAATTATTATTATTTTTAGGGTAATTTTTCTATACATTTAATCACACATCTAACCTTTAGACCCGTTCGAGGATCGTTGTTTGCAACATATAGGAATCATTGCATACACAGGATAACATGAGATGCTTATTAGCATTGGTATTTGTTCCCTTGTGGGTTCAATCCTGCCAACAATATGTTATCCTATTATGCAATGAGAAGAGTATGTTACTACAACGATACTTGAATTATCCTTGTTGGACAGTTTGGGAATGCATGTAGATCTTCATTACAATCATTAGCTACTACTATCATGAATCTCATTTATTTATAAATTTCAATAGCTTCTCCCAATATTCTCTGGATACATATTTAGTTCTAGTTTCATACACTGTTGGTTACATCAGTGTGTACTACTAGAACTATCTCGTGTATTTGGAGAATCATGGGGAATTGTTGTCGAAATTTATTGAAATGATATTCATATTAGTATAGCTAGTGATGGTAATCTAGACTTTGCGTTCTTGAATGGGATAGGACCACCTACCTAGCACGAACGAAATTAAATTTATTATGCTTACGAATTTAAAAATGTGTCAAATGATTTGGTTTAGGGTATAACGTTTATAATTTATTGTTCATTCCAGTTATATGGATAAAGCTTGGATTCATCATCACACTAGAGGTAGTGACTTGTATTTTGATGGAATTCAACGCTTTATTGAAGTTGCTAGTCATCATACAGACTCGGTCGGTAGAACTCGATGTCCGTGTCATCGCTGTGAAAACACAATTTATTCTCCACTTGAGGAGGTTGAGAAACATCTCTTGAAATATGGGATGCACAAAGAGTATACCAATTGGATATATCACGGGGAAGTTCGTCAACAAAGGAGGAATGTTAATGTTAATGAAGAAAGTGTTCACACTGAAAATAGAAGGGTGGATAATGTATTCGACTTGTTGAATGATGTACATATGGGAAACTCTACTAATACAGATGAACAAGAAGATTTGGCCGATGTTGATGTAGAAGGAGGAAGCTTTGATAGATTGTTAATTGATGCACAACATGAATTGTGGCTAGGTTGTGAAAAATACTCCAAGCTGTCAGCGACATTGAAGTTGTTTCATGTGAAGGTTATGACTCGAATGACAAATAAATCTTTTGACATGATGCTTGAGGCGTTCAAAGATATGCTTCCTGACAATAATGCGCTACCCAAAGGATATTACGATACCAAAAGCTTGTTGCGTGAGTTGGGTCTTGGATATGATTGTATTGATGCATGTAAAAATGATTGTGCTCTATTTTGGAAAGATAATGAAAGTAAACAAAATTGTCCAAAATGTGGCGAGCCAAGGTATAAACCACGGGAAGGGAAGGGTAAGAAAATACCTCAAAAGGTTCTTAGGCACTTTCCTTTGAAACCAAGGCTTCAGCGGTTGTTTATGTCAAAGGATACAGCATTAGACATGCGTTGGCATAAGGAAAAACGTGTTAAGGACGCAAATGAGCTAAGACATCCAGCTGATTCAAAACTTTGGGAAGATTTTGACAATAAACATAGTTGGTTTGCCGCTGATCCTCGCAATGTTCGTCTTGGATTAGCAACCGATGGATTCAATCCATTTGGTAACATGAGCAATGCATATAGTATGTGGCCTGTGATGGTTGTGCCTTATAATTTACCACCTTGGATGTGTATGAAGGAACCATATATATTTATGTCGTTACTTATTCCTGGTCCAAAATCACCAGGTAATGACATTGATGTATATTTGCAACCTTTGGTTGATGAGTTAAAAACATTGTGGACATGTGGCGCAATGACTTATAATGCTTACAGTAAATGTAACTTCAAAATGCATGCGACCCTGTTATGGACCATAAATGACTTTCTTGCCTATGCGATGACTTCCGGATGGATGACAAAGGGTTATCTGGCATGTCCAAATTGTAACAAAGAAACTTGTTCGCAGAGATTGAATCATGGACAGAAGATATGTTATCAGGGAAGTCGCATGTTTTTGCCACTTGATCATGCTTATAGGAAGCGTTATAATCAATTCAATGGGAAAATAGAAGACCGGTTGCCACCGAAACAGTTGACAGGTGCTAATATTCTAGAGCAACTTGACCTCATACCTGAAGTTAATTTCGGAAAGGGACCAAACAATAAGAAGCGAGTTCGTGAAGAATATGAACTTAATTGGACGAAGAAAAGCATTTTTTTTGAATTGCCTTATTGGAAGACCCTTCTGTTGCGGCATAACTTGGATGTTATGCATATAGAGAAGAACATATGTGATAATGTGTTAGGAACTTTGTTTTTTTTCGAAGGAAAAACGAAGGATAGTTTTAAAGCAAGGTTGGATTTAGAAGAAATGGGGATTAGAAAAGAACTTCATCTTAGGCACAATGGTGACAAAATTGAAATGCCACATGCGCGTTACACATTGCAAAAGAATGATAGAAGACAACTGTGTGAGTGGCTAAAAGCAGTTAAGTTCCCAGATGGTTATGCATCGAACATAAGTCGTTGTGTGAATGTCAACGCATGTAAAATATCTGGATTGAAAAGTCATGATTCACATGTTCTCATACAACGTCTCCTCCCCATAGCTGTACGAGGATTATTAGATCCCGATATTTGTACCGTAATAGCTGAGCTTGGTATATTCTTCAAGGAGTTGTATTGCCGAACAGTGAAATTGGATCTCTTTGAGCCAATGGAAAAAGACATTGTTGTTATACTATGCAAGTTGGAGATGATATTTCCCCCGGCGTTTTTTGATATAATGGTGCACTTGGTTCTGCATTTGCCACACGAAGCAATCATCGCAGGCCCCGTACAATATCGATGGATGTACCCTATTGAAAGGTATTGTTCATATTTTTTAACCAAGATTTTTATTCTTCAGATATTTTCTCTTGGTATATGAAAATTGATTAGTTGAATTTCATAATGTTTATGTAGATTTCTGCACACTCAAATTGTATGTGCGTAACAAAGCACGTCCTAAAGGGTCCATTGCTGAAGCTTACGTGGATAATGAGTGTCTAACATTTTGTTCAAAATTTCTTCGTGGGATTGACACACGGTTCAACCGAGAAGAAAGAAATAGTGAGAAAGGTTGCACCAATAATTGGACAATTTTTTCAGATCTAAAGCAATCGATTCGACCTATAGGAGTGCAAAGTATGGAGATACTGCCCCACACAGACATGGAGGTAGCTCGATTGTAAGTGTTACGAAATTGTGAGCAAATCACCGAATGGGAAGAGTAAGTGACTAATTTGTTCAAATCTAACAATTTTTTTTAGGTTTTTCAAGCATTTATATAAGTGTATCTAACTATCATATAATTTATTAGTAAACACAAGGCAATACTTGAGATAGAAAATCCGCGTACTACATCTCAAATACATGCAAAAGAATTCGCGAAATGGTTCGAAACAGAAGTAAGTATATACTAGGCTTAATTAAATAAAAATTGGCATACTTCATATATATTTTGTATTATTATATATTTATTTAATATTGCAATTTTTCAAACAGATAAAGAAAAAGTGTCATCATCAAAAGGCAACAACTAGTGATGATCTTTATTCATTAGCGTGTGGACCTGATTTTCGAGTGAATCGATATTCTGCTTGTATTATTAATGGGATTAGATTTCATACTAAGGAAAGAGAACGAAATCGTCGAACGCAGAACAATGGTGTCTTTGTTAAAGGATAAGTCCAAGATTATTATGGTGTCTTAACAGATATCATTGAGTTATAGTATCCTTTGCAAAGACAAGTTTTTCTTTTCAAATGTGATTGGTTTGATGTTAGAATTGGTGTTCGTAGAGATGTTTATTTCATGAGCGTCAATGTAGCCAACAGAGCATACATAAATAAATCGTTCGTATTAGCAAATCAAGCAAAACAATGTTTTTATGTCAAAGACAACAAATTACAAAGATCGTGGGAGGTGGTTCAAGACATAACAAATAGAAACTCCTTCGATGTACTTGAAGTAGAGGGTGAAGCCGGAGAAGAGGATGAAATGCTCAACAATTCCGCTTACCAAGAGAATGAACCAAGCATTGCAGATAGGATTGTTGAGGCAGATTTGGACGTGGATCCATACCCTTTGAATAGGGATGACTTAGAGGGTGAGAACCTGGATGTAGCAATGGTTCGAAAAAGTATTGTCGAAACACCAACTATTGATGAATATTGGATCGATGAGACCTGTGATGAATATGACATTGAAGATAGTTCTAGTGAGGAACCAGATTTCCAGACGGAAGATGATGGCACTGATCTAGAAAACTAATGGATCTCTTTGTATTATCGAACATATAACTTGAATTTTTGGCTAACTGTTAATGTTTTTATGTACTTGTGTTCATTTACATTATTAAGTTTTATGTATCGACTTTTCTAGCTGTAATGGTTTATTTCTTTGCTGCTCATTTGTTAAGAGAAAACTTTGTAATATTTTTTTAATACCTTATGTGTAATATATTTGTTATCATATATGTATTCGCGCCACTAATTTTTTATTTGAAGTTGGTTAATTGTCTCTCTCTTCATGGAAACCTCTGAGCCACCCACACGTAGACTATTGAGGCCTCGCTCGACACGAACTGAGCCACCGCCTACAAGTTCACCACTTTGTCATGAAGCAAATGTTGAAGGTGACGACAATGCTACACAGATGAACACACAGCCGAGTGGAGAGGGTGATATTTATGATTCAATTTACCTTATTTATTGATAATCAATCATTTCTAAGTGTATTTATATTTTAGTACTAATGAGACATTTTTTTTTTCAGGCTCAACACTGAAACCAAAACGGCCTGGGCGAGGTAAAGCAAAAAATGTAGCCTTAGCAAAACTTCGGAAGCACCTTGGAAAGCCTATTCCTGTGGAGTTTGATCCAAATTATTATAAACCTGTTGGCATCAATAGTAAGCTATGGACAGCTGAAATTGGCATAGCTGCGCGCCGAAACAATGCACTTTTGGAGTATAAGACATGGAGGCAAGTTCATGATCACGAGCGAGAGGTCCTCTATGATCGCATATTGGTAACTATTAATGTTTTTCTCTATGGTGGATCAATATTGCGGTGTGAAGTAGTTGTCAATCTAATATGGTTTGGACTCATAGTTTTGGCATTGATATAAACTATCTTAACACAGACTTTAGATAACATGGAAAGGGCATGGCTTACAGGCTATGATATATTGATTTACTTTATAACTAACTGTCCAAACACGACTTCGCAACCTTAGATAAATTCCATGTATATCAAATCATTCCATTTCTTAAAAGGCATTTGACATCACCATTGGAAACTGAATCCTGTCCATCAAACCATGTCACCCAACAACAAATAAATGTGTTCATTCATTCCAAAATATTCTATTATATTAGAATTTCATTAATCCATTTATCCTTCAAACTTTTAAGAATCGTACGGGGATCCCAGGATTACAGCCTTGCACAAACTTTACACACATTAATTTACTTTTTGTGCTTTGCCAAAAAACCCTTTACAAAAAGGGGTAAAATTATTGATTATTTTAGTTATGAAACCAATTCATTTTCAGACTTGTTGTTTCAATTAGTTGCTTTTATCTTCAAAACTTATTTTTTGTCAGGATAAAATAGACGTTTATCATGTTAGTTAATACGAGAGATAATAATAGATACTATAAGAGAGTATGGTGGCATAGAAGATGCAAGTTTTGGAATGTGGATATCAATGGGTTATTGTGGAGGAGAAAAGAAATGTAAGAATGGCTAAACCTTTTTTTCTTTGATTTTTTTGGCAGATATATGCTTCAACTAATTTATAGCCCCAGTCACCTCTTCATTTTGAGACTTTAAACATTCCATAAGTGACTCCTTATTGTACCCCATTTTCCAAGGGTCACAATTATGGTGATTATATAATTATTTTATACTAGTAGAAAATGATTTTAAATAAATGGGTCAAGAATGGAATGTATCAAAGTCTCTATAGAAGAGGAATGATCAAATCTTGAATGTGACTGTAAATTAGTTGAAAGAATATATCTGCTGAGAACTCAAAGAAAAGTAATGAAGAGTCGGCAATTCTTACACCTCCTTTCTCTTCTACGAAAACTAAATGATATGTTCAAGTTATATACATAGATTTACAATATTTTTTGGCTTTAGAGTGCTGTGGATAGTGCATTGGCCGATTCCGAGTGCTGAATTTTCCATCTCGCTGCTTCTCTATACCACTGTTGCTGCCATTTTTTCACAACTGATTGCAATTTTCATCTATTTTTATTTCTTTTGTTCCAAACCTTAAAGTAACCTGTGTTTTTTTAATTATTCTTTATGAAGGAGAAGTTTGGAGTGGATGCATATGCCTCGGAAGCTGAATATAAGCGAGTAACTAGAGGACTTGTTGAAGCCTTGCGAAAGTATAGGTTTAGTTTGAAGCTACATTTTGATGCAAATCTTCCTGTCGAGAATGCGCGACGTCATCCTGTTGAGGGTATTGACTTTGAGATTTGGCAAATATTATGTGATAAGTGGATTTCACCAGAGTGGCAGGTTCTTGCTCATAACAACTTTTTCCCCCCCTTCTTATTCACCTTTTGATTACTTAGTGCTGATCCGATTATGATTAACTAACCACAACATAAAATAATGCTTGGGCACATGATAGCGAAACCATTTTGTCTCATACCATGGGACTTGATTACCACACTTCCACTGACTTAACATTTTGAGCTATTTTTTGTTGGGTAATGGAAGCTCACTGCCATATCATACATTTCATGCATTATTGTTTGTTGCTTTAGTAATTTTGAACAAAGTATTTTATAATAATGATTTTCATTATCATGCAGAAACTAAGTGAGAAAAATAAAGAAAATCGGTCAAAAAATGAAGATAAACATATTTCTGGATCAATGTCATATGTCAAACGCTATGACCGTTTGGTAAGTAAGCTTTGAAACAAGAATTACAAATTATATAGAATGTTATTAGTTGTGTAAGCATATCTAATACAGATGAACTCCATTTATATGCAGCTAAAGAAAAAGAAAAATCAAGTAGATGCGGAAGATGAGGAAATTGATCAGTATGGTCCTGCAGTAGCCATGTACAAGGAGACACACTATAAGGATGAAACTGGATGGGTTAATGAAAAATCTAAGCGAAACTATGTAAGTCTCGTACACTTAATGATTAGTACTTTAAGATTTTTTTTAGCGATAAATTTTGTAGTTTTTTAAACAAATGTTGAATTAAATAAATTAGACTTGATTTAGATTAGTTTTGTAAACCCAATTGTAAAGTCAAAACATTATTGCTAATACTTATCTGTATATATCTACTGATACACAGAGAGAGGTCAAATGAACAGACTGGACAACCTATTACGCTCAATGTGTGATTACTTCTTTGACCCTCTCATTTATGGGTACTTTGAAATTCTGGAAAATTGAAATAGAACTCTTCATTGGTCTCTCTGAATTTTTCATTTTTAATGTTAATTGATGGATTGGCTGGATAGTCAAAGAAACAAACTGAACAGTGCGTTATTCATGTTTCTGGAAAACAAACTCTTTATTGACATCATATTTCTGGAAAATTGAAATATTATGCTTTGTTAGTGTTCAACTTGACATGCATTGAAGAAGATGGTTTGGTGCTTTATTCATGTTTTCATATAAGAACATATTGAGTATTCGATACTTTTATACGGCAGAAATATGATGTCATTGTAAGTCTTTGCTTTGATTTTGCTTGCATTTTATTGCATTGATTTTAATAAACTACTAAAATTTACTTGGTAGGAGGAAATGATGGAGAAGTCAACACAGTCTTCTGAAAATTCGAATTGTCCAAGTTCAAATATAAATGATGTCGAGATAATGCTTGAGCATATGGGTGTCCAAAAAGGATATCCCCGTGGGCTAGGACATGGGTATATTGTTATGAATCGTCAACGTGCATCATCTTCTTATGGAGAGGTCTCTCAAAAGAGGGCACAAAAAGCCGATGAAAGAACTGAAAAATTGGAAGAGGAAGTAGCACAACTTCGGGAGATGTTGGTTGCCCAACAAAATGACCCTCCACGGTGGTTTCTCCAATACTGCCAGCAAGCTTCATCACAATCTCAACATCACCAAACACGACCACAAGACACTCACTTCCAGCCGTCACCACCACCATGGTTTCAGTACCAGCAGCCCCCGGCATGGTTCCAGCAATATTTGCAGCACCAGTCCCCGACATCACCACCAGCCCCAACACCACTAGCACCAATACCATCAGCTCCAACACCATCAGCTCCAACACCACTAGCACTTTAATGGTATCTATGTGCATGTTTAAAGGCGCATCTATTTTGGGGAGATTTCTTTTTGGTGATATTTAGCGTCTTTAGTAGGGTGATATTTTTTGCTAGCAGGGTGATGTTTTTTGCTAACCATACCATACCAAATTCAAGTGATACATCACTTGAATTTGGTATGGTATGGTGTCAACATCCTTGATTGAAGCTTTCTTATGCTTCAATTTCTTTTGTACCTATATTTGTTTAAATATAGATGTTGACTGATACAAGAAGTTCTATATATATCAACTATTTCATTTATATATTTACATACTTTGTCATTTGATATTAGTAATTCATTTAAATTCTAATATGTATGGAGAATTAACAGGTAGTGGTGCTTAAAAAGAATAATACATAAAACATGCCAATAAGGCGAAAAAGATCGTCAATAATATTTTTAGGCACGGTATAAGCGTCCCTAATAGTGTGTTTTTAAGCACGGTAGAACCGTCAATATTAATATTTTTGGGCACGGTATAAGTGTCCCTAATAGTACGTTTTTAGGCACGGTAGGACCGTCGCAAATAATAGTTTTGGGCACGGTATAACCGTCCCTAATAATATGTTTTTAGGCACGGTAGGACCGTCGCAAATAATAGTTTTGGGCACGGTATAAGTGTCCCTAATAGTACGTTTTTAGGCACGGTAGGACCGTCGCAAATAATAGTTTTGGGCACGGTATAACCATCCCTAATAGTACGTTTTTAGGCACGGTAGGACCGTCGCAAATAATAGTTTTGGGCACGGTATAACCGTCCCTAATAATATGTTTTTAGGCACGGTAGGACCGTCGCAAATAATATTTTTAGGCACGGTATAAGTGTCCCTAATAGTATGTTTTTAGGCATGGTAGGACCGTCGCGATTTCGATATTTTTTACGACGGTCGCGAAATAGCATTAACGACACTATCTTTTTAGTATTAAGGACGGTTTTGTGACCTTTTGGGACAGTTTTGACTGTCCCTAAAAGCCAGTTTTCTTGTAGTGTTTGATGAAGCGCCTGTAGAAACCGGCATAACCTAGGAATGCTCTAATATCTCGAACAGATTTAGGGATAGGTAGATTGAAGATTAGATCAATTTTTGCTTTGTCGACCTCAATTCCTGCACAAGAGATATTATGACCTAGGATAATTCCCTTTGTAACCATGAAATGACACTTTTCCCAGTTAAGTACCAAGTTAGTGTCACGACAACGTTGAAGTACAAGAGAAAGATGGTTCAGACATTGCTCAAATGATGATCCAAAGACAGAGAAGTCATCCATGAATATTTCTAAAAACTTTTCAACCATGTCACTAAATATACTCATCATACACCGCTGAAATGTAGCCAGGGCATTACACAAGCCGAATGGCATACGACGATAAGCGAATGTGCCGAATGGACAGGTGAAAGTTGTTTTGTCTTGGTCATCTGGGTGGACAGGGATTTGATTGTAACCAGAATAGCCATCTAAAAACCAATAGAAGGCCTGACCAGCTAATCTCTCTAACATTTGGTCGATAAAGGGGAGTGGGAAATGGTCTTTTCTAGTCACACTATTCAGTTTCCTTTAGTCTATGCACACTCGCCACCAGTTTGAATGCGAGTAGGAACGAGCTCATTGTGGGCATTGGACACAACAGTGATGCCAGACTTTTTTGGAACGACCTAGATTGGGCTCACCCACTAACTATCAGAAATCGGGTATATGATATCAGCGTCAAGAAGTTTGATAACTTCTCCGCGGACAACTTCTTTCATATTGGGGTTAAGTCTCCTTTGAGGTTACCTACAGGTTTTCGCATTATCTTCTAAGTGAATACGATGTTGCACCACTAGAGGACTAATGCCTTTGATATCATCTATGGACCATGCTATGGCTTCCTTATTTATCCTAAGAACCTCTAGCAATTGGGATTCTTGTTGCTCAGTTAACTCAAAAGATATGACCACTGGAAAAGTCTCAGATTCACCAAGATACAAATATTTTAAAGTCTCGGGTAAAGGCATTAATTCAATATTAGGTGGTTGCTTTGCATTTTCAGATTCAGCGGTAACTGGCAAGGATAATGATTCAAATTTGGATTTATACTTGGGTGCTTCAAAGGGTGGGGCAGAGTTTAGCAAATCATTGATTTGGCTAATATAATTAGCCTCATCAAAACTATCACCAAAATGGGCTAAACACTGCTGAAGTGGATCCTCAGGATAAGAGTGGTTAAAGGTGTGGGTGGTCAATGAATCAATAAGACAAACTTCTTCAACAGATTCTGATTCAATGGGTTGTTTCATCAAATTAAACACATTGACTTCCACTTTCATGTTCCCAAAGGTCAAGGTCACGCTACCATTTCTACAATTGATCAAAGCATTGGTGTCGCTAAAATGGTCGACCTAAAATTATTGGAATTTGCTTCCCTTGAGTTGGTTGAGTGTCTAGAACAATGAAGTCTACGGGGTAATATAAATCATTAACTTTGACTATCACATCCTCAATGATACCCCTTGGAATTTTTATGGATCGGTCAACTAACTGAATTCTAACGTCAGTTTTCTTTAAATCAGTCAATCCCAAATCCAAGTAGACTGAATACGGTAGTACATTGACACTGGCACCAAGATCCAATAAAGGCTGACCTTCAAAATTTTCTCATATGCTACAAGTGATAGTGGGACTACCAGGGTCTTTGTGTTTAACCACAACTTGGTTTTGGAGGAAGGAGGATCAATGTTGGGCCATGAAGCCTTCCTTAGGGATATTGGTTTTCCTCTTGACTAAGTCTTTGATGAATTTTGCATAAGAATGAATTTGCTTAATAGCAGTGAGAAATGGAATGTTAATCTGGAGATTTTGAAAAATCTATAAGATTTCACTGTATGGAGAATCATTCTTATTGTTGACTAGTCTAGAGGGAAAGGGTGCACGTGGCACAACCGGCTTAGGAATAATCTCATCAAGCTTAGGACCTTGATCCTTTTTGGATTTTGGGGAATAGGGTAGAAGAGATTTGGATTGTTCATTTTCATGACTGATGGGTGGCTCAACCTTATTATCAATTTTATTTCCTGACCACAAGGTAGTGATAGAATTTACATGATCATTTGAGTGGTCAGAATTAGAAGTGGTCCCTATTTGATTAACTCCTTGTCCTTTTGGATTGATTTCAGGTTGGCTCGGTAATGTACCCATTTATCTTTCAGACAGAGCTGCAGTGAGTTGACTCAACTGATTTTGGAGAGATTGCTGAAATTGCAGTTGATTTTGAGTCAAGAGATCAAAATTATTTTCTAACTTTTGGAATCTCTGATTGGAATGCTTATTGGATTGATCAAGATTAAGGGCAAGCATTTTCAAACTGTCCTCATAATTGGAAGTATTATGTTCCAGTGGGACAGGAACAACATAGTTGTTCATGGGATCAACTGCTAAATCTCGGCTTGGATTGAACTGGTTATTCCTGGGGAATTGATTTTGAGGAATGATTTGTCCTTGTGGTGGAGGTGGCTTATTGGAGTTACCTTGAAAACCGGATGGACCACCTAAGTTTTGTGGAGGTAAATTTTTCCTCCATGAAAAATTAGGGTGGTTTCTAGTATCAGGATGGTAACTTTGGCTAAATGTGTTAGGCAATGGTCTCCTAAAGGTATTGAAAACACAAACTTACGCATCCGAAGGTTCAGATGTACAATAGACCGGACATTCCTCTATGGGATGAGATAAACCAAAACAAACATTGCATTGGGTAGGGGTAGATATTAGGGCAAATGCATCAAACTTTTTGCTTAAGTCTTTCACTCCATCAGCAAGACTTTGCATCACAAACTTTAACTCATTTTCAGGTTTGATCTCATAAAAACCAGGTTTTCTATTCATTTGATCATTCCTAGAAAAATCATTCTCACTTTGGTTCCAATTCCAATTTTTGGGCATTTTCAGCTAGTTCCTCCAAAAATATATAGGCTTGGTCAGGGGTTTGGGCCTTGAACTTTCCTTGGTGCATTGACTCAATCATGGTTCGGTTCATAGGTAAAAGTCCCTTATAGAAGAAATGAACTAACTGTGCTTTATCAAAGCCATGATGTGGGCATATGACGAGCAAGTCATGAAATCGGTCCCAAGTTTGGTGGAATTGTTCTTCAATTTTCCCTCTAAAAGTACTAATGACATCTCTCATTGATTCGGTCTTTTGCATGGGATAAAACTTACTCATGAATTTTCTTGCAAGTTCATCCCATGATCTAATGGAGTTGGGTGGAATGGAGTTTAGCCATGAAGCAGCTTTATCTTCTAAGGATAGGGGAAAAAGATGCAGTTTGACACCCTCTTCATTCAAATTTTGATTTTTGAATGTGTTGCATATTGTCAAAAACTTCCCTAAATGGATATAGGGTTGTTCACTTTCGAGTCCATGGAATTTTGGCAACATATTGATTGTGGCGGGTCTAATCTCAAACTGGGGTGCATCATTCTCAGGTAGAACTATGCAATTGGGTGGGTTGGTTGTGATTGGGGCAAAATAGTCATAAGAGTTCTTGGTGCAGTCATTGATGAATTATTGGTGGTTGACAGATGTAACAAGGGAATTGATTTTTCTTCTAAATCAATGAGTGACAAATCACTAGGAAACCTAACTAGACGTTTGTTAACTCGCAACCACTGTGGCATAAACAAAAAGAAACCTAAAAGGGCTAGATAAGAGACAAATCACACAAAAATTTTGGCTTTGTTATCTTGAGCTTAAATTCAAAGGTGGTGAATTTTTAAATCAAATATTGTAGAGAATTAATAGAATGATGTCCAAATTAATTCTCTCCTAATTAGACAGCTCCTACTCTATTCCAGATTAAGGCGATAGATTACCAGTTAAGGATCATCAAACTAACAACGGAGTAGTTCCCAGGAAAGTGTGGCGAGGCACGTGGCCTGCTTAATGCCGAGTCAACCTCACTTTCCTAGACAGAATTGTCCTACCGTTTATCAATTTGATAATGACTCACTGGAGTGACTACCAACCGCTTCCTTCCTAGAGAGCCTATGAGCTCGTAACCCTAAAGTGGTTGATTGCTAATGAATTTTAATCAAATCCGGCTCATGGTTTAACAAATGCAAGGAATTTTTGTGATTTGTGGGCCACGGAAACGGGTGATGCAAAATGCTAATTAAAATATACACAAGCAAGACAAAAATAAAACAAAATAAGAAAGAAATATACAAAAAAAAAAAAAAATCTTTTTTTTTTAATATATATATTTATATGAAAATAAGCTAAATACAAATAACGGGAGCCTAGGGTAACGTCTAATGTTATTCTACCCCAGAGGTCGCATGCAAAATTTTTACCTAATCTAGGGAAAATAATAATAACAAGAATTTAGAAATATGGAACCTGGATGACGACCCGATACGGTAACTTCTGCAAATAGAAAACAACAAAAATAAACAAGTAAACAAAAAAATGAAAATAAAATTGAGTGAATAATAAAAATAATAAGAATTAAACTAATCTAATTTATTTTTTTAAATTTTTTTTTTTATGGGTGGTTTTGATGATTTTGAAAATGAGTAGGGAAGCAAAAGTAATTTTCAAAATGATTTCTTGAGTGATTCGAAATTTTTTTGTTTTTTTTTTAAAAAAAAAACGGGCCCACAAAAATTGAAAGGGAAAGAAAATTTCACACACAAGTTCAAAGTGAGGCTATTGTGACCTTTTTTTTATTTCTTTCTTTTTGTTAAACGGGCCCACAAAATTGAAAGGGGTATAAAATTGCAAAGCTTGAGCTATTGCTATATATTCAAAATGTAACATCCATATTAGAAAAATAAAGAAATAACCTAGTGGCACACAAGTCAAAAATGAGGCTATAACTCTTAATCCATTTTTTTTTCTTACTTACTTACTAAATGACTAAAGGCAAAAGGAGAAAGTGACTCTCGGGTCACCAGCTCCCACACTTTTTGCTCTTTTTTTTTTCTTTCAAAAAAACAATTTATGACTAAAGGCAAAAGGAGAAAATGACTCTCGGGTCACCAGCTCCCACACTTTTTGCTTTTTATATATATATATATATATATATATATATATATATATTAATAGAATATCACAAAATAGAGAAGAAAAAAACAATAATAAAAATAATAACGAAAGGGAGGGATAGAAAGGTAGGGTGGGTTCCCGAAGAATTAGAGTGGAGGATCTTTGATTCCAAATTCTTAGTGTTGAAGCGGCAACGGCGCCATTTGACGGGTTGAGATTTGATGATATTGTGTCGTTGTTTCACCACACCCCGATCAACAAGAATTTATACATACTAATATTTTACTTAAAATAGTATAGCAATAAGTAGGGTTGAACCACTCTCAACTTGGAACTCGTTTTGAGACAAGGATCCAAAACTTTACTTTTCGAGATAAAAAAAAAATCACTTAAAACAACTCTTGAATTTTTTAATAGTAAACTAAAATAACTAGATAAAATTATCAAATGGTGAAAAAAATCTCAAGGGAAAAGAATCCACCACCCGGGTCTATACAAATAATTTTATATATTTCTATTGCAAATTCTCCTCCAACCTATTAAACATAAACATAGATAGTAGTAGGCATTCCCCGTATTTCCATTAATTGGTAATCACAAAAAATCATCCCTCTAATGTTTTGGTTTAAATAAAATGTAAATAGTAGTAGACATTCCCCGTATTTCCATTAATTGGTAATCACGAAAAATCATCATTCTATTCTTTAGTGTCCAACCTCTATTGTAAGGTTTTTGTTCATTGAGATTCATCAAATGAATACTCTCGGGACGATAATTAAACAATACGAAATAAAATAAAAATTATTTATATCTTACCCATGGTGGCTTCATCACCCCCTTGAGAAAAGTTTTAAGCTAGCATGTTGATATGAAAATAAAACAAGGTAATAGAATAAAATTCCATTAATAGAGAAAAAATTACAAAAAATATGAAAATGGTACAATAGTATTCTAAGCTCTCACTCCTCAACCCCCTCTCTCGGCCTCACATGGCCTCTATATATAGGCGTAATGCAACTGATGCATTTAATTCTATATTAAATGCTACCTACTCTCTCAACCACTTCTCTACGTCATTGTCTCTCTTTTTTTCAAACATTTTCAAACCTACACACTTACACACTTACACATATATATATATATGAATTTATTACATTCTCCCCCTCCAATTCTTTTTTTTTCTTCATTTTCATCCTTCTTGTTTTCTTTTTCTTTTCTTTTGTAAATCAACCCCTACATGAAATAAAAATATATACATATTAGGACATTATGATAGGTAAATTACTCTATTTTGTGCACTTATCATTTTCTCTCACATCTGAATCACAACCAATTTACTTTGCTTTCTAGATAATTTCAGTTAAAATAGATAATTTGGTCTTTGACCACCAAAACAAACCATTCTTCAGAAAATATAATTCATTATTTTTAAATTGCTTGAGTGAAAAATCTCAATCTCTGTAAGATCGATATCCCTTACTCAAGCCAGTGTTGTTCTATAATTAATATGTGCGCTTGCGTAGGGTAAAATTAAGTCGTCATTAAATAGATGTTTTTAACACATATTTTTAGTACACTCTGACGGACATCACATAGTTGTCACGTGGGATGATAAATTAGCTAGTGATTCTGCGGAGTCTGAGTCAGCAGATGGGACTGAAAACTTCATTATGTTTGCATCTCATATTGATAAGGTTGAAGAAGTTGCTACAATAAGTGTTATGTCTGGGGATGAAGATTCTGGGAGTGATGAAGATTGTGAAGATTCACTTCAAACTGCTTACAATAAGTTATTCGAAAAGTCCACACAACTTAGCAAAGTTCACTAGAAGTTAATGGTTAGACTTTGGAATGGTGACAAAGAAAAACAATCCATAAGAGACGAATTAACCAATAGTTTTCAAACCTTAAATCTCATGAAGACCCAAAAAGCTAAGTTATCTGATAAATTGGTTATGTCTGAACAAGAAAAGAATCAGGCTTTGAAGAGTGTAGAGGATCTCAATAAGGAATTAAGCACTCTAAGATTGGAATTGAATGAGAAATCTACAAGGATTAGGAATTCGGAAAAGGAATTGAATGATGTTAATTTTACTATCTATAAATGGTATAGTGGAACTCTTAAGCTTGATCATATGTTGAGTTTAGGAAAATCTGCAGGAAATACAAAGGGTTTGGGGTTCAAAGGAATAACGAGTAATTCTAACATCGTTTCCAAAACAACCTTTGTTAAGGCTTTCCTAGTAGCACCTAGTTTTTCTCAAGATAATTATGATAGGAATTCTAATGCTCAATCTTATGTCGAAAAAGCTATTGAGAGTAAGTCTCCGTTACCTCTAACTATCATAAGGGTTCGAATAATGGTTTTTAAATATTTGTTCCTATATGTCATCATTGTGGACTGAAAGGTCATATTCAACCCTTGTGTTCAAAGTTAAGAGAATAAACATTGAAATTGGAGAGGAAACATCGAACTCAAAAAGGACCCAAAGTTAGAGATCAAATTCAGGTGTTGAGTGAAGAGGTAAAGAGTTTGTCTATGCTGGCAAATAGGGCTCCGAAAATTAAACAGACGTGGGTTAGGAAAGGGGAGCTACATTGTTTGGTTACTCATACTGCATGTAGAGCGCGTAACTCTAGTACTGAGAAAGGTTCTAAGCATATATCCACAGAGTCTCAGTTGACAGACATCTCTATAAAACCATTAGATTTTCAAAAGCATGTGCGTCTTAGAAAATCTAGTGGCATCTTTTCTTTAAATTAGGTGTCTTCATATGTATCATTCTAGGAACACATTGCATTATTTTTCCTAGAATTGGTACATTAACATGCATTGTAGTTTATAAGTTCATGCATTCATTATGACAAAAATAAGAAAAAAAATCATAAAATAAAAATTTTGGAATGTTGAGCTTGGCTAAAGTACGACGAGTGTCATATTTCACTCTATTTTCATATCTACTTGTCTTATTATGCATATGGGAAGTAGAGGTGTTAGCCCGACCTAAGGATTTAGGTTGTTCATTTGACATGATTATTTTATGTTAAAACTTTAATCTTAGGTGTTTGTCTTACTTCGGATATGATCGTAATGCCTGCTAAAACTCTTAATCTTTCATATATGACCCAAAGTGATATGTAGGTTCATGAGCTAGGTTAGATTGATCTATACTTTTGAACACCTATTGCATGCTCATGAATTTTGGGATATTTTAAAAAAATGAAGAAAAAAAAGAAAAAAAAATTAAATATGATTATTTTATAAACCCCCTAAAGCAATGATCATTTTTGCTAAGTAACCGGATCTCAGTGCCTCAAGACGTATTGTGTATCCGTGTCAAAAAGATGAAGTGATTAACTCTAATTTGAGACTACTAGGATTCTGGTCATGCCTAAGATGTTCAAGGTATGATGTCTGAATAGTGTTTTATCACTTAGTACCCTAAACCATCTGGTTGGGAGTTATTGGCGGAATCCTCGTTACAAGGACATCTTAGAAAGCATGTGAATACTAGTATGCTATGTGCTAAAATGTTGTTATTATTTAGCAATAAGGTTAAAGTTAAAGATTTGACTTCTAACTTGGATTTTGGATTGAGTTATCATCAGGGTTGGTGGGAAGATTATTAGAATTAGTTTGTGTTGCCCATCTTCCCAGTATGCTTGCATCTGAGTATTTTCGTATATATGAATACTATGCAAAACTTGACTTGTGCATTCCTGGGTCTACAAGGTATGTGTGCTAATTATCTTTATGCCCATGTGTATGATGGATAAGTCGACTTCGAGAATGTGATTGTGTTAATGATAAGCTTATTGTCTTTACTACTTTGGTCACAGATTTTTAAAAACAATTTTTTTTTTTTTTTATGTTCAGTCATGACATTCTGCATTCATGCATTAGTATTAGGGTCATGCATTGTAGAGATTTGTGTTATGAAGCTAGATATATTCTTTCAAAGTCCTATGTCTAGATATGTTAAGCTTTGCTTAGATTATCTGGTCTCCTCTATTAGTTTTTCCCCATGTCTCTATCTTGTGTATTTCCCATGTTTATTTGTTGGCATTTCAGTGTCAAAAAGGGGAAGAGATATTTAGTTAAGGGGGTGAGATATTTGGTTAAGGGGGAGTATATTCTCGAGGGGAAAATAAGTATTTTATGTTATGATGATCATTATGCTTCCATTGTTATTGTGTTATTTTTCTTATGATCATTATATTGGTTTATAACTGTTTTCCACACTTATTTTTCACGGTATATTGTTCAATGTTGTGGTTGTAGAATTCGAAGATCGTCATGAGAGTAAGGTGATAGTTTGTGTCTATGTTTGTGGGTGTGTGTTCATAGGTATATATATTATATTGTTGTTCGTGAGGGTATTTTTGTAAAATATGGTTTTGTCTCAGAAATTTCAAGGGGGAGATTGTAAGAACATTTGTTAGAATTATTTATTTTTTACATGTTCTAGAAAATAATCATGTTGAGTGAATTGTGAGGTTGGGTAGGTTCAGGAAAAGTAAAGTGGTCGTGCAAATATGTCAAAAGACATCGACAAGCTTCGCCAAACTCAAATCAAGTTTAAAGTAGCAAATAAATGAAGAAAAAACAAATTTGAACCATAAGACGTGTTTCGAAGGGCGAAATGGACATTATACAAGTCTTATATATGGATAGGCATGCCACAGGAACCAATGACGTTAAAAAATACCAAGAATTGGGGGAAAAAATTAGATTTTGGTATTTTAGGTCGGATTTGGGCACATGGGAAAGAAAGAAAAGTGGCTAGAAAGTGTATTTTTGCGCAAACATGTGCAAAACACGGTGCAATAAAGTGCGCTTATGCGTAGAAGTTGCGCACGGCACTGACCTGCAATAGAATTTTTTATTTGGTGTAATTCCATTTAAGGTGACTTGGGCTACACTCCAACATATCCTAGCAATTAGATTCACTCTCAATTATAAGAGGAATACTTAAGGAAGAATCCTAGTTCAAAAATGATAGAAATCTACTTAAAATATGATTCCTCTCTCCATAAATAGGAGAAATTACTACAGATTTTGAGGTGGCTTTTGTAAGATCTCTACGATTATATTATAGATCAGATCTTTTTGCAGAGAGAGAGAAAAAGAGATTGCTTGATCATTATATATCAAGGATTTCTCTAGTTTTTAGCGATTATTCAATTGTATTTTTACACGTGATATCTTTATACACAATTGGATGATCTGTTGCTAAAAAATAATCAGACCACCTATTACAACGTGGTTGTATCGATCTGTTGAGAAATGGTGCCGTCAGAGTACGGAGATTGGAACAGTAGGCTTCGTGGTTTGTTGATCCGTTGAGAAGCGGAGCCGTAAGAGTACGGAGATCGGAGCGAGAGTTTCGTAGTAGCGCGAGTGATTCAAGACTTTCAGATGTCAAGTGAAAAACGACATATAAGAGTTTGAAATTACCTAAACGATCAATGAAAATAGCCTAAAGGGGGTGAATAGGTTTTTTGTGAATTTATTGACAAATTAATATTAATTACGGAAAAGTCAATTTTAATCCAATTCTCTATCAAGATAAATCATGGAAAGATAAATTTAAGTGCAGAAAATAAAACAATAGAGACACATGATATTTTTACGTGGAAAATTTTGGAAAGACTCCAAGTAAAAATCACGGATACGCTCGGATATCGATGCACTATGAATCAAGGATTACATAGACTTTATGAAGTTTTAGACTTACAAATCCCTCTAAATTTGTCTTTCTTCACTCGATGTCTGACGAACTTGAATCACTCGCGCTCCACGAAGCTCTCGCTCCGTACTCTGGCGGTTCCGTTTCTCAACAGATCAATGAACCACGAAGCCTCCTGCTCCGATCTCCGCGCTCAGACGGCTCTATTTCTCGAACGGATCTAAGCAACCACGTTGCACAAGGTGTGTTAATTTTTCAACAACTAGGTCATTCAATTATGCATAATATTATCGATGTAGAAACACAATTGAACAAACCCTAAACAAGAGAAAACTAGAAGATATAGAATCACTCAATGGTATTTTCTCTCTCTATCTCTATCTCCGTAGATGAATATGAATTATAGAATATTGCAGAGATCTCACCAAAAGCCCCTACTCCAAAATCTGTAGGGAACCCCCTATTTATAGAGAAAATTCATATTTTGAGTAAACTTTGTATCCTTTTTGAACAATGATTCTTTCCTTCTGTAATCCTCTTGTCATTGGGAGTAAATCTGACCAATATTGGTGTATATATCTTTTATACACGTCCTAAGATATATTGGAGTGTAGCCTAAGGCGATAAAAGTCGAAACAAATCAAAATTGCAATAACCCACTTAACCAACCTACACACCTACGCTTCAAGCATAAGCAATTGGGTAATTTATTTTGACATGCGTAGGAGATGCGTCAAAACAACACTTTCTAACCACTTTTAGCTTCTGGATGCATAGGCCATGCGTAGCAAAATCCTCGGAACCAACTTTTCTCGGGACTAATGCCATTTGAACCCCCTTGACTCACTTGTAATGATTTTTGAAGTTGCGGCTTGAAAAAATGACGTTTCTATCCTTCGGGAGGTACTTTTTACTCAAACTTGCTTCCTTTTCAATTCTCTTGTTTTCTTCACTTCTTTAGGCTTAATTTGAATTTAACGAAGCTTGTCCATGCCTATTAAACCTTCTCGACTCCACAATTCACTCGACATGGTTATTGTCTATAACATGCCAAACATAAATAATACTATAAATGTTCTTACAAAGTTATTGTAAGTCTTAATTTCATAAAGTCTGTAAATTTTTTTGATTCATAGTGCATCGATACCCGAGTGTATCTCTGGTTTTTTCCTTGGAACGTTTTCAAGATTTTTTCACGTAAAAATCTATGTGTCGTCTCGTGATTTATTTTCCGCACTTATATCAATATTTGCATGATTAATCTTGTTAAATGATCAAATTAAAATTGAATATTCCGTAAAAAAATTTAATTGATCATTTAATCGAGAAAAAACCTATTCAATCCCAGGCTTATTTCATTTATGATTTTATGATTTTGATGGTATGAACTCGAACAATTTTATTTATTTATTATTAATATTTTACCATGAGACGAGGGTAGGATTGATGAAGTGGATGGTCATATGGTCAATCTGAAGTCTATATTATCCAATTAATGGTGATGGGTTGCGCCAAGCAAGGAACGCCCGAGTGCTTCCTGTGTCTTACAAAATTAGTGTGGAGGATGCTAAAATAGACTAATACGCCAGAGAATTAAGTAGATAATTGGGTAGAATTGTAAATAATTTAGAAGAATCTTTAAAGGTGAATGATGTATCTCGTATGCCCATCACTATAAATAGGATAGAAATGTCATTTACACGAGACAAATGGTAGAATGAGCGAGGAATTAATAAATAACACCATCACTCTCTTATAAAAATAAATCAGTGTATGTTTTTGTCTGTTAAATATTCTAGTAATTGAAAATGAAAAAATCAATAACGATTTTGGATTGTGAGGTGAAGATTCTCATTTCTGGCGCAAATGAGTGGCATTAATTGACGCTATAATACCACGAAAACTGTAACCGAAGTTTCATTACATTCTTTTTGTATGACCCAAGAATGTCTTTCAGACTACTCGTCGTAAGTATAATTATAAAATTATATGTTTAACATATTTTAAACTTTAACTTTGGTTAATATTTAAGTTGAAAAAAAAAACAAATATTAATGAAAGTTGTTTTTTTAAATGATATGATTCAATGCAGAAACTAAAACAAATCTGGTTAATTAATCAATTTATAAAAATGGTTCTTTTATCGGACTAAGTTTTAAGATAATGCGAGCTTCAAGAATATTGACAATAGATTTAAGGAGGACAACTTTAATATTAGCATAAATTATGTAGTGATGTTAAAATTATAAATGAGATACTAATTAACAATAATAAAAGGGCTATTATCAGTAAACACCCTTATAGTTTCATTTTGCATCAACTAACCCCCTCCAGTTCAGAAAATCCTTCTGCACTTATCAAATTGTATCATCTTGCCCATTCTCTTTAATTTTGGACCAAAATACCCCTGCAATTTAATGAAAAATGAATTTTTATGAGAAATTATACTTTCACCCCTCCTATTTTACTAATTACACTTTCACCCCTTATTACAAAATAAATATATATTACGAAAATTATAATTTGAAAAAAATATATAAAATTCGTAAAAAAAAATGTATAAAATTCGAAACAAATATATAAAATTAGAAAAAAAACATATAAAATTAGAAAAAATAGATTTAAAATACGTAAAAAAATATATAAAATTTGAGAAAAACATATAAAATTCGTAAATATTATATAAAATTCAAAAACAACATATAAAATTTGAAAAAAAACCATATAAAACTCGAAACAGATATATAAAATTCGTAAAAATATATATAAAATAAAATAAACATATAAAATTCGAGAAAAATATATAAAATATAAAAAAACATATAAAATTTGTAAAAAAACATATAAATTTCAAAACAAATATAAAAATCGAAAAATATATAATTTGCCTCAACATATTGATGTCATTTACTTTTACTATAATGAGATAAGAATAAGAACAAGTAGCTCCCATACCAAATGCATACACTTTCCCATAGATCCAAATCAGTTGCATTGACTTGCATAGTAAAGACCACCCCCCACAAGAACTATGTGCATTCCATTACTGTTGTTAAAGAATTTAATTAATAAATAAAATTCTTATCATTTGAACTAGTTATATGTGTATGCGTGTTGAGACAAAAATGTTTCAAATTTTATATGTTTTCTAGAATTTTATATATTTGTTTCGAATTTTATATTTTGTTTTCGAATTTTATATGTCTTTTAGAATTTTATATATTTTTTATGAATTTTATATATTTGTTTCGAATTTTATATGTTTTTTTCGAATTTTATATGTTTTTTTGAAATTTATATATTTTTTACGAATTTTATTTATTTGTTTCGAATTTTATATATATTTTTACGAATTTACATTTTTTTTTTAATTTTATATGTTTTTTCAAATTTTATATATATATTACAAATTTTATATGTTTTTCTCAAGTTTTATATATATTTTTTACATATTTTAAATATATTTTATCGAATTTTATATATATTTTTATGAATTTTATATATTTTTATGAATTTTATATATTTTTTACGAATTTTATATATTTGTTTCGAATTTTATACATTTTTTTTACAAATTTTATATATATATTTTAAATTATAATTTTCGTAATATATGTATAGTAATAAGGGGTGGAAATGTAATTGGTAAAACAGGAGGTGGTGAAAGTGTAATTTTCTCATAAAAAATCATTTTTTATTAAATTTTAAGGGTATTTTGGTCCAAAATTATAAAGAATGGAGTAAGCTGATGCAATTTGATAAGTGTAGGGGGATTTTATAAACTGAAGAAGGGTTAGTTGATAGAAAATAAAATTATAGGGGTTTTACTAATTATAATTAGCCCATAATAAAATTTTGAAGTTGCATCCTAGCTTGCTGTGGATGTAAACTGCCTTAGGTGACCCATCCCAGAACAACCTCAACAAATTCAAATTTTATTGTCACTATTCATACCAGGAAATTATCCAAACAATATACAAATCATTTTTATTCCAAGCTAAAATTAAATTCATGCAAGAATAACTTGTGTTATTAGCACGTACTAATTTAGGAATATAATTTTTTTTCATCTGCCTCTCAGTTTTCATATTTTCAAAAGTAAGGGTCCGTTTGAAAAGTGGTATGGTCTGGTTTTGTCTGGCTATATTGGTCTTTAATGGTATGGGCTGATTTTGTTTGGTCTTGTGTGGTTTTGTAAAGAATAGTGGTCAGCGAGGCTCACCATGAATTATATATATATAAAAGAGAGAGTAAAGAATAGTAATCAGCAGGGTCCACCATGAATTATATATATATATATAGAAGGGTAATTTGCACTAACACCCCCTGAAGTTTGTATCTATTCCACCTAGGTGATGATTTTCGAAATTTTGACACTAACACCCCCTGATGTTTGGTTTTGTTTGCCATGACACCCCAAATGACCAAAATACCCTTCATAAAATTCGAAAATATTAAGGGTAATGTGAAATGACTTTTATGCCCCAACCCCAAATATATAAAATTTCAAAACAAATGTATAAAATTCGAAAACAAATATTTAAATTTTGAAAAAAATATATAAAATTAGAATAAAATATATAAATTTTGAAATATATATATAAAATTCAAAAAATATATATAAAAGTTTTGAAAAAATATAAAATTCAAAAATATATATATATATTGAAAAATATTTAAATTCGAATATATATATTTCAAAAAATATATATAAAATTCAAAATATATATATTTTCAAAAACAAAATTCAAAACATTATATAATTTCGAAAAACATATATAAATTTCAAAATATATATAAATTTCAAAATATATATAAAAAATTCAAAAATATATATAAAATTTGAAATATATATATAATTCGAAAATATATATATAACATTTGAAAAATATATAAATTTGAATATATATATATATTTCAAAAAAAAAAATTCAAAATATATATATATTTTCAAAAATAAAATTCAAAAAATTATATAATTTCGAAAAGCATATATAAATTTCAAAAAATATATAAAATTTGAAATATATATATATAAATTCGAAAATATATATATATATAATTTGAAAAATATATAAATTCGAAAATATACATATTTTTTGAAATTTATATATGTTTTTCGAAATTATATAATTTTTTGAATTTTATTTTTGAAAATATATATATTTTGAATTTTTTATTTTTTTTTTGAAATATATATATATTCGAATTTATATATTTTTCAAATTTTATATATTTTTTTGAATTTTTTATATATATTTTGAATTTTATATATGTTTTTCGAAATTATATAATGTTTTGAATTTTGTTTTTGAAAATATATATATTTTTTCAAATATATATATTCGAATTTAAATATTTTTCAAAATATATTTATATTTTCGAATTTTACATTTCTTTTTTATTTTATATATATTTTTTGAAATTTATATATTTTATTCTAATTTTATATTTTTTTTTCAAAATTTAAATATTTGTTTTCGAATTTTATACATTTTTTCGAATTTTATATATTTTTTTGAAAATCAGCACCTAGGTGGAATAGATGCAAACCTCAGTAGGTGTTAGTGCAAATTACTCTATATAGAGAAAAGATAATGTGCAGTGAAATACAGAGCCCACCTAATATTTGTAGAAAATAATATTTGATCTTAAATTATAAAAATCAAAGTTCATTTGATATTTAAAAAAAAAAAAAAAAAAAGCAAAAACAAGTCAAAATCAAACAAAACTAAAAATTAAAGAAGAAATTTGTTAATTGGTGATCTCCACAAGTTTGCACAAAGACAGCACAGGGAAGCAAGTACTTTGTGACAACTGCCAAAAAATCCTTTTTCTCTCTGCAATTTATGTTAATTTGATTCAGAATTGATGGCATTATCACAGACAACTTCCTGTATGACAGAGAAATTCCTTTTGGTTGTCCCAACAAGAAAACTCCAAATTATAAAGTGTTTTGTACTTGCTCTAAAGAAGCTTCCTTTATATCTATAACATATTGGACAAGTTGTTGTATGGACAGTACCAAAGTTTCATCCAAATGCATGAACCGGAGCCCATTGGTATCTTGGTTCTGTCCAAGGCACTGCAAGAAGTAGGAATGTACTCTAATACAAAATAAAGAGAGAGCATAGAAGAAATACATACAAGTAATTTTTTTGGTGAGAGTTATGAATAATATAATATTATATTATTCAGGTGATAAAAATGTGAGTATATATTGTGTGTATGATTGTGTTTAATCTGCTGATCAACCCCCTTATAATCATCTCTTTGATTATAGTGAAACGGTGCTCTCAGTGGACGTAAACTTATTTTAGCCGAACCACTATAAATCTTTGTGTCCATTGTTTGGTGTGTGTTTGTATTCGTTTTCTGATTTTCATGTATTCGTGGCTTGGCTAAAAGGGTTAGCAAACCCTAGTTTTGTTCTTGGGCGGGTGTAAAAATCCTAACAAGTGGTATCACAGCTTCAGGTTGAAGCAGAGAAGAAGCCCGTTCGTTCTGGTTCAGAATCGAATTTCAAAAGTGCTCTAAATCAGAACACAACCATACCAAAAGCTTCGTATCGACGAGACGAAGTAAACAGTGTCAAGCATGTCGCCGGAATGTTCTGCATGCGCTCCCACGTGCCACCTGAACTTCCGACCAGATTTTCAGCTCTGACGCGCAGCAGTTTCGGTTCGGGGCTCTTTCGCAGAGCATCGTTGATCCATACAAGGAGTATAATATATCAACGGAAAGATATTTCAAAGACGAACGTTTTGACAAAAAAGCACATCCCCATATGTGCTTGAACTCTCCCACACGCGCCCCGAGAAGGTACTGACGTTGTCAACAATTTTTTATCTTTTGTGCATATTTGTTTTTTTGTCCGTTTGGAGTCATTTTTGACCCATTTTTTATGCGGTCAGAGGCGTTATTAAGATTTTGAAATGTTCCGGACGCAACCGTGCGATCGGTTTTGCGTAATTTGACTCCAAACACCTCGAATAGGCTCAATGGGAACTATGGCTAAAGAAAAGACATGTATGATCGATAAATTTGACGGTACAAACTTTACCAATTGGAAGATGCAAATTGAGGACATGTTATTGCAGAAAACATTTTCTTGCCATTAGAAGGGAAGAAGCCAGAATCGATGAAAGACGAGGATTGGACAATCCTAGATCGAAAGGCTTTTGGTATGATCAGACTAACGTTGTCAAAGTCCGTCGCCTTCAACATCAAGAATTAGAAGACAACAAAGTCTCTCATTGATGATATTTCAAGCATGTACGAACAACCATCTGGAGCGAATGCGGTACATCTCATCACTAGATTGGCAAATATGAAGATCTCTGAGAATGGAAGGTTAGTGAACACATTAGTGTTCTTAATGAAATTATTGAGCAATTGGAATCAGTTAAGATGTCAATCACTATTAAAATGAAATCAGCTTTTCTTATAAGCCAATTGTCAGAGAGTTGGAGCACCACAAAGGCTGCAATCAGTAATTGTTCAGGGGTAGAACCGTTACAATATGATTCCGTAGGGACTATGGTACTCACAAAAGAGATCAGAAGATAGACGTCAGACTCTTCTAACAGTGGCTCAGTATTGAATGTCGACACTAGAGGTAAAGGTTCGAACAGAAGGAAATGTGGAAGTAATGGACATGGCCATTCCAAGTTAAGACAGGAGTCTCTAAATTCCATTAAGTATTGGAATTGTGGCAAACTTGGTCATTACAGAGGCCAGTGCAGATCCTCGCAGAGTGTAGCGGATGACAAGACTGAAGTGAATGTTGTCTCAGAAGATGATGCGTTGATATGCTCTTTGGAGAGCAAGATAGATTTTTGGGTCTTAGACTCTGGAGCATTATTTCATGCCACCTCAAGTCGAGAGATCTTCGAGAACTATACACCTGGAAACCTTGGCAAGGTTTATTTAGGTGATGTTCAACCCTGCAATATTGTTGGCAAGGGTGAAGTACATATCAGACTCAGTGGATCGATATGGAAGCTGAGGGATGTCAGACACATTCCAGACTTAAGGAAGAACCTGATCTCAGTAGGCCAGTTGGAAAGTGAAGGTTATGTGACCACTTTCAGTAAAGATAAATGGAAGATTTTCAGAGAGGCTATGACTATAGCACGAGGGAAGAAAAAATGTACGCTCTACACAACCACCAATTTTAGCACAGTGATTGCAGTTGCAGAAGGCAAAGAGGATCACAACTTGTGGCACCAGAGGCCTAGTCACATGAGTGAAAAGGAGCTCGCAGTTATGTTCTCGAAGGGAAAACTACCAGTGAAATCGATTGACATCGACTTTTATGAGTGTAATTATAAGAAGGTTAGTTTCAAGAGCAACAACAGTAGTCTCACAGTGGAGAAACTTGAGCTAGTTCACATGAGTATCTGGGGGCCAGCAACTGTCTCATCTCTTGGCAAAAAGTCTTACTTCGTGACTTTCATTGATGACCATTCCAAGAGGATATGGGTTTACTTCTTGAAACATAAAAGTGAAGTGTACGATGTGTTCAAGAAATGGAGAGTCATGGTAGAGAATGAGACAGGGTTGAAGGTAAAGAAACTGATATCTGACTTTGGTGGAAAAAACGAAGAATTTGAGTTCAAGATTTTTTGCTATGAGAACAGTATCAGATTAGAGAAGACTGTTCCAAGTACTCTACAGCAGAATGGAGTAACATAATGTATGAACCAGAAAATGACTAAGATAGCTAGAAGCATGCACATTCAGGCAGGGTTGCCAGAACAGTTCTGGGCAGAAGCAGTCAGTACAATAGCGTATCTTATGAATCGTGATCCATCAGTACCATTGGAGCACAAAATACCATAAGAGGTATGGAGCGGTAAGGCACAAAGTGCTCCTATGTATGTTGAGATAGAAGATGTTCTAGACAGTGAGAGTCCTCAGACAGAAGAACATGTTACAGATAGTAAGACTCAACAGGTTGATACACCGCAGAATTTGTTGCTTACAAATAAAGATGAACCAGATGATTATGAAGCATGTAGTGCAACAGATGCAAGCTAGTGGAAGCTTGCGATGGAAGATGAGATGAAGTCCCTTCTCCTCATCAAGATATGGAAGCTAACCAAGCTGTCGGTAGAGAAGAAAGCTCTCCATTATTCGGTTGTGAAAATGAATATCATTCATTCAAGCATTATTGAAGTAGAAGTTTTGCATCTAGAGCTGTTAGATGGCAAATTTGTTTTCCTCCAAGGTGACCTAAAGAAGGAGTGTTATATGTAACAACCGGAAAGTCTCTTTGTGAAAGGGTGAAAAAAGACATACGCGACAAAGTTTGCAAGGCGAAGTCAGAAACGACAGTGATTGCAAGATAGAGTGGCCAGACCCAATAGAGGTCGCAGGTTCTATAGAAAGGTAGATATTGCTCATGTAGTAAGAGATATCAGCATGGTTATGTTGACCAAAATGGTGACAAGAGAAAAACTGAAGTTGTGCGCAACTTCAGTGGGTCTTTAAGCTTGAAGACATGAATGAGAGCATCGTACTGCATTGATTATTGATGGAGTTGATTGATGGTGACAAAGTCATCAAGTGGGGGATTGTTATATATAAAGAGTGACAACTTTGTATTGAAAGTTATCCCACATTGACTAAAAGGAGAAACCACTTCTATATTATTTCCTATAAATATAGGGTTTTTCTTTTTATATTGTGTGTACAAATAGAGAGAGAGCATAGAAGAGATACATGCTAGTATTCTTCTTGGTGAGAGTTAGGAATAATATAAGCTTATATTATTCCGGCGATACAAACGTGAGTATACACTGTGTGTGTGCGCGTGTGTTTGATCTGCTGATCAACCCCCTTATAATCATCTCTTTGATTATAGTGAAACGGTGCTCTTAGTGGAATTAGGCTTATTTTAGCCGAACCACTATAAATCTTTGTGTCCATTGTTTGGTGTGTGTTTGTATGAGTTTTCTGATTTGCAGGTATTCGTGGCTTGGTTAATAGGGTTAACAAATCCTAGTTTTGTTCTTGGGTGGGTGTAAAAACCCTAACAAAGGAAATATTTCGGGCTCGTTTGGTTTACGTTGTGCTTTACGGGTTGTGCTTTTCACTAAAAGAGAAATAATGCTTTTGTTGTAAAATGATGTGAATCAAAACCAGAGGCATGTTTGTCGCGGGTGCGATGCTATGATTTTTTGCAAAAAAGGTTGTAATGTATAGTACCTAAATATCCAAAAGCACAAGAAAAAGACTTCGAAAAATTATTTTTTCTACTACATAATATTTCACTACTGTTCAAAGTATAGCATCCGCCAAAAATACTTCTGCTGTCAAATAACAACAATGTATCATTCCGAAGCAGAAGTAACTGAAGCATAGCGCCCTTCATGTATGGATTACTTGCGGCTGTTTTGCTCCATTTGCAGATATCATTCAAAAGAAGAAGTCAGAGAATACAATATAAAAAATGCCCATACCAATTCTAATGATAAGAGGCCACCACCTAGGTAACAATTTTAGGTGCGCAAGTTGGCAAGTTGAGTTTGCTGCTAAAGCAGTGTGGTTAACCAGAGCCAATAGAAGAAGATATTATAATTTAAGTGGTGTGCTTTGGCAACCAATGCATGTGTTCAATCAAGCTCACCTTCTCCATCACCATGACCTCATTTACAAAATGTACTTCCTTTATTGTATATATATCACTATAGATACAGACATGGTCCAAACTTTGTATCAGCGCACAGGATAAAAAGATGATTTCAGAAGGTAAATCCTAAGTAGTTAAGAGTACTGTTAGTCTTAGAAGAAGGTTTCAACCCTATGATATATAGCCATACATGGATTAATATATATATATATATATATGTATATATAGGAACATACCTTTCTCATAATTGTTATTTGTACTCTTTTGAACTTGTGGCTAGTAAAGTTTCCAAAACATCGAGTGCAAAATGAAATGCTATCACAATGCTTTTAGCATGTGCATCTAAAGGCTCTGGTCCTTGGCAACTTTATATAGTTCATTTATGAAAGAAGGGAAATAGTTAATAAACCTAGAGCTTAATTAAGTGCTCAAGACAACACCTATTGGAATGAGAATGATAAATCACGTCTAGTACTACAGTTATTAACAAACATTTTTAACTGAACTCGTGGCCTTATATTTTCTGTGTAAAAAGTTATTAATTTTCATTAATAAATTATTTTCTGTGTAAAAATATTTGTGGCCAAATCCAAAAATACTTGTAGTGGCAATAAATTTAGATTGGTTTACTTCTTAATGAAGGATTCAAGATGAGATTTAAATTGTTTTCATACTAGAAATTATAGATTATATACACTTCCATTTTTCCCTTGATTCTCAAATTCAAATGCTCTGACAGCCAATATTTCAGTGAAATTCTGCATAATATTATCCTTGGTTTAATTTTACAACTCAACCAAGAGTCTCTCCCTTGTTGAACGTAAACTTATTACTTATGACATTTCAACATTTTTTTATAACAGTGACCCATAAGAGGCATTCGAATGAGCGTGTTAATTAAGCTCGCAAACAAAATTAAATATCTGAATCAAGTCAGCAAGAAACTTGTGATATGGAGATTTTATGAATAAATTAACACATCTCAGCGTCTCAGTAATAGATATACTAAAATATGTCGGTATAAACAGATGAGCTTGTAGTTGTAGGACATTACTGATAATTATTGCTACTATTACAACGTCAGTGTATGAGTCTCACTAAATCGATACGATAATATAAATTATCGCACTCCGGTCATGAGCATTGATCACACAGCCAAATGCCAACCAGTACTTGCACTCCCCAAGTTGCCAACTTGTTCAAAGGTATAATGTAGTTTAAAGCTGTTGGATCACATAGAGAGGACTTTTTCAATTTTTAGTTCAGTATTCAATTTATATACTACTTTAGTTGCATGTTGTACTGGGTCGTTGGCTTGGGGACAATGTACAAAAGCCAAAACTCATGAAAATACGGATTAAAGTTGGGGTGCAAGTGTGTCCACATTACCAACTTCACCCATATATATATATAGATATATAGATATTATACTTATGGTTTTTAAATCAAAGCACGGTGTCTAAAAACAACATATTATTATTGTAATGTATGTTCTCTATTTTGGGGTGCAAGTGTGTCCACATTACCAACTTCACCCGTATATGTGTGTGTATATATATATATAATTATGGTTTTAAACCAAGCATGCACAGTGTCAAAAAACAACATATTATTATAATGTATGTTCTCTATTTTGATTTTATAAGGTCAAAATTTTCTTGCAGTCATTTTATTACCAAAGATATTTGTTGACTTATCATATATAGTAGAGCTAGGTATAGTTTCCTACAATCATATTTAATTTAAGGCAAAAATCCTCTTGAAGTATTATACTTTTGAAAAATATTATATTACCCTTCTTATTAAAGTTATTCAAATTTGGACAATGCTTGGGTCCTCACCCTCACCCATTATTTGGATCAATATAATTAAAACACGTGGCATATATTAATTAAAAAAATATAAATGGGTATTACCCATTATTTATGGAATTCAACCCGGATTTGAATTATTCTTTTTTCTCTTATTCACTTAAAAAAAAAAAATCTCATGGGCAATTTAACGTCTACATATACGTGTACACTTATTTGTATATATAAATTGATATATGCGTGTACACTTTTATTTATATATAGATTGATACATATATATATGCTATGTATATTGCAATTGAATCCAAAGGATGATAAAATCTTTTGTGTTTCTGTAATGTCATCAATTTGGTGTGGTGAGCGGCACTTTACACATGAGATTTTTGACTTTTTTCTCCAAATTTCTATATTTCAATCACTTTATTTTTATTTTTTCTTATTTGTGTTCATAATATTTTGTATCCAATTCATTTATATATCTTTGGATTTTACGAAATATGGAGAAGTACCTATCACAATATCGAATAATATTCGTGGATTGTGACTTTTTTCTTATTTGTGTTTAAGGAAAGTGTACATGCATATATATATGACGTTAAACTGCCCATTAGATTTTTATTTTTTAAAGTGAATAAGAGAAAAAAGAATAATTCAAATCCGAGTTGAATTCTATAAATAATGGATAATACTCATTTATGTTTTAATTTTATTGGTCTAAATAAGGGGTGAGGACCAAATTGATCTTCACTTGTGAGGACCAAACATTGTCCTTCAAATTATAGTATACTAATTATCTTTTCTCTTATTAAGATATTAATTATGATTATTATTGTTGGGGAAAAGGAAGACACATTCCCAGGAGCAAATATTTATTTTCTAACTTGGGCTGGACCATTCAGAAGTTTAGGCTCCACTTCATTTTTGGATACAATGAATACTTCCTAAGCCCAACCATCACTATCCAGTTGGACACCCGAGTTGCTTGGCTTTGGGCCTCCACGGTCTGATTGTAGTTCAATTATCTTTCTTCCTACTTCCTTCTCCGATTTGTTTGTATATGAAGGATATTGGTGCACACGGTTCGGAACCGAAGGAATGGCAATGGGGCGGATCAGGGTGGGGATCTCGAACCCCATCTCCGAATCCAGGATAATTTTGTCCCCCCATAACCATCCCGCCCCTGATAAAAAAAAATATTTTCTGCCCCGTCCCGCCCTGTGCCCCGGTATATATTTTACTTTTTTATATAAAAAAATTATATCTTAAACATATATATATATATATATATATGTATATATATTTTACCTTTTTATATAAAAAATTATATCTTAAACATATATATATATTTTACATATATATTATTGTAATATATATTATATACTAAGGGTATGCTTGTAATTTTACAACCGGGGCAGGTTCGAGGCTGGGCGGGGTGGGGGTACCTCCGAACCCGACGGGAATTTTTTTTTGCCCCATCCCCGCCCTCATTGATGTAATCGGGTCCCCATACCCGGGCTAAACGGGGCGGGGCGGTTCCCCATCGGTGCGGGTATTATTGTCATCCCTACAAATCGTTCCTTAAAAAGAGAACCGAAATCAAACTGTTAGGCTCTGTTTGGTAGACTATCTTATTTAGTCTAGTCTAGTCTAGTTTGATCTTTGTTTTCAAGGACCAGACCATATTTGTTTGGACTTGGTCTTAAAATTTGGAACCAGACCAAATTGAACCAAAGGGGGTGTTTTTGTAATCAGATTTTTTTATGGTTCAACCTGGTCCGGTCTGGTCTTATTAATAAAATATATTTATAAATAATTAAAAATGAATAAATAATAATAATAATAAATTAAATAAAAGATATTCTAAAAATAAAAAATAAATAATAAATAAAATGAATTAAATAATACCTAATAATAATAATAAATGAATATAATAATAATAAATAAATGAATAAATAATCAAATATATTTATAAATAATTAAAAATATAAATAATAAATTAAATAAAACATATTTAAAAATAAATAATAAATAATAAACAAATAGAATTAAATAATACATAATAATAATAAAAATTGAATAAAATAATAATAAATAAATATAATAACAAAAAATGGACTAAATAAAAAATTAATAAAATATAATCGTAAATAATTAAAAATGAATAAATAATAATAATAAATTAATAAAATAAATAATAAATTACATAAAACATATTTAAAAATATAATAAAAATAATAAATAATAAACAAAATATAATAAATAATAATAAATAAATAAAATAATAAATAGATATGATAATAAATACTTCATAATAATAACAAAAAATGAGCATAATAATAATAAATAAATATTAAATTAATAAAATATATTTTTAAATAATTAAAAATGAATAAATAATTTATAAATAAAATGAATTAAATAATGAAATAATAATAAATAGAATAGAATATATTTATAAATTAATATATAAATGAATAAATAATAATATAAATAATAATTTAATAATTTAATTAATAAAATATATTATAAAGTGAAGAAATAATAAATAAAATAAATAAATAATACATAAATAAATATTATAATAAATAAAAAATAAATAGTAAGACCAGACCGCTTACCAAACAGACTTTTAAATTCAGGATCTAGACAAGTCAAACCATACCAGACCACACCAGACCAGACTAGATCAAATAAGACTGCCTACCAAACATGGCCTTAGTGAAAGGAACCGAACCGAACCAAATTATTTTTTTGGTTCGGTTCCAGTTCCTATAATTGTCTTTCAAAAAAATAAAAAAGACATAAATCAAAAGATAATATAATTAAAAACATAAACTAAATTACATAGAGTAGTTCATATACATAAATGTGATTTTAAAGGTTTAACTTTCATACACCTCCGCCCTTTTATATATTCTCTCAAATAAAATATTATTAGTTATCATAATTGTGAACTTGTGATTGTGAAATACACCCTTTTATACATTGGATTATTTTACTTATTTCAATTAAGAGTTTTAATAAATAGAGGTTCACTAGTACTCTGTTGGTAGTATTATTCCCAGGAAAACAATATATGAAAGCAGTGGCTAATTCAATGTTTGGCCAGGGGTGATAGTCACTGCATGTAGAGACATACAGTTGATCATCTGAATATATAAACTAACAAGATCAACAAATGATCATGGCCTTACTTTGACTACTTGTAAAACAACATTATTATAGTACATTGTTGAAAATAATCACTAAATTTAAGCAAAATTAACAAAATCATCTACATGGTATTTGTGATATATGATATATTATAAAACCGGTTTGGTTTGGTTCGGTTCGGTTTTAGATGATTAAGAACTGAAATCGAACTGAAAAAATTAATTTTTGAATTTTGATAACCGAAATCGAATTGAATCATCGGTTCGGTTCGGTTCTTCGGTTTTTCGACTTTTTTGTGCAGTGTACTTAATTTTTAGTTTTATTAAACAACATCTACACTAAAATGTCTAAGGCTGGTATTTATTTTTTTTACTTAAATTATCATAAAAATTTAGATTTTTACAACAGTGCCCCTATTGAATTTTTGAAAAAATCCCCTAAAACCCCCACTGAAATTTTATGCCTTCACTCACCTGAATTTCTAAGTCCGGCACTAGCAAGGATATTCTCGTACTTTCAAATCGACAAACGAGAGTTCAAGTTTTCATAAGACAAGTTGGTGGTGAGTATTTTACTTTTTTTAATTTTTTATTATTAATTTAATTTTTTATTTTTTTTTCCAACTCCTATCTTCTATGGGACTTTTGTTTTGTTTTGGATTTGTTAGTAAAATTCGCCCATGTACATGTTTTTGGTGCAATTAGGTAGCCCATGTAAGGGAAAGTTCACAATAATACTCGGAATAATAAGAGGCCGGTAGGGGCAGCTTTCAACCCAAAAAATTACTCTCTCGGTTTCATATTAGTTGTTTACTTTTCTAATTTTTCTTGTCTTAAAATAGTTATCCAATTTCAAATTTTAATACAATATAATTTTATACTTTTCCAAATTATTTTTCTTCGTTAATTTCAAAAAGTAATGGGTTCCGCTAAAAATTATAACTATATTATATTATTAAAGACCAAAATGAAAAACACAAAATAACCAAAAAAATATTAAAAAGTTAGAATTGAACAACTAATTTGGGACGGAAGTACCAATAGTACTTTATCTATACTAGGCCGAAATAAAGATTTTACCATAAATTTGTGTTTAATATTAAATAACTTAAAAAATATGAGAGAGGCAAAAAAAAAAAAATTAGAAAAGCCATTGTTAACTAGATAGTATTTGATTCTTAGTTAAAAAAAAGAAAAAATAAATATTGAAAAAATTTAAGAGAAATTAGAAAAGAACTATAATAGTGAATAAAAAAATTATATTAAATAAAGGATGTTGTTGTTGATTAATTTTTTGACGTAAATGGAATTGTGTTCTTTATAAAGTAACGATATCAAGTTTGTTTTCTGTGTATCCTAACATTAATATATTTTGTTTAATTTTAATAAAAAAAATTAATTTCATGTTTTTTTTTTCAACATGAGGTCAGATAAAAATTCAACCTGAACTGTTAAGTGGTATGAGAACTCATGCATGTTATTATTGCACATACACGAAGTTTCGGTGGACACAGTTAAATTGATCACCACGTGGTTATTACTAATTATCTCACGTTCATCATCAGTGTTATCGGAGGTACATTGTTATGAGAGGATAAATTTTGGGAGGCAAGTTTCTTGAACTCAATTATAGGGGTGTATAATTTCCCGATTCTAATTAATACTTGGGTAATTTACATTGATACCCCATGAAGTATTGATCAATTACACCCAAATGATGGTCAACGCCCAAATTAACAGAGACACCCCTGAGGTTTGTATTTTGTTGCAATGACATCCCTTGGAGACATAAAATAACTTTGGTGCCCTTGGTTAATTTAATTTTTATGTGAAATATCTAAGTTACCCCATGCCTAAACCCTACACTTTATCCATTATACTAACCACCATTATCATCACACTCTTATTATTAAAAAATTTACAATAAATAAATAAGATATACAATATATATAAAATCATCAATAATAATACTAAAAAAATCCCATCATTTAATTAATGCTCTTAATTTTTAATATATTACTATATAAATATTTCTCAAAAAATATTAAAGGGTTGTATCTAATAAACATTGTAGGTATTACATATCTAATAATATATATATAAATTCTTATGTATATATATATTATTAGATATCTATAATTTTAATAAAATTTGATATTATAATGGAATATTTTATTTAAAATATCTTACACTTTACTCATTGTGGGTATTACATATCTAAGAAATTCTACCATTATATTATTAAATTTCATAATGGAATCAAATTTTCTTTGATATTATATATCTAAATAACGTATTCCATTATAGGTATTACATATTTAAGAAATTCTACCATTATATAATCAAATTTTATTAAAATTTATTGATTGAAAATAGTATAAAAATATATAATTCTTTTCTATTTGTACATAAAATTTATATATATTATTAGATATGTAATAACTATAATGGTTATTAGATATAACCATTTAATGTTTTTTGGGAAATATTTATATAGTAATATATTAAAAATTAAGAGCAGTAATTAAATAATAAAATTTTCTTAGTATTATTATTTATGAAATTTTTTTAGTAGTAAAATTTACCTTTAAATATATATTTGATGTTTTTGAATTTTTATAGTTAAAATAAAATTATATATATTTTATATCTTATTTATTTATTATTGATTTTTTAATAATAAGAGTATGATGATAAGGGTGGTTGGTGTAATAGGTAAAGCGTAGGGTTTGAGCATGGGGTAACTTAGAGATTTCACATGAAAATTAAATTAACCAAGGGCATTAGAGTTATTTTATGCCTCCAAGGAGTGTCATTGCAATAAATTACAAACCTCAAGGGGTGTCTCTGCTAAATTGGGTGTTGACCATCATCTGGGTATAATTGATCAATACCTCAGGGGGTGTCAATGTAAATTACCCTTAATACTTTTCACAAAAGTTAAGACATATAATATTAAAAATTGGGTAATTTGCATTGACACCCCCTGAGGTTAGGGTCAATGGCAATGAGATTACGGTCAATGTTTTTTGGCACTCACACCCCCTGAGGTTCCTCCTTCGTTGCAATGACACCCCCTGGACTGGTGAAATGACTATAATGCCCCTTTAATTGTTTCACTTATTACATTAGGGTAAAATATAAAGTAAGAAATTATCCATATGCCCAAACACTTCACCCCTCTAAAATTACTAATTACACTTCCATCCCTTATTACAAAATATATATATATATATATATATATAATTTGTAAAAAATATATAAAATTTGAAAAAACATAAAAAATTCGAAAAAATATATAAAATTTGAAACAATATATAAAATTAAAAAAAAACATATAAAATTCGAAACAAATATATAAAATTCGTAAACAATATATAAAATTCGAAAAACATATAAAATTTTAAAATATATATATAATTCAAATATATATATATATATAAAGTGTGACTGAAATTTAAGTGGACAAGCCTCAAAGTCATTAGCCAATGTAACGGTTCCTCTCCAACTCTCTGCAGAGCATATTTCAATGGTCACGATGGACACACATGCCCCACGATGGTGACCGAAATTGGAATCGAACCGATACTTTATTAAAATATTTTAATCAAAATTAAATATATTAATATTTGGATCAAAATTAATGGTTCAGTTCCGGTTCTCATTTTTAAAGAACCGAAAGTATCGGTTCGATTCCGGTTTCGGTCGGAATCAAAAGCGAACCGCATCGTGAATATATTAATATTTGAATTAAAATTAACGGTTCGGTTCCGGTTCTCATTTTTAAAGAACCAAAAGTATCGGAACTGAACCGTTAATTTTGATCCAAATCAAAATTTACTTTCGGTTCTTTAAAAATGAGAACCAGGACCGAACCGTTAATTTTGATCCAAATAAAAATTTACTTTCGGTTCTTTAAAAATGAGAACCGGAACCGAACCGTTAATTTTGATCCAAATATTAATATATTTAATTTTGATTAAAATATTTTAATAAAGTATCGGTTCGATTCTGATTTTGGTCACCATCATAGGGCATGTGTCGCCATCGTGGCTATTGAAATAGCTCTGCAAAGAGTTGGAGAGGATTCGTTACCTTGACTAATGACTCTGAGGCTTGTTCACTTAAACTTCAGTCACACTTTATATATATATATATATATGAATTTTATATATTTTTTAGAATTTTATATATTGATTACTAATTTTATATATTTGTTTCGAATTTTATATGTTTTTTTTAATTTTATATATTGTTTCAAATTTTATATATTTTTTCGAATTTTATATGTTTTTTCAAATTTTATATATTTTTTACAAATTATATATATATTCGTAATTATATATACAAAATATATTATAAATAAAAAAAATTAAATTGTAATTTTCGTAATATATATATATATATATATATATATATATTGTAATAAGGGGTGGAAGTATAATAAATAATTTCAGAGGGGTGTAGTATTTGGACATATGAGTAATTTTATACTTTATATATTAACCTAATGTAATAAGTGAAACAATTAAAGGGGCATTCTAGTCATTTCACCATCCCAGGGGGTGTCATTGCAACGAAGGAGGAACCTCAGGGGGTGTGAGTGCCAAAACAATATTGACTGTAATCTCATTGCCATTAACCCTAACCTCAGGGGGTGTCAATGCAAATTACCCTTAAAAATTTGTCACCGGTGAAATGTCTTATAATAAAATATAAATATCAAATCATAACTGAATTAAATATAAATTGTGTTAATTCTTATAAATTCAAATAAAATAAATTATAATTAACTGACAAAAATCAATAGAATTAATACTATGCCAATAGTACATTACATAAAGGCATAAACTCAAGGGTAATTTGTATTGACACCCTCTGAGGTTAGGGTCAATGGCAATCAGATTACGGTCAACGTTTTTTTGGCACTCACACCCTCTGAGGTTTCAACTTTGTTGCAATGACACCCCCTGAGCGGTTGAAATAACTAGAATGCCCCTTTAATTGTTTCACTTATTACATTAGGGTAATATATAAAATGTGAAATTACCCATATGCCTAAACACTTCACCCCTCTGAAATTATTAATTACACTTCCACCCCTTAATACAAAATATATATTACGAAAATTACAATTTAAATTTTTTTCTTTATAATATAATTTGTATATATAATTACGAAAATTAAAATTATGAAAAAATATATATATAATTTGTAAAAAATATATAAAATTTGAAAAAAAAACATATAAAATTCGAAAAAATATATAAAATTTGAAACAATATATAAAATTAAAAAAAAACATATAAAATTCGAAACAAATATATAAAATTTGAAAAACATATAAAATTCTAAAAAATATATAAAATTCAAATATATATATATATATATATATATATATAAAGTGTGACTGAAGTTTAAGTGGACAAGCCTCAGAGTCATTAGCAAAGATAACGGATCCTCTCCAACTCTCTGCAGAGCTATTTCAATGGCCACGATGACGACACATGCCCCACGATGGTGACCGAAATCGGAATTGAACCGATACTTTATTAAAATATTTTAATCAAAATTAAATATATTAATATTTGGATCAAAATTAACGGTTCGGTTCCGGTTCTCATTTTTAAAGAACCGAAAGTATCGGTTTGATTCCGGTTTCGGTCGGAATCAAAAGCGAACCGCATCGTGAATATATTAATATTTGAATCAAAATTAACGATTTGGTTCCGGTTCTCATTTTTAAAGAACCAAAAGTATCGGAACCGAACCGTTAATTTTGATCCAAATAAAAATTTACTTTCGGTTCTTTAAAAATTAGAAACAGAACCGAACCGTTAATTTTGATCCAAATATTAATATATTTAATTTTGATTAAAATATTTTAATAAAAAATCGGTTCGATTCCGATTTCGGTCACCATCGTGGCCATTGAAATAGCTTTGCAGAGAGTTTGAGAGGATCTGTTACCTTGGCTAATGACTCTGAGGCTTGTCCACGTAAACTTCAATCACACTTTATATATATATATTTGAATTTTATATATTTTTTAGAATTTTATATATTTTTCGAATTTTATATATTGTTTACGAATTTTATATATTTGTTTCGAATTTTATATGTTTTTTTTAAATTTTATATATTTTTTCAAATTTTATATTTATTTTCGAATTTTATATGTTTTTTCAAATTTTATATACTTTTTACAAATTATATATATATATTTTCGTAATTTTAATTTTCGTAATTATATATATAAATTATATTATAAATAAAAAAATTAAATTGTAATTTTCGTAATATATATATATATATATTGTAACGTCCGGTATTTTTATGGGTTAATTTAAAAAATTTATTTAAACAATTAAGTGCTTATGTGTTTAATGTGTTTAATTGTTTTAGCATGCCTTGCATGTTGTACGTGTTATAAAAATTGTATGTAGCATGTTGTATTTTCATTTTGAAATTAATGAAAATTATTGAAAATGATTTCGAGAAAGAGATGACCGAGGGTAAATGAGTAATTTCACATTTGGAGCACTTAGTGAATTAGGGCATGAGTGGCGTTTTGGTAATTAGAGAGGATGACAAGGGATAAAAGGGTAATAAAGAGTCTTGATGGCACTCTTGTAATTAACCCTAACTTTGGAAGAATTTGGTCATTTCCACTTTTCATGTGTTGTCTCATTCTTAGCCCTTGATCTCATTCTCCCATCTTTATTCTAAACCCTTGGATCATAAGGCCTTGTTTGATTGGCACTTAAATGGAATAATCTATTATTCTTGGTCTTCCACTTGACAAGATTTTTTCTCAACCATTGGATGGTTTGTTAATTCCCATATTTATTCTAAGCCCTTGGATGATAAGGCCCCGTTTGACAAATTAATGAGTTTTGTGAGTTGTGTAATAAGTCTTCCACTTGGCAAGACTTATTATTAGCCCTTGGATTCATTTCCTTTTTCCTAGCTTCATTTTGAACCCTTGGATTTAAGAAGGGTTAGTGGAGAATCTCTACACTTATGAGTTTCTCCCATTTTCAAGACATTCTCTCATTCACACAAAAATATTTATCTTCTCTCATAAGGTTCTTGCTAAGTTCTCCCTCACTTCACTCCTTCCTCAAGTTGTCAAATTCTTTTTTTCTTGTGATGAGAATTTGAAGGGGGTTTGTGCATGGAAGTTGATGTTGGTGCTCCAAGCTTCCTTTTGAGCCAAAGCTTGCTCTTGCTTAAGACTCCATTGAAGCTTAGCTATCGGTTGAATTGAGCTTAGTGTTGGATTTGGAGGAGGTTGGGTTGATTCGATTCACCTTGGAGGCCTTTACTTGTTCTTAGTATTCTTGCTTGGAATTGAGGTAGGGGAAAAACGATTTGTGTTCGTCTTTGTATGAGGGTGTGTGCGTCTATGTGTATATATATATACGAGTTGGTCTTGATAGCTTAGACTATGATTTAGGCCCTTGAGAACATGATATTGTGATATATATGCATGTTGTGTTTTGTGGCTTATGAGTGTGAATTGTAAGCATTGTGATGATGGTTGTGTAACATATGGCCTAATAAAAGAGCATGTTGAGAAACGTTACTATAAATGTGAACTTGCTTATTAATTTGTGAAATGATGAGCCTTGTGATAATTTGGATCCAATATAATGTTATTTAATAGAAGCATGTATTGTGATGGCATGTGGTTATGATTGAGAACCTTCATGCATTTTGGGGTACATCATGTAGTGTCAAAAACATGGGTGTAGGTTTATTCGTGTTGTTCACGAATCTTTGGAATATGAAGTCGCAACCGGGTTGTGCATATGAAGTCGCAAAGGGTTGTGCATATGAAGTCGCAACGGGATTGCGCATATGAAGTCGTAACGGGGTTGTACATCCGTTTCTGGATTTCAATGTCGCAACTGGGTTGTGCATTGAGTTTCATGGGTTGAGAAGGTGTACCATGGGTTGGGTCACATTACACTTATATGTCATATATGTAATTGTGATAATGTAACATCCCGTGTTATTATCATTTTTACTGAAATTATTTTTGATTTAATTTCGGTAATGACGTCACTTGTTCTTGACGTATTGTTTGTTCTTGGTATTTCGTACCTGTAAATTTTTCGCGTTTAGTTTTAAAGTCGACTGGACGACACTACGCGAATTATTATTCTCGACTACGCGGTTTCGTTCTGACGTTTGGGTTCCTAACCCGGTGTATTTATTTCGGACTATTTTGATTATTTGGTGTTCCGTTATTAATTTGGGCTTACGAGATTATGTTTGGCCGTTCTCGATAATTATTGGGGTTTACTGTATATATATATATTTAATTATATATATATTGAAGTGGGAGTTATTTCGTGATTTTGGAGAAATGAAGGGTTAGTTTTGCAATTAGGTCATATATATATATGTATATGTATATACACGTTTGCAGTCTTCTCCTACACGATACAACTTCCTCTTCTCCTTATCTCTGCAGCCAACCGAAGCAGCTTCTTTCCTTCACCATCTTCGTCGTCGGCAAGAGAGAGAGAGTTCGCTTGAGAGAGAAAGCTCGGGCTGGCTGCCATGGAAGACGCGGCTGGAGCAGGGCTGGGCGGCGGTTCGCGGTGGTCGGCGACGGCATGGAGGCGTCGTGCAGGGGTCGCCGGAGCTGCAGGTGGTGGCGCAGCAGCTGGGTCGTGCAGAGGCGACGCGCACTGTAGCAGTTCGCGCAACAGTGCAGTCTGGCCAGAAACTTCGACCATTTGTTCGGTCGACTTCCCCACCTCGGTTTGGGCTGATTTTCGGAGGGTAGCTTCGCCTATATGTCAGGTACGACGTGTAAAAATTTTGTAATTTTACATTGAACGGTTTGTCGGAAAATTCGATTTGAAGTTTCGAATTTTCGTTTGGGCTATTTTAGATTTAGCCAAATTAATTAACCTATTACTAATGGGCTTCGCATATATCGTATAGGTTGTCGAGACGGACATTTGGATATATTTGAAATATTTTTCAGACGACTTTGGTCGGCGGGCGTCATATTCGGGTGCCGGTACTGTTCACGGTGGGCCCGAAACGGCTATTCTGTAAGCGTAATCTCAGGTGGGAAATTATATTTTTCACTCCGCATTATTGAAGCAGTTTAGGGGTGCAAACCCTTATTTAATTTAATATAGATATATTAAATCGTTAATTTAATTATCTATAATTTGCTTAGAATCGGAATTGGACTTAGGAATTAATTTAAGAAACTTAATTAAATTATTCCCTACGAGATTATATTAATTCCTATTTAAATTGAATAGGAATAGACGGCTTAGAATTTTCCTTGAGAATTAAATGGACTAGTGTATACGTGGACGTAAGGGGCGCGAATACTTAGACGCTATGCTAGATTCCCCTACGATACGTGAATTAATTGTTTTAATTTATTTTAAAGGCATGATAAGAGAAATTGAAATATTTTCTAAAGAATTAAAGAAAATATATTTGTGAAAACATGAATTGTATATGAATTTGTTTTCATATGATTTAAATGTTTTATTGTATTTTAAAGCATGCAAGGAGATTTCTGAGATTTATGTTGACATTACCATGTGGGTAATTGCTTAAATATGATGCACTATATATTTATGCCAAGTGCAGGGGTATGTATCCTGTAAGGACGGTTTTGTGTCGGATTGTATTCGTTAACTTGTGATGGGCGTCGTGTGAATTATATGTGAGTATTGTATATAAATATGATGCATTACATATTTATATTGAGGCATGATTGTCATTTGGACCTGGATGCATATTGAGAATATCATGTAGTGTTAAATCATGGTACTGGTATATGTGGGTTGTGAAATCATGTGGGGTGTCTTTGTGTCGAATCGTCGCAACAACTGGCCTAGTAAAGGTGTCTCCCACCTATGGAACTAAAAAGTCAGAAGGTGATATAGGGTTGGTTGCTGCCCCATCGTGGTAGTATGTGCCACTCTCGGGTCCTGAGTATATTGTAGGAAAAAATGTCTCCCACCTACGGAATTAGGATATAGGGTTGGTTGCTGCCCTATCGTGGTGGTATGCGCCGCTCTCGCAGGGGAGTCGCAAGTAGGGCTCTCGTGCAACCGCCTTCCTTGTTGAAAGTGTAGTGTCAAAAACACTTGGGAATAATCGGTACGGTACTCTTTCTCCTTGTAAATGGGTGGAGTGCGTATTCGTTAACCATGTGATGTGGGCAAAGGGTGGTGTATGAGTCACATTGTATATGCATGACATTTATGTGATTTTATTTGACATGTATACGTGATATTATTACATGTGATGTTAGAGCAGGTTTAATATGTGTTATTATTGCCTGTTGGATTTTGGAGCATGTTATGTATGAATATTGTGAAATTAAATTCGTATCTTTATAAAATGCTCAGTTGAAAGTGATAAATGCGAAAACATGAATTAAATGAGAAAATTGTTAAAGTATAAATGAAAAGTGTATCTTTATACTTGTGATTATTTACCTTGTGCCCTTGGGGGAGGTTAGGTATATTGGCATAGTGACCTATGTGGTTAGGGATTGATTGAGTATCATTTGTGATTTGAGGCCTTAGAGAAGGCGGTGATAGTTTTGTGGTTTCGGTTTGTTGCATATTACTGACCCTGGATGTTTCTTTCCCACTTAGGGGGACGTATCCTTTATTGTGCTTTTGAGGTTTGAGTGCGGTTAGTAGTGGTTGTGATTGAACCTGTCTAGTTGAGTGGAAATGGCCTATTGATTCTGTTAATTATCAATTGTGAAATTGAGGTCATAATGAATTGGAAGATGTATTGATTGATACTAGTTATTCCCGTGGTATCGGCTACTAGTTTTCCCTTTTCGTGATATTAGTGGGTTTAAGTGATTTTATTAAGTACTTGGGGTACTGTGGTGTCGTAACATTGTTTCTAGTGCTTAGTTCATTCTCCTAAGCATTTCTTTTACTGTACTTTGTATACTAGTACATGTCTTTGACTTACACGTCATTCCTTGAGTTGTCGGTTACGGCGTGGTGCCGAACCTTTTCCAGGTGTTGTCATTTGATTTCGTGAGGTTGGGAACGGATAGTTGTGTTCCGTGAACCCAATGTAGTACTCTTCCTTCCTTGTCCTCTTGGACATTATAGGAATTCGTGGAGTTGTGTTTACCCTCATTTGGCTATCCTTCGGAAACGGTGTTTTCTAAATTCTTTGTATTTAAAAGGAAAATCTGTTTTCGCCTACCCCCGTAGCAACTAAAAGTTTTAGTACTTTGTAAAATGATCTTAGGATCTTCTTTGAAAAGAATTTTAACTCTAAAAGCCGGTGATGACAACTGACGAAGACCGGGGGCAAGACGGTCATTTTTACTATGTGGTTTCTTGAAAGGAAAACTATTTTATTACTTTTCTTGGGATTCTGAGGTTTCGAGACCTCTTTCTCAATATCTCATCCTATAGTGTTTTGAAAGGTGTTCCATTGTTTCACATTTACTTCCTATCATTTCTAGGTCTCTGTATGAGGCTTTGTGTTGTTGAGTGCACACATATAGTGTTGCCTTTCACTTTTTTTATTGTTGATGTCACCACTTAGGTGATTTGAGTTGTCACACGTGTTAGGGGCATGGATACCGAGTGGATTGGTTTCTTTTGTCCGAGTGCTCTCACTAAACACTTATGGTGGTTTAGCCTTGACATTGTTGTCTCGGTTATCTGTTGGTTTAGCATTGGGAAGTCTTTTCCTTCGCTTTGCTTCGGTGACCCTGAGGTGGTCGTTCTGGTGAGTTGAGTTCGTGTACTCTTAGTGATTTGGTTGAGTGGTTTCCCTCGCCTACAGTGAGAGTGTTAGTGATGTGATTGACCCTATTGATGATAACATTATGAGGTCGATTTGATTTAGGGTATGGTGATATGATTGAGGTGATCTAGCCTTTGAGAGGTAGATTTTCCTTAGGAATGGGATGAGGTTTATTATATATATATATAGACGATGATTGTGTTAGTACGCAAGGACGTGAGTGTTTTTCCTCCCGTGTTCTCGGGGAGTGAGTTATGAGTATTCCTCGGTACTAGTGGTGGATTAATCCTTGTTGATATTAGAGGTGAGTGTGTTTCCCTCTGTTGGATTTGGTGGTTAGCGTGGTGAGCATTTTGATGATTGTTAGATTTGACTTGAGCGGTTGTGTACTTAGTGTACGTCGGTGAGAGTAGTGTAGACTACCTGAGTTGGTACTTGGAGTACGAGTCTTAGTCATATCCTATAGTCTCATATTGTGTATTTATATATATATATATATATGTATATATATATATGTCCCCTATATACTTACGTACGGTAGTATATGAGCACGTACCTTGGGTTTTCGTGGCTGGGTTATGTTGTGGGCTATGTATCTCACTGGGTGGTTTAGCATTACCTAAACTATTAGAGGATGTGGTAGTTAGAGTATCATTTCCTACTGAGCTTATTTGCTCACAGGGATATTTCATTTGCCCCCTGGTATTCCCACGCCAGGTTGCAGGAAATATACGGCTATGAGCAGGATGCAGTGCAACGACAGCTTTCTTTTGTTTCCTTGTTACAGGTTTTGGAGTTGCGTTGGGTGATGCGGTTACGGTTGCGACACGACTGGGTTTGGGGACGATAGGTATCTGCTTTCAGTTTTCCTTACCTATTTTTTTTATGGGTTTGCCATGTATTTCTTTTGGGAGCCAGTCTGTTGGTCTATCCCTGTTGATGTATCTTTATTTCCTGTATTTATTCTTTCAGGATGTATTGTATCTATTCTGTATAGCTAGACGCTTTTCTGTATTCTTATTTGAGCATTTGTGGCTCTGTTGATGTTAGAGGGTTTGGAGGGGTTTTGGTTTCTTTCCACTACCTCGGCCCTAGTAGGATTGATGAATGTGGGGCTTGGAAGCCATTGTGATTATTGAATTGCTTTGGGCAGGTTATTGTGTTGTGGTTGTGTATCCGGATGTTCCATTTACAAACGGAACTCTACCGGATTTTCGTTAGATTCCGCTGCTTTGTTTATTATTCATTTGGGTATGAAATATACCATTTCCATCACTAATCCATACGTTTCCATGGTTAGTGATGTCTTAGTTGGTCATTTATATTAAGGATCACATCCTGGATTCCTCGGATGTCCCTGTTCGGGAGTCTTAGGAATTTAGGAGCGTGTCAGTTGGTATTGGAGGATGCTAGTGAGTTTCTAGCATTCTACTTGACATGGAGTATATTTTTATTGTTATTCCATGTGTCTCTTTGTTGTTGTTGACTCTAGTAGTCGCTTGACTAGCGTCATCCCTTGGAGATTCGCTGATTCTCTAGATTTGAGTTTCGGGAATCTTAGGGGCGTGACAGCGTGGTATCAGATCATTTTACCTTTTCGTGGGTATTTGATGATTGAATGTCGTTGGTTCTCATTTCTTTTTACTTCCGCAATCACTCCCTTAGCTCTTAGGCTCCGGTTTCGGAGTCCTAGGAATTTGGGGCATGATAGATAATCTTGTTGAAACATGCTATAATTGTAGAAACTTGTGTTGTGAGCATGCTGGGGAAACTTATTTGTGGGGTTCGAAGGGGTTCCGGATTGGCGTGATAGCCATGTGGAACAAAAGACTGACCTAGGAGTAGTGGCATGTACCATGGGTGAGTTGTACTACTCGGACTACCGAGATGGAAGCAATGACGATTCCTCTACTGGGTTAGTGAGCTCACCCCACGCCTTTTATATTTTTCAGGTGATGATCCCATTGGGAGAGTTTCGTAGTCTACCCATGGACGTGTGGGTGTATGTCCGCCCTTTTGTGCATGGGAGACAGACCACACTTTTATTTTGTTGGGCATTAGGCCGATAAATATGTTTCTTTTTCACATGTAAACTAAACTTGTAAAACTATGTTATTTTGTTCCGGCTAACATGTTAGTCGAGGTGTTATTGTCCATGTATATTCCTTGGAGCGCCATGCGCGGGGATTGTATTCTTTTGGTGCACTTCGGTGCCGGATTGTGTATTTTGAACCAAATTATAACATGTTCGCCTTAGAACGTTTAAATGTCATTGTTGAATATTTTTACTTGGAGTTATGAATGTGAATTGGATGAATTGTCATGAATTGCGAGTATTAGGTGTTTAGCCGAAAACGGCGTTTTTCTAGATTTTCAAACTAACCCTTTTCGATTTGAATGGAAAAATTCGTTTTCGCCTACCCCCGTGGTCCCGGTAAAATTTCTTGTTTTATAAATGATTTTAAACTCATTTTAAGAAGATTTTGATATTTACAACCCGGTGGTCGTTCAAATGGAGACCGGGGGCAAGACGGTTATTTTTATGAATTTTTAAGAAACGTCTTTGATGAAAATAACCATTCTTCTTCTCATTTCCGATTTAGGGGGTTTTTCCTCATTTCTAAAGTCCCAAGTACCAGTTGAGATCTTTCTTGATAGTTTCTTGGTTTGGGAACTTGGTTTTGGTTTTGGTTTTGGTTTTGGTCTTGGTCTTGGTCTTGGGTGGTTTTAGGTAAATCTAAAACCAATATATAGTGTTTGGTAAGGAGTTGATTTTGATTTTGGTCTTGGTCTTGGTATAATTATATATATATATACTAATATGTATTAAAAATATATAAATATGAAAAATATATATATATAAAATTGGAAAAAAAGTAATTTTCGGGAAAAAAATATTTTTCCGAAAAATATAAAAAATAATTTTTTGGAAAATAATTAATTTTCGGAAAAAAAATAATTAATTTTTTCCGAAAAATTAATTTTTGTCGAAAAAATATTTTTTTCCGAAAATTAATTTTTTCGAAAAAATATGATTTTTTTCCAAAAATTTATTTTTTGACGAAAAAATAAATTTTTCTGAAAAAATAAATATTTTCCGGAAAATAATTATTTTCGAAAAATAATTTTTGTCGAAAAAATATTTTTTTTCCGAAAATTAATTTTTTCCCAAAAATATGATTTTTTTCCAAAAAATTATTTTTTGACGAAAAAATAAATTTTTCCGAAAAAATAAATTTTTCCGAAAAAATAAATTTTTCCGAAAAAATAAATTTTTCCGAAAAAATAAATTTTTCCGAAAAAATAAATATTTTCCGAAAAAATAAATATTTTCTGGAAAATAATTATTTTCGAAAAAATAATTTTTTGGAGAAAATTAATTTTTCTCCGAAAATATGATTTTTTCCCGAAAAATAATTTTTTTCCGAAATTTTTTTTTTCCGAAAAAGATAATTATTTTCGAAAAAATAATTTTTTCCCAGAAATTAATTTTTTTCCGAAAAATATAAAAAAAATTTCAAAATAATTCGTATTTTCGGCCATATATATATATATATATATATGGAGAGAGAGAGAGAGAGAAAAGTTAAAAATGGTGGGCCAAAACCAGGTTTTAGTGGTTGGTTTTAGGGTGTCCAAAACCGGCCAACCAAACATGGTCTTGGTCTTGAAATCAAAGACCAAGACCAAAACCAAGACCAAAACCGGGTTGCCAAACGGACCCTAAGGGTTTGGGGCTGTATGGGAGTCAATTTTGAAGTTTTCTAGTCTAGGCAGTCGACTGGCCCTTTCGGACAGTCTACTTGGTGAAACGGAGGAAAATATTTCTTCAAAACTTGAGGTCTCTGGTTCAACCAGTCGACTGGGTCCTCAGTTAGTCAGCTGGGTCATCAGCCAGTCGACTGGGTGGTTCAACCCTGTTCTGACCCGTTCCACTATTTCGCTCATATCTTGAGCTACGGGTGTCGGATGGAGGTGTTCTGTATCGTTTTAGAAAGCTGACTTAAAGCTCTTGATGTTAGGCTTTTGAATCACCTCATTTGAGTCGTTTTTGATGGCGAAATGGTCGATTGAAGTTGATGGTAGATTGCTGACCCTAGACGTGGGAATGTCGATTTCAAAAACGTTGTAGTTTCCACCTCACACCTTGGATTTCTATTCCGTTTGTTCCTATAACTTCTTTTAGGTCCAAACCTTGTATTTATACATTGGAATCACTACTTTATCCCTGTGATGACCATTTTACCCTTTTGTGGGCGTTTAATGATTGAAGGTCATTTGTTCTCATTCTTTTTACTTCCGCATTCACTCCCTTAGTTCTTAGGCTCGGGTTTCGGAGTCCTAGGAAATTTGGGGCGTGACATATATATTGTAATAAGGGGTGAAAGTGTAATTAGTAATTTCAGATGGGTGAAGTGTTTGGGCATATGGGTAATTTCACACTTTATATATTACCCTAATATAATAAGTGAAACAATTAAAGGGACATTCTAGTCATTTCACCAGCTCAAGGGGTGTCATTGCAACGAAGTTGAAACCTTAGGGGGTGTGAGTGCCAAAAAAACGTTGATTGTAATCTGATTGCCATTGACCCTAACCTCAGGGGGTGTCAATGCAAATTACCCTAAACTCAATCATTATTCATGTAATAACCAAACACAAAAGAGAATATTTGAAAACAATAAAAAGATATGCTCTTTTCACCATGATTCTATGATGTAAACGTTGACTCAAGAAAATTTTAAAATCCTTTGATTGTTAAAAATAAAATATAACAATTTAATATTGGCTCAATTCAGTTCCGCAATTTCAGGAACACGAACCCAAACCAATATGAAGAACTCTTTTATTTTCAAAATTCAAACCAAAACTGAAACTGAAACTAAAACTAAAGTTATGTTTGATACGCATTAATGGAATGGAATGCAAGTGGAAATGGGAATGAGAATGAGAATGGAATAGAATAACCATTCTTATTCTATTGTTTGGTTGTAAATATGAAGCTATTTAGGAATGGAATGAACTTAAAAGAAATTTTTTCAAAAATACCCCTCTTAGTGATAAATATATAATTTTAATCAAATAATATTATTTCGTAATTTTTTTACAAAAAATGGTGAAAAATAACATAAATAATAGTGGTGAACAATGGAGGTGGTCGTGGCGGCCGCGGCGGAAGATAATGATGGTGGGAGTGGTTTGTTTATTTGAAATATGAAAGGGTTGTTTTAGTCATTTAATGTTTTAAAAGCATTTCTTAATAAATGGAATGATCATTCCATATGTTTACTAATGGAATGGTTTTTCATTCCAAGGAATAAATTTTCATTCCTTGAAAATGACCATTCTCATTCAACAAGACATACCAAACAAATGAATGGGCATTCCATTCCATTTCATTCATACATACCAAACATGACATAAACTCTTTGAAACCAGACTAAAACACCATTTCAATCCGATTTGATTCTCTCAAATTTTCTTTTATGTAACCTTCTAAGTTACGTTTCACATTCACATGTAACGTAATATTAAATTAATTATCTGAATGCGACATATTTATTCATCGTAAATGATTAATTAATTCTAATAATTTTTATTTATTTGTGACTAGGGCAGCATATAAATTGAGCAGAGCCAAACTTTATAATGTTCAAACTTGTTTATTTATGAGCTATTATCAGTAAACCCCCTATGATTTCAAAATGAATCAACTAACCCCCCTCCATTCCAGAAAATCCCCTTATCGTTATCAAATTGTATCAACTTGCCCCCTTACCTATAATTTCGGACAAAAATGCCCCCGAAACTAGAACAGTGTTTACTGATAAATGATTTTTTATTTTATTTATGCCGAAATTTAATTTTTTAGTTAATTAGAGTAAAATATATAAAAAATATTTCGAACTACAAATGAGATTTTTTTTCGTTTTTAACTTTATTTTTTATATTTTACTATAAACAAAAAAATAATAATTTATGCCGAAATAAAAAATTAATGCATCAATATTTTTAACTGAACTACCAATTAGGGTAAAATATCAAAAACTTAGATCCGAAATATAAAAAATATTTTGAACAACAAATAAGAATTTTTTATTATTTTTAACTTTATTTTTTTATATTTTACTATAAACGAATGTTTTTTGATTTACGTCGAAATAAAACATTAATGCATCAATATTTTTAACTAAATTACCAATTAAGGTAAAATATAAAAAAATTAGGTCCGAAATATAAAAAATATTTCGAACTACAAATGAGATTGTTTTTTTCGTTTTTAATTATATATATATATATATATATATATATTATTGTAAACAAAAAACAAAATTGATTTATGCCAAAATAATATGTAATTGGAAATTTTAAAAAAAATTAAGTATTTCATACTTAAATTGGTAGTTCAAAAATAAAATCTTTGGCATTAATATTTTATTTTGGCATAAATTAATATTTTATTTGTTTATAATAAAATATGAAAAACAAAATTTAAAAACGAAAAAAAATCTAATTGGTAGTACGAAATATATTGTTTATATTTTGGACTTATTTTTTTTATATATTTTATCTTAATTTGTAGTTCAAACAAAATATTGATGCATTAATTTTTTATTTCGGCATAAATCAATATTTTATTAGTTTATAGTAAAATATAAAAAACAAAGTTAAAAACGGAAAAAAAATATCTTATTTGTAGTTCAAAATATGTTTTTATATTTTACTCTAATTGGTAGTTTGGAAAAAAAATTCTTTTGCCATTAATATTTTTTTCCAACATAAATAAAAAAAATTCGTTTATCAGTAAACCCCCCTCTAGTTTCGGGGGCAATTTTGTCCAAAATTGTAAAAAATGGGACAAGTTGATACAATTTGATAACAATATGGGGGGTTTTCGGAATAGAGGGGGATTAGTTGATCTATTTTGAAACCATAAAGGGGTTTACTGATAATAGTCCTTTCTTTATTAAATGAGCCTAAATTTTTTGTTTAAATTTGGTTCATTTTTTAAATGAACGAGCCCGGGCCGAGCACTAGTTTTAACGAGTCGAGCTCAAGTTTGTTCACGAACGGCTCAGTTCAATTGTAGTATATATTACTCTTACAAATAGTCACCTAGATTGGGTTATTTGTTAGAGATTAAGGCATTTGATAAGTTTTAATATAATAATAATATAAGGATTAATATGTTTGTTGGGTGAGGACTTTGTTCTATATTAGATTAAATTTGTGTAAAGTAAATTAGGCTTTAGATGTGTTAAAATTTTATATTATATGTTACATAATATGATAATTTATAATATATATATATATATAATCTATAATCTATATCTATCTATAATAACTATTCTAAAAGTGTAAGGGCTTTGTGATTTTCTCTAGAGAATATTTTCTTTTACAAAGTAATAATATATTGTTATTTGGGATAATTTTTATTTTCTATTTTTTAGAAATTAGTGATATTTTGTGATTTGGGTTTTTTATTTGGTATGTAAATCTTGAATAACCAATTTAGTTTGACACACATGCTATCACTAATTTTTGGAAGGAAAATGAAAAGTCGAAAGATCTTTAGAGAATATTTTCTTTTACAAAGTAATAATATATTGTTATTTGGGATAATTTTTATTTTCTATTTTTTAGAAAATTATGATATTTTGTGATTTTGATTTTTTTATTTGGTATGTAAATCTTAAATAACAAATTTAGTTTGACAGATATGCTATCACGAATTTTTGGAAGGGAACTAAAATTAAGTGGGGCAATCTTATAATATCACACATACATATATATATACACTAGTAAAAAAAATTAAATTTTTAGGGGCATGAGGGTCACATGCTCCCTCCGCCCCTGTCTGTATATATATATATATAATGGTATATACACACACGCGTACGTATCTACCAATCAATTTCTATTCATTTATATTGATTTGAACTTTTTCCCTAGAATCGATTGTCCAATTTTGTCTCAATCTGTGCTTCTTCGCTAAACTAAAACCCTAACTAGAAGGTTTGGGGATTCTGGTTTTCGTGCACTTCTGAAGTAAGTTCCAAATTCTGCTATTCCAAGATCTCCTCTCATTCTCTCTCTGTATCTTCATCTTATACGGGTGTATATATTTATGTATATATACACACATACATATATGTATGTATGTATTCATCTGCGTGTAAGTGAATTATGTGCTTATTAGAGTTTCTTTGTTGCAGTATCTCTCTATCAACATATACATGTTTCTGCAGATATGTATGTATGTAGCTTTGAGTTACGTTTCCTTCTTGTTAGCTATACCATTAATTAATACAATATATTTGCTGTGAATTCTCAATAATTTTTTTTTTTTGAATGAAGTATTAGTTTTACTGAAATGAAAAGTATATGTTTTTCCCGGTCCTATCATTCACCACCTGTTTGATGAAAGACTGAGAGAAAAGAATTGAAAATGGGCATTGCTTTCGTAGTTTCTTAGGTCAATAAAGAAAGATGATAGTGCATTTTGTTCTAAAATGTAGGTTAAAACTTAAGTGTAAAATAGATTGAAGGTCTCTGTTGGATAGAGCATCAAACAACTCTGCATTTGAGGTGCTAAAATCTCATCATTTGGTCAAAACATTTGAAATTTTTATATGACTATTTCTCCTTCCATTAATTAAATGTCAAAGAATGTTAGTTTTGTGGATTCCACTTTGTTTCTTCTGATCTGGTTATCAGGTATTTTGAATAAATAATTAGTTTCAACTTTTTAGTTAAATAAAATGAGTCTAGCTTGCGAAGGGTTTTTTGTGGTTTTGAAGTTGAAAATAGAGAACACATTCATACAAAACATATTAAATAGGATCCATTATTCATGTCTTAGTAATTATTAGGCTACTTTTTTTGGTGGATTTACCAAGAAATGATAATTGATAAATCATTTTTAACTTAGTTGCTTACCATCCATCTTGATACTGCCTTGAAAGAATCTGAAGCATTCTGTTATATGGATTAGATGTAATGCATTGGTACCTCTAGCTACTAGATGATCTATTTTCTATGTCATATTTGTTTCATTATTGTTCTGATATGACATCTGGTGTGGGTTTGGGTATGAGACAAAAATAGAGGAATGACTAAAGATTAATATTGACCTTATAAACCTAAAGACACAACACTAAAATGCCTGCACTGTGCTAATAAGGAAGTTTTATAGTTCTGTAACTTTATGAAATAAAAAGACGATACATATATACATACACACGAGAATATGTCTGTGTGCTATCTGCAGTGCAAGCAGAGGTCAATTATATACTTCGGTTTCTCATTTATTGTTCTTTTATGTCATATTACAGTTCTTTTCTACAAGGACTATGTACCAAGTTCCCAATCACCACCTACTCTCCTTCTGATGTTGTGAGTTTATCTGTTATTGTTTTTTCTCCAACTTTTTGTCTTTAGATGTATATAAATTGCTTGTTGTAGGTGGGATTTGTCTAGTTGTGTGTGTAAATGTGTGTGGTTTTCTTAGTGAATGTTTGGTGATGCAAGGATTAAATCTAAGTCCAATGTGCTATGGTCATGAAACTAGTCTCAAAATAATTTGTCAAGACTTTATTATCCTGTTTTATGAATCTATATATATGTTAAGTTATGTGCAGAATTTCTTTAATTCAAACAATTTGAAGCTGCCATGTCCACTGAGGCACATATGGATATGGGAGGGTGGAAACTGTTATTAGGAAGCTTCCACTTCTATACACACATATGGGAGGGTGAAAACTATTAATAGGATTGTGTAGATATATGTTGAAATTGCCGTTTCCACAGACACATGGGAGGGAGGGAGGGTGAAAAGTATTATTAGGACTCAGTAAACAATTTTCTGTGCATCTAGTGACACTCATAATTTTGCATCGGCAACTAATATACCGTAATGAATTCTGTTTGAGAAGGTCTACAAGTAGATTGAGTTACTATTATCTCCTTTTCTTGGAAGGAGATGTGTAATACCACCTAATTTTCATGCATAGGTGGGCCAGACCTATACCGAAAACTAAGGCACATCAACACTCAATAATAAACAAGCACATAATCAAAAGACATATTTAAGAAATAATAAGGTCTCAAAAGTTTAATTTTCTTGAATAAATAAATTAAGAAATTCAAATCCCTCAAAAAGGTACAACTCGGGAATCCATATCTTTGAACCCCTAACTATAAGGCTATGTTTGGCTAAGGAGTGGAGCCATGGTTTTGGGTTTGGTTTCAAAAAATTGGCACCAAACCCATGTTTGGCAAATGGAGTCAAAATTTGGAGCCGACACTGTAGCTGAACCATGGTGCAACTTTTGTGAAGGAATGAGCCAAAATTTGGAACCAAATTTTTGAAAGTTCATGGTTTTGGTTTTGGTACCAACACTGTAGCAAATTTATTTTTGATATTAATAAATTTCGAAAAATTAAATATTCTGAAAAATTAAATATTTATGAAAAATAAATATTTCGAAAAATTAAATATATTAATATATTATAATATTAATATATTAAAAAATATTAATATTAATATATTTTAATATTATAATATTAATATATTTTAATATATTAATATTAATATTTATGAAAAATTAAATATTTCGAAAAATTAAATATATTAATATATTAAAAAATATTAATATTAATATTAATATATTTTAATATTATAATATTAATATTTTTTAATATATTAATATATTTAATTTTTTGAAATATTTAATTTTTCATAAATATTAATATTAATATATTATAATATATTTTAATATATTAATATTAATATTTATGAAAAATTAAATATTTCAAAAAATTAAATATTTTAATATATTAATATATTATAATATTAATATATTAAAAAATATTAATATTAATATATTTTAATATTTTAATATTAATATATTAATATATTTTAATATATTAATATTAATATTTATGAAAAAATAAATATATTAATATTAATATTTATTAATAAATAAAATGTGAAACCCATATATTAATATATATTAATATTTATTTAATAAATATTAATATTTATTAATATTTATTAATAAATAAAATGTGAAACTCATATATTAATATATTTTAATATATTAATATTAATATTTATTAATATATTAATATTCAGAATTTCAACCCATACCAACTCTACCAAACATGGTTTGGTTTTTCAGCATCACTTTTTCTCACACCAAAACCATATGCACCAAACATGGTTTGGAACCAAAATAAAACCACACCAACTCCAACCACTCCAACTCCAACCCAACTCCAACCAAACCAAAACCAAAAACCAACTCCACACCCTCTACCAAACATGCACTAAATGAATAACCAGAGTCTGAAAATATTTTTGAATTGTGTCCATACACTGAAATGAAGTGAAAAGCTGAACAACTTGAAATGGAATGACCAAATGAGACGAGTCCTCAGCCCTGTGGCTGACTTGAAATGATAACAACGGTGAGTCAGACCCACGAGCAAGTAGACTATACATGATCTCAAACAGAGTACCAATAATCATACCATCTAACCCAACCAAAATATAAGATTAGAAAATTATAATTCCTGTAACTTTAATCCATCTCCTAAATAACTATCCTCCAAAAAATAGTAATAGGCAAAACAATAAATGCAACCATAATTAAATCACAAGTCAATAGATAAAACAATAAATGCAACTATAATTAAATCATAAGTTAATTGGTAAAACAATAAATGCAACCATAATTAAATCATAAGTTAATAGGCAACTTAACCATGCCTAACCGTAACCATGTACTCGACATCCTATGTCGTGACTAATTGACCATGGTATATATGAGACTGCATTAATAGTCAGCTCATCGTGGTTCCTTCCATTCCATATCAAAATAATAATAATAATTATTTCATATATATAAAATAAAAAAATATATAAGAATAATACACTATTTATGTCATGGGTGTAGAGCCGACCCTGAGATTGCTAAAAGAAATTGAGGCCCCTATTAAAAAAACCATAGCAAAAATTTTCATTTAAAAACATAAAATATTTTAATATGAAAAACAAAAAAAATAAATAGCAGTGGTGCTTTATAAAAACACAATCCTATTTACATCAAAAGAAAATATAGATGAGTCTTGGTTCAAAACAAATGTGTTTTTTTCCGTTTGTTTTTCTCTTCCTCTCAAGAACAGAAGCTTCTGAAATCTGGGGTTGCCTTCGATAGATTTTTTATTTTATTTTATTTAATTAATTTTTTTTTGAAGCTTAAAACACTAAAATTAAATTAGTTTAGGGCCTGATTTTATTAAGTTTGTGTGATTGGGTTGGGTTCTGAATTTACAATTGTGTTTGTGGATTGTGTATTTATTTTTTTCTGGGCCATAACTGGTTATTTAATTTTGGGCCTATAACTACTAAAAGAAAAAGAAATTTATTTTGAGGCCCCCTCTGCACTTGAGGCCTAAGGCCCGCCTTAGGTCAGGGCTGGCCCTGCATGGGTGATCGAATTTACTAATTCTTTCCCACTACACACCAAGTCACCATTTTAAAAAACAATACTCATTATTTTGTCTTTGAAACTGGAACAAAATATAACCACCTAAAATATACGCGCTACCCATAAATATCTTCATTATTTTATAGATTTATTTTTACTTCTTTCTCACCCTTAACAAAACACAGAACATATGTATATTCACATATGCATTCTTATACACATATATGTATATATACACGTTTCCATTTATTCCTCCAACATCTCATATACTTCCCTCTTCCATTTATCAGTCATAGAGTGGGGGATAGCCGTTTTGTTGCTTTTTGGACGGATTGGTGGTGTGGTGAGGGTTCTCTCGCCTCTTTTTTCCCTTAGCTGTTTAGGATTGCTCGGGATTGTCATGCCTCAGTGGCCGACTGTTATCATCTTGATACCGGGATGTTAGTGTGGGATGTTAGATTTGTGCGACACTTTCAGGACTGGGAGTTGGAGGAGGTCTCTGATCTGTTGGAGCTATTGTATTCCCTGACTATTGGTGGTGGATCGGACTCTTTGAGGTGGAGATCGGCTTCTTCTCGGCTTTTTTCTTCTTACTTTGGTTGTCTGTTGCCCAAAGTGGATGTGTCTTTCCCTTGGAAGGCAGTCTGGCATTCGAAGGCCCCTCTCAAGGTTATTTTTTTCACATGGTCGGCGGTTTGGGGTCGTATTCTTACATTGGATATCTTGCGACAACGAGGCATATGTCTGGTCAATCGGTGTTTCTTATGTAAACAGGATGGGGAATCCATCGATCACCTCCTTTTGCATTATCCGATTGCTCATGACTGTTGGAACCTTTTGTTAAGCGTTTAGTGGGTTATGCTGGCATCGGTGCGTGATGTTATGGCCTCTTGGAGGAACGTGCAGATCGGTTCGTATGCCCGACTTTTTTGGAGGGCGGCCCCTCTCTGTTTATGGATGGAGCGCAATAGGCATTGTTTTGAGGATGTAGAGTCCCCCACGAGGGTGATCAAAGATTTCTTTATTTCTTGCTTGTTTAGTTGGGTGGAGGGTCGCGATTGTAAATCCTTAGAGGAGAAAATAGAGGTTCTTTTGGCTCCTAAGGGTCCTTTGTTATTGGGACGCACTCCCCTTTTGAGTGCTTTAAATATCATACTTATCAAAAATAAAAGAAAATATTATATATATATATATATATGTATCTATATATAGGTGCATCATCCTCTTACTTGCTCCACCAATTTGACCCTTTTTTATTACTTTTATTAAAGGTATATAGAACATATAAAATCTTGTTATTATACCGAATTAGGTACAAATGTCAATAACATAATATATTACCATATGCTTTTGATGGGTACACCACACAACCAAAGAAAATTAATTAACGGTGCACAAGAATCTAATCACATGAACCAACAGTTATTCTATGACACGAGTATCAGTTCCTTACTCATTACACATACATGATGTATATGCTTATTCTACAACGTCGCACAAATAAGAAATACAACATATAAACAACATACAAATTACCACAAACAACATATCTATATATAATAGCAACGATCTACCTACATGAGCAAATTATTAAGAACACGTTCTGAATATAAATATAAATCTATATATGTATATATACACGAATTTAAGAAAACCAAACTTGGTAGATATTACGTTTATGGATTCAAAGGGGAAGAGAATAATATTCTACTTGCCGGATCGTAAAATTAAATAACGTATGAACTTCTTGCTTCCTCTCCTCTTCTACGCCTCTTTCTACTCTCCCTTTATTGATCGTCTGATAGAATAGGTCGTAAGAATTGTATTATGATTTTCTTTTTATTATATAAATATATATATTTAATCTTTCCAATGGGCCCAAAAATATATAATAGCCCATTAATACTTATATAGTAGTGAATTGGCTAATAAGCCTAACTAAATGATTTATAATTAATTAATTAATTAAATTAAATATATCCAATTTAAATAAATAAAATAATGTGGTATTACATTCTCCCCCCCTAGTAAAGGAATTTCGTCCCCGGGATTGACCACATACCTGAAAGAAATAACTCTAGATACTTGGTACGAATTTCATCCTACTTTTCCCAAGTGGACTCTGCCTCATTGTGATGACTCCACTGAACACGCACAAAAGGAATGATCTTCTTACGAAGTACATGCTCATTTCGTTCGATAATGCGGTAAGGTTGCTCCACATAAGTCACACCCGGCTCCAACTCGATCTCTCCCACATCAATATGCTGATACACATCCTCATCTCGTAAGAATTTCTGCAACATTGAAACATGGAATATATTATGAACCCTGTGCATATGATCTGGTAGTGCTAAATGGTACGCAATCGGTCCAATCCTGTCAGTAATCATAACTCTTCTGCCTACTCTGAGCAATCCTCATATGGTCCCGAATAAGAGGAGTTTTCTCTGAAGTGTCCTTGATGAACTCAGGACCCAGTAATATGCTCTCTCCGACCTCAAGCCAACATACTGGAGATATACATAGTCGACTGTACAATGCCTTAAATGGTGCCACCCTAATAGTCTTTTGATAACTATTGTTATAGGCAAACTCTGAAAGTAACAAATAAAACTCCCAATTGCCCTTGAAATCAAGGACACAAGCTTGAAGCATATCCTCCAAAATCTGGTTAACTCTTTCAATCTGACCATCTATCTGTGGGTGATAAGCTGTACTAAGATGCAACTCTGGACCCAAAGCCTGCTGAAAGCTCGCCCAAAACCCAGATACAAATTTCGGATCTCTGTCTGATATAATAGACAATGGGATCCTATGAAGCTTCATTATCTCCGCAATGTAAAGCTTCGCCAACTGCTCCGAAGTGTAATATGAGCAAACATGTAGAAAATGGGCAGACTTTGTAAGTCTATCAACTATCACCTAAATGGAGTTATGGTTCTGATGTGAGGTAGGTAACCCCTCAATGAAATCCATAGAAATGCTATCCCATTTCCACTCAGGCATTGGAAGTGGTTGTGATGCTCCTGGTGGTTTCTCGTGATTGATTTTAACCATCTAGCAAGAACTACACTTAGAGATAAAAATGGCTATGTCTCTCTTCATACTCGCCCACCAAAATTGGCGTTTCATGTCCTGGTACATCTTATCCCCTTCAGGATGCACTGCAAATGGAGAATTATGAGCCTCTCTCATCACATCTCTCCTTAAGTCATCAATAAGAGGAATAACTAATCGACCCTTGTACCTCAAACCTTCATTTGTGCCAACTGAGTAGAATGAAATCTCCTCTGATGCCAACTCTGCAACTCTATCCATACAGTGTTGGTCTGCCTGTTGGGCCTCAATCACTTTTCGAATGATAACAAGTGTCACCACAACACATGGCGCAAAAGCGTCAACTAACTCATCAACTGACCTCAGCGTATTCCACTCAGTCTTGAACAAGGTTGAAGGACTAACATAGGGTCGACGACTGAGGGCGTCTACCACTACATTAGCCTTCCTTGGATGACTGAATGGAGAATTGATAGTCCTTCACAAATTCCAGCCATCTGCGCTGCTTTAAATTCAACTCCCTCTGCGTAAACAAATACTGCAAACTCTTGTGATTACTGAATAATCTGAAAGTCTCACCCAAGAGGTAATATCTCCAAATCCTCAATGTAAAAACCACCGCTGCCAACTCTAAATCATGGGTAGGGTAATTAAGCTCATGTGGCTTGAGCTTACGTGAACCATAAGATATTGGTCTCTCCTCCTGCATCAACACATAACCCAGACCCTGCAACGATGCATCGGTGTAGACAAGATACTCAACTCCATTCTGTGGATTGGCTAAAACAAGTGCATATGTCAACTTAGTCTAAAAAAGTTGTCTGACAATGATCATCCCAAACAAACGGCACACCCTTTCTAGTAAACTTATTAGCCAATTGACTACTATATAAGTACTAATGAGTTATTATATATTTTTGGACCCATTGGAAGGATTAAATATTTATATAATAAAAAAAAACCCTAATACAATTTTTACGACCTATTATATCAGACGATCAATAGAGGGAGAGTAGAAAGAGGCATAGAAGAGGAGAGGAAACAAGAAGTTCATATGTTATTTAGTTTTACGATAAGACAAGTAGAATGTTCTTCTCTTCCCATTTGAAACCATAAACGTAGTATCTACCAAGTTTGGTTTTCTTAAATTCGTGTATATATACATATATAGATTTATATTTATATTCAGAACGTGTTCTTAATAACTTGTTCATGTAGGTAGATCATTGCTATTATATATAGATATGTTGTTTGTGGTAATTTGTATACTATTTGTATGTTGTATTTCTTATTTGTACGACGTTGTAGAATAAGCATATATATCATGTATGTGTAATGGGTAATGGGCAAGGAACTGATACACGTGTCATAGGATAATTGTTGGTTCATGTGATAGGATAACTGTGTGGTATACACATCAAAAACTTATGTTAATATAATATGTTATTGACCTTTGTTCCCAATTCTGTATAGTAACAAGATTTTATATGTTCTATATACCTTTAATAAAAGTAATAAAAAAAGGGGTCAAATTGGTGGAGCAAGTCAGAGAATGATGCACCTATATATATATTAAGGAGGGAAGTATATGAGATGTTAGAGGAATAAATGGAAATGTGTATATATACATATATGTGTATAAGAATGCCCATGTGAATATACATATGTTGTGTGTTTTGTTAAAGGTGAGAAAAAAGTAAAAATAAATTTATAAAATAATGAAGATATTCATGGGTGGCGCGTATATTTTAGGTGGGTATGTTTTGTTCTAGTTTCAAAGACAAAATAATGAGTCTTTATTTATTTTTAAATGGTGACTTGGTGTGTAGTGGGAAAGAATTAGTAAATTCGATCACCCATGACATAAATAGTGTATTATTCTTATATAATAAATATATATATATATATATATATTTATATATATATATGAAATAGTAATTATTATTATTTTGATGTGGAATGGAAGGAACCATGATGAACTGACTATTAATGCAATCTCATCTATACCATGGTTGACTAGTCATGACATAGGATGTCGGGTACGTGGTGACGGTTAGGCATTGTTAAGTTGCCTATTGACTTATGATTTAATTATGGTTGCATTTATTGTTTTATCTATTGACTTATGATTTAATTATGGTTGCATTTATTGTTTTATCTATTGACTTAAGATTTAATTATGGTTGCATTTATTGTTTTGCCTATTACTATTTTTTGGAGGATAGTTATTTAGGAGATGGATTAAAGTTATAGGAATTATAATTTTTTACTCTTATATTTTGGTTGGTTTAGATGGTATGATTATTGATACTCTGTTTGGGATCATGTAGAGTCTACTTGCTCGTGGGTCTGACCCACCATTGTTATCATTTTAGGTCCTCGGCAGTTTCCGCCACATGGCTGATGACTCATCTCATAATTCTCATTTGGTAATTCATTTTCAAGTTGTTCAGCTTTTCACTTCATTTCAGTGTAGGGACTCAATTCATAAATATTTTCAGACTCTTGTTATTCATTTATGGTTAGGGGTCCATAGATATGGATTCCCGAGCTGTACCCTTTTGGGGGATTTGGATTTCTTAATTTATTTATTCAAGAAATTTAAACTTTTGAGACCTTGTTATTTCTTAAATGTCTTTTGATTTTGTGTTTGTTTATTATTGAGTATTGATGTGCCTTAGTTTTTGGTATAGGCCTGACCAACCTATGCATGAAAATTAGGAGTATCACAATTGGTATCAGAGCCAGAGCCCGACTGGAAGTAACTGTGGGAGCATGCACATCACCCGCGGGTCGCCAACGATGACGCTGGGTCCCAAGGGGGGGTGATTGTGATGTCTCATATCGCCCGGGTAGAGGGCTGGAGATGTGCTTATATTTGTAGTGTTGTTTCCAATTGGTATGAGGCCTTTTGGGAGAAGTCCAAGAACAAAACCGTACGAGCTAGACCCAAAACGGATAATATCACACCAAGTGTTGGAGCGGGGTGTTACAAGATCTTTGCAAGATTATTGTTGAAGGGATTGGATCTCTTTTTTTTCCGACTCTTTGTTATGTACTATTTATGAAAATAAAAATGTTAGTTATGAAATCTCTGCTTATTCTATTGGCTTATTCAATTTATTGTGCAACTTTTTAGATTTTATTTTATTTTATTATTTATTTTCAGATTGTGACACTACCTTGTTTATTGTAACAAGTTCTGTATCAACTTAACATTAGTTTTGAAATTAGTATTATCTGTATTTTCTTTGTTACTGTACGCACTCCCAGCAGAATAAGCATTAAAAAATTCACACTTTTAGTAGGCTCCAACAACCAATGATCATTATCTAGTCAACACACCCTAGTTATGTTTGTATTGCTTTAAACCGAATACCCAACAGCGGTGTATATCAACGTCTGCAACCAAGTGATTAGGATACAATTGTTGTAGAAAAATTTCGGTACGTGAGTTTCGTTACCCATAATCAGTATTGAAAATTTCCACAGTATTATTTTTATCCGTATTACTGTACTTCTATTAGTAGTTCTGTAAGTACAAAGTTTATCCAAATCTATTAAGGTTGATAGAGAAATTAGGTTAATCACCAAGGGAATCCACCTAAACGGTAAGGTATTTCAATGTAGGTCAGATAGTTGTCAAGAAGTAATGTTATTATAACTTGAAAAATCACATTATAATTGCAGCTCAGTTAGCCTGAATCTGATAACTTGCGTTAACCTTCAGGGTCAGGTTAGTATTGCATGCTGGTTAATTAGAAATCGTATTGAAGTCTATACAGGTTAATGGTGCAATTTGGTGAATCACCATTCAGCAACATGAATAAACATAAATATTTTATAGCAAGTAGGATAAGTGTTGCAAGAGGTAACATTCTGAAGCTTAAAAAAAATGGTAAATCACCAGCTTAAACCACATAAAGTAGGATAATTGTGGCAAGAAGGCACATTTGAAAAGCAATAATTCTGAGAAGTCAATTTAACTTGAGAAGTCGGTATGATTCACGTTAACCTAAGAATTTAGGGTATTATTAGCAGTGACGGTAGAAGTCACATTATTGTCGGAAGTCAAGTTAGTTTGAGACAGGTTACTCAAAAAGTGAGAGTTCATTTAAAGTCGGGTTATTATTAGAGGGGACATACTGCAAAAACAGAGAGCTATGGTGGCAAAACTGTAGTGGCGGTCTAAAAAGATCCACCATCTAAACCCAACATTTTTTATTCTTGGCTCAATTTTTTTTTTTTAATATTCGTTTATGTATGGTGATAAAATTACAATGACGGTCTAAAAAAATCCGCCACCTAAACCCAACACTTTTCATTTTTTTTCTTGACTCTTTTTTTTTTTTTTTAATCTTCATTTATCTCTCTCTCTTTTTTTAATTTGTTAGTTCTTTTATGTATTCCTTTTGAGCTAGATACCCAAGTTCATCAACCATCCAAAAATCTTCCATCTCTACACATATATCAATATGATCTACAACTCGAAATTGAACTATCTTCTTCGATTTCGATTCCATTTCTCTTTGTAAATACACACGTATATACATAATATCAATATGATCTATACATATATATATATGTATCAATCTGATCTACAACTCAAAAATGCACAATCTTCTTTGATTTCACTTTCAAATCTTCCAAGATCTCTAAACCCTAGCTCTCCATGTAAATTCAATTCATTGTATTTGTGTTTGTGTTCGAGCAATTGATTTCACCTCTATTATCATCTCGCTGATTCAATTCAATCAGTTGTTCTCTCGTTGCCGTTGTGAGATCAAATGCCTAAATTTTAGCTCCGCCTCTGGTACCGGAGGATAATCAACTTCCAACATCGGTGGCCAAGAGCGCCGACGATGAGACCATGATTCAGCTCGGTGCTCTGTTCAAACTCTTGTACCTTTTCCATATATAGTTCAATTTCTAGAACAAACAGGTTTGCAACTTTTTCTAAAGCTTTTCTTCCTTTTGTAGTTGTAATTATGCATTTTTGTTGTATAATATGTACACTCTCCGTCCCATATTAATTGTCCACTTTCTTAACTTTACTTGTCCCAAAATACTAGTCTAGTTTCGAATCCTAATACTATATAATTTTTCACTTCCCCCAACTATCATTCTTCCACTCACTTTAAACAAGTTGAGCCACTATTTTTTATCTTTTCTTCATTTCACAAGGGTAAAAATGAAAAGTTCATTAATATCACTACAATAAAATATACTGTTTTAAAAAGTCAAAAAGTCCAACTTGGACAACTAATTTGGGACAGTGGAAGTATGTGTTTTGTTCTTAATTTGTTGTGATCTAGCTTGAATCTGTGTGTTTTCCCTCTCACCTTTAAAGAGGAAATCGTAGACTCACATTACCTGGTCTGAATTAGCAATCTTGTTAGGCTTTATAATAAGAGTGTTGTCATTTTCAGAATTAGAGTTGGACTGTTTGTAAGCAATTTTGTCGATGATCTGTTATTTTGTTTGTTGATTTTATCCTCTATTGTACAAATGTAATTTTGCATGATTTGGTAGTATATAAAAATGATTGATGTGTAGTGTAACCTGTTAGTCAGTATTGTTTTTTTCTGCAATCTGGTTCTTTATATATGCATTTACTTAATCCATGGACATGCGACCAGAGTTCGAGAATATATAAAATTTTAAACTATGCTGTTTGATTGGCATCAAAGGTTTTTCATAAGATAAACATAATTCAATAGAAATTGTTGATGTGAAGTGTTTAGAAGGTTAACAAACAGGAATTCTTGTGCTGCACTATTCCATTGTGAAATAAGAACTGAAAAGTCGGTGGCTCAGTTTCTTCCTAGCATTGGGTTGAAATTTGAATGTGAGGGAGCTATTTCTGTGGACTGCGATCAATGCCATAATATCATGTAGACCGAGAATGTGACTTTTCGTTGTCCATAATGGGAGATTAAAAAGGATAAACAGTGCGAAGATAGTAGAGAAATTTGAATGGTTTTTGAACAATGGATGCATATAGCAACAATTCGTTCTATTGCGTATTCTTTTACTTTGATAAGCTAAATGAAAAGATAATTTTTTTAGGAATAATGAAGTAAGTATACTCAGTAGTATGAAGTGTTGGGCAAATGCGAACCAAATAAATTGGGTTAACTTCATTTACACCCCCTGAGGCTTGCTCTATCTTCAATAAAACCTCTCTAGGTTTGACTATCTTCATTTACACCCTTAATGTCACTTAATACCTAAACTACCTTCAATGTTGAGATAAATGGTGTTTGGAAACAAGGTTTACTGCCCTTCAAATTTTATTATCCAAACAAGAAATTAATTTTTTATTTTGGCATAAATCAAAAAACAAATTCGTTTATAGTAAAATATATAAAAAATATATTTAAGAAACGAAAAAAAATCTAATTGGTAGTTCAAAATATTTTTTTATATTTCGGACTTAATGTTTTTTATATTTTACAATAATTGGTAGTTCGGAAAAAATATTTCGATATTAATTTTTTCTTTTGGCATAAATAAAAAAAATTAATGCCGAAATATTTTTTTTCGAACTACCAATTAGGGTAAAATGTAAAAATAATTAAGTTTGAAATAGAAAAAAAATATTTTGAACTACCAATTAGGTTTTGTTTTTGTATTTATTTATTTTTTTAATATATTTTACTATAGACAATTTTTTATTTTGATTTATACCAAAATAAAAAATTAATGCTGAAATATTTTTCTAAAATACCAGTTATTGTAAAATATAAAAAAATTTAAGTTTGAAATATAAAAAAATATTTCGAACTACCAATTAGATTTTTTTTTTTTTTTTTTTAAATATTTTACTATAAACGAATTTGGTTTTTGAATTATGTCAAAATAAAAAATTAATGTCTTGTTTGGATAATAAAATATGAGGGTAATAAACCTTGATTCCAAACAGCACCTATTTCGACATTGAGGGTAGTTTAGGTATAAGGGGTGTAAATGATGTGGGTTTGAAAAAATAAGGGGTGTAAATGTAGATTCTCAAACCTGGGGGTCTTATTGAAATAAAAACAAACCTCAGAGGGTGTAAATGAAGTTAATCCAAATAAATTTGGCGCGATAGAGGATGTTGAAACTCTTGTGTCATGAATGGCACTATAAGAGATACTGATTACGAAATGAATTGATTGTCAAAAGTTTGTTGAGATTTGAGAATATAATGATGCGAAGTGGGTTAAGCTAGTTTGGTCATGTACATCAACTATTGCAGAACAGAAAAAAGGTCTGTGGGGTGTGTTATAACAGGGGATATGGTCGTTTAGACAAAACTATATGACAAAGGAGTTGTTCATCTGACCTATAGATTATGTAATGTCCACATGTTTGATCAGTGCTCGGTTTCTCCCTTGTTGTTAAAAGGAATCAAGGATGAGATGATTGTAGTACAAGCTGCAACACTTTCTGCCATTCTCAAAGGTTTATTTCTTCCACGCACATGTATGATCTGTGATTCTCACTAGGTGATATATTCTTGTTTTTGATTCTCAGTTTCTTTTTCTAAAATAATGGAAGCAAAAGGATCCTGACTAGGTGCTATAGTCTTGCATCTGATTCTCAGTTTCTTTTTCTAAAATAATGGAAGCAAACGGATCCTGACTAGGTGCTATAGTCTTGCATCTGATTCCCAGTTTCTATTAAAAAATAATGGAACAATTACATGTTTGAATATTTGGATAATTTTCTGAGACGATTATGCGTATTTCTCAACCAGCATTTTTCCAACAGCTTTTGATTGCATTGTTTCTGGATTAAGTTCATTACAAAAAGACTTGAATTTGCATCCTGATAGACAGGTTCAAAGAGGACTTTTATTAGTTAAATAAAATCTGGAAAGAAAACGTAATTAGAATTACATAGGTATGAGGAGTGTGCACATGGTATCATGAAAGTTTTGTTGATATGTAAATTCCTTTTATTTGAATCATGCAGATCCTGTGAAGATAATCATGTTTAAACAGTTTTAAATAGGATATTACTGTATAATACTGACGTCATAACTATTACACGACCAGCTTTATGGTCCTAACTGATCACGTGTGTATCAAGTAACTTACTTGCCATTATATTGTCCTCAATTTGCTTTTTATTCATACGATTGAGTTTGTAATTTCTATCCGATAACAAAGGCTGTGGTAGTGAATCGTGTTTGTAGATTCTAACATGAATTTTCTGATCATTTGTGGCCATCATTTCACTTTTTATAGCTTTTGCTTGAATTTCTTATATATGATATATATCATAGACGAACACATACATACACTGTGATGCCATACTTAAAGCTTATATTCCCAATTAATTCTCTATTGAAACTTACCTTATATGCAAATTTTTTACATATTACTGCAAATTGTATTTTTCATTCCTTTTATGAACTCTGAAACTCATGTATGCATTTGTCCAGGGATTATAAAAATACCCAATTTCAGTTTTAGCCACCAAATCCTGATTCGAATTGAATTACAGTATATTGGTCTTAGAGATGAAGAATATGATAGCTTTAGGGTTTGAGGGGTCAGCCAATAAGATTGCTGTTGGGGCTGCAAAACTAGATGGCACCATCTTATCCAACCCGAGACACACTTATATTACCCCTCCAGGCCATGGATTTCTCCCTCGAGAAACTGCCCAACACCATCTCCAGCATATACTTCCGCTCGTACAAGAGGCCCTCAAAGATGCCCAAATAACCCCGAGCGATATTGACTGTCTTTGTTATACCAAAGGCCCTGGTATGGGTGCCCCTCTACAGGTTTCTGCTATTGTCGTCCGGGTCCTTTCGCAGCTATGGAATAAGCCTATTATTGGGGTAAATCATTGTGTTGCTCATATTGAAATGGGTAGAATTGTGACGGGGGCTGATGATCCAGTTGTGTTGTATGTAAGTGGTGGGAACACACAGGTTATTGCATATAGCGAGGGACGCTACAGAATATTTGGGGAGACTATTGATATTGCTGTCGGCAATTGCTTGGATCGGTTTGCCAGGGTCTTAACGCTGTCGAATGATCCAAATCCTGGGTACAACATTGAGCAGGTACTGGTTAACAATGTGCCATAGATATTGTTTACCTGAATTGCTTTGGCATAAGTATATATCTATATGTCAGGTCTTGTCATTCATGCATGTATTTTGCACGCATTCGTCATTTATGTTTTTATGTTTTGGCTGTTATGGGCTTAAAGTAGTTGCCTTGGAAAATTATAAATTTTGTTTTTCTTACAGTTTACATCTGGGTTATGAGGTAAATTTAAATAGCATGTTATAGTCTATTATATAAGAAGTTCCTCTGCTTCCTAGTCTGTATTCTTATCATTTTTGTTACAAGTAATATCCGGAGAACATTAATTTTTTATTAATTTATTTTATGTTGGTTGTTTAACTCGTTTTCTCGCCCATTCTAAGTTGGGAATGTGTTTAAGTATGATTTACTGGTATATTCTGCAAGTGCTCAGTCATTAATGCTAATCGTAAAGGCTAGTGTCCAGCAAACGAACAATTTGTGTTGGTTTCCATTTTTTATTTTATTGTATGTGACTCTTTCTAGTGATTTAGTTATCTATATAAGGAAGAGAAATGTATGATCCCTTAGATGATCCGTGTGATTGCTCACATGCGGGAGGAAGGATTAAAGCTCCCATTATTTGCATTTAAAAGGTTCTTATGTAGTCTTATTGCTCACTTTTAACAAATAAAACTACTGGATCATTGGATGGGAAATGTTTCTGATTTGACCTGAGAATTTGTTTTTCTTCTTTATTACCTTGCAAAGAAAGGAGAACAGTTTCTGGACCTTCCATACGTTGTTAAATGAATGGATGTCTCCTTCAGTGGAATTTTGAGCTATATTGAAACCACTGCTATAGAGAAGCTAAAAAATAACAAGTGTACTCCTGCAGATTTGTGTTACTCTCTGCAGGTAAATATGCACTCAAGATTGCTTTCACTTCTTTGAACAAGTTATGGGGTTCAAACTTTCTTTACTGTTCGGTGGCTTGCTTATTAAATTGCAGATGCGGGCTATTTACATATTCTAGTGTTGTAACAATTTTTTCATAATCTGTACTCTACTGTAGGAAACTGTATTTGCAATGCTTGTCGAGATCACAGAACGGGCAATGGCACACTGTGACAAGAAAGATGTTCTTATTGTTGGTGGTGTGGGCTGCAATGAGCGCTTGCAAGCAATGATGAGAGTTATGTGCTCTGAGAGAGGTGGGAACTTGTTTGCAACTGATGATAGGTACTGTATTGACAATGGGGCTATGATTGCTTATACTGGTTTGCTCGAGTATGCTCACGGTGTGTCAACTCCACTGGAGAAATCAACCTTCACTCAACGGTTCAGAACTGATGAAGTACTAGCAATTTGGAGAGAGAAAAGGGAATCGTCTAACATGAACGGGGGCATAAAGGAAAACATTAAATCATGTACATTAAGGTATGGTTTATAACAGTAGTAACTGATTTGCTTATGTATTGAGGTTTCTTTCTATTGTCCCATCTCTCCTTCCTTTCATAATATGACTGTTTTAAAAACATGTACCTCAATAAATAGGTCACACAATTGATGCTCGATGTGTTGCAAGAATCTAATTGTTCATTCCTTTCCTGATGGCTCCTTCAAACTCGTACAAAGCGAAATTATTTGCCATTTTATGCTTTAATTTTCATCTTTGTGATTTTAGTGTAAGAAGTTATAGCTGATTGGTGCAGAGTGATATTTTGCTGCTGCTTGTTTGTATTTCGTTCTTTTCTATAGGGTTCTTTTTGTTGATTTTTGAGTTAGACAACCTCTGAGGTGCTTTTTAGTTGTCTTCATTTCTTTGTACCAGATGAGTATGCCTTTCTGTTTCTTGTACAGAAATTTGTTTGTGCAGTGATTGATTTGGTCATGAAATTTGCTTTTTCCTCAACATGATTGACACGGTTAGTCCAGCGTCAGAGTCCTCCATTGAGCAGATTGCTGAAATGGTTCCATTAATTTAATTATATATTCATGTGATGTGTGTGTATAATTTGATAATTAATGTGTGCAGTGTGTTTTATTGATATGATGCAGCAATGTCATCCTGACAAGTGGATGAGAAGCCTATCTCTGTTAGGTGAGGCCAAGCGTAGGTTTCAACAAATTCAAGAAGCTTTATTCAGGTATATGCACGATTCTCCATCTTCAGCAAAATCATTATCTTTGATTTTGTTTTATTTATTTTATTGAATTTTGACAATTGAAGATTAACTATTGGATTGAAACAGTATTGTCAGATAGGAGGGAAAAAAACAATCTATGATGCAGGCCTGTATGATCTCCATGAAGAAGAGGACGAGGTATGTGTTTGTATATATATCTTAGTTTCCATGTGTATATCTTTATGTTGGTAAAACTCTAAATTCTTCCTCTAATTTGTTGCATTTCTTTTTAGAAAAGTTGATAATTAATTAGCTCCATCTGCCCACTTTTTTTGGATTTAAGTTTTACCCACAGTTTTGAAACTTGCATTGGAGTTGATTCATTATGTTTGTAAAGTTACGGAACATAGAACATAAGTGGTTATCTCACTCTTCATGTTATTGTAATTTTTCATGCCCCTGTAGCCTTGAATACTGTAAGGTATCAGCGGGAAGCATATATTTAGCAGATCTATTACAATTTACATACTAGCCATTGTCATTATTACTTGAATTTCACTTATAATTATTTATTGTATTCATTATGTAATTAGTATTGTTAGCTTTATATATCGAATTTTCACATCCCTCAACTTTTATTGCAGTTAAACTGGGATGACAAAGAAGATGGAATTTGGAGTGGTAGATGTATGTAATATCTTGGATTATGGATATTCGCCTATTTAGTTGCATATGATGTAATTTAAATCTTGGCCACTCTTTGAATATATTGGAAAATGGTTGATTTACCTATACTATTATTGCATAGTTTCTATTATTGAACTTTTAAATGGCAGACAAAACTATTGTTATAGGTAAAAAAAAATGTGATTTTTCATGTGGAAGATTTGACGTGGGGTCTTGTCTGTCACTATACCTTGAAAACTTTTAGCGACTGGACTTTAGGTGACAATTTATATGTCGTTGCTAAACTGCCACTAAAAGATAGCAACAGTTTTTACCTCCTTTAGTGGCGCGCTTGTGACTGTCACTAAATTCCCTTTTTCTTGTAGTGACATGAGAAGTGATGGTAGAGTCATGAGAAGTGATGGCAGAGTCAAGTTTATCATGTGAAAGTTATTCTTGCACGAGTGATACTGAAAATTCACGTGGGGTCGGATTATTGTTGCAGGTGAGTTAGGCTTAACTTGAGAAGGTTATAAGACTCAAACTATTCAACCTGACCATTCAGGTAAACCAAGTTATTATTGCAAGGTGAGTTACAATTCACGTGAACACTTCCCAGCTTATTATTGGCTTATTGCATGTGTAACTCACACTTACATGAAAATTCTCGTGAAGTCAGTAGTTGCAGGTGAGCTACAATGCTGAGCTAGAATACAATAGACTTGTTAACTAGCATTCTATATCCTAAACAAATGTACACATGTCATACAATAAATCTATAATCTTATAATACAAATGTTATTCAATTTTGGTATAATACAATTGTAACTACATACAATACATGTGAAGTTAATTAAGGTCGGTGGTGTAAGACAAAATATCAACAATCTACTGGACGTGTCACTCGTGCTCAAAAGTCACGATGAATTTCCTGGCACACACGTAAACATTTAATAACCACTTACAATTCCTGGCACATACGTAACTATTTAATAATCACTTAGAAGTGTCAGCGCTGTAACAATCACATATCAAGCGTTGCTCAGAATTCACGATTTTAGCACGATGTTATTGTTGGGCACACCTAACCAATAAATTTTATTCAACCATTTATTGGGTTGGTTCTAGGTTTTCGAATGCAGAAAATAAGTCGACACCTCCTCCTTCCCATACGTTAGAAATAGGGAATAAGCCTTGGACAGTGGATTGTTTCAACCTTGTGGTTGGTTGAGTGAATAAAGAAGGAAAAGCTATCGGATATAGCTTTGCACCTTTGCTATCTTATGCATGAAGTAGAGCGGAGTTAGCCTTGAAACAACGTACGGAATGGGTGGATGTGATGCGGGAAAGGGTGGAAGTGATGCGGTCAGCCGATCAAGAGTCAGGGTTCAGAAATGCTATTAAGGTGTCAGAAATTCTCATCAACATTCAGAAGTCACGAGTTTTGTGCACGATTTTAGCACGATGTTATTGTTGGCACAAGTAGCCAATAAAGTTTTATCAACCACTTATCAGAGGTGTCAGAAATTTTCACCAACATTTAGAAGTCACACCTAACCAATAAAGTTTTATCAACCACTCATCAGGGTGTTAGAAATTCTCATCAAAATTCGGAAGTCACAAGTTTTGTGCACGATGTTATTGTTGGCACACATAACCAATAAATTTTTATCAACCACTTATCAGAGGTGTCAGAAATGCTGGATTTTGAACAATAAAAGAAATCAAGAACATGAATATACTGCATAATAAAATATTCTACGTACCTCAATTGCAATAAAATAACAATCGGAGAATACCTTTGTAATCCATGCTCCTGTAATCTTGCAACCGTAGAGCGCATTACCCCCGTCTTTCTGTTTCTAGTCAATGAGGCAAAATAAGAGTATAACAACTCTTATATAGAGAAACTTCATGGGGACGACCTTTCCATAAACGAAAACCTAGGGTTTCCCTTCCCATCATGGAAACCTAGATGGTAAATGATTAATAATCATAATCCAACAGTGATTGTTACACTTGCCAATTAGACCACAACTGACAAGTTTAACTTCAACCCATTAACTATCAATAATCACATTGCATTCCTATTGTATATAAAATTGTGCATTAGACCACAAAATAATTTTAATAATATATATAATTAATTAAAAATTCAATTAATCTCCCACTTGGTCAATGCACCTAAAATTTTATAAAACGACACCATGGATTACAATACTTTAACTTTAGAAAAATCGAGTGGCCACTCATATAGTTTTTGAAAATACAATTATTGGAATCAATGGGTTGAAACACTCTCCTCCATAGATTTCCTCAATAGTGGATTATGAATGCGTAGACAAGTAACATATTAGTCTAAATAATTCCATGGTCACAAAATCGATTCCATCAAGGATTTGAGAAACTGCATTTAATGAGATGCACAAACTGTATATGGTCTAAACGCGCATCTCACTGGTCATCTTGCTTCATACCATCACGATATGTCACTTGAACATATTACAACAAACCGCCAACCATCTGTTCAGTGTGAGGGTTCACCAAAATGGAGCCAATCCCATATCTAGCCCAAGCTATCCTCATGGAATAAAAATACTCCCACATGCAAACTTTAATAAGTATGTTTTAATTTACCGATGTGGTGCCAATCTCACATCTAGTTCAAACAACATCCAGAGTGAAAAACCACTCCCAGGCAACCCTGCTAGTAGATAAAAATCATATATGACAATATAATTCTTGAAGAATATTATTGAGGAATGATTGAAGCCTTGACTTGATTAATTTGGTTGATTTGATAGCATAATTAGTGGGATATGATTTTTAATTCCTTAATTGTAATTGCCTATTTTACTATGACTTGTTTACCACTCATTCTCTCCTATATATATAGGTGGTGGTTCTATTTTTATATATATACTTGTCAATATAGAATTTTTTTATCCTTTCAGTCTTTACTCTCTCGCATATTCTCACATGGTATCAGGGCCTACCGGTTCTTGATAGTTCTTTTCGTTTATCGTCGTCTCTGTTGGGGATGATACTCCATCTCCCATCCCCGACGGCGATCTTCAATTAAAATAGTTATATATATATATATATATATAGAATGTATATTATATTATCGGTGGGATTTGTCTTTCACCCAACCAAAATTTATTTGGTTCTTCGGATCAAACTTACTTTGGATTTTCGGATCGACTTCTTTTGGATCTTCGGATCAACTCATTTCGGATCTTTGGATCAACTCTTTGTCTTGGATCTTTGGATCAACTCATTTCGGATCTTCGGATCAACTTGTCTTGGTTCTTAGGATCAATTCTTGTCGGATCAACTTGTCTTGGATCTTCGGATTAATTCATTTCGGTGTTTCACATCAATTTATGTTGGATCTTTGGATCAACTTGTCTTGAATCTTTAGATTTACTCGTCTCGTACTCCAGACAACTTTGTTTTTGGTTTCAAGTTGGACAAGCTAAGATCTCCGTGTCCAACTTGAGGGGGGCTTTTGAATAATATTATTGAGCAGCGATTGAAGCATTGACTTGATTTATTTGATAGTGTAATTAGTGGGATATGATTTCTAATTCCTTAGTTGTAATTGCCTATTTTATTATGACTTGTTTACCACTTCTTCTTTCCTATATATATGTGGTGGTTCTATTGTAATAGATATACTTGTGAATATAGATTTTTTTTATCCTCTCAGTCTTTACTCTCTCGTATATTCTAACAATAATGATGCATCATAACTTCATATTGCATGCAAATAAATAACATCTAAAAGAATAAGAGAATAGACAACGGTCACCATAAAGGCATAAAACTGAAAATAACTATAAGGTAGCTAACTATAAAACATAATATCAAATATCATGGCATAACGACTCCCGAATATACATCCAGATCACGTGCTCCCTAAATATTTTAGGCGCAGTTCTCTGGTGAGAGGATCGATAATCATATCTCTAGTAGCTATGTAGGGAACCACAATAGCACATTGTAAATGCATAAAAATACTCAACACCTTCAAGAATGACTTTATTAATTTTTGATTTCCTTTAAATACATTTTCTTAATGGGCTTCATTACTGGGCTCACAAAAACCTTGCTGGGCCAGCAACCTGATGGGCCTGATGCCAGATGGGCTCAGTTGGGTTGGACATTTCCACTCTTACACATGCCCGATCCTTTGTGATGGGTCGTCGATCTTTCTGGCCCATTAGAAAAGATACAAAGTGGGGATGAGATACATCACCCCTGATCGGGGTGACGTGGCTGACGCAATTAATATGACGGCTGTACAATCATTGTAACATTTGAAATTCGTGGTCTGGACGGCCTCGGTTGGTGAGAGGGGAGGCTGAGGAGGCGCACGTGAAGCGAGGTGACGCTTCGCTTCCCGAGCGCACGACTTTTTAGACGCCCCTGAGATTCTTATAAATACTGACTGCAATGCTTTGGATTCATTTTGTTTCACAACTTGAAAATTTCAGAGAACTCTTTGCACTTGAGATCTTTACTTATCATTGCCAGAGTCTACCTCCTCTCTCAGGAAAGCGTCCGAAATCCTTCGGGATTCATCTTAGAGTAAGTTATTTCTTTTCATCTTAGCGTCTTTCTTTTCAAAATGTCTGATAGTGATGATACCCGGTCGGGTAGCGACCGTTTACCCTACTCTGTAGACCCGGACGCCTCCCTCAGTTCACCCTCGGTGGAGGTGGTTAGGACAATTGTGTCTAGTCCACCGGAGGTTAACCAGAACATCGCAGCAGCTGGGAATCCAGTTGCAGGGGGTTTGGGAGATCAGTTTTATGTTGATCCCCTTCCTCCTATGAATAGGGTAGAGACGGTATTAAAAATGTTAAGGGTTAAATGCGGGGTACTCGATGGGGTAATTATTAAAAATTACCCTAAACAGTATGATTTTAGGAAGGGTGAGGGAGTTTTGGATCATCAGATTTTGTTGTCGGCCTTTCACCTTCAGGTCCTTAGATTCCCGATCCAGCCCTTTTTCCTTTATACCTTAGCTACCTTAGGGTTTGCCCCGTTTTAGGTGGGACCTAACTTCTTCCGGGTCTTGGCCATGATCTTGATGATCAATCGGGATCTAGGCCTTGATCTTGGACTGGCGGAACTTCTGTTATGTTACAAAATACAGGCCCAGAAGGAGTGCAGAGGCCGGTACAATCTCTTTCCTCTTAGTGGGAGGAAAATCTGTGATGGCACTGAAAAATCCAACAAAGGGTGGAAAGAAAGAATGATCCCGGTGAGTGGGAGTTGGAGACTTCCAAGCTCATCCAGATTCAAAGTTCCTAGTGAGTTTAACCAACACCTTTTCCCTTCTTTCAAGCCATTCCATAGGGGGTCATGCAACTGCGATCAGTGCAATGATAAGTTAGGCCTCCATGTGCTTGAGTTTCTGGGATCACTAGATGAATATAAAACCTCAAATTATATCAGAACCCGTTTTAAATTGCTTAAATAAAAAATTTGGGGACAGCCTTTGAGGATGTGTAACAGTTTCTTGACAGGTTCTAATTTGCAGGCCCTGTCTACAGAGATGCTGAGAATCCCGCAGGCGGTGTTGAAGAAGAAGCCTAAACGGGCAGTTGGATCTCAAGTGACAACTTCAGCCCCTGGTGAGAGTCAAATTGGGCAGGGATCACAGAGTGTTCCAACCCCCTCGGCTGGTCCTGTTCTCTTGCCTCCGGTGGAGAATACTCCGGTAGCTCCATCTCCACCGATGGGAAATGTTCAAACCTGCCAGACTCCTCCTCCAAGATCAGAGGAGGTTGCTCGACCTTCAGGGGACGTTCCCACTCCTGAATTCCGGTTGGTTGAAGGGGAAACGAGCCTGACGGGGGCACGACATCCCCGATCGGAGGAGAATCTACCCGAACGGTCAGTCAGGCCCCGAACGACGACGCAATCGTCTCCCATCGTACTGGATGACAGTGGGGCTGTAACTGAAGTGGAGCGACCCGTGCCCTGGGCGCCGAAGATTAGACTCCCGGGCAGTGACTTTCTGGTTGCAGGGCATGCAACCATTGACAACGACGTTGCTCTTCGGGCTATGGGCTCACAGATCTGGACGCCCATTGACCGAAAGAGACTGAGAACCATTGACCGGGAGGAGTTGGCCCTGACAAGTCCAGAGATAGCAATGAAGGTAGTGCTTGAATCTACAGATTCCTCAACTGCATTTAATATTTTATTTGTTTCTTTATCAGGCTAACACTTAATCTTTTGGCAGATGCTCTACCTGACCCAGGCCTACAATGCAAAAATGGAGGACACCAAGTTGCTCCAGAAGTCCAATGAACTCCTGAGGCTGAAGGAGGACTCCCGGATGAAGGTCGCCAACCAATTGTCCATATCCAATGAAAAGTTGGATGTCCAGACCCAAAGGGCTGTCGCTGCAGAGCAGCAGCTTCGGGCTGCTCAAGAAAAAATTAAAGAAATGGAGGCGGTTCGGCGGGCCCTTTTTGCTGAGACGGAGGCCTTGAAGGCTGAGAATGAGAGCCTGAAAGCTAATAATGAGAGCTTGACGGCCTCCAATTCGAAGATTCTGGAGGAGAGGGCAGAGATGGAGAATCTCCTTGCAACCGAGAGGTCGATGGTGGAGATGTGCCACCGGGGTGGGAACGAAATGTACAAGCATTTATGCGAAACCTCCCAGTACCGAATCGGGTTTGGTTGGAGGTCATGCTTCAGTGACATGCAGAAACCCGTCGAAGAAAGGACTTTTGCCTCGGTGGAAGAACTGGATGAGAGTTTGGGCATCGCTTCTCTGTACGACGACCCGGTTGGTGGTCCAAACGACGTTCGTTTCTGCGAGTTCCTGACTAAACCTCTCCCAGGGATGAGCATCACCGCCCCTCCTGATCCTCCGACTCCTGATGGGGCCATCGTTCCAGTGAACCCAAATGAATCGGGCACCGGTGTTGAACCTTAGGATTTAGTGTTTATGAAGCGCATTGTAAGCCTTGGCCACATGGGCCATTTTGAATGAGAGATAATATTTTTTGTCCAGTTGACTTTTTGACTTTTATAATATCACAATTCTTGATTATTATTATTATTATTTTTTTATTTTTACAAAGTTTTGTGATCTCTTCAGGATCTGTTGTGCCTTCGGGCACTTCAGGCCATGTGAAGGTCAGCAGATTTTTATGATTTATTTAATTGGCCATAATAATGATTTTTACTGACCAGGTGCTGTAGCCTTTTTACAAAAAGATCCAAGTAAAAATAGGACTTGGCCCATTAAGGGTAGTACCTCTTAAGGCGAGAGGCGTTCTGGGAGTTTGGTTATATTCTGCCATCAATATTCCTTCGGACTCGGTATGCTCCGCGACCGATGACTTCGGAGATGGTGTACGGACCCTCCCAAGGCTTCCTGAGCTTGCCTACGAGCCCGATTATGCGCCTAAGGACCATGTCTCCGATCTGGAACTCTCTTCTTTTGACTCTTTGATTGAAGTGGTTCCGGACCTGCTGTTGGTAGGCGGCCAGCCTGATCCCGGCTACCTCCCTTTTTTCATCAAGAAGATCAAGATTCTGAGCCAAATGCTGGTTACTTGGTCCTTTAATCCATGCCTTGCTCCGGAGGGTTGGAACCCAGATCTCTGTCGGGATCACAGCTTCAGCACCGTACGCCATGGCAAAAGGGGTCTCACCAATGGGTTGTCTGGGGGTCGTTCTGTATGACTAGAGAACTTCGGGCAGTTTCTCTAACCAGGCCCCTTTGGCTTTTTCAAGTTTTTTGGCCAGGGTGTTGAATATAGTTCGATTTGTCCTTTCCGCTTGCCCATTCCCTTGCGGTTAGCCGACGGAAGACGTGTTCTGGTTGATACCATGTTCGGCAAAGAACGCTCTAACCCCCTTGTTGTCCAGGTTTGTTCCGTTATCCATCATGATCGTTCTTGGTAGCCCGAATCTGCATATTATGTTGGTCCATATGAATTTGATGACGTGACTTCCTTTGACGGTGGGATAGGCTTCCGCTTCCACCCATTTGGTGAAATAGTCGGTTGCCAGAAGGTCGTACGCATTCGACCGGATTGCTTTCGGGAGGGGTCCCACTATATCCATTCCCCATCGGGCGAATGGGTGTGGTACTATAGTGGGATGCAAGAACTCAGGTGGCCGATGGATAACATCCCCGTGCATTTGACAGGGCTTGCACCTTCGGACGTATTCTTCGGCATCCCGAGACAGGTAGGGCCAGAAGTATCCTTGAGACAGTATCTTATGGGCAAGGGACCTGCCGCCGGAGTGGTTTCCACAAGCCCCACTGTGAATCTCGTGCATCACTGCTCTAGATTCTGATGGTGTAATACATCTCAGGTAAGGACCGGAAAAGGACTTTCGGTAGAGTTGCTCGTTTATGATTGAGTACCGGGCCGAATTCCTCCTAACCTTATAAGCTTCAGCTTTATTTTCGGGAAGAGTTCCATTCCGCAAGTAATCCATCAGGGGATCCATCCAACTGGGCTCCCATGGGATGAGCATTACTCGTTCGGGCTCCTGAATACTGGGCCTCTGAATAAAATCCAACAGTGCAACCCGGGTTAGGTCTTCTCCGGTTGAGGAAGCTTGATTGGCCAGGTGGTCAGCTTCAGAGTTTTCATTTCTGGGGATTTAGGTAAAGGTAGCTCTATAAAAACTTTATGTCTCCTTCAAAACTAGTGCCCGATACAACTCCATTGTCGGGTCCTTTGTTTCGTATTCCCCGTTGATTTGACGGACAACTAGTTGAGAATCAATGTGTACTGCCAAGGATTGAATCTTGAGGCTTCGGGCTATCCTCAAACCGGATACGACGGCCTCGTATTCTGCCTCGTTGTTTGTGGCTGGAAACTGTAGTTGCACCGACATATGAAGGCGTGTCCCATCAGGTGTTAAAATTTCCAGGCCAATTCCTGATCCGGAAGAGCTGGCTGATCCATCCACAAAGATCTTCCATGTGTCCAGTTCACTTTTCTGGTTTGGCTCCTCAGTCTCACTTTCGAGCAGAAAGTCCGCTATTGCCTGTCCTTTGATGGAAACCCGGGGAATGTATGTCAAATCGTATATGCCCAACTCGATGGCCCATTTAGAGATTCGCCCTGAGAGGTCAGGCTTCGACATAATAACCCGTAGGGGTGTAGCTGTTGGGACGACGATCGGGTGGGCTTCAAAGTAATGCCTTAGCCTTCTTTTGGCATTCACCAGTGACATAATCAGTTTTTCTTGCCTGCTGTATCTGGTTTCTGCCTCAGCCAAGGATTTGTTGGTGTAGAATATTGGCATTTGAAGGTTCCCGTCCTCTCTGATGAGGGCGGCGCTGGTTGAAGCGGAGGATACTGCTAAATAAAGGTATAAGACTTTATCGGGAGTTGGTGTAGACAAGATGGGGGGCATGGTCAAGTATTCTTTTAACCTCGCTAGGGCCTCCGATTGTTCGGGACCCCAGATCTCTCCCTTCTTCACCTTTATTGCCTGAAAGAATGGTCGGCATCGATCAGTGAGTCGTGAAATGAATCTGCTAAGTGCTACCACTCTTCCCGTCAAGACTTGAACGTCTCTATGTGTTCGGGGCTCCTTCATTTCTATTAGGGCCTTGACTTGTGTCGGGCTGGCTTGGATCCCAGTCCGGTCCACGATGTGCCCCAGGAACTGTCCACATGATACACAAAAAGATCATTTTGCTGGGTTAAGCTTCATGCCATGTGACCTGAGGGTGGCAAACACTTGGCGTAGGTGAGTGAGATGGTCCCCCTTCTTCCTGCTATTGACTATAGTATTGTCGATGTAGGCTTCGATTACTGTGCCCATCATACCTTTAAAGATCTTGTTGACCAATCTCTGGAAAGTAGCCCTTGCATTTTTCAGTCCTAAAGGCATAAATTTAAAGCAGTATGTACCTGTTTCAGTAATGAAGGAGGTTTTTTCCTCATCCTTCGGGTTCATTTTTATTTGGTTGTAACCTGAATAGGCATCCAGGAAAGTTAGACGATCATAACCTGAGGTAGCATCAACCATCTGGTCGATCTTTGGGAGTGGAAAACTATCCTTCGGGCATGCCTTGTTCAGGTCGGTAAAGTCAACGCAAACCCTCCATTTGCTGTTTTTCTTCTGAACGACCACCACATTGGCAAGCCATTCGGGATACCTGACTTCCCGGATGAAGCCAGCCTGGAGCAGTCTGGATACCTCATCTGCTATAATTTGGTTCCGATGTGCCCCCATGCGCCTTTGCTTTTGCCTGATTGGTCTGACATTTGGGTCAACATACAATGAGTGCTGTGAAACATCGAGATCGATCCCTGGCATGTCTGTATGCTCCCATGCGAAGACATCAGAGTTGTCCTGCAGCAATTGTGTTAGTTCCTCAAATTCAGAATCGGTGAGGGTTGTACCTGCAAAAGTAACTTTTTCGGGCTGTCGGGCACAACACAGACCGGTTGTAGCGGTTCAACCACAATTGGGGTGCCCGGGTCCCCCTCCTTTAATTTCTATTTGGAACATGAGCTTTGCTCCTTCGATCGAGGTACCCCTGGGGCCTGCACCTTCCAGATCTCCTTCAGAGAGACCGCATAACATTCCTTGGCAGCCACCTGGTCGCCCTTGACATCGATGGTGCCTATACCGTCAGGGCTTAAACATCTCATGACCTGGTGAAGAGTCGAAGGCACACCTTGCATTCGGTGAATCCATCCCCTTCCCATGAGCAGATTGTATGATGGTTTGGCATCCACCACAACGAATGTCTCGTTTAGGGTCCTATGAGTGGCAGACACCGGTAACTGAACTTCCCCGATCGGCTCGATTTACCTGCCGTCAAAACCTGCGATGGGGCATCGGGATGTCATAATTTCAGATGGATTGACTTTGAGCTTTTCGAAAGCCCATTTGGTGATGATGTTGGCACTGCTCCTAGGATCGATCATGACTCTCTTCACAAGACAGTTGGCCACCATTAGGGTCACAACCAGAGGGTCTTCATGCCGGGTTTGGACGCCCCGAAGATCAGACACCGAGAAAGTGATCTGAGTTTCCTCTGCCTTGTTGTGGGCCTCACTGATCTCGTTGACTTTTCTCATTTTATGAGCTTTCCGCAGATAGCTTCGGCGTGATCGATCGGTCTCTTTGGATGGGGGGCCACCATGAATCATGTTGATGACCCTGACCGGCTGTGCATCCGAGGGGTTTCGAGGGATGCCGAGGGAACGTTGATCGGTCCTTGGCCTGTCTCGTTGGACGTAATCCCGGAGTTCCCCGCGAAGTAGTAACATCTCCACCTGTTGCCTTAGATTGCGGTATTCGTTCGTGATGTGCCCGAAGTCACCGTGGAAAGCGCAGTGTTTTGACTTGTCTCTCTGGTCAAGCGGCTATCGCAGGGTAGGGGATTGCTGGAAAATTCCTTTGGCTTTGTTCTCTTAGTAAAGTTTTGCGAGGCTAACCTTCAGGGCTGTTAACCTTTCTTCGAACCTGGGGCGTTTGAATGGTTTTGGGACCGATAATCCCGGTGGGGCCGACGATCCTGGTGGAGTTAATCGCTTCCGATCGATCAACCAATCCTTGGACTGAATCTCAAGACCGACAAAGGCTGATCTCCTTTGCCTGATAGTTTCCTCTTCTTCAATTCTCAAGTATCCTTGGGCACTGGAGTTTAGTTCCCCAATGCCCGATGGAGGGCGCTTGACCAAAGACTGATGGAACTTTGTTCCTGGAATGAGGGCCATCCTGAATGCCTCAACTGCAGAGTGCTGGTCACAATTATCCACAGAAGAGGATTCGATGTTGAATCGGGATAGAAAACTTTTCAATGACTCTCCTTTCTCCTGGATCATGGTGAAGAGGTAGGATATGGTCTTCTTCTGTCTCTTGTTTCCATAATACTGGGTGATGAAGAGCCTGGTTAACTGCTGCTAGCTGCCAATGGATCGGGGTGGTTGCTTCCTAAACCATAATAGGGCGGCCTCAGCAAGGCTTGTGGAGAACACTTTACATAGCAGGGACTCGTTCTCAACGTACATGGTCATTTTCTGATGGATCTGGTATATGTGTTCTTCGGGGTCCCTTGTGCCATCATAAGGGGTGAATTGTGGCATAACGAACTTCTTTGGGAAAGGCTCTTGGGTTATTTCTTGAACGAAGGGTGACTGTATCAATTAAGTGGACGCCTGGATGGCCATGTCGTCCGTAGATCGGGACCTCAAGTCCCCGAGAACTTTCCTTTGGAATTCGTCCATCATTGCTTGAAGTTTCTGGGGGGTTATAGACTCGTCGGCTGCTGGAGCCTTTCTTGAGCGCTGAGAAGACTCGGCATGCTCTTCAGGTTTGTCACTGCCCTGTTGGATCAGAGAATGGTCGACCGCCGCCACCGGAGGGTCAGGTGTAATCACCGGTAAGGCAGCTGTTGGTGGAGCCAACCTCTCCCTGAGCTCTGCATTCTGTTTTTCCAAGGCCACGCTACGTTCCTCAGCAGCCGCCAAGCGTTGAAGAATTTGCTCCATGGTCTGGGAATCCTCTTCACGATTGTCCTCAGTGGGCAGAATGCCTGCCTGTGAACGAGTGATTGGCATCTTCGTCCGAGGAAGTAGTGAGTGGAGGTTTCTGGAGATGGAGGATCTTTAAGCTTACCAAATAGAAGATCCTTTAGCCTATCAAACAAACTCAACTTTTTCTTTTTGAGATGGGAAGAAGAAGGGGATTTTACAGATCCTGAAAGGCATTTGAAAAATCAGGATCTCCTCTAGAGCTTCCCACAGATGGCGCCAATGTGTAAATGCATAAAAAATGCTCAACACCTTCAAGATGACTTTATTAATTTTTGATTTCCTTTAAATACATTTTCTTAATGGGCTTCATTACTGGGCTCACTAAAACCTTGCTGGGCCAGCAACCTGATGGGCCTGATGCCAGATGGGCTCAGTTGGGCTGGACATTTCCACTCTTACACACATTCACTTACCTTATCGCATACAAAATGTATTTTACATAAATGTGCTTATTGCGCTTGGTCATCTTATTATTCTTCATATACTTTGTGACGACCTAATTGTCGCAAAAATACCGAAGGCTTGTGTATGGAGTCCATAACCTTTAAATCCGCAACAAAAATGCCTCAACTTCATGGCATGTTTTGTTGTCTCATAACAACTGACCAACTCTACGTACATAGCATAATTAGTAATAAGAGACTTCTTAGAGCTTCTCTATAAAATAGCTCCCTAAGCCAACAAAAGATAAAACCAGAAGTAGACTTTCTACTACTGGAACAACAAGTATAATCGGAATCAGAATAACCAACTATCTAGGTAATCTGATTTCCTCTAAGTCAACATGAACTCCTTGATTATTTGTAGGTACTTCAAAACCTTTAACACTGTTGTCCAATGAATAACACCTTGATCTTGCTGAAAACTTCCTATCATCCCAACCACATAACTGATGTTAGGGGTAATGCATCTTACTTGACATTAACTTGACTTCTTTCAATCTCATTATTGGGACATTGATATTCTGAGAATATATCTCCTTTAAAAAACTAGAACCTCATCAGGACAATAATTTTCCATATTGAAAAAGTTCAACACATTTTCAATATATGCTTTCTGATATAGAACAAGTATGCCTGTAATGCGATCTCTATGGATCCTAATGTCAAGAACATACTCTGCATTACCCATGACCTTCATATCAAAATGACTTGACATGAAATTTTAGTATCATATATCGCATGGATGCTATTGTTAGCCAACATTATACCACCAAAATATAGGACAAGGATAACAAAAAGACTCCGACTAACCTTGAGGTAAATGCACTTGTCTACAACATTCTTCTTAAAATCATAACTGGTAATCACTTCACCAAACTTCAAATACCTGTTTTGAAGTTTACTTGAATCCATAAATAGATTTCTTTAACTTACACACTTGGTGCTTTTGTCCGTTGACAACGAAACCTTTAGGTTGAGATATCTAAATATCCTATTCAAGATCTCCATTAAAGAATGTGGTTCTGACATCCATTTGATGCAAATCAATATCATAACATGCTACAATGACAAAAATAACCCTTAAGGAGCCGTTTGAATAAACAAGAGATAATGACTGAGAAAGTTAACCTCTGGCTTTTGCTGAAAACCTTTAGCCACCAACCTAGCTTATACCGATCAACTTTTCTTTGTGAATCCCTTTTGGTCTTGTAGACCCATCTACACTCCACCGCATTTCGATGCTAAGGTAAATCAGCAAGCACCCACACTTTATTAATATGCATAGATTGTATTTTATCTTACATGACATTCATCCAGTCAAAATGCCTATGACTTCTCATAGCCTCATTAAAAGAAGTGGGGTCCTCATGCTCACTAACATCAACCTCAGCAACATACACCTCAAAATCATCTGGTATAGTAGGCCTCCGAACTTGTGAGGATCTCATAGGATGAATAGGATCAGGAACATGATCGAGAACAATATGAGGATGTTGTATAAGTGGATAAACTGGGAAAATAGAGCTAGAAGCTCTAATTAAAACCACTAAAGATGGTTCAATAAAATCGGTATCCCAAGGGAAAGGTACTGAAAGTTGTTCTTTTGTAAAAGAGAAAACACAATATCCTAAACTCCCACTGGAATCACCATCCTCAATAAACTTTGCATGTCGTATCTCAACAATCCCCATAGGTGTAGATGGGCAGTAAAAACGATAACCAAATGATCTCTTTGGGTACCCAATGAAATTACAAGTAACCATGCGAGGATCTAATTTTTGAATATCAGGATTATACAACTTTGTCTCTTCTAGGCATCCCTAAAACATGCAAATGCCAAAAACTAGGCTTCTGACCCGTCCATAACTTAAAAGGAGTCTTAGGGCCACTTTACACAGTACTCTATTGAGAAGATAAACTACAGTTTTGAGAGCTTCTCCCCAAAAACTCTCAGGAATGGAAGAATGACTCATCATGTTGCGAACTGCATCAATAACTGCAGTTTCTCCTTTTTGTAACTCCATTTTTCTCAGGAGACCTAGGAGTAGTGTACTAAGGTATAATGCCCTAATCCTTAAGGTAAGAGAAGAACGAACCGTGATTCACACCCTCCTAATTCATCTTTGCATAAATACTCACCCCCTCGGTCCTATCTCTCAACTTTGATATTTCGATCCAATTTCCCCTCATCTTCAGCCTTTGTGAGAAGCATCGAGAAACAAACCACATATATTAGTAGCATATAGGTCATAGTTTGAAAAATCAAGTGGTCAAATAATTTCCTCATTAACCAAGCATTCAAGTCATTTTTCATGAGATATGTCACAATCTCTTATGTCACCACATATAAGAAACCTCTCTAATAAAAACACGTTTTGATCTTTTATTTTGATGTCCTTTCCTTTTCTTGTTTTCCTTTCTCATTGTGAACTTTCACAACAATACAACTCACCTCAATTTAATGTCCTTGAGTCGCTAATCTTTAATTACACAAAGTGCTAATAATTAGTTAACGTTATCTTTTAAGATCCTATGAACAATAATTCACCTTGAAAACCTCATAGGCCTAAGTAGAGAATTTATTATGATGTGGACCAACCGTTAATCATCAAATATAATTCTCTACAACCTCAAAATATTAACCAACTTGCACATCTTATTAACGTGTTCCTTACCATAACAAATTTCATCATCTCTGACTAACACAAGCTATGTCAGATAATAATACCTTTACTCCTTCTTAGTGCTCATAAACTGTTACTTGATAATATCAAGACACTCCTTACAATATCAAATACGAGAATATTATCCCGAATAACCTCACCAATAGAAACAACAATAAACCTGATGGATATGGTAAAAACTGTAGTCTAGAAAATCAACATGATGTCAACACTTGTACTCCAAGCATTATAAACAAACGATTAAATTGTTCAATCCCTGTAAGCTATCTCTAAATAACGGAAGCATTCATATAATGTTTTAAACATGTTATCTCACATAACACAAAAATAAATAACATATAAAATAATATGTCACAATTTTAGGAATTATAATTGTAACACCCCGTGTTATTTTACCTTTTACTGAAATTATTTTCGATTTATTTTCGGTTGTAACGTCACTTGTTCATGATGTCTTGGTTACTCTTGGTGTTCGGTACGTGTAAATTTTTCGTGTTTACGTTTAGAGTCGACTGGACGACTTTGCGATTTTGACTTGACGACTTCATGGACTTTCTAGTTGATGACTACGCTGTTTCGTTTTGACGTTAACATAAGTATTTCGACTGGGCAGCGATATGTTTTGGTTGCCGATGTTTAAGGTTCCGATTCGATTATTTCAGTTACGGTATTAGTACTTGTTGTATTTACGCGACACGTATTTTTAGACCTTTTTGGTAGACTTGTCTGTTTCAAGAGTTTCGGTGAGCTAGAGACTTATTCGGTGTTTCAGTGGTTGGGTTTTATACCCCGAACTATTTATTTCAAATTATTTTATTTATTTGGCATTTCGTGAATTTTTGGATTCGCGTGATTTCGTTTAGGAGTTATTTAGAATGAGAATTGATTATTGGTGAGCTTGTATTGTAAGAGCTATTTATTTCAGATTATTTTATTTATTTGACGTCTCGTGGATTTTTGGGTTCGCGTGATTTTGTTTAGGAGTTATTTAGAATGAGAATTGATTAATGGTGAGCTTGTATTGTAATTTAGGAAACTATTATCACATATATTTAATTTGGCCACATGACTAGGTCACATGGACCCATTATAATTGAAGTTACAAATTTCAATTAGGTTGTGTATAGATATATGTACATACATATGTATGTATCTGTGTATAGCCGAGATAGAGGACGACATTCAGCTTCCTTCTCCTTCTTCTATGACACAGATTTTCTTCTTCTTCCACGCGATCGTGCCAGCTTCTTCTCCTTTCGTAGCCGTCCTGCTGCTACTTCCTCTCAACACCATGTCGCTGATATTAGAGAGAAAGGGAGGTCAGGTTTGGAGAAGGAGGTCGCGCACAGATGCGCGACCTGGGTTGGTGGTTGTTAGCTGTAGGGTGGTGACGCCAGGAGGTTGCCGGAGCAGATGAGGGAGGTGGTGGTCGCGTGCGGCAAGAGGCGGCGCTGGACAGTGATTAGGGGCGAGACGCGGATGGAAAATTTTGACCAACAGTTCGATAGCTTTCATGCGACGGTTTGCGACAAAATTTTGGGGATTCGATCCACTTTTCGTGTACAATGACATACTCAAATTTGGTGCAAAATCGTTGAGCGGATTGTCGGTTAATCAAGAAAATAGGTACGAATTTTCGTTTGGTTTTTGTTAGATTTGTTCCATTTCCTTAATCTATTGCTAATGGGCTTCGAATATTTTTGGGCACCGGCACTGTTCACAGTGGGTCCCATTTCAGCCAATATAATTTTTGGGGCAGAATTGAGCACGTGTCTTAGGTGACGAGTCGGAGTATTCAATTTGGTTACAGACGTGACGATTTAGCTTGCGGCGCGCATTTTGAGGTGGAAAAAATATTCTCACTTCCGTATCATTTGTTGTTGTTTGGGGTGTGCGAATTATTATTTTAATTTTGATATATTTATTTGTGGATATAAATTTTTTTTATTAGTAGCTTAGAAGTGAAGCGGGGTGTAAAAATTAAATTGATAAATTAAAGGAATATTATTTTTCCTGCTAAATTAATACCTATTTGAACTAAATGAGTATAGGTGATCTAATATCCACTAGAGAGTTATAGTGGGTTAGTGAAATTGTAAAGTTTGGGTGTGAACTTAGAACATGGTATGAGTTTCCCCTTTTGATTATGTTTTTGGAAATTAAAACGTGTTATGGGATATGTGACAGTGAGGGACGTAAAAACTTAGACGTTATTCTAGTTCCCCTTATGATATGTGGATTATTGCTTTAAGTGAATTCAAAAACATGTTTAAAGGAATAAAATTGTTTCCTTGTGATTTAAATGTTTTAACTAAAATAAAAGCATATTAAATGAATGAAAATGTTATCCTTGTGAAATTAAATGTTAACTTGATGATTTGGTGCATGGGAAAACATCCTTGTTAATTATTGCTTTAAGTGAGATTTAAAAGTATGTTAGGAACTATTGCTTATACCTGTGAAATGTAAGCATGATGGTTTTATTAAAAACAATATATTGCAAAAGAGAAAATATATTGTAATGGGACATGATTGTTATTGAGAAACTGGATGCATATCGAGTACATCGTGTAATGTCAAATCATGATGTTGGTATATGCGGGTTGTGTAATCATGTGTGAGTAGTCTTGTTTCGGATTGTCACAACAACTGGCCAGGAGGGGTTCACCCCTACGAAACTAGTAAGTCTGAAAAGTGAAACTAGTTTAGGAGTCGTAAGAGAGGCTCATATTCTTGACTGTGATAGTCTTGGTGCACGGAGTACAATCGGGGCTCTTGTGCAACCGTCTTTCTTGTTGAAAGTGTGAAGTGTAAAAAACACTTGGGAAGTGTCGGTGTGGTACTCTACATTACTTGATGAGCTTGTATCCTCAAAATTAAATGGCCAGAGTATGTATCCATTAACCTGTTTTGGGCGTTACGTGTATCAGGAGATGTGTGAGTCACATTGCATTTGAGCTGCTATTATGTGATTGTCTCTATATGTGGATCATGATATTATTCAATGTGGTAGAGGAGCATGTTTAATGTGAATTTTGATGTTTAATTCATATGTTATTAAAATGCTCAAATGAAAGTGGATAATGTGAAAATATGATTATATGTAGTAATTGTTAAAGTATAATGAAATGTAAATTCTTATACTTGTGATTATGTACTTTTATGCCTTGGGGGTTTAAGTATAATTGTGTAGTTACCTCTTGGATAGTTGAGGTTAGTGATGGACTATAGACTCCATTTTGAGTTGAGGCCTTCGAAAGAGGCGGTTGATGGTTTTGTGATCGTGGTTGGTTGTGTGACCTCTTTAGAGAGTTGAGGTCAATGATTGATTTTAGTATCAATTGTGATTTGAGGCCTTAGAGAAGGCGGGTGATAAGATTGTGAACCTAGTTGATGTTGTTGTATAGGCCTTTAGATGCCTTTCACCTTTTTAGTAATGGTTTATCAACCGTACTTTTGAAATTTTGGTTGAGTTAGACTAGGTGACAATGGAACTTAGTTGTTTTATTGGCAATGACTATTTAGGATCCTTGGTGTCCTTAGTGATTGTGTTTATCCTTAGAGTTGTATTCACTCTTATCTGGCTGTCTTTCAGAAACGACGTTTTTCAAGTTTTGAAAACAAATTCATTCATATTTAAAAAGAAAAGTCCATTTTTGCCTACTCCCGTAGCCACGACAAGTCTTTGTACTTTAAAAAGGGATATTAGGATCTGATTCAAAAAGATTTTTAAATTCTAATAGTTGGTGATGGCAACTGATGGAGACCGGGGGCAAAACGGTCATTTTCATTGTGTAGATTCTTAAAAGAAAATCTACTTTTTAATATTTCTAGAGATTCCGAGGCTTCTTTCTCAAGATCTCGATTTATAGTGTTTTGAGAGGTGTCATCTTGTTTCACCTTTATTTCCGATCATTTTTTACTTTAGGGTATGAGGTTTGTTGTTTAGTGCACACATGTAGTGTTGCCTTTTCTATTCTTTTGGTTTCTTTTGTCCGGGTGTTTTCATTAAACACTTATGGTGTTCTTAACCTTGAAATTGTTGTCTCGGTTATCCGTCGGTTTAGCATTAGGAACTCTTTTCCTTTACTTTGTTTTGGTGACCCTTTGGTGGTCGTTCATGAGAGTAGTGTTCGTGTGCTCTCCGTGATTTGATCGATTGGTTTACCTCACTTATAGTGAGAGCGTTAGTGATTTGATTGACCTTATTGATGATAGTATTATGAGGTTGATGTGATTAATGGTATTGATGATGCGATATGATTGAAGTGATTTAGTCCTTGAGAAGTAGATTTCCTTTAGGAATAGGATGATGGTTCTTATATATATATATTGTATATATATATATACAATCACATCATATATTGTACACATATATATATTGATGACGGTTGTGTTAGTACGCAAGGACGTGAGTGCTTTCCCTCATGTGTTATCGGGTAGTGAGTTATGAGCATTCCTTGGTACTAGTTGTGGATTTTGTTTCCTTTGGATATTAGAGGTGAGAGTGATTCCCTCTGTTTGGATCTTCTGGTTAGCATTGTGAGCACTTGATGATATATTAGATTTAACTTAGGTGTCGTGTATTTAGCGTACGTTGTGAGAGTAATGTAGACTACTAGAGTTGGTACTTGGAGTACTAGTCTTAGTAGTACCTTATGGGACTCATGTTGTGTACTTATATATATATGTATGTATATATATATATATCCCCTATATACTTATGTACGTTAGTATATGGGTGCGTGCCTTGTGATTCGTGTTACGTGTCTTGTTAGATGGTTTAACATTACCTAAACAGTCAGAGGATGTGGTAGTTAGGATTTCGTTTTTCCTACTAAGCTTATTTGCTCACAGGGTGTAGAATATTATTCATGAAATTGTCCTAGTAGAAGACGAATATGTTGACGCCAATCATCAGGATTAGCAGGAGAATTGTGCCAATTGGAGGATTCTTTCTTTAGAAGATCAGGTGGAACACTTGCCAGGGATACATGATTTGCATGACACAATTGACTTTTGTGAAGATCATAGAATACTGGCATTTGATACATACAGGTGTTTTCATGTCCAGTAAAGAAATAGGTGAAATAATTCCCTTAGTATTCCATGTCAGTTTGCAGGAAATGTTTCGGCTATAGACATCATGTGGTGCAGTGACACCTTTCTTTTATTTTCCTCGTTACAGGTTTTGGAGTTGTGTAGGGTGATGTAGTTATGGTTCCAGCGCGACTGGATTTGGGAACGATAGTTATCTACTGTCTTCTTTATCATTTAGTTTCTTACCCATGTTATATGGGACAACTATGTATTTCTCTTGGGAGCCATCTGTTGGCATATCCCTATTGGTGTATCTTTTATTTCCCGTATCTATTATTTAAGGACGTCATTGTATCTTTTCGGCACTACCATGTGTCTTTCTGTATTATTATTCGAGCATTGTGGCTCTGTTGATTATAGAGGGTTGTGTAGGGGTAGCGGTGTTTTCTTTCCACTACCTCGGCCCTAGTAGGATTGATGATTGTTCGGGTGTGAGCCATTGATATTATAACACTTGTTATTGTCAGGTTATCTGTTGTGTTGTGTTTCCGGGAAGTTCCATTTATAAACGGAATTCTGCCGGATTTTGTTGGATTCCGCTGTTGTATTTCTATCATTCACTTGGGTATGAAATATATCACTTTTATTAGTACTCCATACATTTTAATGGTTATTGATATCCTTAGTTGGTCGCTCATTTTAAGGATCACACCTCGGAGTCCTTGGATGTCCCGGTTCAGGAGTCTTAGGATTTTAGGGGCATGACAATAACTTTAATTCATGCTTTGGGGTTTGAAATCGAATTTATCAGAGTGTTTTACTATGTGCAAAACCATCCACTCTGCGGGAAACAAGTAAACTCATATAAAAATCACATTTTGGCATAATTTTAGATTCTTTACCCCACAAACAACGATTAAATCGCCCATAGACCTAGTTTATTAGACTTGGAATATCACTGAACACTTCCACTATATTGTAGTAAGAGGGTTATTCAGTTCTAAATCAAGCACTCTCAACTATTCTACTCACCTATCTCACACCAAGACATTGATCACCTTTTGGCAGAACGAATGCCCCAATGTAAGCAAGTGCCCCGTGAGACCCATTTCAAAATTAATAACTTCCATGAATGTGTCACCTTTTGGCAGACATAACCTACTTTAAGTTCTACCTCAAAACGGACCCTTTACCGATCTTTCTAAACCCCAAGAAAAACCTAAACTTCAGAGTTTTATTTTATTTGGGTCAAACAGTTTCCTTAATTTCTTTAATGTGCACATATATCAACAACCCAAATGAAAATAAAATAAAATAAATATAACTTCACTTCAAATAGAAACTTTAGTACAAACAAACATACTCATGCATATTAAAAAATATAATAATACATATGCACATTATATTAACAAATATATTTATATAGATTTAAATAATTAATTATGGTCCACATTAAAAATTGAGTTTAAACAAATTATGGTCCGGTTCGAAACCACTAACTGATATTGGACCCATATACTTTATCATTCACATTGGACTTGCATAATTTATTCTCATTCGGTAAAAAACAGATACAATACCTATTATTTTGGTCCACACACATTATTATCTAATTAATAAAAAATTGGGTTTAAAAATATTAAAGTACAGGTCAAAACCAACAGTCCACTATGATAATTAAATATTTCTAAACCCAAAAATTGAGTTAAAATATTAATTCACATAACCCAACAGATTGGTCCCAAAAATAATTAATTTTAACTAGATCCATGAAGCCCAAAATTGTCAACCAGACCCATTGGGCCCAAATTAGATCCAAATTTGTCAACTAGACCCATTAGGGCACAATTACTCATCTCCTTCCTTTGTGACACCTCAACAGTGCCGTCAAAATTTTATTTTCTTCTCCGGGAAAACACTAGCGGTTATCAAACGTCGTTCGAAACAAAGGAAAATAGGTTGGATACCAGAGCTGCGATTGAAATAATTAGACCGGAGCGACGACTTGCAATGGTCACCGCCACCTAGAACCGCCGCCGACAATGGAGACTGTAGGCTTGACCTATGACTTCAATTGTTTTCAATATGTGTATATACAAATCCGTGTCGTTTTCATTTTTGAAATGTAAGTCATTTAGGCAAAAAGCCTTACATCCATACTTGGGGTATGGGCATACCCCAAGGGTGGTATCCCCATGTTGTAAATCACTTAAGGTGAATGTAATAACCCAGGATACCCTCAAATATATGAAAAAACCACAATCTTTTATTTCAAACACAAAACAGAATACAGAGTTTCTCTCGACTCTCGCACTCTATTTCTTTCTAGCATCTTGCTCTATTTCAATACAATACCATACACCTATATATAGAATTGAAAAACATAAACTGACAAAGTAAATCTTCGTTGCAGCCATTCTTGACTTTTGAATATTTGAGCGTGCAAATCTCACGCATGGTTTTGGTGCAACATATCTTGACCTTTGGGGTTGATACATGCATGTGATGAATGGATATGGTGTATCAAGTTTACTTTTCAACATTCCCTCTTAAACTTGATTCTCCACACTTCTGCATTCCTAACATCATCTTCAGTCTATTGAACATGTCTTGCTTCAATGACTTTGTAAAAATATCTGCAATTTGATCATTTATTTTGAAAGATATTAATTCCACTTATCTGTTCTGCACATATTCCCTGATGGAATGATACTGTGTATCAATATGCTTGCTTAGTTCATGGAAGACTAGATTCTTTGCAAGTGCAATTGTTGAACGATTATCAATGAAAATCTCTGTAGGTTTTTCTTGTGGAAAACACAAATGCTCCAACACATTTCTCAACCAAATAGTATGACACACAGTTGAGCTAGCTGCTACGTATTCAGCTTCGCATGATGATAGCGTTATTATTGGTTGTTTCTTGGATGACCACGTGAATGTTGTATCTCCAATGAAAAACACAAATCCAGTTGTGTTTTTTCTTTCATCCAAATCTCTACCCCAATCACTATTTGAATAACCAGTGAATCTTAATTCATCAGTTGAGGTATATAGCAAACCATCATTGATCGTACCTTTGATGTAGCTGAGTATTCTCTTTGCAGCATTCAGGTGTGATTGATCTGGTTCTTCCATGTATCTTCTGATTAATCCAACTCCGTAGAGTATATTTGGTCTGGTACAAGTCAGGTACCGAAGACTTCCAACTAAACTTTTGAAGTATGTTGGATCAACATTTCCTCCGTCTTCATTCTTTCTGAGTTCCACGCTGCTTTCCACCGGAGTTGATATTGGATTGCTTGATTCCATTCTGAACTTCTTGAGAATCTCCTTTGCATATCTCCTTTGGCATATCGAGATTCCTTCAGCATTTTGTTTCACTTCAATTCCAAGAAAGTGTCACATCAGACCTATGTCTATCATCTCGAATTCTTGAATCATGGTTTTCTTGAACTCTTCAAACATGGCTGGGTTGTTTCCTATGAAGATCAAATCATCAACATACAGACCTGCAAATAGTACACTTCCTTCTAGACCTTTCTTTAGGTACAATGCATGCTCATATGGACATTTCTCGAACCCATTATCATGGAAATACTTGTCAATTCTTGTATTCCATGCACGTGGAGCTTGCTTCAGTCCATAGAGAGCTTTCTTCAACCTGTACACCTTGTCTTCATGTTCGTCATTTGTATATCCCAGCGGTTGTTCGACATAGATTTCTTATTCTAGAAATCCATTCAGAAATGCTGACTTCACATCAAGTTGGTACAACTTCTATCTATTCTGAGCAACAATAGATATCATCAGCCTGATTGTCTCTAATCGGGCAACAAGAACAAATAATTCACCATAGTCTAGTCTTTGTCTCTGTTTGTAGCCTTTTGCAACAAGGCGAGCTTTGTATCTCTAAACTTCGCCTTTTTCATACTTCTTTATCTTGTAGACCCATTTGACTCCAATAGGCTTTTGACCTTTTGGTAGACTACACAGCTCCTATGTGTCATTCTTGTCTATGGCCCTGATTTCTTCATCCATTACTGATTTCCACTTCTTCTCTTGGATGGCTTATGTGAAGTTGACAGGATCACTATCCAAAAATAAGCATAGCAAATTCTGGCCTTGATCTTCTTCAGTGGCTTCATATAGTTCCTTCAGGCTTCTCACTTTTCTGGGTCTTTCACTTGATTTTTCATCTGGTGATGATGATGATGAAGGATCATTTCTTGCAGGTACAGGAGATTGATGTGGTAGAATTTGCGGCTCCATTGCAACTTCTTTTTCTACTTTTTCATCTTCTTCAAGTACCATCTCCTTGGTTTTTCCATCTTCATTCTGATCCCAGCTCCAAGCTTCATTTTCTTCAAAGATCACATCCCTGCTCATAATTACTTCCTTGGTGATGGGATTAAACAACTTATATCCCATTGTTCTGTCGCCATAGCTGATAAAGATACATTTCTGCCCTTTGTCGTCGAGCTTGGTTCTTCTGGCTTCTGGAATTTTGGTGTAAGCAATACGTCCAAAAATTCTGAGGTGATTGAATCTTGGCTTGTATGAACTCCAGGTTTCTTCAGGTGTTTTGAACTGGAGTCTTCTGGTTGGACACCTATTCAGCAAATAGACATCACAAGATATCGCTTCAACCCAAAATTCCTTGGGCATTGACTTTCCTTTCAGCATACTTTTGACCATGTCCAAGATTGTGCGATTCTTCCTTTCAGAAACGCCATTCAGCTGAGGTGTATAGGACAGTGTTGTTTGATGTTGGATGCCGTGCTCTTTGCAGTAATTCTAGAATGCATTCGACATATATTCTCCTCCTTAATCTGACCGCAACATCTTGATATGGTGGCCACTCTGCTTCTCAACAAGAGCTTTAAACTCTTGGAACTTGTTAAATACTTCTGATTTCTTCTGTAAGAAGTACACCCATGTCTTTCTGCTATAATCATCAGTGAAGGTAAGAAAATACCTGTTTTTTCCATATGATATTGGCTTCAATCGACCACATACATCTGTGTGAATGAGCTCCAGCAGATTTGTTGATCGCCATCTAATTTCTTTAGCAAAGCTCAGTTTGTGATGTTTCCCAAGTACACAACATTCACATACTTCATTAGAACGGTTGATGTAGGGTAGTCCCTTCACCATCTGCTTGCTTGCGAGCAGCTTCAGGCCTTCAAAGTTGAGATGTCCATATCTCAAATGCCATATCCAGTCCTTGTCTTCAACAACTGCATTTAAATTTAAACACTTCGCTGCATCGTGCTGGATGTGAATAGGAAACATCCTATTATTTGACATCTTTATCGGGGCAATGTGATTTTCATTTGTATCTTTAATTGTTAGACATAAATCCTTTATGCTGATGTTGTAGCCTTTTTCCAGGAGCTGTTCAAGACTCAAAATATTGTTCTTCATATTTGGAACACAGTAAACATTGGATATGAAGTCATGATCTCCATTCTTGAGCTTGATCAAAATATTGTCATTTCCTTTTACTGGTATTTTTATGAAATCATCAAATGAGACTTGCCCTTGCCTAGTTTCGTCAAGCTCGACAAACATGTGTCTGTTTCCACACATGTGATTGCTAGCCCCTGAATCTAGATACCATATACCTTCGTCATCGGTATTTTTATTTTGAGCCATCAACAACATTGATCTCGGCTCATTTTCTTCTTTCTCGGCAAAATTTACTTGTTCGCCTCCTTCAGCAACTGCCTTTCCTCTACATTCATTGTTGTAGTGTCCATACTTGTTGCAGTTATAACATTGCACATTGTTTTTGTCATAATTCTGGTGATTATTGAAGTTTCTTTCACGACCTCGTCCTCTGAAAGATTGATTTCTTCCACCTTGATTATTTCTTTCGGTATTGAAATTGGTTCTTCCACCGCCGCCTCTGGATCCTACACCTCGTCCTCGATAGCCACAACCTCTACCTCAGCCTCTTTGTGAATTCCCCATCGCTCTTCTTTATTTTCTTTAAATGTTAGATTTGACTGAAGAGCTTGCTCTAGAGTACTTGAGGTGTTCTTCTTATTGATTATTTGTTCGTGAATTTCTAGCGTGGACATTAGCTCATCTACTGTCATTGCATCGAGGTCCTTTGATTCTTCAATAACAACAACTACATGCTCGAACTTTGAGTTGAGGGAGCGCATAATCTTTTCAAGCACACGAACATCTTCAACCTTGTCGCCATATCTTCTGATTTGATTCACAATAGTCAATGTTCTGGTAAAGTACTCAAAAATTGACTCCGTGTCTTTCATTTGCAACAGTTCAAATTCACCCCTTAGAACTTGGAGTCGAACTTTAACTATTTTTTCAATTCCTCGATGTCTTTTTTGAAGAATTTTCTATTCTTGCTTGGCGGTGTTGACGGATGAGATCTTTTCAAAACTTGCTTCATCGACACTTTGATAAAGCAGGTACAACGTCTTCTTGTCCTTCTTTTGGGCTTGTTTGAGCACGGCCTTTTGGGTCTCGCTCAATCGATTTTCATTTTCTTTTGAAACTGGCTCGTCATAACCGGTCTCGATAAAGTCCCACAAATCTTGTAAGGCAAGAAGGACTTTCATTTGGATAGACCAATTCTCATAATTGGTTTTATCCAAGCACATAAGCTGGGGCTGGAAAAAATTGCTGGAGGACGCCATTAGTAAATTCCGATATTGTAGTAGTTTAGTATACACTTGAGGTGCTTAATTATGAAAATCAGTGTTGAATCTGGTCCAACCGACTACACAGTTGCGTCCGGAGCGTTCCGTTTAGTTAAAAATGACTCTTCGTTTGCTCAAATTGGAGTTAAAATGAGCCCGGAACAAACAAAATACCAACGAGGGGCAAATTGGTAATTTTCCAGAAATTTGCTGAAGTAGCACTGTGCTGACGTGGCAACATGTGACGTGACAACTGACATGGCAACAAGTGACGTAGCAAGGGTGACGTGGAAGAGGATGATGTCACTGATAACGTGGCAGCGCATGGGTGTGTGTGGGCTTCACTAACGTCCAGAGGTTGAAGACGACTGGGCGCGTGGGATGCACGTGGGGGTCACTTGCCGATCTTGTGGCGGCGCGTGATGGCACGTGCAGAAGCGTATGACTATTATCTTTTCGCCGTTACGTTCTTGTTGGAACGAAGAAGCTAGTTCTATGCTCAAAATTGTTGTTTGAACAACTGTGACTCACGAATAAGCTTTGAAAGGTTCGGCTCTGTTTTTGTTATTCACTTCTTGGCTTGCTCAAGCTTCACCAAACTTTGATACCATGTTGTAAATCACTTAAGGTAATTGTAATAACCCAGAATACAATATATGAAAAAAGCACAATCTTTTATTTCAAACACAAAACAGAATACAAAGTTTCTCTCGACTCTCACACTATTTCTTTCTAGCTTCTTGCTCTATTTCAATACAATACCATACACCCATATATAGAATTGAAATACATAAACTGACAAAGTAAATCTTTGTTGCAGCCATTCTTGACTTTTGAAAATTTGAGCGTGCAAATCTCACGCATGGTTTTGGTGCAACATATCTTGAGATTTGGGGTTGATACATGCTTGTGATGAATGGATATGGTGTATCAAGTTTACTTTTCAACACCCCAAACCCACCAAATCAAAATGCTAAGCTCTAAATGCTTGAGGATATGCATCATATGGATTTTTATCCAACTATCTCTAGACCAAAGGTTATCACACAAGATACAGCAATGAAAAATATTGAGCTTGAAAATACAATACAATGGAGACATTGAGGGTAAAAGAGACAAAAGATTTTCCAAATGCCTCAACACTAATCTCTTCTCCCTATGATGCTCAAATCTGCTCACCAGAATATGCATCATCTGCAGAAGGAATATGGACACCAACATAATCCCTTGAGAAACAGACTTCAAAAGGCCAGAATCAAACAAACTGCAGAGGTCTCTAACACCCATATATCAATAACTCACCACCCAGATCATCATTCCATACAGTTCTCAGATATGATACCAAGAACATATTCCTCAAAAGGATATCCCCACACATCAGATTGATTCAGCATACCACAAAATACATACTCCATAGTAAAATATAGCACCTTTGCACATTGCCCAGAAAAACCAACCATGGGCAAGAACCATAAACATGCATACATAAAGCCATATTAACCATTAAATTTTTTTTTCAGGTAGATCCCATTTCGGCATCAAAGCATAATTCATTTGAGAGCTGGGATTCAGTTATACTTTCATCTCCATATAACCTCCAATTTCTTTCTCTCCAAAGAATATAAACGGAGGCAGCAAAACATAGCTTGAGAATGTAAGCCTTCAAAGTTTTCTGTTTACAATGATTGTTACACCAGCTCAAAATCTCAGACCATTTTTTACCTGCAACATTACATCCAGCTTTTGAAGCTATCACCTTCCAGACTTGCAAAGAGAATTTACATTCAAAAAATAAATGCTCACTATTTTCCAGCGGCAATTGGCAAAATATGCATTTGACAACATCCAGAATACCAAAGTGAGCAAGTCTTTCTTGGGTATTTATTCTATTAAGCACCACTGTCCATAAGATAAATGCATGTCTTGGGATTGTAAAAGGAAACCAAACATTGCTATACCATTGAACCTTATTATACTTCTCTCTAATATATTCCAAAGACTAGAAGGATTAGGTTGTAAAATATTCCACAGATGTTTCCCAATAGCAGCAATATTCCATTCCACAAGATCTTTGATCCCTAATCCTCCCTCCTCCTTAGGAAGACACACAACCTCCCATTTAACCTTTTCCCCACCACTCTTCAAATCAACACCTTTCCAAAGATATTTCCTCATGATAGAAGAAAGCTGCTTCATGATAGACTCAGGGAGGTTAAATATGGAGCTCCAATAGACTTGGACAGAAAACGAAACTGCATTTATAAGTTGTAGCCTTCATGCAAAGGATAAAATTTTATACTGCCAAACATTCACTCTTTTTGTAAACTTAGTTACAAGCTCATTGCAATGATTTGCCTTCAAGCCAGATGGAATCAAAGGGACTCCAAGATATTTAACTGGAAGCTTCCCTAAATTGAAGTTTGATCTGCTAACAATCTCATTCAAAATTGCTTCCTCTACCCAGCAGAAAAAATTAAGCTCTTGGAAGGATTAGGGTATAAACCAGATAGCTTTGAAAATTGGTCCACAACCAATAAAATAGTGTTAACAGAGTTATACTTCCCATCACAAAATAGCAATAAATCATCAGCAAACATTAGATGATTTATAGCTTGTTTCCTACACTTCCAAGTCCGTGTCGTTGTATATTATATATATATATATATAAACATCTAATTTTCTCGCCGGAATCCATGGAGTACACCGTCGCTGGCTTGAAACCCAATGGTCGCGACCCGAAAGGGAGGACGCTAGATCTAACACTGTGTATATATATATATTGATCTTTGGTTTCAATGGAAGAAACCCAATTGCCGGCGAGGCAGATACAGGAGATGGACATAAACATGTGGTGACCCAACGCATTCTAGTTGATCCATATATATACATATATTATCATAACAACAAATTATGTAATGTACATATATTCATAACAGAGGAACAAACTTATCTGAATGGGCATACACGAATATATGTTCAACGTTCTTGATTTTCTTTTAGTTATTTATTCAAGGGCTATTATCACAAAACCCCTCAGATTTGATGAAATGAACATATTGTCCCTTACCTATCAAATAACCCCCTAACCTTTTCAATTTGATCAATGTCCCCTCCGTCATCAAATTGACAAAGGGTTAAATACTTTGACACCCCCTAAAGTTTGTTTTATCTTCAATCACACTCCTCAAGTTTGACAATCATCATTTATACCCCTGATTTTTTCAAACTCATATAATTTAGTGAAATCTCAGGGGTTTTGTGATATTAGCCCTTTATTCAATCCTTTAAACCAGGCTCATTGTTGGATTTTGAATAATAAAAGAAATCAAGAACATGAATATACTGCATAATAAAATATTCTACGCACCTCAATTGCAATAAAATAATAACTGTAGAATACCTTTGTAATTCATGCTCCTGCAATCCTTGAACCATAGAACGCATTATTCCCGTCTTTCTGTTTCTAGTCGATGGGGGCAAACTAAGAGTATAACTAATCTTATATAGAGAAACAGTTGGGGGACGGCCTCTCTACAAACAAACACTTAGGGTTTCCCTTCCCATCATGGAAACCTAGATGGTAAAGAATTAGTAATCATAATCCAACGGTGATTGCTACACTTGCCAATTAGACTACAACTAACAAGTATAACCTCAACCCATTAACTATTAATAATCACATTGCAATCCTATTTTATATAAACTGTGCATAGAACGGCAAAATAATGTTAGTAATATATATAATTAATTAAAAATTCCAACAAGAAATTCACACCAACATTTATACATCACTAGTTTTGTGCACAATTTTAGCACGATGTTTTTGTAAGGCACACCTAACCAATAAATTTTTATCAACCACTTATTAGAGGTGTCAGAAATTCTCACCAACATTTAGAAATCACAAGTTTTATGTTGTGCACAGATGTGTTAGGTGGTAGATCAACAGGCTATATATAAGAGCATCCGGTATGGGTGGTGTTGTGGCCAGCTGGTAGCCCATATAGCCATCCAAATGGTCTGGTGTGTGGCTGGCCATCAGTGGGCTCCACACCATGCCTGGTGTCACAGGGGTCAATTTTTAACACCAAAAACCTTGCCCTTGATGGCCTTAGTTGCACACCAAGTCAGTCACTCACACTTGATGCTATTGAGAATACACCAAGATAAACACTCAACACACACACAATGTATATATGCAGAGTAAATATAGAAACACCCACAATTTACAGAAAACCACAACAATGGTTTTCCAACTTTTTTACTAAAACTCAAATAGTACAAAGGATTCTCTCTCAGGCCACACTACAACATTCACACAAGCATCATTTCTCTCTGAATCTCGCTGCCTATACAAATGCTTTACATATGTGCCTATATAGGCAAATACACAAAACTGCCTATATGTGTGGATGACAACTCCATCCACATAGGCTAAGTGCTGACACCATTCAGAGGCTGCAAACACTTGTCACATAGTTGCACTTTCAACTCTTAGGATGTTGTGGCCTGCTCCTGCAATGCCACCTTTTCTCTTGATGGTTTGAGTAAGTTGAGTGTCACCAAACTGCCCAACTGCTTGTCTGAGTCACCTTGACCTTGACCAGCCTTGCCTTGCCCAAGCCTGAGCCATACAGCACTATCACAAGCCAAATCCATGTCAAACATGTGCCATCAGTGCACAATGCTTGTATTAGCTGAGCTAATGTCAATGTCTTAGCGCCTCTCAATCCTACGCGCACTTGAAAGCATTGCGAAGTATGAACCAATGCCTTCACCATCGAGCCTGCACCTAGCCATACCCATGTCTTGATTCAGTCAATGTCTTAGAATATAGGTCATGTCACTCCATGCCTATATCTTGAATCAGGTTGCACCAACCATTGCTTGTCTTAGTGTCACAGCCTTGCCCCAAGGGTAAGTTGGCCTAGCCAAAGCTTGGTGTGCACATGGCTTGCCGAGCCAAGTGCATTACATGCACACCAATGCATGCCAAGCTAAGGAATCACCTTGCCAAAGGCAAGTTGGCACACTCATGGGCATGCACACATAGCTTGCCAAGCCATGCGTGCTCCAGCTCAGCCCACTATGTTTTCACCAAGATATCTCACCAATCGTGTCACCGAACCATGTCTAAACATGCTAACAAGCTTTCCTATACATGCCTTAGCTAAGGCTTGGCCATGGCCTTGCTAAGTGGTTGAATGCCCACTTGGGTCAGAGACCCACCCCTCACTATATATGCAGAATTCACAAATATAAATCTGACCAGAACAAATATTAACCCTGCTTGAGGAGTCATAATGGCCTTTTTCGAAGTTCCCAAATTCCAAATCCAGATTTTCGTTGACATGTCTTCTTCTTATGATATATAGCATCTCCAATTAAATCAGCATAAATTTCCAAAACTCCTAAACTCGACTTCCAAAGTTGGACTTATTTACCAAAACTGCCACTGTGCCATCCTCCCATATCACACTGGCATGCCATAGCCTACTTCAAGACATCACCGAGTAATAAACCTCCCTCACTTGAAGAAGTCCAACGTCCTTGATAGAGCAAACACATTATGTGATCAACCTCCATGGCCACAACCCAACACAATGCCAGTCAATAATCCCCTCATTCGCATCAATTCTGGATAATTTTCAATCAAACAATGCTAGTAAGGAATCCCCTCATCCTCATTAATTCTGACCAACATTTAACAAGCAACACCATGACTTGGCTGAATCCCATCACTTGCTTCAATTATGACCAAGCCATCACCAATTCCACGCCTTGTCAAGAGTCTCAACCTCCACATCAACCCTTTTCAAGATATACAAACAACATGCTTTGCCCAAGAATCCTAACCTTCTCACCAATCCTTGTCAAAACATATAAAATACCATGGACTTTGTTTCTGCAGTCAATAGCCCATCACAATAAACAAGAGGAAATATAACATTACCAATACACTGGCAATGCCATCTTTTTTTTGATGAGTATCCTTGCACAGCCTTTCCTTGCAACCACGCACCCACCACAACAACCCTGCTTCACTTCTTGGCATGCTGGCCTCCAGCCTGCCCATCATCTACCACCATCAGTGGACTAAGTCGAATAGGAGCACCACCACCCCATCTGAGTCAGAACTTCCCTTGTCTGGACCATCCGCTGTCATGGCATTTATTTTCTCCTTTCTTGGACAATCTCTGGCCCTATACGGTCATTTGCAAATGAAGCAACCCGAGTCATATCTTGGCTTCTGTTGACTCGTTGTTGCCTCATTATTGCCTTTGTCCTCCTCAACCAACGGCCTCGTAGGCTTCTCACAGAACTTGCCCTTCTTCTTTGCCTTGCCCGGGTTAGGATCGAACTTCTCCATCCGCAAATCTAGTAGACTGTCTACAACAACAATGACAGAAGAGTGGTCAGTCACACCCCTTATCCGAGCCCATGATTGTAAACCCGCCATGAAATTGAATAGCTTGTCACCCTCTGACATGTCTTTGATGTCCAAGATCAGGGATGTGAACTCCTTTATATACTCACGCACCAAACCAGTGTGCTTAAGATTTTTTAGGCACTCCCTTGCCACCCATCCTGAATTCGCTGGCAAGAACTGCTCATTAAGTTCTTTCTTTAATTCTGTAAATGAATTGATCCTTGGGTGTGACTCGTCCTCCAAGCGTGTCCGCCACCATAATTTCGCATCACCAGTAAGTTACATGCTAGTTATTGTAATTTGATTTTCCTCTGGAATATGGGCATCCCAAAAATACTAATCAACATCCCATAGGAAATTCTCCCGATCTTTGGCACTCCGCTTCCCTCCAAAGGCCTCTGGTTCATGGATTTGGATCTTTGACGATGGCTTCTCCCCCACCATTGTCTGGTTCTATACATCCCGCTTAATCAGCCCGTACTCCCCTTCCAGATCCCTAACATTTGCCTTGAAGACATCAACAATGGCAACAAAGTCTTCTGAGACAGTCTTCATCTTATAATTCATGTCAATCATGTATTCCTCTATCAACTTGCGCAGGGTCTGCAATTCCACAATCAGCAAGTTGGTTTGCACCGACAAATGGTCATCACTTTCAGAGAATGGACCACCCACCAAGGTTTCCAACTGAGAAACTCTTTCTCGTAGTGCTTCTGTAGCATTTCCACCAGCCATTCTGAGATTCAAAAGGATCTGATACCAACTGTCATAGGGGTCAATTTTTAATACCAAAAACCTTGTCGTATGATGGCCTTGGTTGCACACCAAGTCAGCCACTCACACTTGATACTCTTGAGAATACACAAAGATAAACACTCAACACACACACACTGTATATATGCAGAGTAAATAAAGAAACATGCATAATTTACAGAAAACCACAACAATGGTTTTCCAACCTTTTTACTAAAACTCAAATAGCACAAAGGATTCTCTCTCAGGCCATACTACAACATTCACATAAGCACCATTTTCTTTAAAACTCGTTGCCTATACAAATGCTATACATATGTGCCTATATAGGTAAATACACAAAACTGCCTATCTGTGTGGATGACAACCCCATCCACCTAGGTTAAGTGCTGACACCATTCAGAGGCTGAAAACACTTGTCACACAGTTGCACTCTCAACTGTCAGGATGTTTTGGCATGCTCCTATAATGCCACCTTAACTCTTGATGGTTTAAGTAAATTGAGTGTCACCAAACTGCCCAACTACTTGTTTGAGTCACCTTGACCTTGACCAGCCTTGCCTTGCCTTGCCCAAGTCTGAGCCATGCAGCACTATCATGAGCCAACTCTATGTCAAACATGTGCCATCAGTTCACAATGCTTGCATTAGCTGAGCTAATGTCAATGTCTCAGCGCCTCACAATCCTACGGGCACTTGAGAGCATTGCGAAGTCTGAACTAATGCCTTCACCATCGAGCCTGCACCTAGCCATGCCCATGTCTTGGTTCAGTCAATGTCTTGGAACATAGGCCATGTCGCGCCATGCCTATATCTTGAACCAACTTGCACAGACCATTGTTTGGCTTAGTGTCACAGCCTTGCCCTAAGGGTAAGTTAGCCTAGCCAAAACTTGGTGTGCACATGGTTTGCCGAGCCAAGTGCATTGCATGCACACCAATACTTGCCAAGCGGAGGCATCACCTTGCCAAAGGCAAGTTGGCACACTCGTGGGCATGCACATTTAGCTTGCCAAGTCATGCGTGCTGCAGCTCAGCCCACCGTGTTTTCATTGAGCCATCTCACCAATCGTGCCACCGAACCATGTCTAGACATGCTAACAAGCTTTCCTATACATGCCTTAGCTAAGGCTTGGCCATGACCTTGCTAAGTGGTTGAATGCCCACTTGGGTCAGAGACCCACCCCTCCCTATATATGCAGAATTCACAAATACAACTCTGACCAGAACAAATATTAACCCTACTTGAGGAGTTATAATGGCCATTTTCAAAGTTCCCGTATTCCAAATCCGGATTTTCTTTGACATGTCTCCTTCTTAAGATATAGAGCATCTCTAATTAAATCTGCATAATTTTCCAGCACTCCTAAACTCGACTTCCAAAGTTGGACTTATTTACCAAAACTGCCACTGTGCCATCCTCCCATGTCACACTGGCATGCCACAACCTACTTCAAGACATTACCGAGTAGTACCTGGCCACAAGGCTCGCCAAATTTGGTGAGTCATTTGGCTAGGCAAGAAAGGGAGAGAGGCAATTGGGGAAGATGGAAGAAGCGGTTGGGGAGAAAGAAATCCATATATACATATCTATATACATATAACAATATATATACAAATCCACATACAAATCAAATAAAATTGGAACCCTAAATTTGGAATCAAATAAAATTGAAACACTAATCAAATCAATATATATATATATACACACATCCAAATATAAATCCAAAATTGATACACATACACATCAATATATATATACACACATACCCAAAATCAAGAAGATGTAATTACATCTTTCACCAAGACGGAGATGGTGATTTCGTCAATATGATCCCCTTTTCTCTCTTTATGCGATGAGGTAGATTTGTATATATATATATTTAATATAACAAAAGATATATTGACATCTTTAACTTATTTTAAATATATATATATATATAATAAATGAGCCGCTCCCGAGCGGCTCACTAGCTAAAAAGTTAACTAGCCATAATTGATGAGGTGGCTAGCTAAAGAGACAAAATGGCGGGCATTGATATGAGGCACAAATGTGTTAGGTGTTGGTCAGACATATCTAAAGAGTGTTGAGATGAGTAATTGAAAGTTAAAAAACATATAATTATTTGATTTACTTGCATCGTGCAAAATCCTCCACATAAGGTAGACATCTTTTAAGGAAATCTTAAACAGAAATCGATCTTCCCAAATGACCTCCGGCAACAAAGGATTTCCTTAAGGTCAATATGAGCCCTTATATATAAGGTTTTACATGGTTAAAAAAATTTAAAATAACTTTTTTTTTTATTAAAATGATTAAAATATACTAGTATTAAAAACTCAAAAGTTAAATGTGGTTTTTGGTGCTTTATAGAAGGCATGGTCGCATTTACATACAAAAATATAAAGAAAATATGATCATCTTATTCACAAAAATTAAATTCAATGTCATATCAAAGTAGATGTGATCGTATTTTCTTTTACTCACAAACGTTGTTCGCACCATTTTTTATTTCATGTCACTTTTTTACTCACTCATTTAATTATATTCTAACTCCTTGTTAATTTTTTTATTATTTATTTACCTTTTTTAACAAAGAATTAAATATTAATCATGTTAAAAAATAATTATATTTCGACTTTGAAGAAGAAATATAATAGGTCATTCATAAATAAATAAAAAGGTGAAGAATTATGAGGAATGAGTGGATAATTTATTAAAATAATTAAAAATAAAACTTAATTAACCCATCAACACCAATAGATTATAGTTTGTGTAAATTTTAATGGGTCATATTGGACTCAAATTTCACTTAGCTAGGTTGATAGAATTAGGAATTTGTGTATTTGTTTATTTATAAAATTGGGCTTAGCTTTCTTTTAAATGTAATAAAATTAGGTTTGTGTAATTTTTATTAGGTCAGATTGGGCTTTAACTTTTATTTGAGTTATAAAATGAATTTTTTATATATATATATATATATATTTAAATTTATAGTAGTGTTATTTAATATTTTGAGGTTCACCTGCACGGAGGTCATAAGCGATCGCCTAGGTCGGATCGGCCATGGTTTTTGAAGGATGACAATGAGGCAGTTTTCACAATCCCCATAACCAAAATCATGAAAATTCTCAACCTCTATAACCGTCCCAAACTGTCCCATATGTCTTCTAAAACCGCCCCAAACCGTCTCGTTAAACTGTTTTTTCTTTCCCTAAGAACAAGCAAAAAATAAATAAATTAATATAACATTATGATCTAGAAATTAGGTTTAGAAATTTGAGTTTTATACATAGAGAGAGTGTAGATAAATAATTTATATTTTATTTATGGATATCAGTGTTAGTTCAATGTAAGAAAAATTGTATATAACTGTAAACGCAAAAAAATACACAACAAATTGGGTTGAATGGAATGCCTTTATTCACAACTTGGCGACATATTTATACACAATTTTGTAAATGGGTCAGACCCATCTACCCAATTTATCAATCCCTTAAATCGTGGGATTTGATAAACTTTTTTCTTTCTTGGGCTCTATCTTCCCATGTATGAGACTAATCCGTAACTTGTTGGTCACTCATTTTCTAGAAACTACTATGGGCTAGGCCCATCGGTGCTTGCTTATGGCCCACCTTTATTGGGCCATATAATTTTGGCTATTACATAGGCTCTTGAGGTTATGGGCTCACGGGCCAATCCATGGCCCATGACCGAATATATATATATATATAGACACACATGCATATACACACTGTCTTTTATTGGAAATGATGGTGATGACGTGGCTAGTGGTTTAATGCTGAGGTAGGTGGGTAATCATCTTAAATCCAAAATGAAAGTCCCACACTTCCTTGTTCTTCGCACACGACAGCTGAAGTGGCGATGCTCTTCCCTCGTCTTCTGAGCGTGACTCTTGAACTCCCTCTGGCCTTCTATAAAATGGGTACTATTTGCCATTTCTCTCTTACATTTTGCAACTCTCTTCCTTGAAGTTTTCTCTCAATTCTAATTCCTGAACTTTCAAACTGGCGACTTTTTAGAGATTTCCACCGGAGCAATCTTCAATCCTTACCGGAGTTTTACTCATCTCAGTCCTCTAATCTTGTGTAAGTTGGATAACACTCTTATCTCCATTTTCACCCCTACCCCCATCTGTCTCTTCTACCTTTCTGTTGGAAATATGTTTGAGAGTTATAAAACTAGGTCTGTAGATGAGGTTATCCTGTTTTCCGGTACTGACCCGGAGACCCTAAATAGCAGTAGTCTCTCTTCTATTCACCTAGAGACCTCCCCACCTAAGAACGCTCCTCTTAATACCGATCTCCCAAGCTCATCAGTAAACCCAGAAGTGTCTGACGAAGGAGACTCCTCTGATGATTAGGAACCTGCGAATCCTTCTAAATCCAAACCTTTCGTAGTTGCCCCCCTTAAGGGAAACTTTTGTTCCGAAGTGGACGTCAAACGCCTTCGGGTCAATTTTAGCATGCCCGGTGATTTATTTCTGGCCACTTACCCACATAATTTAGACTTCACCAAAAGTGAGGGACTTGAACCAGGTAGTATCCTTCTATCGGTGGTTCACCCCTTCTTCACTTATGTCCTGTTCATGCCAGGGTTACACCCTCTCTAGCTTAACCCGAACAATTTTAGGATCCTCGCTATGCTTCTACTGTACAACAGAGACCTAGACCGTAATTTAGGCTTAGCTGACCTACTTCTTTGCTACTTCTTCCAAAATACTAGAGGAAACAAATGTAGGTATAACCTTTTTCCCTTTCAAGGTTGGGGCATTTGTTTTGATAAGGAAAAATCCGATAAGGGCTGGAAGGAGATAATGGTAGTTGTCAGTGGAAACTGGTTCTACCCATTCTTTTTGACATACCCGATCCCCGATCCCCAGAGTCTTCGGACCTATTCGACTTCCCGTCTTCCGCCCCCTTCACAAAACCACATGTTTATGTGAAGTTTGTGATTTACACTAGGGAGATTATGTATATAGGTTTCTTGGGTATGAGGACAGTGAGATTCCTCCATCCCTTGTGAAAGAACGTTTCGCCCTTCTGAAGACCAAGATCTGGAGCAATGTCAAATTTGCTAGTGAGCTTCTGACTAAAGCCAATCTGGAGATGATTTCTAATTTGGGTGCTACTGTTGACAAGATGGATTTTCCCCTCAGGCCCTTCTCTGCCAGACGCACTCAGGTCCCCAAAGGATCTAACTCAGTTGATGCCATACCACTCTCGATAGCGTCCCCAGCACTTCCGGTACGCCCGATTGCAAAAAATCCTTCGGATCCTCCTCAGCCTCCTCCTGCAAATACTTCAACCACCAGGCCATGATCTGGTATGGGTGGTGGAGCGGCCAGTAAAAGGTCTAGAACCCAGAACGCCGATGCTTTAATGAACGACCTTCCCCAGACTCAGGACACTCCCCACACAGTAATTCCTTGGGAGCCAAAGTTTCTTCTTCCGGATGGTTCCCCTATCTGTGCTGACCATCTTACTATATGTCAGCCAGATGCCCTTCGGGTTATGGACATAGGAGTCTGGACCCCTGCTGATCGGGCTGCTCAGACGAAGATCACCAGGATTGAGCTTTTTCAGAAAGGTTCCATGATGGCCATGGAGGTATTCACTTTAATCTTTTTGAACTTTGCTTATTCCTTTGTTTATTTTCGCTTCATTTTGTACTAATCATGTACCCTTTTTCTATTTGTGTAGCTCCTTTATATGATCCAATCCTATAATCATGTTCTGGAGGCCGATGTCTGGGAAATGGCCAAGATGCAGGCTCAGCTATAACAGAATAATGAGCATCGTATCACTTTGGCCAGGGAGGTAGATGGTGTTTCTCAGAGTGCATCTGAGTACAAAAGTCTTTTGGAGACCGGAGAAACTGAGAAGAGGGCTTTGGCTGTTGAATTGGCAGAGGAAAAAGCAGCCTACCAAAATATTACTGCAGAGAAGATGGAGTGAGATAATCTTCTGGCTCTTGAGTGATCTAAGGTAGAGATATGCCGTTTGGGTGGGCTATACATGCACCAATGATACGTTACTATATGTGATGTTCGATCTGTCAGGGCATAGCGGGAGAGACATGAGATGGAGCACATTCCCCTGGCATATCGAGAGTTCAAGACTGCTGAGGAGTTCGATGCTTTCATGGGGGTGCCCCTTCCTTACCAAAACCCACCGGCCTCTGAGAATGAGAAGAGGTTTTCCATCTTTCTGAAGGGAGAAGACTAATTTTGGCCCTGGATTCTGGGCTAAATAGGACTTAGGGTTTTTCTAAATGTCGCCTTGTATTGCCCTTCAGAAGGGTTATTTTTGTATCTTTTATTTATATTAATGAAAGAATTTTCCCAATTTCTTATAGCTTTTTGTTTTTGTTACTTCGGTTAGCTATTGATTAGCCCGAAATAAACACTTTTGAACTTAACACTTAGGAAAATTTTCATTTCAATATGGAGTCTTCGGGCATCTGGCACCTGAGATTTGTCGATGTCCTCTTGGTTAGTTTAAATCAGATTTAAATTTTAACACTTAGGAAAATTTTCATTTTAATATGGAGTCTTCGGGCATCTGGCCCCTGAGACTCATCTAATGTCCTCTGGTTAGTTCAAATCAGGTTTGAACTCAACACTTAGGAAATGTTTTTATTTTAATATGGAGTGTTCGGGCATCTGGCCCCTGAGACTCATTTAATGTGCGCTAGTTAGTTCAAATCAGGATTGAACTCAACATTTAGGAAATTTTTTATTTTAATATGGAGTCTTCGGGCATCTGGCCCCTGAGACTCATTTAATGTCGTTTGTTTAGTTCAAATCAGGTTTGAACTCAACATTTAGGAAACGTGGTATTCTTTGCAAGGTCTGAATACACACATATATAAAGAATATGATATTCGAGACTTTAAAAAGTATGTAGCAGAGGTGACGAACATCGAGCATAGAAGTGTCACAGGACACAAATACTCATATTACTATTTAATGGAAAACTATCTAAGGATAATACCTCTTTAGACGGTAATTGTTCTGGGAGTTGGGCTCAATGCGGCCTGTCTCGTTCTTTCCTACCTGATAGGCACCGCGATCGATGACCTCGATTATTGTATAAGGTCCTTCCCATGTCTCTCGTAACTTGCCAACAATCCCAATCTTTCTTCTAAGCACCATATCGCCTACTTGGAACTCTCTTCTTTTGACCTTCTGATTAAATCAGGCCCTGACTTGTTGTTGGTAGGCAGCCAACCTTACTCTTGTGGCTTCCCTTATTTTTTCAAGCAGATCCAGATCATGGGCTAGGTGTTTATTGTTCGGGCCCTCCTCCCATGCTTGACTTCTTAGCGTGGGTACCCTTGATTCTGTTGGAATAACTGCCTCCGCCTTGTAGGCCATGACGAATGGAGTTTCTCCTGTTGGCTACCTCGGAGTGGTCCGATAAGAGCATAAGAAGTTGGGTAGTTTTTCCAACCAAGCTCATTTTGCTACTTCGAGCTTTTTTCTAAGTGTATCAAAAATTATTCTGTTTGTCCTTTCGACCTATCCATTTCCTTGCGGGTAACCAACGGAATAAGTATTCTGATTGATCCCATGCTTTGCTAGGAATGCTTAAACTTTCTTGTTGTCCAGGTTGGTGCCATTGTCCTTCATTATAGTTCGGGGTAGACCGAACGTACAAATGATGTGACTCTAGATGAAACTTGATAACATGGCTACTTTTGATAGTTGAGTATGCCTCAGCTTCCACCCATTTGGTAAAGTAGTCCGTAACCAGAAGGACATGTGTAGCAGATCGTATGGCTTGCGGAAGGGGACCCACAATATCCATCCCCCATCGGGCGAAAGGGTGAGGGATAATTGTTGAATTCAATAGTTCAGGGGCTAGATGAATGGCATCACCATGAAATTGGCACTTTTTACAATGTCGGGTGTATTCCTCAGTGTCTCTTGACAAGTAAGGCTAGAAGTACCCATGTGTGAGGAATTTATGGGCTAAAGACCTTTCCCTGGAATGATTGCCACATAATCCAACATGTATCTCTTCCATGACTGCAGAAGCTTCGGAGGGTGTAAGACATCTTAAGTATGGTCCAGAGAATGACTTGCGGTAAAGTTGGCCGTTATATAGAGCGTATCTTGCATCTTTTATTCTTACCTTCTGGGCTTCTGGCTTTGATTCAGGCAACGCACCCGTCCTAAAATAGCCTACTATGGGGTCCATCCAACTTGGCTCCCATAGAATGATCATCACGTCCTCAGAGGGGTCCAAGCTTGATCGGACAATGAACTCCACTGGTGTTGTTCAAGTCATACTGTCCCCTGTTGCAGATGCCTGATTAGCTAAACGATCTGCTATAACATTGTCCCCTCTTGGGATTTGTTCAAAGTTTAATTGCTGGAATCCTTCGGCCTCCTTCAGTGTCAAATCCCTGTATGCTTCCATTTTAGGCTCTCGAGTTTAATACTCCCCATTCAACTATTGTACGGCCAATTGGGAGTCACTTCGTATCTCTGCCCTCTGTACTTGCAGGCTTCGGGCCAAATGAATTTCTGCTATAAGGGCCTCATACTCAACTTCGTTGTTGGAAGCTGGAAACTCCAATCGAATGGACTGTTGAATTTTGGTGCCATTGGATGTCACGAGCTCTATATTAATCCCTGCTCCATTGACATTTGATGACCCGTCCACGAATATTACCCATAAGCCTGGTTCATCTTATTCAGGAGAGTTTGTAGGTTCTGTTTCTAACAGAAAGTCAACTATCGCTTGTCCTTTGATGGCTGTTCGGGGGACATAGGTTATGTCATAGATTCCCAATTCTATTGCCCATTTAGATATTCTCCCTGATAATTCGGGCTTCGCCATTATGGATCTGATCGGAGTCGTAGTTGGTACCACGATCGGATGTGCTTCAAAGTAATGCCGAAGACGTCGCTTTGCATTGATCAATGATAGTATCAACTTTTCATGCTTAGAGTAACTGGTTTTAACATTGGCAAAGGCTTTGCTAGTGTAGAAGACTGACATCTGACACCCTTTGCCCTCATTGACCAGAGCGATGCTGATGGATGTTGCAGATATGGCTAGGTATAAGTGCAACGGTTCGTCTACTTCAGGGGTTGGCAGTATGGGAGGCTTTTTCATGTAGCTCTTAAGCTTCTTCAGATCTTCTGATTGTTCTGGCCCCCAGAACTCTCCCTTTGCTGCCTTTGTGGAATGGAAAAAGGGGCGGCACCGATCGGTTAGGTGAGAGATGAAACGGATGAGAGTTGCCACTCTTTCGGTTAGTACTTGGATTTCTTTTTAGGATTTCGTCTCTTCCATCTCCATGAGGTATTTGACTTGTGCTGGGCTTGCATGTTCGATCAACTATGTGTCCCAAGAACTGTCCCGAGGACACTCTGAATGAACATTTGGATGGGTTGAGCTTCATCTTGTATTTCCTGAGGGTGTCAAACACCTGCTGCAGATCAGTCAAGTGATCCCTCTTCGCCTTTCTTTTAACCATCGTGTCATTAATGTAAGCTTCTATGGTAGATCCCATCATGCCCTGAAAAACTTTGCTAACCAACCTTTGAAAGGTTGCACGTGCATTCTTTAGTCCAAAAGGCATAACTGTATAACAGTATGTACCTGACTCAGTGATGAATGTTATCTTCTCCCCGTCATTAGGGTTCATGCGTATTTGATTATAGTCGGAGTACGCGTCAATGAAGCTCAGGCGTTCGAATCCTGCGGTGGCATCCACTATCTGATTGATGTTTGGCAGTGGGAAACAGTCCTTTGGGCATGCTTTGTTCAGATCAGTGAAGTCCACGCATACCCTCCATTTCGTTCTTCTTCTGGACCACTACTATGTTTTCCATCCAGGAGGGGTACTACACCTCTTTAATGAATTCGGCTTGGAGAAGTCGATCCACCTCTTCAGCTATGATCTAGTTTCGGTGGACCCCTATGCGTCTCTGTTTCTGTCTAACGGGTTTAACGCCGGGGTCCACGTTGAGGGAATGTTGGGCTACTGAAGGATCGATGCCGGGCATGTCCATGTGGCCCTAAGCGAATATATCAGTATTGGATCGCAGAAGGGCCTCCAATTCTTCCCTTTCTTGTGTACTGAGGCTAGAACCAATGTAAGTCGTCCTTTCAGGGTGATCAGGGTAAATTTGAACTTCCAGCACAGGTTCAAATGCTATAGACGACCCCGCATCCCCATCCTATAATTGCTATTAATCATTGAGTATTGTCTTGGCTTTTGAAGCTTGCTCCGGTTCTATCCCTTTCCTCAGGCCTTTCAGGGTGACAGAGTAGCATTCTTTAGCTGCCACCTGATCTCCCCTGATGTCAATCACATTAATTCCGTTCGGGTCGACGCATCGCATGACTTGATGTAGGGTGGAAGGAACTCCATGCATCCAATGGATCCAACCCCTGCCTATGAGGAGATTGTAAGAGGGTTTAACATCTACCACCACAAAAATATCTCTGAGCGTATGCCTTGCTGCTGTTACTAGTAGTTGGATCTCTCCCATTGGTTCCACTCTTCTGCCATCGAATCCTGATATCGGGCTTCTAGAAGGGACTATCTCTTAGGGATCAATCTCTAACTTCTCAAAGGCCCACTTAGTAATTATGTTGGGGCTGCTCCCTTGGTCGATCATTACTCTCTTGATCAAGCATTTTGAGACCATGAGGGAGACCATCAGGGGATCTTCATGTGGTGACTGGATGTTTCGCAGTTCTGTAGAAGAGAAAGTTATCAAGGCATCCTCATTCGAGCTTCGAAACTCGCTGATCTCCCCAACCCTTCGCAGTCTCTAGGCTTGACACACCTGGGATCTATGGGCTTTCTCTACTTCTGATCAGCTTGGCCCTCCGTAAACCATGTGCATTACTTTTACGGGCTGACCCGTTATCCCCTTGGCTAGCGTATGTGAGGTTTGATCTGATCGGGTGCCCTCCTTGGCAACGTATTCGACCAATTCTCCCTTTACTATCATGGTCTCTACTTGCCTCCTTAGGCTTCTGTACTCGTTGGGGTGGTGCCCATACTCGCCATGGAAGGCACAGTGCCTCAACATGGCCCTTAGTTCCATTGGCTGCCTGATAGGTGGTGGTGATCGGAAGATCCCTTTACCCTTAGTTTCCTGATACAGTTTGGCCAGGCTAACCTTTAGTAGAGTGATCTTGTCTTCGAACCTCTAGCATTTCTCTATGGCCTGGGAGGGTGTAGGAGGAGCTCTTAGCCGCTTCCGATCTGGCGCCCGATCTTTAACTTTTGGTTCGGATGCTCTTGCCTCTATGTTTGTAAAGGTTGCCCTTCTTTGGCATATGGCCAATTCTTCTTCTATCCGGAGATGCCCTTATGCCCTAGAGTTGAGTTCTCTGATGTCTGCTGGTGGCCTCTTGACCAAAGACTAGTGGAATTTGGTTCCAGGAATCAAGGCCATCCTGAAGGCCTCGACAATTGAGTGCTGATTATAATTGTCGATCGAGGACATCTTGACATTGAATCGCGAGACAAAGCTCTTCAGGAATTCACCTTTTTCCTGGATCATGGTAAATAAACTGGAGATGGTCTTTTTCTGTCTTTTATTACCGAAGTACTGGGCAATGAACAATTCGCAGAGTCTGAGCCAACTTCTAATGGATCGGGGTGGTTGTTTCCTGAACCATAGCAGGGCTGCTTCGGTCAGGCTGGTGGGAAAGAATTTGCAGAGTAAGGCTTCATTTTCGTTGCAGACGTTCATCTTTGAATGGACATGGTAGATGTGTTCCGTCGAATCTTTTATGCCGTCAAACAGGGTAAACTTTGGTAGCCTGAACCTCTCCGGGTAGGGCACGCTGGTGATCGCTAGTGTGAATGGTGTCTGCACTGCGTCGATGGATGCCTTAGAGGCCAGATCATTGGGGGTCTGAACCTTCAAATCCTTGAGCACCTCTATTTGGAATCTGATCATAATCTCTTCCAAAAATTTCATGGTTAAAGTTTCCTCGGGATTGTGCATCCCGAGCACCTGTAGGGATGACTCTGCGTGCTCCTCCTGATCGTTGTTGGACTTTGCATGGTGGTTGTCCCCTTTCGATTGGTGGCCCGCGGATCATTCCTCTCGGTTGGACTGGTCGTCATTCTGGGTTTCTCAAGGGTTTTGTAGTAGGACCAGTTTTGCCACCAACTCGGCATTTTGTCTTTCCAACTCGGCGGTCCTATCTTCCAGGGCTCGCCTGATCGGATCTTCAGTTTGAGAGGGTTGGTCTCCGTTCGGAGGTATCTTGCGTTGTTGTGATCGGGTGATAACCGCCATAGATGATGCTAATCTAAGATCTTAGCATAGAGTGCGAAGCTTTTGAAAAAGATTTCAAGGACTAGCTTCCTACAGACGACGTCAATTGTGTAAATGCAGAAAAAGACACAAAAATTTTGGTTGAATGGAATGCCTTTATTCATAACTTGGCCACATATTTATACACAATTTTGTATATGGGTCAGACCCATCTACCCAATTTATCAATCCCTTAAATAATGGGATTTGATAAACTCCTTTCTTTCTTGGGCTCTATCTTCCCATGTTTGAGACTAATCCCTAACTTGTTGGTCACTCATTTTCTATAAACTACTATGGGCCAGGCTCATCGGTCTTTGCTTATGGCCCACATTTATTGGGCCATATAATTTTGGCTATTACAATAACTAAAGAATTATGTAATTTTAATATAAAAAATTATAATAAAAAAATAAATAATTATTATTCGATTTACGAAACATGAGAAGTCATGTTAGAGTCAAGTTATTACACCGAAAATTCATGTGTAGTCATGAGAAGTTTATAACACTGAACCTATTTAATATGGTCATTCACGTTAGGGCCGGCCCTGGGGCCAGGCTGGCCAGGAAGCCGCCTAGGGCCCCAAGCCCAAAGGGAGCCCAATTTATTTTTTCCTTTTTAATTAGTATAGGCCCAAAAAAAATTATATTTAAAGTTTAAAGAAGATGAAACATAACAGACCAACTCAATCTCTTATAAAATTCTATAAATTTCGTTAAGTAGTATGAGCCAAAAAAATATTTGTATTTAAAAGTCCAAACAAAAAGAAAATCAATAGACTAACTCATTTTCTCAAAATTTTAATGAGCCAAACTTATCCCACAAAATTTTATTAGGGCTACCACTTACCATCATTGATTCCAAAATAAAAAAGAAGTTAACGTCTCTCCAACTCCAAGCGACTCTGCGACAAAGACACTTTCGGTTGAAACAACAAGCGATAACTCCAACGTGTTCCTCTCTTGACTTGAACACACACACACACACACACACACATATATATATATAGATATATCCTACTATTATATAATATAAATTGCTTGAAAATTGATAATATTATATACATATATAAGTACTTTTGATAATGGTGATTGAATATATTTTAATCCTCTTTTTACTAAGTTGCTTTAAGAAATTGATATATATATATATAGATGCATATAATTGCAAGTAAGAAATTGATATATGTATATATATGTAGATGCATATTTTAATTTCTTGAATATATATATTTAAGAAATTGAATATGAATATTTGTTTTTATTTTGTAATTTTCATGAAGCAATTCCCACTGTGAAAAACCACTGTATCAGACTAGACAACTTCAAAAACTACTCTCAAGTTTTAAAGGTTTACAATTTGACACCTACCAAATTCAAGTTCCATTCATGCTTTAATTTTTTTTCTTATCTTTTTTTTTTCTACTGAAAAAAGAAACAATTAATTCATTAGATAATTTTTTTTTAAAAAAGTTTATTCAATCGGGGCATCTGCTTATATATATGCACAAAATGATTTCATCAACACCAGTTACAGTAATTATGCAATGTGATTGTTGCATTTTTTATATTTTATGTTATAATAACTATAGTTTTCTGCTAATATTTTGGCAAAAAATTGAGTTTTGTGACTAAATTTATTGCATATTTTCTTTTCATGTGAACGGGATCATACTTTTTATAATGCACCAAGACCCGATTTATTTATTTTAATTTTTATATTAATATATTTTATACTTAATGAATTTTTTTTAAAAGAATTTTTGTAAGAGGGGCCTCATATTTAATCTCGCCTAGGGCCCAATATTTTTTAATAATCTAAGGGCCGGCCCTGATTCACGTGAACTCACGTTATTATTGCAATGTAAGTGAGTAATATTCATGTGAACACTTCCAAGCTTATTATAGTACAATTGTGAGCTACAATACAATTCACTGGTCACGCAATTCTAAAAGTAATATTTGGTATAAGTGAGGAGATTTTAGAAGTCACGCAACTCAGAATGTAAGGTAATTCACGTGACTGGTCACGTAATTCTAATAGTAATATTTGGTATAAGTAGGAGATTTTGGAAGTCACGCAACTTAGAATGTCGTCCCGCATCAACAATCTCTCCTAGACATGTCAAAAGTAAAAATATTGCTCGCACATATAGAAATATTTTACAACGGGTCAGAAGTCACGATGTTATTGCTAGCCCCCCCTAGGTCTCAGAGAGGAAGTCAAGATTTTAGCACCATCTTATTATTTAACACATCTGATCACACGAGTTTTGGGTTGTGCACATATGTGTCAGGTGGTAGGTGGGGCTATATATAAGAGCGTTGAGATGAGTAATTGGAATTTAAAAAACACAAAAAGTATTTCATTTACTTTGAAAGCATCATTGTACAAAATCCTCCATATATATTTATACATGTATGTGTAATCTGGTGGTCCAACAAATGCGTGCAATATGTGCGGCCTAGAGAACTTTGGTGATGGGTTCGCTGAGGAGGGGAGATTTCCGTGGAGATGAGGGGAGTCCAAACACTAAATGGTTGTGTATTTTGTAGTTAGTTGAATTAACAACCATCATAAATTATCAGAGATCTTCTTTTGAGAAAATCAATAAAGGGGATGATGGTAATTCCGGATCAGCTGTGATTTGATATACAATTTGTTTGCAAGTTCTTTTGAACAAAATTTATTATGATAAATTCTCTGAAATTTAAAACATTGAAAGATCCATATATATGGTGGCTTTTTATGCATCTGATTTTTCTCCAAATACCAATTTACCATAATGAATTTTGTTTGAGAGGACCTGCAAGCAGATTGTGTGACAAATGACAGTTGATCCGCAATTACCATCCCCTTTAATCGCGAGGAGATCTCTAAAAGTTTGTCGTTGAAGTGATTGAATCTCCTATTGAATGCGTACTTTCTTTTCGACTTATAGTTATGTAATATTCATGAACAGTGATATATGTAGTATTTGCTTATTATATTAATACAATAATTGCGGATTTTATTTATAGTGAAATACTTTAATTTTTTTTTCAAATTGTGACCTTGGCTTTCTTGTAGTAACTGGTTCCTTAAGAAATTCACATGTGGTTGTATATATATATATATATATATATGTGCATCTGCGTGTAAGTGAATGATTTCTTTGTTACAGTATCTCTCTATCCAAATATACATGTTTCTTCAAACATATATGTATGTATCTTTGAGTTATGGTTTCTTCTAGGTGCTATATCATTACTTAATACAATATATATGCTGCCAATTCAAAATAATTTTTCTCCCTCCATTACAAAAATGTCAAAAAATTTAGCTTTTGTGGATTGCACTCAGTTTCTTGTGTTCTGGTTATCAGTTATATTGCATTATTGAGTAAATACATAGTTTCAGCGATCAAGCTCTGAACAGAAATTGAGTTTTGTATGGTTTTGAAGTTGAAAGATAGAGAACAAATAAATAGAAACCATTAATTAAATTGGTTATTCATGTCTTAGTATCTATATATTAGGCTACATGTTTTGTGGATTACCAAATCATTTTCAACTTATTTGCTTACCATTGTTACCAACCATCTTTATATTGCCTTGAAGGAATCTGAAGCATTCTGTTATCTGGATTACATGTAATGCATTTGTACCTAAAACTTCTAGATGATCTATTTTCTGTTTCCTATTTCTTCAATTATGTTTTTAATATGACATCAACCTAAAATGATGCACCTTATAGTAACAAAATAAGAGGAATGACTAAAGATTACATGGACCTTATAACAACTAAACACAGCACTAAAATGCCTGCACTGTGCAAATAAAGAAGTTTTATAGTTCTATAACTTTAGGAGAAACAAAAAAATTTTAAAAAATCATTCATATATAGAAACATACACGAGAATATGTCTGTGTGCTTTCTGCAATACAATCAGTGGTCAATTATATACTTCCCAAATGACCACTGGCAACAAAGGATTTCCTTATGCAAATCAGCATTTATTTATTTATTTATTCCATATTCTCAAAATGGTTGAATCAAATATGAGTAATAGAGCTCCTGACACTTGTTCAAAATCCTCCACATATTCCTTGGGAGTCTGGTGATCGTCAACCAAGTCTTTAATGAAGTTATTACCACTGTCGAGATGAAAGCTATGTCTCTCCACAAGGTCAAAGCTTCTTATCAGAATCTGTCAATGGCTCAGACATGGAACCTTTCCTGACTCCATCTTTGATCATTCTAATGGTATTCTCTAAGAGTGTTTTGGGTGGTTATGGGCAGATAGGGCTGACAATTCGTGTCGGTGGGTCGTGTTCATGTTGGGTTGAGATCGTGTCGTGTCAAAAAAAATCTGGTTAATATAGGTGTCAAATATGCTCAATCATAATCCAACCCACAGGTTATCCGTGTCGACCCATGTAATCCATTTAGTATATTTATTATAATATATTAAATTAAATTTGACACAATCCAACACGAAACGAACTATTTAACCTATTATCAGCAAAATTAAATTAAATTTGACACGATCCAGTAATAGGTTATTGATATATTTCAACCCATGACCAATTAGAGAAGAGAAAAAACATATATATATATATAATAGTGTTAAACGTGTCGTGTTCGGATTACTCATATCGTGTTTGGGTTGACCCTTATACAACTTCAACCCTTTTATGGTCAACCTTAACTCTTTTAATTCATGTCGTGTTCATGTCGTGTCTCATTTTGCTAGTTCCTATGGGCAGGGACGGATCTATGTACAACCCAGTGGGGGCCTACTGAAGTTTTTTCTTTTTATATTTTTTTGCTTAAATTTTTTATAATTTACTCAAAGTCCCCATTAAAATTATGAAATGCCCCCACTGAAATTATAAAAAATAAAAAATGACCTTATGACCATTTCACAAAAAAAAAAAGCGCTTACGCCCCCACTCACATAGTTGTCTAGATCCGTCACTGGTGATGGGGTTCCTCTATAAGCCTTGGTTCCTATTGTTCTAATATACTCTGATTTTCACAAAAAAATTATAGATGAGATGAATTTGGTTGTAAGTCCTCTCAAAAAGATTTCATTGTGCTGGAAAATTTTGAATGCCAAAACATTTCCTATAAAGGTCCAACTATAACACACTAATGCCGCCTTTTTATGCATCTTGTGATGCCTATAATTTTACTTTTGTCACAAACTGCAACGGTTTTACAACTATTATATTCCCCTTTTTTTCTAAAAGGATGTCTCTTAAAATTTATGGATGAAATGCGAGTAATTTTTTATTCAAACTCTTATTAATTATTTTTTAAATTTTTTATTCAAACTCTTATTAATTTTTTTTAAAAAAAGTAAAATACAAGTGATCTAATCTCTACTCATTCTATTAATGTGATTATTGATTATGCTATTTACAGTGTAATTTTTAAGTATTATTTGTGACAGTGGCAATTAGTTTCGAAATCCATGTTATTTGTATTGTCCTTATTATGCTTTACCCATAATTAGGCTGACAAAGATTATCCAAACCCTTCAATCCGTCAATATCCGCTTGTTAAATATGAGTTAAATGGGTGAGTGATTTTTAGGATGGGTTGCTAACGGGTTGGGTTATCCACAACGTCAAAATTCGCGGATTGTTGACGGGTCCAGTGAGCGTACCCGCGTCAACCCACAGGTCAATGCTGGCAAAGTGTTTATGAGTTTTGAGAGGGGTTCCGTAGGTCTTGTACAGAGGATTTTCAGTTCCACCAGCTTGATTACGCCGCCGCCACGAAAGAAATAAGATTATCGTTTTTTTGAATGGATGTGAAGAGAGGTTATTCTGGATCCCACATTTTCCTTTAATGAGGCCAACTCTCACCAAACAAAGCACACTTCATCCACGCGTCACATGAGAGTAACTGGGTATGTCCACACTAGGGGTGCACAAAGAACCGAAGAACTGGACCAAACGGAACTGAATCGGAACCGAACCAAATTTTTTTTATTCTTATTACCTTTATTTTTTATTTTTATTTTTTTACTTATATATAATTTAAAACTTATAACCCAGTAATTATAAGGTTATAATTTTAGGAGATATAATTTTAAAATAATTATTTTCATTTAACTAATTATACAATTAATTTTGGTTTTGTAATAGTTGAGATACTCTATTTAATTTAGCATGTAATTTTATTATCTTATGATATTTGATGTTTTTAATTTTTTTTGAAAGGCGGTAGTAAGAACCGGAACCGGATCGAAAAAAACTGTTTGGTTCGGTACAGTTCCTTGCATTAACGATTTGGTTCCGGTTCTCATTTTTATGAAACCGAATATAACGGTTCGGTTCCGATTTTGATCGGAATTAATATAAGAAAAATTGTATATAATTATGTAATTTTAATATAAAATATAATAAAAAATTAAATAATTATTATGGGAACATATGAAGTCATTCATGTTAGAGTCAGGTTATTACATCGAGAATTCACGTGAAGTTTTGAGAAGGTTGTAATCCTGAACCTATTTAACATGCATTGTCATTCACGTGAACTCGGGTTATTATTGCAAGGTAATTCACGTGATTGGTCATATAATTCTAAAAGTAATAATTGGTATAATTCAAGAGATTCCAAAAGTCACGCAACTCAGAATGTGGTCCCGCATTAACAACCTACTAGACGTGTCAAAAGTAAAGATGTTATTGCTGGAACATATATAAATATATATAGGGATTCTAGATAAATAGATTTGTGTTTTTAAAAAAAGATATTAGTATAATTTTAATATAAAAAAAGTTGTATATAGTTATATAATTATATAATTTTAATATAAAAAACAATAAACAATTAAATAATTATTAAGGGGTTCGGGAACATCAGAAGTCATGTTAGAATTAGGTTATTGCACCGAGAATTCACATTATTATTGCAAGGTAATTCACATGACTTGTCATGTAATTCTAATAGTAATATTCAGTATAAGTCACGAGATTTCGGGAATAACGAATGTGGTCCACATCAACAACCTACTTTACGTGTCAAAAGTAAAGATGTTATTGCTCGCACATATATATAAATATTTGACAGCTACCTGTGTCTTGGTCTTGGTTAGAAGTCACGATTTTATTGCTAAGCACTTATCAGAGGTGTTAGAGGAAGTCATTATTTTAGCACCATCTTATTATTTAACACATCTGATCAGGAGTTTTACGCTGTGCATATATGTGTTAGGTGGTAGGTCGGGCTATATATAAGAGCGTTCAGATGAGTAATTGGAATTTAATAAACACAAGTATTTCATTTACTTTGAAAGCATCATCGTGCAAAATCCTCCATATAAATTTATACATATATGTGTAATCTGGTGGTCCAACAGATGCGTGCAATATGGTGATTGGGTTCGATGCATCGATGCGGCCTAGAGAACTTTGTTGATGGGTTTGCTGAGGAGGGGAGATTTCGGTGGAGATGAGAGGAGTCCAAAAACTAAATGGTTCTGTATTTAATAGTTAGTTCAATTAACAACCACCATAAATTATTAGAGATCTTTTTTCGAGAAAATCAATAAAGGGGATGATAGTAATTCCGGATCAGCTGTAGTTTGTTATACAATTTGTTTGCAGGTCCCCTCGAACAAAATTCATCATGATAAATTCTCTGAAATTTCAAACATTGAAAGATCCATATATTTGGCGGTTTTTTATGATCCATAATGAATTTTGTTCGAGAGGACATTCAAGCAGATTGTGTGACAAACTGCAGCTAATCCGCAATTACCATCATCCCCTTTACTCGCGAGGAGATCTCTAAAAGTTTGTCGTTGAAGTGATTGAATCTGCTATTGAATGCATACTTTTTTTTCGATTTTATGTAATATTCATAAACAGTGATATATGTAGTATTTGCTTATTATATTAATACAAAATTGCGGATTTTATTTACAGTGAAATACTTTTAAAAACATTTCAGATTGTGACCCTGACTTTGTTGTTGTAACTGGTTCCTTAAGAAATTCACAGGTGGTTGTATATATATATGTGTGTGCATCTGCGTGTAAGTGAATAATTTATTTGTTACAGTATCTCTCTATGCAAATATACATGTTTCTTCAAACATATATGTATTTATACTATCTTTGAGTTATGGTTTCTTCTAGGTGCTATACCATTACTTAATACAATATATATGCTGTGAATTAATAATATTTTTTCTCCTTCCATTAAAAAAATGTCAAAACTTTTAGCTTTCGTAGATTGCACTCTGTTTCTTGTGTTCTGGTTATCAGTTATATTGCATTACTGAGTAAATACATAGTTTCAACTATCAAGCTCTGAACAGAAATTGAATTTGGTATGGTTTTGAAGTTGAAAGATACAGAATAAATAAATAGAAACCATTAAATTGGTTATTCATGTCTTAGTATCTATAATGATGCACCTCATAGTGACAAAATAAGAGGAATGACTAAATATTAACATGGACCTTATAACAACTAAAGACACAGCATTAAAATGCCTGCACTGTGCAAATAAAGAAGTTTTATATTTCTAAAACTTCAGGAGAAACAAAAAAAAAAAAAACATCCATATATACATACATACACACGAGAATATGTCTGTGTGCTTTCTGCAATACAATGAGTGGTCAATTATATACTTTAAATTCAATATTATGTTTATAACCTCATTTAGGACTGCGGAAATAAATTTTATATGCATCTAGGTATGCTCATAATTTGCCTCGTCTACTAATTTACTTAAATGAATTCTGTTTGTGAGGGTCTACAAGCAGCTGAAATTACCTAGGCGACTAAACAAAATAGCCTAGAGGGGGTGAATAGGCTTTTTATTGATTTATTGACAAATTATAAATAATTGCGGAAAAGTCAATGTTAATCCAAATCTCAATCAAGATAAATCATGCAAAGATTAATCTAAGTGCAGAAAATAAAGCAATAGAGACATACGAATTTTTTAGGTGGAAAACCTTGGAAAAACTCAAAGTAAATACCACAGATATACTCGGGTATCGATGCATTATGAATCAAGAGATATAGACTCTTTGAAGTTTTAGACTTCCAAATCCCTCCAGATCTGTCTCTCTCCACTCGACGTCTGACAACCTTGAATCACTCGCACTCCACGAAGCTCTCGCTCCGCTACGTACTCTAACGGCTCCGCTTCTCAACGGATCAATAAACCACGAAGCCTCCTACTCCTATCTCCGCACTCAAACGGATCTAAGCAACTACGTTGCACAAGGTGGTGTGTAGATTTTTCAGAATTTAGGTCATTCAATTGTGCATAAGATCATCGATGTAGAAGCAGAATTGAACAAATCCTAAACAAGAGAGAACTAAAAGATATAGAATCACTGAATGTTTTTCTCTCTCTATCTCTATCTCTGTAGAAGAATATGAAATGTAAAAGACTTACAGAGATCTCACCAAAAGCCCCTCAAAATATGTAGTAGACTCCTCCTATTTATAGAGAGAACTGAAGGAAATCCTAAATTTACCCTTTTTCGTAATTTCACATCAAACTGAGGAAAACCCTTTGATCTGGTCTTCAATGTATATATATCACATATATCGAGGTGTAAAGTCGCAGTCGCATCAAAAGATCTTAAGACAGGGTTAAAATCACAATTTCACATCATAATTACGCTAACCTACCTACGCGTGACGCATAGACATGAGTTACGTGTGGCCCATAGACTACCTACACGTGGCCCGTAGGCTATATTCCACCAGGCATAGATGGAGCGTAATTTTGACACTTTCTAGCCACTTTTAGCTACTGGGCGCATAGGCTTGGCGTAGCAAAATTCATGGAAATCACTTTTTTTTTGGGAATAGTGCCATTTAAACCCCCTCAACTCCATTAGAATGATTCTTGAAGTCCGGCTTCAAAAAATGTCATTTATGCCATCCGGAATGCATTTTTCGCTCAAACTTGCTCCTTCTTCATTTCTCTTGTATTTTCCACTTTCTTTAAGCTTGATTTAAATTTGACGAAGCTTGTTGATGCCTTTACAAGACCACTCCAATTTTCCTAAACCTACTCGACCTTACAAGTCACTCAACATGGTTATTGTCTAGAACATGCCAATAATTAACAATGCTAACAAATGTTCTTACAACAGCAAATTGAGTCACGAGCTGAATGTTGAAGTGATTAAATATGAGAACTCCTGTTAACCTTTAGGGTCGGGTTAATATTGTATGCTGATCAATTACATGGGTTAGGTTATGGCCAATCATTCAGCTCTCTAGTATTCTTCTTGACCTTTCTTGACTTTTGTACTTATGGTGGTTATGGGGATTCTCCTGAGGATTCTTCCCTGGCCTCTTTCCTCTGTAAGCCTTGGTTTCTGTAGTTCTAATATATGTTGATTTTGCAAAATAAATTGATGGATCAGTTAAATTTGGTTGTAAGTCCTCTCAAAAAAGATTTCATTGTGCTACAAAATTTTGAATGTCAAAACATTCCTATTAAGGTCCAACTATAACACACTAATGGCGGCTTTTTATGCATCTTGTTATGCCTGTAATTTTGCTTTTGTCACAAACTGCAACGGGTTTACAACTATTATTTTCCCCTTTTTCTAAAGGATATCTCTTAAACTTTATGGATGAAATGCAAGGAATTTTTTATTCAAACTCTTATTATGTAATTGTTTTAAAAACTAAAATATAAGTGATCTAATCTCTACTTATTCAATTAATGTGATTATTGATTATGCTATTTATAGTGTAATTTTTTAGTATTTGTTTATTCAAACTTTTATTATTTAATTTTTTTAAAACTAAAATATAAGTGATCTAATCTCTACTTATTCTATTAATGTGATTATTGATTATGCTATTTATAGTGTAATTTTCTAGTATTATTTGTGACACTGGCAATTAGTTTTGAAATCCATGTTATTTGTATTGTTTATTACATTTACCCATAATTATGGCTGACAAAGATTATCCAAACTTGTCAATCCGTCCATATCCAACTGTAAATATGAGTTAAATGGGTGAGTGATTTTTAGGACGGGTTAGGTTATTCACATCGTCAAAATTCGCGGATTATTGACGGGTCCAGTGAGCGTACCCGTGTCGATGCTTGCGAAGTGGTTAAGAGTTTTGCGATGGGTTCCGTAGATCTTGTATAGAGGATTTCCAGTTCCACCAGCTTGATTACGCCGCCATGAAGGAAATAAGATTAGGGTTTTTTTGAATGGATGTGAAGAGAGGTTATTCTGGGTCCCACATTTTCCTTTAATGAGGCCGACTCTCACCAAGCAAAGCACACATAATCTACGCGTCACATGAGAATAATTGGGTATGTCCACACTAGGGGTGCACAAAGAACCGAAGAACCGGACCTACCCGAACTAGAAACGATGGTTTGGTTCGGTTTCGGTTTCGAAAATTAAAGAACTGAATTTCTTGGTTCGGTTCTAGTTCTTAGCCTTATAGAATCGAATGGAACCGGAACCGAACCGATTTTTTTATTCTTATTACTTTTATTTTTTATTATTATTATATTTTTACTTATATGTTTTTTAAAAGTTATAACTCAATAGTTATAAGGTTATAATTTTTGGAGATATAATTTTAAAAGAATTATTTTCATTTCACTAATTATATAATTGATTTTGGGTTTGTAATAGTTGAGATACTCTATTTAATTTAGTTTATAATTATATTATGTTTTGATATTTGATGTTTTTAATTTTTTTTGAAAGGCGATAGTAAGAATCGCAATCGAACCGAACCGAAAAAAAATCATTTGGTTTGGTTTGGTTCCTTGCATTAACGGTTCAGTTCCGATTCTCATTTTTATGGAACCGAAAATAACAGTTCGGTTCCGGTTTCGGTCGGAACCAAACCGAACCGGACCGTGTGCACCCCTAGTCCACACTTGTATCTATTGTTTTTCTTTTGTAGGAGTAAATAACGTGTATGTAATTTGTAACAGTATGTTTTACAAAAAATATATATTATTTTAAATCAAAAGTTGGTGAGTTTACCAAAAGACCTTGTAGCTTGATGGTATCACCTTTCCTCCCCAAAGGAGAGGTTAGGTGTTCGAGTCCCCTCATGTGTGGGTGTCTGCATTTCTTATCATTCAAATAAAAAAAAAACATTTATGGGTTTTGTTTTTTTCTTGAGTTATTTAATTTAACATGAATATGGTGGTGATGAAAGAGAATGGAACCTACATGTACTTTCATACATTTTTAAATTTTAGTATTTATAGTTATATAAGTAGATAAAAAAATATATATATATTTTTTTTAAAAATACGGTCGGGCGGATGACTTGCAGGTTGACCCCACCTGTTTATGATCAATCTGATTACAATATGCCAAAACGGGTTGAGAATGGGTCATTGACCCGTTTAGGACCCCGCCCGTTTACAACCTAATCAAAACCCACTCTAACCCGCCCAATTATCACCCCTAGCCATAATACACAATTTTATTCTTTTATTAAATTGAGGCGGGTCATTCGCAAGTCAAATTGTTAATATATAGGCTCCATTTCCTTTTCGATAAGAATGACAATTCGAGGGTTTTAAATTTAATCATTATTAGATAGTAAACGCACACCCTTCTTATGTTATGTTCCCTTTGAACCCAATTAGATATTATATATTCACAACAGTGTGTTCATGATTAAAATTTTAATGAAAAAATTTGCTGTGTGAGTTTCCTTTCAGATGAGAAGTATAAGAATTTCTATAGAATTATTTTTATATATTTTCATAGTCTTTTGGTTATTTGTTTTACATGTTGAATTTTAGTTTACATTTTATTAGTTTCATAGTACTTTTGTTATTTATTTCAATTAGAAATCGTGTCGAAGTCTATACAGTTTAATGGTGCAATTTGGTGAATCACCATTCACCAACATGAAAAAACTTAAATATTTCATAGCAAAAAGGATAATTGTAGCAAGAGGTAAGATTCTGCAGTTGAAAATTTTGAATTCTAAGAATTTAGGGTATTTTATTATTAATTATGTTAGAGGTCAAATTTTCATGGGAAATCTACACGTTACTCAAATATTGAGAATTCAATTGAAAATTCACGTGAAGTCGGGTTATTATTGCTAGGTAAGTAAGTAAGTTACGATTTACCTGAACACTTTGTAACTCACATTTAACACCAAAATTTTGTGAATTCAAAGTTATTAAGTATAATTGTGAGCTATACAATATAATTCACGTGGCTGGTCAGGTAATTCCAAAAAGTAATATTTGGTATAAATCAAAGGTCTCAGAAGTCACGCAACTCACAATGTGATCGCACATTAACAACCTACTATACGTGTCAGTCGTGGTCAGAAGTCACGATGTTATTGCTCGCGTTAACAACCATTATCAGATGTGTCAAAGCTGCTCATAAGTCACGATTTTAGCACTATGTCATTATTAAACACATCTCACCAATAAAATTTTATTTACAAATGGTGAGAAATCATGATTTGATTAACAACTGGGTGTCAAACACTCCGAAGTCACGAGTTTTACGCTGTGCACAGATGTGTTAGGTGTAAGTCAGGCTATATATAAGAGTGTTGAGATGAGGCACAAATGAGTTAGGTAATAGGTCAAGCGTATATCTAAAGAGAGTTGAGATGAGTAATTGGAATTTAAAAAATATAGAAGTATTTCATTTAGTTGAAAGCATCACCATGCAAAATCCTCAACATATATTTATAGATATATGTGTAATCTGGTGGTCCAACAGATGTGTGCGCTATGGTGATCGGGTTCATTGCATTGATGCGGCCTAGAGAACTTTGGTGATGCGTTCCGCTGAGGAAGGGAGATTTTCGTGGGGATGAGCGGAGTCCAAATACTAAATGGTTGTGTATTCTATAGTTACTTCAATTAACAACCACCATAAATTATCATAAATTATTAGAGATCTTCTTTTCAGAAAATCAATAAAGGGGATGATAGTAATTCCGGATCAGCTGTCGTTGTTACACAATTTGTTTCTAGGACTTCTCAAACAAATTTTATTATGATAAATTCTCCCAAAATTACAAATTTATCGTAATGAATTTTTTTTGAGAGGACCTGCAAGCAGATTGTGTGACAAACTGCAGCTGATCCGCAATTACCATCATCCCCTTTACCCACGAGGAGATCTCTAAAAGTTTGTTGTTGAAGTGATTGAATCTGCTATTTAATGCATTGTTTTTTTCCGACTCTTAGTTATGTTTTTAGTTTGTTGTTGAAGTGATTGAGTCTGCTATTTAATGCATTGTTTTTTTTCGATTCTTAGTTATGTTTTTAGTTTGTTGTTGAAGTGATTGAATCTGCTATTTAATGCATTATTTTTTTTCGACTCTTAGTTATGTAATATTCATAAAATTAATAAAAAAAAATGATGTATGTAGTATTTGCTTATTATATTAGTTCAATAACCGTGGATTTTATATATTGTGAAATATTTTAATTTTTTTCAGATTGTGACCCTAGCTTTCTTGTTGTAACTGGTTCCTTAGGAAATTCACATACGGTTGTATATATATGCATCTGCGTGTAAGTGAATGATTTCTTTGTTGCAGTATCTCTCTATCCAAATATACATATTTCTTCATAGATATATGTATTTATCTTTGAGATATGGTTTCTTCTTGTTAGCACTACCAGTAATTAATACTATATATATGTTGCGAATTCACAATAATTTTTCTCCTTCCATTACAAAAATGTCAAAGAATTTTAGCTTTCGTGGATTGCACTTTGTTTCTTGTGTTCTGGTTCAGTTATATAGGATTATTGAGTAAATAATTCATGTCTTATACTCCTTGAAGGAATCTGAAGCACTATGCTATCTGGAATGCTTTTTGGCTTGGCCTGAAAGGTGGTCTAGGTTCATAGAGGTACATGTGTCTTACTATAATTTATCTAGTGCACGGTAAATTACATGTGGAATAAATATCCGCCACTATGAGCCGGAACCGGCCGGGTCGTAACGGTTTCTTGGGCCGCCGTTACCGGTTTAGACCGGTATATCGGTCGGTTCTGGTTCACACACCCGAACATGCCGATACTCATTGAAACAGCTGGTTCTGAGGTCGTAATGCCGGTTCCAACCGGTTCCGACCGGTTCTAAACTTTCTGTATCGGATTTTGAAAAAAAATGAATTAAATTGTAATTTTTTAATTAAATTACACAATAATAAAACACTCTTGAATTTAATATAATTTACACCTAAAATAAAAAATCTAAAAGCTTTTTTGGAATCTCTTTCAAAAAATTGTGAATGTTGTGCATTGAAGTGCTTTAAGGACAAAAGTAAAAGCAAAAAAAACATACATTTTACTAGATGGTCTACTAATGATGAATCAAATATCCAACGAAGATATAACTCAAAATTGACAATCCTCTCAATAACCCAAAGATCCACCGTGTAATTCATTTTGGTGGTGAACCATGTAGTACTTATTCTAATTATTTTGTATTAATTTGGAAGTAAAATACTTCTTTTATGATTTGAATATTTATTTGTTTAAATTTAATACTATGGAATAGTCTCATAAGAAGATCAACGACACCTTAAATTAATTAATAAATCATTTTGTGTACTAAATGTTTTTAAAAAATAAATAAAATTCACTTTAAATTATCAAAAGATCATCAAACTTTAGTTGTGTTGTGAAAAGTACCATATTAGTACATTTTGGCCACCATGTGCAAGTTTTTCAAAAATTCATGGTTGCGATAATCGAAACCGTTACGTAACCCCGATACTGACCCGGTTCCGTTACACTAATACCGAAACCGATACACCAACCGAAACCGTTTTTCCGAACCATGAGTGCACCACATAAGCCGAATGATGTGGTAGACTAGATCCATACAATAATTTCTTTAATAAAACACAATTTTTTCGTAAAAAAGACAATTTTTTGGCTGGCCTAAAAGGTGGACTAGGTTCATTTTTTTGGTGATGATGTGGCAGCTCATAAAAGTACATGTGTCTTGATATAATTGATCTAGTCCACCACATTAGGTGAAAGATACAATAATTTCCCCATCAAACATAATTTTTTTCATAAAAATTTTATTTGAATTTGTTTTTCTGATTTGGTGAGAAAAAGATTACTCCTTTCGTCCACCGTTTCTTGTCTATTTTTCTTTTATTCGAATTTTTTCAAAATAGATGTATTAATTTTAAGGCAAAAGTGTAAAAATAAACACTAAACTTTCCCCAACTAAGCAAAATACCCCCTGAACTTTGAAAGTGAGCAAGATACCCCCCTCATGCTTTAAAGTGAACATTTTGCCCCCTTCACTCATTTGTACATTTACTCATTTACCCCTTTAACACTTTGCTCCCTTCACTCATTTATGCATTTATTCACTATCCTTAGTAATAACTAAATAAAAGATTAAAAAAACTAAATTAATTTTTTTTAAGAAGTAAAATTAAACTAATATGTTAATTACTTAATTATAATTTAATTATAAATCTTATTTTATATATTGTTTTTATTTTCATGTTATACTTTAACTCCAAACTTGTTTTACTTATCTTATTTTTTCGAATTTTATATTTTAGATATTATTTTTTAGATTTTACTTAAAATATTATTAATACAATTCAATTGTAATAAGACTAATTGTATTTATGATCTAAAAATTAAAAAATAGAGAAATTTCTAGTAGGAGATCAACCTAAAATGATGCATCTCATAGTGACAAAATAAGAGGAATATGTCTGTGTGATTTCTGCAATACAATCAGTGGTCAATTATATAATTTGAATTCTTGTGTATTGTTGTTTTATTTCATATTACTGATCTTCTTTTCAAGGACTACTGTAGATGCAGAAAAATACACAATAATAATTGGGTTTTAAAATTGGATCCTTTATTCAATCTTTAGCCTTGTATTTATACACAATTATGGTAAATGGGTCAAGCCCATTTACCCAAGTTTATCAATCCATTAAATCAGGGGATTTGATAAACTCTATTCCCTTTTTGGACTCTATATTCCATAAGTAGGATAACTCCCTGACTTATGGATCACTCATCTTCTAGAGAATTCTATGGGCTAATTTATTTCTTCGGCCCATTCGTCTTCGTCCCATCTGTCTTCGGCTCATCAGTCTTCAGCGCATCAGTCATCGGCCCATCAGTCCTGTGGCCCATCCTAGTTGGGCCATGTATTATTTTGACTATTACACAGGCCCCTGAGGTTATGGGCTTATGATTCTTTTTTAAAGCCCATAACCGAAAATTGAATGCCTCTATATACACATATACATATATATTGCTTATGGGAAATGATGATGATGATGAGTTGTCATGCCATTATTAGGTATTAATGACATTTCAAAATATGACGCCATTACTTCCTCAATCCTTGCACCATGACGACTCATCATGGGTTATGAGACCTTCGGACTTCGTGCAATCCTTTGGCATACCCTTTTCTCTCTATAAAAACCCACTCCCAGCTTTGTCATTTCTTCATTCTTCATTTGCAACTCTCTGCTCTCGCTTCTCTATCTTCTCAACTTTCATCTCTGAAACTTGTCTCCCTCTTATTCCCGAAATCCTTTCCGTTGGTCAGTTCAGATCCTCCAGCAGCACAGAAGTCTGCTTCTACCCAAAGCTTTCCCTGACTCTTCACTATCAGCTGAGTAAGTTGAACAGTCTCTTCCTTTTCTTTAATTTTCACCTCTGCCCCCCTTCTGTCTCTTCTACCTTTCTTGGCACTATCTCTGACAGTGACGATACCCGATCGGTAGGGGAAATCGTTTTGTCCTCTACCACTGGCACCGATCCCACCAGTAGTGACAGTCCCCCATCTACCCATCAAGGGGCCCCAAGAATAGTTCCCCAAAACACTGACCTTCTGGGTTCGTCAACAAATCCGGGAACACCTATTTCAGGGGGTCCCAATGAATCTGTGGACACCAAGTCCTCTGAACCATTCGTAGTGGCCCCACTTAAGAGAGTCCGTCCTGAAGTAGATGTTAAACATCTTCGGGTTGAGACCCATGTACCTAGGGATGTTGATGTGGACCCTTACCCAGGTTACCTAGATTTTACCAAGAGTGAGGGACTAGCACCCGGTAGCATTCTACTATCGGCAGTTCACCTTAGGGTTTTAAGGTTTCCCCTCCACCCTTTTTTCCACTATGTGTTCTTCATGTTAGGCTTACACCCCCTTCAACTCAACCCGAACAAGCTTAGGATTCTATCCATGCTCATATTATACAATAGGGATATGGACCTTAACTTAGGTTTAGCCGACTTATTTCTCTGTTATTTGTTTCAAAATGCCAGAGAAAGTAAGGGTAGTTACAACCTCTTTTCCTTCCATAGTCAGAGTATATGCTCTGGTACTGAAAAGTCCGATAAGGGGTGGAAAGAGAGAATGGTAGTCGTGAGCAGTAATTGGTCTTACCCTTTTTCCCGTACATTCCCGATCCCCAATACGTTCGGTGCCATTCGCTTACCTGTCTACCGTCCCCTCCATAAGGCCTCTTGTCTTTGTGGTTTCTGTGATCTACATCGGGGGGAGTATGTATATAAATTTTTAGGCTTTGAGGATAGAGAAATCCCCCTGTCACTCATAAAAGGACGTGTAGCCCACCTGAGAACCAAGATCTGGGATAATGTCCGGTCTGCTACAGACGTTCTAACTCCGGCCAACCTAGAGTCCATTTCTAACTTGGGCGCTGTTGTTGACAGGATGGAAAAACCTCTTTCTGCCAGACACCCTCAAGTTCCTGAAGGGGTCACCTTGGTCGACGTTGTGCCACTTTCAACAGCACCTCCGAGGCCTTCAGTACCTCCGCCAACATAGAATCTGGTAGCTCTGCCTGAGCCTTCTCCTGTAAATCCTCTAGTCACAAGGACCCGATCCAGTGCAGGTGATCGAGCGGCCCATAATAGGCCCAGGACTCAAGCTGCAGATGCCTCTACGAGCGAAACCCCCGAGGCTTAGGAGGCAACTTGTACTTCTATCCCCTGGGAGCCAAAGTTCTTTCTACCCGATGGGACTCCGGTCTGCGCCGATCAGCTCACCATCACCCAGCCATAAGCTCTTCGGGTTATGGCCAAAGGGATTTGGACTCCGTCCGATAGGGCTGCTTAGTCAAAAATTTCCAGGACTGAGCTTCTGAAGAAGACTTCCTCATTGGTCATGGAGGTATATAACTTGTTCTTCGTTTTGTAACTTGGTTCATTATTTATTACCATTTTATGTACTAACAAGTCCTTTATGTGCAGCATCTTTACGGGGTTCAGGCCTACAATAATGTTGTGGAGTCTCATGTCAAGGAAATGGCCAACATGAAGGCCCAGATCAAGCAAAACAATGAGCACCGGGTTGCTCTGGTCAAATAGGCAGATAGCCTTCGCCAGAGCGTCTTCGAACAAAAAAACCTACTGGAGATCGGCGAAGTAGAGAAGAGGGCTCTAACTGCCGAAAAGCTAGCCTTGGCTGCTGAGCTTGAAGAGGTCAAGGCAGCCTACCAGAAGATGGATGCTGAAAAAACGGAGTCAGATAACCTTCTGGCTCTTGAGCAGTCCAAGGTTGAGGTGTGCCGCTTGGGGGGTTTGGACATACACAGACGGTACACCATTATCTGTGATATCTGAACGGTCAGAGCCTAGAGGAAAAGGCACGAAATGGAGCACATTCCTTTGGCAGAACGGGAGTTCAAGACTGTTGAGGAATTCGATGCCTTCATGGGAGTGTCCCTTCCTTACAAAACCCCTCCTACTTCTGAAAATTAGAAGTGGTTTGCTGCCATCCTAAAGGGAGAAGACTACCATCCTCTCGAGTAGAATAGGTTTTATTTCAAGTCTATCTGTACTTACCCTTTTCAGAATGGTGTTTTTGTAATTTCTTTCCTTTATTTAATGAAAAAGAATTTTTCCCATCTCAGTGCTTACTTTGATTTTTCTGCAATGTATAGTCTTCGGGCATATGGCCTCTGGTATTTGTTTCTTGTCTTCTGGCTAGCTCATATATTATGTTTGAACTTCAGCACTTATAAATGTTTTTTAAAATAATGGAACCTTCGGGCATATGGCCCCCGAGGCTTGTCTTTGTCCTTTGGTTAGATCAAATCAGGTTTGAACTCAACACTTAGGAAATTTTTAATTTTTAAAAATTGAGCCTTCGGGCATATGGCCCCTAAGGCTTGCCTTTGTCCTCTGGTTAGTTCAAATCAGGTTTGAACTTAACACTTAGGAAATTTTTAATTTTAAAAATTGAGCCTTCGAGCATATGGCCCCTGAGGCTTTCCTTTGTCCTCTGGTTAGTTCAAATCAGGTTTGAACTTAACACTTGGGAAAATTTTAATTTAAAATTGAGCCTTCGAGCATATGGCCCCTGAGGCTTGTCTTTGTCCTTTGGTTAGTTCAAATCAGGTTTGAACTCAACACTTAGGAAAATTTTAATTTTTAAAAATTGAGCCTTCGGACATATGGCCCCTGAGGCTTGCCTTTGTCCTTTGGTTAGTTCAAATCATGTTTGAACTTAACACTTAGGAAAATTTTAATTTAGAATTGAGCCTTCGGGCATATGGCCCCTGAGGCTTGTCTTTGTCCTCTAGTTAGTTGAAATCAGGTTTGAACTCAACACTTAGGAAAATTTTAATTTTAAAAATTGGAGCACTTGTATAAAATAGAATGTATTTTTATTGAAATGAACTTCAGAATCATGAAGTAGAGGTACCGAACATTGGGCACAGATGCTTTATTATAATCAGTAAAATGTGTCATAAGTGAGACACATCTTTATTGCTCTAACAAAAAGAGACTACCTAAGGATAATACCTCTTCAGCCGATAAGCATTATGAGAGTTGCGCTCGATGTGGCCTGTCTCATTCTTCCGCACCCGATAAGCTTCGCGTCCGATGACCTCAATAATTGTGTAAGGTCCTTCATATGTCTCTCGTAATTTGCCTACAATCCTAAAAAAATTTCTGAGTACCATATCCTTTACCTGGAATTCTCTTCTCTTTACTTTTTGATTGAACCGTGCCCAAACTTATTGCTGATAGGTAGTCAGCCTTATCCCGACAACTTTCCTTCTTTCCTCTAGTAGGTCCAAACCATGGGCTAGGTGCTGATTATTTGGACCTTCCTCCCAAGCTTGGCTTCTTAAAGTTGGCACTCTCAATTCAGTCGGGATAATAGCTTCAGCTCCATAAGCCATGGCGAAAGGGGTCTCTCCCGTTGGTTGCCTTGGAGTAGTCCGATAGGACCATAACACCTCGGGAAACTTTTCCAACCAGGATCCTTTTGCCTCTTCAAGATTTTTCACGAGTGTATAAAAAATGGTTCTGTTTGTCCTTTCAGCCAACCCATTTCCCTGTGGATAGCCAACGGAAGAAGTGTTCTGATTGATCCCATGCTTTGCCAGGAATGCTTGAACTTTCCTGTTATCCAAATTAGTGCCATTATCCATCATTATAGTTCTGGGTAGACTGAATCTGCAAATGATGTGACTCCAGATGAACTTTATAACATGACTACTCTTGATGGTAGAGTATGCCTCGGCTTCCACCCATTTGGTAAAGTAATCTATAGCCAGAAGAACATGGGTGGTAGATCGTATAACTTGCGAGAGAGGACCCACAATATCCATACCCCATCGGACGAATGGGTGTGGAATAATTGTTGGGTTCAGTAACTCCAGAGGTGGATGAATGACATTTCCATGAAATTGGCACTTTTTACAGCGTCGGGTGTAGTCCTCAGCGTCCCTTGACAGATAGGGCCGGAAGTACCCCTGGGTGAGAACTTTATGGGCCAAGGACCTCCCTCCTGAATGATTGCCTCATGATCTTGCTTTAATTTCTTCCATGACCGCAGAGGCTTCGAAAGGCGTAAGACATCTCAAATATGGCCCGGAAAAGGACTTGCGGTATAGTTGGCCGTTGTATAGAGCATATCTAACTGCCTTCATTCTTATCTTTCGGGCCTCAGGTTTCGACTGAGGTACTGCACTGGTCCTCAAATAATTTGCTATAGGGTCTATCCAGCTTGGCTCCCATGGAATGATCATCACGTCTTTGGGGGGCTCCAAGCTTGATCGGACGATGAATTCTATTAGTACAGTTCGAGTCATAGTTTCCCCTGCTGCAGAGGCCTGGTTAGACAGATGATCTACTATGATATTATCCCCTTTGGGGATCTGTTCAAAGGTCAACTGCTGGAATTCCTCGGCCTCTTTCATCACCAAATTCCTATACGCTTTCGTTTTGGGCTATTGGGTTTCATATTCCCCATTCAGCTGCCGTACTACCAACTGGGAATCACTTCGTATCTCTGCTTTCTGTACTTGGAGGCTTCGGGCTAACCAAATTCCTGCAAGAAGGACCTCATACTTGGCTTCGTTCTTTGAGGCAGGAAACTCCAATCAGACGGACTGCTGAATTTTAGTGCCATCTGGTGTCACAAGTTCTACACCAATCCCTGCTCCATTGACATTTGATGATCCGTGCACGAACACAACCCATAAGCCAGGCTCATTTTCTTCTAAGGAGTCTGTAGTTTTTGTTTCCAATAGAAAGTCAGCTACCGCTTGTCCTTTGATAGCAGTTCGGGGGACATAAGTTATGTCAAAAATCACGAGTTCTATTACCCATTTAGATACTCTCCTTGATAATTGAGGCTTCTCCATTATGGATCTGATCAGGGTTGCAGTTGGCACTACGATCGGGTGTGTTTCGAAATAATGCCGAAGACGTCTCTTTGCATTGATCAATGATAGTACCAGCTTCTCCTGCCTCGAATAACAGGTTTCTGCATCAGCAAAGGCTTTCCTGGTGTAGAAGACTGGTATTTGGTACCCCTTGCCCAACTTGACCAGAGCGGCGCTGGTAGATGTCGCAGATATGTCTAGATATAGGTGTAACAGCTCATCGGCTACTGAGGTTGCTAGTATAGGAGGTTTCGCCATCTAGCTTTTGAGTTTTCTCAGGGCTTCTGATTGCTCCGGCCCCCAGACCTCTCATTTTGCTGCCCTTATAGCTTGAAAAAATGGCATGCACTGATCGGTTAAGCGAGAGATGAAATGGCTGAGGGCCACTACTCTTCTAGTTATCACCTGGATCTCATTCCGAGACTTTGGCTCTATTAACTCCATGAGAGCTTTGACTTGTATAGGACTAGCTGTATTCCCATCCGATCAACTATGTGTCCCAAGAACTGGCCCGAAGCCACTCCGAATGAACATTTGGATGGGTTGAGCTTCATATTGTATTTTCTGAGGGTATCGAACACCTGTTGCAGATCGGTTAGGTGATCACTTTTTGCTTTGCTTTTGACCACCGTGTCATCAATGTAGGCTTCTATGGTAGATCCCATCATGCCCTAGAAAACTTTGTTGACCAACCTCTGAAAGGTTGCACCTACATTCTTTAGTCTGAATGGCATAACTGTGTAACAATATGTATTTGATTCAGTGATGAAGGCAGTCCTTTCCTCGTCATCTGGGTTCATTCGTATCTGGTTGTACCCAGAGTACGCATCGAGAAAACTCAATCGTTCGAATCCTGCGATGACATCTACCATCTGATCGATCTTTGGTAAGGGGAAACAGTCCTTTGGGAATGCTCTGTTTAGGTTGGTGAAGTCCATGCACACCCTCTATTTCCCATTCTTCTTCTGAACCATGACAACGTTAGCCAGTTAGGAAGGATTTTGTACCTCTTTAATAAATCTTGCTTGGAGAAGCCGATCAACTTCCTCAGCTATGATCTGGTTTCTATGAGCCCCCATCCGCCTTTGCTTCTATGTAACAGGTTTTGTGTTAGGATCCACGTTGAAGGAATGTTATGCTATTGACGGATCAATGCTAGTCATATCTATATGGCCCCAGGCAAATACATCGGCGTTGATGCACAATAGGTTCTCCATTTCTTCCTTCTCTTGAGCACTGAGGCCAGAACTGATATAAGTCAACCTTTCAGGGTGATCAGGGTAGATCCAAACTTCAAGCAAAGGTTCAGCTGCTTTGATGACCCTGCACCCTCTTCCTGTAATTGCTATTGATCACCGGGTACCGCTTTGGATCGTGATTCCCGTTCCGGCTCAGCCCTTTTCCTTAGTCCTTTTATGGTGACAGTGTAACATTCCTTAGCTGTTACCTGATCACTCCTGATGTCAATCACATCAACTCCGTTCGGGTCAATGCACTGCATGACTTGATGCATGGTTGAAGGGACTCCCTGAATCCGATGGATCCAACCCCTTCCCATAAGGAGATTATAGGAAGGTTTGACATCCACCACCACAAAAGTTTCTCTGAGCGTGCGCCTTGCTGTTGTAACTGGTAGTTGGATAACCAAGGGATCGTCATGTGGTGTTTGAATACTCCGCATATCCGTAGAAGTGAAAGTTATTCGGGCGTCCTCTTTCGGGCTTTTGAACTTGCTGACTTCCCCAACCCTTCGCAATTTCTGGGCTTGACACATTTGGGATCTCTGGGCTTCTTCTACTTCTGATGGACTTGGTCCTCCATAAACCATGTGAATGACCCTTACGGGCTGTCCCATTGCCCCCTTGGTGGGTGTATGCGACGTTTGGTTTGATCGAGTTCCCTCCTTGGCGAAGTACTCGATTAGTTCTCCTTTCGCTATCATGGCTTCCACATGTCTCCTAAGGCTTCTACACTTGTTGGCGTGATGCCCGTACTCACCATGGAAGGCGTAGTGTCTTGACATATCCCTCTGGTCCATCGGTTGTCTAATGGGTGGTGGTGATCGGAAGATTCCTTTACCCTTGGTTTCTGGATATATCTTGGCTAGGGTAACCTTCAACGGGGTAACTTTGTATTCAAACCTCTGGCATTTCTCTGGGACTGGGGAGGGTGCAGGAGGAGCGCTCGGTCGCTTTCGATCTGGTGCCCGATCCTTTACCTAGAAGGTTCAGTTACCCTTTCCTTTACGCTTGCAAACGTTGTCCTTCTCTGGCGTATGGCCAACTCCTCTTCTATTCGAAGATGCCCTTGTGCCTTGGAATTGAGTTTTCCGATGTCTGCTGGTGGCCTTTTGGCCAAGGACTGATGGAACTTGGTTCCAAGGATCAGGGTCATGCTGAAGGCCTCGACCGCTAAATGCTTATCACAATTATCAATTGAGGACATCTCGACATTGAATCGTGAGACAAAGCTTTTCAGGGGTTCAACTTTTTCCTGGATCATGGTGAATAGATTGGAGATGGTCTTCTTTTGTCTTTTATTGTCGAAGTACTGGGCAATGAATAATTCACAGAGTCTGAGCCAGCTTCCAATGGATCGGGGTGGTTGCTTTCTAAACCAGAGCAGGGCTGCTTCGGTTAGGCTGGTGGGGAAGACTTTGCAGTATCGGAGAGTCGAGGGGAGCTTACTACTTTCCCAGTACCATTATATATTTGATGTTGGATGTGTACCTTGTATTTAGGAAAATGACTAAAGCATTAATAATTGAGGCCATCAAAAAATCGTACTATGATTTGATGAATAAATTGCCATGTCCTATCTGGGACCGTTCCAGGGAAAGAGAATTAGTTAGTATCAGTGTTTGTTTACATTATTTTTTCCCAATGTTTGTTAAATTGTTTGGATCAATATTGGTTAGTTGATGTTTGTTTCCACATTTGTAACCTAAGCTTTTTGACTCGTCTACCTTTGTCAGATTTTCTTCCCAGCCTGTTTGAATCATCATTGGTTTTTGTTGGTCGTGAACCGAAAATTACAAAAGGTGGACTATCTTTGCTCTCTCAAAGGTAGTGAATATAAGAAATACGCCAAGTTTGTGGTATGGCCATTTATTATCTGATAAAACATAACATTACTTATTTGTTATTGGCTAGTCATAATATGGTATCCTTTTGTGGCTGCGCAGAAGCAGTTTGTAGAAATTTGGACCGGAGAAAGTTTAGGAAACTACATGGTGAACATTGCTAAAGATATTCCTCATCAATCCGATATGTAAGCCCATGACTGAAACATTACATGCCATGTATCAGTGTTTCTTATGTGTACTTTGTGTAATTTATTTGGCCCAAAACGTTAATAAATCTGACAGTAGGGGGTCCGAGTGGGAATAATGAATATTGAGGGGGTTTGTGTGGGATTATGGTATCTTTGAGGGGGTGTCAGTAGTATTTACCCAATAAATTATATACATTCTAAAACTTTAAAATATTTTTATAAATATCATAAATCTTTTCAATATCAATTGCTTGGTTTCATTTGCAAACATGTTAATTTTTATATTACCCCATCATCTTGAAGGAAGTTTTTTTTTTATATGACTTAAGACCAACATTGTCTTTTATATAAATGTCCAAATTATATTTAATTATCAAAAAGTCTAAAAAGCATGTGAAAGGTAACATGTTTTAGAAAATGGGAGATTCCAATTATTAACTTATAGTGGGTTGCCTATGACTATGAGATGTTATAACCATGAAAAACAACTTATACTATATTTAAGGTGCATGCACATTCAATTAGGCCATGTTTGGTAGGCGGTCTTTCTGGTCAGGTCATGTCCGGTCCGGTCTGATCTAATCTGATCTGGAAAAGTTTATTTGGTAAGCGGTCTAGTCTTACTATTTATTTATTATTTATTATAATATTTATTTATGTATTTATTTATTATTTCTTCACTTTATAATATATTTTATTATTTATATTATTAAATTATTATTTATTAATTTATAAATATATTATATTTATTTATTATTATTTCATTATTTAATTCATTTTATTTATAAATTATTTATTCATTTTTAATTATTTAAAAATATATTTTATTAAATTAATATTAATTTATTATTATTATACTCATTTTTTATTATTATTATGAAGTATTTATTCATTATTATATTTACTTATTATTTATTATTATATTTATTTATTATTATATCTATTTATTATTTTTTATTATATTTATTTATTATTATTATTTATTTCATTTTGTTTATTATTTATTATTTTTATTATATTTTTAATTATGTTTTATGATTTTATGATTTTTTCATTTATTTATTATTATTATATTCATTTATTTATTATTATTAGGTATTATTTATTTCATTTTGTTTATTATTTATTATTTATATTTTATTTTTAAAATATGTTTTATTTAATTTATTATTATTATTATTAATTTATTATTATTATTTATTCATTTTTAATTATTTATAAATATATTTTATTAATAAGACCAGACCGGACCACCAGGAACCACCTTTTTTTTGTCTGAAATGAGGCCATTTTGGTCTGATTTGGTCTTACTTGGTCTAACCAAAAATTTGGGACCAATGCTACCAAACACGATCTGGTCCCATAAAACACAAGACCAGACCAGATCACCTAGGACCAGACCACCAACCAAACAGGGCATTAACCAAATAAACAATAACATAAGAAATAGGAGAGACAGATAGAGATTTCATTGAAGGAAGAGAGATTTGAGGGCCACTCAGGCATGAACTTGTCCAAAGGGAAGCAGTGGAGTCTGAGAAAGTCTCTACAATTGTGAACCTTTTCCTTATTTACATTATGTTGACACCCCAACATGGCAGTGGACCCAAAGAAGATTTTGAGAGTAACATTGGTCCTATGAATGAGGATTGGGCTAACGCATTGAGCTAAATTGGTTAAAGAGGGGTTCACATCTTTGAAGAAGATTTTGCTTGAGTATTTAGTGGATGGATAATGGCTAATTCGTCTAATTGAATTTATGCCGAATTTATCACTATGAGATTAAGTGGAAAGTGGTTTGATGTTTATCCATAGTAAAAGAGTATTTGTTAAAGAAAATTAAGAAATAATGCAAAGGCTTCGAGAATAAATCCAAAAGGGGTGTTTCAAAGATATGCTACAAAAGGATTAGACCACAAAGGAGTTTGGTTCCAGTAGATTTAGATTACATTTTTTAAATTCAAGTTGTATTCTTTTAAATTTCAAGTTATTAGATAGGTTCGTTTATTTTCTACAAATTCTTAAGAAGTTTGTTATTCCCATTGTTTTTATAAATAATGACATTTATGTAACTGTGCAAGAAGTCCAACACTAATCAAGCAAATCAAATTACATTATCATCTCAATTATTTGTTATTTCAGTTTCGTTATTCAATTTATGTTTCAAGTCTTTTATTTCAATCCTCTATCATTTCAATTCAAGTATTTCTTTCAAAGTCTTTACTTTAATTCAGTTTGTTATTTCAGTTCCTCAGTTCCTCAGCTTTCAGTTTTTTTCAATTCAGCCTTCAAATCTCTTTTTTAATTTCAAGTTCTTCATTTACTCTACATTCATCACTTTCATTCAAACATGTCGATTGTTTGTGTGAAATATGTGTTCTTCAATGTTACATTCGTAACCGTTTAAAGTCCTCTTTATTGAGACATAGAAAAGAACCCAAAGTGAAAGTTTGTTGTTCTCCCTTCCACGTAACTGCTTGAGAAGTCAAAGCCGAAAGGAGACTTTCGTTTTGTAGACATTCATCTTTGTATGGACGTGGTAGATGTGCTCCGTTGGATCTTTGGTGTCGTCGAACAGGGTGAACTTCGGTAGTCTGAACCTCTTCGGGTAGGGCACATTAGTGATCGTCATGGTGAATGGAGTCTGCACGGCGTCGATGGATGCCTTGGAGGCCAGATCGATAGGGGTATGCACCTTCAGTTTCTTCAGCACCTCCTTTTGGAATCTAGTCATAGCCTCCTCCAACTTCCTCATGGTCAGAATCTCCTCGGGATTGCGCCCCCAAGCACCTATAGGGATGATTCCGCGTGTTCCTCCCGATCGTTGTTGGATTTTACTTGGTGGTTGTCCCTCTCTGACCGATGGCCTATGGACTGCTCCTACTGGCTTGACTGTTCATTATTCTGGACCTCTTTAGGGTTCTGAAGTTGGGCCAGTTTTACAACTAGTCCAGCGTTCTGCCTCTCCAATTCGGCGGTCCTCTCCTCCAGGGCTTGCCTAATCGGATCCTCTGCCTGCTGGCCTCCATTCGGAGGTAAGTCAGTTTGGTGTGAACGGGTGATCACTGCCATTGATGGTACGAATCTCAGCTTTTTCGTAGAGAATGGGAAGCTTATTGAAAAAGATTTCAATAATGGTCTTTCTCAAAGACGGCGCCAATTGTGTAGATGCAGAAAAATACACAATAATAATTGGGTTTTAAAATTGGATCCTTTATTCAATCTTTAGCCTTGTATTTATACACAATTCTAGTAAATGGGTCAAGCCCATTTACCCAATTTTATCAATCCCTTAAATCAGGGGATTTGATAAACTTTATTCCCTTTTTGGACACTATATTCCATAAGTAGGATAACTCCCTGACTTATGGATCACTCATCCTCTAGAGAATTCTATGGGCCAATTTATTTCTTCGGCCCATTCGTCTTCGTCCCATCTGTCTTCGGCCCATCAGTCATCGGCCCATCAGTCCTGTGGCCCATCCTAGTTGGGCCATGTATTATTTTGACTATTACAACTACCAAGTTCCTAATCAATACCAACTCTTCTGAAGTTGTGAGTTTATTTGTTATTGGTTTTTCCAAATTTTTTTCTTTAGATCTCTATGATTGCTTGATGTAGATAGGATTTCCCTATATGTGGGTCAGTGGGTGTAAATGTTTGTGGTTTACTTGAATGTTTGATCATGCAAGGGTTATATCTAAAGCCAATGTGCCATGGTCAAGAAACCTAGTCTCAAATTAATTTGTTATAAAGACTTTTATTATCCTCTTTTATCATCTAGATTTATGTTAATTTATGTACAGAATTTCGCTAATTCAAACGAGTTAAAATTGCCATTTCTACCTACGCACATATTGGGAGGGTGGGAACAACTATTAGTAAGCTGCAAATTCCACAGACACGTATGGTATGTGTAGAGGGCCTAGGGGCCCAAAATTAAGGCCTAGTAATAAGAGCACTCAACTTATATGTGTAGAAGTGAAGTGTTATCACCCCTCTCCAGTTAGAAAGTACCTTCACGAGATAGGAGCGGGCTATTGAAGAAATCGAATCAAAGAATCCACAACAAAACATAACAAAAGAAGTAAAAATATGCAATGGACTATCAAAAAAAGGACGAACTGTCTTAAATAAAGAAAAACCTTATGATAAAAAAAAAAGTTTCACCGTTCTACATCGAAACATAGAGGGCCTGCTTATTCTACTTCTACAATTTACTACTACTACTCATTAAGAATAAGAACGCCACACAGAGCTTTTAACATTCGCTATGCTACGCGGCTCTATTCATTCCAACATGCAATACACACGGAGAATCAAAGGATGGACCCAAATCCTCTTCTTGATTCAAGGAAGAAGATCACCCCAGGAAAGGAATACCCAATTTGACAAATTAGGATATAAATCAATCATGTCAAATCTTGATCTCATCTTGTAAATGGGCCTAAGGACCATAACTTCGTGTATAAATGTATTAATAAAATCCATTTGATCATATAGTATCATCAGGTAATTAAGTCATATATAACTAATAAGTGCATCACTTCTTCGAGTGCATATCCCATGTGGGCTTCTCCACTCTCATGACCCATGAACTGTGGGTCAAGTACCATGAGCTTCAGATCACTCTTTCTTCAACCCATGTAGACCCATTTTCACTATTATAAATATATAACCACATTTTAGGACTTGCGTAAACAATTTTTTTATGCATCTAGTTATGTTCATAATTTGCCTCGGATACTAACTTACTTAATGGTCCGACTAATTTGACCTACGTCCATCAGAGCAGTCTTTGTATTTTATTTATCAATAAATTAGGGTTACAATGATATATATATACACCTAATTCATATGTACTGGTAAAATACCAAAATCACCCTCCACGGGCATTCGGCCCGGCCCCTTTGGACCCAGGGCCTGTTCCTTCCTGAATTATGAGTCATAACCCAACAATATGTATTTATATTTGTATATTTATGTGTGTTGTTACATATGTATATATATTTATATATATATAGGTGGATGTATATATATGTCTATATCAATGTATATTTGTGGTTGTGAAAAGTTAGTTGTTAGATAGAGAGTGGTATATTTGTAATTGTGAAAAGTTAGTTGTTAGAGAGAGAGTATTTAATGGGTTAAGGATTTGGAAAAGATTTGGTATTAGTATAGAAGATGTAACAATAGTGGAAATTATTCACACTTGTATTATTGATGTATAAGGTCTATATAGAGATTATAATGAATAATTACATGGAAAGAATATAAAATATATACATAAGAATATTCTAGAATTAATTTAAAATTCAAATTCAAAACTGATTTGATGAGCAGACTCGGTGGAGAAGATATTTCCTTACCAAACATCGTTATCCAATATTGGAGAGAATAAATCAATCATTGGGATACTGATCTTCTTTCCTAATATTCCTTCGCAAGAAGGTGGTTCCATCAGAAATGCCATTCTTAGATCGCAACGAAATAAAACTTGACTTGGCCAATGGCTTGGTTAGGGCGTCGGTGAGTTGATTGAGAGTGGATATATGAGAGACTTGTAAGGACCCATTGGTGACTTTATCTCGGATAAAGTGGTAATCTAGTGCAATGTGCTTCATCCGGAAATGAAACATTGGATTGACACATACATAGGTGGCACCAAGATTATCACATAGTAAACGAGGAGGCTGACTAAGAGAGATGACGAGTTCTGTGAGTAGGTTAGTGATCTAAGAGAGTTCAAGAATAGTTGATGCGACATAACGATATTCAACCTCTGTGGAGGAATGAGCGATAGTGCGTTGTTTCTTAGAGCACCATGAGATAGGATTGGAGCCAAGGAATATAACATAAGCAAAAATCGAAATAAAATCATCACGATTACCCGCCCAATCGGCATCAGAATAGGCAGTAAGGTGAAGTGACTGCGAGCGCCGAAGAAATAACCCATATGAGATGGTGTGTTTGAGATACCGAAAAAGTCGTTTGGCGACAATCCAATGAGATTGTGTGGGAGCATGCATAAATTGTGATAATTTGTTGACAAAGTAGGCAATATCAGGTCGAGAGAAGGAAAGTTACTGCATGGCGCAAATGAGACTACGATATAGCGTAGGATCAGTTGCAGGCGTACCATCAGAGAGAGCTAAGCGAGTGGTGGTACTAATCGGTGTGGTGGTCTCCTTCATGCCTTCCACTTGGAACCGTTCAAGAAGGTCATGAATGTACTTGTGCTGAGAGAGGAAGAGACTTTGACTTATGGGAATAACTTCAACGCTGAGAAAAAAATTAAGATAACCAAGATCCTTTATTGAAAAGCGGTGGGAGAGAGCATTAATAATTTTCTGAATGAATGGTGAGGAATTGCCTCTAAGTAGCAAATCATCAACATAAACCAAGAGATAAGTTGTCAGTGATCCATTAGTAAAAATAAATAATGAGGTATCGGATTTTGAGTTAATAAATCCGAGGGAAATGATGAATGACTTGAGTTCTTTAAATCAAGCGCGAGGTGCTTGTTTTAAACCATAGAGAGATCGGTGAAGATGACAAACATGATTGGGCCAAGAGTGATCAATGAAGTATAGTGGTTGTGACATATAAACTTCTTCAGAAAGATGCCCATGGGGGAATGCATTGTTGACATCTAACTGATGTATGGGTCGTCCGTTTGTTAAAGCAAGGATAAGAAAAATTTAGATAGTTGTAGGTTTAATTATTGGGCTAAAAGTCTCATGGTAGTCAATACCAGGGCATTGATGAAACCCCTTAGCGGTTAGGCGAGCCTTGAAGCGATCCACACTACCATCGGGTTTTCTCTTCACACGAAACACCCACTTATACCCAACGACATTATGATGGTGTTGGAGAGTAACTAGCTCCCAAGTACCATTTTGAATAAGAGCATTGAGCTCTTCACTCATGACATCTCTCCATTTAGGGTCTTTGATGGCTTGAGAGACAGAGGTGGGTTCAATGATTGGTAGGAGAGGGTGTTTGGTAATGGTGTAGGAAAATTTGTTGAGAGGTTTAAAGATGTTATTTTTTTATTTGGTGGTCATGGTATGGGTGTTGGTAGGATCAATGACGTGAGGTAAAAAGGAGGGGATAGAAGAATCAATCTCGGGAGGTAACTCTCTTGAGGCTAAAATTGAAGAAGAAACATCAGTAGACTGTACTAAGTTAGGGTTAACAGCTAAAGGACTTCCGCTAGCATGTGTTGTGTCATGGTCGAAGTGGGTGAGAGGAGATTCATTGGTCCTAGACATGGGTGACTGAAATGGAAAAGGCAATTCAAGGCCAGAGAGTGTGACTTGTGCATGAGATTGGGGTTGGTTATGCATAGATTGGACATGGGTATCACCAGTTGTGGATGAAATGTGAGGAATAGTTTGGGAAATTGGAATTTCAATGTGTAAACTTTGAAGGGAGGAAAATGGGTCAGACCATTCTGAGAGACTATGACTATTAATTTTATCATGAGCAGTTAATGAAGATAAAGATGGGAATTGATCTTCAATAAATTGTACATGTCTGGAAAAATAAAATTTGTAATCAAGGAGTTCAAAACAGATATAGGAATTATAAGTATTTGAATAACCCAAGAAAACACATGGTTTTGACCGTTGCTCTAGTTTATGTTTGGTGTAGGGACGAAGCCAAGGATAACAAAGACACCTAAAAACCCTTAATTTTGAATAATTTGGAGAATTATGAAATAAGCATTCAAAAGGTGAATTATTATCAAGAATGGGTGTAGGAAGGCGATTTATGAAGTAAACGGAGGTAGCAAAAGCGTAGGCCCATAGAGAGAATCGAAGAGATGCTCGATGAAGAAGAGTAAGACCAAATTCTACAATGTATCAGTGGCGACGTTTAACGGATGCAACATGTTGTGGTGTATAAGGTGGAGAAATAAGATGTTGGATTCCATGATTTTCAAACATCGTTTTCAAACCTTGATATTATTTTCCTCCATCAGAGTAAATGGTATTAATAGTGGTCTGGAAATATTTTTCAACCATGTTTTTGAATTTTGAAAATATGAAAAAAATATCTCATTTATGACCTATTGAAAACAACCAAATGTATTTTGTAAAATGGTCTACAAAAATAACATAATAAGAAAGACCATTTATTGAATGAATAAGGGAAGATCCCCATACATCGGTATAAACCAAATCAAGAGTTCTACGACTCTTCAAACTAGAATTTCCAAAGGGTAACTTGTGACTTTTGTTACATTGACAAGAATCACAAAAGGAGAAATTTGATTGACTCGATTGCACAGGGAGTTTATTGACTGACACGACACGACTAAGAACTTTGGATGATGGGTGCCCAAGGTGATCACGCCACCGATTAAGAGTGGTCTTGACACTGACACATGCTTGCTTTGTTACCGTTGGAGTCTCCCTTATGCTTGGCCATTCATAGACATTATTTTTGCTCCGTCCTGGGGTGAGAGGTGCCCCCGTGACTAGATCCTTCACACAAAAAGAAGACGGATAAAATTTAATAGAGGTATTATTTGTTCTACAAAATTAAGATACAAAAATTAAATTATGTTGCATAGTAGGAGCACATAATACATTAGAAAGAGAAAAGGAACTAGAAGGAGTGGAAATGGTGGAATTGCCAGTGTGTGTGATATTTAAACCTGTACTGTCACCGATAATAATATCTTTGGGTCCTTCATAAGGTTGATGAATGGAGAGATTGCTCAGGACTGATGTGACATAGTGATAGGCTCCGGTGTCAAGTAACCAATTTGGATTGGTGTTGCGATTGTTGTTAGTGTGGTAGGATTGGCCTTGGGACTAACATGCAATCCCATTAGTCGTTTTGCAGCATAGCATTCACGTGTTGTATGGCCTTTTTTATCGCATAATTGACAACATTACAGGCGGATTCTTTCCAAAATTGTGGCTGGAATTATTGCCTTGATTTCTTTGATTACCATTGTTGAAGCGTTGACCACCTGGGTTCCCATAATTCTGATAATTTTTCTTTCCTTGTTGAAACTGATTACCATTTTTGAAATTATTGTTGTAACGTGCGGCATTAATAGTGATACCACCAGTTGAGCGATTTTGTTCCTGCTTCAGAAAAGACTCATACTCCACGAGTTTGTCTTGGAGTTCCTCAAAACTGATGACAGAATCTCGTGCCCGCACTGCATCAGAGATTTCCTTATACTCGGGACCAAACCCATTTAAGGCATGAAGAATGAGATGATGGTTTGGGACAGGAGAGCTGATAAGAGAAAGATCATCCGCCACACCACGTATAGTACTAAGATAATCTGCCATCGATTGGTTTCCTCGGTTTGTTCTTGCTAACTGTCCCATCAATCCCATGATACGTGAGGATGAAGCATTTGCATAGCTCTTGTTGAGGCGATCCCATGCTTCGGTAGAGGTTTTAGCAGAGCTGACCACATGTATAACCTTGTCTTAAAATGAAGACATTTTCCCATGGAAGATGAGTTTTTCTTGTCATTGCCAAAGAACAAACTCAGGATTTGGAATTTGTTTCCCTTTAACTATTATTGTTGTAGGAGAACTGTCACACCCCAAATTTCCAAAGACTCCCTAACCGGGACATCTGACGAATTCGGGGTCATGATCCATGAAATGAGCGACAAACTAAAAATATCAATACCATAAACCGAATGGAATATTATTAACAATAATAATTCCATACACAACAAAGCAGAAGCTACACCAAATGATACACAAGGCACATCGAGATGCCGAAAGAATACATCTCTACAAAGATGCAATGATACCAAATACAAGGAAGGGATATGCAAATAGACTGGCTCCCAAGCAGTACAACAACAGTCCCAATTTCAAGGGACAAGTAAAGGAAACTAAAATGGAACAATACTATGTACATAGTCCCAAAACCCGCAACAACATCCGTGCCACGAGCCGCCTGCAAGAAAATTGGATACCTAGTCGAAACATCACCTGCAAACTGGTGTAAACCACCAGGACAAACCAACGCTGGGGTGAGCTCATTGAGCCCCGTAGGAAAAAGTATCCTAACCGTCACATCCTCCGACTGTCCAAGTCAAGTGAAAACCAACCCGTGTACATGCATCGACCTTAGGTCAGTCAAATGTCCCACATAGCACTCACGCCAATACGAGACCCCGGAAACACATTCCCCTAGTCCCCTACCATGCATCAACAAATAGGGCAACTAGCACATAGTGAAACCATAGCACAACAATGTATAATAACTCACACCTATATATATATATATATGCACGTATATATATAGAGATACACAAACAATACAATTCACGTAGTATAGACCACCTCATAGATTACTACGACTCATACCCGCCAGTCCCACACTGACAATCAACACAACATCTATCACCAAAATACGGGAGCAACACTCATATTCATAACACTCCAGGAAGGAGAATACTCACACTTCTTAGGCCACGAGCATACCGAGCTCTAAAAGCTCAAATCAGTATCAACACATACTATCAATCACCTCACATGTCACTACCGATATTCCTAAATCCAACATAGGGGTAAAACAATCACTTCAACCTAAGAAAAGTCACAAAGGTTGCCGAACACCAAAAGGAAGTGAAAGGGATTGAATAACCCATCACACCAACCAATCAAAGGTGACATGTTTACCCAAGGGTAAAATAGTCATTTCAAGTACAAATAAATGATTTTAAATTTTATATCAAATATTTGGACATATAAAGGCTCTAGAAACAAACGGTACCTAAATCAAAGCCACGAGATGAGAGATGCATTTTTGAAAACGGTATCAGACAACGCCGATAAAAACGGAAAGCTAAAGTACCCCACTTTCACCAATGGTAAAACAGTCATTTAAAATTCAAATAAATAATTTCAAGTTTCAAATACAAATTTTGTACCTAGCACAAGCCATAGGAACAAACGGGACATCAATCAAAGGTCCGAGGAGGAAAATACGGAAGTCCGAAAATCAAACATCGCCACTAGTGCGAAGTGGGATCGATCCCAAACAACTGGGATCGATCCCAAGTGAACTTCAAAATAAAAAACCAGAGACCACTGGTGTGTTCGATCCCAAAAGGCTAGGATCGATCCTAGGTCTGGAATTTTAAAAAAAAAACAAGTTTCTTTAAAAATCCACAAAAATTATCCGCCTTGCTCTTGGTCTCCGTCCTGTACACCACCGACTTTCTGGTGGGCATCAGGTGTGTATAAAATATGTGGTTAAAAATGACACCTTAACGACACTTTAGGTTTTACCCTTCTGCAAGCGCATAGATCAATTGTATATAGTTTTGCTTGAGTAGGGGAATATCGATCCCACAGAGACGAGGATTGTTCACTTCAATAGTTTAAAAACACTGAATTATATTTTTCCAAAAATAGTTTAGTTTTGTGAATTATCTAATAATGAAAATAAAATATAAAACAATAATAAATAATGGTTGTGATTCAGAGAGAGAAAACTAGGGTTTCCTCACTCCACCACTAACCACGTAATATAGTCCAAATTATATTTCAATTGTATGAGGGCGATCCATTGACTGTGAATCAGGTCGCACCGTGCCAGCAGTTTGACCCCAAAAATGATTACTCTCAACCGGATCGCGACAACCCATCTCAAGAATTAACTGATTAGGGCATGTCAACTACTAACAGAAAAGTAAATTAAAGCATGAAAATAAACTAAAGCATATCTATATCAGTTTCTCAGGGCATGGCCTGTGTCAACCTAGATTTGAGTTTTATGAACACCATTGTGTAGAAATCACAGATTAAGCATCCGAGTTACAGCCCATAGTGAATAATTGTGATTGAGTAAGATAAATATATTCGAAAAGTCTAAGACAAGAATCAATTCTTATATAAAAACTTGTATCATGAATAAAAATGGTCTTTCATCTAACACAATCATCATAGTATAGTCACAGTTTCCCCTCTCTACAATTGAAAATAAAACTAGAACTACATTACTTGACTAGTGTTTTGCGAGAAAACCCTAGAACCAGGACCATCCTTCCAAAAACAATACAAAACTTCTCTAAACATAACCCTCTCATATTTATAGACAAGTGAGGGAAACCCTAATGGTTACTCTTTTCTGTAATTTCATAATATATGAATAATCTCTATAAAATCTCATGTAAATATGTGTATAAGCCTGTATGTAGAGGTCTGGAATCACCGATCACTTACAATATCGAAGTAGGGATAAAACTGCAAAATTCTGAAACAACTTCAGCATGTAAAGGGATCATGTCACCACAAGGTGGGACCTACGCTTCTGACTTACGCTTGGGCGTAGGTATAGGGCGTAGGCCCCGCTCCTGACCTACGCTTGTGCGTAGGTCTTAGGCGTAGGGTCCAAACCAAAGCGTAGCTTAAGAGTGTAGCTCAGGTCCAATTTGCCTTTTTTTCTCTCTAACGTGTGCATCTTTTCCTGTAAAAACCCGTATTTTCATATTTGAGCTAGACTAGTCGCCTTTGACTCTCGATGCTTTTCGGTGAAGTAATAATATCTGAAAATGATATTGTTTCCCTTTTTTGAGATAATGATGTTGGAAAATGACCATTTTGCCCTCTTGTAGCTCTTCTTTGTTTTGACACGCCTTTTGATTCCTTTCTCGAGATAGAAACGAACACGAATTCTGTTAATTCACCGAGATTAGCTATGTTTCTCCATTAAGCTTCTCGAACATGCTTACACACACAAACGAGATAAAAATACCAAGTAACGGAATGTAAAGACATAACGAACGCAAGATAAGGACGAAAAATGACCAATATTGAGCACCTATCACACCCCCAAACTTACATATTGCTAGTCCCTTAGCAATAAACTTATAGAAACTATATGTGATGATGCTTATTCTATCTAACCTAATCCCTTGCTTTCGTGAGGGTCAACGTTACACTTAGCATGTGTAACAAGCCTTTTAAACCCTTGGTGGACGAGTTAAGTCTCGTGAAGGTTTCTAGTGATGGTACCTACAAACATCTCAATTCTTTTGTAATTACACATTCATGAGTTCACACACACAAGTCAAATAAGCTATGATACAACACATAAGATAATATGAATGCAAATATTAAGCTTCATGTTATGAATGGTCCCCACTTAAATGAATGATTTTGCTACTTTCTACTTTAAAATCCAGACAACCTTCCGTGTTTTTGTGAAATTTCAAATACAATATTTTAGTTTCTTTTCTCCTACTTCATTGATCACACTTTGCCATTTTTAGTAAAAACGTACTCTTTCCATCTTTCCACTTTTCATCCATTTTTGTCTTTCTAAGTCTCCGGACTTTTCAGCAAGGATTTTTAGTCCCGACTAACTGGCCTCGAGCTTCTTCCATGGGATTTATGTTCATCAGTCTTCTCCCCTTTAAACGCAAATAGTAATATTGGTGATACCAAGGTCCGGTTACTCAGATCAAAGAACTGTTTTTTGCATTTTATTTTCTCAAAAAAAAATTCAATTTTCTTCATTTCAACAAAAACAACTCCCCTTCTCCCCTTTTAATGCGACAACATTATTTTTCAACTACATAGTCAAAAATCAACCTATTTCTCATAGTGAATGTGTGCTTGTGTTTATAGATCAAAATCGTCCTTCTTAATTTCAATTTCACTCATTCATTCGCCCATGTAAAACCATATCACTTCACTTAAATTGAACTAATCATTATTCTCATGAGCGGGAATATCACATCACATACTACTTATGCATCATATACACAAACTTAATCGAACTGTAAATACCAAACATTCATACATAAAAACAAAAAAATTGTTCCAAATGTTTTTATATTTTTTCTTGAAAATCTTTATTCCATGAAATACTATACCCTCACCCCCAAAATTAAATTAGACCATGTCCTCATGGTCAAAAATAAAATAGGAGAATAGATACAGTTACCCTTGAAGCTCAATTCTAGATTCCTTAGCAAAACACAAATCCTCTCCCCAAAACTTGAATTGGATCATCTAGAGATATCATCGACAAAGAACACATACCCAATCATAGCAATGGAAAATAAATGTCATCATAAATATCCAAAAATTGACACGTGTTTTCAAGGAATCAAAGATTCTCCCTTTTTTTATTGAATTTTTTTTATGACAAAAAGAATAAAAAAAAACTGATTTGGCCTTAAGGGCCTACAATCCTAAAATAAAAATAAAAGAAATAAAGACATGGCATTAAGGGTCTCCAATCCCTAAAAATCCTAAACCTAAATCCTAGTCCTCCTATTCTTCTTCATCACTCGACACGACACTCTTCAACCATATCCGGTAGTCTGCAGTCTCTTTCAACTTCTCTAAATCTTCCTCCAAATATATTTTCATAATTGTCCACTGATGGGCATCAGGTGTGTGCAAAATATGTGGTTAAAAATGACACCTTAACGACAATTTAAGTTTTACCCTTCTGCAAGCGCACAGATCAATTATATATAATTTTATCTGAGTAGGGGAATATCGATCCCACAGAGAAGAGGATTGTTCACTTTAATAGTCTAAAAACACTGAATTATAGTTTTCCGAAAAGAGTTTGATTTTGTGAATTATCTAATAATAATGAAAATAAAACAAAAAACAATAATAAATATTGGTTGTGATTCAGAGAGACAAAACTAGGGTTTCCTCACTCCACCACTAACCGTATAATATAGTCCAAATTCTATTTCAATTGTATGAGGGTGATCTATTGACAGTGAATCAGGTTGCACCGCGCCATCAGTTTGACCCCAAAAAGGATTACTCTCAACCGAATCACGACAACCCATCTCAAGACTAAACTGATTAGTGTATGCCAACTACTAACAAAAAAGTAAATTAAAGTAATAAATTAAAGCATGAAGATAAACTAAAGCATGTCTATATTAGTTTGTCAGGGCATGGCCTGTGTCAACCTATGATTTCGAGTTTTATGACCACCATTGTGTAGAAAATCACAGATTAAGCATCTGAGTTCCAACCCATAGTGAATAATTATGATTGTGTAAGATAAATATATTCGAAAAGTCTAAGACAAGAATCAATTCAAATATATAAACTTGTATCACGAATAAAAAAGGTCTCTCATCTAACACAATCATCACAGTATAGTCATAGTTTCCCCTCTCTACAATTGAATATAAAATCAGAACTACATTACTAGGCTAAGGTTTTACGAGAAAACCCTAGATACCGAGTTAGTTGATCATGGCCGAGAGAATCTGCATTGTTGGTGTAGAAACGCTCTCCATGGCTTACTTCTCCGAATCTCTAGGTCTTTAATGATGGTTCTCTTCAATGGAAAAACTCTATGAATGAACGTGCATGAACAAACCTCCAAAAACAATAAGAAAACTAGAACATAAAACAAAACTCCTTAAACCTAAACCTAACCCTCTGATATTTATAGACAAATGGGGGAAACCCTAATGGTTGCCCTTTTCTGTAATTTCATAATACATAAATAATCTCATAAAATCATATGTAAATATGTGTATAAGCTTGTATCTAGAGGTCTGGAATCACCGATGACTTGAAATATCGATGTAGGGACAAAATTGGAAAATTCTGAAATAACTCCGAAACTACTTCAGCACGTAAAGGGATCACGTGACCATAAGGTGGGACCTATGCTCCTGACCTACGCTTAGGCGTAAGTCTAGGGCGTAGGGTACAAACCACAACGTAGCTTAGGTCCAATCTGCCTTTTTTTCTTTCTGACGACGTAGGGTATAATGCATTTTTTGCTTAAAAACTCATCTTTTCATATTTGAGCCAGACTGGTCGCCTTTGACTCTCGATATTATTTGGTGAAGTAATAATGTCTAAAAATGACATTTTATCCCTTTAGTGCAATAACGATGTCAGGAAATGACCATTTTGCCCTCTGGTAGCTCTTCTTCGCTCTGGCACACCTCTTCATTCCTTTCTCAAGATAGAAACGAACACGAACTCAATTAATTCACCGAGATTAGCTCTATTTATTCACTAAACTCCTGAAACATGCTTACACACACAAACGGGATAAAAATACCAAGTAACGGAATGTAAAGACATAACAAACGCAAGATAAGGCCGAAAAATGACCAATATTGAGCACCTATCACACCCCCAAACTTACATATTGCTAGTCCCTTTGCAATAAACTCAGAGAAAACTATCTGTGATGAGTCTTATTCTATCTAACCTATCTACTATAACCTAATCCCTTGCTTTCGTGAGGATCAACGATTACACTTAGCACGTGTAACAAACATTTTAAACCCCTAGGTTACCCCTAGTGGACGAGTGAAGTCTCGTGAAGGTTTCCAGTGATGGTACCTATAAACATTTCAATTTTTTTGTAATTAGGTATTCATGAGTTCACACACACAATTCAAATAAGCTATGATACAACACACAAGATAATATGAATGCAAATATTCCCACTCACTACCAAACAACAATTATATCAAGCTTCGTGTTATGAATGATCCCCACTTAAGTGAATGATTTTGCTACTTTATACTTTAAAATTCAGACAACCTTTCGTGTTTTTCTGAAAATTCAACTACAATATTTCAGTTTTTTTCTCCTACTTCATTGATCAAACTTTGCCATTTTTCAATAAAAAGTTACTTTTCAACTTTCCACTTTTCATCCCTTTTTGTCTTTCTAAGTCTCCGGACTTTTCAGCGAGGATTTTAAGTCCCGACCAACTGGGCCCGGGCTTCTTCTATGGGATTTATGCTCATTAGTCTTCTCCCCTTTAAAAGCGAACAATGATATTGGTGATACCAAGGCCCGGTTACTCAGATCAAAGAACTGTTTTTTGCATTTTATTTTCTCAAAAAAAAATTCAATTTTCTTTATTTCAACCAAAATAACTCCCCTTCTCCCCTTTTATTACAGTAAAATTAGTTTTCAACTACATATTCAAAAATCAACCTATTTCTCATAGTGAATGTGTGCTTGTGTTTATAGGTCAAAGTCATCTTTCTTAATTTCAATTTCACTAATCACTCACCCATATAAAACCACATCACTAACTTGATCTAATCATTATTCTCATGAGCGGAAACATCACATCACATACTACTCATCCATCATATACACAAACTTAATCAAACTGTAAATGTCAAACATTCATGTGTAAAAACAAAGAATTGTTCCAAATGTTATTTATTTTTTCTCAAAAATCTTTATTCCTTGTAATACTATACCCTTACCCCCAAACTTAAATCAGACCATGTCCCCATGGTAAAAAAAAAAGGAGAACAGATACAGTTACCCTTAAAGCTCAATTCTGGATTCCAAAGCAAAACACAAATCCTCTCTCCCAAACTTGAATTGGATCACCTGGAGATATCATCAATAAAACACACATACCCAATCATAGCAATGAAAAAGGAATTGCATCATAAATATCAAGAATTTTGACACATGTTTTCAAGGAATCAAAGATTTTTTTTTATTAAAATATATTTTTTTATAACAAAAATAGTAATAATAAAAAAACTGATTTGGCCTTAAGGGCCTACAATCCTTGAAATAAAAATAAAAAGAAAAATAAAAGAAACAAAGACGTAGCCTTAAGGGTCTACCGTCTTTACAAATAAAATAACCTAAAAAATCCTAAGCCTAAATTCTAATCCACCTATTCTTCTTCATCCTTCGACATGACATTCTTCAACCATATCCAGCAGTCTGCAGTCCCTTTCAACTTCTCTAAATCTTCCTCCAGATATATTTTTATGAATGTCCGCCGCATCTTATCCAATTCCTTCATTCTATTACCCAACTGCTCAACAATGATTTTTGATAGTAAACACGAGTATGGAAGATAATAGTCACATTTATCGACCCTTGCTTTTTAGTCTCGTAGGTGGGGGACACCTCCTGATCAGTTGTTACGACGATTCGACACACGACTACTTACCCATGGTTACACGACCGGGCGTAGCCCAACACCAATGGAATTCTCAATAGCAAAAGGTGAACACCATATGCACTATGTCTCAAAAGACCCATGCACCAACATAAATATGTATCTCATCATATTTATAAACAGCATTCCCATAATATCAACATGAATTCTTATCACCATTCAACATACTTTTAAATTTCATTTAAAGCAATAATCAACAAGAATGCCTTTTCATGCAACATTCATGCTCCAAATCATCAAGTTTTCCTTTAATACACAAAGATAACTTTTTCATTCATTTAACATGCCCAATTCTCAATTAAAGCATTCAAATCCAAATGATACATTCTCATGCACAATAAATGTTCTCATTCATCAAGTTATCCTTTAATTCACAAGGATAATAATTTCATTCCTTAAACATGCTATTAGTTCAATTCAAGCAAGTTTTCATGAATCACACATCAACTTAACAGCAATTCCCAACATAGCAAATGTCATTCACAAGGGAAACTAGATAGTCACTCTATGTTGAGATGCCTAGTTACACCAATCACATAGTATAACCTCAAAGGTTCTAACCAAAGGAGCTGGCCTAATCTCATTCCAAGACTACATCCCTAACATCCACATACACCTATGTATAATTACACTTACATATATACACAATTACACCCACATACATATACACATATATAGGCACACAAGCACACTTTCATCTTGGAAATCTCAAGAACAACCACACACTAGCATGCATCATAATCCTATCAATATTATCATCATGCACTTCACACACAAGGGTTAACTTATATATACATACTCAACCCTAACTTCACAATTTCAAGGATATACTTAGCAATTTTTATCTAAGTTTAGGAATCCTAGAATCAAACTCACAACCACACAATCATAGAATGGCTAGTTAAGAAGTTTTCCCCTACCTCTTGAAGAGCAACACAAACCACTAAGCAAGGCCAAGAAATCCTGGCTCTCACCCAACACCAAATCAAAGGATCAATCCGGTGGAAACCTTCACCATATCCTCCTAACCATGAATCCAACTCTAACACAAGATGGAACAAGAATCATCAAGTGGTTTAACAAGAAACCCTAAACTAGGGTTTGAAAGGAAAATACACAAGGAAAGAAGAACACTTACCAATCCTTGGCTCAAACCAAAGACAAGAGCACCATGGACAACTTCCATGTTGATGGCCACACCAAACTCCCAAGTTAGGGTGATCAAATCCACCTCTAAGTGATGAAGAACCAAGAGGGAGAAAAGAAGAGGAAATGATGAAGTCTTGCAATGAAAGACTTTCAATCTGTAGAGATTCTCCACTCACACCTCTCACCATCCAATGGTCAAGCTTCAAGCTAGCAAATGAAGACTTAATCCAATGGCCACAAAGTAGTCTTGCAATGGAAGACTAAACACATCACTCACAAAACCCAAATAATTTTCTAAACAAGGCCTTAACATCCAAGGGTTTAGAATAAGGCAATGGAAATGAATTAAGGATCCAAGGGTTGACATGAAGTCTTGCCAAGTGAAAGACCAAGAATAATGGATTCTTGCATTTAAGTGTCATCCAAACAAGGCCCTATCATCCAAGGGTCTAGAACAAAGATGGGAGAATGAGATTAAGGGCTAGGAATGAGACACCACTTGAAAAGTGGGAAATGACCAAATTATTCTCAACTTAGAGTTAATTACAAGAGTGTCATCAAGCCTCTTAATTACCCTTCTACCCCTTGTCATCCTCTTTATTTACCACTATGCCATTCATATCCCAACACTTAGCCAAATCTCTACACTTTTCACTAAGTGCTCTAAATATGAAAATACTCATTTACCCTTCGGTCATTTCTCTCTCGAAATCGTTTCCAATAATTTTCATTAATTATAAAATGAAAATATAACAAGAAATTTACATAAGTGCTACTTCGGAACATCTATAATAAACTAGGGTGACACGTTCAGGAATGTAATACGATTGCCAAAGCTCCAACGAGAAATGTTGCACGAACCCATGTAGTCGCCAACTAACAATAAATCCCGAAACCGAAAACGAAAGTTCACGAAGTCATCCCACTAAGTCTGAAACTCAAACGCAAAAAATTTACTCGTACCGAGAATACACAAAAAGTCATGAATAAGTGATGTCACAAAACGTTACACTTGAAAAAGAATTCCATAAAAGAGAAAGGAAAATGCGGAGCGTTACAAGGACATGGCTTGGTTCCATCGACAAAACTAAGTAAATCATATCCGAATAGTAGCGCATCGAATTGCGCTTTCCATGAAGGATAGTTTGAAGGGGTTAGTTTGATTGGTAGTTGGGTCGAGTTGAAGTCAATCAAAGTGGTTTGATTAAGAGAGTTTGTGGTCAAAACTGTTGTAGGTGGTTAGTTAAGAGAAGAGGTTGCAGAGGCTTCCATTGTAGAAGAAAAGAAGAGAAAAAATGTAGGACCTTAGAAAATTACTCGTAGGAGTTGGCAAGGCTCTGATAACAACGGAGGAAATTATTCACACTTGTATTATTGATGTATGAGGTATACATAGAGATTACAATGAATAATTACATGGAAAGAATATAAAATCTATACATAATAATATTCTAGAATTAATTTAAAATTCAAATTCAAAACTGATTTGATGAGCACACTTGGTGGAGAAGATATTTCCTTGCTAAACATTGTCATCCAATCTTGGAGAGAATAAATCAATCAGTGGGATACTGATCTTCTTTCCTAATAATTAGAAATCACACATTCTTCTGTAGGATTCATTTTGTTGATTTGGAATTTGTGGAATTGGAATGAAATTCCAAATCCAAATTATTTTTGAACAAACGAACAATGAAAATTTTAAAATTAGAATGCAATCCCAAATCCTTGGCCCAAAACGGTGCAACCGACTGGACCCTAAATGAATTCTGTTTGAGAGGGTCTACAAGCATTAAATTGAGTCACGAGCTGAATGTGATCTCTAAAAAATTATTGTTGAGGTGATTGAATCTCTTATAGTACGCAGAATCTTTTTTCTGACTCTTTGTTGTGTATCATTCATGAAAAAAAATGGAGGGAGATGACAGCTGAATTTGGTTATAGGTCCTCTCAAAAAGATTTCATTGTACTAAATTTTGATAGTCAAAACATTCCTATAAAGGTCCAACTTTATATAACACATTAATGATGGTTTTTTATGCATCTTGTGACACCTATAATTTTATTTTTGTCACAACTGCAACGGTTTTACAATTATTATTTTCTCGTTGAAGAATATCTTTAAAAACTAATGGATGAAGTGAGAGGAAATTTTATTTTTAACTCTTATGATGTATATTCTTTTTTAAAGTAAAATATAAGTCATCTAATCTCTACTTTTTATTTTAACTCTTATTATGTATATTCTTTTTTAAAGTAAAATATAAGTGATCTAATCTCTACTGATTCTATTTATGTAATTATTGACTATGCTATTTATAGTGGAATTTTTTAGTGTTCTCTGTGAGACTGACAATGACAATTAGTTTCGAAATCAGTATTATTTGTATACATAGTTTTATTCTTTTATCCTGAAATTGGGGCGGGTCATTCACGAGTCTAAAATGTTGATATATAAGCTCCACTTCCTTTTCGGTAACAATGACTTTTAAAACCAATCATTATTATGGAAAAGAATCAGGTCCATTCTTTCTCTGACTGGACTTCCTTCCATTCACAGGTGGCGGATTGTGGTTGGTTGCACAATATTCAATTATCCACATCAGCTCATATACATATCTCAGTATATATGACATACTTATATACATATATCTATATATATGACATACTTATATACATATATACGGAACTGTTTGGAAATACTACTTTGACTTCTGAAAAATACACCATTTTGGCTCCAAATCAAACCATTTTCGCTCCAAATCAAACACATCCTAAAATTGGAATGAAAACTTGTCCTAATTGACCGAACAACTGTAGCAAGCTTCCATTTTCTTCTTCCCCTTGAGACCTCCATTGCGAACTGTATTTCTTCTTCCTCTTGAGAGCTCAATTCTGCGAACCACTGTGTCTTTCTTCTTCCCCTTGAGAGCTCCTTTCTATTCTAGCCCTAACCCTAGAAATCCCCAATTTATAACCTAACCCCTCACCCTAAAATTCACCAGAGGGAATCCGTAAAAACCCCCAATTTAAAGGTCAATTCATCAGTCGAAATGGTGGATAAGAGCAAGGATGATGCCGGTGCGTCGAAGAAATCAGCCAGGGGAAAAGCTGGGTCGAAGATGAAGTTGAAGAGAGGCGGCAAAAAAGGAGTGAAGCAATCGGCGATAAACAAGCCATCATCTTCTTCTGGGGCCATCCCTCCTCCATCGTCCATAAATATTCCGGTGGAAAATTTGCATAGACTTAGGTATGTCATCCTAAAATCCATGTTTGTTAATTTGGTATGTGATATGTTTGAATGTCGATTGTTCAAGCGGTTGAGTTAAGAGTTTTCAATTGAGGGTTACATTGTAGAGGTGTTTAAATTAGGGTTTCTTAGTTGAGTTTAAAGTTTTCAATGGGCATAGCCGTTGCAGTCCATAGACCTATGAGCTCGGAAAGTCTCCGGTAGTTTTGGGATCCGTTGAGGCAGCAAAATTGCAGAAACCATCTTCCCATCCCATTATTATATTATGTTTAGTAGATGTATAACATGAAACAGTTACCGAAACACACAGAGGAGATTTTTGTTCTCATTAGTTGGTGGCCAGGAGAAGTAGAATGGTGAAATTATCATAGATGAACACTCATGTTCGGATAGCATAAGGCATCAATAGTTAATATGTTTGGAGTTTTCAATTTAGGGTGGCATGAAAGTTGTTAATTTATCCTTGATTATGCTGTGTCTCTTATGGGGCAAAAATAAATAATTTAGTAAATAAATAAAGGATAGAGAAGTGTACAAATAATTCATCTAAACATTCCTATCCAAAATCTCACAAGACTAATTTGAATTTAAGCGAAAGAAACTAATATAAATATTCATAAGCACATAGTCCCAAGACAGAACATAACAATAAATTAACCTGAATGACATACCGAGAATCGAACTTCAACTTAGTATTTGCATATATAAAAGAAACATCCAGAAAAAACCTTATATAAACTATCCGAAGACCCATTTGAGGTTTAAGCATGAAAAACTAACAAAGTTCTATAATTTATGAAACTTGGGATAAGTTGTAAGATATAAAACAAGGAGTCCAAATTAAAGAAACAAAAATCCAGTAATAACAAACTTCAACTCAGAAATTTGAGACTTAAAAGACTAATCTGAATATTCGTAAGTAAACTATCGAAACACCCATTTGAGATGTACACGAGGGTAAAAAATCAAGTCCAGTCTTTCTCAGACTGGACCTGCTTCCATTCACACATGGCGGCTTTTTATTGGCTCAAATTTCCTCCTTATCAATCAAGTCTACACATCAGCATATATCATTATATATATAATTCACTGTGTATACCATATACTTTAAACGGAACTGTTTTAAACTTAGTTATGTCATTTTTCACTCTGGGTTATTGTCAAGTGAAATGTAATTCAAAGTCTCTATTTAGAGTTTAGAGTTGTCAATTTAGGGTTGAGTTTAGAGTTTTCAATTTAGGGTTGCATATTAGAGGAAATTAATTTAGGGTTCATTTTAGCTTTGCAATTGAAAAAGGATTTTGAATTTGGGGTTTCAGTTTAAAGTGGTTTTATTTAGGGATTTATGGTGATTTTAGGGTCTATATTTGCAATTATATGTGCTAATTTAGGTGCTTTATTCCATGATTGATACGTATGTTACTATACTCCTGTAGTTGAAATCATGAATAGTTAATATGTTAGAGTTTTCAATTTAGGGTTGTATTTTAGAGGGTTTTAATTTAGGGTTGGTATCATATTTTTCCACATATTTAAACATCTGTACAAATATCTATATGTTAACTGTTGCCCCACAAAAACAGGCCCTCTTGTTCTTTTCACTAATTAATCCCAAGATCCTTCCATGAAAATTTCTACTAAATTCTTATTTTCTAAAATACTGAAGTTCCGAGTGTGGATTCAAATCTCTGCCCCTCCGCAAGTCTGCGACTTAACATTACACAAGTTGTGAGGCCGGTTCAGGACGATCTCTTTGGGGTCTAGGTTCCAAGAAGATTGTCCTTGGAGGTTAGACCTTTTTAAAATACGGAAGTTCAGGTAAAGAATAAAATGTTCACTAATCAAATAAATCTACTTAAAGAGCATAGCTGAACCTCCCTGCATGAGAGAAACATGTTAAAACTTGGTCATAATCAACAGCAGAAGCATTCCCTCAGTGAAGAAATTTGAATTTGGCTCAACTCGGCAACTTTAGGATAGAAGAGGAAAAAAATAATGTCCAATTTTACAATCAAGAATAGATTTATATGAAACAAATATTACATTTCAAAATAAAACAGCAAAGCATTACAAAGCCAGTATCCACACATAAGCTGATTCAATCATCAGAGTATTCTGTAGATAATTTTTCCTTGTCTCTTTCAGGATACTTGAGAATGAACAACAATGATTCAAAACAACACAAACTACAGATAAACAACCATACAAGCTGAGAGAATAAATATGAACTCGTATACTGTCATGAAAACCATATCTACATACTGCGGCGCGAGGAAATCATAACTTACTAGTCACCTCCACCACCCAGAATCAACTGTGCAAGATGAGTCAAATGTGGCTCTGCTTGGGAGCTACTGCTCAAAATTGGGCCCAAACTCTGAAGCTCAGGACTAAATTCCCTCTCAAATTTCCTGCAAATAGTTGTCTGAATATGAGAGAGAGGGAGAGAGAGGGAGGGAGGGAGAGAGAGAGAGAGTTGTTGATTCTAATATACCTTATAGAATTAGTGACCGTTGCAGTTTCAGGGGTCAGTTTTAGCGACTGAGATGGCTTCCGCAATTTCAATTGCTTGAGTTTTTCCATCTTAAGTAAACCATCCGAAGGCGCATCTGTCTTGGGAATCTCAATGGAAGAAGAAATAAACCACTGGGTTGCTACAGCATATTGAAGGCATATCAATTTTAGCCTCTCCACCTTCTGCAATTAGAAATCTCACTTATGAGAACCACAACACAAATACCAAGCGTACAAAAACAGTATCAGATCATGCCACCACATCAAGGTTTTCACATCAATCCCGGCTTATCAACTAAAAGTCATATCAAAGACGAGAAACTTCTAGTTTGAACTGTCATCCTGCAGGGGCTGAAGGTCAGCCAGAAGAAAATTCCTCAATAACATACTAAAGCAGTTTATGGAGGAAAGATTCTACTCCCTCACCCTAGCAATGCAACACTTTTGCAGACAAATAATAATAAAAATAATGATGATAATAATAATATTTATAATAATACGAAAATGAAATAAAGAGTTCAACTTCTATAGAATCTAGAATTTCGGTTACAAGCCAACTCTGGTTCCCGAACCATGTACAAAAACGGATTCGAGATCTTGAACAATCTCTACCTTCAGAGTGAAGTTATAACTCTCGTATCAATTGTTGCTTTGGGGTTTATTGAGAAGAGTCGAAGTCAAATATAAAAATTTTTCCAATATATTACAAAATTTTGATGTCCTAAATCATTAAAAATTAGCCATCCATTTAGCAGGAAATCTGAAATAAGTCAGAGGATGCGGTAAATAATATTTTAAGGCTATCTTTGTTGTTTACCCTAAAAAAACTTATTTATACACCATATATTCCTAAAAGACACCCTGACTCGTGACTAACCTTGAGAAGGACAGGTAGAAGAAGCAAACATTCTCTAAGACACTTGTCAAGGAAAAAATCATGATACTGGATAACCTGTTCATCAAAATAGTCCAGGTAAAAGAATTGCAATAATGAGTGTAGGCAAACAAATAAAAAATTTGATGGTATATTATGCCTAATATAAGAATGCATCTGTACCTCATCTATAGGGTTGGTATCATGTTTATATCAGTAGATCCCTACAAATATGCATGAGTAATCTTGTGAATGATAAGCACACTTGAAAGAGCATAAACGATGCATAATGAGGTAATGAGATGTGAAGAAAAAAATCATGGCTAATTCGTACAAATAATTAATTATACATTACCAAAGTATAATAACAATAAAAGTTATGCAACATGATTCCTCAATCAAACAGTGGAAGCACAAATAAAGGTTATATTAAGAGAATATATCTCAAGGCCTTGAAATGAAAAAGTTGTCTACAAACCAACAAAAATTTTGGAGAGTTGTACTGTACAAAATATGAATTTCCAAAAAAAAAAGCGGATCTAGTGCAAATGATTAACCACTTCTCTGCCATGTTATGTTGGCAGGCATTTTGTTTAAGGAAAAAAATTTAGAGGGAGTAAGCCTGCCTCTAGGTACTAAATGAGTCACACATGACATTGTCATCTTATGCACATACTTTTGGTGCGAATGAGCCCTTCGTAAGAAGCCCCTCAAGGAATAAGTCGTCGTCTTCATCTTTATAAGGGATTACATATTTCTCCAATACAGTCATCTTGAATAAAGTTGCCAAATTAGGGTCTTTTAGAAGATAATTCTTCCTTTCCAAAAAATCAAAAACTATTAGCCATGGTTTAAGCCTATTTTGAACAGTAAGAAGAAGAATTTTCGGGTAATGAAGGAAAAATGAAAAATGAAATTTAGGGTTGTCAAGCAAAAGTTGTGCTATGGCCTTAATTTTCCTCTATGATACGGCAAATGCTATCGGCACCCTCCTAAAAACCAACGAAATGTCATGTTCCGAAAACCACAAACTCTAAAAAAGCTCCAATTTCACCTCCCAAGTCTCTATTGTCATCGAACTAATAACCCGAATGGCATAAAGAAACATCTTAGATTTCCTGTGAAATCCCATGTCATCAACCCTTTTGACAAAGTTTTCAAGTTTTGTAGGTTTATTAAACAAAAAACTTGTGAAATTGTAGACTTGTTTCTTTATTTACAACAAACTAACACCACAGGTCTTCAAAAATTCTACATTGGGTATCATAGTTTTCTCCAAATCAGTCTTCAAAAACTACCCAGATGACTTCAACATGTTACACACATCCGCATTCGATTTGAAAACAGTTTTCAATACTAAAATCCACTGGCCAATCTGTTTATTTACGCTATTAGTGAGAATCCATGGGTGAGATGAAGCACTCTTCAATGCTAAAACAGTCTTCAGTGACACACATCTGCATTCAATTCAAAATTAACTAATTCTCTGCTATAAAGTATGAGGTCAGAGTACCTTTGATTGAAAGTGTTCATGTCCTCTAGGCCCGGCCTCATATCTTGGGTCGGGGATGCCTTTCATTATATTTTATCTTGTCTATTAACCTTGTATATAAGAGGAGTTCGAATGAATTTTTAGAGAGCTTTGAATTTTTGAAAATTAACAGTTCATTGTGAAACAGGGATGAAGGTAAAGAAGAGAAGTGAACCGGGTTCCAACGGTCACACCTGAAACTCTTTATCAATACCGTTTCCCAGCTCTCCGTTGAGCAGCGGAAAATGGTCGACAATATTGGCTTTGGAAAGTTGTTGGAGCTCAATTGCAATGTCATTGGCAAAGAATTAACCATGTACTGGATTTCGAACTTCGACTGTAGAACCAACCGAGTTTTACTTCCTCATGTCGGAGAGCTTCATGTCAATGGCTGTGAAGTGGCCAATGTATTAGGAGTACCCACTGGTTTACATAAAGTGCCTACGAAACAGCATTTTGAAAGGGCAGAGTGGATGGTGGCAGCCGGTCTTTACGAGGCTGATGGTTTGAAGATATCGAAGGTTGCTGAAAAAGTCCTAAAGGAAGAAAACAACGAACAATTCAAGGGACTGTTTGTTGTATTGGCTTGTGCAGTTGTGCTAACACCAACGTGCCGTGATGATTGTCACTTGTCCGTGTTGCCAGCTGTTACCGATGTCGAGGCCATTACCACGTACAACTGGGCAAAGTATATTGCAGATGCGCTTGTGAAAGCTATAAGGCCTGGATCAGGGGGCCCGTTAAAGACTGCCTATCGTGGATGCTTGTTGTTCTTGCAGGTATTGTGCGTCATACTTGATAATGTATGTTATCCACTGAATGTAAGAATTTTTAATAACTTTTTTTACCTTTACAACAGCTTCTATACTATATACGTTTTGAGTCTGTCCAATTTCATTACCCGCAAGGCAACATTCAAACCCTTGCCTATTGGACGGCGGACCTTGTACGCCACAGAATTAAATGGGATGAGGGTATGGGCGCATATGGCACACACAAGGTAAGACATGACCTTTATATTTATGTTTTAGTTTTACAGTTTCTTCATAAATTTATGTTCTTTAATATGTCCATAGTTGATCCCGGTTGGTGCTGCTACTGCAAGCACCAATATCAGTCTGCCAACCATTGCTTCCACTGGTTGTACGTCGGCAAATACCGAGAGAGCACGCAATGTGGCCACGGAGGACTCGGTGGACGTGGAAGCTGATGTAAGTTAATGCCTATGTATTTATCTTCCATTTTCTTTAGTATTTATGTTTCCTACGCTATTGCTTAAATTTGGGCCGGTTCTGTGAATATTTGCAGGAAGTAATTCATCGCATGAGGTATGTAGCTTTACAGATTCTAGCTACTGCCGATGAGTGCGCCAAGAAAATGAGAAATAAAGCTTTAAAGCTTGAGAAACTGAAAAACAAGAAGAACAAGAAGAAGGGCGATGTAAGAACTGAGGTTACTGTTGTGGAGCGACCGAGAAGGAGGACGGTAGCCGTGGTGAGTGCCAAGGCCAGAGATATGTCCAAGGGCAAGGGCAAGTGTGTTGTTGAAGAAGTAAGGGAAGAAGCCGAAATAAAGTCCGAAGATTCAGAAACAGAAGAAGAGGAAGAGTATAGAGATTCCCACTCTGAATCTGATTCTGATTCGGAAGAAAATGATCAAGAGGAAGAGAATAGAGAAGATGAAGAATTGCCAAGAGGAGAGGCTCTATCAGTGGATGAAGGAGGGGAAGAAGAACAAAGCAGGGGAGAACACACACCCCTACAAACAGACTCATATGAGGCCCAAGGGTCTGAAAATGTTGGAGCAACTGTACTTGAATCAACTGTACAAGAAGATACAGCTGTACATGGAGGACAAATGACTGTAGGAAAAGGAAGAGGCAACAAAGAAGTCGATGAGTCTGCAGGAAATCGAGAAGCAGCAATGTCAACGAGGGTTGTGGCCAATATTCATGATGGGATAGGTGAACGATATACAGAAGGTGAAGGTGTAGCATCAGAAGCCACTGATAGTTCTGATGATGATCGTCAGCTTGCAGGCCTTGTGTATAGTCTGGCCAAAGAACACATTGGACATTCCATCCAAGAGGAATATCAAATGGTGGCATCTGAAGTTACTCCAGCGCCTAGGAAGGCGCGACGGGTATCCTTTTCATCAGCGAAGACAATCTCAGAAGGGGGCGGTAGTGGAAAAAGGAGCAAGAGGCCTGGACGTTATGCGTACTCGCCATGGATTCAAACTGTAGAGGAAGTAACCAATCGCTCCGATTACCAGTTGGATCTTCTCCATTATGCCTCCATGGAATATGCCTTGATGGAAGGTTGCGATGAAAGGTGTGTTAGGAAACTGGTAACATTTTCTGTTTTTTTCTCTACATTGTAATACTACTTTCTTGCCGACTAATAACCGTACTATTTTGTTTGTTATATCAGGGAGATTTTGGTAAAGTATGGAAACCAAACTTTGGAGCGCCGACACCTTCAGACTCTCTTTGGAAAACAATGGCTGGTTGACAGTGTAAGTGAACGCGTACATTCCCAATGACTTTGATAGAAGGAAATAGCAATTGATTAATAAGAAATTTGTCTTTGAAAAATGGAGTGATGCGAACACTAATTTAATTTACATGAAATTCATATGCAAAAACTATGTAACGGTTTCCATACTAATGATTTGTAAATCAAAAAAAATTTAATTTAATTTACAATAATTTGGTTATTAATTCCTCGTCATCGCTCATTATTTCCTTGAACAATTCACATAGCATTTTTGACATTGATATTACACTCTTTAAATGCAAGTCAATTATTTGTGGGGATGGGCCATGATTACTTTAAATATTTTTTTGTAAATATACCACTCTCGGATTGAACACAGGTACTTAATGTATTTGCCGAGAAGCTGAACCAGAGGGAAAAAGGAGAAAAACGAGGGAAATACTATTTCAAATCCCAACTCGTTGCGAAGATACAAGCAATGGGGGGTTGCGGTACGAAGAAAAAAACTCGCCCTTCGACAATGACTCCTGAAGACCTGTTCACTTACTATAAGAGAGTCTCACCATGTCCGTACTTGGATAATGTGAAGGATGCCGAGCTGGTACATTATGATTCTTAATTGCCATGACTATTAAATATTTTATATTACTCATTCATCTCATTTTCTTATCTTTGCTTACCTTGCCTTTTGTTTAAGATTTTTTTCCCAGCATGCGTAGATGGGCATTGGTTTCTATTAGTTCTTAACCAACGACGCAAATCAGTCGATTACCTTTGCTCGGGGGGAAAACAATTCAGATACCGTCCGTTGATGAAAACACTGGTATGAAAACACTGCTACCTTCGAACAAATTCTAAAAGGTTTATTCCATATATATAGGGTACAACCGTTATTATTTCTTGTCTCATGTAAAACAACCTCTTAGTGTGAGTTTGCGGGGTTTGTATTCGGAAAGGACTTCACCAACTACGTCTACACAAAGGTCCAAAACATACCCATATCAAAGGACGGGTAAGAGGCAACTGATTATTATACTCCCCTTTGCGTTATATGGTTAAATAAGTATACAAAGGCACAACGTAATACACTCTTATGACCAGTTCATCATGTGGTACCTTTGCGATGCAAAATATGGAGGCTTGGAATGGCCAATGCTTAGCTGGAGACTTGATCTCGGTGAGTTTTCAGAATTGTCCACATAAATCTATACCCTTCCATGACCCCTCTATTTATCGATCCTAACATCTTTATTTTTAATGAATACAGACCGATCCACTCTACTTGGTTCGGAATTTCTACTTAAATTGATGGACGACCCCAGCAACGAACAAATGGAATATTTAAGGACTAAGTTAAAGGGAATGTATTGACGGTAACCAGAAACAATTATTTGTTCTGACCTCACAAGCGGATGTAAAACTTTGGGGTTCCTTGTTCTGTGACTGTAATGTGTAGTATTAATAGAATTTTGGTTCGTAACGTAATTCTACTCTTTAGCAAGTAATTTTCTTTCCCATTCCATATATGTTGGTTTAGGGTTTTCCTATATTTATTACAAACCGGATGTTATGTGAAGTCCGGTATAGAAAGCACAATGATGATATGATCTACTTTTTAAACATCTGAGGCATTACCACAGTTGTTATAATTGCGACAATCGACCCGGTTGAAGTGTTGATATTGTAAAAATTATCAGTTGATCACTAGAATACACAATATTTGTTTATTCCAAAGATAATGCCTTTGAAGCAGAAATTGCGAGAAAACCAAAATATTACCCTTCAAAGTTTAAACAATTGAAGTTTCTGTAAAAAATTCAGACGTATAATTTTACATTTTGTTTTAATTTTTATTTAGGGTTAAATATAGGTAAATGTTCCTAATGCAATGTTCGGAAGTCACAACTTATCTCTTATAGAGGTTTCGTCCAACAATTACAATATATTGATGGTTTACATATATGGGAAAAAACGGAATATTCATATATGAAGATATTTTACTTAAAAATTTATCTGTCGCCCTGTTAACAGTCTTCTATACCCTTTTTCACACAGTTGACCTATTTGTAAAATTTGTACGTGAGGGAAGGCTCGATGAAAGAGCCAACTACAACGCACAATATATATATCTAAAACTGTTAATTGGCGGCCAGTTACATTGCACATGTAAATAGAAAAAGGGTTGCAAGTTTAGAGATTTCGAATGAGGAGTGAACATTGACGATTAATTCCAAGGAGCAGTTTCTATTGGCGGAGATATCGACGTGGGGGGAGGGTGGAGTATACACCCAATGACAATGCACATAAAATATATGTAACATTGCTCATTCGTATACACTTACATTGCACACATAAATTGTACTAAATGGTTGCAGGTTTTTAGATATTTCCAAGGAATACTAAACTTCGACGATTGATTTATTCCATGTTCACTCTTTGAATTGGTGGACGTATGGACGTACGGGTGCCTCTACAACCATCGGCACCTCAAACATTATCTCTTATTTCTGTTTGCTCCAAGGGTGAACAGAATTATTTCTACTCATGTCTCAAATATTTGTGTTACAAATTCTTCAACATATTTCAATACGAATTCTGAGTTAAAGCCTCCTTGTCGCTCCTCTGTACCCTCCTTCACACATTTGTCCTCTATGTATACTGTGTACGTGGGGGGAGGGTGGAGTATACACCCAATGATAATGCACATAAAATATATGTAACATTGCTCATTCGTATACACTTACATTGCACACATAAATTGTACTAAATGGTTGCAGGTTTATAGATATTTCCAAGGAATACTAAACTTCGACGATTGATTTATTCCATGTTCACTCTTTGAATTGGTGGACGAATGGACGTACGGGTGCCTCTACAACCATCGGCACCTCAAACATTATCTCTTATTTCTGTTTGCTCCAAGGGTGAACTAAATTATTTCTACTCATGTCTCAAATATTTGTGTTACAAATTCTTCAACATATTTCAATACGAATTCTGAGTTAAAGCCTACTTGCCGCTCCTCTGTACCCTCCTTCACACATTTGTCCTCTATGTATACTGTGTACGTGGGGGAGGGTGGAGTATACACCCAATGACAATGCACATAAAATATATGTAACATTGCTCATTCGTAAACACTTACATTGCACACCTACATTGTACTAAATGGTTGCTAGTACAGATATTTGCAAGTAATACTAAACTTTGACGATTGATTAATTCCATGTTCACTTTTTAAATTGGTGGATGTATGGACGTACAGGTTCCTCCACAAGCATCGGCACCTCAAACATATTATCTTCTTTCTATTTGGTCCAAGGGTGAACTTAAGTATTTGTATTCATGGCTCACATATTTGTGTTACAAAATCTTCAACATATTTGAATAGGAATTCTCAGTTAAAGCCTCCTTGGCGCTCCTCTGAACCCTCCTTCACACATTTGTCCTCTATGTATATTCGGTACGTGGGGGAAGGCTCGAGTATACAGCTAGCAACAATGCACAACAAATGTATCTAACATTGTTGATTACTGTACACTTACATTGCACATATAAAAAGAATAATGCTTGCAGGTTTTCAGATTTATGATGATGAGTCAAACATTGAGGAATAATTCCACATGCACTGTTATTTTAGCTGGAAATATCGAGCTTAACGTTCATATACAATAATCGGGAAAAAAAATTCATCTCTTCATTTTAATGGCTCGAACAGTAAACATATTTGTATACTTATGGCTGACATATTTATCTTACATTGTACTATAACTTTATCTTACATAATTACTTTTTTCTACTTAAATTGCACATATAAATATAGTGATGAGGGGTCCTTTCTCCTATTTAGAGTGTTGAATAATAAATTGATTTAACAACTAGATGATTATATATTATTTTCAATTTCACATAATATTCCACTGCAAAATAAGTGCAATCTAACCTCCACTTGCCATGATGATAACTATATTTACTTTTCACACGAAATTTAAGTACAATTAAATGACGTAACAAGCACTTCCAAGCACATTATATTACTGAAGCATTTTCATTTACTCCTATATATAACGCAGGTCATTGGTCTTGTTATGGGAAGTTTTACTATGTTATAGCCTCCTTCAATCTTTGTTCCGAAGTTATGGAAAGTTCAGTTGGGTCAAATTCCGGAGGTTCTTCAAGCGTTCACAGGCAAGTCCTACAACAAACTTGAGTTATTGATCACGGTAGAGTGTTGATAACGGTAGAGTGTTGAGAATTTGATATGGTCATAGATTCCTTATACAATTTTACTGAGATATGGTTTTTCTACACAATTATTTGAAGAGTATCAATCGTTGTTATATAGTCGCCTTCATAAAATTTTCTTTGGAACCGCTCTTAGTGCACTTCCGTAGAATGTGGCTGTCGAAAACCAGATGTGTACTGAATAAAACCCAATGTGTACTGAATAAATAGTTAATTCAAACCTTACAGAGAAGTGCCTCTACAAATTTTATGAAAGCTTCAATCCTCCCAGGTCATGTTTCTAGTGTGATTAAAATTTATTAAATCATTCAACTCATGGCTACCTAGGGACATCGTGTAGTATAGTAAATTGTTACATTACAACTGCTATATATTCATATATCTGGTGAATCAAACACTTATTCTGCCTATTTTTGTGCTCCCGGTTGTCATCCGCTGTGTGAATTATAATGGTGTCCGATAAATTGATGTTTTACCACCGGAGGCCGTTCAGATTTCATGATCCTGGCTGAAAACAAATATGAACACATAATAAATCGGAGTGAATGTGGAAGTTAGTATATTGGAGGGAATTATGAACATAAAAGTATCGGATTCACGTTACTCACATGAAATTGGGTTGGGTGAATGATAATGTTGTCCGGGAAAATTGAAGTTTTACCGCCAAAGGTTATTCACATTAGGGGACCCTGGACGAAACAAATATCAACAGATATGATTGGGAGTCGATGTAGAAAATACTAGTATTTCGAAGGGGACTGTGTACAGAAAATTATCGGATTGAAATTACTTACATGATTTAGGGTTGTCGACCCCTCGAAAGAAGAGGAAGTGCTTAGAAGGCTCAATCCTAAAGCAGACTGTTGTTCATTATAAGAAAACACAAAATTAAATATAGATTTGAATTAGTTTTTTAAAAAATACAAGATAAATCATTTCAGTAGAGCAACACGACAAGCTTCATATAAAAATGTGCAGGAACAGAAGTAAGCAAACATGAAATGTAATGGCGGTAATACTTGATGCAGGTTGTTAACACCCATTGACTCATCAGTGAAAAGAATTGGAATGTTTGTGCCATTGGAGCCAGGGCTTCGAAACCCACGACCAAATAAATTGCTTTGAATTGACTTTGAATTGGACTGAGATTGGGTTTCCTGAAACACAGCACAGAGCGATAAAATTATAAGGTCATAAAAATTTGGGTTGCAAACATAGTTGAAGAAGAAAATATTGCATATATGTAGAGCAAAGCATATGGTGAAAGTGACAGAAGGAAATACTACCTCTACTCCAACTGGTACGGCAATTGAGTGATCTGATAACAAAACAGCAATGCACGATGGAGGGGCTAAAGGGGCATGAACAACAAGATGGAAATTGGTTTCCATACGTTCATGTGATCTAACATGATTATCATTGACCTTAAAGGGAAAACAATGACGCAAATATGAGAAAACAAACGGTAAAATATTGTGTAAGTGATGGCAGTAGAAATAATATGCAAATTGAAACCAATACATTATTGAAAAACACCTCTTCTCTCATGGTTAAAGGAATTGATTCATCGATGGGAGCGTCCGATGGCGTAGGTGGAAGAGAGGCAAGTCCATAGGCCATAAATTGTACAAAGGGGTCAGATGAATACTCTGGATTCTTCGTAACCTAAAATGGGGAAGAAGATAAGCTCAACATAATTACAGAGGTAAATATTTTGTACAAAACTACATGAACCGAGATAATGCAAGCAATAAATATGAGGTCTGACATGCATAGAAGGAATATATAAGAATTACTTTGGTAAGTTCTGTGAACTCAGATGATGGTGAGTTGAAGCTGGATAAGAAATCTGAGGTGGCAGAAGCGATGTCAGGGCTTGATATCTGATACAACAGGATTATATTTTAGCAAATAATGGATGTAATTACAAGAACTAAGCATGTTATAATAAACCCTGGATATAATTCCCAATTTCCGTACATCCACATTCGCAAATTACCATTTCCAAAAGATATTTAAACGACAATGACAATTTCCCTCTACTAATACATTTTCTTTATTGCAATTTCATGCAATAAGATCCGAATACATACCTTTGCTGCTACGGGCTGTTTTTTCTTCTTCATAACCTTCTCAATGGTAGGTATTAGCCTCCGTCTCTGCCCTTTAGTTCTGTCTTTGACAGCTATACCCTTTGCTTTAGCAACGGTGGAAGTATTGGCATGGGAATTATGACGCAAAATTTCCGATATGTTGACACCAACATTAGTGGGTGGAATGGCCAGTGGGTGGGTGTGGCGACGTAGAAGACTTTGCTCAGCAACTGTTTTCATCTTAAAAACCAAGGCCATAACAGTTTCGAAAGCTTCGGATGATACGTTGGCAATGTTGGCTACTTCAATCATAGATCGACAAAGGATTTTATGCCTTCTTTGTTTCTCCAGTCTTTCATCGGTACAAACATCATTTCGAACGAGTTCTTGTAGGTTGCCCTCCTTTGCATTTCTGGTCCACCTTTTCAAAATGTAGCGTTGTGGAATTTTGTGCACTCTCAGAATATCTTTCATGACTTTGAGGGTATGCATGCACATAATACCCTCGGATTCAAATTTCATGCAAGAACACGTGAGGTGGTCATCCAGCAGAATTCTCGTAACCACATGTTTGGTTGGTTTATCAGATTGACCAACTTCATAAAGACAACACCCCTTTTCGTCATCGCGGAACGCAGTGTCAATCTGAGCATTCATGCAAGCCTTCGTGTATTCTGCCTCGACTCTGTCAAAAATTTTACTCGTGTACACCTTTCCGGCTTCAGTCAGAAGCATGCATGGATTTGCTATGTTGGGAAGCTTTTGCAACAACCCATACTCTGCTTCCAGATATTTATAACGCTTGTCATACAACAATGTATCAAAATGTTGGAAGAATTCGGGTAACGCATATTGCCGAGCAAGGTACTGTTTCAGCCTACCGTTGAAACTCTCGCTAACTTGAGTACTACGCATTGCGGCAGTCCATACACCCTTTACATATGCCTTTCCCCAAACATGCTTCAAATCATACATATTTGCAATCCATTTATTGTTCTGCAATCCAAACAATTTTACCATCACATCCCACTTGACATCAAACTCCTTTACATCCTCCACCCCAAACATTAAATGAGAAATTGTCCCCTTAACCATAAATTTATCCACCTGTTTCGCACCCGCATGCTTGTGTACGTTTTGCATGAGGTGCCAACAACAGAGAAGGTGGGTGGTATGGGGCATGACCTGTGACAATGCCTTGGCCATTGCTGCGTCTTGGTCGGTAAAAATGGTCTTTGGAGCTTTATCGCACATGAACCGCAAGAATGTAGCGAACAACCACGCAAAGGAATCAGCCGTCTCGTCGTACATCAATGCAGCACCAAAAACCGTTGTCTGACGGTGTTGATTTAAGCCAATGAACACAACAAATGGTCTGTTACATTGAACAATCTTGTATGTGGTATCGAAGGACAAAACATCTCCAAAAGCAGCATAGTCGGATACCATCTTCGAATCTGCCCAGAAAATATTAGTTATCATGTCAGCAACATCGAGCTGGACAGCGTGCACAAAACTAGGATCAACAACAAGCTGCTTTTCAAAATAGTTCATAAGCCAACCAACTTCCCCGCTTTCCAGATCCTTCTGCCTCCTTGTCCTCAAATGATTTTGGACATCAACCCTGGAAAACCCCACACATTCTCTCCCACCCGATTGTCTGCACGATAATTCAAAAGATTGCCGTAAGGGTATACCACAATCAGCAGCCATCTCAACTTGACTTGCTTGCACACTATGGATTTTCCGTTGAGAGGGCAACATGTTGGTCAAATTGCTCGGTATGAGATCGTGGTTATGCTCTTCAATGAATTTATGGACCACATACTTCCCTAAACTAGAATCCCAGCTTATACCCATGCGTGCAAGGCAGTCCGTTCGTGTATCAGCTCTAAGACTCTTCTTCTTCCGTGCCTTGGAACTTCTTCTTACACCCTCCTTTGAACATACAAATAACCTTGAAGTCAGTTTCCTTTCAGATTGTGGCCCCTGATCTCCGGCCTTCCTACTAGGATTGCCCCACTCGCGACGGATACTAAATCCTATATTACCTCCGTAACCATTGTACAAGTCATATGCATGCTGCTCGGAATCAAAGCACATTCCGATACATGGTTTACCATCTAGAAGATCAGCCCCATTTACTTCTTCAACGACATTAACCTGGCTGTTGATTTCTTCGTCCATTATCTAACACTTATCTCCCACAACAATACTCAACTAAATTAGGAGCTGCATCAATGAAATATATAACCGAATCATATTACTTACAACTAAAAGTGCAATAAATTTTAACGTGTTATAAATATTGTCAAAGTATATTCAAGAATGCAAAAGAAAGAGGCATACAGGGAATATTAGTGGCCGAAAGAAAAGATTAGAGGTACAAGATTCATAATCTGAAGGCATGAAAAACTTATGTTTATTTTTTCATCCATTAACCAATTATTATCGACCACGAGCATCCATTTTTTCATCCAGGTACAATCAATTATAACCGTATTAGTTACAACTGGAGTACAAAAATCAATATCCGTATATTCTCAATATGTCAACAGATATTTAACAGTTTCGATACGGAATATAGGAGCAATATATATAATAAGAAAAAGAGGTAGGTAAATGGGAGGTTATATAAAGGTAAACCATCGCTCTCTGGAGGAAAGAAAAGCTTAATTTCAAATGTTATGGGTCCGTTTGATAGACGGAAATATGATGGAAAGTAAAACTAGAAAATTTAACGAAAAGAAGACGAAAACTAACTTTCCAGCATGTATTTCATTACATTAAATGGAAACAAATGCAATGAACCAGTAAGAATTAAATTTTGTCTTCCATACCATAAAAGAGAAAACAAAATGATTATACATATGAAAAAACCCTTTAAATTACGCACTATATTATTCTTATTTTTGGTACAAATGCATTTTATTGAATGCTCAAGAAATACATTTACTTCATTAATTTTTTCACATATATTTTGTAATAAGATATATCTCATAAGCATGTATAAGTCATATAAATAATTTCCTCAAAACCAAGACAATAACAGGATAAAGGCTTTATATACATGATCAATTAATTAATTTTAGTCACTAATTTTTGCACATATAAACCCTAATCACATAATATATGATATGTGTGAGTTAAAAATATTTTACTAAAAACAAAGCGGATAACAGCTTTATATAAATTTTTAAATGAAAGAAACATGTAAATAAACCCTCGAATTGCTAAAGATAAAATACAATATAACTACAAAAAATCAGCCACTCAATTTACTATATGTTTGTTAATGTCGAAGACTGTACTAAGGCTATAAAAGACCTAAAATCAAATAACATTCGTGGGTTAGGTTGTACATAATTCTAACGTCAATAACATTGTTTATAAGAATAATTTTTATCCATCTACAACATAATGAGGTATTAGTGTTCTTCACCTTCATGATGTTCTACAATTGAATGAATCCAAGACTATATAAACAAGTAACTAAGCTCAGAAGCATAACTTCATCTTCAAAATGGATCACTTTCAAGGAATGGTGAAATTATCGATTGTTTTATATGTAAAAAAAATTCGACATAATTTATTACATCACACTAACCAAACAAACCCTAAACTAACCAAAAAAACGTAAGAACACACAACATTTAACAAATTAAAATCAATAGGCAAAGAACATACAGATTTCACTATTGAATAATTAGATTGTGTAAAGTTATAATAGAAAATGAACAACTTTTGTAAATTATACGTGCAATGTTATAAGAATACATTTAATCCCTCTGTAATTTAATGAGATATACTCGTTTTCAACTTCATGATGTTATACAATTGAATGAATCTAAGATTATATAAATAAGTAACTAAGCTCACAACCGTAATTTCATTTTAAAAATGGATAACTTTCATGGAAGAGTCAAAATTTCATGCGTTTTATATTACAAAAATTATTGACAGTTTTAGGGGATCGCACAAACCAAACAATTTCTAAAGTAACCAAAAAAGATAAAAACCCACAACATTTAAGAAATCCAAAAAAAATAACATAAATATTTCTTTTCAACGATTAGATTCTGTAAAGTAATAATATAAAATGAACAAGTTCTATAAATTATACGTGCAATGTTATAAGTCATCGCTAATATTGATATTCAACACCAACCATAGGCATAACGATCCTCATCAACAATATTCAAATTCAACAGCAACCATAGATACAAGGAACAAAAACCCACACTGATCGAACATATCAACATAGAAACACGTGAATCATCCGGCATGACGTATTTTTTGAATTGAATGAATCCAAGACTATATAAATTAGTAACTAAGCTCACAAGCATAACTTCATCTTAAATAATGGAAAACTTTCAAGGAAGAGTCAAAAAATTTTGGGTTTTATATGTCAAAAAATTTATACAGCATTTAGGGGATCACGCTAACCAAACTCCACTTAATAGAAAATGAACAACTTCTCTAAATTATTCATGCATCGCTAATATTCATATTCAACACCCACCATAGGCAGAACGACGCTCACCAATAATAATCATGTTCAACAACAACCATACACAGAGAAAATAATAATCCACACAGATCAAACAAAATAAGACAAACACTTGAATCATCAAGAAGGACGTATTTTATCAATTGAATGAATCCAAAACTATATAAATAACTAACTAAGCTCAAAAGCATAACTTCATCTTCAAAATGGATCACTTTCAAGGAATGGTCAAATTATCGTTGGTTTTATATGTAAAAAAATTTTGACAAAATTTTTAACATCACACTAACCAAACAAACCCTAAAGTAACCAAACAACTTATAAACACACAACATTTAACAAATTCAAATCAATAGGCAAACAACATACAGATTTCACTATTGAAGAATTAGATTGTGTAAAGTTGTAACAGAAAATGAATAACTTCTGTAAATTATACGTACAATGTTATAAGGCAGCGCTAATATTCATATTCAACACCAACTGCTCTGCAATAAATGAAAATCCATACTGATGAAACAACCTAAGACAAACACTTGAATCATGAGGCAGAACGTAAAACCTAAACCATATAAACCAAACGGATAACAGTACCTGAAATTGGGGATGTTCTATTCGTTTTTTTTTTTTTTTTTTATCACGGGTTGCAGATCGGTTGCGAAGGTGGTTCTTGTCAATGGCGACCAAGAATTCGCAGAGATTGAGATTGGGGATTTAAAATTTTAAAGTTGGAATCAAGAAGACGTTTGGGAAGATGATGTGGCAGGATAGAAAATAATATTAAAGAAGTGGACTGGTGATATTTGCACACAAAAGAACAACATGCTTGAGTTACAAACTTATTATACATGATATTCAGGAGCATGTGATCATCAATTTAAAACAGAGGCATACCGATCGTGTCTTGCGGCTGGCTCGGTGACTTGAAGATTTCTGAAAGATAATGCATAGCAGGTGAAGCATATTACGGTGGAGGATGAAGAAAAACAGCAGAACCCAAGTGGACAAAGTGGGAATTTTTCAAATGGGTATGGTGGAGAGAATCATACATGACTCAATGCATATCCATTATTGATTTTTAGCATAAACCAATTGGGGAAAGTGGCAACCATTTCACTACAATGTCTCAAGAGTCTGAAAATGGGCATTATGAATCTCATCTGCAACTTTCCTGAAGTTTGGATTTCATTGGATCTGATTCTTCCGGATTGGATTTTGGTTGAGAAAGTTTTTTCTTTATTTTTCAGAGATGTATATATATTTTTTTCCTCCTCCTCACTGTTGACCTAAATCTCAAATTGGGGGGATTTTTGAATTTTTCAGAAATTTTAAATTCAAACCGGGAATGGGTTTTGCACTTGTGGGTCTAAGTTGACTTTCACTATTTCATTATACGGATACTGTTCAATTATACGGATATAGAAATTATACAGAAGAAGCTACATTTTGTGGGTCCCACCGTTGCTAACTGGGCTGACTGGACCGTTCCAGTCAGAGAGTAACCTGACTGAATGCATATCCAAAGGAAATGGAGCCTATATGTCAACATTTTAGACTCGTGAATGACCCGCCCCAATTTCAGGATAAAAGAATAAAATTATGGGTAGTTGGCAACACAAAAAACAGTTTTCTTTTTTACTCTTCACCTATTTCAAAAATAAAAACACGTTTGACAAATGCGTTTACTGTTCACTTTTTTTTTTTCCAAGAAAACTGTTTTATGTGAATAGTGGATAAAAGTGGTGAAAACACCAAATACAACTTTTAGTTGTTTTTTGAGTTTTTTCACTGTTTAGGGTACCACCTCTGCCATCGCCCCCATCGCCACCACCACCCCCCGCCACCGGTCGCCGCCGCTGGCCCCCACCACCTCCGGTCGCCGCTGCCGCCACCACCACCGCCGGTCACTGCCGGCCACCACCGCCGCCCACCAATACCATTTTATTTTTCAATACAAATTTTGATCTAAACGCTTTTTTCTTTTTAGTTTTTTGTTGAAAAAAACAAAGACAAATACAAATACAGTTTTTATATTTGAAGACAAAAAATAAATACAAAAAACAGGCATTCCAAACGCACCCTATGTATTATGTCTAGGGATGAAGGATAAAAGAACAAAATTTTCAAGCTCGATTCATAAATGAATTGAGCTTAAACAAATATGAGCTCAACTCAAAAATATTCGCGAACAAAGCTCGTGAACAAGGCTTGTTAAAAGCTCACTTATATATTTTTATATATATGTATTATAAATTATTATATTGTGTAATATATAATATGGAATTTTAACATATCTAAAGCCTAATTTACTTTACACAAATTTAATCTAATATAGGACAAAGTCCTCACCCAACAAACATATTAATCCCAATATTATTATTATATTAAAAATTATAAAATACCCTAATTTCTAACAAATAACCCAATCTAGGTGAGTAATTGTAGGCCCATATTTCGTGCATGGCTCATCAGACAAGATCTTAAAAGACAATTTGGTCCAAAACCTAAAATAACATCGGTTAGCCTAGAAGAAGAATGAAGCCCAAAAATAAAAAGAGCCCATATCAGGTTAAAAATCATAACGACTGACAGTTTCAAAATATGCAATAAATCTAATTAAAACAGTAGATCAGTTTTATATGCATTTATGCCCATTATAAATGTATTTAATCTCTATTTGATACTCTTTTATAACGGGAGAACCAAATTCTTGTATAAAAGAGCTTCGAAAGATCAAAGAAAGGATTCAATTTTTATCTATTCTCTCTAGTTCTTCAAATTTTATTATTTTCCTGTCATTTTTCTTAGCACTGTAATTCTGTTAAATTTATAAAAGTTGTCAATTCGTTCAGCGGCAACGAACGGGTTTACAGTAATATATGATACAACTGAACCGAGCCATTCGTGAACATGCTCGAGCTCGACTCGCTAAAACTAGTGTTCGGCTTGGGCTCGTTTGTTTAACAAATGAACCAAACTTGAACATAATTTTTACACTCATTTAAAAAATAAACAAGCTTGAACATTGCAAAACTCAGCTCATTTGCAGCCCTAATTATGGCTTTGCATGCTGCCGGTGTGTGTAAACAATAATAAAGACCATACAAATAATACTGATTTCAGAACTATAAAATTCCACTATAAATAGCATAGTCAATAATTACATTAATAGAATCAGGAGAGATTAGATCACTTATATTTTACTTTAAAAAAGAATATACATAATAAGAGTTTGAATAAAAAATTCCTCTCATTAGTTTTTCTATAGAAAATAGTAATTGTAAAACCGTTGCAGTTTGTGACAAAGAAAATTATGTGTCACAAGATGCATAAAAAACTGTCATTAGTGTGTTATCTATAGTTTCACCTTTATAGCAATGTTTTGACGATCAAAATTTTGCAAACTTTATTACAATGAAATCGTTTTGAGAGGACCTACAACCAAATTCAGCTGTCATCTCCCTCCACTTTTTTTTTCATGAATGATGCAAAATTTATTACAATGAAATCTTTTTGAGAGGACCTACAACCAAATTCAGCTGTCATCTCCCTCCACTTTTTTTTCCATGAATGATACATAACAAAGAGTCAGAAAAAAGACTCTGTATACAATAAGAGATTCAATCACTTCAACAATAATTTTTTAGAGATAACATTCAGCTCGTGACTCAATTTGCTGCTTGTAGACCCTCTCAAACATAATTCATTTAAATAAATGAGCATAACTAGATGCATAAAAAAATTGTTTACGTAAGTCCTTGTAATAGTAAAAAATATCTGACCCAACCAAGATGGGCCGCGGGACTGATGGACCGATGACTGATGGACCAACGACTGATGAACCGAATGCCGATGGGCTAAAAACAAATGGGCCTATGGAAAGTTCTGGAAATTAAGTGATCCACAAGACAAAGAGTAGTCCAATTATAGAATAAAGAGTCCAAAAAAGGTTAGAGTTTATCAAATCCCCTGATTTAAGGGATTGATAAATTTGGGTATATGGGCTTGACCCATCTTCCATAAATGTGTATAAATACGTGACTTTGATGAATGAGAAAGGATCCAATTTTTTACCCAATTATTATTGTGTAATTTTTCTGCATTTACACAATTGGCGCCGTCTGTGGGAAAGTCCTATTATTGAAATCTTTTTCAATAAGCTTCCCACTCTCTACAAAAAGCTAAGATTCATACCATCAATGGCGGTCACACGTTTACAACAGACCGAATTACCTCCAAACGAAGGCCAGCAACCAGAAGACCCGATCAGACGAGCCCTAGAGGAGAGGATTGCCGAATTAGAGAGACAAAACGCAGAACTGGCAGCAAAATTGGCTCAACTACAGAACCCACAGGAGGTCAATGATGACGAGCAGTCCGACCAGCGTGAACGGTCTATAGGCCGTCAGACAGACAAGGACGACCTCCCAGCTATAGCCCACAACGATCGTGAAGAGCACGCAGAGTCATCTATGACTCTATATAGGTTCTTGGGGTACGTAACTACGAGGAGGTCCTGACTATGAGAAAACTGGAGGAAATCATGTCCAGATTTCAGCGGGGAGTGCTTAAGGACCTGGAGGTACAGACCCCTATCGATCTGGCATCCGAGGCATCCATCGACGCCGTCCAGACACCGTTCACCATCTCGATCACTAGTCAGCCCTATCCGGAGAGGTTCAGATTACCGAAGTTCACTCTATTCGATGTTACAAAAGATCCAACAGAGCACATCTACCACGTTCATACCAAGATGAATGTTTACAACGAGAACGAGGCCCTACTCTGCAAAGTATTCCCCACCAGCTTGACCGAAACAACCCTCCTATGGTTCAGAAAGCAACTGCCCCGATCGATTGGAAGCTGGCTCAGACTCTGCGAGTTATTCATTGCCCAGTACTTCGGCAATAAAAGACAGAAAAAGACTATCTCCAGTTTGTTCACCATGATCCAAGAGAAAGGCGAGTCCCTGAAAAGCTTTGTCTCACAATTCAATGTGGAGATGTCTTCGATTGACAACTGCGATCAACATTCGGCTGTCGAAGCCTTCAGGATGACCCTGATCCCTGGAACCAAGTTCCATCAGTCCCTTGTCAAAAGGCCACCAACAGACATTGGAAAGCTCAATTCCAGGGCGCAAGGGCACCTCCGAATAGAAGAGGAGTTGGCCATACGGCAAAGAAGGATTGCCTTTACAATAGTAGAGGCAAGGGCACCCGAACCTTCCAGGGTAAAGGATCGGGCATCAGACCGAAAGCGACTGAGCGCTCGTCATGCGCCTTCTCCAGTCCCAGAGAAATGCCCAAGGTTTGAGGACAAGGTCACCCCCTTAAAGGTGACCCTGGCCAAGCTGTACCAGGAGATAAAGGGAAAAGGAATCTACCGATCACCACTACCCATCCGACAGCCGATAGGACCAAAGAGATATATCTAGGCGCTGTGCCTTCCATGGAGAGTACGGGAATCATGTCAACGAATGCAGAAGTCTCAGGAGACAGGTTAAAGCCATGATAGCAAAAGGAGAGCTGACCGAGTATGTTGCCAAGGAAGGAGTCCAATCAGAACATGCGCCACATGTACCTGCCAAGGGAGCTATGGGACAGCCCGTACGGGTCATCCACATGGTCCATGGAGGAACAAGTCGATCGGAGATAGAGGAGGTCTGGAGGTCCCAGATGCGACAAGCTCAGAAACTACGAAGGGTTGGCGAGGTGAGCGAGTTCAGAGGCTCGGAAGAGGATGCCCGAATAATTTTCACTTATACAGATATGCAGAGCATCCAGACGCCACACAATGATCCTTTGGTAATCTCCCTCATGGTCTCAAACTGCTTGATCAAAAGGGTGATGGTTGACCCTGGGAGCAGCGCCAACATTATCACCAAATGGGCCTTTGAGAAGTTAGAACTCAACCCTCAGGAGATTGTGCCGTCCAAAAGCCCGATAGCAGGATTCGATGGCAGAATAGTGGAACCAGTGGGAGAGATCCAACTACCAGTAACGGCAGCAAGGCACACGCTCTGAGAGACTTTTGTGGTGGTAGATGTCAAACCTTCCTATAATCTCCTCATGGGAAGGGGATGGATCCATCGTATGCACGGAGTCCCTTCAACCATGCATCAGGTCATGCGATGTATTGACATGAACAGAATTGACGTGATTGACATCAGGGGCGATCAGGTAGCAGGAAAGGAGTGTTATGCTGTCACTTTGAAAAGTCTAAAAAGAAGGGCGGTTCGGGGTCACCGGTAGTAGTTGAACCTATACCAGAAGTTCAAATTTGCCCCGATCGCCCCGAAAGGTTTACTTATGTTGGTTCAGGCCTCAGTCCACAAGAAAAAAAGAAAATGAAATCCCTTCTCCGATCCAATGCTGACATATTTGCATGGAGCCATGTGGACATGACCGGTATTGATCCGTCAATAGCCCTGCATTCTCTCAATGTGGATCCCAGCGTAAGGCTCGTTAGACAGAAGTAGAGGCGAATGGGGGCCCATCAAAACGAGATCATAGCTGAGGAGGTTGATCGAATTCTTCAAGTAGGATTCATAAAGGAGGTCCAGTATCCTTCCTGGTTGGCAAACGTGGTGGTGGTCCAGAAGAAAAATGGTAAGTGGAGGGTATGTGTAGACTTCACAGATCTGAATAAAGCCTGCCCGAAATACTGTTTCCTTTTACCAAAGATCGATCAAATGGTAGATGCCACCGTAGGTTTCGAACGTCTGAGTTTTCTGGATGCATACTCTGGCTATAACGAGATCCAAATGAACCCGGATGACCAAGAAAAGACTGCCTTCATCACTGAGTCAGGTACATTTTGTTACACAGTTATGCCTTTTGGACTAAAGAATGCAGGTGCTACCTATCAAAGGCTGGTCAGAAGGGTGTTCCAGGGAATGATAGGATCCACCATAGAAGCTTACATCGATGACACGGTGGTCAAAAGCAAGGAGCAAAGAGACCACCTGACCGATCTGCAACAGGTGTTCGACACCCTCAGGAAATACAATATGAAGCTCAACCTGTCCAAATGTTCTTTCGGAGTATCCTCAGGCCAGTTTTTGGGGCACATAGTTGATCAGATGGGAATACAAGCTAGCCTGGCACAAGTCAAAGCTCTCATAGAGTCAGCAGAGCTAAGGACCCGGAAGGAGATCCAGGTGCTTACCGGGAGGATAACAGCCCCCAGTCGCTTCATCTCTCGATCAACCGATCGGTGCAAGCCATTATTTCAAGCAATAAAGGTGGCAAAAGGAGAAGTCTGGGGGACAGAGCAAGCAGAAGCCCTGAAAAAACTCAAGAGTTACATGGCAAAGCCTCCGATACTGGCAACCCCAGATGCAAATGAACCACTACATCTGTATCTGGCAATATCAACATCGTCAACCAGCGCCGCTCTGGTCAAGGAGGGCAAGGGGTATCATACACCAATCTTCTACACCAGCAAGGCCCATGCTGACGCAGAAACCCGTTATTCGAAACAGGAGAAATTGGTACTATCATTGATCAATGCAAAACGATGTCTTCGACATTATTTTGAGGCACACCCGATCATAGTGCCAATAATCACCCCGATTAGGTCTATAATGGCGAAGCCTGAGTTATCCGGGAGAGTATCAAAATAGGCAATTGAACTCGGGATTTTTAACATCACCTATGTCCCCCGAACGACCATCAAAGGATAAGCAGTAGCTGATTTCCTGTTAGAAACAGAAACTACATAATCCATAGAGGAAGGTGAGTCTGGACAATGGGTCGTGTTCGTGGACGGATCATCCAACATCAACGGAGTAGGGATCGGAGTAATGCTCGTAACACCAGATGGCACTAGAATCCAACAATCTGTTCGATTGGAGTTTCCAGCCTCTAACAATGAAGCCGAATACGAGGCCCTTCTCACAGGAATTCGATTGGCCCGAAGCCTTCAAGTACAGAAAGCAGAGGTACGAAGTGATTCCCAGCTAGTCGTGCGACAGTTAAATGGGGAGTATGAAAACCGAGAGCCAAAGATGGAAGCATACAAAAATTTGGTCTTGAAGGAGGCTGAAGGATTCCAGCAAGTAACCTTTGAACAAATTCCCAGAGGAGATAATTCCATAGCCGATCATCTGGCTAACCAGGCCTCCGCGGCTGGAGAAGGTATGACTCTCATGGTACCAATAGACTTCATCATCCAATCCAGCTTAGAGCCTCCCGAAGAAGTAATGGTCATCCCATGAGAACTGAGTTGGATGGACCCTATAGCAGATTATTTGAGAACTGGTGCATTGCCCGAGTCAAAATCGGAATCCCGGAAGATAAGAATGAAGGCAGCCAGATATGCTCTCTACAACGACCAATTATATCGCAAGTCTTTCTCCGGGCCATACTTGAGATGTCTCATGCCCTCTGAGGCTTCAACGGGCACGGAAGAGATCCATGCAGGAGCATGTGGAAATCATTCCTGAGGAAGATCCTTAGCTCATAAAGTTCTCACCCAGGGATACTTCTGGCCCTACCTGGCAAGGGACGCTGAGATCTACACCCGACACTGCAAAAAGTGCCACTTTCACGGAGATGCCATCCATCCACCACCGGAGTTCTTGAACCCAACAATTGTTCCTCACCCCTTTGCCCGATAGGGTATGGATATTGTGGGTCCTCTCCCACAAGCAATACGATGTACCACACATGTTCTCTTGGCTAAAGATTATTTTACCAAATGGGTGGAGGCTGAGGCATATCCAACCATAACAGGCAACCATGTTATAAAATTCATCTGGAGCCATATCATCTGTAGATTCGGTCTACCCCGAACCATAATGATGGACAATGGCACTAACTTTGATAACAGGAAGGTTCAAGCATTCCTGGAAAAACATGGGATCAATCAAAACACTTCTTCCGCCGGCTATCCACAGGGAAATGGGCAGGCCGAGAGGACAAACATAACCATTTTTGACACACTGAGGAAAAAACTTGAAGACGCAAAAGGGGCATGGTTAGAGAAATTGCCGGAGGTGTTGTGGTCCTATCGTACTACTCCAAGGCAACCCACTGGGGAGACCCCTTTCGCTATGGCTTATGGGGCCGAAACAGTTATCCCAACCGAGCTAAGAGTACCTACTTTAAGGAGTCAGGCATGGGAAAAAGGTCCGAACAATCAGCACTTAGCCTATGATTTGGATCTCTTAGATGAAAGAAGGGAAGTTGCCGGGATCAGATTGGCTGCCTATCAGCAGCAAATCAGGACTCGGTTCAATCAGAAGGTTAAGAGAAGGGAATTCCAAGTTTGCGATATGGTACTCAGAAGAAAGATTGGGATTGTGGGAAAATTACGAGAGACATGGTAAGGACCTTATACAATTGTTGAGGTTATCGGGCGCGGCACTTATCGGGTTCGGAAGAACAAGACATGCCACCTCGAGTCCAACTCTCAGAATACTTATCGGTTAAAGATGTATTATCCTTAGATAGTTATTTTTCCTGTTAAAAAATAAAGCTATGTCTTTCTATGGCATCCTTTTTATAAAGCATCTGTGCCCGATGTCCGACACCTCTGCTTCATGATTTTTAAGTTCATCTCAATAAAGATACATTCTACTTCTATACGTGTGTCATTTTTCATTAATATATTCCTAAGTGTTTGAGTTCAAACCTGATTTGAGATAACTAGAGGATAACATCCAGTCTCAGGGGCCAGATGCTCGAAGACTCAATTTTTCATTAAAATATTCCTAAGTGTTTGAGTTCAAACCTGATTTGAACTAACCAGAGGATAAAATCTAGTCTCAGGGGCCAGATGCCCGAAGATTCAATTTTTCATTAAAAAATTCCTAAGTGTTTGAGTTCAAACCTAATTTAAACTAACCAGAGGATAAAATCCAGTCTCAGGGGCCAGATGCCCGAAGACTCAATTTTTCATTAAAAAATTCCTAAGTGTTTGAGTTCAAACCTGATTTGAACTAACCAGATGATGAAATCCAGTCTGAGGGGCCGGATGCCCGAAGGCTCCATTTAACTAAAATATTCCTAAGTGTTTGAGTCAAACCTCGTTTGAACTAACTAGAGGATAAATTCTAGCCTCAGGGGCCAAATGCCCGAAGGCTCAAAATTAAAGTTCTCTTAAGCGTTTGAGTCCAGATCTTATTCAAACTAGCCAGATGATAAGAACAAGCCTCAGAGGCTCTCAATACCCAGAGGCTTCATGCTTATTAAAATTTCTTCTAGGTGTTGAAGCATGCCCGAAGACTGAATATTGCATGAAAAACAAAAAACACTAAAGATGGGGAAATTCCTTTTCATTAATAAACGAGTTGAAGTACAAAAAATACCCTTTCAGAAGGGGCAAATGCAGATAAACTTAAAGCCTATTCTACTGTTCGGGAGGATGATATTCTATCCCCTTCAGGATTAATGCAAACTAGTTCTCAATTTCAGAAGCAGAAGGAGTCTTGTAGGGCATAGACACTCCCATATGGGCGTCAAATTCCTCCGTGGTCTTGAATTCCCAAGATTCCAGAAGGATATGCTCCATTTCATGCCTCTGACGCCAAGCTCTGGCCGATCGAAGATCACAGATGGCATAGTATCTGTTGTACATGTCTAGACCTCCTAGTCGGCACACTTCTACTTTAACACATTCAAGAGCAAACAAGTTCTCAGATTCTGCCAAAGTTTATCTGATTCCTCCTTTTCGGTTGCCAGCCTTTTATTAGCCGCCCTCACTTCGTCCAGTTCAGCAGCTATGGCCAGTTTTTCAGCCATTAGAGCCCGTTTCTCTACCTCGCCAGTCTCCAGAAGGATTTTCTGCTCTGAGATGGTCTGGCGAAGGCCATCTGCCTCTTTTACCAATGCAGTCCGATGGGTATCATTTTGTTTAACCTGGGCCTTCAGACTGGCCATTTCTTTGACATCAGTCTCCAAGAGGCTGTTATAGGCCTGGACGCCATAGAGAAGCTGCATAGTAAAGAAATGATTATCACACGAAAGGGCAAGCAACAAATAAACTAGGAACAAAAGAGTGAACAAATTTTTTACCTCCATGACCATTATTGAAGTCTTATTTGCCAGATCAGTTCTGGTGATTTTGGTCTGGGCGACCCTATCAGCTGGTGTCCAGATCCCTTTGGCCATAGCCTGAAGAGCTTCTGGCTGATTAAGGGTGATTTGGTCAGTACAGACCGGAGTCCCATCTGGCAGCAGGAATTTTGGCTCCCAGGGAATCAAAGTTTGGGATGATTCAGGAACAACAAGAGTTTTGCTTGAGGAAGCATTATCAACTTGAGTCCTGGCCCTTTTAGTAGCCACTCCACCAGTTGTACTGGATCGGGTCCTGATAGTCGGAGGATTTGCAGGAGGCGGTGGTGGAGCCACTGGGTTCTGTGTTGGTGGCGCTGTCGGGCTCTGAGCAGGGGGAGATACCGAAGCCGCAGGCGGTGCTGTTGATAATGGCACAACGTCAACAAGGGCAACCCCTTCGGGAACCTGAGGAATTCTGGCGGAAAGGGGTTTGTCAGGCAAGTTCATCCTGTCAACAACAGTGCCCAAATTAGAAATCGACTCTAGGTTTTCCAAAGTCAGCAGGTCAGTTATAGATCTGGCTTTGCCCCAGATATGGGTTTTCAGGAGGCCTATGCGTATTTTTATGAAAGTAAGGGTAATGTCCCTATCTTCGTAACCCATGAATTTGTAGGCATAGTCTCCCCGATGAAGGCTGCAATGTTCACAAAGGCAAGAAACTTTATGAAGAGGACGGTAGATGGGCAGACGAATGGCACCGAAGACTCTTGGGATTGGGAATATACGCGAGAAAAGGTAAGACCAATTGCCGCTCACTATTACCATTATTTCTTTCCATCCCTTATCCAATTTTTTGGTATCGGTACATATGCTACGACCTTGGAAAGGGAAAAGGTTGTATCTACCCTTACTCGCTCGGGCATTCAGGAAGAAGTAACAAAGGAGTAGGTCTGCCAAACCTAAGTTGAGATCTAAGTCCCTGTTGTACAACCGAAGCATAGACATGATCCTAAGGCTCTTCGGGTTCAGCTGAAGGGGATGTACGCCTAGCATAAAGAACGCATAGTGGAAGAAAGGGTGAAGGGGGAACCTTAGAACCCTAAGATGAGATGCCGATAGCAGAATACTGCCGGGAGCTAGCCCCTGGCTCTAGGTAAAGTCTAGGTAGCCGGGGTAAGGGGATACATCAACATCCCCAGGCACGTGGATCTCTGCCCGAAGGTGTTTAACGTCTAACCTCAGGTCGGACTCTTTTTAGTGGGGTCACTACAAACGGTTCGGAGGGCTTGGGATTCACAGGTTCGGTTGTTGATGAACTCGGAAGGTCAGTACTTTGAGGAGTTGTCTTTTTGGCTATTTTACGAGTGGACTGGGGACTGTCACTACTTGTGGGGTCAGTGCCCGAAGTGGAGGACAAAACAACTTCCTCTACCGACTGGGTGTCGTCACTATCAGACATGTTGTCAAGAAAGGTAGAAGAGACAGAAGGGGGTAGGGGTGAAAATTAAAGAAAGAAAGGAGAAGAGAAGACCGGTCGACTTACTTAGTTGGTGAACGAGGAGTCACGGAAGCTTCGTGTAGCAGTAAGGTTCTGTCCTACCGAAAGGTCCGAACTGACCGACGGGAAAAATTCCGGTGATAATGAGGAAATAAAATTCCAGAAAAGAGAAGCTGAGGAAGAGAGAGGCAAGAACAGGAAATTTGCAAAGTATGAATGTAGATATGAAATGCATGGGGTGGGTTTTTATAGAAGTGGAGAAGGAGGCCAAAGGGTTGCACGAAGTCCGAAGGTCGCGCAACCCATGATGAGCCGTCATGGAGCTACAATCAAGGGAATGATGGCTACTCATTTTAAATGTCAATAAATGCTCATAATTGATTGGCAACTCACTGAACCCTCATCTCCCATAAAGAGCATGTATGTGTATATGTGTATAATGGTGTTTTAATTTTTCGGTCATGGGCTTTGAGAAAAGAAAGATCACAAAAGCCCATAACCTCATGGGCCTGTGTAATAGTCAAAAATATCTAACCCAACCAAAATGGGCCGCGGGACTGATGGGCCGACGAATGATGGACCAACGACTGATGGGCCGAATGTGGATGGGCTAAAAACAAATGGGCCTATGGAAAGTTCTGGAAATTAAGTGATCCACAAGACAAGGAGTAGTCCAATTATAGAATAAAGAGTCCAAAAAATGTTAGAGTTTATCAAATCCCCTGATTTAAGGGATTGATAAATTTGGGTACATGGGCTTGACCCATCTTCCATAAATGTGTATAAATACGTGACTTTGATTAATAAGAAATGATCCAATTTTTTACCCAATTATTATTGTGTAATTTTTCTGCATTTACAATCCTAAATGAGGTTATAAATTTATAATGGTGAAAATGGGTGTACTTGGGTTGAAAAAAGAGTGATCTGAAGTCTTTTAAAAAAAAGAGTGATCTGAAGATCATGGTACTTGACCCACAGATCCATGGGTCATGAGAGTGGAGAAGCCCACATGGGATATGCACTCGAAGTGATGCACTTATTAGTTATATATGACTTAATTAGCTGATGATACTATATGATCAAATGTGTTATAAAACTATATACAATAGGGTATATATCTATATATATATATATAGACAAGACAAAGAGATATTGAGAGACAAAGAGGGAGTAAATGTTATTCTTGCGCATCTCCATTACAAATGAATCAACCTATTTTATAGGCGAAATGTGGAGACAAATCGAGGAGGAGTGGGTGAGACATTGGATCCCACCAATGACTTTCACTTGCTAATAATAAAGAGTGTGGACCACATACAATATAAATGATAGATTTATAACAACCCCCTTGGGGTCCACAATACTAAGAATATGTCTCGTTAAAAACCTTGTTAGGAAAATCCACTAGTGTAAGTGTAAAAATTTACTCACATCAAAAAAATACTTTATTTAGGCTCAAATGACCGTATTTATATCCTCAGCCCCCATACTAATTTCCCTATTTAATAGGGTCATGCTCCTAATTACATGGAATCATGACCCCCTTGGTTAATAACATCCCACTACCTCTTGGTAGTGGCTTATTATCTCCCATTATCTAAGGGATGATGGGCTTATCCTATTACATGGACTTTAGGTTGTGGGCTAATTATTTGTTTGCTTATACATGGGCCTGACTAATACTGGGCTTTAAAAACGGACTTGGGCCTGTTGAATTTCACTGTTTACACTAGCCCCATTCGGGTCTAGCACACAGATCCGTGAGCTTGGCTTGAATTTCCATGAATTGATTGATTTATAGCTGTGTATGATGATGCAAGCATCATTATTGCGAAGAGGCATGTGGATTTCAAATTTAAAAAAAGAGGCTGCCTGTTCCGCTTTCATCGTGTTTGAGGCCTTGGGAACCGGTGCGCCCCCTCAGCCATTTAATGATGGCGATTGATATTTATGAGCGTATATAAGCCTTCTCCTGGCTTCATATCTGAATCTCATTCTCTCAACTTTTGTGTGTATTAAGCAATCGTGTTTAAGCCTTCGCCGCTGCATATAATTTGGTTACCGTAGCTTTGCCGATCTTTCCGCCGGGATATTTTGTGTAAGTCGATATTTTTCATTATGTGTGGTAGTGACACATCAAGGTCGACTGAAGGAACAATTCCTCGGGAGTACGGAGATTCTGATGCATTGAGCCCCCCTTCTGTGAATCCGTCTTCTTCATCTTCACCTTCTCCTTCACCACCCTTAACCAGTCACCCGATTCCTCTCAACTTAGAAATTCCAGTGCCAGAGCGTCATAAAGAGATTTTTGCTTCTGAGACCCATAATGGGGCAGATGTGCCCGCTATTTTGCCTGTAACGTCCGGTATTTTTACGAGTTAATTTAAAATTTTTATTTAAACAATTATGTGCTTATGTGCTTAATGTGTTTAATTGTTTTAGCATGCCTTACATGTTGTACATGTTATAAAAAAATTGTACGTAGCATGTTGTATTTTCATTTTAAAATTAATGAAAATTATTGGAAACGATTTCGGGAAAGAAATGACCGAGGGGTAAATGAGTAATTTCACATTTGGAACACTTAGTGGAAAGTGTAGAGATTTTGGGTGAGAATTAGGGCATGAGTGGCGTTTTGGTAATTAGAGTGGATGACAAGGGGTAAAAGGGTATTTAAGAGTCTTGATGGCACTCTTGTAATTAACCCTACCTTTGGATGAATTTGGTCATTTCCACCTTTCATGTGTTGTCTAATTCCTAGCCCTTGATCTCATTCTCCCATCTTTGTTTTGGACCCTTGGATCATAAGGCCTTGTTTGGTTGACCCTTAAATGGAATAATCCATTATTGTTGGTCTTCCACTTGGCAAGACTATTTCTCAACCATTGGATGGTTTGTTGATTTCCATCTTTTTTCTAAGCCCTTGGATGATAAGGTCTTGTTTGGCAAAATAATGAGTTTTGTGAATTGTGTAATAAGTCTTCCACTTGGCAAGACTTATTCCTGGCCCTTGGATTCATTTCCTTTTTCCCATATTCATTTTGGACCATTGGATGGTGAGAAGAGTGAGTGGGAAATCTCTACACTTATGAGTTTTTCTCATTTGCAAGACATTCTCTCATTCACACAAAAATCTCTATCTTCTCTCATAAGGTTCTTGCTAAGTTCTCCCTCCCTTCACTCCTTCTTCTTCAAGTTGTCAAATTCTCTCTTCCTTATGATGAGAATTTGAAGGGGGTTTGTGCATGGAAGTTGATGTTGGTGCTCCAAGCTTCCTTTTGAGCCAAAGTTTGATAAGTGATTCTTCCTCCTTTAGAATTTCTAGTTTCAAACCCTAGCTTCTATTATTGGATTCTTGTATTCAATTTGTGATTATGGAGTTGTCTATCTATAGCTCTTGCTTGAGACTCCATTGAAGCTTAGCTATCGGTTGAATAGAGCTTAGTGTTGACTTTGGAGGGTGTTGGGTGGATTTGAATCACTCTTGGAGGCCTTGCTTGTTCTTGGTGCTCTTGCTTGGAATTGAGGTAGGGGAAAAACGATTTGTATTCGTCTTTGTATGAGGGTGTGTGCGTCTATGTGTATATATGCCGTATATATATATATGTGAGTTGGTCTTGATAGTTTAGACTATGAATTAGGCCTTTGGGAACACGATTGGTGATATAAATTATGTTGTGATTTATTGCTTTACAAATGTTAAATTGTAAGCCTTGTGAGAAATTGAATGCAATATAATGTTATTTGATGGAAGCATATATTGTGATGGCATATGGTTATGATAAGAACCTTTATGCATTTTGGGGTAGACCATGTAGTGTAAAAACCATGGGTGTAGGGTTTATACGGATTATGTATTCGTATGTGTACGTAGTCTTGTGTCGAATCGTCGCAACAATTGGCCAAGAGGTGTCTCCCACCTATGGAACTAAAAAGCCAAAAGGTGATATAGGGTTGGTTACTGCCCCATCGTGGTGGTATGCGCCACTCTCGGGTCTTTGGAATAGGGTTGGTTGCTGCCCCATCGTGGTGGTATGCGCCACTCTCAGCATGGGAGTCGTAAGTAGGGCTCTCTTGCAACCGCCTTCCTTGTTGAAAGTGAAATGTCAAAAACACTTGGGAAGAATCGGTGCGGTACTCTTTCTCATTATAAATGAGTAGGGTATGAATTCGTTAACCTATATTGGGCAAGCACATATTATGGGGTGTGTTGAGTTATATTGTACTTGAACTATCCCATATGAGTGATTATGATATTGTTATTGAAGCATGCTATAATTGTGGTAAATTATATTATGAGCATGTTGGGGAATAACTTACTTGTTGGGTTCGATGGGGTTCCGGATTTGTGTGAGAGCCATGTGGGACAAGAGACCGACCTAGGGTTAGTGGCATGAACCTTGGTTGGGTTGAACCACTCGGACTACCGAGATGGAGGCAATGACGCTTCCTCTACTGGGCTAGTGAGCTCACCCCACGCCTTATATATTTTTCAGGTGATGATCCCGTTGGGAGGGTTCCGTAGTCTCTCCGTGGACGTGTGGATGTATGTCCTCCCTTTTGTGCATGGGAGGCGGACCACACTTTTATTTTGTTGGGCATTAGGTCGATAAATATGTTCCTTTTGCACATGTAAAACCAACTTGTAAAACTACTTAATTTTTGTCCGGCTAGCATGTTAGCCGAGGTTTTATTATCGATGTATATCCCTTGGAGCGCTATGCGCGGGGATTATATTATTTTAGTGCACTTCGGTGCCGGAAATGTAAGACTAGTTCGTTAGTTATAGAATTTGGTTATTAGGTGTCCGGCCGAAAATGGCATTTTTCTAGGCTTTCAAACAAACCCTTTCGTTTTAAACGGAAAAACCTGTTTTCGCCTACCCCCGTAACCCCGGTAAAATTTCCTTGTTTTTAGAAACAGATTTAATTAAATTCATTTTCTTGATATTTTAAACTTTAGAAACCGGCGGTAGTTAAAACGGATACCGGGGGCAAGACGGAAGATTTTATGAAAACTTACAAAAAAATCGTTTTTTTGCTAAGTTTATGTTTTTCGCGTTTCCCGAGGTCTCGGAAAACTATTTTTGGGTTCCGTCAAGGAAAAACTCACTTTTCCAATATTTATGATTTTTCGGGACCGACGGCGCGAAAAACAAAGCTATATTGCAAAATCTCGCGTTTTTGCATATTCAAACTTTAAAGAAAATGCAGATTTTGGCAGTGGCTTAACTCTCCTATACTTAGAAAAAATTCACCATTTTCGAAATTTGAAGTGCAGGCCTGCTGCAGCGGCTTACGACGTCCGATGTTTGAAAATCCGTATTTTCCTCCTCGCATGTCGGAATGGACCCCCGTTTGTTTCTATGGGTTGTCCTACGTCCAAATTATCGGGATAAATTTTGAAATGACCAGTTTAACCCTGAAATGACTGTTTTACCTTAGTGAAAGAGGGGTACTTCAACTTTAGTTTTAGGTCGGTATTGTCTGACGCCACTTTTGAAAATTCATATCTCCTTCCTCGTGGCTTGAAATTAGGTCCCGTTTGTTCGTATTGCTAGTGTTAGGTCCAAATTTTGTAGTTGTAGTTGGAAATTATTATTTTACCCCTGATTTAACCATTTTACCCTTGGGTGAACATGGTGGGTTGTAATGATTCGTTCAAGGTACCGAGTGTTTCGGTTTACCTCCTTTTCGATCTCGTGTGACCTTTTTGGACGTCTTTGAGATGTTTTAAGTCAATTTTACCCTTGTACAGGTATTTTATGACTCAAATGGATTTTATTTCATTTTTATTTCTTCCGCATTCACTCCCTTAGCTCTTAGGCTTGGGTTTTGGAGTCCTAGGAAATTAGGGGCGTGACACCGCCCGTTGGGGCTTCAGTTCCTATTAATTCTGTATGGGCAGATGTACCTGAAGGCATTCCTATTGCGGTTTCTGCTGAGTCAGACCCATTTATGACTAAACCTCTTGAAGCTCATAAGAGGAAATCTGTGAACATCAAAAGTCTGAGGAAGGATTGTAAGATCCCTAAAGAGGTGATCCTGAAGGAGTATGACCCTTCTTATGATTTTAGGATGGGAGACGGAGTGGGTCCGGATGAAGTATTGATGTCTGCTATTCTGATCAAGGCGTTTCGGTTCCCTCTTCATCCATTGTTCCATTTTATTTTTTTCACCCTAGGGATCGCCCCTCTGCAAGTCAACCCAAATTTTATTCGGATAATATCAATGTTGATCCTAATAAATAGAGACAAGAACCTGGCACTAGGTCTTGTTGATATGTTTTTATCTTATAAAATTGTGGATCTGAAGGACTGTGAGGGGAGATACAACTTTTACCCCTTCAAGGGTTGGTCAATCTGCAGTACAACAGAAAAAACAGAGAAGTACTGGAAGGAAAAGATGGTTCTGGTGAAGGGGGTTTGGTTCTAACCTTATTCTAAAAAATGGCCGATCCCGAGAGTTTTTGGGCGTCTGACCCTTCTTCCATTTTCTTTCATACATAAGGTGTCGTGCCTCTGCTATGGATGTGATCAACTTATAGCGGATTTTGTTTATAAATTTTTGGGTTATGATGATACTGATATAGTGGCTCAGGATGTAGATGCCCGTTTTGCTCTATTGAAGTTTAAGGTCTGGTCAGATCGTAAATCGTGCTTTGGCTTGCTAACTTCTGCCAATTTGCAGGGTATATCAAGGTTAGGCGCCAACTTCAGAATCGTGATGGATCCGATCAAACCTATAATCGATGATGATGATGATGATGAGGTGGAGGTGATGACCGTGCCACCATCGGGAAGCGAACAAGTGCCTCCGAATTCTGAACTTCAAATAGTGATTGTTGTCGTGGAGGGTGATGCTTCTAGGTCTGCACTTGTGCAGACCACTATCCTTGAATTACTCAGTTCCTCCTCTACTCGAACCAGGCCTGTCCGCGAGGAGAGACCTGCCAAGCGAAGGAAGCATAAGGGTAAGGACAAGAGCTCCACATCCTCTAACCAATCTGCTCCAAGCCTTACTTCAATGGCCATAATGATAACTTGGGCAAAGGATCTTTGGACACTTGAGGAGCTTGAGGTCCAAAGGGCGGCTGATCTTGAAGTCGTTGTGGGTCGTACTCCTGGCCTGATAATGGGGGTATGTGTTTGCTTGACTCTGAGTTGTATTGTTCTGTTTTATTCTAACTGCTGATCTACTTTGCTTTGAAATTTTCCTTTTAGGCTCTCTTCAGCGTGAATTCCTTGTGCCTTCTTCACAAGGCTGATGTTAAGGAAGCCGAGCGCCTTAAGACTGAATTGGCCGAGAGGATGATAAGGAGAAAGAGTTGAGGGCTCAGCTGGGGGAACTTCCTTCCAGGGTGGCTGAACTGGCAGATGAGCTTGCACAAGCAAATGAGTTGAATGCAAAGTTATCTAGCGAGAAGGAGAAGCTAACATCTGATCATTAAGCTCTTCATCACCAATTCGGCATCTCCCAATCTGCCTTGGAGATGTGTAAAAAGGGAGGAACTGACATGCATGCACACTATTCTAAGACTAACCGAATAATGGCTAGGGAGTTCTGGCACAAAGGTTTTAATGCTGCCATGAGAGATCTGGCAAAGAGGAAGATCAAAGACCCTGATGCCATGGATGATTTCTTAGGGGTGAAGCAGCCTTACGTCGGTCCCGAACCTAGTCATGCTCAGAACCTTTTTACTGAATTTATAAAAGGGTATCTGCCTGTTGACCCTCTCGATCCTTCAATTGAATTATTTCCTCCAATCGAGCACGTTGATTCACCGGGGAAAGACCTTAGTGGCCCGAGCAATACTTAATTCATTTTTTTAATGTTGTACTCTCTTGTGCCCTTCGGGCAATTTTGTAATGATCAAGGATAGTAATTTTTGTTTCGTGAATCTAGTATGTACTTTCGTCTTTTCTTTATATATTTTCTTCCTCTGATTGTATGAGTTAGGCTGTTTAGCCTTCTATCATTTTAACACTTAGGAAATATTGAAAATGTGAGTCAGGCTTATAAGCCTCTGTCATTTCAATACTTGGGAAATATTTTCAATTTTATTCTTCTGAAAGTATGAATCAGGTTTATAAGCCTCTGTTATTTCAACACTTGGGAAATATTTTCAATTTTATTCCTCTGAAAGTGTGAGTCAAGCTTACAAGCCTCTGTCATTTCAACACTTAGAAAATATTTTCAATTTTATTCCTCTGAATGTGTGAGTTAGGCTTGTGAGCCTCTATCATTTCAACACTTTAAGAAATATTTTACAATTATGGTCCTCTGAAAGTGTGAGTCAGGCTTGTGAGCCTCTATCATTTCAACACTTTAGGAAATATTTTACAATTATGATCCTCTGAAAGTGTGAGTCAGGCTTACAAGCCTCTGTCATTTCAACATTTAGGACATATTTTCAATTTTATTTCTCTGAAACTGTGAGTCAGGCTTGTGAGCCTCTGTCATTTCAACACTTTAGGAAATACTTTACAATTATGGGTTTTTGACATTATGAATCTGGCTATTTCAACTTATTTGTATAATGAAAGTACGATCATCTTTTATTATAATAAGGAAATTACAGAAATAGCAGCGTCTGACTTAGCCAGACTGACAAACTTGGAAAATTAAAAACGCGCAAATAAGGCTAGGCTCAACCACCTCTGCCTATTTATTATATTCATAAAAAATGAAATGAACTTGTCAAGGATAGTACCTCTTCAGCCGTGAGGCATTTTGTGAATTGGGCTCCATATAGCCATCACTATTTCTGAGGCGATAAGCCCCTCGTCCAATGATTTCAATGACTGTGTATGGTCCTTCCCAATTTTCCATGAGCTTGTCGATTAGCCCGATCTTCTTTCTTAGAACCATATCTCCCACTTGGAATTCGCGCCTTCTGACTTTTTTGTTGAAGACTTTTCTGACCCTCTGATGATAGGCTGCTAGTCTGATAGCGGCCTGATCTCGTTTTTCCTCGAGCAAATCCAGCCCCTCAACAAGTTGTTGGTTGTTCAGTTCTTCTTGGTGCAGCTCCGTTCTGGCAGTTGGCACTACATGCTCTGTCGGGATGACTGCCTCTGTTCCATAGGCAATTGAGAATGGTGTTTCTCCTGTAGGGAGTCTTGATGTCATCCTGTAGGACCAGAGTACTTCTGGGAGTTTGTCTAGCCATGTTCCTTTAAGATCTTCCAACTTCTTCTTCAGAGTATTCAGTATCGTTCTGTTGGACCTTTCGGCTTGACCATTCCCCTGAGGCTATGCGACCGATGATATTTTTAGCTGAATCCCATGTTCGTTGCAGAATTGTCTGGTCCATCGATTATCCAGATTTGTTCCGTTGTCAATCACTATCACTCTTAGCACCCCAAATCTGCAGATGATGTTGGTCCATATGAACTTAATTACGTGTCTGTGAGTGATGGTGGAATAGGATTCCGCTTCAACCCATTTGGTGAAGTAATTAGTTGCTATTAGCGCTTGATTTACTGATCTGAGGGCCATTGGAAGTGGCCATACTGCATCAATCCCCCACTGCGCAAATGGATGTGGACTGAAGATAGGATTCAGTAACTCTGGTGGTTGATGGATGAAGTCTCCATGGAATTGATACTTCTTGCATCTTCTGACATAGGTCTCAGTATCTTGGGAGAGATAAGGCCAAAAATATCCCTGACTTAGGACTTCATGGGCTAACGCTCGTCCTCCGGAGTGATCTCCGCATGATCCCTCATAGATTTCCTTCATAATGGTCGATGCCTCTAAAGGTGTGAGGCATTGAAGGTATGGACCACCAAAGGATCTTCTATAAAGTTGACCGTTCAGCAAAGCGTATCTGGCTGACTTCATGTGAATTTTCCGAGCCTCTGCTTTATCGTCAGGAAGGATGCCATTCCTGAGGTACTCTGTTATGGGGTCTATCCAACTTGGATCCCAAGGTATTGCGCACACGACGTCTAGGTAATGGATGCTCGGGACATCAAGATAGTCGATCGGGGCGACTGGTAAAATCACGATCATTGACGGACGCCATATTAGCTAATCGATCTGCATTTTCGTTATGCTCCCTAGGGATCTGACTGAGGGTATATCGCTCTAATCTGTCTAACTCCATCTGAGCCAGCTTTTTATAGGGTTGCAGCTTTTCCCCTGCATCATACTCGCTTGAACTTGCTTGACCACTAATTGTGAGTCACTATATATATATGTAGTCTTCTGATGCAGAGGCTCTGATCTAATCGTAGTCCTACTAGGAGTGCTTCGTATTCGGCTTCGTTGTTGGTAGCAGGAAACTCCAGACGGATCGACTGTTAGATTCGTGTTCCGTCCGGTGTTATAATCACGAGTCTGATTCCTGAACCCGCTGATTCGACTGATCCATCTACATATAGTGTCCGCTCGGGCTCATCTGGCTCATCCATAATCGATTCTGGTTCTGCTTCGAGGAAAACATTAGCTAACGCCTGACCTTTAATGGTTGTTCTCGGTACATATGTGATGTCGAATGTCCCGAGTTCTAATGCCCATTTGGTGATTCTTCCCGTCAGGTCTGGTTTGGTCATGATGGCTCTTATAGGCATCGTGGTTGGTACCACGATTGGATGGGTCTCAAAATAGTGCCTCAAACGTCTTTTCGCATTGATTAGAGAAAAAATGACTCGCTCCGCCATAGTGTATCTGGTTTCAGCATTAGATAAAGACTTACTGCTGAAGAAGACTGGCTTCTGGCATTTTTTATCATCCTTCACTAATGTTGCGCTGGTCGAGGCTGCTGATACTGCAAGATACAGATGCAATGGCTCTCCAGGACTTGGTGAGACGAGGATTGGCGGATTTTGGAGATACTGCTTCAATTTTTGAAGGGCCTCGGCTTGTCCTGGTCCCCATATGCTTCCTTTTCCGCCTCTAATTGCTTGAAAAAATGGTCTGCATCGATCTGTCAATCGGGATACGAATCTGCTTAGTGCATCTACTCTTCCTGTCAGAATCTAGACCTCCTTCTGCGTCTTTGGCTCTTCGCAGCTTATCAGAGCCTTGACTTGTGATGGGCTGGCCTCAATTCCTGTTCGGTTGACGATATGACCGAGGAATTATCCGGATGAGACTCCAAACGAGCACTTGGCGGGGTTGAGCTTCATCCCATACTTTCGAAGTGCATCGAACACTTCTTCGAGGTGCTTGAGGTGATTGTCTTTCCTTCTGCTTTTCACCACTGTGTCATTTATGTAGGCTTCAACTGTGGTCCCCATCTGACTTTTGAATATCCTTCTGACAAGCCTTTGATAAGTGACACCTGCATTTTTAAGTCCAAAAGGCATTAATTTGTAGCAATATGTACCTTCCTCGGTAATAAAGGATGTTTTCTCCTCATCGGCCGGATTCATCGGGATTTGGTTGTAGCCGGAGTATGCATCAAGAAAAGAGAGTCTCTCATATCCTGATGTGGCATCCACCATCTGATCAATTTTTGGCAAAGGAAAACAATCCTTTGGGCAGGCCTTGTTTAAATTGGTGAAGTCCACACAGACCCTCCATTTCCCATTCTTCTTCCTGACTACCACCACATTCGATAGTCATGATGGGTACTTTACTTCCCTTATGAATCCAACTTCTAGCAGCTTTCCCACCTCCTCGGATATGATTTGGTTCCTTTCTACACCAAACCTCCTTTGTTTCTGCCTCACTGGTCTGATCTATGGATCAACATTTAAGTTATGCTGAGCAACCGAGGGATTTATGCCTGGCATGTCAAGGTGAGACCAGGCGAACACGTTTGAGTTCTGTTGGAAAAAGTTGATCAGCTCGTTCTTTTATTCTTTCTGGAGGTGTGAGCTAATAAATGTGACTTTCGTGTGGTCTGTCTGACTAACATTCACCTCTTATGGGGGCTCCATGGTTGCCTGAGTCTCCTGACCCTCAGAGGAAGGGTCTGACTGTAATTGTTATTTCTCGTTCTATAGGGACTTTTTTTATGCTTCAACGAATTGTTTGTTCTTTTGATTCAGATCCTTCAGAGATACTGAATAACACTCCTTTACTGCTATCTGGTCTCCAGGGATATATGTCATGTCCACTCCATTCGGATCAAGACATCGCATAACCTGATGGAGAGTCGAAGGAACTTCTTGCATCCGATGGATCCACCCTCGTCCCATCAGTAGGTTGTATAATGGCTTGATGTCCACCACAACGAAGGTTTCTTTCAAGGTTTGGCGTGCAGCCGATACTGACAAATGGACTATTCATATTGGCTCAACGCGTCGTCCGTCAAAACTGGCTAGAGGTATCCGAGCTGGGGATAGCTGCGAAACATCAATTCTGATTTTGTCGAAGGCCCACTTCGTCATGATGTTGGTGCTGCTTCCTGGATCAATCATCACACGTTTGATCAGACAATTAGCTACCAGAAGAGTGATTACCAGAGGATATTCTTGAGGTGTCTGAATACTCTGCATACCGGCCTTTGAAAATGTAATTCTTGACTCTCCTTGGATGAGGGTTGTTTGACAAATTTCGCCGATTCATCTGAGTTTATGTGCCGTTCTCAGCTTTGACCTTCTGCTTTCTTCAGACTCAATGTCCTCTTCACCTCCTTGGACCATGTGGATGACCCTCACTAGTTGTCCTTGTGTAGAGTTATTCTGCTGCGTCCGATTTGACTTGTCCGGCCTTGGCTGATCCTTCATTATGTAGTCGGCCAGTTCCCCTTTGGCGATCATTGCTTCGACCTGCCTTCGGAGATTCCTGCAGTCATTTGTATGATGACCATACTCGCTGTGAAAAGCGCAATGCTTGGTCATGTCCCTCAACTCCATCGGTTGTCTGATCGGTGGTGGTGGTGGTCTAAAAATCCCTTTGTTTTTGTTTTCTTGGAAGAGTTTTCCAAGGATGGTCTTGAGTGGTGTTGTTCTCTCTTCTATCCTCTGACGCTTGTCTAGAAGTCTAGATGATGAGGTTTGTTGGGATGGTCCGGGTCATTGAGGCCTCTGATCCTTCATCCTTTCTTTGGATTTTGCCTCCACTGTCACTAGTGAGGCTCTTCTCTGCCTGACTGCTTCTTCTTCTTCTATTCTGAGATACCCTTGCGCTCTGGAATTGAGCTCACCGATGTTGATAGGAGGTCGTTTCACTAGTAAAGAATGGAATTTTATGCCAGGGATGATCGCCATACGGAATGCCTCTACTGCTGACAGCTGGTCACAGTCATCAATGGAGGACATCTCCACGTTGAATATGGATAAAAAGCTCTTGAGGTTCTCTCCTTTCTCTTGTGTCATGGTGACAAGGCTTGATATCGTCTTTTTCTGCCTTCGATTGCTGAAGTACTGACCGATGAAAGGCCTGCAGAGGTCATTCCAGCTGCTGATGGATCTGGGGGGCTGCTTCCTGAACCATAGAAGTGGTGCTTCTGTCAAACTCGTTGAGAATACCTTGCACACAAGTGCTTGATTTATCCCATAAATGGTTATTTTAGTTTGCGCTTGATAGATATGGTCGAGTGGATCCTTCGTACCATCATATAATGTAAAAATTGGGAGCACAAACTTCTTCGGGAAGTCAGTTGCCTCGATCTCTTATGTAAATGGGGATTGGGTCATATCTGTTGTTGCATGGATGGACAGTTCATCGGGGGTTTGCATCTTTAAATCCTTCATCACGTCTCTTTGAATCTTTGCAGCCATTTCTTGCAGGTCATTCAAGGTCGGGACATGCATCGTCGGGACCTCCCTTGTTATGGGATGGGAGGACTCTTTCTCTTCCCTCGACATTTTGTCTGCTCGTGTGGCCGATATGCTCCACCTGTGATGGGAATTGGAGGGCTCTGGTTCATCATTCCTTGGGTGATCCGTACCATCTGCTGGATTGGAACTTCGGAAGGGAAAAGGGCCTTGAGCCACTCGATGGATCAGCTCGGCATTCTGCTGTTCAAGGGCGACATTTCTCTGTTCTACCGCTTCCAGTCGTCTCATGACTTCTTCGAACCTGACTTCATTGTTTGTGGACCGTGTAGATACCATTTTTTTCCGAATAAGAATGAAAGTGTTACAAAAGTGGAAAATAATTTATCGTTTCCCACAGACGGCGCCAATTATAAGTGTAAAAATTTACTCACATAAAAAAGATACTTTATTTAGGCTCAAATGGCCGTATTTATATCATCAGCCCCCATACTAATCTCCCTATTGAATAGGGTCATGCTCCTAATTACATGGAATCATGACCCACTTGGTTAATAACTTCCCACTATCTCTTGGTAGTGGGTTGTTATCTCCCATTATCTAAGGGATGATGGGTTTATCCTATTACATGGACTTTAGGTTGTGGGCTAATTATTTGTTTGCTTATACATGGGTCTGACTAATACTGGGCTTTAAAAATGGACTTGGGCCTGTTGAATTTCATTGTTTACAAGTGGGAAAAATCTTAATCGAAGGGAAAATAGTACAATCATCTGGTGTAGCTGGATATGTCGCATTAGATTTGCCTTGTTAAAATCTTGCTAGGAAAACCCAGTGGGAAAAAACCTGATCGGAGGGAAAAAAGTACAGTATGCTGATGTGGATGAAAATGTTATTGCATTATAGCTGCCTCGTTAAAACCTTTCCAGGAAAACGTAGTGGGAAAAAACCCGGTCGAAGGAAAAATAGTACAACATGTCCTTTGAATAACTACAGTTTCACCCCCTGTTCTTGAATAATTACAGTTTCACCCCTTGTCTTTTGGATAATTATCCAAATAATAGGGGATGAAATTGTAATAAGTCATATCTTGAGGGGGTGAAAGTGTAATTTACCCTTAAATAAATGAGCATAACTAGATGCATAAAAAATTTGTTTAGCAAGTCCTAAATGAGGTTATAAATTTATAATAGTGAAAATGGGTCTACTTGGGTTGAAGAAAGAGTGATCTGAAGCTCATGGTACCTGACCCACAGATCCATGGGTCATGAGAGTGGAGAAGCCCACATGGGATATGCACTCGAAGAAGTGATGCACTTATTAGTTATATATGACTTAATTAGCTGATGATACTATTACTAATTTACTATATGATCAAATGGATTTTATTAATACATTTATAAACGAAGTTATGGGCCTTAGACCCATTTACAAGATGAGATCAATATTTAATCATGATTGATTTATATCCTAATTTGTCAAATTGGGCCTTCCTTTCTTGATGTGATCTTCTTCCTTGAACCAAGGAGAGGATTTGGGTTCTTGGATTCTAATTTGATATTCTTTCATGGGCTGGGCCGCTTGGATCTTGGGTCGGGCCATTACATATAGGTTTAGTGCTCTTAGTACATGATTTAATTTTGGGCCCCTACACACGTGTCTGTGGAAATTGTAGTTTGTTTTTTTATTATTATTAATTTTTTTATTTTTAGTAGTTGTTTCCACCCTCTTAATATGAGCGTAATAGAAATGACAATTTCAATTCGTTTGAATTAGCGAAATTCTGTACATAAATTAACATAAATCTAGATGCATAAAAGAGGATAATAAAAGTCTTTATAACAAATTAATTTGAGACTACGTTCTTGACCATGGCACATTGCCTTCGGGTATAATCCTTGCATGATCAAACATTCACCAAGTAAACAACAAACATTTACACCCATATAGGGAAATCCTATCTACATCAAGCAATCTTAGAGATCTAAATAAATTTTTTTGGAAAAACCAATAACAAATAAACTCACAACTTCAGAAGGAGAGTTCGTGGTCATTAGGAATTTGGTAGTCCTTGTAAAGAAGATCAGTAATATGAAATAAAACAACAATACACAAGAATTCAAATTATATAATTGACCACTGGTTGTATATACGGACACGAAGTAGGACATGATCAAAGTAGAAAAGAAAACTAAATTTAAGAACTGAAAGTAAAGAAAGATCAAAGATATAACACTGAATACACACTTGATATTATTTATGGGACTCTGCCCTTCACAAACATATAAGCAGTCCTTATAGAGACTGGAGAAGACATAACAAAAGACCAAACTATCCCCTGTGGGGCAGACATAATAATACAGAACAATAATGAAGGCTGGTGACATCAGCCATGACATCGAAAACTGAAAATACTAAAATACCCTTGCCGATAGTCTAAATGGCAGGTAACAAATGTGGAGAGACAGTTTTACCCTTGTTGACTAGCCTTATTACAATAAAACCTTACTACATCACTTAGACGAAATTATTACAGAATAAACAAACTAGCTGATAGCAGAAATATGTATGGTTACCAATCACCAGGAGGGCTCCAATCATCGCTGTGGAAATCCTCAGAATTGTAACCACTAGGAGCTGGTTCTAGGGGATAAGCATGGAGATGAACCCTGTAGATGGGATGATCTAGATCTTGGAGATCCCATGAATATTGAACTTCATGTTCTGCGAGAATCTGGAGAATCTTGTGACGTCAGTCTAATGGATAAAAATCTGAATTTCTCCAATTTGCAGTGATGGGGTGAAACAGAAATGGGGAAATGGATTGTGGGGGAATTCCATTATGATTGCAGATTTGAGTTCTGAAAATATCAAAGTGGGTATCCAATTCATAGACTAGAATATTATCATGACCGGTAAAAAAGGAAACATGAAAATTTCTCTGGACATGGATACCATTATCAGGAGAAGGTAAGAACTGCTTAGAACTCCAAAAAATGAACATAGGATTTTGAAAGGGAGTGCGACGAAGTTGGTTTTGCCAGAAGGAGATGTCGCCAAACAGCGTAAGCCAGGAACAAAATTTCATTTGAGCTGGGGAAAGGTTATTAAAGAGACACTGGGCAAGATATTGTAATAACAGAGATTTATCAAGAATTATCCCGATGTGATAAGTATCCACAAGATACCATAAGAGATGATAAAGTTCCTGGGAGAAATGGAAGTAAAATGAGGGATTAATCTCAAAATGGGTGAGGAATGGATAAACAGGGTGGAAAGGCATGGTTCGGATTGGGCCAGATTCTAAACCATAACGGTGAATGTAAAGGAACTGAAGATAATGAACCATATGACAACTTTGGGAAATGAGGGTTTTTTCTAGAATGAGGGTCTGGAGATGGAAAGGAAAAGGTAATGGTTCAAAACAGGCTATCATGGGGAAAGAGATGGATGTGATCTCTTTTTTCAGGCAGGAAAGGAAATCTGGGAGGATGTTGGTTTTTCCAGGAATGTGTATGGCATCAAAAGACCATTGTGAAAACCAGTTTGCCCATCTGAGAAGTTGGGCCTTGGGAGGATGTTTTTGTTTGAATCTTAACATATTCAGGAAGCTGCTGAGGTCGGTTTCTATCAGGAAGTGATGTCCAAGGAGGTGGAATTCAAATTTTTCAATACCTCTTTTAATGGCCAAGATTTCCTTGTAGGTGGAGTGGTAGTGAAGTTCAGCTGGAGAAAAAGCTCCACTTTTGTAACCACAGATAGAACGGGATTTAGGGGGAATTTCCTCAAGGAGAACATCACCCCAATAGAGATAAAAAACACCTGTCTGAAGAATTCGCTTACCAGTAGAGGGAATCTGTAAAGAGGGTAAGGTTTGGGAAATGGTCTTGAGGTGTGTGATGGCTCTTGTACAAGAGGAAGACCAAGGGGGAGGTTCCTTTTTGAGCAGGTCAGAAAGGGTTTTTCTATAAGGGGCAAGGTCGGAGATGAAATCAGCCATGTAATTCACAATGCCAAGAAATTGTTGGATTTGGGTTCGGGTGAGATGTTCATCTGGAAATTGGAGGAGCTGAGTAGCAATGTAAGGCTGGAGGACATACTGGCCATGTGCTATCTTCATTCCTAGGAACTCAATTTCTGGTTGTGCAAGAATCATCTTCTTGGCGGAGAGCATGACTCCAAACTTTAAGACCAGTTGATGGAATTTCTGGAGGAGGCTGGTGTGAGAGTCAATATCGGGAGAGAAAAGGAGGATGTCATCAATGTAGATGAGGGTAGAGGAGAGGATGGGTTCAAAGATTTTGATCATTGCTTGCTGGAACAAGGAAGGAGCAGTTTTAAGTCCGAAAGGCATGACGGTTCAATGGAAATGGTGATCTGGGAAGCAGAAACCAGTTTTGGGACGGTCTTCAGATGTAATTCCCAATTGCCAAAATCCGGCTTTAAGATCAAATTTGGAAAAAAATCCGTGCTTTGGGAAGATTGGAAAACATAACCGCTCGGCGAGGAAGGGGGAACTTGATATCTTGCATGAAATGGTTTAGTGGCTGGTAGTTAATGACAAGTCGTAATTTGCCTCGAACTTGTTCGGCTCTTTTGTTCACATAGAATGCTTCGCATGCCCACTGGGAGGTAGTGGGTTCAACAAGTCCTTCGGATTTGAGCTGAGTGAGTTCTTGGACAGCAAGTTTGTAATGGTCCGGATTCATGCCATGGTGAGTAGCCTTAGTTGGGTTCAAGTCTTCATTTTTCTTGAAAGGAAGAGAAATGAAGAAGTCTGGGCTCTTCCATAAAGGATGAGTGCATTTGGTGAGGAAATCGGAATGGGATTCAGCACAAGAAGATTTGGTGATGGCTGTCTGGATAGAGGTGATCTCATCGGTAAGCTGGAAGAGGTTGGGCTGTGTGGTCCAAGGGAGAAAAAAGTTATTGTATTTGAGTCATTTGGGAAGCCAAGAGACATGAGAAAGCTTTTGGAGGATATCGAAACCAATGAGAAGATCTTTGTTTGGAAGTTCAGATCATAACACTCGATGTTTAATTTGGACTCCAGGGAACAATTGGATTAAAATTGGTTTGCTCTGAAGAGTGATCACAAATGTTTCACCATTGGCAGCAGTAAATGGGAAGTAACATGACTGCCAGTAGGATCTAGGAAGTATAGCAGGATTCATAATGGTTGAAGCAGCACCAGTGTCAAAGAAGGCAATGACAGAGATGGGGTGAGAATACTTTTCTGGAAAGACCTTGATTTGAGCCAAAGGTTGGACAAGAAGAGTAGGGGAGATGGAAAACTCAAAAGAGAAAAGGTCCTTAGAGAAGTCTTCTTCATCTGAAGTGGAGAACACGGAGGAGCCATCAGAATCAGAAGCATCAAGGGAGAAAGCCATGATAGTGGATGGAGAGGCTTCATCATCAAGAGAAAAGACTGACTCGATGTCAGCATCATCATCAGCAGGGAGAACAGAGGAGAGAGTCTGGATCATGTTTGCTCTTGCAGCTTTGTTGGGACATTGTTTGGCATAATGGCCTTTCTTTCGACAGATGTAGCATCGATCAGATTTCCGGATACCACGGACAATTTTCTTTCTGAAGAAGCGCCATTTCTTTTTCCTAGTTTTAGGAAAAGAGGAGGATTTTCCAGATTTCCATTTTCGGAAATGTTTCTTTTTCGAACCAGAGGTAGGACAGGTCCAAGAACCAGAACCTTTGCACTTAATGAGGAGATCTGGTCTGTCACAGGCAGTACCGAGCAATTTTCCTTGTTCATGCATAGTCTTGAGGAATTTCTAATAGTTACACAACTTCTCAAGAGATTGGAGGACATGCTGGTAAATGGATCCAAGAGAAGTATTGTGTAAGGTCATATTCTTTGTTTGGAGAAGCTTAAGAGTCTCATCCCCAAGAGGATCTAGAAGAGACTTGAGAAATGTTTGCTTCAGATTTACATCGTCAATGCCACCAAGGATGTAAAATCTCTGAGACATTCGAAGGAAATGGGCTTCAAGGTCCTTTCTTTTGAAGGAGTAGCAACGCATACTGAAATATTCTTCGCAGGCTGCACTGAGAAAACCTTCAGTGGAGCCAAGGAATTCATTGTGAATGGCGTCGACAAAGGCATTTATGGAAGGGGCTTGAACCAGTTGGAGTTGGCGGTATTCTCCCATACTAGCATACCATTGGCGTAGACGGCCAAGGAACTTAGATACACATCGGGTTAGGACTGTGCGCAAGGTAGTATTGGGGAGTAGCATTTCTGCAGAACACCAAGCATGGAGCTCATAGAACTTATCAAGCCACTTGCTTCGAGGGAGATCATCAATTGAAAAACCATAAGGGTTGGAAGCAGGATGAAAAGCTGGTGGAGGAGCTCTGGGATTTAGATTGGGGATGTCCTCTGGATCCTCAACTTCGTCGATGATAGGATCATCTGGTGGAGGATGAGGGTCAGCCATATACAGAACTGGATAATGGTCCTGACTTTCAGAGTCAGAAGTAGCAACTGGATCAAGAGCAGAGGATGGGGAAACAACTAGTTTAAAAAACATGTCACTGATCGGATTTTTGGAGGAAGGTTCGGAGGAATAGAACATGAGCTGCGGAGGTGCTGGACCTTTGTCTTTGGGATCTGGTTTAGGCTTGGAACCAGAAACGGGGCCAGAAAAATGTGAAGGGGAGGCAGCTGAGGAGCGAGTGCGGTGATAACTGGAGGTGAAGGAGGTGGCTTGGAAAGAGGTATAGAGGCCACCGGAGTGGCTGGACCAAACAGGCTATGGTGTCCAGTGGGAGCCATAAAGAGGGGCTGAGATATATTTTGGGGAGTGTAAGAGGGGTAGAATGGAGAAGGAAATGAGGTTCCAAACAGATCTAGAGGTTGCATAGTTTTGTGGATTTGTTGGGTTTGTAAGGATTGCAACTGGTGTTTGAGGCTTTTCATTTCAGCGTCTTTGGCAACGAAGGCTGATGTGAAGGCTTAGAATAGGCCATCTGGAGAAGCTCAGTATGAAGGCTCTGGATCTTTTGTTGTAGATCATGGATCAGAAGTTCAAGGGAAGTGAGCTTTCTGTTGACAGTATGCTCAAGAGACTGTTGAGATATGGCAATTCGTTGCAGAATTTTGTTCTGGGCAAGGGCATTGGCGGATTGCCAATTTATAGCAGCTTTAGCAGCAACGACTGAAGTAGAAGACCTATCAGAATGGACATCAGTAGTATCAGGAACTTTATGCTGATGGGTAGTATTTTCTTGGTCATCATGGTAGGAAAGAGAAGGGAAATCAACCTCAGACTAGGAAGATGAGGGAGATAACATGTAGCAAGGGACATGTTGAGGCAGATCTGGAGGAGGAGCTTGTTTGGGAGCACAAGGAGTATAAGGGGGCTTACAAGCTGGAGGAGAGGGCTGTGGTTGTGGTTTCTTTAGTTTTCCATATTCAACATAGAAGTCAAATTTGCCAGAGGGTTCGCCAAGGAGGTTGACGGTAGGATCACCATCCTTATATTGTTTTTGGAGCCGATACTGGGATGATTTCTTCTTTCGCTTTGAAGGTTCGTCATCTTCATCCAAATCACGGAGACAATCTTCACAATCACAAGCATCGAAATACTTGTGGCCAGTTTGGGGATCTTGAAAGTAGTAAATAGGATCTCCGGAGGAGTGAAATTTACTGATGGGGATTTGGTTCCTTAATTCGGAGGGACCGAACATGTTGATCTCTGGAAGCTTGGAGGAAAAGAGAGGCCAAGCAATTGAAGAACTGCCTGGCTTGGGAAAAGTGATGGAAACAGTGTCATCGGGCTTGGTGATGCAAGTAGGATTACTGGAGTGAACAGGTTTGGGTTGCTGATGAATTTTTTCATAAGAGGTGACCCAAGAGTTGGGGAAAAGCTGGTATAACTCAGCTTTGGATAACTGTTTGGGTATATGGGTGCAGGTAGCTTGGTGCTGAGTATTTATATCAAGGAGGAGAGCATCTTGGGAAGCATTGGAGGGGAGGCACATGTCCATGGCATGATTTTGCAATCGATATGCCATTTGGTAGTGTAGAGTAGCTGCATATGTGGCAGGTACCACAGAGGCACCATGGATTTGGACTTGGATCTGGAGAGCATTAAGGAAGTGTGGATCCTTCAGAGGCATGTTAAAATTAGGAAAGAAGGTGAAGACCACCGTTCCCGCATTTAACGTCGTCTGGACTGTGGCGATGCAGGCATGTTGATACTGTTGGAATCTAGTATCAAGGAGTGCAATTCGGGAAGTGATTGGGAGGCCTTTGCGACCATGGAAGGAAAGAGCAATACGAACAGCTCCAAAGTGGAGGTGTGTATAGCCTTTTTGTTGCCACTGGGAGGGTAGCTCTGAAGGTAATTCCAGAGGAAACATTTGTTCAGCATCTGTGGCCAGGACAAAGCACTGATCAAACCGAGAGGCTTGAACATACTCAAGAACAGAACTAGGTCTTGGTGTTTGGAATAGTTTGGTGACTTTGTTGATGGTGGAGGGAGGTTTGACAAAAGCAGTGTAAGGGTTAACCAAAGGTAGGTCTGTAACTGGAACCTTACTGGATTCATCAAGATATTCATACTCATATAGATATTCAACTTTTGAGGAAGAAGAGGGAATAAGAGATCTAGAAGAAGAAGATCGGAAAGAACGTGAGCTGGAGCCAGAACTGGAAGATATATACATAGACATAATAAGGGAGATCTGGGTTCATCAATTACTTCCACATACAAAATTAATCCAAAATCATAAGAGTATATGTTCACGCACACAAAAATATCAAGAAGTGGTCTAGGCAGAGCGAGATCTATGGATCTGTCATGCACCGTAACTCGCTTTAGGTTTGGTACTTACATACATAGATAAAACGGTATCTAGCAAAGAAGGTAACCCGAGCTAAAAGGCCCTCAGCCAAAAAACGCTCAGAGACTGTTATCTTTGATAAATGAAGTTCTAGATAGTAGTAAGATACACAAAATAACCAATTTTTCACAAAGAAAAGAAGAGAAGTTTGGGCATATAAAAGATCAAGATCGCAAAAGCCAAGAATCATTAGATTGAAAATATTGAGGAGTGAAATTTTACCCTACTGATAAAGAACATGTTAATATAGTGGTTGTAATTGAATCCCCCAGAAGGTGTTTAAGTAGCCATATGGCTCTGATCTCTCTTATTATGTCTATGTCTAGATCTTCCAGTTCTGGCTCCAGCTCACGTTCTTTCCGATCTTCTTCTTATGGATCTCTTATTCCCTCTTCTTCCTCAAAAGTTGAATATCTATATGAGTATGAATATCTTGATGAATCCAGTAAGGTTCTCTATATGACTATGAATATCTTGGTGTAGAAAGCACATATTCCTCTTATTTTGTCACCATGAGATGCATCATTTTAGTTTGGTGTCATACTAGAAATTTCTCTATTTTTTTTTTTAAAAAATTAGATTATAAATACAATTAGTCTTATTAAAATTGAATTGTATTAATTCTTTTTTAAGTAAAATCTAAAAAACAACATGTTAAATATAAAATTCCAAAAAATAAAATAAGTAAAACAAGTTTGGAGTTAAATTATAATATGAAAATAATATTTATATAAAATAAGAATTATAATTAAGTAATTAGCAGATTAGTTTAATTTTACTTCTCAAAAAAATTAGTTTAATATTTTTTAATATTTTTTTTAGTTACTCCTAAGGATAATGAATAAATGCATAAATGAGTGAAGGGAGCAAAGTGTTAAAGGGGTAAATGAGTAAATGTACAAATGAGTGAAGAGGGCAAAATGCTCACTTTAAAGCATGTGGGGTATCTTGCTCACTTGAGAAAGTTCAATTTTTTTTTTTACGCTTTTGCCTTAAAAATAATACATCTATTTTGAAAAAAAAAAAAAATAGACATGAAACAGTGGCGGAAAGGGGTAATATTTTCTCACCAAATCAGAAAAAAACAAAAATACAATTGTGTTTGATGGGAGAAATTATTGTATCTTTTAACTTATGTGGTGGAGTAGATCAATTATATTAAGACACGTCTATCTCTATGAACTGCCACATCACTACAAAAAAATGAACCTAGACCACTTTTCAGGCCAGCCAAAAACCCGCCTCTTTTACGAAAAAGTTGTGTTTGTTGGAGAAATTATTGGATGGATCTAGTCTAACAAGCCATTCAATTTATGTGAATGGACTAGATAAATTATATTAAGACACATGTACCTCTATGAGCTGCCACATCATCACAAAAAAATGAACCTAGAGCACCCCCGGTCATATTATTAACACAGAAAATAGATCATCTAGTAGGTTGAGGTACCAATGTATTACATCTATTCCAGATAACATAATGCTTCAGATTCCTTCAAGGCAATATCAAAATGGTTGGTATTGTAAGGAAATAAGTTGAAAATGATCTATCATATAGTATAATAGTTTCTAAGACATGAATTATTTACTAAATAATCCTATATAACTGAACCAAAACACAATAAACAGAGTGCAATCCACAAAAGCTAAAATTCTTTGACATTTTTGTAATGGAAGGAGAAAACTTATTGTGAATTCGCAACATATATATAGTATTAATTACTGATATTGCTACCAAGAAGAAACCATAACTCAAAGATAAATATATATATATATATATATATCTATGAAGAAATATGTATATTTGGATAGAGAGATACTGCAAAAAAGAAATCATTCACTTACACGCAGATTCATATATATACAACCATATGTGAATTTCTTAAGGAACCAGTTACAGCAAGAAAGCTAGGGTCACAATCTGAAAAAAATTAAAATATTTCACAGTATATAAAATCTTATTGAACTAATGTAATAAGCAAATACAACATACATCATTTTTTTTATTTATTAATTTTATGAATATTACGTAACTAAGAGTTGAAAAAAATAATGCATTCAATAGCAGATTCAATCACTTCAACAACAAATTTTTAGAGATCTCCTAGTGAGTAAAGGGGATGATGGTAATTGCGGATCAGCTGCAGTTTGTCACACAATCTGCTTGCAGGTCCTCTCAAACAAAATTCATTACGATAAATTTGTATTTTTGGGAGAATTTATCATAATAAAATTTGTTTGAGAAGTCCTGCAAACAAATTGTGTAACCACCACAGCTGATCCGGAATTACTACCATCTCCTTCATTGATTTTCTCAAAAGAAGATCTCGAATAATTTATGGTGGTTGTTAATTGAAGTAACTATAAAATACACAACCATTTAGTTTTTGGACTCGGCTCATCCCCACGAAAATCTCCCCTCCTCAGCAGAACCATCACAAAGTTCTCTAGGCCACATCAATGCGCGAAATGAACCCGATCACCGTAGAGCACACATCTGTTGGACCACCAGATTACACATATATTTATAAATATATGTTAAGGATTTTTCACGGTGATGCTTTCAAGTAAATGAAATAATTCTATATTTTTTAAATTCCAATTACTAATCTCAACTCTCTTTAAATATATGCTTGACCTATCACCTAACACATTTGTGCCTCATCTCAACACTCTTATATATAGCCTGACTTACCACGTAACACATCTGTGCACAATGTAAAACTCGTGACTTCTGAGTCTTTGACACCTAGGCTGTTAATAAAATCATGATTTCTCACCATTTGTAAATAAAAATTTATTGTGAGATGTGTTTAATAATTACATAGTGCTCAAATCGTGATTTCTTAGCAACTTTGACACCTCTGATAAGTGGTTGTTAACTATTTATTTATGTGCGAACAATAATATCGTGACTTCTGACACATATATTAGGTTGTTAATGTATGATCACATTGTGAGTTGCATGACTTCTGAGACCTGTGATTTATACCAAATATTACTTTTTGGAATTGTATTTTATAGCTCACAATTATACTTTATGGGGTATAATAACTTGAATTCACAAAATTTTGGTGTTACAAAGTGTTCAGGTGAATCGTAACTTACTTGCTTACCTAGGAATAATAACCCGACTTCACGTGAATTTTCAATTGAATTCTCAATATTTGAGTAACATGTACATTTCCCATGAAAATTTGACCTCTAACTAGTAATAATAAAATACCCTAAATTCTTAGGTTAACGTGAATTCAAAATTTTCAGTTGCAGAATGTTACCTCTTGCAACAATTATTGCTATGAAATATTTAAGTTTTTTTCATGTTGGTAAATGGTGATTCACCAAATTGCACCATTAACCTGTATAGACTTCAACACGATTTCTAATTGAAATAAATAACAAAAGTACTATATGAAACAAATAAAAATGTAAACTAAAATTCAACTTGTAAAACAAATTACAGACTATGAAAATAATTGTATAGAAATTCTTATACTTATCATTTCAAAGGAAACTCACTCATCAAATGTTTTCATTAAATTTTTTATCATAAACACACTTTTGTGAACATATAAGATCTAATTGGGTTCAAAGGGAACATAGCATAAGAAGGGTTGTGTGTTTACTATCTGATAATGATTACATTTGGTAATGGTTAAAAATATCTGGCCCAATCGTAGATGGGCCATAGGACTGATGGGCCAACGACTGATGGGCCTATGAAAAAATCTAGAAGTTAAGTGATCCACAAGACAAGGAATAGTCCAATTATAGAATAGAGAGTCCTAAAAGAGGTAGAGTTGATCAAATCCCTTGATTTAAGGGATTGATTAACTTGAATACATGGGATTGATCCATCTTGATAATTTTGTATAAATAGATAGCTTTGATGAATGAAAAGGGGATCCAAATATTTACCCAATTATTATTGTGTAACTTTTCTACATTTACACAATTGGCGCCGTCTGTGGGAAACCCTATTATTGAAATCCTTTTTCAATAAGCTTCCCACCCTCTACAAAAAAGCTAAGATTCGTACCATCGATGGCGATCACACATTCACAACAGACCGATTTACCTCCAAATGGAGGCCAGCAACCAGAAGATCCGATCAGACGAGCCCTAGAGGAGAGGACTGCCGAGTTAGAAAGGCAAAACGCTGAACTGGCGGCAAAATTGGCTCAATTGCAGAACCCACAGGAGGTCCATGACGACGAGCAGTCCGACCAACGTGCAAGATCTGTAGGCCGCCAAACAGACATGGATGACCTACCCGCTAGAGCCCACAATGATCGTGAGGAACAGGCAGAGTCATCCCTACAGGTTCTTGGGGCGCGTAATCCCGAGGAGGTCCTGACCATGAAAAAACTAGAGGAAATCATGTCCAGATTCCAGTGGGACGTGCTTAGAGATCTGAAGGTACAAACCCCAATCGATCTGGCATCCGAGGCATCCATAGACGCCGTTCAGACACCATTCACCATCTCGATCACCAGCGTGCCTTATCCGGAGAGGTTCAGATTACCGAAGTTCACCCTGTTCGACGGTCCAAAAGATCCAACATAGCACATCTACCACGTTCATACCAAGATGAATGTTTACAACGAGAATGAGGCTTTACTCTGCAAAGTTTTCCCCACCAGCCTGACCGAAGCAGCCCTCCTATGGTTCAGAAAGCAAGCACCCCGATCGATCGGTAGCTGGCTCAGACTATGCGAGTTATTTATTGCCCAGTACTTCGGCAATAAAAGACAGAGGAAGACTATCTCCAGTCTGTTCACCATGATCGAAGAGAAAGGCGAATCGCTGAAAAGTTTTGTCTCACCGTTCAATGTGGAGATGTCTTCGATCGACAACTGCGATCAATATTCAGCTGTCGAAGCATTCAGAATGGCCCTGATCCCTGGAACCAAGTTCCATCAGTCCCTAGTCAAGAGGCCGCCAACCGATATTGGAGAGCTCAATTCTAGGGCACAGGGGCACCTCTGAATAGAAGAGGAGTTGGCCATACGACAAAGAAGGACCGCCTTTGCAACAGTAGAGGCAAGGGCATCCGAACCTTCCAGGATAAAGGATCGGGCACCAGACCGGAAGCGACCGAGCGCTCTTCCTGCTCCTTCCCCAGTCCCAGAGAAATGACCAAGGTTTGAGGAGAAGGTCACCCCCTTAAAAGTGACCTTGGAAAAGCTATACCAGGAGACAAAGGGCAAAGGAATCTACCGGTCACCACCACCCATCAGACAGCCGATGGACGAAAGGGATATGACCAGGCACTGCGCCTTCCATAGTGAGTACGGGCACCATGCTAACGAATGCAGAAGCCTCAGGAGACAGGTGGAAGCCATGATTGCAAAAGGAGAACTGACCGAGTATGTGGCCAAAGAAGGAGCCCGATCAGACCAAGCGTCGCATGCGCCTGCCAAGGGAGCTATGGGACAACCCGTACGGGTCATTCATATGGTCCATGGAGGGCCCATCCGATCAGAGGTGGAGGAAGCCCGTAGATCACAGATGCTGCAAGCCCAAAAGTTGCGAAGGGTTGGAGAAGTCACCGAATTTCGAAGCCCGAAAGAGGATGCCCGTATTATTTTCACCTCTGCAGATATGCGGAACATTCAGACACCCCATGAAGACCCCCTGGTTATCTCCCTCATGGTCTCCAACTGCTTGATCAAGAGGGTAATGGTCGATCCAGGAAGCAGTGCCAACATTATCACCAAATGGGCCTTTGAGAAATTGGAAATCAGCCCCCAGGAAATAGTCCCTTCCAGAAGCCCGATAGCGGGATTCGATGGCAGAAGAGTGGAACCAGTGGGGGAAATCCAGCTACCAGTAACGGCAGCAAGGCGCACGCTCCGAGAGACTTTCGTGGTGGTGGATGTCAAACTTTCCTATAATCTCCTCATGGGAAGGGGATGGATCCATCGCATGCACGGAGTCCCTTCAACCATGCATCAGGTCATGCGATGTATTGACCCGAACGGAATTGACGTGATTGACATCAGGGGAGATCAGGTATCAGCAAATGAGTGTTATGTTGTCACCTTGAAGAGTCTAAGGAGAAGGGCGGAACCAGAATGGGGCCACGGTCCGAGGCAGCAACCGATGATAAATAACAATTACAGGAGGGCGGTTCGGGGTTACCAGTAAAAGTTGAACCACTACTGGAAGTTAAAATTTGTCCTGATTGCCCTGAAAGGTTTACCTATGTTGGTTCAGGCCTCAGTCCGCAAGAAAAAGAGTAAATGGAGTCCGTTCTCCGATCTAATGCTGACATATTTGCGTGGAGCCATATGGACATGACCGGTATTGATCCATCAATAGCCGTGCATTCTCTCAATGTGGATCCCAGCGCAAAGCCCGTTAGACAGAAATAGAGACGAATGGGGGCCTGTCGAAACCAGATCATAGCTGAAGAGGTTGATCGGCTTCTACAAGCGGGATTCATAAAAGAGGTCCAATATCCTTCTTGGTTGGCGAACGTGGTGGTGGTCCATAAGAAAAACGACAAGTGGAGGGTATATGTTGACTTCATTGATCTGAATAAAGCATGCCCGAAGGATTGTTTCCCTTTACCAAAGATCGACCAAATGGTAGATGCCACCGCAGGTTTCGAACGCCTGAGCTTTCTGGATGCATACTCTGGATATAACCATATCCGAATGAATCCGGAGGACCAGGAAAAGACCGCCTTCATCACTGAATCAGGTACATTTTGTTACACAGTTATGCCTTTCGAACTAAAGAATGCAGGTGCTACTTATCAGAGGTTGGTCAGGAGGGTGTTCCAAGGGATGATGGGATCAACCATTGAAGCCTACATCGAAGACACAGTGGTCAAAAGCAAGGTGAAAGGATACCATCTAACCGATTTGCAGCAGGTGTTCAACAGCCTCCGGAAGTACTATATGAAGCTCAACCCTGCCAAATGTTCTTTCGGAGTTTCCTCATGCCAGTTTTTGGGGCACATAGTTGATCGGACGGGAAGACAAGCTAGCCTTGCGCAAGTCAAAGCTCTCGTAGAGACAACGGAGCCAAAGTCCCGGAAGGAGATCCAGGTACTAACCGAAAGAATAGTGGCCCTCAGTTGTTTCATCTCTCGGTTAACCGATCGGTGTAGGCCGTTCTTTCAAGCAATAAAGGCGGCAAAAGGAGAGGCCTGGGGGCCGGAGCAAGCGGAGGCCCTGAACAAACTCAAAAGTTACATGGCAAAGCCCCCAATACTGGCAACTCCTGATGCCGATGAGCCATTACACCTGTATCTGGCCATTTCAACAACATCTACCAGCGCCGCTCTGGTCAAGGAGGGCAAAGGGTACCAGACACCAGGCTTCTACACAAGCAAAGCCCTTGCTGATGCAGAAACCCGTTATTCAAAACAGGAGAAGCTGGTACTATCACTGATCAATGCTAAGCGACGTCTTCGGCACTATTTTGAAGCACACCGGATCATAGTTCCTACTTTAACTCTGATCAGATCCATAATGGCGAAACCTGAGTTATCCGGGAGAGTATCAAAATGGGCAATTGAACTTGGGATTTTTGACATAACCTATGTCCCCCAAACGGCCATCAAAGGACAGGCGGTAACTGACTTCCTGTTAGAAACCGAAGCGGCAGACTCCGTAGAAGAATGTGAGCCCGAATTATGGGTCGTGTTCGTGGATGGATCATCGAACATCAACGGAGCTGGGATCAGAGTAGTACTCGTAACACCAGATGCTACTAAAATCCAGCAATCCGTTCGATTGGAATTTCCAGCCTCTAACAATGAAGCCGAGTACGAGGCCCTTCTTGCAGGAATTCGGTTGGCCCAAAGCCTACAAGTGCAGAAAGCAGAGGTTCGAAGTGATTCCCAGCTAGTCGTATGACAGTTAAAAGGGGAGTATGAAACCCGAGAGCCGAAGATGGAAGCATACAAGAATTTGGTTCTAAGGGAGGCTGAGGGGTTCCAACAAATAAACTTTGAACAGATTCCCAGAGGGGATAATTCCGTGCCAAATCATCTGGCTAACCAAGCCTCCACGGCGGGAGAAAGTATGACTCGCACGGCACCAATAGACTTTATCGCCCGATCCAGCTTGGAACCCCCCGAATAAGTAATGGTTATCCCATGGGAACCGAGTTGGATGGACCCGATAGTAGATTATTTGAGATTTGGTACATTGCTTGAATCCAAGTCAGAAGCCCGGAAGATAAGAATGAAGGCAGCCAGATATGCCCTCTACAACGGCCAACTATACCGAAAGTGTTTCTCCGGACCATACTTGAGATGTCTCACCCCATCCGAGGCTTCGGCAGTCATGGAAGAGATTCATGCAGGAGCTTGCGGCAATCACTCCGGAGGAAGGTCCCTAGCTCATAAAGTTCTCACCCAGGGGTACTTCTGTCCCTACCTAGCAAGGGACACTGAGATCTACACCCACCATTGCAAAAAGTGTCAGTTTCATGGAGATGCCATTCATCCACCGCCGGAACTCCTGAACCCAACAATTATTCCTCACCCATTTGCCCGATGGGGGATGGATACTGTGGGTCCTCTCCCGCAGGCAATACGGTGTACCACGCATGTTCTCTTGGCTATCGATTATTTTACCAAATGGGTGGAAGCAGAGGCATATCCCACCATAACAGGCAACCATGTTATAAAGTTCATCTAGAGCCACATCATCTGCAAATTCGGTCTACCCCAAACCATAATGATGGACAATGGCACCAACCTGGATAACAAAAAGGTTCAAGCATTCCTGGCAAAACATGGAATCAACCAAAATACTTCTTCCGTCAGCTATCCACAGGGGAATGGACAAACCGAAAAGACAAACAAAACCATTTTTGACACACTGAGGAAAAAACTTGAAGACGCAAAAGGGGCATGGTTGGAAAAATTGTCTGAGGTGTTGTGGTCGTATCGGACTACTCTAAGGCAACCCACTGGGGAGACCCCTTTCGCCATGACTTATGGGGACGAAACAGTTATACCAACCGAGCTGAGGGTACCTACTTTAAGGAGTTAGGCATGGGAAGAAGGTCCAAACAATCAGCACCTAGCCCATGATCTGAACCTCTTGGAAGAAAGAAGGGAAGCAGTCGGGATTAGACTAGCTGCCTATCAGCAACTACTCAGGGCACGATTCAACCAGAAAGTCAAAAGAAGAGAGTTCCAAGTGGGCAATATGGTGCTCAGAAGGAAGATCGGGATTGTAGGCAAATTACGAGAGACATGGGAAGGACCTTACACAGTGGTTGAGGTTATCGGGCGCGGTGCTTATCGGGTTAGGAAGAACGAAACAGGTCACCTCGAGTCCAACTCTCAGAATACTTATCGGTTAAAAAGGTATTATCCTTAGATAGTTACTTTTCTTGTTAAGAAATAAAACGGTGTCTTACTATGACATCCTTTTTACAAAGCATCTGTGCCCGATGTCCGGCACCTCTGCTTCATGATTTTCAAGTTCATCTCAATAAAAATAGATTCTACTTTTATACAAGTGATTCATGTTTATTAAAACATTCCTAAGTGTTTGAGTTCAAACCTGATTTGAACTAACTAGAGGATAAAATCTAGCCTCAGGGGCCAAATGCCCGAAGGCTCAATTTTTAATTAAAAATATTCCGAAGTGTTTGAGTTCAAACCTGATTTGAACTAACCAGAGGATAAAATCTAGCCTCAAGGGCCAAATACCCGAAGGCTCAATTTTTAATTAAAAATATTCCTAAGTGTTTGAGTTCAAACCTGATTTGAACTAACCAAAGGATAAAATCTAGTCTCAGGGGCCAAATGCCCGAAGACTCAATTTTTAATTAAAAATATTCCTAAGTGTTTAGTTCAAACTTGATTTGAACTGACTAGAGGATAGAATCTAGTCTCAGGGGCCAAATGCCCGAAGGCTCAATTTTTCATTAAAAATATTCCTAAGTGTTTAAAGTTCAAACTTGATTTGAATTGACCAGAGGATAGAATCTAGCCTCAAGCGCCAAATACCCGAAGGCTCAATTGTCTAACAAACGGTTAAAATACAAGCATTAGAATCAAAACAAGGATAGGAAAATGCGGAAACTGGGGAGAAACTCTTGTTCATTGATAAAGAAAGAAATTACAAAAGTTTACCCTTTGATGGGAGCAAAAGCAAATAAAATTGCCTAAACTACTGATCAGGAGGATGGTATTCTTCCCCCTTCAGGATGGCACTGAAGCGCTTCTTGGTCTCAGAGGCAGGAGGGTTTTCATAAGGCACAGGCACTCCCATATGGACGTTGAATTCCTCTGCGGTCTTGAATTCCCGGGATTCTAGAGGGATATGTTCCATTTCATGCCTCCATCGCCAGGCCCTGGCCGCTCGGATGTTACAGATAACACTGTATCTTTTGTACATGTCGAGCCCACCCAATCGACATACTTCTACTTTTTCACGCTCAAGGGATATAAGCTTCTGTGATTCTGCCAAGAGTTGATCTGACTCAACCTTTTCGGCTGCCATCTTCTTGGCAGTTTCCCTCGTTTTTTCCAGCTCGGCAGCCAGAACCGGCTTTTTGGTAGTCAGGGCTTGCTTCTCCGCTTCACCGGTTTCCAAAAGAGTCTTATGTTCGGAAACTGTTTGGCGAAGACCATCCGCCTCCTTGACTAGAGAAACCCGGTGGATGTCATTCTGGTTTATTTGGGCCTTCATATCGGCCCTTCTCTTTGACATCAGTCTCAAGGAGGCTGTTGTAGGCCTGGACGCCGTAGAGAATCTACACAGTAAAGGAAGGATTATTACACGAAAAAGCGATCAACAAATAAAACTAAGAGCACAAGATTAAACAAAGTCTTTACCTCCATAACCATTATTGAAGTCCTCTTGGCCAGATCAGTTCTGGTGATTTTGGTCTGGGCAACCCTATCAGCTGGTGTCCAGATCCCTTTGGCCATAGCCCGGAGAGCTTCTGGCTGATTAAGGGTGATTTGATCAGCGTAGACTGGAGTCCCATCTGGCAGCAGGAATTTAGGCTCCCAGGGAATCAAAGCTTGGGATGATTCAGGGACAGCAGGAGCTTTGCTTGAAGAAGCATTATCAACTTGTGTCCTGTTCCTTTTAGTACCCACCCCACCGGTTGTACTGGATCGGGTCCTCACAGTCGGAGCATTGACGAGAGGCGGATGTGGAGCTCCGGGGTTCTGTGTTGGTGGCACTGCCGGGCTCTGCGCAGGAGGAGGCACCGAAGTCGAAGGTGGTGCTGTTGATAATGGCACATCATCAACAAGGGTAATCCCTTCGGGAACTTGAGGGATTCTGGCGGACATAGGTTTGTCAGGCAAGTCCATCCTGTCAACACCAGCGCCCAAATTAGAAATTGACTCTAAGTTCTCCAAAGTCAGCAAGTCAGTTGCAGATCGAGCTTTGCCCCAGATGTGGGTTTTCAGGAGGCCTATGCGTTGTTTTATGAAAGTAAGGGGAAGGTCCCTATCTTCGTAACCCAGGAATTTATAGGCATAGTCTCCCCAATGAAGATTGCAATATTCGCAAAGACAGGAGACTTTATGAAGAGGACGATAGATGGGCAGATGAATGGCACTGAAGACTCTAGGGATCGGGAATAGGCGCGAGAAAGGGTAAGACCAATTTCCACTCACTATTACCATTCGTTCTTTCCATCCCTTATCAGATTTTTCGGTATCGGTACATATGCTACGGCCTTAGAAGGGGAAAATGTTGTATCTACCCTTACTCACTCCGGCATTCTGGAAGAAGTAACAAAGGAGTAAGTCTGCCAAACCTAAATTGAGATCTAAGTCCCTATTGTACAACAAAAGCATGGACATGATCCTAAGGCTGTTCGGGTTCAGCTGAAGAGGATGCACTCCTAACATGAAAAACACGTAGTGGAAGAAGGGGTGGAGGGGAAACCTTAGAACCCTAAGATGAGATGCCGATAACAGAATACTACCAGGAGCTAGTCCCTGACTCTGGGTGAAGTCAAGATAACCTGGGTAAGGGGACACATCAACATCCTTGGGGACTTGTGTCTCAGCCCGAAGGTGTTTAACATCCACCTCAGGTCGGGTTTTTTTAAGTGGGGCCACTACAAAAGTTTCAGTAGGTTTAGGTTTCACAGGTTCGGTTGCTGATGAACCGGGAAGGTCAGTACTTTGAGGAGTTGTCTTTTTGGCTTTTCTACGGGTAGACTAGGGACTGTCACTACTTGTGGGATCAGTGCCCGAAGTGGAGGACAAGATAACTTCCTCCACCGATCGGGTATCATCACTATCAGACATAATGCTAAAGAAAGGTAGAAGAGACAGAAGGGGGTAAAGATGAAAATTAAAAGAAAGGAGAAGAAAAGACCGGTCGACTTACTCAGATTGGTGAATGAAGAGTCACAGAAGCTTCGGGTAGCAGCAAGTTTCTGACCTATTAAATAAATCTGGGACGACCGACGGGAATGATTGCGGCAAGAACGAGGAAATAAAAACCAGAGGTGAAAAGCTAAGGAAGAGAGGGGCTAGAGCAGAAAATTATAATGTATGAAATATGAAATGAAATGAAGAATGGTGGGTTTTATAGGAGAGGAGAAGAAGGCCAAAGGGTTGCACGAAGTCCGAAGGTCACGACCCACGATGAACCGTCATGGAGCTACAATCAAAGGAGTAGTGGCCATACATTTCAAATGCCAATAAATGCTCATCAATGGTTGACAACTCATCAAACCCCATTTTCCCTAAAGTGCATGAATGTATATGTAAATAACAGTATTTGAAAAAAATTTAGTCATGGGCTTTTTATAAAAACCCATAACCTCAGGGGCCTGTGTAATGGTTAAAAATGTCTGGCCCAATCGTAGATGGGCCACAGGACTGATGGGCCAATGACTGATGGGCCTACGGAAAAATCTAGAAGTTAAGTGATCCACAAGACAAGGAGTAGTCCAATTATAGAATAGAGAGTCCTAAAAGATGTAGAGTTGATCAAATCCCTTGATTTAATGGATTGATTAACTTGGATACATGGGCTTGATCCATCTTGATAATTTTGTATAAATAGATAGCTTTGATGAATGAAAAGGGGATCCAAATTTTTACCCAATTATTATTGTGTAACTTTTCTGCATTTACACATTTAAAACCCTGAAATTGTCATTCTTATCGAAAAGGAAATGGAGCCTATATATTAACAATTTGACTTGTGAATGACCCGCCTCAATTTATTAAAAGAATAAAATTGTGTATTATGGTTAGGTGTAACGGGTGTATGATTCGCGATTCGACCCAAAAACTTAAGTTATTGGGTTAGGCTAACATCCATTCATTTAAACCCCATTCACTTTCCCTTCTTTATCCGATGTGGGACAAGTGGGCACCTTGTAATACTAGGGGTGATAATTGAGCGGGTTAGAGTGGGTTTGAGTTAGGTTGTAAACGGGCTAGTCCTAAACGTGTCAATGACCCATTCTCAACCCGTTTTGGAGGATTGTAATCGGGCGAGGTCAACTTGCGGGTCATTGACCCGACCATATTTTTTAAAAAGAGATATATATATATAACTATTGTAAGGGTTGGATTTCTCAAGCCCACTAACAAGCTTCTCCAGGCCCACTCAGTTCAAGCGATAGTGGACTTGCTCATAATAAGTGTATAAAGCCGAGTCCATAAAATGGAGTATTCTAGAATTTTTTGAGTCCAACCGTCCAAGTCAGAATCCCAATTAAATAAGGACTAACTGAGATAAAAAGAGAATGATTGTAAATCCTAATATTTATGGGATCTAATTATTATTCAGATGGACCAAAAAACCAATCAAACTCTTGTATAAATAAGGCCTTAGAGCCTCAATAATAATCATTCTGAGTGTGAGAAAAAAATTACACTTACAACTATAAATACTAAAATTTAAAAAATATTTATAAATACTAAAATTTTAAAATGTATGGAAGTACATGTATGTTCCATTCTCTTTCATCTCCATCATATTCATGTTAAATTAAAATGACTCAAGAAAAAAAACAAAACCCACCAACTTTTGATTTGAAATAATATAATTTTTTTCTAAAACATACTGTTACAAATTACATACACATTATTTACTCCTACAAAATAAAAACAATACATAGAAGTATACAACACAAGGTCCCACAGAAAAACAGGTGTGGACTAAGGGTGCATACGGTCCGGTTCAGTTACAACGAAACCGGAACTGAACAGTTATTTTTGGTTTCATAAAAATGAGAACCGAAACCGAACCGTTAGTGCAAGGAACCGAACCGAGCCAAACGATGTTTTTCGGTTCGGTTCCGGTTCTTACTATCGCCTTTCAAATAAAATAAAAAATGTCAAATATCAAAACATAATATAAGTATAAATTAAATTAAATAGAGTATCTCAACTATTACAAACCCAAAATCAATTGTATAATTAATGAAATGAAAATAATTATTTTAAAATTATATCTCCTAAAATTATAACCTTATAACTATGGATTTATAACTTTTAAATTATATATAAGTAAAAATATAATAACAATAAAAACTAAAAGTAATAAGAATAAAAAAAATCGGTTTGGTTCCGATTCCGTTCGATTCTATAAGGCTAAGAACCATAACCGAACCAAACGACCTAGGAATCGAACCAAACCATCGGTTTCGGTTCGGTTCGGTCCGGTTCTTCATTTCTTTGTGCACCCCTAGTGTGGACATACTCAATTACTCTCATGTGACGTGTGGATGAAGCGTGCTTTGTTTGGCGAGAGTCAGTCTCATTAAAGGAAAATGTGGGACCCAAAATAACCTCTCTTCACATCCATTCAAAAAAACCCTAATTTTATTTCTTTCGTGGCGGCGGCGTAATCAAGGTGGTGGAACTGAAAATCCTCTATACAAGACCTACGGAACCCATCTCAAAATTCGTAACCATTTCGCTAGCATCGACCTGCGGGTTGACGTACGCTCACTAAACCCGTCAACAATCCGCGAATTTTGACACTGTGAATAACCCAACCCGTTAGCAATCTGTCCTAAAAATCACTCACCCATTTAACTCATATTCAACAGGCGGATATGGATGGATTGACGGGTTTGGATAATCTTTGCCAGCCTAGTGATGGGTAAAGCGGAATAAAGATAATACAAATAACATGGATTTCGAAACTAATTGCCAATGTCACAAATAATACTAAAACATTACACTATAAATAGCATAATCAATAATTACATTAATAGAATAAGTAGAGATTAGATCAGTTATATTTTACTTTTAAAAAAAAAATTACATGACAAGAGTTTGAATAAAAAATAAACTACATATAGGTAATGTTAGGTGACCTAAATTACAAATTCGTAAACATTAAAGTTTCATATTTTATTTTGATAAACTTAAACAAACTAATTACATATAGGTAAACAATCATTATTGAGGTCCAAAATACCCTCAAAATACTTAATTGAAAATACCAAATTACCCACCATCCTCCACTTCTCCAATGCCCCTCCACCTCCTCTCCACCCATATAAAAAATCAATACAGATTATCAAATGCTTTAATGACAAGGGACTGTTAGAAAATAAACGGCTAGAAAAATAAAAATCTCATACATCAATACACAAAATTTATGTCAAACAAAGGAACACAAAAGCATGAATTTTGGGCAATTGGGTCTCTATAAAAACCGTAAATTTTGATTATTTATGAACTATTAAGAAAAAAATAAAACTTACCAAAAAAATGAAATCTGAAATGGGTTTTGATCTGCAGCCGTGATAGCAAAAAACCCAACTGCATCATCGGCCTTTTTTACCCCATTTTCTCTCTCTAACTCCGACTCACATTCCCCATGTTTCTCTCTCTAACGAGCTCTCTGCATTCTATTGTTTGGTAGTGTCTTAGAGTGACAAACTGTAGAAGGACGGCGGAGTGGTGGAGGAGGACGGCGGAGGGTGGAAGAGGAGGTTGGGTAATTTGGTTCTTTTATATAAGTGCTTTGAGAGTATTTTCGACCTCAATAATGAATGTTTACCCATATGTAATTAGTTTGCTTAAGTTTATTAAAATGAAATATGAAACTTTAATGTTTACTAATTTGTAATTTAGATCCCCTAACATTACCTATATGTCATTTTGCCTAAAAATATAATCGCATTTCATTCATAAATTTTAAGAGATATCCTTCGGAAAAAAAAGGGGAAAATAATAGTTTGTAAAATCGTTGCAGTTTGTGACCAAAGTAAAATTATAGGCATCACAAGATGCATAAAAAGCCACCACTAGTGTGTTATAGTTGGACCTTTATAGGAATGTTTGACATTCAAAATTTTGCACCACAAAGAAATCTTTTTGAGAGAACTTACAACCAAATTCAATTGATCCATAATCCAGCCTTGGTTTCTGAATTTATTGTTACCAAATTCAGAAACCTAGGCTTAGAGAGGAAAGAGGTCAGGGAAGACTGCTAAGGAGAAACCCCATAACCACCACAAGTACAGAAGCCAAGAAAGGTCAAGAAGACTACTAGAGAGCCAAATGATAGGCCATAACCTAACCCATGTAATTGATCAGCATGCAATATTAACCCGACCCTGAAGGTTAACACGAGTTCTCATATTCAATCACTTCAACATTCAGCTCGTGACTCAATTTGCTGCTTGTAGACCCTCTCAAACAGAATTCATTTAAGTAAATTAGTAGACGAGGCAAATTATGAGCATAACTAGATGCATATAAAATTTATTTCCGCAGTCCTAAATGAGGTTAGATACATAGTAGTGAATTTAAAGTATATAATTGACCACTGATTGTATTGCAGAAAGCACACAGACATATTCTCGTGTGTATGTCTGTATATATGGATGATTTTTTTCTTTTTTCTTTTTTCTTTTTGTTTCTCCTAAAGTTATAGAACTATAAAACTTCTTTATTTGCACAGTGCAGGCATTTTAGTGTTGTGGCTTTAGCTGTTATAAGGTCCATTTTAATCTTAGTCATTCCTCTTATTTTGTCACTATGACATGAATAACCAATTTGATGGTTTCTATTTATTTGTTCTGTATCTTTCAACTACAAAACCAAACAAAACTCAATTTCCGTTCAGAGCTTGATAGTTGAAACTATGTATTTACTCAATAATGCAATATAACTGATAACCAGAACACAAGAAACAGAGTGCAATCCACGAAAGCGACAAATTTTGACATTTTTTTAATGGAAGGAGAAAAATTATTATGAATTCGCAGCATATATATTGTATTAACTAATGGTATAGCACCTAGAAGAAACCATAACTCAAAGATACTATAAATACATATATGTTTGAAGAAACATGTATATTTGCATAGAGAGATACTGTAACAAATAAATTATTCACTTACACGCAGATGCACAAATATATATATATATATATACAACCACCTGTGAATTTCTTAAGGAACCAGTTACAACAACAAAGTCAGGGTCACAATCTGAATTTTTTTTTAAAGTATTTCACTGTAAATAAAATCCGCAATTATTGTATTAATATAATAAGCAAATACTACATATATCACTGTTTATGAATATTACATACTAAGAGTGAAAAAAAAGTATGCATTCAATAGCAGATTCAATCACTTCAACGACAAACTTTTAGAGATCTCCTCGCGAGTAAAGGGGATGATGGTAATTGCGGATCAGCTGCAGTTTGTCACACAATCTGCTTAAAGGTCCTCTCGAACAAAATTCATTATGGTAAATTGGTATTTGGAGAAAAATCAGATGCATAAAAAGCCGCCATATATATGGATCTTTCAGTGTTTGAAATTTCAGAGAATTTATCATAATGAATTTTGTTCGAGAGGACCTGCAAACAAATTGTATAACAAACCACAACTGATCCGGAATTACTATCATCCCCTTTATTGATTTTCTCAAAAGAAGATCTCTAATAATTTATGGTGGTCGTTAATTGAACTAACTATAAAATACACAACCATTTAGTTTTTGGACACCCCTCATCTCCACGGAAATCTCCCCTCCTCAGTGAACCCATCTCCAAAGTTCTCTAGGCCGCATCGTTGCAACGAACCGATCACCATATTGCACGCATCTGTTGGACCACCGGATTACACATATATGTATAAATATATATGGAGGCTTTTGCACGATGATGCTTTCAAAGTAAACTTCTTGTGTTTTTTGAATTCCAATTACTTATCTCAACGCTCTTATATATAGCTCGACCGACCACCTAACACATATATGCACAACGTAAAACTCCTGATCTTCCTCTGACACCTCTGATAGTTGCTTATCTATGTGCGAGCAATAATATCGTGACTTCTGACCAAGACCGACACAGAGGTAGTTGCCAAATATTTATATATGTGCGAGCAATAACATCTTTACTTTTGAAACGTCTAGTAAGTTGTTCATGTGGGACCACATTATGAGTTACGTGACTTCCGAAATCTCCTGACTTATATCCAATATTACTATTGGAAGTGAATTACCTTGCAATAATAGTGTGAGTTCACGTGTGAATTCTCGGTGTAATAACCTCATTCTAACATGACTTCTCATGTTCCCAAATCCCATAATAATTTTATTTTTATTTTTATTTTTTATATTAAAATAACATAATTATATACAATTTTTTTTATATTAAATTTATACTAATATCTTTTAAAAAAATACAAATTTATTTATCTTGAATCCGTGTATATACTTATATATGTGCTAGTAATAACATCTTTACTTTTGACACGTCTAGTAGATTGTTCATGTGGGACCACATTCTGAGTTGCGTGACTTTTGAAATATCCTGAATTATACCAAATATTAGTTTTAGAATTCCGTGACCTGAATTACCTTCAGTATTTTAACATTCTCAAGATTTCACGTGAATTATTGGTGTAATATCCTGACTCTAACATGAATGACTTCTTATGTTCCCAAACTACATAATAATTATATAGTTTTTTATTTTTATTTTTTATATCAAAATTACATAATTATATAACTATATAAAAATTTTCTTATATTAAAATTATACTACTATCCTTAAAAAAAATAAAAATTTATTTATCTAGAATCCTTGTATATATAAAACTCTAATTTCTAAACCTAATTTCAATATCATAATGTTATATTAATTTTTTCTTGCTTTTAGAAAAAAAATAGTTTAATGAGGCGATTTACGGTGGTTCTGGGAGACATGTGGGACAATTTGGGGCCGTTATGGAGGATGAAAATTTTCATATTTTTAGTTATAGGGATTGTGAAAACCGCCTCATTGCCATCCCTATTACAACATCGCTTCGACCATTTGGAGAACATGGACAAAAAGAAAGGCTGATTTGCACACGAACATTAACACTTTGTTTGGAATAAAGAGGTATTGGATTGGAATGGAAAGGAAATTATAGTTTGTATTAGTAAGAAATGAAAATTCAATTATAAGAAAAATGATTGTGTACCGTGTGCAACCCTATGTATATATATAATTAATTTAAGAGTAATTCTGGTAAATTAAGAATAAATTAATCGGCAATTATCAAATCCCCTCATATCTTCTCATTCTTCTATGGATTTGGTAAAGTTAAAACAAATTTCGGTCAAATCTAGTCAAATTCCAAAATTCTAAAAATTCCATTTCTTCCAAACATAAAATTTCTAATTCCAAATTCAATTCCCCTCGAATCCAAGTTATCAAACACAGTGTAAGGAAATCAATTGTTGCCAGAGGTGATTGGGAAGTTCATCTTCTGTTTAAGATTTCTAATCGATGTCTATGTTGTTTTCAGTTTCTTAATGCTGAGTATGTAGTGTCCGGCCAAATATATCTATACTATTCTAAAAGTGTAAGTCCCTTGGATTATTTCTCCCAATTTTAATATAATATTTTAAATAAAAAATATATATTTTATTATTTATTAAATCTTATACCTTTAATGCATTTAATATGCATAACAATAATTACCTTTATAGAGACACACAATAAGACACAATATATATAATCACATTTTTAAATATAATTTTTTAAAATTAAACTGTATCATTACTTAAAGTGAAATGGTTATATATAAATCGTAAGCATTCTTACTATGTTAAAAATAATTATTTATATTATTTATAAAACTAAGAGAAATCTGAATTGATTTTTTTAATTTTTTAATTGAAACAATAATGCATGATAAGTATAATAAGTAATTAATCTTTTTTTTAAAAAAAACATTGTAATTTAAGTGTTAAATATTTTTAGCATTAACAGATTTAGAGCCCTTTAGACAACACACTACATTTTGTCATTCCAATACTTTTTATTAAGAAACCAAAAACGTCACAATTTTTTATATCACTAATACCCATAAAATTATTTTTATATTACTTTAATGTACTAATGTTAAGAAACCAAAAGGACTCATACAATTTTCAATATCATTAATACCCATTGAATGCTATTTATTATTGGATAATTAAAATGACACCATGTAAGGTGTAGCCCAAAGACCACTAAATTTTTAAAGTTCTTAACATAATTACAATGTACATATACATTTTCAAATGGCTTTTATTTATTATTTGTGGTATGGTATTTTAAGAGTCACACCGTTAATTAACTCTCTCTCCATTTATTTTTTAATTAAATTAAATTTATTTATCTCATCTTTAACCTTTACTAGAAAAAAAATGATACTATATCTATCGATCTATATCTAGATTTATTTATCTATATATACTACTTATAAAAGTACTTATAATTATTTCTATATGTCTTTCATGATTTTTGTAATACAAAAATGTGATTTTTTTTAATAAAAGTTTTATAGGAACTTTTAAAAGCCAAGCGGTTCAACAATATTTGAAATAAATTTATCTTTACGTAAAGTCTTTAGCAATGTATCCACTTATGCATGAAATTTATGAAATTATGTACTTCACAAAGTTCAACGTTTATAACTCTTGGTATTTCATGATGATTGACATTCTTAAACAATTTAATATCTTATTAAATATGTATTAAGTATATTATTATTGCATTTATGTTTAGAGAAGTCAAGAAAATACATGTTGAATTTGTTTTTTTATGTATGAAGCATTAATGTAATAATATGTATACTCTTTTTTTCTATCATTTCCTCTTCTTTTTTTTTTCATGTTTGATGTTGTATTTTTTCATGTATGATTTGGTTAGTCAAGAATTCTATTTTGGAGGTAAGGAATGACTTACAAAATATTGAATGTTTATATCTTCTATTTTTAAATGTATTTGTTAATTTTATCTTTCATTTATTCTACTCTATTTCTCTTTATGTACGATTGATAAAGAGTTATATTGTTATAGGTTAAATAGGATTCTCGTGAGCTTGAGATAATCTAAGATTTGGTTAAGATTTTTGTGAAAATTCTGTTTTTATCAAAAAGGTAATTTAAAAGTTAAAAAAAGAAAAGAAAAAAGAAATCAAAATTTGAGTGGCATTCTACTTCTACCTTTAAATATATAAATCTTATTTATTTATTTAATTTATTATTTTTATACTCCTACTCACCACGTGCCTTTTTCTAGTATATATATATATATATATATATATATATATATATATATGTAACTTTTTTCTTAGAGGACTGCTAACTACAAGTCTACAATGGCATATACGAGTGTAAAATCACAGTCGCACTCTTAATTGGTGATTATTTTGAGTTTGTTTTTTTGGAATGTGTGCGTTTTGTTTGGATTTGTTATGCTTTTATGACAAATCTCCTATAATGTACTCTACGTACTTATCAGTTTAGATAATGGACTCTATATATTTAGGTTTTTTTTTTTACTTAATCCAACAGTTTTGGAAGTAATTTGACATTGATCCATTTTTTAAAACTTATTTGACATTTGCCCCTCTTTAAAAATTTAATATTTTGTAAATTACACTTTCACACCCACTTATTTTTTTAATTATACTTTCACCCCAACCAAAATTTGAAATATAAAATGACTAAATTACCCCTAAATGTGTGTGAGACCTATTTTCCCATCCATAAAGATGTGAAAAGACCAACCTACCCTCATTTTATATGTATTTCGGGAAAAAAAATTATTTCAAAAATATATATCTATTTCCAAAAATATATATACTGGAAATATATATATATTGCAAAAAATATATATTGAATATATATATATATAATAGTATATATATTTCCAATAATATATATATTTCGAAATATATATTTAAAAAAAATAGATATTCCCTCCGTCCCGCAACAGTTGTCCAATTTGAATTTTTTTAATATTTTATTGATATAGGTTGACTAGTGTGCAATTTCCAATTTTGCCCTTAATGATATAGTATTATGGTGGGGTCCGGTATTTGTTTAAAGTTAGTGGAAGAAGGGTAGTTGGGGAAAGTGAGATGTTAAATTGCATTGGAATTCGAACTGGACAAGTATTTTGGGACAAGTAAAGTTGCAATATTGGACAACTAATATGGGACAGAAGTAGTATATATTTTCGAAAAATATATTCAATAATATATATATTTCAAAAATAGATATATATTTTCAAAAAAAATAGATACATTTGGAAAAATATATTTCGAAATGACTGTGAGATATATTGTTTTTTCAAAAAATATATATATTTTTCGAAATATATATATTTGGAAATATATATATATTTCTAGAAATATATATTTTTTGAATTAATGTTTTTTTTGAAATATATATAAAAGGAGGTTAGATTGGTCTTTTCACATCTTTATGGATGGACAATTAGGTTCACACACATTTAGGGGTAATTTAGTTATTTTATATTTTAAAATTTGGTTGAGGCAGTGAAAGTGTAATTAGCGAAATAAGTGGGTGTGAAAGTGTAATTTACCAAACATTAAGTTTTCGAAAGGGGACCAATGTCAAATAAGTTTTAAAAAATGGACCAATGTCAAATTACCTCCAAAACTATAAGACTTAAGTAAAAAAAAAACCCATATATTTATCAATTTGGGCAAATTTCAGTGACACCCCCTTAGGTTTGACACTATTTCAACCAGAAATAAGTTTTGATTCTAACTTTCACTCACACTCCTTATTTGAAAAGTCAACTGAAAATGACACCTTTGCCTTCATTTTTTTATACAAAAGAATTTTTTTTCTCTCTCTTTATCACTTCCCTAACACCCCTCTAACGACCTATGTGGGCGGGTGTGTCATGGGTGGGTGCATGTGGCACTATCAGGCTACCACACTTGGAGAGCTATAGGTGCACAATCCCACATCGCTTGGGTAAGAAAAAACTAGTGTTATATGTGAGTTTCATACCCATCTATGACACGATGTATTTTAAAACCGTGATGATTGGGAACCCACCAGAACTCCACAGTTAAGCGTGCTCGAGGTGGAGTAATCCTAGGATGGGTGACCCCCTAGGAAGTCTCAGGTACGGGTGAGGCAAAAGCTGACAATATTGTGTCAGGATATGGAGGGGACTGTTACACGCCCCCTCAGGTTTGACATTATTTCAACTAGAAACAAGTTTTGATTCTAACTTTCACTCATTCCCCTTGTTTGAAAAGTCAACTCCACAGTTAAGTGTGCTTGAGGTGGAGTAATCCCAAGAGTATTGTGTCAGGATAGGGAGGGGGTTGTTACACGCCCTCTCAGGTTTGACACTATTTTAGCCAGAAACAAGTTTTGATTCTAACTTTCACTCATACCCCTTGTTTGAAACGTCAACTTCACAGTTAAGCGTGCTTGAGGTGGAATAATCCCAAGAGTATTGTGTCAGGATAGGGAGGAGTTTGTTACACGCACCCTCATGTTTGACACTATTTCAGCTAGAAACAAGTTTTGATTCTAACTTTCACTCATACCCCTTGTTTGAAAAGTCAACTCAAGGTGACACTTTTGCCCTCATTTTTTTTATACAAAAGTTTTTTTCTCTCTCTCTATCAATTTCCGGACACTCCCTCAAGTTTGACACTATTTTAGCCAGAAACAAGTTTTGATTCTAACTTTCACTCACACCCCTTGTTTGAAAAGTCAACTCAAAATGACACTTTTGCCCTCATTTTTTTTATACAAAAGTTATTTTCTCTCTCTCTCTATCACTTTCCCTCTCTACAAATATATATTTATTACAAAATTACTTTCTCTCTCTCTCTCTACATATATATATAACAAAGAACCCATCATTAATTTTTTGGACAAATTTATACAAACATATAACTAAAAATCAAGGATTTATGTTTTTTTAAATTAAATAAATAAGAATTCATTTATTTTTTGTGTGAATTCAATTAATAAAAAAACTCAATTAATACTCTTAATTTATAAATTCTTATTTATTTATTTTTTAAAAAAACATAAATATTTTTTTTCAGGGATTTTCCGGACAAAGAAAATTCATTGTCCGGAAAAATAAATAATAATTCACACAATTAATTGGGAGGAGTTTCTTAATTGAATTCACATGAAAAATAAATGAATTCTTATTTATTTATTTTTAAAAAACATAAGCCTTTGATTTTTAGTTATATGTTTGTATAAATTTGTTCAAAAAATAAATGATGGGTTTTTTGTTATATATATATTTGTAGAGTGAGAAAGTGGTATAGAGAGAGAGAAAGTTTTTTTGTAATGTGTATATATATATATAAATATATTTGTAGAGAGAGAAAGTGATAGAGAGAGAAAAAACATCTTTTGTATAAAAAAATGAGGGCAAAAGTGTCATTTTGGGTTGACTTTTCAAATATGGGGTGTAAGTGAAAGTTAGAATCAAAACTTGTCTCTGGCTGAACTAGTGTCAAACCTGAGGGGGTGTCACTGCAATTTCTCTATCAATTTATTATATGTATAACTCAATACATTTTTATCAATTTTTATGAATAAATATTTTTTATTTTTATATTTTTATAAAACTTACATTTTTATCTTTCAAAAATAAAATATTTATGATATATTCGGATACTTAAATATACAAGCAAGTATAATGATTATAGAAATAAAAGAACGGAAAATTTTAAAAAGGACAACTTTTGGACCCTATATTAAAAATGGGACAACTTTCAAAAATTAATTTAAACAAAATGTCACTTAACAAAAACAATTACAAAAGGGACAACTTTTGTTAAAATAATTTAAATTTTGACAAGTTTAAATAATTACAAGACTAAAATACCCTTCACTAATTTATAATTATTTTTACATATTTATCCTTCAACTATATTATTTTTATAATAACAACTATATCCCACTAAGAAAATGTCCCTATTACCCATACCACATCTTTCACTTTCTCTACATATTTATCAGATTGTACGAGTTCGCCGCCAAAGTGGCATACACAAATGAATTCAGTAACAGGGTTGTCAAACATTCTTGAGCTATATAACAAAAATATTTTTTATTAATTAATATATGACAATAAAATATTAAAAAATCAACTAACTACAACATAATAAGTAATGATGTTTGTATTTCCTATATATTATATGCAAAATAATTTTTAAGACTCACTCACATACACTCTCGCTAAATTTTAAGTGAAGCCAAAAGTTTTACTTTATGAGTCAAAATTTTTTTTAACTTGCGTCAAATGTTTTACCTTACGAAATAAAACTTTTACAATAAAATCTATAACCTAATTTTCGGAAGTCAAAAACTCGTCACTACACTCTGTAATGTTTTAGTGAAACAAAAAGGTTGATCATATGAGTAAAAATGTTTTACGTCTTGTGTCAAATATGTTACGTAATGAAATAAAAGTTTTATACTACATGATTTTACAAGTTTCATGATAATCGACTTATTGATATTTTGTTGATCATAGTTTGAATAAAATGACTTTAACTAAAATACGTCATTGTGCATTATTGTTGTTTTTTAAACAAATATTTTTTCATAGTAAACCATGTATACAGAATTATATATAATGTTTTTAGTATAAAACACATACTCCCTCCATCCCAATTTAAGTGTCCACATTCACTATTCAACCCATTCCAAAATAAGAAAAATCAATACCACTTTATTTTATCAATTTACCAATTTACCCTTCAATCATTCAAATTATAAAATATCTAAACTACAAATATCACATCACTTGGTGGGACCAAGGGTAAAATTGGTTTTTCATTCACTATTACACCAATAAAAGTCATCATCTCAAAAAGTTAGATTCCCCAAAATGGACACTTAAATTGGGACGGAGAGAGTAGTTCATTCTTGTATAAACAAATAGAAAGGAGAGAAAAAAGTTAAGAGTATGTACCGTACGGTCCTAGATGTGGAGGAAATACATTACATAATAGAAGCAGATCAAACGTGAAGAGTAAAACTTGACTAATTTGGTTGATGGAGACTTTAATTTGGTTGATGGAGACTTATGGAGATGATGACCATGAGAAGAAGATTTGTTTAAGATGATATTTTATGGAAGGGTAATTATGTCCGTTTTGAAATTTTAATTTATTAGGGTTGTTTCAATAAAATACAAGATAAGGACATTTAGGAAAATGAATAAAAGTGGGTTAAAGGGCATTATAAACTAAAAGTACGTGTTTCTTTTTCTTGTAATTGTTTTTGTTGACCCAATGTTTTTCATCATAGGTAAACATGACATTTTGATGATAACAAACCATTGAATGTGGTAAATTTAATGTCTACTTGAGTTGTGCTTAATATGTTGTTGATTCAAGATAAACTCAAGAGAGCTAGTGAATCCATGAGAAGATCAAACAAATATGCTTAGAGCTCAAAAGACATTGAAGACAAGAATGAAGATATCAACCCAAAAACTTAAAGAAATTGAAGATCAAAGAAATGAATAAACTAGGCTTGGGTGAGTGGTAGATTTAATGTAAATTTATTTTTGAAATAACTTACTTGAAAGCTCAACTCTTGACGATATAGCATATAGGACCATGCATATCATTCATGAGTCTTTGCATCATTAACATTAGACTATAAACATCATTTAGTCTTTACTAAAGTTGAGTTAGTTCAATCTTTCATAAGCTATGGAAGAAATCAACAAAGATGTTGTCCTATAACCATTAACTTAACTCATATCACTTGAAATTGATTCTAGATGCATATTAAAGTTTTGAACAAAATTATTAAACCATGAAAAGCTTTTATCTAATATTGAGAATTTGTTTAAATTGGAAAAATGTTTTATGAGATTAAGTCTCTAAGACATCTTAGAAGTATGTCTAAGTCATTTCGAAAAAATCCCAAAAGATTTCACGAAAAATTGTCAAGTGGGTTAGAAGTTCGAAATGAAGCGTCACATTCAAATGATCATATCGGACTCCAAAATTGGTTAAATGGAGATATTAAAAATCCTAAAATCAAGATCTTGAAGTCCTTTTTCCAAAAAGCTAAAGAACGCCTCAATCCGAGTTATGGAACTCCAGTTATGACCAAAAGAGTGAATGCGTTGAAACTGGGCTGAATAGCCCAATCGACTGGGTGTTTACTCAGTCGACTGCCTGTTGACCCAGTCGACTGGGCCAAGAAGGCCAGTCGACTGGCTAAGTCAGTAGCCTAAAAATAAAGTTCGGAATGATTTTTTGGAGACCCAGTCAACTGCCTAATCTTAGATTTGAATTCTAACGGCTAGTTTCGAATCCAAAGTTTTCCAAAACTTCCTAAACACATCCCCAAACGGCTATATTGCGTTCCTATGCTATATATATGCCATATATGAGCCAAAAATAGGTGAGAGAAGAGTATGAGTGAAAATCTACCACTTTGGGCATAATGGTTGAAATTATTATTGGGTAGAAATATCTTCTATAAGAATCACTATGAGCACCATTCATATCATCCTCTTGTGATTCATTCATCATACTTGAGTTGAGCTATTCATCTGATTATTTCATCTATAACTCTAAGTATGTGAGGAAGTGAGCCTTGAATTTCTATATCTATCTATTGAGAGATATTGTTGTACCACTCAAATGTAAAATTCTTATTCTTTGTGAGTGAAAGTCCAAGAGGTTATCTTGGCATGGATGGGCTTGTTGAAGCTTTATAAAGGTTTTTCTCTACCTTAAAAAGAGAGGATAAGGTTGGCTCTCCACCCACAAGAGTGAGCAAGGTTGGCTCTTCACCCGGAAGAAGGAGCGTGTAAGGGTTTACTATTCACCCGGAAGAATGAAGCATGTAAGGGTTTGCTTATCCCTGGAAAGAGAAACACGATAGTTGAATCCTCAGGAGGTTATCTCAAGGCATAGACGTAGACCAAAGATTTGGTTGAACAATGTAAAAATCTCGGTGTCTATGGTGTGCATTTTCTCTAACCCTTATCTCTTTACTTTAAAAGCAATTGTCATTTTTCAATCTTGAGCTTTATATATCAATGTTATGGAATTGCTTGTGTTTGTGTATTATTGAAGAGGTTAGGAAAATGCATAGTTGAAGTGGATTGGATTGTGAACATAAGTGGATTATAGCTTAGACTACAATCTCATTTTATTTAGCTATAATCTATATGCACCCCAAGTGTTTGACTAAATGCATATTCAATATAAGATTTTAATTGAGAGTTTATGTATGAACTCAATGTTTGATAAATTGTCATAAAGTCTACAAGAAATTCCTCATGACTAATAACACTTTGCATTATGCCTTTATAAATGAGGAAAGTGCTCTTACATGCTTAATTGAATTGCATACTTGGGTGCATGAATTATTTTCTATTCTACTTGATTCCATTATGCATATAATTGGTAATGCAATTCATTGTTCATGATTCAAAGTATGAATTGAGGTAGACACTTAAGATATCATCTTATTCACTATGTGTTTGACTAGAGCTCTACAAAGATTATTTTTGATAAAACAAAGTCAAACAAAAAATGTCACATCCAAAATTTCCTAGGACTCCAAAACCTGAGTCTAAGAGCTAAGGGAGTGAATGCGGAAGTAGAAAAAGTGAAATAAAATCCCTTTCAGTCACCAAATACCCGTACAAGGGTACAATGGTCATTTCAAGGGTAAAATAATAATTTCCAACTACAAATACAAATTTTGGACCTAGCACAAGCCATAGGAACAAACAGAACCAAAATCCAAGGTGTGAGCTTGAAACTATAACATTTTAAAAATCGGCATTTCTACGTTTAAGGTCCGAAATCTACCGTCAACTTCAATCGACCATTTCTCACTAAACCATGAATCAAATGAAGTGATTCAAAATCCTAAACACAAGATCTTGAAGTCAGCTTTCTAAAAACCCAAAGAAGACCTCCATCCAATATGCGTAGCTCAAGATATGACTGAAATACTGAATAGTGGTCGAAAAGTGCGCGAGCTGTAGTCGACTACAAGAAACCTTGAGTCAACTACAAGGAGACCTTTAGTCGACTGAATGGAAGTGGCAGTCAACTAAACAAGGTCGAAGCGAAGGAAAAATTGTGCGGAAATGGAATTTTGAGGGCTTAGTCGACTACCTAAAGCTTTAGTCGACTAAGCCCTCAAAATAGAAAAATGACTCTAAACCATCTTGAACTCTTATGGAACATGGGGAATAGCCTCAAAACTATTAGGGAACTTTTAGGATGCTAATAATATTCCTGGAACTCAAAAATAGAGGGAAACAATTATTTTTGTCAAAATCTCTTACTTGAATTTCCGTAAAATAGGCGAAAATGGGTTTTTCCATCCAAAACGAAAAGGGTTGGTTTGAAAACCTAGAAAAAATGCCGTTTTCAGCCAAACACATAATAATCACATTTCATGTCAAATAATCCATTTCACACTCACAACTCAAAATAAAAGGATTCAATATTTCATTATAGCGCTCTAAGGCGAAACATGTTATAATTTGTTCAAAATATATATTTCCACAATCCAGCACCGAAGTGCCCCAAAAGAATATAATCCCCGCGTATAGCGCTCCAGGGGATGTAGATCGATAATAACACCTCGACTAACATGCTAGCCGGATTAAAATAAAATTGTTTTTCACATTCGATTTACATGGACAAAAGGAACATATAGATATATGTTTATCAACTTATTGCCCAACAAAATATAAGTATGGTTTGCCACCCATGCACAAAAAGGCGAACATAATGTCACACGTCCACGGAGAGACTACGGAACTCTCCCAACGGAATCATCACCTGAAAATTTTATAAGGCGTGGGGTGAGCTCACTAGCCCAGTAGAGGAAGCGTCATCGCCTCAATCTCGGTAGTCTGAGTGGTTCAACTAAACCAAGGTTCATGCCACTAATCCTAGGTCAGTCTCTTGCTCCACATGACTTTCACGCCAATCCAGAACCCTCTTGAGCCCAACAGATAATTCCCCCAACATGCTCACATCATAAATATTCACAATTATAGCATCCTTCAGTATCCATATCATAATCACGCATATATGATAGTTCAAGTGCAATATGACTCAACACCCCTCATATTACATACTTTGCCCCAATACAGGTTAACGAATACGCACCCTACTCGTTCACAATGAGAAAAAGAGTACCACACCAATTCTTCCCAAGTGATTTTGACACTTCTCACTTTCAACAAGGAAGGCGGGTTGCACGAGAGCCCTGCTTGCAACTCCCATGCCCTAAAGATCCGAGAGTGACACTTTCCACCACGATGGGGAAACAACAAACCCTATATCCCCATTTTCCAGCTTATTAGTCCGTAGGTGGGAGTCACCTTTTCCTGGCCAGTTGTTGCAACGATTCGACACTAGACTACACACAGATGTTTACACATCCCGTATAAACCAACACCCATATTTTGACACTACATGGTGTAACAAAAATGCATAAGGGTTCTCATTCACAACCATATGCCATCACAATACATGTTTGTTTCTTTATGAAATATATTGTACTCAACCTATAACAATGCTTACATTCACATTTATAGGCCATAAAACACAACAACCATTTATATAACAAGTTCATGCTTTCAATACCCTAAATCATCGTCTAATTTATCAAGACCAAAAATGAATTGTTAATGTTTTTGTACGAGGGTGTGTGCATCTATGTGTATATATATATATATATATATATACGACATATATACACATAGATGCACACACCCTCGTACAAAAACATTAACAATTCATTTTTCCCCTACCTCAATTCCAATCAAGCTAGCTCAAGAGTGTCCAAGAGAGGTCTAAGAAAACTATCAACTCAAGTGTTCAAGGGAAGAACTTTCAAGCTTGCAATACACTATTCAATGAATAATAATATTATAATGGTGTTTCCATAAACCGAAATTATCAAAGTGGCTCCAACCACAAAACAAAACCAACCCTAATGATAACAACTTAGGGTTGTAAGAAAGACACCATTCAAGAGAATGGATTCTTGAACTAACCACAACTCTTCCACAATAGGCGCCAATAATCACAAGATGAGCTCCAAACTTTCAATAACCGAAATAATTGGTGAAAATGTTCAACTTATGTCCCTTAACAAGATTCAAGAGAGAAGGGAACCAAATATCAATAATTGAACACAAAACTTCAAGGGAATTAATTCTAGGGTTTTAATTTGAAAAACCCTAAAGTTGTGAAGAACACTTACCAACTCTAGATCAAAGGAAAGATAAGGCCACCCTCTACAACTCTCATGTTCAAAGGTTCCTCAAATTCCAACCCAACGATGATGTTCTTGAAGAAGAACTAAGGGGGAAGAAACGAACGTGAAAGGGAGAAACAAGAGTTCTTGGTGTTTTCTTGGATATTATGAGAATGGAAGAGAAGGAAATACACACAGGTGTATAAATATAAGACCCTTAAGAGACTTTTAAATCAAAGGGTGGAAATTAAAAATAGGAAAGGTGAGAGAGCAATCCAAAGGCCAACTTAGTCTTGCCAATGAAAGACCAAAATTTAATACATTAATGCATTTGTATATCATCCAAACAAGGCCCTATGATCCAAGGGCTAATATCAAAGATGGGAGAAGAAGATCAAGGGCTAGAAATGAGACACCACTCCAAAAGTGTAAAATGACCAATATTTTCCCAACTTAGGGTTATTCACAAGAGTGCCATCAAGACTCTTTATTACCCTTTTACCCCTTGCCATCCTCTCTAATTATCAACACGCCACTCATGCCCTAACACTTAGCCAATTTCTCTACACTTTTTCACTAATTGCTCAAAATGTGAAATTACTCATTTATCATTTGACTATTTTGTTCCCGAAATCGTTTTCAATAATTTTCATTATTCTCAAAATGAAAATACAACATGCAACTTACAATTTTTATATCATATACAACATGTAAGTCATGCTAAAACACATAAACATATTAAACACATAATCACATAAGCACTTGATTGTTTAAATAAATTTTTTAATTAACACGTAAAAATACCGGACGTTACAACCTCCACACCTTAGGAGATTTCGTCCTCGAAATCAAGACGTACCTATAGTAGAAAACAAGTTCGGGTATTTTTCCTGATCTTCATGCTCACGCTCCCAAGTCGCCTCCTCGACTCTGTGATGGTGCCACAAGACCTTAACTAAAGGAATAATTTTGCCCCTTAAAACTTGCTCTCGAGCATCCAAGATCATCACAAGTCGTTCCTCATAGGACACGTCCTCGGTAACATCGACATCAACCCAACCCAATACATGAGAAGGATCCGGCTCATACTTGCGAAGCATAGAGACAAGAAAAATATTATGAACCCTCGACAAATCCGGTGGCAATGCTAAACAATATGCCACTCACCGACACGGTCAAGAATCTCGAAAGGTCCAATAAAATGTGGAGAAAGTTTTCCGCTCTTCCCGAATTGCATCAAGCCCTTCCGAGGTGAGACCTTTAGAAACACATGATCTCCAACCTCAAAGAATAAGGGACGCTTACGCCGATCCGCATAGCTCTTCTGTCGGCTCTATGCTGTAACCAAATGATGTCGAGCAATCCTAATCTTCTCGGTTGCCTCATGAACCATATCGGGTCCCAAAAGCGCAACATCACCAACCTCGGCCCAACAAGTCGGTGAACGACACGATCTATCGTATAATGCCTCAAAAGGTGTCATCTAAATACTGGACTGATAATTGTTGTACGCGAATTTTGCCAAATGAAGATGATCCTCCCAACTGTCTCTAAAATCAATAGCACAAGCACAAAACATGTCCTCAAGGATCTGACTGGTACGCTCTGACTGACCGTCTATCTGAGGATGGAAAGCGGTACTAAACTGTAACTGCGTATCAAAGACTTTCTAAAAAGCCTCCCAAAATCGTGACGTGAATCGCGGATCTCGATCCGAAAAAATAGTCACCGGAACCCCGTGAAGCTTGACAATCTCTTTCACATACAGTCTACTAAGAACCTGTACATTATCTGTCTCACAAATAGGTAGAAAACATGCAGTCTTCGTCAATCGATCAACGATCACCCACACTGTATCCTTCTGATTCTTCATCTTTGGTAACCTTGTTACGAAGTCCATGTAAATATGCTCCCATTTCCACTCAGGAATCGGTAACGGATTCAACAACCCTGCAGGTCCTCAGTGCTCAACCTTAACTTGCTGACAAGTAAGACATTGGCGCACAAAATCTGCAACTGATTTCTTAATTCCTTGCCACCAATAATGACGCTGAAGATTACGATACATCTTCGTGCAAACCGGGTGAACTGCAAGTCTTGAACTATAAAACTCTCACAAAGCCTCCTCACGGCAAGTCTGTGGTACATAGGGTAAACCCCTAGAATGATAACCTCCGTCGCAGTTCAAATCCCAACGTCGACAACCTCGCCACTAGCAATGCGAGTGGGAACCGAAACAATATTGTCATCATGTCCCTGAGCCTCAATCATATGACTCAAAAGTGAAGGCTGTGCCACCATGCTAAATAAAGTCACTAGTGACTCCCCACTATCACTGAACTGAAAACCTAACTCTGTGATGTCCTCCATCATCCACCATTCACGAATAAAAATGCTAGCTAACGATGCATGTGATTTGTGACTCAATGCATCCGCCACCACATTAGCCTTCCCGGGGTGATACTAGAGTCGATAGTCATAGTCCTCCATGTACTCAACCCATCGACGCTACCATAAATTCAAGTCCCATTGCGTAAAGATATACTACAAACTTTTGTGATTGGAGAAAACCTCAAATCTCTCACCATACAAGTAATGTCGCCATTCCTTAAGTGCAAAAAGAACTGTTGCAAGCTTTAAGTCATGTGTAGGATAATTCTGCTCGTGAGTCTTCAACTGTCGAGATCCGTAAGCCACAACTCTCTCGGACTGCATGAGTGCACACCCAAGTCCCTCGTAAGAAGCATCACAATAGATCACATACCCAATGCCGCACTTGGGAATAGTCAACACCGGAGTCGTAGTCAAACGTGTCTTCAACTCAATGAATGCCTCTTCACACTTGTCATCCCACACAAAATTAATTCCCTTTTGCGTGAGACGAGTTATAGGAACCGCCAAACGAGAAAATTCTTTCACAAATCGCCGATAGTAACTCGCTAAGCAAAGGAAACTACGAACCTCAAAAATGTTACACGGCCTCTTCCAACTCATCACCGCCTCTATTTTTGAAGGATGAACTGAAATGCCCCCTCTGGAAACAACATGCCCCAAAAATCTAACTTCTTAAAGCCAAAACTTACATTTACTATACTTAGCATACAATCGATGCTCTCTTAGGATTTGAAGAACAGTCCTAAGATGAACCTCGTGCTCACTTTCTGTAGTAGAGTAAACTAGAATCTCATCAATGAACACTAATACAAATCTATCCAAGAACTCATGGAAGATACTATTCATGAGACCCATGAATGCTGTCTGTGCATTAGTCACACCGAAAGGCATCACAAGAAACTCAAAGTGCCCATAACGAGTTCAAACCGTAGTCTTTGGAATATCAATATCCCTAACCCGTAACTGATGATAACTGGACCTCAAGTTAATCTTGGAGAAGAACTTAGATCCCTTGAGTTGGTTGAACAAGTCATCAATCCGAGGTAATGGATATTTGTTCTTGATCGTCACCCAATTCAACCTATGATAATCGATGCATAACCATAGTGAACCATCCTTTTTTTTATCAAAAAGTACTGGAGCACCCCAATCGGAAACACTAGGCCGAATAAAACCCTTCACCTTGATATCGTCAATTTGCTCTTTCAATTCCTTTAACTCCGCCGGTGCCATTCGGTACGGTGCCATGGAAATTGTATCAGTACCCGGTATAAGATCAATAGCAAAATCCACCTCACGAATCGGAGGCAAAGAAGTCAAGTCATCGGGAAAAACATCCCAATACTCACCCACGACATAAGGTACCTCGACATGACCACGAACCTCATCGTCGGATAATAGACTTGCCAAAATAAAACCGGACATATCATGACCCCATATACAATAGGAAGAAATAGAGGAGTCATTGCGATCAGTAAAGAAGTGAAAACGCTCGCCCTTAGGCGTGCACACAAACACCAGACCTCTAAAGCAGTCAATTTGTGCACGAAAGGTAGATAACCAATCCATGCACAAGATGACATCAATGCTCGTCATGTTTAGAAGAATGAAGTCTAATCTTAACAATCGTCCGACAATCACAATATCACACTTACGACACACTTTAGATTAATATGCACTACCCCTAATCGGTGTGTCTACCCACAAAGGTACCCCAAGACATGAAACTGGTAAATCCAAAGTAGAGGCATAAGAAGAAGCAATAAAAGAATGCGAAGCTCTAAAATCAATAAGAACATGCGCCCAATAACCGTAAACAAGAAATGTACCTCTCATGATAGAAGGTCCTGCTACACTATTTGCTGCTGTGACTGCATAAGCACGGCCTTGAGAATGTGGAAACTACTGGAGAGTCGATGCAGATGTCATAGCCTGAGAACCCTGAGCTGATGGTGTTGGCTGTTGTGGTGCTCTATACCCAAAATGACCTGCTAGTTGTGTAGCCCTAGACTGTTGCCCAATCCCACTCATAGGAGTGCCACTACTCTATCCCTGATGACAGTTCTTGGAGATGTGGACCTGCTGCTCACACTGAAAACAGGCCTTGATACGCGTCGAACCACTACTCTGCCCCTACTAAAGATGCGAACACTCAGGCCTCTTGTGTCCTGACTGACGGTAATGATAACAAACAATCTCTTGGCGAGTAGAACCCGGAGATGCTCTAGAAGAAGGTGCATACTGTCCCTGACGCTGCTGCTGCTGTATAACTGAAGTTAAAGTACTTTCACGCTGCTTCTTCTTGTTCCTAAAGACTGAAGAAGAAGAACCGCCGAAGCTCTTGTCTCTAGCCTCATGAGCTAGTCAACCATCTCTTGCATCCTCCTCAGCAAGTAATGCCTTTGTAACGGCCTCTCGATACGTCGGCATAGTAAGCACCGAAATCTTCGACTTGAGATTGCCCCTCACAAAACGTCGGCCTTTAACCTCATCATCCACCACCATCTCTGGTGCGAATCGAGACAACTAGTATACCGAAGTTCATACTCGGTTACTGAAAATTCACCCTGAACCAATTCATTGAATCGGCCCCTCATGCACATCCTAACAAGATATGGAAAGAACCGATCCAATAAAAGCGTGCGAAAATCCAACCATGTGATAGTCCGTATGTCCCTCGTGTTGATGATAGACTTCCACCAACCCTTTACATTACCCGTAAGTCGAAACGACGCAATCATGATCCATACGTCGTCATCAACCACCTTAAGAATATGCACCCTACTCATTCACAATGAGAAAACGAGTACCTCACCGATTCTTCCCAAGTGATTTTGACACTTCTCACTTTCAACAAGGAAGGCGGTTGCACAAGAGCCCTGCTTGTAGCTCCCATGCCCTAAAGATCCGAGAGTGGCACTTTCCACCACGATGGGAAAACAACAAACCCTATATCCCCATTTTCCGGCTTATTAGTCCGTAGGTGGGAGTCACCTTTTCCTGGCCAGTTGTTGCTACGATTCGACACAAGACTACACACACATATTTACACATACTATATAAACCAACACCCATGTTTTGACACTATGGTGTAACCAAAATGCATAAGGGTTCTCATTCACAACCATATTCCATCACAATACATGCTTGTTTCTTTATGAAATATATTGTACTTAACCTATAACAATGCTTACAATTCACATTTATAAGCCATAAAACACAACAAACATTTATATCACAAGTTCATGCTTTCAAGACCCTAAATCATCGTCTAATTTATCAAGACCAACTCGCATATATATATATATATGTATGACATATATACACATAGATGCACACACCCTTATACAAAGACATTAACAATTTGTTTTTCCCCTACCTCAATTCCAATCAAGCTAGCTCAAGAGTGTCCAAGAGAAGTCCAAGTAAGCTATCAACTCAAGTGTTCAAGGGAAGAACTTCCACTTTGATAAGTCATGCTAAAACACATAAACACATGAAGCACATAAACACTTAATTGTTTAAGTAAAAATTTTAATTAACACATAAAAATACCGGACGTTACAAAAAAAGTCTCAAAGTTTGTAATTGACCCTATTCACCCCCTCTAGGTGTCAATATGTGGCCAACATTTTTGTTAAGTGACCTTTTGTTTAAATTATTTTTTGAAAGTTATTTTTTTTTAATATAGGGTCCAAAAGTTGTCATTTTTTAAATTTTCTCATAAAAGAATCTAAATCATGATTGAATTGGTAAATTATAGAAATTTATAAAGGTAGAGATTTTGTAGTTGAGAAAGACTTAAGAGTCCAATTTGCTATATATAGATTATATCCTTTACACACGGCCAAAAAAGAGTATATACATTACTGATTTATCATGTTCATAATAATCAACATGAGGATATAACAAAATACTATCAATAATGCATATACTTACTATTCATAAAGTTAATTTGATATAATTTTTTTGAATTATACGTGAGGATATAGTTGCGTAATAAAAACAAAATACTATCAATGGATATAATTATTATTCACAAAAATTAATAGTCAAATTTTGAGTTACACATCTAATCTAACTGATAAATACATATATTTCATTCTCAGAACAAAAATATATTATAAAAAGGATAATACTTGGATCCTCCTCCGGGAGGATGAAGTTGATCCTCCTCTCTTACTTGGCCCAATAAAAATAAAACATGTGGCGAAAATAATTAATGAATATATATACATATTACCCATTAATCTTGGGATTAACCCAGATCTAATTTATATTTTTTTTGTTTCCCTTTTATTCTACCCGAATCTCTTTATTAATGTCACCAATTTCCATTTTAAACCCTCTCTTTCTTTCCTCCTCTATTCTCTTTTCCTGTTACTTCCTTTTATCATATTTGATAATTTTACTTCTTTTTTATTTGCTTCTCTCTAAATTTCATACTTAATTCTGAATCTTCCATCAATATATATATGATATATATATATATACATACATATTATATTTTACATAAATAGTATCCTGGACATTAAAGTTTAATTTTCTCACCCCATTGAACCAGACGGGAGTAGTCCACCCATGGTTGGTCTCTTCTTACAGAGCTTTCTTTCTTGGCTAAAAGATTGATAATGATTTGGATATCTACCATATCTAAAGAATTGAAAAAGAAATTAATACTAAAAGTATTATGTTATTTCCCCAAAAATAATTCACACACTCTGTTGCTTCCGAAAAATCCCTTTCTACGAAAAAAAACAGAAAGACATAATTGATAAAATAAAATAATATTTCTATGACGGTGAAGAGATTGGCGAGGAAAAAAAGTAAAAAAGTAAAAATAAAAATCATGTTCCAGATTACAGTTCATAAATAGAATAATGGGTAATACACATCAACATTATTTAATTAATTATTGCCACGTATCTTGTATTTATTTGGCCAAATAAGAGGGGATGACCAACTTCATCCTTCCTGGAATCTCTGAGGAGGATCCAAGTATTATCTTTATAAAAATTAATAAAATTTATTGAGTTATACATCTAAATTGATAAGTACATAGAGTCCATTATCAGGATAAAAATGAGAAGAGTTGTCATAAAACCATTACAATTTCATTATCAGAATAAAAATATATTATAAGAATTAATAAAATTTATTGAGATATACATCTAAACTGATAAGTACATAGAGCCCAAGACAAAAATAAAAAAATTTGTCATAAAATTATAACAAATTCAAACAAAGTGCACGCATTCCAAAAACATTAATTAAGTTAGTTTATACAGAAATCGTAATGTGCAACTATGTATTTAGTCCATTATCACTATGTGCAACTATGTACTTAATAAACTAACTTAATTAAGCGTTAAAGTAATAAAGAATATAAGTGAAGCACGAAAGTGAGCATATTGAGGTAAAATGTTTTCTGGAGGCCGAAAATAATATTTTCCAAAGCTGTCACTTCAAGCAAAAAGTATCGTGGGTTCAAAAGTGTCATTTTGGCGCAGTTGTGAAGAAAAATGGTTTTAACAAAAATGCTTACGCTTTTAGTTTCAAAAAGTGAATAAAAAATACATTTCTAGGCTTGGAGGTACGCTTGGACCTACGCTTGAAGCGTAGGCCCTGTTACGCTTGATGCGTAGCTGCGATAAGTTTTTGCCTATTTTTGCCTGTGATGTCTAAATTGTTCGGGGGATGGTTTTATGATATGACTACGACTTATATACATCAAAGTGCGTTCTATATACGATATATTCACCAGAATATAGGGTTTGGATGTGAAATTACTAGAAAAGGGAAAACTTAGGGTTTGGATCGTCATTGTCTATAAATACCCAAGTCTACAACAAGAGAAGACACGTCTTTAAGAATTCTCTCCAAGTTTTATACAACTTCATTTTCTTCTTCTACAGAGATATACATATGGTGAGAGAATATTATTGAGTGATTAGAGATACACAAATTCTCTCTTATTTTTGGACGTCTTTAATCGTGCTTCTATATCGACGATTTATATACACGATTGAATGATATAGTTGCTGAAAAATTCACACACCGTCTATAGCAATGAGGTTGCGTTGATCCATTGAAGAACAAAGTCGTCTATGTGCGGAGATCGAAGCAGGAGGCTTCGTGGTGATTTTGAAATGTTGAGAAGCAAAGTCGTCAGAGTACGGAGATCGGAGCGAGAACTTTGTGGAGCGCGAGTGAATCTATATTTTCATCTTCAAGTGAAGAACAACAAATTACAGCGGTTGTAAGTTCTGTTTTCATAGAGTCTGTACAAATTCTCTGATTCATAGTGCATCGATACCCGAGCGTATCCATAGTTTTTACTTGGAGTCTTTCCAAGGTTTTCCATGTAAAAATCTCTATGTCTTGTCATGATTTATTTTCTGCACTTATATTCATATCGGCTTGATTGATCTGTTTTGAGAATTAGGGTTTGTGAATAATTAAAATTGAATTTCCGCTAAATAATTTGAATTGTTCATAAAATCGACAAAAAACCTATTCACCCCCCCCCCCCCCCCCCCCCCCCCTCTAGGCTATTTTCATTATCGTCTAGGTAATTTCAATTGGTATCAGAGCGTGGTTGCCCCGATTTAGGTTAACTACTTAGGGTTAGATCATCAACTTAGACAATGGAGATGCCTCGTGAATGAGGTTCCATATCTAGATCCTATTTATTTGATGGGTCGAATTGGACATATTGGAAAGCAAGGATGATAGCATTTTTGAAATCTTTAGATGAGAGAGCATAGAATACTGTAAAACTAGGATACTCACCTCCGACTGTGAAAAGACAATGCGACTAATGAAGTGAAAGCAAAACCGTCAAGCGAATGGACTGCTGCTAAGACGAATAGCGTGAATTGGAACTCAAAAGCGTTGAATGCGTTATACAATGTTGTTACTCCGAATGAGTTCAAGAGGATTGCTACGTGCGTAATTAACAAAGAAGCTTGTGACATTCTCCAAGTCACTCATGAAGGAACGTCGAAGGTGAAACAATCAAAGCTTCAAATTTTGAATTCTCAATCTGAACAACTGAAGATGGAGGAGGATGAGGTCATCGCCGACTTTGAGACTAAATTAACTGATATTGTGACATGCTATCACAATCTAGGTGAGCCTATTCCTGATACTACGATAGTAAAGAAAATCCTTAGGTCTCTTCCTGAACGTTTTTTATCTAAGGTCACTGTCATCTCAGAGGTCATGAGTATGAAAGAAATTAAAGATGAAGAATTTGCTGAAAATTTAAAATCTTATGAGATGGAGATGTTAAAAAATTCCCCTAAGAAGGCTAGTGGCACAAAAGAGAAAAACATAACTTTGAAAACCACTAGGGAGGATTATGTTGAAACTAATGAAGAAAGTGAGTTGAGTCTTAATGATATAACCATGTTTGTTAAGAGGTTGAACAAATTTGTTAAGGCTAAACAGAATGACTAAGGATAAAAATTTGGGGATAAGTTGGGTGAGTCTAGAAGAAGAAATAAGACTCAAACTAGGAAGGACAAGTCTGATCCTAAAAAGAAGAAACCCCAATGTTTTAAATGTCAATGATATGGTCACATAGCTGCAGAGTGTGCAAACACTTTGAAGAAATCCAAAGGATTAGCTGTCAGTTGGGATGATGACTCTGACAATGGATCAGCTAGTGATGTGATAAACTCAGATGTAGGTGATGATTATGAGAATTTCACTGTGTTTGCTGCACAGAGCAAAAAGGTTAGAGAAGTTGCTACAAGTTAGGCGATGTCTGAAGAAGAAGGTTCTGAGAGTGATGAAGGTTGTGATGATACACTTCAATAGTCATATGAAAAATTACTTGATAAGACCACACAACTTCATAAAAATCTACTAAGATGCTAGCTTCATAAAAATCTAGTAGATGATCTCAATAAGGACGTGGTTGAGAAATCTACTAAGATTGACAGTTTGGAAAAAGAGCTGAAAGATGCTAACTTGACTATGCAGAAGTGGTCTAGTGGAACTCTTAAGCTCAATCATATGTTGAGTGTTGGAAAATCTGCAGGAAATACAAATGGATTGGGTTTTGTTAGAGTAACTCCGAATTCGAATGTTGTTGCAAAAACCACCTTTATAAAGGTCTCCCATGTAACATCTAGTTCTTCACAAGGAAATTCAAATTAGAATCCTGGTGTTCATCCCTATGTTAAAAGACCTGTTGAAAACAAGTCTGTTGGCCTTGAAATTTATTCTCGGACAATAAATCCTATTTTGATATTAACAAAACATTTAAGGCGTGTTCAATACTAATGAATTACCGAGTTCATGTTTTCAGCAAAAGACAGGTGAACGACTCGGAAAACAAGCACGGAAATAAAATGACTTGGAAAGCAAGCTCGGAAAGAAAGATTGAATAAAAGCGAAAAGCCAAGAAAGAAATTCAAATATTCAACGCAAAAGGCGAAAGTGGAAGACTCAAGACTCGGGGTAGATAGGTCGGGGAGCAATCATTGTAACAAGGTAATTTTATGCGTCGATTTTATCGTATAAGCTCAAGTATAAAATGAACCGAACTCAAATGGAATGAAAAACGCTTTACCGAATTTAAATGGAAAGAAAAATATTTTTATTAAATGTTTTTCAAGCTGTAGTCGACTAGAATGACCTTGTGTATTTTCTAGTAGTCGACTGAAACAATCAGAAGCTACACGTTTTCAACCATTTCAAAGTAATCGACTAAAGGAACCTTTGAGTCGACTAGACTACATGTTGTAGTCGACTAGACCTCAATCTAGTCGAATAGATGAAGCATTGTAGTCGACTAGAACATCAAAGTAGTCGACTAAAAACTTCTCAAAACCTGCAGATTTTTCAGGAAACATTTTCCATGTTTTGTGGGTTGTGCTTAATGGTGTTCAAATGACTCTTGTCTTTCAAATACAATACTCATTCTTCAAAATCCTAATGTATTGATATATATAGAATGATATGTGTTCATTGAAGACCAAGAGATTGAAAAACAAAAGAGAAAGAAGAGGAAGAAAAGTTCTCAAAATTCTGCAGAAATTTCTCTACAAAAGCCATTGAAACCAAGCTTTGAAAATATGATTTTCTACAAGTTTCTTTGAAAATCAAAACCTCTAGTATCTCTTCCTATTCTCCAAATATCATTCATTGATCATATCCTTTGAGAATACATTTCTAGAGCTATTGGAAAATCACCAAAAACACTTGAGCTTATATTGCTTTATCTTCCATAAAAACCTTTGGGTTTTGAGTGTTTTTGTTCTTGAGTGATTTTATGGATTACATACGAATTTGTAATCTCGGACAAGTGAAGTCCACAGATTGTTCAAGAGAGGGTTGTTCTCTTGATTGAGAGACAAGCTGGAGAGGCTTGTGTTGTAAAGGTTTGTCATTCCACCTGTGAAGAAAGGGCCATAGTGAAAGGATCGGGAAAAGTCTCAAGAAGGGGTTCTTGAGCCGAGGAGTAGGAGTTACCGAACCTCAAAAAATCACGGTGTCAATCTCCTTATCTCTCTCTCCTTATTTCATTAATTTGCATGTTATATTTACTTGAATATCTTGTATGCTAATTAGTCATGTGATTAGTTGTTAGATAAATTGAATTGAATTTATTCACTTGACTATTGAAGAAATTGAGTATTGATTATATATTGTTCCAATTTCGAAAAGGAGTAGAAATATTTTGATCACCCTATTCACCCCCCCTCTAGGGTTAATTAGTGACTAATAAAGTCTTTTCTTACCACTAGATATCATAGGAGGTTGACTGATAGAGTTTAGAGGTTTGTTCCTGTATGTCACCACTATGGTGCCAGAGGTCACATTCAACCTAGGTGTTCTAAGCTACAAGGGAAGGTGTTGAATTCAGTGAAGGAACAAAGAGTTCAACATGGGGATCATGTTCAAAATCAAATTCGAATGCTGAATGAAGAAATGAAGAATTTGTCAAGATTGGCGAATGGAGCTCCGAAGATGAAGAAGGCAAGGATTCACAAAGGTGAGCTACACTATCTTGTAGTTCATACTGATTTTAGAGCATGCAAATATACTTCTTGGTATCTAGATAATGGATGTTCGAGGCATATGACTGGAGATAAGTCATTTTTTGGATTTCTCGAGAAGTGTCATGGTGGGATAGTAACTTTTGGTGATGGAAAGAAGTCAAATGTTAAAGGAAAAGGTACTGTTGTGATTTCTGGTCTACCTAAACTAGAAGATGTGCTTTATGTAGAGGGCCTTAAAGCAAATTTGTTGAGCATAAGTCAGATATGTGATAACAATCATAATGTCACTTTTTCTCCTGATAAGTGTTCGATCATTGACTCTTCTGGGAATTGCGTGATGGAAGGTATGCGTTCAATTGATAATTGTTATTGCATTGTTCCTAGTTCTGAATTGTTATGCAATAGAGTTAAACTTGATGAAGTTGAAATCTGGCATCAACCGATGTGACATGTTAATTTTTGTGAATTAAAAAAAATTACTAAGAGTGAAATTGTTAAGGGAGTCCCTAATATTGGTTATGAAAAAGGGATTGTGTGTGGATCATGTCAGAAGGGTAAACAAGTTAGATGTCAGTAGAAAAAGACAAATGTCATTGGTTCTTCTAGACCTTTAGAGTTGTTGCATATTGATTTAATGGGTCCCACTAGGATCATGAACAAAGGAGGAAAGAAGTATATTTTTTTCATGGTGGATGATGACTCAAGGTTTGCATGGGTTAGATTTCTAAGTGAAAAGTCTCGAGCTTCTAAAAGTTTTAAGAGGATTTGTTTAATAATTCAGACTAAGAAGAATTGTTTTATTTCTAGAGTGAAGAGTAATCATGGAAGGGAGTTTGAAAATTCAGAAATTGAAGTGTTTTGTGATGAGAGAGGAATAAAACATGAATTTTTAGCACTTAAAACTCCTCAACAAAATGGAGTAGTTGAGAGGAAGAATAGGGTTATTTAGGAAATGGTCAATGTTATGCTATAGGGTAGGAATGTTCTTGGGTATTTTTGGGCCGAGGCGGTGAACATAGCGTGTTACACCTCAAACATAGGTTATCTTGGGTCTGACACCTTAAAAACTCCTTATGAATTGTGGAATGGAAAGAAACCCAATGTAAAATATTTCTAGGTTTTTGGAGCAAAATGTTATATTCTTAGAGATCGTGAATCTATTGGGAAGTTTGAGTCTAAGAGTGATGAATGAATATTTTTGGGTTATTCATTGACTAGTCGAGCATACAGGGTGTTTAATCTTAGAACTTAAACTATGATGGAATATGCGAATATAGTGGTTGATGACTCATGTGTTGATGAGTCTCCAATGTCTGCTGAGGAGGAAGATAGCGAGCCATTCTTTATATTGGATAATGATTCTTTTGAGGTTGAGAATGAGGACAATGTGGTTAATGATGATACTTCAAGTCCTGCAGAATTACATGATCAAATTTGTGATGTTTGGCCTACTCTTTCTAAAGAACCATCTGCAAGGGTAAAGTTATACCATTCTTTGGATAATGTTATATGATCTGTTGATCAGATGATGGTGACACGAAGAAAGGCTAGGAATGATGTTTTGTATGCATGTTACACATCTTCCTTGGAACCTAAAAATGTCAAAGAAGCTCTTCGAGATAGTGATTGGATTAATGTTATGCAAGAAGAACTTCATCAGTTTGTTAAGAATGATGTGTGGTATCTTGTGCCTAGACCGAAGGAGATAAATATGATTGGTACCAAGTGGATATTCAAGAATAAAAAGGATGAACATGGTACAGTAGTTAGGAATAAGGCTAGGCTTGTTGCTCAAGGTTATACTCAGTTAGAGGATATAGACTTTGATGAGACGTTTATTCAATTAAAGAGACTTAAATCTACTCGAATTTTGTTTGTTATTGTGTGTCATCTTGGATTCAAGTTGTATCAAATGGATGTGAAGAGTGCATTGTTTAATGGTATTCTTCATGAGAAAGTATATGTGGAACAACACAAAGGATTTAAAGATCCTTATTGTCTAGATCATGTTTACAGGCTAAAAAGGGCTTTGTGTGGGCTAAAGCAAGCTCCTAGAGCTTGGCATGAAATGTTGACTGATTACCTATTGGGAACAGGTTTTACTTGAGGGGGAGTGGACAAAACACTATTTATTCAGAAAATTGAGAGTGATACAGTTGTTGTTCAAATCTATGGTGGTGATATTGTATTTGGTTCCACTTCTGATCAACTTGCTCATTATTTTGGAGATCAAATGAAACATGAATTTGAGATGAACATGATTGGTGAATTGAACTTCTTTTTAGGGCTTAAAGTTAGGCAATTAAATGATGGGAACTTTATTTCTCAACCTCGTTATACCTTGGAATTAGTAAATAAGTTTAGTTTGGAAAATGCTAAGGATGCTCACACTCCTATGAGTACACGTGTCAAGCTTAGCATAGATACTAAAGGCAAAGATGTTGACCTTATACTTTATAGGAGTATGATTGAGAGTTTGTTGTATTTGACTGTCAGTCAACCTGACATAGCTTTTAGTGTTGGTTTATGTGCACGTTACCAAACAAGTCCTAAAGAGTCTCATATTACTGCTATGAAAGGATTATTAAGTATGTTAAAGGGACAGTGAATTATGGACTGTGGTATCCATCAGGTAGTAATACTGATATCGCATCCTTTTCTAATGCTAATTGGGCTGGTAATGTTGATGATAGAAAAGTACTAGTGAATGGTGTTTTTATGTTGGAAATTGCTTAGTTTCTTGGCATAACAAGAAGCAAAATTGTGTTTCCCTTTCCATTGCTGAGGCTGAGTATATAGCAGTTGGTAGTTGTTGTACTTAGGTTTTGTGGATGCGTCAAATGTTGTAGGATTATGATTTTTCTCAAGGCACAATGACTGTATTTTGTGATAACACGAGTGCAATAAATATTTCTAAAAATCTCGTTCAAGATTCTAGGACAAAACATATAGATATTCGACATGTGTAAATGCCAAAAAATGCACAGCACAAGAATGAAATGCTTTATTTCGATTTTGCTTTCCTTATATACATTCCCTTTTTGGGCTTTGAGCCTATTAGGGCAACATTCTCTTGCTTACATCATTATTTTGTCTATTGCTTACGTCACTAACTTGATCCTCAAGTTTATTCTAGACTATTTCATGAAATGGGCCTTTGGGGTGGGCCTTTCCTCCGGGCTTATTCCTTTATTGGGCTAGCGGGCTCTTCCCTTAGTGGGCTTGACAGAATCCGCACGTACACAAGTCCACTTCTTGATCATGGGCTTTTTTATTGAAGGTCCATCATGGAGAAGAAAATGTGTGGAAGGGGATAGATACATCACCTCTATCGAGTGACGTGGCAGTTGCATTAAATGGGACAATTACTATAATCGTTTCAAATTCAAATACACAGCCCTTATGGCTTTGATTGTCGTGAAGTGGGCTGGTGGGACGGCTCAATGCTCCGTTCTTTGTGCACATGAACCTTAGCCTTCTTCGGTAACCTCTATAAGTACCCCAAGGTCCATTTGCGAAACACTTCTTGCATTTCAAAACTCTTGGCTCTCAAAAACTCTCTGCAACTTGGTTTCTCCTCTTGTTATTGCCAGAATCTGCACCTCTTCCTGGGTACGTGCGGATTCTGTCAAGCCCACCAAGGGAAGAGCCCACTAACCCAATAAAGGAAGAAGCCCAAAGGAAAAGCCCACCCCAAAAGCCCATTTCATGAAATACTCTAGAATAAACTTGAGGATCAAGTTAGTGACGTAAGCAATAGACAAAATAATGATGTAAGCAATAAAATGTTTCCCTAATGGGCTCACAGCCCAAAAAGGGAATGTATATAAGGAAAGCAAAATTGGAATAAAGCATTCCTTTCTTGTGTTGTGCATTTTTTTACATTTATACATTGGCACCGTCTGTGGGAAACTCTTGGAGTTATTGATTTTTCAGATATGTTATTCCGGATTTGTAAATCATCTCCTTCTTCCCATCTCGTTAAGCTAAGTTTGTTTTATTCAATCTGGAGATCTGTGGTGGTGCCCTGGCCTCCCAGATCTGAGAGCTTGTTTATATTCTTCACCATCTTCTAAATCTCCGTTCAAACTAACCACTACTTCCTAAACAACCATGTCTGTCACCTGTTCGCAAGCGGACATTCTGACCACTGGGGACAACCATATAGGAGGTCCTCAAACTATTGAGCAAATCCTGCAACGCCTGATGGCCGCTAAAGAACGTAGCCAAGCTTTTGAGAAGTGGAATACGAAGCTCATAGAGAGGATGGCTCTACAACCGTCTGCCCCTTCAGCAACGGTGCTCAACCATTGTTAGAACCAGGAAGATGGCAACAGGCTAGAAGAGCACGCCGAGTCTTCCCAGCGCTTAGGAAAGGCTCCCATCACCGACGAAGCCATGACCCACCAAAAGCTCCAAGCAATGATGGCTGAGTTCCAAAGGAAAGTCCTCGGGGACTTGAGAACCCAGTCTACCGATGATCTGGCAATCCAGGCATCAACCAAGTTGATACAATTGCCCTTCGCCCCCGAGATAACCCGGGAACCTTTTCCTAAGAAGTTTGTTATGCCTCGGTTTACCCCTTACAATGGCACTAAGGACCCCGAGGAGCAAATTTATCAGATTCATCAGAAAATGACCATGTACGATGAGAACGAGTCCTTGATTTGCAAAGTATTATCCACATGTCTTGCTGATGCAGCTCTACTATGGTTCAGGAAGCAACCACCCCGATCCAATGGTAGCTGGCAATAGTTGACCAGGCTTTTCGTTGCCCAGTACTACGGGAACAAGAGACAAAAGAATACCATATCCTGCCTCTTCACTATGATCCAGGAGAAAGGAGAATCCCTGAAGAGCTTTCTATCCCGATTCAACATTGAGTATTCTTCTATTGATAACTATGACCAACACTCTGCTGTTGAGGCCTTCCAGATGGCCCTTATTCCAGGGACCAAGTTCTATCAATCTCTGGTGAAACGCCCCCCATCGGGTATTGGGGAGTTAAACTCCAAAGCCCAAGGGTACTTGAGGATTGAAGAGGAGAAGACCATCAAGTAGAAGAGGGTGACCTTGGTAAGCGTTGAAGCCCAATCAAAGGATCAGAAAACCGATTGAAAGCATCCAACATCATCGGGACCTTTAGTTCCTTCAGTAAGTCCAGCCATGAACCCTTTCAAACGTTCCAGATCTGAAGAGAGAGTGACCCCCTGAGGGTCAGCCTTACCAAGCTCTACCAAGAGAATAAGGTTAGAGGGATCTTCTAACAACCCCCAACCATCAGGCAGCCGCTGGATCAAAGGGATAAGTTAAAACATTGTGCTTTCCACAGCAATTTCGGGCACATTACAAATGAGTGTCGTAATCTCAGACGACAGGTGGAGGCACTAGTGCTTTGTGGTGAGCTCCGAGACTACATCCAACGGGACAGACCGAGGGCCGATCAACAAGCAACCAATGCACCTCAGAACCCCGCAGCCACACAGCCAGTTAGAATCATCAACATGATTCTTGGTGGCTCCGCCTCGAAAGAGACGGAAGGATCCAGTCGGAGCCAGTTGTGAAGAGCCTGAAAAATGTGAAAAGTTAACAAAGTAAGCGAAGTCTACCACAGGATAGGAGAAACATAAATTATTTTATTTGCATCAGACCTTCGAAATATCCAGACCCCACATGATGACCCTCTAGTTATGACATTGATGGTGGCCAACTGCCTCGTTAAAAGAGTCATGATCGACCCCGGGAGCAGTGCAAATATCATTACCAAGTGGGATTTTGCAAAGCTTGAAATCAACTCGAACGAGATTGTGGCCTCCTAGTGTCCTATTGCAGGGTTCGATGGAAAACAAATCGAACTGATCGGGGAAGTCCAACTGCCTATAACTGCTGCACAAAGGATCCTGACCGAGATATTTATTGTAGTGGATGTGAAGACTTCATATAATTTACTCATGGGAAGGGGATGGATTCACCGGATACAGGGCGTGCCTTCAACCCTTCACCAAACGATGAGATGCATAAGCCCGAACGGTTTAGACATCATTGATATCAAGGGGGACGAGGTGGCCACCAAGGAATGCTATGCGGTCACTCTAAAGGAGATTAGGAAGGGAAAAGGCCCATAGGTGTCCCATTCTAAGGAACAGAGTCCAGGCCCCAAATAACAATCAAATGAGGGGGATTGGAGTACCCCGATAGTGGTCGAGCCGTTACAGCCAATCTCTATAATACCCGATAGCCCGAAAAAATTTACTTTTACAGGTACGAATCTCACCGACTGTGAATTGAAAGGAGTGACACAGTTATTGCAGGACAACTCTGATGTCTTCGCATGGGAATATACAGACATGCCAAGTATCGATCCTATTATTGTCCATCACTCATTACACGTCAACCCAAATGTGAGACCAATCAGGCAAAACTAAAGGCGCATAGGAGCGCATCGGAACCAGATCATAGCGGATGAAGTGTCCAGATTACTCCAGGCTAGTTTTATCAGGGAAGTCAAGTATCCTGAATGGCTCGCCAAGGTAGTAGCCGTCCAAAAAAAGAATGGTAAGTGGAGGGTTTTTGTTGATTTTACTAACCTGAACAGGGCATGCCCGAAGGATAGCTTTCCACTGCCAAAGATTGACTAGATGGTGGACGTTACCACTGGCTACAAATGTCTAACTTTCTTGGACGCTTATTCGGGATACAATCAGATAAGAATGAACTCGACGGACGAGGAAAAGACATCCTTCATTACTGAAACAGGTACTTATTGTTTTAAGGTTATGCCCTTCGGTCTGAAAATGCAGGTGCCATTTTCCAGAGGTTGGTCAACAAGATCTTTAAGGGGATGATGGGTACAGTGATTGAAGCTTATATTGATGACACTATGGTCAAGAGCAGAGGAAAGGAAGATCATCTTGCACATCTACACCAAGTGTTTGGCACCCTTAGGAGACATGGCATGAAGCTCAACCTAGAGAAATGCTCTTTTGGCCTGTCATCCAGACAATTCCTGGGGCAAGTCATGGATCGAATCGGGATCCAAGCCAGCCCAACACAAGTCAAGGCCCTGATGGAAATAAAGGAGCCCCGGACACATAAAGACGTTCAAGTCCTAACTGGAAAAGTGGTTGCCCTTAGCAGGTTCATTTCAAGACTCACCGATCGATGCAGATCATTCTTTCAGGCGATCAAGGTAAACAAGGGAGAAGTCTGGGGTCCTGAGCAGTCTGAAGCCCTAGCAAAGTTAAAGGAGTATATGACCAGACCACCGATCCTATCCACACCAGGTCCCGATGAAGTCTTACATCTGTATCTAGCAATATCCTCCATCTCAACCAGTGAGACCCTCATCAGAGAGAATGGGAACATGCAGATGCTAGTTTTCTACACCAGTAAATCCTTGGCTGAAGCGGAAACCCGATACAGCAGACAATAAAAATTGGTTATATCACTGGGAAATGCCAAAAGATGACTGAGGCATTACTTTGAGGCTCATCCAATAATTGTCCCAACCTCCACGCCTATCCGGGTTATTATGTCGAAACCTAACCTTTTGGGCAGAATCTCCAAATGGGCCATCGAGTTTGGCATATATGACATAACTTACATACCCTAGGTTTCCATCAAAGGACAGGCTGTAGCAGATTTCTTACTTGAAGATGAAACTGAAGAACCCGACCAGAAGACTGAGCCAGACACTTGGAAGCTTTTCATAGACGAATAAGCCAGTTCTACCGGATCGGGAATCAAATTGGAGATCCAAACATCCGATGGGACACACCTCCACATGTCAGTGCAACTACAGTTCCCAGCCACTAACAATGAGGCATAATATGAAACAATTGTATCTAGCTTAAGATTAGCCCGAAGCCTCCAGATTCAGGCCCTAGCAGTGCACAACGACTCTCAGCTAGTCCTTCAACAAATTAAAGGAGAATACGAGGAAAAAGACCCCAAAATGGAGTCTTACCGGGCACTTGTGTTGAAGGAAACAGAGAGCTTTCAAAAAATAACCTTCACTCAGATCTCGAGAAACAAAAACTCTGTAGCTGACCACCTAGTCGGTCATGCGTCCTCAGCTGGAGAGGACTTGACCCGGGTTATGTTAGTGGATTTTATAACCAGACTAAGTATTCAAGAACCCGAACAAGTGATGCTTATTCCATGGGAGCCGAGCTGGATGGATCACCTGATGAATTACCTGAGGAATGGGACGCTCCAGGAGAATAAAGTTGAAGCTCACAAGATCAGGAGGAATTTAGCCCGATATTCAGTTATAAACGGGAAACTCTATCAGAAGTCCTTATCGGGTCCTTATTTAAAGTGTATTACGCCTTCAGAATCAAGAGTAGTGATGTAGGAGATCCACAGTGGATCTTGCGGGAACCACTCGGGGGGAAGATCCCTTGCCCATAAAATACTCTCCCAAGGATAATTTTGGCCCTATCTGTCACGGGATGCCGAGGATTACGTCCGGAGGTGCAGGCCCTGCCAGATGCACGAGAAAGCTATCCATCGACCACCTGAGTTCCTACACCCAACAATAGTCCCACAACCATTTGCTCGATAGGGAATGGATATTGTAGGACCTTTCCCAAAGACAATTCGATCAAATTCCTATGTCCTCCTGGACACTAATTGCTTCACTAAATAGGTGGAAACTGAAGCCTACCCAGCCATTAAGAGTAGCCACGTCATCAAATTCATTTAGACCCACATAATATGCAGATTTGGGCTACCATGGAAAATTATGATGGATAACAGGACAAATCTTGACAACAGGGAGGTGAGAGCATTCTTTGTCAAGCATGGTATCAACTAGAATACATCCTCCGTCTGGTACCCACAAGGGAATTGACAAGCTGAGAAGACAAATCAAACCATATTCGACACCTTGGCCAAAAAACTTTTAGAGATCTCCTCGCGAGTAAAAGGGATGATGGTAATTGTGGATCAGCTGCAGTTTGTCACACAATCTGCTTGCAGGTCCTCTCAAACAAAATTTATTATGATAAATTTGTATTTTTCAGAAAATTTACCATAATAAATTTTGTTTGAGAAGTTCTGCAAACAAATTGTGTAACAACCATAGCTAATCCAGAATGACTATCATCCCCTTTATTGATTTTCTAGAAAGAAGATATCTAATAATTTATGATAGTTGTTAATTGAAGTAACTATAAAATACGCAACCATTTAGTTTTTGGATTCACTTTACCCCACGAAAATCTCCCCTCCTCGGCGGAACCCATCACCAAAGTTCTCTAGGCCGCATCGATGGAATGAAACTGATTAGCATAGAGCATTGATGTTGGACCATCAGATTACACATATATCTATAAGTATATGTGGAGGATCTTTCACGGTGATGCTTTCAAGTAAATAAAATACTTCTATATTTTATAAATTACAATTACTCATCTCAACTCTCTTTAGATATATGTTTTGACCTATCACGTAACACATTTGTGCCTCATCTCAACATTCTTATATATAGCCTGACTTATCACTTACCACATTTGTGCACAACGTAAAACTCGTGACTTCTAAGTGTTTGACACTAGGTTGTTGATAAAATTGTGACTTTTAACCATTTGTAAAAAAAATATTATTGGTTAGATGTGTTTAATAATAACGTAGTGCTAAAACTGTGACTTATGAGCAGCTCTGACACCGACTGACACATTGCAGTTTGTCAGTCAAAATATTTATGTATGTGCGAGCAATAATATCGTGTTTTAACATGTGATCACATTGTGAGTTGGGTGACTTATGAGACCTCCTCATTTATAACTAATATTACTTTCGGAATTAGCTGACCAGTCACCTGAATTGTATTATATAGCTCACAATTATACTTTAAAGGCTATGATAATCTGAATTGACAAAACAAAATTTGAGTTAAATGTGATTTACACATGATAAGCTTGGAAGTGTTCACGTGACTTACCTTTCAATAATCATCTGAGTTCATGGACTCCACGTGAATTCTCGGTTTAATAACCTAACTATAACATGAAATGTCATGTTTCCGTCTAATAATAACCTGACTTGACCGATTTCACATGAATTTTGATCAACTTCCTCTAATATGACTTCTAATAATAACCCGACTTCAAATGAATTTTCAATTGAATTCTCAATATTTGAGTAACTTGTCTCAAACTAGATTTCGCTTGAAAATTTGACCTCTATAAAATTTCAGCTGCAGAATGTTACCTCTTGCAACAGTTATCCTACTTGCTATGAAATATTTAATTTTTTTCATGTTGGTGAATGGTGATTCACCAAATTGCACCATTACCTGTATAGATTTATTTAACATTTAACATGAAATATTTAACATGTAAAACAAATAACATAAAGACTCTGAAAACATATCAAAATAATTGTATAAAATTCTTATACTTATCATTTGAAAGGAAACTCACACAACAATTTTTTTCCACAAAAATTTAAATCATGAGCACACTGTTGTGAACATATAAGGGTTAGTTTCGGAAAACCCCCTGTTCAAAAAATTTAATTGATAGTTAAATTTAAAATGTAAACTATAAACGAAAAAAATAAATATATTTCGGAGTAAATTATAAATTTAAAAATAACAAAAATAAATAAATGAATAATATCCGAAATTAACCCAAAATATAATATATAATTGGGTTCATAGTTAAGCGAACATAAGTAGCGTGTGTTTGCACACTGTTGTGAACATATAATATATAATTGGGTTCATAGTGAAGCGAACATATGTAGCGTTTGCACACTGTTGTGAACATATAATATATAATTGGGTTCACAGTGAAGCGAACATAAATAGTGTGTTTACCGGATGATAATGACTGGTTTTAAAATTCATAGTTACCGAAAAGGAAGTGGAAATTATTGTTAGTCACTAATTAACCCTAGAGGGCCTGAATAGGGTTTAAAAAATTATTAAGTTATTTTTAACACTTACTAGCAATAACCACAATTCTCTATATTTGTTTACAAAGTAAGTTTGCAATGAAAGACTTAATTTAATTTATTAAGCTATTTACCACAATATAAATTAAGATGCAAGATGTCAAAATAAGGAGATAGAGATAGAGAGATTGACACCGTGATTTTTACGAGGTTTGGTAACTCCTAGTCCTAGGCTCAAAGAATCCCCTTCCTTGAGACTTTCCTAATCCTCACATTATGGCTCTTCCTTCAATAGGTGGAATAACAAAACCTTTACACAAGATATAACTAGCTCGTAACACATCAAGAGAACAATCCTCCCTTGATACAATGGGCTTCATTTACCCAAGATCACAAATTTATGTATCCAATCAATATATCACTCAAGAATAAAAAACACTCGAAAACCCGAAGATTTTTATGGAAGATTGATCAATATAAGCTCAAGTGTTTTTAGGTAATATTTCAAGAACTCTAGATATATATTCTCAAAAGATATTTTCAAGGAGATAATAAGCCAAGAGCTAGAGTTTAAATCTTCAAAATGATTTGAGTGAAAAATGAGATTTATTATTTCTTGCTTTCAAAAGACTTTTCAAAGAGTGCTTAAGAGAAAATAAGAGATGAATATTTTTTAAAAAATTTCTCATACAAGAACCTTGTCTTTTAATCCCATATCTCATTCTATATATAGTGAAACATTAGGGTTTGGAGAGTGAATCTCCCCTAGGAAGTTTGGAGAGTGAGATCTGAAAAGTAGCAAGAATAAACACAAAGTGATGGGAAAAAATAATTTTTAGATATACTTTTCCTTAAAATACTGAGGGACAAAGTCGACTGCCTCCAAGCTGTATTTTAAAATATTTTCCCCAACGACTATGGTCAGTCGACTGCCTCAGGCAAGCAAAAGTGTTTATAACTCTCTGTTTCATCCAGTCGGCTGGACCCTTGGCCAGTCGACTGGGTCACATCCAGTCGGCTGCCATTGCTTGGCTAGTCGACTGGGTGACTCCAAGAAATTGCTTTAAGGTTCGTTTTTGTCTCGTTTTGAGTTCGGTTCTTTAATTACTTGAGCTTATAAGATCAATCAATGTATAGAATACCTTGTTACAATATTCTCACCCTGACTTATCTACCCCAGGTCTTGAGTCTTCAGCTTTCGCCTTTCGTTGACCATTTTTCCCTTTTCCGATTTTGCGCTTGAGTTACTTTATTGCTTATCGCTTTTTGTGTTTGTATTCTTTCCGAATCATTCTCCTGTCTTTGCTGAAACACTTAGCTCAATGTTATAGTAGTACCAAACATGTTTTTAAATGTTTTGTTAATATCAAAATAAGAATTATTATCCGAAATAGAATTTCAAGGCCAACAATCTCCCCCTTTTTTATGTTGACAAAACATTCCGTGTTAGCTCATGTTTGGTGAAGTATCAAGTGATACTCCCCTTTAATGTGTGCATCTTTCATTTTTATTTCAATGCTCCCCATTAGGAAATAAATTTTGCAATTCGATAGTCATTGAGGTAATGCATTGAAAGATAATATAAACAACATTTTCATTTAATTTTGTAATTTTTGGTACATGTTGTTTTACTAATACAATGACCCGTAAAACATTGAGTAAAAACATAAACAACACAAACTAAACTAGGCAATGCCCTATACTACACAAAATATAGGCTACGGCCAAACACCAAAAATACCCAAAAATTCTCCCCCTTTGGCGACATAAAAAAGGCGGAGGATCGCGGCGAAGAGCTTCCATAGTAGTAGTGTTGCAGTCGAATTTCTCCTCAAGGAATTTCATGTCCTCGGCCGTCTTCTTGTGGGCTTCCTTATTGCGCTTAACGACCTCAAGAATTTGAGTAAGGGTTTTGGGATTTCCACCGAACCCAAAATTAGGAATGTTGAAGGAGCTGCCCAAAGAAGGGAAAGAAGAAGTCGGAGCTTCGGGATGAGGAATGGATGGACCGGCTTGGTCCGCAAGAGGAGCATCCTTTAGAGAGACCATCACCCCATTGGCATTCTTTCTAATGTGCATATGCTTGAGATGAGTACGATCAAGAAAAATTGGATTGTGCTCCGAAGGTTCTTCATGGAGCGGAACATTACACTGAACAAGAAGATAATAAATATGGGCGGGAAAGATGAGAGCTCCATTATTCTTCTGGCACTCTCAAGGATAGCATAAGTGAAAATGAAGGCAATATTTACCTTTCGACCCGTCATAACGCAGAAGACTAGGAAGGTTTCCATTATCGACACAAGACTTCGGCTTCCGGACTTGGGCAATATGGAATATATGATAATATTGTGCACAAGTCGAGCCTTGGGAGTAAGCGAGGAAGATGAAAATTCGGCAGTTGTGGTAGTGGCTTTGTTAAGCGAAATGGCCCAAACAGCTTCGAGAAGATCGAAATCACTTGAAGAATACCAAATAGACGGACAATAATAGGAAATGTCGTCGGGAGGGAGCCAAAATTCACCATTGATTATGGCTTCAATGAGGTTAAGGGATTTTCCCGCAACATCGGAGCGGAGAGTAGTGGCAGGGGGACTCCGTTGAGGCGGATTCTGCAGATTTGTGTAGAAAGCCTTGACAGCACGCGGGTAATGAAGAACATTGAGAGAAACAAAGAAACCCCAACCCATATTTTGGAAGAGATTGAACGTATTTGCACCAATCTCTTCGCATAGAGTTTGAGTCACAATGCGACATTTGGCGATTTTCCGATGGATGAATTTTGTCTCGAAAAGACGAATACTGTTTTCGTCATTGCTGAGAAGAGTAGAGAAGGACATGGGACCAGATTCATCCTCATAATTAGTTTCCTCTTGAATAGGGGGTGTAGGACGTGGTGGTACAGCGGTCGAGCTTCAACCTCGACGGGTCCGCTTACGAGTAGGCACGGGCTTGGGTGCCATGAGAGAGATGAGAACCAAGATAAAGGGAAACATTTTGAGAGAATGAAAGAAAGAAATGGTGGATAGAAGAGGAGATGGGTTGTATATATATATATGTGTGTATGTATATGCGTATAGGTGAGATGGAAAAGAAGAGAATGAAGAAGAGGGTCGTCGAATAGTGGGGAAGTGAGTGAGATGTGAATTGAGGGCGTGAAATTGGGAAAAGATGGGAGAAATTGTGGAGAGAGTGGAGAGAAAAGAGGTTTTAAAACAAAGATCGTGTAGAGGCAGTCGACTGGCTCATGACCTAATCGGCTGGCCAAAGGTAGGCAGTCGATTGGCTGTAGTAGATTAAAAAACACAAAAACTCTCTGGTTCACCCAGTTGAATGGCCTTTTATGAGTCAGTTGACTGGCCTTCAAAAAGAAATTTAAAATTTTGAAATTTTTGAAAGCCGAGATAGTAGACGAGGTTTTGTGAAGACTAAGTTATTACTTTAAAATCCATGGCTATTCCAATTTCTCTACGAATTTTTGAAAAAGGTTCGTCCGAAAGAGGTTTTGTGAAAATATCCGCTAATTGATTTTTAATGTCAATAAAAACCAATTTAACGTCGCCTTTAGCTAAGTGATCCCGTAAGAAGTGATGTCTAATCTCGATGTGCTTTGTGCGTGAGTGTTGAATAGGATTCTTCGAGATTCAAATATCACTAGTATTGTCACATTTAATAGGTACATGATTGAAGACAAGTCCGAAATCAAGTAATTGTTGCTTAATGTAAAGAGTTTGAGCGCAACTACTACCGACCACAACGTACTCAGCTTCAGCCGTAGACAGGGCAACGAAATTTTGCTTTTTACTTGACCATGATACTAGGGAGTGTCCTAGAAAGTGACATGTGTCGCTTGTGCTTTTCCTGTCCACTCTTCATCCCGCAAAATCGGCATCTGAATAACTAGTGAGATCAAGTATAGTGCCATGTGGATACCACAGTCCTAAATTAATAGTCCCATTAAGATAACGAAAAATACATTTTACGGCTAGGAAGTGAGATTCTTTAGGACAAGATTGAAAATGAGCACATAAGCATACGCTAAACATTATATCCGGTCTACTAGCGGTTAAGTAAAGTAAACTTCCTATCATGCCTCTATATTTAGTGATGTCAACACATTTTTCATTTTCGTCTTTGTCTAGCTTGATAGAGGTACTCATAGGAGTTATGGCATGTTTTGCTTCTTCCATACCATATCGCTTTAGCAAATCTTTAGTGTACTTGGATTGGTTAACAAATAAGTCATCCATGTTTTACTTGATTTGCAACCTTAACAAGAAGTTCAACTCACCCATCATAGTCATTTCAAATTCATTTTGCATACTAGTTGCGAATTCTTTGCAAAGAGAAGCATTTGTTGATCTGAATATAATGTCGTCAACATATATTTGGATAAACAACAAATTATTCTTGACTAATTTTGTAAAGAGAGTATTATCAACCTTTCCTTTTGAAAACCCATTTTGAATCAAGAAATCATTAAGCCTCTCATACCAAGCTCTAGGAGCTTGCTTTAAACCGTACAAGGCTTTAGATAATTTGTAAACATGATTTTGGAAAAAGTTCATTTTCAAAACCGGGTGGTTTCTTTACAAACACTTCTTTATCTATAGTTCCATTTAGAAAAACACTTTTGACATCCATTTGATAAAAAGTAAAATTTCTAGATGATGCAAATGCAAGAAGCATTCTAATTTCTTCTAATCTAGCTACGGGTGCAAAGGTTTCATCATAGTCAATACCTTCCTCTTAATTGTAACCTTGAGCTACCAATCTTGCTTTGTTTCGAATAATCACTCCATTTTCATCCTTTTTATTTCGAAAAATCCATTTTGTGCCTATTATAGTATGATGTGTGGGTTGAGGAATTAAATGCCAAACTTGATTACGTTCAAATTGATGTAGCTCATCTTGCATAGCCATAATCCAAGAATCATCACATTGAGCTTCGTGGAAGTTCTTGGGTTCGATTTGAGACACAAAAGCTATGTGATTGCATAAGTCTCTAAGTTGAGATCTTGTGCTAACACCTTGTGAAGGGTTTCCTATGACTTAGTCAAGAGGGTGGTTGTGTACAACCCTCCAAGATTTAGGAATTGAGCTTGTCAAGTCATCATTAGATTGATTCCCAACTTCACTCTTGTCCATTTCCCTACTTGATGAGTTGGAGATATTAAGGTTATTTAAGTTATCCTCAATCCATACAACTTCATCATCATCTCGGTCAACCTTAGGTAATGGTAGTGGTAGTGATTCATCAAAAACAACATTGATAGACTCAACCATGGTTAAAGTCCTTTTGTTAAAGACTCTAAAGGCTCTACTTCTTGAGGAATAACCTAAGAAAATTGCTTCATCCGGTTTGGAGTTGAATTTTCCCAAGTTATCTTTGTCATTTAGCACAAAACATTTACAACCGAACACCTTGAAATACCCAATATTGGGTTTTCGACCGTTCCATAACTCATAAGGTGTTTTTCCCAATTTTATTCGAATGATAACTCTATTTAAGACATGACAAGCGGTATTTACCGCTTCCGCCCAAAGGCTTCGGGGAAGGTTGTGTTCATTTAATATGGTTCTATCCATTTCTTGTAAATATCTATTCTTTCTTTCAATTACACCATTTTGCTGAGGAGATCTTAGAGCCGAGAGATCATGAGATACACCAAGTTCATCACATAATTTCTCTAGATCTTGATTATCAAATTCTCTACCCCTATCACTTCTATTTTTCTTGATTTTTAAATCTTTTTCATTTTGAATGACTATAAAATTTATCAAGAATGGAGTGAGTTTCATTTTTATGAGCAATAAAGTGAACTCAAGTAAATCTAGAGTAGTCATCGATTATAACAAGTGCATAGAGTTTCCCGGCTAAGCTAGCCGTTCTCTCCGAACCAAAAAGGTCCATGTGTATTAGCTCTAATGGTCTAGAAGTGGTAATGTCTTTCTTTCTTTTGAAAGAGGATTTCACTTGTTTTCCTATTTGACACGCACTACATATTTTATCTCTTGAAAAATTAGTCTTCGCAAGGCCTCTGACTAACTCATATTTAGATAAACGATGAATGAGGTCCATACTAACATGTCCTAAGTGTCTATGCCATAACCAACTATTTTCGCTAGATGTGACGAAGCACTTAACATCTTGTTCATTCAATTCACAAAGCAACATAGTATATAAATTTGTGTTTCTTTTGCCATTGAACAGTTGTTTTCCATCTTTCTCAACTATGCATGCATTTTACCTAAAAGTAACATCATAACATTTGTTACATAATTGACTAACACTAAACAAGTTATGCTTCATACCATCAACTAAAAGCACATTATCTATAGATAGAAGAAGATATACCAATGGATCCAATTCCAATAATTTTTCCTTTAGAGTTGTCACCAAAAGTAACGCTCCCTCCTTCATATGATCTTAAGGACATGAATTTTGATTTGTCTCCCGTCACATGCCTTGAGCATCCGCTATCAACAAACCATCTTTCTTTTGAAGCGGACTTCAAGTATACTTATAAAACAAATTTAAGTAACGTTCATTGATACCCAATCTATTTTGGGTCCACTATGGATAGAGAGAGATGCAATAGTTCCTTTTGGAACCCAAAATGTTTTAGTTACCACATTTCCTTTTGTACGTAGACATGCCATGGTTTCTTTTGGAACCCAAAACATTTTTGAGACAACTTTCTTCTTCCTTAGAAAACATGCATTTGCCTTATGACCCTTTTTTTTGTAATAATAACATGTAACATGGTTGTGATCAATTGAGGTTGAGTGAGATGATTGTTTTGAAAAAGTACGCCTTAATGATTTTATCTTCTTCAATAAAAATGCATCTTTGTTAAAAGCATCATACCCTAAGCCACTTTTGTTAAATGATCTTTTTTCTCTTCCTAACATAATGCTCAAATTTTCTTTTCCTTCTGTGAATTTTTCTAATATGTTTATTTGATCATCTATAGTCTTTTTCAATAACACATTTTCCTTTTCTATCTTAATACTTTTGTCATTCATTATATTTGAATTTACTACGGTGAATCAAGTAGGACTACATGAAGATTTAGTCTTTTTAAGTAAAATGTGTTTACTAGCTAATCTTTCAAATTTATCATGCAATTCTTCAAATGCATCTTGCAATTCATTATAGGAGAATAGAAGCTCATCATATGACAAAATGGATTTATCCAATACTTGTTAATTTAAATGTACCTCATCTTCATTTGCCATGAGGCAAAGATTTGTTATTTTCTTGCCAATTTCTTCCTCATCTAAATCACAAGAATCATAGTCATCCCATGTTGCATTCATGGCCATCTTGTTTGGCCTTTTCTCATTTTCCTTTTTGGGCTTGAAACACTCACTTCTATAATGCCTCGGTTTTCCACAATTGAAGCAAGTTATAGGCTCCCTCTTGCTAGTCTCACCTCTTGGCTCATTTCCCTTTATGAATCTCCCACCGTTAGCCTTCTTACTTTAAAGAAATCTCTTAAATCTTTGGGTGATCAAGGCAATTTCTTCATCTAACTCTTCTTCAATTTGTTCATTTGCTTCACTTTTAGAAGAGGCTTGCAAGGCTATACCTTTTCTAGGCTTGGTGTCTTCTTCAGGAGATTTTAAGGTGATTTCCCAAGTGAGAAGGGACCAAAAGATCTCATCGAGGCTCATTGTGCTAAGATCGTGTGCTTCTTTAATTGTCGTCACTTTTGCATCCCATTTAACTGGAAGGCTTCTAAGGACTTTGCGTGCCGCATCAGATCTAGGAACAATTCTACCAAGATGCTTTAGTTCATTCAAAATATTAGTGAAACGAGACATCATAGAATTCATATTTTCATCTTCCTTCATGGCAAATAATTCTTATTCAAGCATAAGTATATCAATTTTAGATTCTCGAACTTGAGTAGTACCTTCATAAGTTACTTCAAGTTTATCCCACATTTCTTTAGCCGTGGAGTAAGTAAAGACACAATTAAATTCATTTGGACTTAAGGCACAATTTAAATTCACTTTAGCTTTAGCATTAAATGACATAAGTCTACGCTCATCATTATCCCATTCGTTTGTCAATTTAGGGATAATTTTTCCATCTACTACTTTGGTTATAGTAAAAGGTCCATCAACAATAACTTGCCGAATTTGATAATCAATAGCTTGAAGAAAGTCTACCATTTTAGTCTTCCAATAACTATAGTTTGAACCATCAAACCATGGGGGCCTATTGCTAGATTGTCCTTTTATGTGAGTGACTACATTTGAGGCCATGATCGTTCTCTAAGACGGTTAAGTCTAAAACAAGTAGAGATTAGGCTCTGATACCAATTGTTAGTCACTAATTAACCTTAAAGGGGGTGAATAGGGTTTAAAAAATTATTAAGTTCTATTTAACACTTACTAGCAATAACCACAATTCTCTATATTTGTTTACAAAGTAAGTTTTCAATGAAAGACTTAATTTAATTTATCAAGCTATTTACCACAATATAAATTAAGCATGTAAGATAACAAAATAAGGAGTTAGAGATAGAGAGATTGACACCGTGATTTTTATGAGGTTCGGTAACTCCTAGTCCTCGGCTCAAAGAATCCCCTTCCTTGAGACTTTCTCAATCCTCACACTATGGCTCTTTCTTCAATAGGTGGAATAGCAAAACCTTTACACAAGAGCTAACTAGCTAGTCACACAATCAAGAGAACAATCCTCCCTTGATACAATGGGCTTCACTTACCCAAGATCACAAATTTATGTATGCAATCAATATATCACTCAAGAATAAAAAACACTCGAAAACCCTAAGATTTTTATGGAAGATAGATCAATATAAGCTCAAGTGTTTTTAGGTGATATTTCAAGAACTTTAGATATATATTCTCAAAAGATATTTTCAAGGAGAGAATAAGCTAAGAGCTAGAGTTTAAATATTCAAAATGATTTGAGTGAAAAATGAGATTTATTTTTTCTTACTTTCAAAAGACTTTTCAAAGCATGCTTGAGAGAAAATAAGAGATGAAGATTTTTTAGAAAACTTCTCACACAAGAACCTTGTCTTTCAATCCCATATCTCATTCTATATATAGTGAATCATTAGGGTTTGGAGAGTGAATCTCACCCTAGGAAGTTTGGAGAGTGAGATCTGAAAAGTAGCAAGAATAAACATAAAGTGATGGGCAAAAAAACATTTTAGATATACTTTTCCTTAAAATACTGAGGCACCAAGTCGACTGCCTATCGGCACCTAGTCGATTGCCTCCAAGCTGTATTTCAAAAAAAATTCCCCAACGACTATGGCCAGTCGACTGCCTCAAGAGAGCTAGTCGACTGCTTTGGACAGGCCTGTCGACTGTCTCAGGCAATCAAAAGTGTTTGTAACTCTCTATTTCATCCAGTCAGTTGGGCCCTTGGCTAGTCGCCTGCCATTGCTTGGCCAGTCGACTGGGTCACTCCAAGAAATTGCTTTAAGGTTCGTTTTTGTCCCATTTTGAGTTCGGTTCTTTAATCACTTGAGCTCATAAGACCAATCAACGCATAGAATACCTTGTTACAATATTCTCACCCCGACCTATCTACCCCAGGTCTTGAGTCTTCAGCTTTCGCATTTCTTTGACCATTTTGCCCTTTTCCAATTTTGCACTAGAGTTACTTATTTGCTTATCGCTTTTTGTGTTTGTATTATTTCTGAATGATTCTCATGTTTGCTGAAACACTTACCTCAAAGTTATATTAGTACCAAACACGTTTTTAAATGTTTTGTTTATATCAAAATAAGAATTATTGTCCGAAATAGAATTTCAAGGCCAACACTTATACATCAACATTTTAGACTCGTGAATGACCCGCCGCAATTTCAGGATAAAAGAATAAAACTGCGTATTATGGCTTTGTGTTAGCCCCTTGAAGACTTGAGGGTGGGGGTTTGCCTTTGTGACATGGGAAAAAACCCCAAGACAACAGTCATGTGTAATGGGGGCTGAGAATGGCACTTGGAGTTGCATTGGAAGAAGAAGTCAGAAAATAATATAAGTTTTTGAAAAAAGTCAAGAAGCAACCTTATGAAAAATGGCACGAATCTACAAAAAGAGATTATTGGGAATTATTGATTAAATCCATTATTCCTCCTCAGACATGGTTGATATATGTTCTAGCCAGAGTGGCTTTTATGTATTTTCCATATGTAGGGAGGTAAGTGAGCTTGACAAAAGTTGGCAGCCAACAACCAATCAAGGCCTTGGCAAGCCTTGGCTAGGGTATATATAGAGAGGCCTATGGACATGCGTGGACATGGTTTGACAACACTTGGCTCGACAGCATGGGTCCGTGATGGTGGTGTGGTGCTGATGACAATGTGGGCACTTGTGTGTGTGCTTGGCTTGGCTAGCCTTGTGTGCCGTGCCCACTATTGTGCTAACTTGCCCTTGGGCAAGGATTGTCTTGACTTGGCATGTGCTGGAGTACATGCAATGTGTGTGGCTTGGCAAGTTATGCACATATCAAGCATTGACAATGCTAACTTATCTTTGACAAGGCGATGATACCATAGATGGCTGACTTCGGAATACAAGACGTGAAGTAATGTACAACTTGGCATTGTCATGGCATGGCGCAATGCATGCCATGACATGGCCATGGCTTAGAGCATGCCCAAATTGGTGATACTTGTGCATGATAAGATGAAGGAAACAATGTAGACAAGATGAGCAAAGACTAAAACATATGTTTACATAGATTGGTGGTGTGCTAGAGCACACATGGCATGTGACATTCAGACAAGGAATCACATGTGGCACAACAGATCCAAAGATATAGGACAGTTGGGCAGTTTGCTGGCATGGCTTGTAGTTGTAACTTCTTGACATATGTGGCACAAGGTTGGCTATGCCAACACACCTATTGGAGGGGTTGTCTCCTAGATCCTAGGAGGAAAGTTGTATAGACAGTTTTGTGTATGTATAGTCTATATATACCCTAATTGGGATTCTGTTAAAGGGGGGGGGGGGAGGAATAGAGTTGTCTTGTACTCCATTGCAGAGATAGGTGTTCTTTTGTACTATTTGATATTATAGTGAAAGGTTTGGAGGTGTGGACCTCTGTAAACTCTGTGTGTCTTTTACATTTCTTGTGTGCTATTCATATTCTGTATATTTGGCTAAGTGTGGTGAAAATTTGCTGACTTGGTGTGCAACTAAGGCCATCATAGGGCAAAACTTTGGTGTAAAAAATTGGACCCTGTGACAGTTGGTATCAGAGCCCCGTTGAGACTCCATGGAAGAATTGCGTGAAAGAGTTACTCGATTGGATACCATGGTTACTGCCCCATATTCTGGGAATACAGACACTCTATCAACCCAGATAAATCTTCTTACCCACGAGTTGCAGACTCTACGCAAATTGATTGAAGATTCAGTGACATACTTGAATACTAAATTGGATGTCAAAGTGACTTAGGTGTCTGATGATGTTGGCGCTACTGTTGATGTCTTCAAAGGAAATCTGAGAGATATTGAAGACAATGTCGCGTTACTGAAGAGGTCATGCCACAACATGACATTTCACGGTGGTGAAAGTGCCCCATCGAAAATCAAAGTGCCAGAACCCAAGGCATTCAGTTGAGCACAAAGTGCCAAGGAATTGGAGAATTTCTTATGGGATGTTGAACAGTATTTCAAGGCTTCTTGTGTTCCAGACACTGAAAAGGTGAAAATCACAAGCATGTACTTGTCCGGGAATGCAAAACTATGGTGGCACACACGGATGAAAGATGATGTCAGTGTTGGATGACCTAAGATTGAGTCTTGGGAGACCTTGAAAAAGGAAGTGAAGTATCAGTTCCTCCCTTCCAACACAACATAGGTTGTAAGGGAATCCCTCAAGAAATTAAGGCATACAAGCACTGTTCGTGAATACGTAAAGGAGTTCAGTTCTTTGATGTTTGACATCAAGAACATGTCGGAGGAAGACAAACTATTAAATTTCATGTCAGGATTGCAAAATTGGGCCAAGACATAATTGAGAAGGCAAGGTCTCAGAGACTTGCCTACAACCATTGCTGCGGAAGATGGGCTGATGGATTTCAGGATTTAGGGTGCCAAAGACAATTGCAACGAAAAGAAATCCAACAATGGATGCAACAACAGAGACAAGGGAAAATGTGTTGCCCCTAAATTCAAGAAGAAATGAAATAAGTTCAAGAAGAATTATGGTGGTCAGAATCAAAACAACAACAAGCCTAGAACTGATGCCAAAGAAGCGAGTCCTAGTGGCACCAAACCTTTTTTTAACATACACTGGTGGATGTTTTATTTGTAATGGACCAGACCAAGCCAGGGACTGCCCAAGGAAGGAAAAGGTGAATGCCGTTCAGGTTGGCAAGGATAACAGTGATAGCGATGGAGAGACACCAACAAGGGTGAACCCATTGCAACTTCTCAATGCACTAACAACGGCAAAATCCAAACCATAGAAGGGGGTGATGTATGTCCATACGTGGGTAAATGGAAGAAAAGTGTTGGCCATGGTTGATTCTGGTGCTTTACATAATTTTGTTGCAGAAAGAGAAGTGAAACTCCTTCGCTCGAAGTTGTCTCAGAATACTAGCAAAGTGAAGGTAGTGAATTCAGATGCCCAGCCTATCCAAGGCTTGGCCACAGTGACCCTCAAGGTGGGGGAGTGGGAAGACAAGTGTCACATTATGGCGGCGCCCTTGGATGATTTTGACATAATATTGGGGATTGACTTCTTTTTGAAGGCAAATGTTGCACTGTTTCCATATCTTGGAAGTATCTTTATTTGTAATGAAACATGCCCTTGTTTTGTATCATCTGTTACTAAGGTACAGTACAAAGACAAGCAAAAAGGTGTACTTTCTGCCTTGCAAGTGAAGGACGGGTTACGTAGAGGGGAGTGCACTTACCTAGTAGCCTTGATTGAGATCAAGCCTGATGTGATGGTTGAAGTGTCAGATGCAGTAGTAGACATTCTGATGGAGTTTAAAGATGTAATGCCACCAGAATTACCCAAGATGCTACCCCCTAGACGTGAAATTGATCATAAGATTGAGTTGGAGCCTGAAACGAGACCCCCAGCCCAAGCACCTTACAGAATGACGCCTAAAGAGTTGGCGGAGTTGAGGAGTCAACTTAATGAGTAACTTGATGCTGGCTTGATTCAACCTTCCAAGGCCCCATATGGTGCCCCTGTCATATTTCAGAAGAAGCAAGATGGATCCATGAGGATGTGCATGGATTAGAGGGCTCTAAATAAAGTGACGGTGAAGAATAAATATCCAATTCCTAATGTTGTAGATTTGTTCGACCGATTGTCCAGAGCCACTTACTTTACCAAGTTGGACTTCCGATCTGGGTATTGGCAAGTCAGAGTTGCACAAGGTGATGAGTCAAGGAGGACATGCGTAATTAGATACGGTTCCTATGAGTTCCTGGTGATGCCATTCTGACTCACCAATGCCCCAGCAACCTTTTACAATTTAATGAATGATGTATTTTATGAGTACATTGATAAATTTATTGTTGTATATCTAGATGACATTGTAATTTATAGCAATACTCTTGAGGAGCATTTGAAGCATTTGAGGTGGGTGTTCTCACGACTTAGGGAAAACATGTTCTATGTCAAGAAAGAGAAATGTGAGTTCTGCCGAAAGGAGATCATGTTTCTGGGGCACTGGGTTAGCAATGGCATAATCCGCATGGATGAGCGGAAGGTGAAAGCCATTGTGGAGTGGACTGCTCCAACCAAGGTAACTGAGTTGAGATCATTCATTGGTCTTGCTAAATATTATTGAAGGTTTATCAAGGGCTATTTGAAGATGGTGAATGCCTTGACAGGCTTGTTGAAGAAAGATAAACCATGTAGCTGGACAGAGGATTATGACAATGCCTTTGAGAAGGTGAAGCAAGCCATAGCATCCGAACCAGTGTTGCGGTTGACATACTTTAGCTTGCCATTTGAAGTTTACACGGATGCCTCTGATTGAGCCATTGGTGGGGTGCTTGTCCAGGAGGGATACCCTAGTGCATTTGAAAGCAGGAAGCTTAAAGATGGAGAACAAAGATATTCCACCCATGAGAATGAGATGATTGCGGTCATACACTGCCTGGAAACCTGGAGATACTACTTGCTTGGGACCCCATTTGCAATTATGACGAATAACATTACAAATACCTACATCAAGACACAGAAGAAGTTGTCCCCAAAACATGCAAGGTGGCAAGAATTCTTGCCTGAGTTCGATTTTGTGTTGACACATAAACCAGGGAAGCAGAATGAGGTTGCTGTTGCACTGAGCAGAAAAGAAGTGCAAGAGTATATGACTTTATTATCTGTTGTATATACTGATTTCCTTGAGAGAGTCAAGCATGAAATCACAGGAGATGCTTCCTACATCAAGCTTCAGCAGCAAATGAAGGAAGGCTTGGTGAGAAAATACTGGATAGAAGATGAGTTGTTCTATGCCAAAGGAGGTAGGGTTTATATACCCAGTGGAGGAGGACTAAGAAGAGAAATAATGAGGGAGATGCATGACACCAAATGGGCTGTCACCCAGAAGTTGAAATGATGCATGCACTGATTTCCAGGATATATTACTGGCCAAAGATGGAGGATGACATTGAAGCCTATGCCTGGTCTTGTCTAGTGTGTTGACTTGACAAGCTTGAGAGAAAGAAAAAGGCAGGATTTCTACAGCCCCTGCCCATACCGGAAAGGCCATGGCAATCAGTATCAATGGATTTTGTCTCCGGACTCCTAAAGGTAGATGGAATGAGTTCCATATTTGTCATTGTTGATAGGTTTTCAAAGTATGTAGTGTTTATTGCTGCACCAGATTCATGTCCAGCTGATGTCGCTGTGGAGCTATTTCACAAGCATGTGGTCAAGCACTTCGGGCTACCAGAGGACATTATAAGTGATCGGGATGCTCGGTTCATAGGCCGGTTTAGGATGGCCTTTTTCAACCTTCTTGGGATAAAGTTGAAGTTTTCCATAACCAAGCATCCACAAATATATGGGCAGACGAAGAGGATGAATCAGTTGATGGAAGAGTACTTGAGGCACTATGTGACTGATTCCTAAAAGAATTGGGTTGAATTGCTGGATACGGCGCAGTTCTGCTACAACTTGCACCGCTCATCAGCAACAGGGATGAGTCCTTTTGAGTTAGCAATAGGACAACAACCACGAACATCACAGGAGGGGGTATTGCAGCAGACTGGAGGGAAGTGTCCAGCTACTTACAACTTGGCCAGATCCAGACAAGAGATGATGAATGAGGCAAAAGACAGCCTAGCTAATGCTGAAAGGCGTATGAAAAAGTATGCTGACCAACATCGGAGACCCTTAGAGTTTGCTGTTGGTGACAAAGTGTTACTGAAGTTAACACCACAAATTTGAAAGAAGATTAGCAGCAAAATGGTCCAAAGAAGGTTGGTTCTTAATCCCTTTGAAGTGATAAAAAGGGTAGGTGAAGTTGCTTACAGATTGAAGTTTCCAGATCGATTGAAGATACACCCTATATTCCATATCAGTTTCCTCAAGATATTCCATGAGGATACTATAGATGCAAGCAGAGTACAGACCAAGAGAGCTCCACCGGTGATAAGGAAGCAAATTGATAAGGAAGTTGAGTTCTATGAAAAGACAGTGGAGTGCAGGAGGCTACATGGGAAATAGATGTGACATTGTGGCAATTCGAAAAGTAGATTTTGGAATATCTAAGCAAGCAATAACCGATGAGGGTGTTGGGCTCCTCCAATGGGGGAGTTTTGTTAGCCCCTTGAAGACTTAAGGGTGGGGGCTTTGCCTTTGTGACATGGGCAAAGACCTCAAGACAATACCCATGTGTAGTGGGGGATGAGAATGACACTTGGAGTGGTATTAGAAGAAGAAGTCAGAAAATAATCTAAGTGTTGGAGAAAAGTCAAGAAGCAACCTTATGGCAAATGGCATGAAACTATAAAAAAAGATTATTGGGAATTATTGATTAAATCCATTATTCCTCCTCAGACATGGTTGATATATGTTCTGGCCAGAGTGACTTTTGTGTATTTTGCATGTATAGGGGGGTAAGTGAGCTTGAAAAAAGTTGGCAGCCAACAACCAAGCAAGGCCTTGGCAAGCCTTGGCTAAGGTATGTATAGGGAGGCCTATGGACATGTGTGGGCATGGTTTGACAACACTTGGCTCGACAACATAGGTCTGTGATGGTGGTACGGTGTTGATGACAATGTGGGCATTTGTGTGTGCGCTTGGCTTGGCTTGGCTAGCCTTGCGTGTCGTGCCAACTAATGTGCTAACTTGCTCTTGGGCAAGGATTGCCTTGACTTGGCATGTGCTGGAGTATATACAATGTGCGGCTTGGCAAGCCATACATATATTAAGCCTTGGTAGTGCTAACTTGTCTTTGACAAGGCCATGACACCACAGATGGTTGACTTCGAAATGCAAGGCGTGGAGCAATGCATGACTTGGCATTGTCATGGCATGGCGCAATGCATGTCATGGCATGGGCATGGCTTAGAGCATGCCCAGATTAGTGATACTTGTGCATAACAAGATGAAGGAAATAATGCAGACAAGATGAGAATGACCAAGGCATATGTTTACATAGCTTTGTGGTGTGCTAGAGTACACATGGCATGTGACATTTAGACAAGGAATCATATGTGGCATAACAGATCCAAAGATATAGGACAATTGGGCAGTTTGCTGACATGGCTTGTAGTTGTAACTTCTTGACATATGTGTCATAAGGCTGACTATTCCAGCACACCTATGGGAGGGGTTGTCTCCCAGATCCTAGGAGGGAAGTTGTATAAACATTTTTGTGTATGTATAGTTTATATATGCCCTAATGGGGATTTTGTAAAAGGGTTGGAGAAATATAGTTGTCTTGTACTCCACTGCAGAGATAGGTGTTCCTTTATACTATTTGATAATATAATGAAAGGTTGGAGGTGTGAACCTCTGTAAACTCTGTGTGTCATTTACATTTCTTGTGTGTTATTCATATTCTGTATATTTGGCTAAGTGTGGTTAAAATTAGCTGACTTGGTGTGCAACCAAGGCCATCATAGGACAAAACTTTGGTGTAAAAAATTGGACCCTGTGACAGTTGGTATCAGAGCCCCGTTGAGACTCCATGGAAGCACTGCGTGAAAGAGTTAATCGATTGGAGACCACGGTTGGTGCCCCATATTCTGGGAATACAGACACTCTATCAACCCAGATAAATCTTTTTGCCCACAAGTTGCAGACTCTACGCAAATTGATTGAAGATTCAGTGACAGACTTGAATGCCAAATTGAAGACGATGTCGCGTTACTGAAGAAGGCATGCCACAACATGACATTTCGCGTTGGTGAAACTGCCCCATCGAAAATCAAAGTGCCAGAAACCAAGGCATTCAGTGGAGTAAAAAGTGCCAAGGAATTAGATAATTTCTTGTGGGATGTTGAACAATATTTCAAGGCTTCTCGTGTTCCAGACACTGAAAATGTGACAATCACAAACATGTACTTGTCCGGGGATGCAAAATTGTGGTGGCGCAAAATGAGGGCAAAACTTTAGTGTAGAAAATTTGACCCTGTGGCACCTTGTATGCTGCCCCTGTGTGTAAGCATTAATAAAGACCATACAAATAATACTGATTTCGAAACTAATTTTCATTGTCACAGTCTCACAGAGAACACTAAAAAAATCCACTATAAAAAACATAGTCAATAATTACATAAATTGAATCAGTAGATAATAGATCACTTATATTTTACTTTTAAAAAGAATATACATAATAAGAGTTAAAATAAAAATTAGAGATTAGATCACTTATGTAAGAACATTTATAGTATTATTTGTGTCAGGCATGTTCTAGACAATAATCATGTTGAGTGAATTGTGGAGTCGAGTAGGTTTAATAGGCATTGACAAGCTTCGTCAAATTCAAATCAAGCCTAAAGAAGTGAAGAATACAAGAGAATTGAAAAAGAAGCAAGTTTGAGTAAAAATTACATTCCGAAGGGTGGAAACGTCATTTTTTTAAGCCGCAACTTCAAGAATCATTACAAGGGAGTCGAGGGGGTTCAAATGGCACTAGTCTCAAGAAATTTTTGTTCCAACGGTTTTGCTATGCTTGACCTACGCCTCTAGTAACAAAAAATGGCTTGAAAGTGTCATTTTGACGTCTGGGCAAAACGCGAGCATTTTGGCCCTACGCCCCAGGCATAGGGGTATGGCGGTTTATATGCTGGAAATATACCAGAATGTCCCTAACTTGTGTTCCTTTGTGGTGGCTACGAATTTACATCTCGATATACGTGATATATACATAATATACATCAAAGAATAGGGTTTAGCTTGGATCGGTGTGAAATTATAGAAAAATGTAACATTATGGTTTTCTTCAACTATTGTCTATAAATGTCGGAGTCTACTTCATATTTGGGTAGAGCTTTTGGTGAGATCTCTGCAATTCTTCTATAGTTCATATTCTTCTGTAGAGATAGATAGAGAGAGAGAGAAAATCATTGAGTGATTCTATATTTGTTAGATCTCTCTTGTTTTAGGGTTTATTCAGTTGTGTTTCTACATCGATGATCTTATGCACAATTGAATGACCTAGATTATGAAAAATCTACACACCATATATTGCAACGTGATTGCATCGATCTGTTGAGAACAGAGCCGTCTGAGTGCGGAGATCAGAGCAGGAGGCTTCATGGTTCATTGATCCATTGAGAAGCGAAGGCGTTAGAGTACACAGCATAGCGAGAGCTTCGTGGAGCGCGAATAATTCAAATTCATCTGACGTTGAGTGGAGAAAGGTAAATCAAGAGTGATTTATAAGTCTAAAACTTCATAGAGTTTGTGTATTGTTTGATTCATAGTGTATCGATACCCGAGCGAATCTGTGGTTTTTACTTGGAGTCTTTCCAAGGTTTTTCACGTAAAAATATCGTGTCTCTATTGCTTTATTTTCTATACTTAGATTAATCTTTGCATGATTTATCTTGTTACAGAATTGGATTAAAATTGATTGTTTCGTAATTAATTTTAATTTATCAATAAATCCATAGAAAACCTATTCACCCCCCTTTAGGTTATTTTCATCAATTGCCTAGGTAATTTCAATTGGCATCAGAGCATGGTTGCCCTATTTTAGGATAACTACTTGGGGTTTGATTTTGAACTTAGGCGATGGATTTACCTCGTGAAGGAGGGTCCGTATCTAGGTCCCCTTTATTTGATGGTTCGAACTACACCTATTGGAAAACAAGGTTGAAAGCATTTTTGAAATCGTTAGATGAGAAAGCTTGGCTTGCCGTAGAGGTAGGATACTCACGTCCCACTGTGAAAGATGATACAACTAATGTATCAAAACCAAAACCATCGAGTGAGTGGACTCTTGCTGAGACAAATAGTGCTAATTGGAACTCCAAAACGTTGAATGCTTTATACAATGTTGTGACTGCGAGTGAGTTTAAGAGAATTTCCACATGCGAAATTATCGAAAAAGCTTGTGATATTCTCTAAGTAACTCATGAAGAAATTTCAAAAGTTAAACAATCGAAACTCCAGATTCTGAATTCACAATTTGAACACCTTAGGATGGAGGAGGATGAAGTTTTTGGTGACTTTGAGGCTAGATTAACTGGCATAGTATCTAGTTTTCACAATCTAAGAGAGCCCATTTCCGAGACTACCATAGTGAAGAAAATTCTTAGGTCTCTTCCTGAACGTTTTCGGTCTAAGGTTATTGTCATATATGAAATCATGAGTTTTAAATAAATTAAGCTTGAAGAATTGGCAGGGAATCTAAAATCTTATGATATGGAGATGTGTGATCAATCCTCTAAGAAGTTGAGTGCCACAAAAGAGAAAAACATAGCATTAAAACCACTAAGAATGATCCAAGTGAGTTTGATGAAGATGATGAGATTAGATCAAGACAGTTTGACATGGTTATGAAGCAGTTTCATAAGTTTTGAAAATCTTTTTATGGTCAAGAAGTGATTTAAGAACAAAAAGTTGGAGATAAATCAGATGATTCTAAAAATAGAAAAGCCCAAAATTGGAATGACAAGTTTGATCATAAAAAGAAAAAACCTCAATGTTTTGAGTGTCAAGGGTTTGGTCACATTGCTGCGGAGTGTGCTAACAAGTCAAAAATGACAAAAGGTCTAGTTGTCACTTGGGATGATGGATCTGATAATGGATCAGCTAGTGATGAGACTGATTCAGAGGTAGGAGATGAGTTTGAGAATTTCACTGTGTTTGCTGCACAAAGTAAGGAGGTTGATGAAATTGCTGCAAGTTGGGAATGTGGATGAAGATTTTGAGGATAATGAAGATCGTGGGGACTCGTATGAAGATGCATACAACAAACTTTATGAAATGTCCAAACATCTTAGCAAAGTCTTCTCAAAATATATAGTTCAATTCAACAGTGTTGATAAGGAAAGACAGTCCCTAAGAGATGAGTTGACATATAGTTCTCAGGCCTTAAATCTCATGCAGATCCAAAAAGCTCAATTATTTGAGAAATTGGTTGAGTCTGAACAAGAAAGGAAACAAGCTTTGAAGAGTGTAGATGATCTCAATAAGGAGTTACGCAGTATAAGATTGGAATTGAGTGAGAAATCTACAAGGATTGAGAGTTTGGAAAAGGAATTGAAGGATGCTAAATCAAATGTCTATAAATGGCCTAATGGAACTCTTAAGCTTGATCATATGTTGAGTATGGGAAAATCTGCAGGAAATACAAATGGGATGTGATTCAAAGGAACATTGAGTGATTCTAACATCATTTCTAAAACAACTTTTGTTAGGGCTTCCCAAGTAGCATCTAGTTTTTCTCAAGGTAAGTCTGATAGGAATCTTAATCCTCAATCTTATGTCAAAAAACCGGTTGAGAGTAAGCCTCCCTTTATCTCTAAAATCCTTAAGGGTTCGAATAATGGTTTTCAAAAGATTATTCCAGTATGTCATCATTGTGGACTGAAAGGTCACATTTGACCTTTGTGTTCAAAGTTAAGAGGAAGAACTTTGAAATCTGAAAAGAATCATAGAACTCGAAAATGACCCAATGTTGAAAATCAAATTTGGGTGTTGAGTGAAGAGGTAAAGAATATATCTAGGTTAGCAAATAGAACTCCTTAAATTAAACAGGCATGGGTTAGGAAATGTTAGTTACACTGTTTGGTTGCTCATATTAAATGTAGAGCACTTAACTCTAATTCTGAGAAAGGTCTTGAGTATATATCCCCAAATTATTAGAATTAGTACGTATTGCTTTCAGCTTAGTTGTTTGTTTGCACCTGAATATTACTCATATATGCAAAGGCTATGTAAAGCTTTCCTTGTGACTATTTATATCTATAAGGTACGTGTGCTGATTTTTTTCACTATCGTGTGTATAATAGCTAAGTTAAATATGTGAATATGATGTGTTAATGATTAGTTCATTGTCTCTACTGCCCTGCTCACATGTTTCTAAGAACAATTTTTTTTTTTGTTGAGCATTTTGCATTCTTGCATTAGTATTAAGTTCATGCATTGTAAAGATTTCTGTTACTCGAGAATCTGTATATAATCGTAAGGAGTACTTTGTCTTAGTATTTAGTGCTTGACTTAGATTCTCTAAAGTCTCATTTGATATCCTTTTCCTATGTTTACATTTTGAGGCATTACCTTTATATCTATCATATGCTTTGATTATGATATATTTACTTGTCATTTCAGTGACAAAAATGGGGAGAAGTGTTTTTTAAGGGAGAGGGATTGTTTGGTTAAGAGGAAGAAGTATTTAGTAAAGGGGAGTATATTCTTAGGGGGAGAAGGAGATATTGTATATGATGATCATTAAGCTTGTATTTTTAATATGGTATTCTTATGATCATTATATTGGTTTATATTTATTTTTCCACACTTGGTTTTCATGGTATATTATTTAGTGTTGTGGTTGTAGGATTAAAAGATTGTCATGAGGGCAAACTAATATTCTATGTCTATGTTTGTGGGTGTGAGTTCATAGGTTTAGATATTATGTTGTTATTTGTGAGGATATGTTTGTAAAACATGCTTTTTGTCTCAGAAATGCCAATGGGGGATTGTAAGTACATTTATAGTATTATTTGTGTTTGGCATGTTCTAGAAAATAAACTAGTTGAGTGAATTATGGAGTCGGGTAGATTTAATAAGCATTAACAAGCTTCGTCAAATTTAAATCAAGCATAAAGAAGTGAAAAATACAAGAGAATTGAAGAAGAAGCAAGTTTGAGTGAAAATTGCATTCTGGAGGGTGGAAACGTCATTTTTTCGAGCCGCGACTTCAATAATCATTACGAGGGAGTTGAGGGGGTTTAAATGGCACTAGTCTCTAGAAAAGTTGGTTCCAAGGGTTTTTTTACGCCTGACCTACTTCTCCAATAACAAAAATGGCTAGAAAGTGTCATTTTGACGCCTAGGCTAAACGCGGTTATTTTGGCTCTATGCCCTAGGCGTAGGCCTGGCTACGCCCCAGGTGTAGGGGTTTGGCGGTTTATATGCTGGAAAAGACCAAAATGTCCCTGACTTGTGTTCCTGTGTGGTGGCTGCGACTTTACATCTTGATGTACGTGATATACACATAAATTACATAATATACATTAGAGAATAGGGTTTTGCTTGGTTCGGTGTGAAATTACAGAAAAAGGGTACCATTAGGATTTCCCTCAGCTATTGTCTATAAATATCGGAGTCTACTACAAATTTGGGTAAATGTTTTGGTAAGATCTCTGCAATTCTTCTACAGTTCATATTCTTCTATAGAGAGAGAGAGAGAGAGAAATCATTGAGTAATTCTATATTTTCTAGTTCTCTTTTGGTTTAGGGTTTATTCAGTTGTGCTTCTATATCGATGATTTTATGCACAATTGAATGACATAGATTCTAAAAAATCTACACACCATATATTGCAACGTGATTGCATCGATCCGTTGAGAATGGAGCCATCTGAGTGCAGAGATCAGAGCAGGAGGCTTCGTGGTTCATTGATCCGTTGAGGAATGGAGTCGTTAGAGTATGGAGCGGAGCTAGAGCTTCGTGGAGCGCGAGTGATTCAAGTTCGTCAGACATTGAGTGGAGAAAGGCAAATCAGGAGTGATTTGTAAGTCTAAATCTTCATAGAGTCTGTGTACTGCTTGATTCATAGTGTATCGATACCTGAGCGTATCCGTGATTTTTACTTAGAGTCTTTCCAAGGTTTTTCACGTAAAAATATCGTGTCTTTATGCTTTATTTTCTACACATAGATTAATCTTTGCATGATTTATCTTGTTAGATAATTGGATTAAAATTGACTTTTACGCAATTAATTTTAATTTGTCAATAAATTCACAAAAGCCTATTCACCCCCCCCCCCCCCCCTCTAGGCTATTTTCATTAATCGTCTAGGTAGTTTCGAATTATATTTTACTTTAAAAAAGAATATACATAATAAGAGTTAAAATAAAAATTTCCTATCACTTCAACCATTAGTTTTTACAGATATTCTTCAACGAGAAAATAATAATTGTAAAACTGTTGCAGTTGTGACAAAAATAAAATTATAGATGTCACAATATGCATAAAAAGCCGTCATTAGTGTTATATATAGTTGCACCTTTATAGGAATGTTTTTTCAATCAAAATTTAATACAATGAAATCTTTTTGAGAGGACCTACAACCAAATTCAGCTCCCTCCAATTTTTTCTAAAGAAGATTTCTAGATTTTTGTGGTAGTTTTTAATCATTTGTTTTCCCGAGACTTCAGCTATCCCAACCAAAAACTTCCCCTCCGACCCTCTCGCGAGTAGGATCCGCAAACTGCACGAAACCATATCTCAATGAACAGATTGCACGAAGCCGAACTTGAACTTCGGATTGCACGTTGACGATCACCACATTCCACGAAAGCCAAACCCAAGGAATATATGTGGGGGATTGCATTAAGAGAATAAGCAATGATTTCATGACTATATGTCATCTTTATTTTCATGAATATTGATACATAACAAATAGTCAGTAAAAAAATTCTGCTGATCAATAATTTTTTAGAGATCACATTCAGCTCGTGACTCAGTTTGCTGCTTTGTAGATCCTCTCAAACAGAATTCATTTAACTAAATAAGTATCCGAGGCAAATTATGAGCAAACTATATGCATCAAAAATTTGTTTACCCAACTCCTAAAATGGAATTTGATTCCCATTTATATACATACATATTATATATATATATACATATATGTATTATAATTGATTGATGAGCTCGGAATCTTCATCAATGGTGATACAACTCCTGGTTCTCAATCCATCGCCATTTTTCACACACTTCCAACACCAATTCTCCACCAAATTCCAACTCCTCAAAGCTTGCACATCCATAGAATCTTCTTCCAAAAAAATTAGGGTTTTCAAACGAAATTGGGTTTGAAAGTTTACTAGGGTTTTGTTATCAGAAATCATTTACCTTTTTGTAGGTGTTAAAGGGTTTTGTACTCTTGGGGTGTTCTTGATTCAGGATATTCTTGTGGGTGGCTTTCTTGAACAAATTGAAATTATCAGTGAGACTTTGCAATTAGGAGTACAAGTGTTTGTTCTTGTTACTGGGTAGATTTGGGTTTTTCAGAATTGTGACTATTTTGGGGTAAAACACTAGTTGGAGGAGAACGAAGACTGGAAGAAAAAGGAAGAAGCTTAATTTTAGTTGTGGGAAAGCATCTCTCATGGATGATGATCTTTCACAGATTGGGGGACCTGGGTTTTCAAGGGTTGTTTATTGCATACACATACACATTTATATCTATATTTGGAAGAGGGGTACTTTGGTAACTAGATAAGGGTCTTTTCGGAATTTAGAAAAAATTATAACATGTGATTGTCACGTGCTTAGATTCAGTCCAAAAAAGTTATTGGAACAGTGTTACAGGGGGTCACCGTGCACATTTTTACTAAACTAGTGGGGGTTATCTGCACAAAGTGAAGTGAAGGCGGTTTTCTGCACAGTTTTAAAACTACAGGGGGGTTTAGCGCCATTTGCCCATTTATAAATATATGTTAAGGATTTTGCACGGTGATTTTCAAGTAAATGAAGTGCTTGTTTGGTAGACGGTGTGGAGTTGGTTTTTGGTTTTGGTTTGGTTGGAGTTGGGTTGGTTGGAGTTGGTGTGGTTTTATTTTGGTTCCAAACCATATTTGGTGCAGATGGTTTTAGTATGAGAAAAAGTGATGCTGAAAAACCAAACCATGTTTGGTAGAGTTGGTATGAGTTGAAATTCTGAATATTAATATGTTAATAAATATTAAAATATATTAATATATGGGTTTCACATTTTATTTATTAATAAATATTAATATATTTTAATATATTAATATTATAATATATTGATATTATAATATTAAAATATTTGGTAATTTGGAATAGTTTGACATTTTATTTATTTAAAATAACATTTTTTAAATATATATGTTTTAAAAAATAAAATATATAAATATTTAATTTTTTGAAATATTTAATTTTTCATAAATATTTAATTTTTTCGAAATATTTAATTTTTCAAAAATATTTAATTTTTCATAATATTTAATTTCGAATTTATATATATATATATAATATTATATGTGAATAGTGTCAAACCATTTGGACCCAACTCCAACCAAACCATCATTTGAGACGGTGTGAGATTTGATGGATTTGGGTCCAATGGAGTGACACTATTCACACACCATTTGTGTTGCACCATGTTTGCCAAACATGGAGTGGAGCAAAATTTTCAAACCAAACCCAAAATTTTGGCTCCACTCCATGTTGCCAAACAAGCACGAAATACTTCTATATTTTTTAAATTCCAATTACTAATCTCAACTCTCTTTAGATATATGCTTAACCTATTACCTAACACATTTGTGCCTCATCTCAACACTCTTATATATAGCCTAACTTACCCCAAACACATATGTGCACAACGTAAAACTCGTGACTTCTGAGTGTTTGACATCTAGGTTGTTAATAAAATCATGATTTCTCACCATTTGTAAATAAAAATTTATTGGTGAGATGTGTTTAATAATTACATGGTGCTAAAATCATGACATTTGAGCAACTCTGACACCTCTAATAAGTGGTTGTTAACTATTTATGTATGTGCGAGCAATAACGTCGTGACTTATTTCCACGACTGACATGTATAGTAGGTTGTTAATGTGCGATCACATTGGGAGTTGTGTGACTTTTGATTTATACCAAATATTACTTTTTGGAATTACCTGACCAGTCACATGAATTGTATTGTATAGCTCACAATTATACATTATCTGTTATAATAACAAATTTTTGTGTTAAATGTGAGTTCAGGTGAATCCGAACTTACTTGCTTACCTAGCAATAATAACCTCACTAAACGTGAATTTTCAATTGAATTCTCAATATTTGAGTAACGTGTAGATTTCCCATGAATATTTGACCTCTAACGTGATTAATAATAAAATACCCTAAATTCTTAGGTTAACGTGAATTCATAATTTTTAGCTGCAGAATGTTACCTCTTGCAACAATTATCCTACTTGCTATGACATATTTAAGTTTTTTCATGTTGGTGAATGGTGATTCACCAAATTGCACCATTAACCTCCATTAACCTTTGTAGACTTCAACACGATTTCTAATTGAAATAAATAACAAAAGTACTATATGAAACAAATAAAAATGTAAACTAACATTCAACTTATAAAACAAATAACAAAAGGACTATGAAAATAATTGTATAGAAATTCTTATACTTATCATTTGAAAGGAAACTCACACAACAATTTTTTTCATTTAAATTTTAAGCATGAACTCACTGTTGTGAACATAGAAGATCTAATTGGGTTCAAAGGGAACATAACATAAGAAGGGTTGTGTGTTTACTATCTAATATGATTAAATTTAAAACCCTGGAATTGTCATTCTTATCGAAAAGGAAATGGAGCCTATATAATAACAATTTGGGTTGTGAATGACCGCCTCAATTTAATAAAAGAACAAAATTGTGTATTATGGATAGTAGGTTTGCACACGGTTCGGTTTGGTACGATTCTTGAAAAATTTGGAACCAAACCATTATCAACGGTTCCTTGAAAACATGAACCAGAACCAAACCATTAGTTAAGGAATCAAACCAAACCAAACCATAAAATAACGGTTCAGTTCGGTTCCGAATCACGGTTCCGTAAGTTTGTTCTTTTAAAATATATATAATATACATCAACATAAATTATGAAAAACAATCATGTCAATTTCAAAACTAAGAACAAGACTCTTAAACCAAAAATTATGAAAAACAATCCTTCCAATGTCTCTTAGAGCAATTTGTGTTTTGTAGAGTCCGAGGCAGTGTCTCAATGGGTCTACAAATGAACATTGTCCAAGTTTACTGCTCTAATTTAATTTTTTTCTCAAACACTCCTCCATATGCCATGCCAACGCGCACACACATAATAATTTTTTTATTGAGTTTTTTTTTTTTGAATTCCAAACATGGCTTCAGTCGAGAGAATTGTTGAATGTCCACGAGTTAAAAAGGAAAACTTATGAGTCTGTGTTTATGTGTGAACCAACACATATTTAGAGATCTATAGAGGGGTGAGAGAAACTAACATTTTGTAGAAAGCTTAGAAGCTGGTGGTAATGAGGAGAGGAGTTATTGCGGCCGGTGGTGAGAGTGGATGTGAGATATGAGAGGGGCTATAAAATATAGAGTTTTTATGTATATGCTTGTAATATTTGTTTAAATGGTAAAAAACTATTAGGGTAAACTTATAATTTTATTTAAGGCACTCATTTGTATTTATGGGATGATAAGTTTATATGAATTTATAACTTTACTAATATAATGTAATTGCATAAGTGAGTTATACATACACACACACACATATATATATATTTAAATATCTAATTTATATCGGTTCGATTTGGTTCCAGACAATCTAAAACTGGAACCGAACCAAATTATAACGGTTCTGTTTTTTCAGAACCGGAACCAAAGCACTGGTTTTGTTCGGTTTGAATCGATTCTACGATTTTTTTGTGCACTCCTAATGTCTAGGGGTGACAATTGGGGGGGGGGGGGGGGGGGGGGGGGGGGGGGTTAGAGGGGGTTTGGGTTGGGTTGTAAACGGTTTGATCCTAAATAGGTCATTCTCAACCCGTTTTAGCATATTTTTTAAAATATATATATATATATATATATATATATATATATATATATATATATAACTATTGTAAGGGCTAGATTTCTCAGGCCCACTAACAAGCTTCTCCAGGCCCACTCAGTTCAAGTGATAGTGGGCTTGCTCATAATAAGTGTATAAAGTCGAGTCCATAAAATGGAGTCTTCTAGAATTTCTTTGGGTCAAGTCAAAATCCCAATTAAATAGGGACTGCTTGAGATAAAAAGAGGATGATTGTAAGCCCCAATATTTAACGGATCTGATTATTATTCGAATGGGCCAAAAAGCCCATCAAACTCTTGTATAAATAAAGCCTTGGAGCCTCAATAATAATCATTCAGAGTGTGAGCAAAAATTTACACTTACAACTATAAATACTAAAATTTTAAAAATAACTATAAATACTAAAATTTAAAAATGTATGGAAGTACATGTAGGTTCCATTCTCTTTCATCTCCACCATATTCATGTTAAATTAAAATGACTCAAGAAAAAAACAAAACCCACCAACTTTTGATTTAGAATAATATAATTTTTTTCTTAAACATATTGTTACAAATTACATACACATTATTTACTCCTACAAAAGAAAAACAATATATACAAGTACAACACAGGGTCCCACAGAAAAACAAGTGTGGACTAGGGGTGCACACGGTCCGGTTATGACGAAAGCGAAACCGAACTGTTATTTTTGGTTTCATAAAAATGAGAACCGAAACCGAACCGTTAATGCAAGGAACCGAACCTAGCCAAACAATTTTTTTCGGTTCGATTCCAGTTCTTACAATCGCCTTTCAAAAAAAATTAAAAATTAAAAATGTCAAATATTAAAACATAATATGATTATAAACTAAATTAAATAGAGTATATCAACTATTACAAACCCAAAATCAATTGTATAATTAGTGAAATGAAAATAATTATTTTTAAATTATATCTCCTAAAATTATAACCTTATAAGTATTAAGTTATAACTTTTAAATTATTTATAAGTAAAAATATAATAATAATAAAAACTAAAAGTAATAAGAATAAGAATAAGAAAAAATCGGTTTGGTTCAGGTTTTGTTCGATTCTATAAGGCAAGAACCAAAACCAAACCGATAAATTCGGTTCTTTAATTTTCAAAACCGGAAGCAAACTAAACCATCGGTTCCGATTTGGTTTGGTTCGGTTATTCGTTTCTTTGTGCACCCCTAGTGTGGACATACCAAGTTACTCTCATGTGATGCGTGGATGAAATGTGCTTTGTTTGGTGAGAGTCAGTCTCATTAAAGGAAAATGTGGGACCCAGAATAACCTCTCTTCACTTCCATTCAAAAAAACTCTAATTTTATTTCGTTCGTGGTAGCGGCGTAATCAAGCTGGTGGAAAAGAAAATCCTCTATACAAGACCTACGGAACCCATCTCAAAATTCATAACCACTTCACTAGCATCGACTTGCAGGTTGATGTACGCTCACTGGACTCGTCAACAATTTGCGAATTGCAACACTGTGAATAACCCAACCCGTTAGCAACATGTCCTAAAAATCACTCACCCATTTAACTCATATTTAATAGGCGGATATGGACGGATTGACGGGTTTGGATAATCTTTGCCAGCCTAATTATAGGTAAAGCGTAATAAAGACAGTACAAATAACATGGATTTCGAAACTAATTGCCAGTGTCACAAATAATACTATAAAATTACACTATAAATAGCATAATGAATAATTACATTAATACAATAAGTAGAGATTAGATCACTTATATTTTACTTTTAAAAAAATTTACACGATAAGAGTTTGAATAAAAAATTCCTCGCATTTCATCCATAAATTTTAAGAGATATTCTTAAGAAAAAAAAAGGAAAATAATAGTTGTAAAACCGTTGCAGTTTGTGACAAAAGTAAAATTATAAGCATGACAAGATGCATAAAAAGCCTCCATTAGTGTGTTATAGTTGAACCTTTATAGGAATGTTTTGACATTCAAAATTTTGCAGCACAATGAAATCTTTTTGAGAAGACTTACAACCAAATTCAACCTGTCCATAATTATTTTTTCAAAAAATCAGCGTATAGTAGAAAAACAGGAACCAAGGCTTACAGAAGAAAGAGGTCAGGGAAGACTCCCCAGCAGAAACCCCATAACCATCATAAGTACAAAAGCCAAGAAAGGTCAAGAAGACTTCTAGAGAGCCAAATTATAGGCCATAACCTAACCCATGTGATTTGATCAGCATGCAATATTAACCCGATCCTGAAGGTTAACACGAGTTCTCATATTGTTGACGCCCCATTTTGACACCTACGTGGCAGTGGGCTCCAAAGAAAATCACGGATGAGGTGGCCTAATTGATGATATGGCAAAACATGCGTCAACAAATGGGACCGGATGGATGCTGGTGACGTGGAAAGAAAATGGATTTAGTTAATGGGCTAGTAATGATGAACTTCAGATTTACACTTCGGAGCAAAGTATGAAAAGAAATAGATTAAATAAATCAATGTTGGGCCAGTGTTGTTTGCGAAGCTCAAGGCCCATGAATATGAAAAAGGATAAGGGTTAAAAGAGTTTATTTTGAATAGGAAGCTACAAAATAATACATGCCAACTAATTCATGAAGGATTTGAATAAAGGAATGATAAAGATGTGGAATGAAGAAGCAATTGTTGCACCAGTAGGGTAGATTAGTTTAAATTTGAATTAAAATTGTCTTTGAATTTGAAATTAGATAAGGTTGTTATTCCTAAACAAACTCCCTTATATTGTAAACATTATAAATAATGACCTATTTACAGCGTTGCAAGAGGTCTCACACCATCAAACAACTCAATTACTACATTTTTCATTTTAACTTCCAAACTCTCGTTATTATTTTGCAAAGTCTTTATTTTGCAAAGTCTTTTAGTTAATCAAGCTTTGTTATTTGTTTTCAGTCTTTCAATTTATGTTCCAGTTGCTTTTCCATTTAATATTGCCATTTTAATTAAGTCAAGTCATTTCAGTTCCAAAGCTCTCTTTTAATTCAAGCACTATTATTTTTCCAAGTCTTTAACTTCATCACTTTACATTCATCATTGTTCATTCAAACATGCCAATTGTTTGTGTGAATCTTATGATTTCAAATGTTACATTCTCAATTGGTTTAAGTCCTCTTAACTGAGGCATAAAAAAATACCCAAGGTAGGACTTCAATGTTCTCCCTCCTATTCTTTACCTGAGAATTCAAACCCAAAGGAGACTGCGTTTGCTTTCCGATCAACCTCTGGAGCTGAGGTCAAGGTTCCTGGCATGCCCTCATACAAATCACATGATCGGCTAACCGACCGATTTAAGAGGAAACAATTTTTGGCACGCCCGACGGGACAACCCGTTAGGAGTAACGTTGGAAGCATACCACCTAGGAAAAGTCCTATGCTTTCACATGATGATGATAATGAAGACGAAACAAAGTTCTTGTTAAAACAATAGACGGATGAAGTATCGCAGGAACTCTTGATTGAGGCCAATCCTCAAAGATCGCTATTCCAAGATAGCTTGATCCCATTGGTTGATATGATCCGATATCTCAGCCAAGAGATAAAAGAGATGCGCGAGGAAGCGACTGCTAGCTAAAGGCCAATCAATGGTGAAGGGTCTAGCATACTGGTTTCGACCGTCCCTACCATCGATCTTGTTATTTTGCTAGCAAATACGGCAGGGAATAATCAAATTGCAAATGTGCTGACAAACCCAGTTGTATCTGCTACCGTCACGCTTCCAATTTTAGTGAAAGAAATCCCTTTCTAACCAGTGGTCCCACCTTATCAGCCACCTGCTATGAGGCATAATCAACAAAGGTAGCAAGCGCACCCCGTGCAAAAGCCTGCGAATGCTGGGGCAATCAAAATAGATGGAGAAATAACAACGTTAATTTGCCGATACCTGGGGGGCAACATATGCTGATTCCGTAGCCAGTTTCGCCTTTGGTAGACCCAGTTCCGCATAATGGCTTACTCGACAAGGGGAAAATGCTAGATTTGATCCAACAGGAGCTTAGCCAAGGGATGAGACGTAATGACTGGCCACTTTATAGGAAGCCATATCCAGAGCAAGTGGGTTTGGATGAGTATCCTAGAGGATATAAAGTGCCTGATTTTGCTACCTTTCAGCGGGGAAATAAATTAGTTAACGATTGAGCACATTAGTCGCTTCACTGTTCAATGTGGCGAAGCTAACAATAATTAACTTTTGAAGATGAGATTGTTCCCAAATTCTTTTACTGGCCCGACGTTTTCATGGTATATCCATCTGCCACTAATTCAATTTTTAATTGGTAGCAAATGGAGGAACAATTCCATGCTCAATTTTACCGAACAAAGACCGAAGCAACCTTGGAAAATATCTCTCGGTTAAGCCAGCTGCCGAGTGAAACTATGGAGACCTTTATTTCTCGATTCAGGCATACAAAGATGAGATGCCGAGTTAGTCTTCCAGAAGCTGAATGTATTCGACTCACTTTGAATGGTTTGGAATTCAAAATCAGAAAGCACTTTGAAGTAATTGAATTTCATGACTTGTTCGACCTTGCTGATAAGGCTTCAAGGTATGAAGCATTGTTGAAAGAAGAGAAAGAACATAAAACATCCTCAAAGTGAACTTACTACCGTGATCCGAATTATGAGACTTTCCAAGCTGAGGTTAAAGAGGATTTAGAGGTCAATTTGGCTGAGACTTGCATTAAGAAGCCATATGTGTGCGAAGCATTAGGCAAGCCGAAACCGACTATTGGAGGTGGTCAATCAGCAGGGTCAGCATTTATGAAAGAGTATGCTGATACAGGGAAGAACTATTCTTTTGATCTTACTAAAACTGAATAGATATTTGATCATTTGTTTGCTGACAAATAGATTTTTTTGCCTAAGGGACACAAAATTCCTACATCCAATGAGTTGAAGGAAAAATAATTTTGTAAATTTCATAATTCTTGGACTCATACTACTAATAACTGTACTATTTTTAGGAATACTTTGCAAAAGGCCATTGAGGATGGTACCTTAATTGCAATATCTTGAGAAGAAAAAGAAAGTTATGGGGGTGGATGTAGATCATTTTCCAAAGATCGCACCAACTAATACCATTACTGTGGCTGATCAACTAGAAAAGAAACAAGAAAAGGGTGGACCAAGCCGATCAACCAAGACAGTAAAAGAATTGGAAAAAGAGCTTCGTGAGGCACGTGCAATTTTAGCCCAAAGAATATGCCCATATTGTAAGAGTGGAGGCAGAGTTCCAGTTCCGACTAGGAGCCTTGTTGATTCTAGAAGAAATGTGTATGATTGGCTTCGTTTTAATCAGATAAAGAGCTGAGAAGTGATCCTTGGTCTTCGACTAGGGGCAAGCATTGAGCCCAGGGGGCAAGATCGGTATCACTTGGTGATGCGAAGACCCATAATGCGTTTAGAGGTTTGGGCACGGAAGGGTGATGACTATTAGAGATCAAGGAAGGTACGACTGCCAGTTGTGCCAACCAATCAGTGGATCAGAGTTTGACATCTCAAATTCCCTGCACCAAGGGAAGAAGGGTTAGACTGGCCATCCAGGAGTCAGAAAACAAGGATGCAAAGGCGAATAACTGAGTATAAAAGGAAGATGCTGGAATGTGCTCAACTAGTCTCCCAAAAGGAATATCCTTTGGTCATTGAGAAATCAAGCAAGTCTGCCGATTCTAAGTGTTCTATCGAGGTAGTCAGAATATTGAAAGGTGATGACAACAGTGATGAATTTTCATATCGGGATCCCAAGTATTCTGTGAAGCAAAGGTTGAATTTTGGTACTGTTTTCCAAGATGTAAACTGCAATATGGATTTTCTTTTGTTGGCCACATTCCAAGCATCAAGCAAAAACCCAGAGAAGAAAGAAGATGTGATTATTGTCGAAGCTGTGGACGCAGATCAGTAGGAAAAAGATAAGGAATTAGCAAAGCCAAAATCGGTAAAAAATATTTTGTTTGAAAAACCTCCATTGGCCATGACCCAATAACTTAGGCCACTGTATGTGAAGGTATGGGTTGAAGGGAAGCTGATAGAGCGAGTACTTGTTGATAATGATTCCGTGTTAAATGTTATTCCTTCATTGACTCTGCCAACTCTTGGAAAGATAATGGAGGATGTAATACCAACCGAGGTTGTTATTAGTGGCTTTAGTGGAAGTGTAACCAACACCAGGGGAATGCTACCTTTAGATGTATCAGTTGGGGGACGAGCATCCGTTTCGGCCGTTTTTATTATTTATTCAACAACTGCTTATAATATGTTGTGAGGCTAGGACTGGATACATCAGAATATGTGCATCCCGTTTTCTTTACATCATATGCTCATATTTTGGGATGGGAATGAAGTCAAGATCGTGGAGGCAAACAACAAACCCTTTGTTGCAAGGGTGTATTCGGGTGAAACAGTACTTTATGATGAAATATGTGTACCAATTAGATTTGAGGGTACTGATAAAGAAGGTAAGCCAAAGTTAGCCAAAACGAAGAAGAATTTAGCAAAGTCAGAAGTTTCAGAGTTAATAGAAGAAGTGAGTAGGGTAAGGCTATTGTTGCCTTAGGCCTTTACTGCAAATTTAATTGTTAATGATGAAGTCGAATGAAGAAAAGAGAAGGGAATATGAGCAGGCTTTCAGGGCCGCTTGTATTCGACTTAAAGCATATCTGGCCGAGAAGAGATTGGCTAGAGTGGAACGATTGGAAGAAATTTATTCGGCCAATATGGTCGAAGTTGAGGAAGAAAATACAGATCGTCTAGATGCAATCCAATTGGCCGATCTCGATGCTGCTCCTCTTAAGCTAGAAGATGTGAAGGCCGAGGTAGAAGATCATTTATTGGAGGTTAATATAGGTACCAAAGAACACCCACGACCTACATATATAAGCGTGTTGCTTGAAGCCGGTTTTCAATAACAACTTATTGAATTACTCAAGTAGTACGAAGATTGTTTCACTTGGAGTTATGAAGAAATGTCGGGTTTATCAAGAGAGCTGGTTGAACATCGACTACCTATTAAAGAAGGTTTAAAACCTTACAAACAACCTCCTAGAAAGATGTCGACTGAAGTTATGTTGAAATTCAATGACGAAATCGAGAGACTCCTTGGGGCTGGATTTATACAAACGACAAGGTATGTTGAGTGGATATCAAATGTTGTGCCAGTGGTTAAAAAGAATGGAAAGTTGAGGGTATGCTTCGACTTCCGAAATTTGAATACAACGACTCCAAAAGATGAGTATCCCATGCTAATAGCCGATCAATTGATAGATGCAACTGCTAAACATAGAATTATGACTTTTATTGATGGGCATTTGGGGTACAACTGGATTTATATTGCTGAGGAGGACATCGTTAAAACGACATTTCGCTACCTAGGTTTGATAGGTACTTTCGAATGGGTGGTTATGCCATTCGGTCTCAAGAACGCAGGAGCAACTTATCAATGGGCTATGAATGCTAATTTTCATGACATGTTGGGCCGATTCATGGAGGTTTATATTGATGATATGGTCATCAAATATTCGGCCAAAAAGCAACACTTGAAGCATCTTGAAGCCACTTTTGAAAGAATGATAGCACACAAGTTGAAAATGAATCCAATCAAGTGTGCGTTTGGAGTATCAACCGGAAATTTCTTAGGAATTATAGTACATCAGCAAAGTATAGAAATTGACAGAAATAAAGGTAAAGCAATAAGAGCAGCAGTTCAGCCAAGATCAAAGAAGGAGCTACAGAAGTTCCTCGGTCAAGTCAATTTCCTTAGGCGTTTCATTATCAATTGCGCTGGAAAAATGCAACCATTTTCACCTCTTTTGAAGCTGAAATTAGAGGATGAATTCAAGTGGGAAGAAGCACATCAGAGGGCTTTTGATGAAATTAAGGAGTACTTGTCAAATCTACCAGTCATCATGCCTCCAAGGAAGAAACCGCCGATGAAGTTATATTTATCGGCAGCTGACAAGTCAATCGGCAGTATGCTAGCTCAAAAATAATGAGGCTGGCAAAGAAGAAGCAATTTATTATCTTAGCCGAACACTTACTCCTATAGAGGGCTGATATACACCCATTGAAAAATTATGTTTAATTTTATATTTTTCAGCAATGAAATTAAGGGTCTCCATGATACCCGTTGATGTGTATGTTGTATGTCAAACTGATTTGATTAAATACTGTTGTCTAAGCCTTCGATCACTGGAAGGATAAGCAAGTGGACTCTTGATTTGATGGAGTTCAATCTTGTTTGCTTACCACATAAATTGATAAAAGGAAGAGCATTGGTCGATGTTCTGGCCGGCTCATCCTTCTACCGATGTTGATCCATTTGCCCCAAATGAATTGGAAATGGATGCTTTCTTCGTGGTTTGAAGTTTGATGGTTCTAGTACTACCAATGGGGATGGAGCTGGAATTGTTATAATTTCGCCAAAATGGGGTAAAATACAAATTTCTCTTTCTTCCTTGATTTTAAGTGTTCAAATAATCAGGCCGAATATGAATCTTTGATCATTGGCTTGGAAATATTATTAGAAATAGTAGTTATAGATGTCCACATAATGGGAGATTCAACTCTAGTCCTTAACCAAATTTTGGAAGACTTCAAGTGTCTAAGCTGGCAATTACGGCCTTTTCATTCAATGGTTACTCAGCTGATTCAACAGTTTACATCAGTAAAGCTGGAATATCGGCCAAGGGCTATGAATAAAGAGGACAATGATTTAACTTAGTTGGCTTCATGCATTAGAGTTCCAGATGGTTTAAATGAAATGATAGTTAAACTCACCAGAAGGAGCTTGCCATCTTTTGAAGACCGAAATAATGATATGGCCAAAAATTTTGCCATTGAGCTAGAAGGATTAGACGATGATGATGATTGGAGGACTCCTATTGCAAGATACTTGAAAATTCCAAATGTTAAAACCGATAGAAAAATTAGAAGGCTTGTTGTGCAGTATGTGATGAGTTATACAAAAGAAGTGTGGAAGATGAGCTGTTGTTGTTGTGCATTAGCAAGGCTGAAGCTCTCAAGATCATGGCTGAAGTACACGAAGGAATTTGTGGGGGCCATCAAGCAGGGATCAAGATGAGGTGTCTAATCAGGAGATATGGTTACCATTGGCCAAAGATAAAAAGGGATTGCATAGAATATGCTAGAGGATGTGCAGCTTGTCAAAAACATGGGGCTGTTCAATGGACATCAACCATTGAAATGTAGCTAATAATTAAACCTTGGCCTTTTAGAGGATGGGCAATGGATATAATTGGCAAAATCAATCCTCCCTCATCAAAAGGGCATCAATAGATCCTTGTAGCAACTGATTACTTCACAAAATGGGTTGAGGTTGTCCTATACAAATCTATCTCCTAAGTAACATTGGTTTAGTTTTTGGAAAAATATATCTTTACTAGGTATGGTTTGCCAGAAACGATCAATGCCGATAATGGATCTGCTTTTAGGGGAGATGTGGTGCTGAATTATATGGAGAGCCAAGGAGTGAAAATTCTAGCTTTTACTCCATATTATTCCCAAGGAAATGGACAAGCATAGGCATCCAACAAGGTTTTGATTGCGATTATTGAAAAAATGATTAATGAAAGCCAAGGGGATGACATGACACTTTGCAAGAAGCTCAGTGGGATTATTGAAATTAAAAAGGATAAGCACAAACACAACTCCTTATCGATTAACATTTGGTCATGATGTTGTGTTGCCGATGGAAAAAAATATAAAATGGGCAAGGGTAGCTATACAACATAAGTTGATTACTGCTGACTATAATGAAGCAATGCTGGTTGAGTTAGAGGATGTGGAAGACTCAAGGTTAGAAGCCTTAGATCATTTGATTACTCATAAGAAGAAAATCATAAGGGCTTATAACAAAAGGGTAAAGCCCAAGGACTTTGTTGAAGAAGATTTAGTTTGGAAGGTAGTTTTGCCATTGGGAAAGATCAACAGAAAGATGGGAAAATGGACTCCTAATTGGGAGGGTCCCTTTGAAGTTGACAAAGTATTACCAGGGGGAGCCTATAAGTTGAAAGATCTTGATGGTAAGGAGCACCAAAGACCGATTAATGGGAAGTATCTAAAGCATTATCGGCCAAGCCTTTTTGAATAAAGAAAATAAACTTAGACATCTATTCAGTTATATTTTTCCTTTCACCCTTTATCTTCTTATATTTTTGTTTTATTGTTTATTAGGTATAGTTAAGATGAATAAAATGCAAAAATATACTTGATCCAAAGTATAACTTATTAATGCCTTATCAAAAATGATTTAACTTTCACAAAATATTTTGTTGTTACAAATTTGAGAATTTAAAAATGACATCCAAAAAAGATATTTTCTTATAGGAAAGATGAGTCAAAATCAGACAGCCATTGTTTAACAAAATTCCAGGAAATCTAAAAAATAATAATAGGCCTGGAAGAGGCATACATTTCCAAAACACGGGACTTCAGATTGTCCTAGATTGCTTGTACACTTGATATTGTGGAAAGGGCAATTCATTTCTCAACTTTCACAGATTGAAGATTATTCCTAAGAGATCGGTGTTTTTGGTTAACTCTCTAAGATGATAGCTAACAACTTGTTGTTTTGCATTCACGATTGTCAAAGCCTCTAATAGGGTTTTTTCTTCCTGGGCAAGAACCTCATCCTCTTTCCTTCGATCGGCATAGGTTTGAGCGGAGTCCAAAATTTGACGGTGCAAGGCTGACTTGGCTCTTTCCTTTGAAGCAATGGAGTCTAGTAATTAAAAGACAGAGGATAGAAATGTAGTGAACGAAGGAAGTCTGGGGAAAATCTCTCAAACAGTGGCCCTAAGATCAGCTGAAATGCTTCGGTAAGCAAGGATTTTTTGTAAAGAAGTTTTGAACTCATTGGCCAATCCTGTCCAAGTCCTGCTATCAGAATTAAGGAGTTGAAGTAGTTGGTTTTTGAGAGAGGCCTTCATGGTGGAGTTAGAATCAGCAGTGGACTCATATATAGTTCCTTCCTCTGAGACTTCAGTTAAATGTGTTTTGAATAAGTCATCGTAACTGCAAGAAGAGAATTCAAAGCTAGCTAAAACTTCAGAATATTGTGCTGAGTGGGAACTAGATTGCTGATGGGTTAAGGGGACAGACTTTGTTGGAGACAAGGTCGTTGTTGGAGGAACATCCTGCTGAAGATTGGTGACTGTTTCAGGAGAAAACGGAGGTGATGCTTGAGAAATTTGCTGAGTTGCTGATGGATTAATAAACGACTGCGGAGCTTCTAATGGATTGACCAAATGAACTGTAGTGTCTTGTAAAGGGGGCATTGGAATGTCAGTGGCCGTTGGAGAAGAAGAGCTTGGGCCTTTGAAAGGGCTTTGGTTTTTATTCACTTGGGATGTCTCCATTGGCTTTGGTTTTGGACTACCCTATTTTACATGGAAATCGATGATAAGTTTGCAATTTAAGGGGAGGCAAGAATATTGTTTTAAAAGGAGAGGAAGGTTTCTTACTGGAGCCTGTGGAGTGTGGTCAATTTCATCCTCTGAAGACCCAAGGACATCCACTTCATGGCCCTCATAGTATTATTTTGCACAATTGGGACCCAAAGAGGCCTGCTTGATTCTTTTTGGCTGATATGAAATAATGATAGGCTGATTGGAATGAGGAAAGATTAAGTTAAATATGAATGATGTATACCTTGGGCTTTGGAATAGCTTCTTGAAGATCAAATTTTTGAGAGGTTCATTTCTTGGCAGCAACTTAAACAAAAGAGGGGAAATCAGCATAGTAAGTTGATTAATTAGATCAAATGAGTTATTTGAAAGTTTGGTTTATACCTTTTTTGGCCCGTGATCTGGTTCGGTTAGTTGGTGCTGATAGAACCATGGAGGCAGGAGAAGTTTTGGTTTGTGCTAATGAGCTAGGGCCAGTTTGCTGATGAATTTATTGCTGAGGAGCTTGTTGCTGTGAAATAAAACTGGTTAATAATATCGACATTACATTAGAAAGACCAAAGATGAAGGGTTTTATAAAACATACTTGTGGATTTTGAGGGGGAGCTATTGCTTGAGCCCAGTATTGTGACCACCATTGAGTAAAATAAGGATCAACAACAGTTTTGGTGGCGAACTCTTTAAAGAATAAACCCAATCTCAAGTGATTGAATATGTTGGTTACTTCTAAAACTTGTGCTAAAACATCAAATCTCACCCTACGATGGAAGTTCTGGTTGAAGGAAAGGTATGGTGGAAAGGGATTAACTGTGATAAGCCAAATTGCTGAGCAAATTGGGAAGGGATATACTGTTCAACCCCTGATTGGCTGTAGTGGGGACCAAGCTTTGAAAGACCGTAACGCAAATCTCTGCCGAGAAGACAGAAAGCCCAACAAGAGTAAAATTCTTCTTTCTCTTGATCATATGAAGTTTCAGATGGTTTAAAAAGCTAGGAGGGAGCACTTTTACAATTAAGAAACGATATAAATTGAAGAGGTGATCTATTTTTGCATTTACTAAAAAATAAATCAAAATACTCAGAAACGGAGTAAGATGGAATGGGTATCTTTGCATAGGTAAAAGAAATAAAGGGATCCCTAGCAGAAGGCTTAACTGGTGGAGCAAATTCTAGGAAGTATAATTGAAACCACATCTGGAGGAGCCACAATGGGCCTCCTGAGAGAGTAAAATTACTATGTTGAAGGTCATACATACCCTGGTAAAGATAGGCCAAAACTAAGGGTGCTAAGGCATAGGTTCGGCCAACAGCTAGTCCTTTGGCCAGGGGTATGAGCTCTTTGGTGACTTGAATGGCCGGGACGCAAAGCAAACACTTGTTGAGCTAGCAAATGAGGAAAACAGCGTGCTCCTCATCGTCATTAATTGGTTCTCCTTCATCCTTCTTCTTTGTCATAATGAAAGGACCATGAGAACCTTCCGTCGATTTGGCACTGTCGATTTTCTCTAGAAATTCAAAGGCAATTTCGGGACTTCTTCTCTGGTGGTTTTCAAGCCGGTGAGGAAACACATGTCCCTCATTATAGGCCCCATTACCCCGCACTCAAAATCGAAGGAGTTGGTAGTAGAAGAACAAAAGTGGGAAGCCACACAGAGAGAGATCAATCTTGAGAAGATGCCATAGTGAATCAGCTGAGAAAGATGGCATCGTGAATCCCTTGTTGTTTCCATATTGCCGATTTCACAGAGGCCATTCGATTAACCCAAACGATCCAATCAGGAGTTGGAGAAAGCCAATTTCGTACATTGATGGGGATTTTAGTGTTGTTTTGAAGATGGTTTATGGCATGGACAAGAAGAAGACGAGATTCGGCTAAAGGGTAGTGAAGGTCTAGCTCAACTGGAGGATATTGGGTGAAAGCTGGCCCTGATCTAAAGGAACCAGAGGATAAAGGAATTATGTCATCAAGATAAGTTCAATTTGCTGGAAGTTGATTGATGATTCGAAGGACTTGAGCTGCATTCGAATTGGAATCAAGAGTTGGGGATTCTAGTGGAAGCTCGGTTTTATCAATTTTAGGAGCCATAGTTGAAGCTTTGGATGAAGTAGATATTGACGTTGGATCGGCTAAGATTTACAGAGGAGAAAAGGAAAAGTTAGAATGGGTTTCAGTTCAACATGAGCCAAGGATACATAAACTGGTATATATATAGGTTGAGATATATGAGTATGTGTGAGAGGATTAATGATTGAAATGGCTTGAGTCATGAGGAAGTGGCAGTTAAGGTGGAAATGATAAATCATAATCAATAATGGACTCTTGAGCTTTATCTGTTAATCGGGAAGGAGCAAATTGGGGGTTATGATAATTTCAAAACAAAGGATGGCAAATTGTTTATTTTGAAATTAGGTAGCACTGTTGACACCCCATTTTGACACCTACGTGGCAGTGGGCTCCAAATAAAATCACGGATGAGGTGGCCTAATTGATGATGTGGCAAAACATGGGTTAACAAATGGGACCGGATGGATGTTGGTGACGTGGCAAGAAAATGGGTTGAGTTAATGGGCTAGTAATGTTGAACTTCAGATTTACACTTTGGGCCGAAGTATGAAAATAAATAGATTAAATAAATCAATGTTGGGCCAGTGTTGTTTGCAAAGCTCAAGGCCCATGAATATGAAAAGGGATAAGGGTTAAAAGAGTTTGACATAAATAGGAAGCTACAGGATAATGCATGGCAACTAATTCATGAAAGGTTAAAAGATGTGGAATGAAGATGAAATTGTTGCACCAGTAGGGTAGATTCGTTTAAATTTTAATTATAATTGTCTTTGAATTTCAAATTAGATAAGGTTGTTATTCCTAAACAAACTCTTAAGGAGTTTGTTATATTGTAAACATTATAAATAATGACCTATTTACAGCGTTGTAAGAGATCTCACACCATCAAACAACTCTATTACTACATTTGTCATTTTAACTTCCAAATTCTCGTTATTATTTTGAAAAGTCTTTTAGTTAATCAAGTTTTGTTATTTGTTTTCAGTCTTTCAATTTATGTTTTTGTTGCTTTTCTATTCAATATTGCCATTTTAATTAAGTCAAGTCATTTCAGTTCCAAAGCTCTCTTTCAATTCAAGCACTATTATTTTTCCAAGTCTTTAATTTCATCACTTTACATTCATCATTGTTCATTCAAACATGCCAATTGTTTGTGTGAATCTTATGATTACCAATGTTACATTCTCAATTGGTTTAAGTCCTCTTAATTGAGGCATAGAAAAGTACCCAAGGTAGGACTTCAATGTTCTCCCTCCTATTCATCGCATGAGAAGTCAAACCCAAAAGAGACTGCGTTTGCTTTCCGATCAACCTCTGGAGCCGAGTTCAAGGTTCCTGGCACGCCCGCATACAAATCACATAATCGGCTAACCGACCGATTTAAGAGGAAACACATATTCAACTCGTGACTCAATTTATTGCTTTTACACCCTCTCAAACAGAATTCATTTAAATAAATTAGTAACGAGGCAAATTATGAGCATAACTAGATACATATAAAATTTATTTCCGCAATCCTAAATGAGGTTATAAACATAATAGTGAATTTAAAGTATATAATTGACCACTGATTGTATTGCAGAAAGCACACAGAGATATTCTCGTGTGTATATATGTACATATGGATGATTTTTTTTTGTTTATCCTAAAGTTATAGAACTATAAAACTTCTTTATTTGCACAGTGCAAGCATTTTAGTGCTGTCTTTAGTTGTTATTGTTTGCACTAAAAATTAATAGGCCAAAGAATTAGGCCGAATATATTTTCCGTAAATCGCGGGCGTACCAGAACCGGTGACGTGACTCAAACGGTTCAAGATGAACAAATTTGCAAATTAGGCAAAAAATACGAGAGAGAACAAAACTCGTGTGTAAAGGTTCTTCTGCCTCAATCAAGAGGACTTTCGGTAACCAAGAAATCATAGTACGAAAAACTGAGGTCTTAGTTCTTTATTTATAAATATTGCAGGACTAATAAAATAAATATTGCAGGAAACAAATAGACGATGCTATTGAAACAAAAGATAAATTTTGGTATTTGGTGTAGGACCTCTAAAACTGAGGTCTTAGTTCTTTATTTATAGAGAATAAAATTACATGAAAAATTAAAGAGATAACTACTCCTAAATTTCAACTATATCTAGGCAAAAACACAAACCAAATACAACTCATTCTAGGAGTGTTCCATAGTCCACAAGTACTTTGATCCTAACCTGATTAATTCTTTGATAACCCGTGTCTTCAATTTACCAGGCCGAAAGTCCTTTGCAGCCCCAAACTTCTATGCCCAATCTGCCATTGGAATTAATCCATCGTTCATCGCCACGCCACAGGTTCGCTCATTTATAGTGTCAACAATTGCCCCCCAATTTCAAATGTCTTCTTAGTTGTTGGCCATCCAAGCCGAGAAGATATTTTGAAATTAAAAGAATACCAAAAATTATCGCACCATGGGTGAGTTCGATCCTTCCTAGTCTAGGTGCAAGCGGTATCGGTTGCTTCCTTTACTGCAACTGTTACCATTGCGCTCGACTTTAAATTGGTTTCAGCCACCCCCAATTCCAACACCATAGATATAATATGACTTGTTGGACTTCTTTTCGCGCCTAAACTGATGCAACCAGTTCCTTATTCATATCAGTTCCAACAACTCATTCACAGCAGAGACTTTCCAATTACTTGATTCCTTATATATATGTTTTCTCCACCACTAATTCTACCACAATTTTCATAGTCTCTCCATCATATCATATCACCTTATATATATATATATATATATATATAAATATACATATATACATATATTATCCATATTGCTAATGAATTAATGTTGTTTTTTATCAGATCCCCGATTGTCCTTCTCTAAGGGCAGACATAAGAGCTTAATTCCCATTTTCTAAACAAATCCCTTGGAGATGGCAGCATTAGTTACAAAATTATCTTATGTTATTCAAGAGAATGGAGAGCTCCGAGTGCAAGAAAACTCATTTTTTCAAGAAGCCTTCTCCATTAAGGCCGAATTTGAGGAATGTGAAACAAAATTCTTGGCCTTAGTGCAAGAAGAATAACGCCTTTACAATGCCTATTTAGCTACTCAAGCGGACATGAAACTTGTTTCTGACAAAATTGACTCGTTGCAAGCTAAAGGAAAAGATATCGAGACCCGCTTCTTGGCCACCCGCGATGCACTCCTAGCCTCTGATAAAAAAATGGATGCCGAAACTGTTCCTTTCCAAAACCGAAACCTGTGGATTGACTTCAAGAAGTGCCTTTATGAGAATAAATAGCATTTTCACATGTATTTCTCTCAAAATTGTATGGAAACAAACTAAATTTGAATTATATTTTGGCTTTGTGTTTGTGCTTTGACAAATGGAAAAATATCACTATCTTTATTCTAAACTATACTCCTAATTAAAACAAAACTAAACCTAATAAACCAATATGCAAAACAAACTAGGGGAAAATAAAATAGAAAAACTTTTAAAAAATAAAATACAATAAAAATAAAGAAACTTGTAATTCTCTGGAAGTTTTATTTTCTGGTTGTCGGTTAAAGAGCCGATTCCCACTGCTTATGAAAAAATGGACGATAAGCCTTCAAATATTCTCCATTAGTCGACTTCCGCTACTTTTCTATCTCGGCTATACAAGCCGAGAAAGCTTCCTCAATCATCACCTCGTTGGCCAAACGATTCTCGGCCAAATATGCTTTAAGGTATATGTAAGCGGCCTGAAAGGCTTGCTGCTTAGCCATTTTATTTTCTTCACCATTTATTTACAACCTGTTTTTATTTTAGTGCTGAACATTCAAAAGATCGGCCTTATCAATTTGACGCGAGTTCTTTCACTTCGAATTAGACCATACGATGCTTCATGGTGGCTGCAGCAGGCCTACCATATTTATCCAACCCTACAAACCGAATAGGCACACAAATTTATTTGTATAAAATAGCCTCCTTAGTTTCTGTAATAAAGAAAGCCATGAACGTCGTCCACTTACCAATGGTTAACTCCAATGGCAACATCCTTTTAGTGACGGTGACCCTCCATAGAAACCCCTAATGGCCACATCAGTTGGAATTGCATCATTTATACTTTTTCCAAGAATCTTAAGAGTGGTTGTCGAAATTACGTTAAGCACCAACCCATTATCTACTAACATTCGATCAATGGGTTTTCCCTTTTCCCACACTTTGACGCATAATGGCCTCAACTGATTTGACATTGTTAATAGAGGTTTCTCAAATATCACCTTTCCGGTTTCACTTCAGTTAGTTTCAGCATCATCCTTTGCACTTACCAAAACCCAACTAGCTGTCCCAATGATGGTTTCAACAGCTTCCTTTGAAATGGTTGAAACCTACTTAGCCACGTTAGGAACGGTTTCAGCATCATCCTTTGTTGTTTCCGAAACCACCTCTATTGTTTTGCCCCCCAAGTCTATTGTATTTGAATTTGCCTCAACAACTTCAAGTTGTTCACTTGGAGCTTGAAACCTTGTAGGGAGTTTGAAAGCCATATTACACACCACTGCCTTCAAAAAACTCCCAAACTGTACACTATATTTTATGGTATGTTGCGGTGATTTATCAAAATTACTGCCCTCATCATTGCTCCTTTCACGTTTTCCTTTTCTGAATAACACATTTTTTTTTTTTTGTGTTAGTTCTCCAACATGCTCCTCAAGGATTTCTAATCTGTTGCGCCGAGCTTCGGCCATTCGCCTTTTCCTTCTTCGTTTTTGTGAACGTGTTTCTTGATTCTCTATATGTCTTGGTGGATAGGTTGGGAATTTAGGATGCACCACTCTTGTCCATCTCTCAGGAGTTACCAACGGTGGTCGTACCATCCTACGTGAATAAGGTTTCGTTTGCCCCCATATTTTAGCGTGAATGAGAAGAGATCGTTTATATTGATGATGGCCTAAAAGGCCGATTATAACTCTCTGTTCCAAAAATGTATCCGTCGGTCTTCTATTTTCCACAAATAGGTCAGGCACTTGTCTTTTTCCAAGCCGATCATGAACCAAAATTCGTCTTTCTCCAAAACGTTCGCGCACCAAATTCCTTTCCAAACATTCACTTTCGCTAGGTTGCTCACGAATTGATGGTTGATGTACCATGGCCTCCCTTTTTGCAAAAGACTGCCTCGACGGATTTTTCGGCTCCGGGGACTCCTTTGGCTTCCGAATCTGTTCTTGTGTCTCCTTGAGTTGTTGCTTCAAATTCTCCAATTCGGCATGCAATGAGTTAATTTTGTCTTGTGGAGGCTGTGCATTCTTGTCAGTCAAAGTAATCATGTTAGAATTTATGATGTTCGGAAATGGATCCCCATCAATACCCAACACCTCCGGTTGCTTCTTTGGACTCTCAGGGAATTTCAAAACTCCTTTATTTATTGTTTTTTGCACCCTAAATGAGTCAACACATGGCAAGGCAAATGTGGAGGAAATTGGACAGAAATTGGGCAAAAAATGGAACAAAATTTGGGCCCAAACTTAGCTGCGAAAATTGCAATACACTAGGCTAAACATTTGGCTAGAAGATGGACCAAAAGCTTGGCCGAAATTAGGCCAGTAGATGAGCTAAAATTGGGGCTATAGCTGGACAAAGAATAAACCAATAAATTGAGTGGAATTTGGCCAACAACTTTCGTCTTTTAGTTAAAGCAATCTTTTGATAAAGATTGAAAGACCAAATCAATTTGGAAGACTAAGAATTCTTGTCGATCAAGAGTAGAGACTTTTTGGAGTATATGACACTTTGGAGAAATTTGAATTATAATTGAGTTGATGTTTTATTTAAATATGTTTAGAATTTAGGTTATTTATCTTTTATTTTATTAGTTATTTATCTCTAGGTTTCACAAATAATTTTAGGGCTATAAATAATGTACGTAGACCTCTGTTACAGAGGTCCACGACCAAATACAAAATGTCCCTGCTACAATAGCAGTTTTCCATTATATTTTGCTTTTTATCGTCTCTTTTCAATTCCTTGCACCTTCAACTTTATTTTCTTGTGAATCTCTACATTACTAGTTTCTTTCAATACCTTGCAAATCTTTACTTTCATGCAATTTAATTTCTCAGCATTCGTTCTTTCAATTCTTTTTGCGATTTCTTTCAGTTACCCAAAAGTCCTCTTTGTTGAGGCAATCAAAAACCTTCACGAGAGTTGAGTTATCACTCTCGTAAATCACCTGATTTTATTCCACATGTTTAAAAGAGACGAAAATTCATTCCTTTTGAACCGGTTGAACTCCGTCACCGGTTCTGGCACCACCGCAACCAACGGATACGAAGAATATCATCGACCCTACTATTCGACCAATGATTATTTTTTGGAAAACGAAGAATATTATTATTGGCCCTGTTATTCGGTCAATGATGAATATTTTTCGGAGCGAACATTTTTTGGCACGCCCGGTGGGACGAGCACACTGTTGTGAACATATAAGGGTTAGTTTCAGAACAAATAACATAAGGACAATGAAAACATATAAAAATAATTGTATAAAATTCTTATACTTATCATTCGAAAGGAAACTCACACAACAATTTTTTTCTACTAAAATTTAAATCATGAGCACGCTATTGTGAACATACAAGGGTTAGTTTCAGAAAACCTCATGTACTCTTGAATTTAATCAACTAACCCCTCATATGTCCATATGTCTGGATTGCTCCTTACACTTTCTAATTTCATCACCTTACCCTCTCACCCTCACATCTCAGACAAAATGGTTAGGGTTAATTTCATTTACATCCCTTGGAGTTTTATTTATCTTCAATCAGACCTATCAGGTTTGAGAAACTTCATTTAGACTCCTTATTTTGTCTCAGACACACATCATTTACATCCCTAATGTCACTTAATACCTAAACTACCATCAATATTGAGATAAGTGGTGTTTGGAAACAAGCACTCAATTTCTTTACTACCCTCAAATTTTACTATCTTTATCCAACATTTTACCACTTTTAACATTATTATCTAGTTATATAAATAATTTATTTTTATTTTCCAACCAATACATCAAAGTCTAAAACAAAAACAAAATCTAATTGATAGTTAAATTTAAAAAGTAAACTATAAACGAAAAAAATATATATATTTTGGAGTAAATTATAATTTTAAAATAATAAAAATAAATAAATAGATAATGTCCGAAATTAACCCAACATATAATATATAATTGGGTTCATAGTGAAGTAAACATAAGTCGCGTGTGTTTACTGGATAATAATGGGATATGCATTCAGTCAGGTTACTCTCTGACTGGAACGGTCCAGTCAGCCCAGTCAGCAACGGTGGGACCCACAAAATGTAGCTTCTTCTGTATAATTTCTATATCCGTATAATTGAACAGTATCCGTATAATGAAATAGTGAAAGTCAACTTAGACCCACAAGTGCAAAACCCATTCCCGGTTTGAATTTAAAATTTCTGAAAAATTCAAAAATCCCCCCAATTTGAGATTTAGGTCAACAGTGAGGAGGAGGAAAAAAATATATATACATCTCTGAAAAATAAAGAAAAAACTTTCTCAACCAAAATCCAATCCGGAAGAATCAGATCCAATGAAATCCAAACTTCATGAAAGTTGCAGATGAGATTCATAATGCACATTTTCAGACTCTTGAGACATTGTAGTGAAATGGTTGCCACTTTCCCCAATTGGTTTATGCTGAAAATCAATAATGGATATGCATTGAGTCATGTATGATTCTCTCCACCATACCCATTTGAAAAATTCCCACTTTGTCCACTTGGGTTCTGCTATTTTTCTTCATCCTCCACCGTAATATGCTTCACCTGCTATGCATTATCTTTCAGAAATCTTCAAGTCACCGAGTCTCCGAACCCAAAGCCAGCCGCAAGACACGATCGGTATGCCTCTGTTTTAAATTGATGATCACATGCTCCTGAATATCATGTATAATAAGTTTGTAACTCAAGCATGTTGTTCTTTTGTGTGCAAATATCACCAGTCCATTTCTTTATTATTATTTTCTATCCTGCCACATCATCTTCCCAAACGTCTTCTTGATTCCAACTTTAAAATTTTAAATCCCCAATCTCAATCTCTGCGAATTCTTGGTCGCCATTGACAAGAACCACCATCGCAATCGATCTGCAACCCGTGATAAAAAATAAAAAAAAAACGAATAGAACATCCCCAATTTCAGGTACTGTTATCCGTTTGGTTTATATGGTTTAGGTTTTACGTTCTGCCTCATGATTCAAGTGTTTGTCTTAGGTTGTTTCATCAGTATGGATTTTCATTTATTGCAGAGCAGTTGGTGTTGAATATGAATATTAGCGCTGCCTTATAACATTGCACGTATAATTTACAGAAGTTATTCATTTTCTGTTACAACTTTACACAATCTAATTCTTCAATAGTGAAATCTGTATGTTGTTTGCCTATTGATTTGAATTTGTTAAATGTTGTGTGTTTTAAAGTTGTTTGGTTACTTTAGGGTTTGTTTGGTTAGTGTGATGTTAAAAATTTTGTCAAAATTTTTTTACATATAAAACCAACGATAATTTGACCATTCCTTGAAAGTGATCCATTTTGAAGATGAAGTTATGCTTTTGAGCTTAGTTAGTTCTTTATATAGTTTTGGATTCATTCAATTGATAAAATACGTCATTCTTGATGATTCAAGTGTTTGTCTTATTTTGTTTGATCTGTGTGGATTATTATTTTCTCTGTGTATGGTTGTTGTTGAACATGATTATTATTGGTGAGCGTCGTTCTGCCTATGGTGGGTGTTGAATATGAATATTAGCTATGCATGTATAATTTAGAGAAGTTGTTCATTTTCTAAGTGGAGTTTGGTTAGCGTGATCCCCTAAATGCTGTATAAATATTTTGACATATAAAACCCAAAAATTTTTGACTCTTCCTTGAAAGTTTTCCATTATTTAAGATGAAGTTATGCTTGTGAGCTTAGTTACTAATTTATATAGTCTTGGATTCATTCAATTCAAAAAATACGTCATGCCGGATGATTCACGTGTTTCTATGTTGATATGTTCGATCAGTGTGGGTTTTTGTTCCTTGTATCTATGGTTGCTGTTGAATTTGAATATTGTTGATGAGGATCGTTATGCCTATAGTTGGTGTTGAATATCAATATTAGCGATGACTTATAACATTGCACGTATAATTTATAGAACTTGTTCATTTTATATTATTACTTTACAGAATCTAATCGTTGAAAAGAAATATTTATGTTATTTTTTTTGGATTTCTTAAATGTTGTGGGTTTTTATCTTTTTTGGTTACTTTAGAGTTTGTTTGGTTTGTGCGATCCCCTAAAACTGTCAATAATTTTTGTAATATAAAACGCATGAAATTTTGACTCTTCCATGAAAGTTATCCATTTTTAAAATGAAATTACGGTTGTGAGCTTAGTTACTTATTTATATAATCTTAGATTCATTCAATTGTATAACATCATGAAGTTGAAAACGAGTATATCTCATTAAATTACAGAGGGATTAAATGTATTCTTATAACATTGCACGTATAATTTACAAAAGTTGTTCATTTTCTATTATAACTTTACACAATCTAATTATACAATAGTGAAATTTGTATGTTCTTTGCCTATTGATTTTAATTTGTTAAATGTTGTGTGTTCTTACGTTTTTTTGGTTAGTTTAGGGTTTGTTTGGTTAGTGTGATGTAATAAATTATGTCGAATTTTTTTTACATATAAAACAATCGATAATTTCACCATTCCTTAAAAGTGATCCATTTTGAAGATGAAGTTATGCTTCTGAGCTTAGTTACTTGTTTATATAGTCTTGGATTCATTCAATTGTAGAACATCATGAAGGTGAAGAACACTAATACCTCATTATGTTGTAGATGGATAAAAATTATTCTTATAAACAATGTTATTGATGTTAGAATTATGTACAACCTAACCCACGAATGTTATTTGATTTTAGGTCTTTTATAGCCTTAGTACAGTCTTCGACATTAACAAACATATAGTAAATTGAGTGGCTGATTTTTTGTAGTTATATTATATTTTATCTTTAGCAATTCGAGGGTTTATTTACATGTTTCTTTCATTTAAAAATTTATATAAAGCTGTTATCCACTTTGTTTTTAGTAAAATATTTTTAACTCACACATATCATATATTATGTGATTAGGGTTTATATGTGCAAAAATTAGTGACTAAAATTAATTAATTGATCATGTATATAAAGCCTTTATCCTGTTATTGTCTTGGTTTTGAGGAAATTATTTATATGACTTATACATGCTTATGAGATATATCTGATTACAAAATATATGTGAAAAAATTAATGAAGTAAATGTATTTCTTGAGCATTCAATAAAATGCATTTGTACCAAAAATAAGAATAATATAGTGCATAATTTAAAGGGTTTTTTCATATGTATAATCATTTTGTTTTCTCTTTTATGGTATGGAAGACAAAATTTAATTCTTACTGGTTCATTGCATTTGTTTCCATTTAATGTAATGAAATACATGCTGGAAAGTTAGTTTTCGTCTTCTTTTCGTTAAATTTTCTAGTTTTACTTTCCATCATATTTCCGTCTATCAAACGGACCCATAACATTTGAAATTAAGCTTTTCTTTCCTCCAGAGAGCGATGGTTTACCTTTATATAACCTCCCATTTACCTACCTCTTTTTCTTATTATATATATTGCTCCTATATTCCGTATCGAAACTGTTAAATATCTGTTGACATATTGAGAATATACGGATATTGATTTTTGTACTCCAGTTGTAACTAATACGGTTATAATTGATTGTACCTGGATGAAAAAATGGATGCTCGTGGTCGATAATAATTGGTTAATGGATGAAAAAATAAACATAAGTTTTTCATGCCTTCAGATTATGAATCTTGTACCTCTAATCTTTTCTTTCGGCCACTAATATTCCCTGTATGCCTCTTTCTTTTGCATTCTTGAATATACTTTGACAATATTTATAACACGTTAAAATTTATTGCACTTTTAGTTGTAAGTAATATGATTCGGTTATATATTTCATTGATGCAGCTCCTAATTTAGTTGAGTATTGTTGTGGGAGATAAGTGTTAGATAATGGACGAAGAAATCAACAGCCATGTTAATGTCGTTGAAGAAGTAAATGGGGCTGATCTTCTGGATGGTAAACCATGCATCGGAATGTGCTTTGATTCCGAGCAGCATGCATATGACTTGTACAATGGTTACGGAGGTAATATAGGATTTAGTATCCGTCGCGAGTGGGGCAATCCTAGTAGGAAGGCCGGAGATCAGGGGCCACAATCTGAAAGGAAACTGACTTCAAGGTTATTTGTATGTTCAAAGGAGGGTGTAAGAAGAAGTTCCAAGGCACGGAAGAAGAAGAGTCTTAGAGCTGATACACGAACGGACTGCCTTGCACGCATGGGTATAAGCTGGGATTCTAGTTTAGGGAAGTATGTGGTCCATAAATTCATTGAAGAGCATAACCACGATCTCATACCGAGCAATTTGACCCACATGTTGCCCTCTCAACGGAAAATCCATAGTGTGCAAGCAAGTCAAGTTGAGATGGCTGCTAATTGTGGTATACCCTTACGGCAATCTTTTGAATTATCGTGCAGACAATCGGGTGGGAGAGAATGTGTGGGGTTCTCCAGGGTTGATGTCCAAAATCATTTGAGGATAAGGAGGCAGAAGGATCTGGAAAGCGGGGAAGTTGGTTGGCTTATGAACTATTTTGAAAAGCAGCTTGTTGTTGATCCTAGTTTTGTGCACGTTGTCCAGCTCGATGTTGCTGACATGATAACTAATATTTTCTGGGCAGATTCGAAGATGGTATCCGACTATGCTGCTTTTGGAGATGTTTTGTCCTTCGATACCACATACAAGATTGTTCAATGTAACAGACCATTTGCTGTGTTCATTGGCTTAAATCAACACCGTCAGACAACGGTTTTTGGTGCTGCATTGATGTACGACGAGACGGCTGATTCCTTTACGTGGTTGTTCACTACAATCTTGCGGTTCATGTGCGATAAAGCTCCAAAGACCATTTTTACCGACCAAGACGCAGCAATGGCCAAGGCATTGTCACAGGTCATGCCCCATACCACCCACCTTCTCGGTTGTTGGCACCTCATGCAAAACGTACACAAGCATGCGGGTGCGAAACAGGTGGATAAATTTACGGTTAAGGGGACAATTTCTCATTTAATGTTTGGGGTGGAGGATGTAAAGGAGTTTGATGTCAAGTGGGATGTGATGGTAAAATTGTTTGGATTGCAGAACAATAAATGGATTGCAAATATGTATGATTTGAAGCATGTTTGGGGAAAGGCATATGTAAAGGGTGTATGGACTGCCGCAATGCATAGTACTCAAGTTAGCGAGAGTTTCAACGGTAGGCTGAAACAGTACCTTGCTCGGCAATATGCGTTACCCGAATTCTTCCAACATTTTGATACATTGTTGTATGACAAGCGTTATAAAGATCTGGAAGCAGAGTATGGGTTGTTGCAAAAGCTTCCCAACATAGCAAATCCATGCATGCTTCTGACTGAAGCCGGAAAGGTGTACACGAGTAAAATTTTTGACAGAGTCGAGGCAGAATACATGAAGGCTTGCATGAATGCTCAGATTGACACTGCGTTCCGCGATGACGAAAAGGGGTGTTGTCTTTATGAAGTTGGTCAATCTGATAAACCAACCAAACATGTGGTTACGAGAATTCCGTTGGATGACCACCTCACGTGTTCTTGCATGAAATTTGAATCCGAGGGTATTATGTGCATGCATACCCTCAAAGTCATGAAAGATATTCTGAGAGTGCACAAAATTCCACAACGCTACATTTTGAAAAGGTGGACCAGAAATGCAAAGGAGGGCAACCTACAAGAACTCGTTCGAAATGATGTTTGTACCGATGAAAGACTGGAGAAACAAAGAAGGCATAAAATCCTTTGTCGATCTATGATTGAAGTAGCCAACATTGCCAACGTATCATCCGAAGCTTTCGAAACTGTTATGGCCTTGGTTTTTAAGATGAAAACAGTTGCTGAGCAAAGTCTTCTACGTCGCCACACCCACCTACTGGCCATTCCACCCACTAATGTTGGTGTCAACATATCGGAAATTTTGCCTCATAATTCCCATGCCAATACTTCCACCGTTGCTAAAGCAAAGGGTATAGCTGTCAAAGACAGAACTAAAGGGCAGAGACGGAGGCTAATACCTACCATTGAGAAGGTTATGAAGAAGAAAAAATAGCCCGTAGCAGCAAAGGTATGTATTCGGATCTTATTGCATGAAATTGTAATAAAGAAAATGTATTAGTAGAGGGAAATTGTCATTGTCGTTTAAATATCTTTTGGAAATGGTAATTTGCGAATGTGGATGTACGGAAATTGGGAATTATATCCAGGGTTTATTATAACATGCTTAGTTCTTGTAATTACATCCATTATTTGCTAAAATATAATCCTGTTGTATCAGATATCAAGCCCTGACATCGCTTCTGCCACCTCAGATTTCTTATCCAGCTTCAACTCACCATCATCTGAGTTCACAGAACTTACCAAAGTAATTCTTATATATTCCTTCTATGCATGTCAGACCTCATATTTATTGCTTGCATTATCTCGGTTCATGTAGTTTTGTACAAAATATTTACCTCTGTAATTATGTTGAGCTTATCTTCTTCCCCATTTTAGGTTACGGAGAATCCACAGTATTCATCTGACCCCTTTGTACAATTTATGGCCTACGGACTTCCTTCTCTTCCACCTACGCCATCGGACGCTCCCATCGATGAATCAATTCCTTTAACCATGAGAGAAGAGGTGTTTTTCAATAATGTATTGGTTTCAATTTGCATATTATTTCTACTGCCATCACTTACACAATATTTTACCGTTTGTTTTCTCATATTTGCGTCATTGTTTTCCCTTTAAGGTCAATGATAATCATGTTAGATCACATGAACGTATGGAAACCAATTTCCCTCTTGCTGTTCATGCCCCTTTAGCCCCTCCATCGTGCGTTGTTGTTTTGTTATCAGATCACTCAATTGTCGTACCAGTTGGAGTAGAGGTAGTATTTCCTTCTGTCTCTTTCACCATATGTTTTGCTCTACATATATGCAATATTTTCTTCTTCAACTATGTTTGCAACCCAAATTTTTATGACCTTATAATTTTATCGCTCTCTGCTGTGTTTCAGGAAACCCAATCTCAGTCCAATTCAAAGTCAATTCAAAGCAATTTATTTGGTCGTGGGTTTCGAAGCCCTGGCTCCAATGGCACAAACATTCCAATTCTTTTCACTGATGAGTCAATGGGTGTTAACAACCTGCATCAAGTATTACCGCCATTACATTTCATGTTTGCTTACTTCTGTTCCTGCACATTTTTATATGAAGCTTGTCGTGTTGCTCTACTGAAATGATTTATCTTGTATTTTTTAAAAAACTAATTCAAATCTATATTTAATTTTGTGTTTTCTTATAATGAACAGCAGTCTGCTTTAGGATTGAGCCTTCTAAGCACTCCCTCTTCTTTCGAGGGGTCGACAACCCTAAATCATGTAAGTAATTTCAATCCGATAATTTTCTGTACACAGTCCCCTTCGAAATACTAGTATTTTCTACATCGACTCCCAATCATATCTGTTGATATTTGTTTCGTCCAGGGTCCCCTAATGTGAATAACCTTTGGCGGTAAAACTTCAATTTTCCCGGACACCATTATCATTCACCCAACCCAATTTCATGTGAGTAACGTGAATCCGATACTTTTCTGTTCATAATTCCCTCCAATATACTAACTTCCACATTCACTCCGATTTATTATGTGTTCATATTTGTTTTCAGCCAGGGTCATGAAATCTGAACGGCCTCCGGTGGTAAAACATCAATTTATCGGACACCATTATAATTCACACAGCGGATGACAACCGGGAGCACAAAAATAGTCAGAATAAGTGTTTGATACACCAGATATATGAATATATAGCAGTTGTAATGTAACAATTTACTATACTACACGATGTCCCTAGGTAGCCATGAGTTGAATGATTTAATAAATTTTAATCACACTAGAAACATGACCTGGGAGGATTGAAGCTTTCATAAAATTTGTAGAGGCACTTCTCTGTAAGGTTTGAATTAACTATTTATTCAGTACACATTGGGTTTTATTCAGTACACATCTGGTTTTCGACAGCCACATTCTACGGAAGTGCACTAAGAGCGATTCCAAAGAAAATTTTATGAAGGCGACTATATAACAACGATTGATACTCTTCAAATAATTGTGTAGAAATACCATATCTCAGTAAAATTGTATAAGGAATCTATGACCATATCAAATTCTCAACACTCTACCGTTATCAACACTCTACCGTTATCAATAACTCAAGTTTGTTGTAGGACTTGCCTGTGAACGCTTGAAGAACCTCCGGAATTTGACCCAACTGAACTTTCCATAACTTCGGAACAAAGATTGAAGGAGGCTATAACATAGTAAAACTTCCCATAACAAGACCAATGACCTGCGTTATATATAGGAGTAAATGAAAATGCTTCAGTAATATAATGTGCTTGGAAGTGCTTGTTACGTCATTTAATTGTACTTAAATTTCGTGTGAAAAGTAAATATAGTTATCATCATGGCAAGTGGAGGTTAGATTGCACTTATTTTGCAGTGGAATATTATGTGAAATTGAAAATAATATATAATCATCTGGTTGTTAAATCAATTTATTATTCAACACCCTAAATAGGAGAAAGGACCCCTCATCACTATATTTATATGTGCAATTTAAGTAGAAAAAAGTAATTATGTAAGATAAAGTTATAGTACAATGTAAGATAAATATGTCAGCCATAAGTATACAAATATGTTTACTGTTCGAGCGATTAAAATGAAGAGATGAATTTTTTTTTCCCGATTATTGTATATGAACATTAAGCTCGATATTTCCAGCTAAAATAACAGTGCATGTGGAATTATTCGTCAATGTTTGACTCATCATCATAAATCTTAAAACCTGCAAGCATAATTCTTTTTATATGTGCAATGTAAGTGTACAGTAATCAACAATGTTAGATACATTTGTTGTGCATTGTTGCTGGCTGTATACTCGAGCCTTCCCCCACGTACCGAATATACATAGAGGACAAATGTGTGAAGGAGGGTTCAGAGGAGCGCCAAGGAGGCTTTAACTGAGAATTCCTATTCAAATATGTTGAAGATTTTGTAACACAAATATGTGAGCCATGAATACAAATACTTAAGTTCACCCTTGGACCAAATAGAAAGAAGATAATATGTTTGAGGTGACGATGCTTGTGGAGGAACCTGTACGTCCATACATCCACCAATTTAAAGAGTGAACATGGAATTAATCAATCGTCAAAGTTTAGTATTACTTGCAAATATCTGTACTAGCAACCATTTAGTACAATGTAGGTGTGCAATGTAAGTGTTTACGAATGAGCAATGTTACATATATTTTATGTGCATTGTCATTGGGTGTATACTCCACCCTCCCCCACGTACACAGTATACATAGAGGACAAATGTGTGAAGGAGGGTACAGAGGAGCGGCAAGGAGGCTTTAACTCAGAATTCGTATTGAAATATGTTGAAGAATTTGTAACACAAATATTTGAGACATGAGTAGAAATAATTTAGTTCACCCTTGGAGCAAACAGAAATAAGAGATAATGTTTGAGGTGCCGATGGTTGTAGAGGCACCCGTACGTCCATACGTCCACCAATTCAAAGAGTGAACATGGAATAAATCAATCGTCGAAGTTTAGTATTCCTTGGAAATATCTAAAAACCTGCAACCATTTAGTACAATTTATGTGTGCAATGTAAGTGTATACGAATGAGCAATGTTACATATATTTTATGTGCATTGTTATTGGGTGTATACTCCCCCTCCCCCCACGTACACAGTATACATAGAGGACAAATGTGTGAATGAGGGTACAGAGGAGCGGCAAGGAGGCTTTAACTCAGAATTCGTATTGAAATATGTTGAAGAATTTGTAACACAAATATTTGAGACATGAGTAGAAATAATTTAGTTCACCCTTGGAGCAAACAGAAATAAGAGATAATGTTTGAGGTGCCGATGGTTGTAGAGGCACCCGTACGTCCATACGTCCACCAATTCAAAGAGTGAACATGGAATAAATCAATCGTCGAAGTTTAGTATTCCTTGGAAATATCTAAAAACCTGCAACCATTTAGTACAATTTATGTGTGCAATGTAAGTGTATACGAATGAGCAATGTTACATATATTTTATGTGCATTGTTATTGGGTGTATACTCCCCCTCCCCCCACGTACACAGTATACATAGAGGACAAATGTGTGAATGAGGGTACAGAGGAGCGGCAAGGAGGCTTTAACTCAGAATTCGTATTGAAATATGTTGAAGAATTTGTAACACAAATATTTGAGACATGAGTAGAAATAATTTAGTTCACCCTTGGAGCAAACAGAAATAAGAGATAATGTTTGAGGTGCCGATGGTTGTAGAGGCACCCGTACGTCCATACGTCCACCAATTCAAAGAGTGAACATGGAATAAATCAATCGTCGAAGTTTAGTATTCCTTGGAAATATCTAAAAACCTGCAACCATTTAGTACAATTTATGTGTGCAATGTAAGTGTATACGAATGAGCAATGTTACATATATTTTATGTGCATTGTTATTGGGTGTATACTCCCCCCTCCCCCCACGTACACAGTATACATAGAGGACAAATGTGTGAAGGAGGGTACAGAGGAGCGGCAAGGAGGCTTTAACTCAGAATTCGTATTGAAATATGTTGAAGAATTTGTAACACAAATATTTGAGACATGAGTAGAAATAATTTAGTTCACCCTTGGAGCAAACAGAAATAAGAGATAATGTTTGAGGTGCCGATGGTTGTAGAGGCACCCGTACGTCCATACGTCCACCAATTCAAAGAGTGAACATGGAATAAATCAATCGTCGAAGTTTAGTATTCCTTGGAAATATCTAAAAACCTGCAACCATTTAGTACAATTTATGTGTGCAATGTAAGTGTATACGAATGAGCAATGTTACATATATTTTATGTGCATTGTCATTGGGTGTATACTCCACCCTCCCCCCACGTCGATATCTCCGCCAATAGAAAATGTTCCTTGGAATTAATCGTCAATGTTCACTCCTCATTCGAAATCTCTAAACTTGCAACCCTTTTTCTATTTACATGTGCAATGTAACTGGCCGCCAATTAACAGTTTTAGATATATATATTGTGCGTTGTAGTTGGCTCTTTCATCGAGCCTTCCCTCACGTACAAATTTTACAAATAGGTCAACTATGTGAAAAAGGGTATAGAAGACTGTTAACGGGGCGACAGATAAATTTTTAAGTAAAATATCTTCATATATGAATATTCCGTTTTTTCCCACATATGTAAACCATCAATATATTGTAATTGTTGGACGAAACCTCTATAAGAGATAAGTTGTGACTTCCGAACATTGCATTAAGAACATTTACCTATATTTAACCCTAAATAAAAATTAAAACAAAATGTAAAATTATACGTCTGAATTTTTTACAGAAACTTCAATTGTTTAAACTTTGAAGGGTAATATTTTGGTTTTCTCGCAATTTCTGCTTCAAATGCATTATCTTTGGAATAAACAAATATTGTGTATTCTAGTGATCAGCTGATAATTTTTACAATATCAACACTTCAACCGGGTCGATTGTCGCAATTATAACAACTGTTGTAATGCCTCAGATGTTTAAAAAGTAGATCATATCATCATTGTGCTTTCTATACCGGACTTCACATAACATCCGGTTTGTAATAAATATAGGAAAACCCTAAACCAACATATATGGAATGGGAAAGAAAATTACTTCCTAAATAGTAGAATTACGTTGCGAACCAAAATTCTATTAATACTACACATTACAGTCACAGAACAAGGAACCCCGAAGTTTTACATCCGCTTGTGAGGTCAGAACAAATAATTGTTTCTGGTTACCGTCAATACATTCCCTTTAACTTAGTCCTTAAATATTCCATTTGTTCGTTGCTGGGGTCGTCCATCAATTTAAGCAAAAATTCCGAACGCAAGTAGAGTGGATCGGTCTGTATTCATTAAAAATAAAGATGTTAGGATCGATAAATAGAGGGGTCATGGAAGGGTATAGATTTATGTGGACAATTCTGAAAACTCACCGAGATCAAGTCTCCAGCTAAGCATTAGCCATTCCAAGCCTCCATATTTTGCATCGCAAAGGTACCACATGATGAGCTGGTCATAAGAGTGTATTACGTTGTGCCTTTGTATACTTATTTAACCATATAACGCAAAGGAGAGTACAATAATCAGTTGCCTCTTACCCGTCCTTTGATATGGGTATGTTTTGGACCTTTGTGTAGATGTAGTTGGTGAAGTCCTTTCCGAATACAAACCCCGCAAACTCACACTAAGAGGTTGTTTTACATGAGACAAGAAATAATAACGGTTGTACCCTATATATATGGAATAAACCTTTTAGAATTTGTTCGAAGGTAGCAGTGTTTTCATACCAGTGTTTTCATCAACGGACGGTATCTGAATTGTTTTCCCCCCGAGCAAAGGTAATCGACTGATTTGCGTCGTTGGTTAAGAACTAATAGAAACCAATGCCCATCTACGCATGCTGGGAAAAAAATCTTAAACAAAAGGCAAGGTAAGCAAAGATAAGAAAATGAGATGAATGAGTAATATAAAATATTTAATAGTCATGGCAATTAAGAATCATAATGTACCAGCTCGGCATCCTTCACATTATCCAAGTACGGACATGGTGAGACTCTCTTATAGTAAGTGAACAGGTCTTCAGGAGTCATTGTCGAAGGGCGAGTTTTTTTCTTCGTACCGCAACCCCCCATTGCTTGTATCTTCGCAACGAGTTGGGATTTGAAATAGTATTTCCCTCGTTTTTCTCCTTTTTCCCTCTGGTTCAGCTTCTCGGCAAATACATTAAGTACCTGTGTTCAATCCGAGAGTGGTATATTTACAAAAAAATATTTAAAGTAATCATGGCCCATCCCCACAAATAATTGACTTGCATTTAAAGAGTGTAATATCAGTGTCAAAAATGCTATGTGAATTGTTCAAGGAAATAATGAGCGATGACGAGGAATTAATAACCAAATTATTGTAAATTAAATTTAATTTTTTTTTATTTACAAATCATTAGTATGGAAACCGTTACATAATTTTTGCATATGAATTTCATGTAAATTAAATTAGTGTTCGCATCACTCCATTTTTCAAAGACAAATTTCTTATTAATCAATTGCTATTTCCTTCTATCAAAGTCATTGGGAATGTACGCGTTCACTTACACTGTCAACCAGCCATTGTTTTCCAAAGAGAGTCTGAAGGTGTCGGCGCTCCAAAGTTTGGTTTCCATACTTTACCAAAATCTCCCTGATATAACAAACAAAATAGTACGGTTATTAGTCGGCAAGAAAGTAGTATTACAATGTAGAGAAAAAAACATAAAATGTTACCAGTTTCCTCACACACCTTTCATCGCAACCTTCCATCGAGGCATATTCCATGGAGGCATAATGGAGAAGATCCAACTGGTAATCGGAGCGATTGGTTACTTCCTCTACAGTTTGAATCCATGGCGAGTACGCATAACGTCCAGGCCTCTTGCTCCTTTTTCCCCTACCCGCGTTTTCACAGTCTCTCATCTTCCTTTTTCCACTACCGCCCCCTTCTGAGATTGTCTTCGCTGATGAAAAGGATACCCGTCGCGCCTTCCTAGGCGCTGGAGTAACTTCAGATGCCACCATTTGATATTCCTCTTGGATGGAATGTCCAATGTGTTCTTTGGCCAGACTATACACAAGGCCTGCAAGCTGACGATCATCATCAGAGCTATCAGTGGCTTCTGCTGCTACACCTTCACCTTCTGTATATCGTTCACCTATCCCATCATGAATATTGGCCACAACCCTCGTTGACATTGCTGCTTCTCGATTTCCTGCAGACTCATCGACTTCTTTGCTGCATCTTCCTTCTCCTACAGTCATTTTTCCTCCATGTACAGCTGTATCTTCTTGTACAGTTGATTCAAGTACAGCTGCTCCAACATTTTCAGACCCTTGGGCCTCATATGAGTCTGTTTGTAGGGGTGTGTGTTCTCCCCTGCTTTGTTCTTCTTCCACTCCTTCATCCACTGATAGAGCCTCTCCTCTTGGCAATTCTTCATCTTCTCTATTCTCTTCCTCTTGATCATTTTCTTCTGAATCAGAATCAGATTCAGAGTGGGAATCTCTATACTCTTCCTCTTCTTCTGTTTCTGAATCGTCGGACTTTATTTCCGCTTCTTCCCTTACTTCTTCAACAACACACTTACCCTTGCCCTTGGACATATCTCTGAACTTGGCACTCACCACGGCTGTCGTCCTCCTTCTCGGTCGCTCCACAACAGTAACCTCAGTTCTTACATCGCCCTTCTTCTTGTTCTTCTTGTTTTTCAGTTTCTCAAGCTTTGAAGCTTTATTTCTCAGTTTCTTGGCGCACTCATCGGCAGTAGCTAGAATCTGTGAAGCTACATACCTCATGCGATGAATTACTTCCTGCAAATATTCACAGAACCGGCCCAAATTTAAGCAATAGCGTAGGAAACATAAATACTAAAGAAAATGGAAGATAAATACGTAGGCATTAACTTACATCAGCTTCCACGTCCACCGAGTCCTCCGTGGCCACATTGCGTGCTCGCTCGGTATTTGCCGACGTACAACCAGTGGAAGCAATGGTTGGCAGACTGATATTGGTGCTTGCAGTAGCAGCACCAACCGGGATCAACTATGGACATATTAAAGAACATAAATTTATGAAGAAACTGTAAAACTAAAACATAAATATAAAGGTCATGTCTTACCTTGTGTGTGCCATATGCGCCCATACCCTCATCCCATTTAATTCTGCGGCGTACAAGGTCCGCCGTCCAATAGGCAAGGGTTTGAATGTTGCCTTGCGGGTAATGAAATTGGACAGACTCAAAACGCATATAGTATAGAAGCTGTTGTAAAGGTAAAAAAAGTTATTAAAAATTCTTACATTCAGTGGATAACATACATTATCAAGCATGACGCACAATACCTGCAAGAACAACAAGCATCCACGATAGGCAGTCTTTAACGGGCCCCCTGATCCAGGCCTTATAGCTTTCACAAGCGCATCTGCAATATACTTTGCCCAGTTGTACGTGGCAATGGCCTCGACATCGGTAACAGCTGGCAACACGGACAAGTGACAATCATCACGGCACGTTGGTGTTAGCACAGCTGCACAAGCCAATACAACAAACAGTCGCTTGAATTGTTCGTTGTTTTCTTCCTTTAGGACTTTTTCAGCAACCTTCGATATCTTCAAACCATCAGCCTCGTAAAGACCGGCTGCCACCATCCACTCTGCCCTTTCAAAATGCTGTTTCGTAGGCACTTTGTGTAAACCAGTGGGTACTCCTAATACATTGGCCACTTCACAGCCATTGACATGAAGCTCTCCGACATGAGGAAGTAAAACTCGGTTGGTTCTACAGTCGAAGTTCGAAATCAAGTACATGGTTAATTCTTTGCCAATGACATTGCAATTGAGCTCCAACAACTTTCCAAAGCCAATATTGTCGACCATTTTCCGCTGCTCAACGGTGAGCTGGGAAACGGTATTGATAAAGAGTTTCAGGTGTGACCGTTGGAACCCGGTTCGCTTCTCTTCTTTACCTTCATCCCTGTTTCACAATGAACTGTTAATTTTCAAAAATTCAAAGCTCTCTAAAAATTCATTCCAACTCCTCTTATATACATGGTTAATAGACAAGATAAAATATAATGAAAGGCATCCCCGACCCAAGATATGAGGCCGGGCCTAGAGGACATGAACACTTTCAATCAAAGGTACTCTGACCTCATACTTTATAGCAGAGAATTAGTAAATTTTGAATTGAATGCAGATGTGTGTCACTGAAGACTGTTTTAGCATTGAAGAGTGCTTCATCTCACCCATGGATTCTCACTAATAGCGTAAATAAACAGATTGGCCAGTGGATTTTAGCATTGAAAACTGTTTTCAAATCGAATGCGGATGTGTGTAACATGTTGAAGTCATCTGGGTAGTTTTTGAAGACTGATTTGGAGAAAACTATGATACCCAATGTAGAATTTTTGAAGACCTGTGGTGTTAGTTTGTTGCAAATAAAGAAACAAGTCTACAATTTCACAAGTTTTTTGTTTAATAAACCTACAAAACTTGAAAACTTTGTCAAAAGGGTTGATGACATGGGATTTCACAGGAAATCTAAGATGTTTCTTTATGCCATTCGGGTTATTAGTTCGATGACAATAGAGACTTGGGAGGTGAAATTGGAGCTTTTTTAGAGTTTGTGGTTTTCGGAACATGACATTTCGTTGGTTTTTAGGAGGGTGCCGATAGCATTTGCCGTATCATAGAGGAAAATTAAGGCCATAGCACAACTTTTGCTTGACAACCCTAAATTTCATTTTTCATTTTTCCTTCATTACCCGAAAATTCTTCTTCTTACTGTTCAAAATAGGCTTAAACCACGGCTAATAGTTTTTGATTTTTTGGAAAGGAAGAATTATCTTCTAAAAGACCCTAATTTGGCAACTTTATTCAAGATGACTGTATTAGAGAAATATGTAATCCCTTATAAAGATGAAGACGACGACTTATTCCTTGAGGGGCTTCTTACGAAGGGCTCATTCGCACCAAAAGTATGTGCATAAGATGACAATGTCATGTGTGACTCATTTAGTACCTAGAGGCAGGCTTACTCCCTCTAAATTTTTTTCCTTAAACAAAATGCCTGCCAACATAACATGGCAGAGAAGTGGTTAATCATTTGCACTAGATCCGCTTTTTTTTTTGGAAATTCATATTTTGTACAGTACAACTCTCCAAAATTTTTGTTGGTTTGTAGACAACTTTTTCATTTCAAGGCCTTGAGATATATTCTCTTAATATAACCTTTATTTGTGCTTCCACTGTTTGATTGAGGAATCATGTTGCATAACTTTTATTGTTATTATACTTTGGTAAAGTATAATTAATTATTTGTACGAATTAGCTATGATTTTTTTCTTCACATCTCATTACCTCATTATGCATCGTTTATGCTCTTTCAAGTGTGCTTATCATTCACAAGATTACTCATGCATATTTGTAGGGATCTACTGATATAAAAATGATACCAACCCTATAGATGAGGTACAGATGCATTCTTATATTAGGCATAATATACCATCAAATTTTTAATTTGTTTGCCTACACTCATTATTGCAATTCTTTTACCTGGACTATTTTGATGAACAGGTTATCCAGTATCATGATTTTTTCCTTGACAAGTGTCTTAGAGAATGTTTGCTTCTTCTGCCTGTCCTTCTCAAGGTTAGTCACGAGTCAGGGTGTCTTTTAGGAATATATGGTGTATAAATAAGTTTTTTTAGGGTAAACAACAAAGATAGCCTTAAAATATTATTTACCGCATCCTCTGACTTATTTCAGATTTCCTGCTAAATGGATGGCTAATTTTTAATGATTTAGGACATCAAAATTTTGTAATATATTGGCAAATTTTTTATATTTGACTTCGAATCTTCTCAATAAACCCCAAAGCAACAATGGATACGAGAGTTATAACTTCACTCTGAAGGTAGAGATTGTTCAAGATCTCGAATCCGTTTTTGTACATGGTTCGGGAACCAGAGTTGGCTTGTAACCGAAATTCTAGATTCTATAGAAGTTGAACTCTTTATTTCATTTTCGTATTATTATAAATATTATTATTATCATCATTATTTTTATTATTATTTGTCTGCAAAAGTGTTGCATTGCTAGGGTGAGGGAGTAGAATCTTTCCTCCATAAACTGCTTTAGTATGTTATTGAGGAATTTTCTTCTGGCTGACCTTCAGCCCCTGCAGGATGACAGTTCAAACTAGAAGTTTCTCGTCTTTGATATGACTTTTAGTTGATAAGCCGGGATTGATGTGAAAACCTTGATGTGGTGGCATGATCTGCTACTGTTTTCGTACGCTTGGTATTTGTGTTGTGGTTCTCATAAGTGAGATTTCTAATTGCAGAAGGTGGAGAGGCTAAAATTGATATGCCTTCAATATGCTGCAGCAACCCAGTGGTTTATTTCTTCTTCCATTGAGATTCCCAAGACAGATGCGCCTTCGGATGGTTTACTTAAGATGGAAAAACTCAAGCAATTGAAATTGCGGAAGCCATCTCAGTCGCTAAAACTGACCCCTGAAACTGCAACGGTCACTAATTCTATAAGGTATATTAGAATCAACAACTCTCTCTCTCTCTCCCTCCCTCCCTCTCTCTCTCTCCCTCTCTCTCATATTCAGACAACTATTTGCAGGAAATTTGAGAGGGAATTTAGTCCTGAGCTTCAGAGTTTGGGCCCAATTTTGAGCAGTAGCTCCCAAGCAGAGCCACATTTGACTCATCTTGCACAGTTGATTCTGGGTGGTGGAGGTGACTAGTAAGTTATGATTTCCTCGCGCCGCAGTATGTAGATATGGTTTTCATGACAGTATACGAGTTCATATTTATTCTCTCAGCTTGTATGGTTGTTTATCTGTAGTTTGTGTTGTTTTGAATCATTGTTGTTCATTCTCAAGTATCCTGAAAGAGACAAGGAAATATTATCTACAGAATACTCTGATGATTGAATGAGCTTATGTGTGGATACTAGCTTTGTAATGCTTTGCTGTTTTATTTTGAAATGTAATATTTGTTTCATATAAATCTATTCTTGATTGTAAAATTGGACATTATTTTTTTCCTCTTCTATCCTAAAGTTGCCGAGTTGAGCCAAATTCAAATTTCTTCACTGAGGGAATGCTTCTGCTGTTGATTATGACCAAGTTTTAACATGTTTCTCTCATGCAGGGAGGTTCAGCTATGCTCTTTAAGTAGATTTATTTGATTAGTGAACATTTTATTCTTTACCTGAACTTCCGTATTTTAAAAAGGTCTAACCTCCAAGGACAATCTTCTTGGAACCTAGACCCCAAAGAGATCGTCCTGAACCGGCCTCACAACTTGTGTAATGTTAAGTCGCAGACTTGCGGAGGGGCAGAGATTTGAATCCACACTCGAAACTTCAGTATTTTAGAAAATAAGAATTTAGTAGAAATTTTCATGGAAGGATCTTGGGATTAATTAGTGAAAAGAACAAGAGGGCCTGTTTTTGTGGGGCAACAGTTAACATATAGATATTTGTACAGATGTTTAAATATGTGGAAAAATATGATACCAACCCTAAATTAAAACCCTCTAAAATACAACCCTAAATTGAAAACTCTAACATATTAACTATTCATGATTTCAACTACAGGAGTATAGTAACATACGTATCAATCATGGAATAAAGCACCTAAATTAGCACATATAATTGCAAATATAGACCCTAAAATCACCATAAATCCCTAAATAAAACCACTTTAAACTGAAACCCCAAATTCAAAATCCTTTTTCAATTGCAAAGCTAAAATGAACCCTAAATTAATTTCCTCTAATATGCAACCCCAAATTGAAAACTCTAAACTCAACCCTAAATTGACAACTCTAAACTCTAAATAGAGACTTTGAATTACATTTCACTTGACAATAACCCAGAGTTAAAAATGACATAACTAAGTTTAAAACAGTTCCGTTTAAAGTATATGGTATACACAGTGAATTATATATATAATGATATATGCTGATGTGTAGACTTGATTGATAAGGAGGAAATTTGAGCCAATAAAAAGCCGCCATGTGTGAATGGAAGCAGGTCCAGTCTGAGAAGGACTGGACTTGATTTTTTACCCTCGTGTACATCTCAAATGGGTGTTTCGATAGTTTACTTACGAATATTCAGATTAGTCTTTTAAGTCTCAAATTTCTGAGTTGAAGTTTGTTATTACTGGATTTTTGTTTCTTTAATTTGGACTCTTTGTTTTATATCTTACAACTTATCCCAAGTTTCATAAATTATAGAACTTTGTTAGTTTTTCATGCTTAAACCTCAAATGGGTCTTCGGATAGTTTATATAAGGTTTTTTCTGGATGTTTCTTTTATATATGCAAATACTAAGTTGAAGTTCGATTCTCGGTATGTCATTCAGGTTAATTTATTGTTATGTTCTGTCTTGGGACTATGTGCTTATGAATATTTATATTAGTTTCTTTCGCTTAAATTCAAATTAGTCTTGTGAGATTTTGGATAGGAATGTTTAGATGAATTATTTGTACACTTCTCTATCCTTTATTTATTTACTAAATTATTTATTTTTGCCCCATAAGAGACACAGCATAATCAAGGATAAATTAACAACTTTCATGCCACCCTAAATTGAAAACTCCAAACATATTAACTATTGATGCCTTATGCTATCCGAACATGAGTGTTCATCTATGATAATTTCACCATTCTACTTCTCCTGGCCACCAACTAATGAGAACAAAAATCTCCTCTGTGTGTTTCGGTAACTGTTTCATGTTATACATCTACTAAACATAATATAATAATGGGATGGGAAGATGGTTTCTGCAATTTTGCTGCCTCAACGGATCCCAAAACTACCGGAGACTTTCCGAGCTCATAGGTCTATGGACTGCAATGGCTATGCCCATTGAAAACTCTAAACTCAACTAAGAAACCCTAATTTAAACACCTCTACAATGTAACCCTCAATTGAAAACTCTTAACTCAACCGCTTGAACAATCGACATTCAAACATATCACATACCAAATTAACAAACATGGATTTTAGGATGACATACCTAAGTCTATGCAAATTTTCCACCGGAATATTTATGGACGATGGAGGAGGGATGGCCCCAGAAGAAGATGATGGCTTGTTTATCGCCGATTGCTTCACTCCTTTTTTGCCGCCTCTCTTCAACTTCGTCTTCGACCCAGCTTTTCCCCTGGCTGATTTCTTCGACGCACCGGCATCATCCTTGCTCTTATCCACCATTTCGACTGATGAATTGACCTTTAAATTGGGGGTTTTTACGGATTCCCTCTGGTGAATTTTAGGGTGAGGGGTTAGGTTATAAATTGGGGATTTCTAGGGTTAAGGCTAGAATAGAAAGAAGCTCTCAAGGGGAAGAAGAAAGACACAGTGGTTCGCAGAATTGAGCTCTCAAGAGGAAGAAGAAATACAGTTCGCAATGGAGGTCTCAAGGGGAAGAAGAAAATGGAAGCTTGCTACAGTTGTTCGGTCAATTATGACAAGTTTTCATTCCAATTTTAGGATGTGTTTGATTTGGAGCGAAAATGGTTTGATTTGGAGCCAAAATGGTGTATTTTTCAGAAGTCAAAGTAGTATTTCCAAACAGTTCCGTATATATGTATATAAGTATGTCATATATACAGATATATGTATATAAGTATGTCATATATACTGAGATATGTATATGAGCTGATGTGGATAATTGAATATTGTGCAACCAACCACAATCCGCCACCTGTGAATGGAAGGAAGTCCAGTCAGAGAAAAATGGACCTCATTCTTTTCCATTTCGTTTTTGGTAACAATGACTATTAAAACCAATCATTATTATCCAGTAAACACACATATGTTCGTTTCACTCTGTGAACCCAATTATATATTATATGTTCACAACAGTGTGTAAACACACACTACTTATGTTCGCTTCACTGTGAACCCAAATATATATTATATGTTGGGTTAATTTCGGACATTATCCATTCATTTATTTTTCTATTTTTAAAATTATAATTTACTCAAAATATATATATATATATATATATATATATATGATGTATTAGTTGGAAAAAAATAAATTATTTATATAACTAGATAATAATATTAAAAGTGGGAAAATGTTGGATAGAGATGGTAAAATTTGAGGGTAGTAAAGAAATTGAGTCATTGTTTCCAAACATCACTTATCTCAACATTGAGGGTAGTTTAGGTATTAAGTGACATTAGGGGGTATAAATGATTTGTGTGAGACAAAATAAGGAGTCTAAATGAAGTTTCTCAAACCTGATGGGTCTGGTTGAAGATAAAGCAAACTTCAAGGGATGTAAACAAAATTAACCCTAACCATTTTGTCTTAGATGTGAGAGTGAGGGGGCAAGGTGATGAAATTAGAAAGTATAAGGAGCAATCCGGACATATGAGGGGTTAGTTGATTAAATTCAAAAGTATAGGGGGCTTTCTAAAACTAACCCTTATATGTTCACAACAGTGTGCTCATGATTTAAATTTTACTAGAAAAAATTTGTTGTGTGAGTTTCCTTTCGAATGATAAGTATATGAATTTTATACAATTATTTTGATATGTTTTCATAGTCCTTCTGTTATTTGTTTTACAAGTTGAGTTTACTTTTCATTTTTTGTTTCATAGTACTTTTATTATTTATTTTAATTAGAAATCGTGTTGAAGTCTATACAGGTTAATGGTGCAATTTGGTGAATCACCATTCACCAACATGAAAAAACTTAAATATTTCATAGCAAGTAGGATAACTGTTGCAAGAGGTAACATTCTGCAGCTGAAATTTTATAGAGGTCAAATTTTCAAGCGAAATCTAGTTTGAGACACGTTACTCAAATATTGAGAAATCAATTGAAAATTCATGTAAAGTCGAGTTATTATTAGAAGGAAACATAAGTCATATTAGAGAAAGTTGGTCAGAATTCATGTGAAATCGGTCAAGTCGGGTTATTATTAGAAAGAAACATGATATTTCATTATTACACCAGAATTCATGTGAAGTCCATGAACTCGGGTGATTATTGTAAGGTAAGTTTTCAGTCACGTGAACACTTCCAAGCTTATCATGTGTAAATCACATTTAACTCGATTTTTTTTGTGAATTCAGATTATCATAGCAGGTAAAGTATAATTGTAAGTTATACAATACAATTCGTCAGCTAATTTCAAAAGTAATATTTGGTATAAATCAGGAGGTCTCGGAAGTCACCCAACTCATAATGTGATTGCACGTTAACAACCTACTATATGTGTCAGTAGTCACGATATTATTGCTCGCACATACATAAATATTTGAGTACTTGCAATGTGTCGTCAATCAGGTTAAAAGTCACGATATTATTGCTCGTACATACATACAATGTGTCAGTCTCTGGTCATAAGTCACGATATTATTGCTCACACATACATAAATATTTCACATAAGTCACAATTTTAGCACTAAATTATTATTAAACACATCTAACCAATAAATTTTTATTTACAAATGGTAAAAAGTCACGATTTTATCAACAACTTAGGTGTCAAACACTCAGAAGTCACGAGTTTTATGTTGTGCACAAATGTGTTGGGTGATAAGTCAGGCTATATATAAGAATGTTGAGATGAGGCACAAATGTATTAGGTGATAGGTCAAGCATATATCTAAAGCGAGTTGAGATGAGTAACTGTAATTTATAAAATATAGAAGTATTTTATTTACTTGAATGCATCACAGTCCTCCACATATACTTATAGATATATGCGTAATCTGGTGGTCCAACGTGCATGCTCTATGGTGATCGGTTTCATTCCATCGATGCGGCCTAGAGAACTTTGGTGATGGGTTCCGCTGAGGAGCCGCTGAGGAGGGAAGATTTTCGTGGGTCGAGTGAATCCAAAAATTAAATTGTTGTGTACTTTTATATACTTCAATTAACAACTACCATAAATTATTAGAGATCTTCTTTCGAGAAAATCAATAAAGGGGATGATAGTAATTCCGGATCAGCTGTGGTTGTTACACAATTTGTTTGCAGGACTTCTCAAACAAATTTTATTATGGTAAATTCTCTGAAAAATACAAATTTATCGTTATGAATTTTGTTTGAGAAGACCTGCAAGCAGATTGTGTGACAAACTGCAGCTGATCCGCAATTACCATCATCCCCTTTACTCGCGAGGAGATCTCTAAAAGTTTGTCGTTGAAGTGATTGAATCTGCTATTGAATGCAAACTTTTTTTCGACTCTTAGTTATGTAATATTCATAAAATTAATAGATTGTGACCCTATCTTTCTTGTTGTAACTGGTTCTTTCAAAAATTCACATATGGTTATGTATATATGCATTTGCGTGTAGGTGAATGATTTCTTTTTTGAAGTATATCTCTATCCAAATAGACATGTTTCTTCATACGTATATATGTATGTATCTTTCAATTATGGTTTTTTCTTCGTAGCTATACCATTAATTAATACAATATATATGCTGTCAATTCACAATAATTTTTCTCCTTCCATTACAAAAGTTTTAGTTTTTGTGGATTGCACTCTGTTTCTGGTGTTGTTCTGGTTTGAGTAAATAATTCATGTCTTAGTAAGTATTAGGCTTATATGTTTCGTCCATTTACCAAGAAAATGATAAATGATTTTCAACTTATTTGCTTACCATTGTTACCGACCATGTTGATATTGCCTTGAAGGAATCTGAAACATTTTGTTATATTTAGATTAGATGTAATGCATTGATTGGTACCTCAAGCTACTAGATGATCTATTTCTTCAATTATGCTTCTAATATTACATCAACCTACAATGATGCACCTTATAGTGACATAATAAGAGGAATGATTAGAGATTTAAGACCTTATAACAACTAAAGACACAGCACTAAAATGCCAGCACTGTGCAAATAAGGAATTTCATAATTCTATAACTTTTAGGAAGAAAAAAAAGCATCCATATATATACACACAAGATAATATGTCTGCATGATGTTCGCTCATCAAGGTGATTTCTCGTTTAGATAATCATGTTAAGTCACATTGCTCATACTAAAGCGATATGATGGACTAACATTCACACAATTAAAGAATTTCTCGCAAGCAAGTTTGCCCTCCTTATTATTAAAGTAGGGCTCTCGGGCTATAATTTGAATTGTTCTCAACGGACTGTACTGATAATTGCCTATGTGAGGAGATATTTTCTTGCTGAATTGGACATATTAATTTATTATTATATATATTACTAATAGAATTCTATTAAGGGAATGAACTAAGAAAGCGAGTGAAGAGGCAAATACCCCGTGACTTTTCTACTTTTATTTGCTATCCTATCATTTTACTAACTTGAACAACTTTTAATTAAATTGAAAAATATTAAACATCTCGAAACTAATTTCATGATAGCTATCAATGATGTGGATGAATATATGATCCAACGTATGTCTAAATTAAAAAAAAAAGTGCTAAAAATTGAGTGATGTTAAAATTGAAATTCAATTCATTAACAAGATTAGAAGCAAGTAAATTAATAGCCAAAACATTATCATATCTTGATTTGTGATATAATCTTAGCTTCTTCTTTTTTAATAGAGTTTAAAAAAAAATACATATTTTAATTTAAATTTTTATTTTATTTTGAAAGGAATTTTTTTTTTTTTACTTACTAAATTTGTGGGCTATTAACTTTATTGGGCATTATTTTTTTGGAGGGCTAAACTACATCTAAAACTCTTTTTTCCTTTGAATACATATGTGGTTATAGAAAAATTTGCCCTTCCCTCCACCCTATGAGATTGGAGGCTTGAAAATTTTGACGAACACTTGTTTCCTCAACTCAATCTTGCAGAACTTACTTGCAATGGATAGATTGCGAGATCAGTTCTTGATGCTGGTATATTCTTCCGGGCCTCTTACTAATGCTCTGAAGAAGCTTTATGATGAAACTACTAAGGAGGTAAGCTCGAGAGATGTGAAAATACTTGAATCCTAGTTGAAATGTGTTCCTCCCGAATTTCAGGATTCTCAAACGCACGATAGTTGAGTTGCTCCGTCAAATGCTTGATAAGTTGCAGCTGGAAGACTCGAAGTCAAGAGAAAAAGTTGATTCATTTATGAAAGATGGGGTGTCTTTATTAAATGGTCCTTCTTACATAGATGTCAGGTTTGTTGTTATATATGTATGTGGCCTATGTAGCACGGATACATATATGGGATGCAGATACGGATACAATACGGACATGGAGATACGGCAAATTTCAACAAAATAGGATACGGGTATGGCGGGATACGATAAATATATTTTTTTCTGAAATATATATATTTTTTCCGAATATATATATATTTCTGAAAATATATATATTGAGGGTAGTATAGGTATTTTGACTGAAATATGAGGGTGAGGGGGCAAGGTGATGAAATTGGAAAGTATATGGAACAATCCGGACATATGAGGAGTTAGTTGATTAAATTCAATAGTATAGGGAGTTTATTGAAATTAACTCTTAAATAAAAGGGTTTTGTTTGCAAATTACCAATTGACCCCTTTTTTTAATTTAAAAGTTTTTTATATTACACTTTGACCCCGCCATATCCCAAACATATCCTAAAAGTATCCTAGTGTATCCGTGTCGTATCCTGGCCGTATCCAAAAATAAAAAATTAATTAAAAAAAAATGGATACTTCTACGGAGTATCGGACACGTGTCCGAGAGTATCCAAAGAGTATCGGTGCTGGATACGTCCCCGATACTACCACAGCGCCTCCGGAGAAGTATCTGTGCTTCATAGTGTGTGGCTAATATATTATATTAGCACTACTATAGTATTATTATTAATATAATTTCTACTGTATCACAGAATATATATATATATATATATATATATATATATATTTAATGCAGCACATTATATATATTTATATTTATATATCTACATATGCTATAAAATATATATATACTATATAATAAAATTATATATATATATATATATATTAAATATAATATAATATTAAAATAAAAGAATCTGTTAGGTCGAGTCTAGAATTGGATTCTATGTCCTTAAGACAAATTTGTTCCGCTACGGTGCTCACGGTCTTTGTAGCATCTGTCTCCCAGGATACAACGACATTCCTCCTCCAATAGCAGCACTACAAATTAGAGAATAATCGAACATCTTCTGTGCATATATGCATGCTGATAAGAAGAAATAAAAGAAGAAATGAAGATTTCGGAATGGGAATTGCAAATGACCCATGGGGGATATTTATAAGCAAATTGGTGCATGTTCGGGTTAACCCGAACCGTCACCGGACACGCCTGTTCGACCCAAACAGGTATCAAGCACACCGGTTTGACCCTGAACCGACACCAGTCACAACGGTTCGAACGGAACCGACACCAGACGTATTGGTTTGGTTTGGGTGCATCGGTTCGGCTTTTGGGTCATATGATCTGACCTAAATTCGAACAAATTTTATCCAAAAAGAAAGGGTCGGGCCCGAATTGAACCTGCACCCATGGCCACGGCCCGGATCAGATCGAGGCAGCGCACGCGCGTGTGTGGTAAATGGTTTAAACCCAAGCTAACCTAAGACCTCCCCCATATCACAAAACCTTGGGTGCCCTTGGGCCCAGACCCAAAGTTCAAAGTAAACTTATATATGCACTACATAAGTTCACTATATTTCCAATATGGAACAAGGTTCTCACACCTTTGATTCAAATGGGTCACTTTGAGAGTTAATATCTCATTCAATACTTAATAGTTTTGAACACATAAGTATACCAAATCAATTTTCTCACGAAGGAGAACACATTGGCACTTTGTCCCACTCATTTCGGAATACGGGTCCAACTTTAATTTTAGCACCAAGTTCCTAAAAACACTTATTTTCAAAGCTATTTTTCCAACAATCCCCCACATGAATGAGATATTGATGCCAGATGAAAATGCAGACACGATAGAGAGTACAATAGGAAAGTTACTGCATTAAGAGAGGTATTGGCCTTGAACTTTCCTTAGTGTATTACTATCAGATTTACTCGCTAATCAGTGAACATGATGTCTTGAACTGTTCAACCGTTGATGTAAACCAAGACAATAACAAACACACAGTTTCCTTCCACACGGAATCAGTTCTCATGGTTGTGTTCATATGGCCCTGAACATCGTCTGGTATTTCATGAGTGTTCTAGAAAACTTAGCATTGGTAGTTCTCATAGAAGCGGCCTCATTTCACACTCATATTGGTGACCTCTTATTAAGAATATCCTACCATATTGCACTTGAATTTTTAAGATATAAGAGTCATTAAAAGCATAACTTATCATAATCCTCGTTGTAGGTAGCATTATCTCATCATAGAAATGGGTAGAAGATTTATTTCTTCTTAGTGCTTCTGGTGAGTCATTTAGAATTTTTGTTATCCCTTTGAACCTAGATCTTGGGATCTCAAGTCAACTAGGTTGGGTTTCCATTAAGATGACTCGTTAGCTTTTGGCTTTAATCTTATTCCCCTCAATGATCTATACATTTGTTCTCTAGTCAAACCTTTTGTAAACGGATTCGCTAAATTTTCCTTTGACTTTATGTAATCTATAGAGATTATTCCATTTGAGAGCAACTGTTTAACGGAATTATGTCTTCGATGTATATGTCGAGACTTAATGTTATACATATTACTTTATGCTCTTTCAATCGCCGATTGACTATCACAATGTATACATATTACCGGCACAGGTTGAGACCAATTTAGAATATCTTCTAAGAAATTATGAAGCCACTCAGCTTCTTCACCAGCTTTATCTAAAGTAATAAATTCAGATTCCATAGTGGATCTGGCAATACACATTTGTTTTAAAGATTTCCAAGATATGGCTCCACCTTCAATCATGAAGACATAACTATTTGTGGACTTTGAATCCTTTGTATTAGATATGCAATTAACATCATTATAACCTTCAAGTACTGTTGGATATCTGGTATAATGTAATCCATAACTCTTGGTATATCTCAAATATCTCAGGACCCTCTTAATTGTAGTCCAATGAGTTTTCCCCGGATTACTTATATATCTACTCAATTTGTTAACTGAGTATACTATGACTGGTTGTGTGTAAGTAATTAAATACATTAAGCTTCCTATAATGTGAGAATACTCTAGTTGAGATATGCTAGGACCCGTATTTTTTTATAAATGAATATTTACATCAACAGGAGTCTTAACAAGACCATTGTCTTCTTTATTAAATCTTTCTAGTATTTTCTCTATAAAATGAGATTGAGAAAATACTAGACCATCTGATGTTCTAGAAATCTTGATTCCTAGTATGACATCAGAAATGTCTAAATCTTTCATATCAAAGTTTTCGTCAACATCTTTTCAGTAGTTTTAATGATATCATTATTGCTACCAATAATTAACATATCATCCACATATAGGCATACAATGACATATCCATGTTGAGTGTATTTCACATAAACACATTTATCACACTCATTGATTCTAAATGCATTCGAAAACATCACTGTGTCAAACTTTTCATGTCATTGTTTAGGTGTTTGTTTTAATCAATATAAGGATTTTCCAGTTTGCACACTTTCTTTTCTTGCCCTGGAAATATAAAACTCTCAGGTAGTTCCATATAAATTTCCGCTTCTAATTCACCATTTAAGAAAGCTTGTTTTAACATCCATTTGATGTATTTCTAAATTTTGCAATACTGCAATAACTAGTAACAATCAAATGGGTGTTATTCTAGTCACTGGTGAATATGTATCGAAATAATCTAAGCCTTCCTTTTTCTTAAAACCCATAGCAACAAGCATGACTTTATATTTATTAATTGAACCATCAGTCTTCATCTTCCTCTTAAAAATCCACTTATACCCTAAAGGTTTTATTCCAGGAGGAAGATCCAACAACTCCCAAGTATGGTTCTGCATGATGGTAACAATTTCACTATTTATAACTTCTTTACACAAAGGAGCTTCTGGAGAACACATTACTTCCTTAAAGCTTTGTGGTTCATTCTCCACCATATAGGTTAGAAACTCAGACGTTCTAGCTCTCTTGCTACGTCTAAGTTCATCCTGATTTTCATTAGCTATAACCTCTTGGTTAACATCCTCTTGTATATTGCTGCTATTAGCAGTATCATAATTTATTTTAAGAGAACTTTTATCTTGTGTTTTTTTACAAGGAAATATATCCTCAAAGAAATAAGCATTCCTTGATTCAATAATAGTATTGATATGAATATCAGGAATGTTTGATTTATGCACAAGAAACCGAAATGCACTACTGTTAATTGCATAGCCTATGAAAATACCATCAACAATTTTAGGTCTTATATTCACTTTCTTTGGTGTAGGAAGCTTAACATTTGCTAGACACCCCCACACTTTTAAGAATTTATAGGAAGGTTTTCTACCTTTCCATAATTCATAAGGTGTCACATTAGTTTTCTTTTGAGGTATCTTATTGAGAATGTAATTTGTAGCAAGCACAACTTCCCCCCACATATTATGGGCTAAGCCAGAGCTTATCAACATGGAATTCATCATTTCCTTTAAAGTATGTTTTTTCCGTTCAGCTACCCCATTTTGTTGAGAAGAATAAGGAGCGGTAGTTTGGTGAATAATACAATGTTCTAAACAAATGTGAGTAAATTGTGTTTCATATTCACCACATCTACCACTTCTTAAAACCTTGATATTTTTGTTAATTTGATTCTCAACCTCATTTTTGTAATGTTTAAACATTTCCAAGGCATCATATTTGTTTCTTAGCAAGTATACATAACAGTATTTTGTGCAATCATCAATAAACGTGATGAAATATTTTTTCCCACCTCTGGTTTTCACAACTTTGAAGTCACAAATATCACTGTGAATTAAAGCTAAAGGTTTAGTGCTTCTCTCAATGGAGTGAAACGAAGTTCTAGTTAATTTTGCTTCAACACAAGATTGATATTTTTCATTTATATCAAACTTAACTTTAGGTATAAAATCCATGTTAATTAATCTATGAATAGTATCATAATTAACATGTCCTAACCTACCATGTCATACTTCAGATGACTCAATCATGTAAGTAGAAGAATTAACTGTGTTATTATTAAATGTGGGTACAACAGTCATTACATTGAATTTGAATAATCCATTACTTAAATACCTTTTTCCCACATACACCCCATTCTTAGTAAGTACAAGCTTATCAGAAACAAAGACTAGCTTGAACTCATTCTTGCTTAAGAGTGAACAAGAAATCAAGTTTTTCCTAATGTCTAGGACATGCAGTACATTATTCGGAGTGAGTTCTTTCCCAGAGGTCATAAGCAGCTTTATTGTACCTTGTCCTTCAACCTTGACAGTAGAGGAATTTCCAATGTAGAGTTGTTCTCCATGATTTATAGCTTCATAGGTCGTGAACATCCTCTTTTCTGAGCAGATATGGCGAGTAGCTCCTGTGTCCACCCACCATTCTCTATTGTTGCTCACAAGGTTGACTTTTGACACCACTATTAGAAGGTTTAATTTTGACAAATTAGTTGTCAACCTTTCCTCCTTGGTAATGTGCACCTCGGTAATATTCTTTTTTGAGTTATCCTCGGATTTTTGACTTTGAAAGTCTTTAGCACAGTGTCCTTGCTTACCGTAGACGAAGCACTTCCCATTAAACTTTTTATTATGTCCTTGGCTAGAGTATTTCCTCTTTTTATTTTTATTCCCAGCCTCAACCACATTTGCCTTTGATATTATTGAAGAATTCTCGGATTTCTTTTCAGATATATGGTTATCTTCTTCAATCCTCAACCTGACAATCAGATCTTCGAGCCCTATTTCCTTGCGTTTATGCTTCAGATAATTTTTGAAATGTTTCCAAGTAGGCTGTAATTTCTCGATGACTGTTGCTACTTGAAATGACTCAATCAATGTCATCTTCTCAGCATGTATCTCATACAGAATCAGCAGAAGCTCTTGCATTTGGCTCATCACATTCTTGGAGTCCACCATTTTGAAGTCCAGAAATCGCCCGACCACGAATTTCTTTAAGCCAGCATCCTTTGTTTTATACTTCTTGTCGAGTGACTCCCATAACTCTTTAGCAGTATTAATTGGACTATACACATTATATAATGTATTGTCCAATCCATTGAGGATGTAGTTCTTGCACAGAAAGTCTCCTCGCTTCCATGCATCAACAACTCCAATTTTCGTTGTCAGTCTCACCCTCTTGTAACACTGGGGCAGTTTCATTCAAAAACTTACTCAGATTCAGAGTCGTAACGTAGAATATTGTTTTCTTTGCCACCTTTTGAACTCTGCCCCATTAAACTTTTCGGGTTTTTTTCCATGACTAACAGGAACAGTAGGCATAGTTGTAGCACTACTACTTGTCATTCGTCTATTATTAAATATACAACCCACAATTTAATATTCAAATAATAATAATACTAAAGTGTAGAATCTTTCTTAAGATTGTTGTTATATATGTGTGTGACTAATATATAATATTAGCACTACTATAATATTATTATTAATATAATATTTAATGCATCACAATATATATATATATATATATATATATATATATATATTTAATGCAACACAATATATATATCTATATTTATATGTCTGTATATGCTATAATATATATATATACTATATAATAAAATTATATATTTATACTACTATTAAAATTTCAAAGAGTTTCCAACCCAAGTTTTTAATTTAAAATTATAAAACTTAAAATCCTAAATATAATAAAAGACAACTAAACTATTTAAAAGGAAACTCGATTTAATTAAACTCTACAAAAAATAAAATCCTAATTATAATAGAAGAGCACAACTAAACTAGAACTCGGTCCTAATTATAATAGAAGAGCCCAACTAAACTGGAAACCCAATTTTTTAATTTAAAATGATAAAAATTAAAATCCTAAATATAATAAAAGACAACTAAACTGTTTAAAAGGAAACTCGATTTAATTAAACTCTACAAAAAATAAAATCCTAATTATAATAGAAGAGCACAACTAAACTAGAAACTTGATCCTAATTATAATAAAATATTCAAATACGCTGAATAAAACACCATATCAAGGTTCTGCACATCTCCAATGCCTCAAACAATACAAAAATATTCAAATTCCAAGCACAACTCGATTCAACAATTATCTATTACAATACAGTGCTAATACAATTAAGGTTCTGCACTTATAGGGCGAAGAAAAGAGGATAAGATCCGAAATAAAATCTGTTATCAAAAGAGGACAAGATCCGGAATAGAATTTACTATTGAAAGAGGGCAAGATCCGGAATAGAATCTGCTATCGAATGAGGGCAAGATCCGGAATAGAATCTGCTATCAAAATAGGACAAGATCCCGGGTTCACTTTGGTTAGTTTTCAAAAAACTTGTTGTTTTCTTCCTTATAACGATTATTGTTTACTGTATTAACTGCTGTTATTTCCCCTTCTCTTCGTCAACTTGGGTAATTATCGACAGTAGACTGTTCTCCCTCTTTGTGAGCCTCTAATCCCGGTGACCTATTTGTTAAAGAACTCATTCAGTTTCATTATTGACAATGGATTGTATTATTTTTAATAACATAAGGAAAAAAATACTAACCCCAATCTCAATGATATGTTCATTCCTTGCTACAATTTCTCAAAAAAATTGACCAATCAAAAATAATGAAACTTTAAACAAAAACTAAGAGGGAAAGCAATGGTCAGATAGAACATTAGAGCCAGAATTCACCTTAGCATGAGATCTTTATGAACTGTCTTATTTTTAAGAACATAAGGGGAAAAAATCTAAGAAGTCCTTTTGATCTTTTCGAATAACCCAATAGTATGCCTGAGCAATGGTCAGATAGAATATTAGAGCCAGAATTTGCCTTAGCATAAGATCTTTATGGACTATCTTATTTTTAAGAACATAAGGAAAAAAATATAACAAGTCATTTTGATCTTTTCGAATAACCCAATAGTATGCCTGAGCATAAGATGTTTTTGAATAACCCTGCATATCAAGAAAATAATTTGAAATTAAGAGTCCTTTTGATCATGAAAAAACCTAGGTTAAACTACAAAGAGGATTATCTTAATGCAGTATTCTTTCTCAATCACCCCATACTTCCCCCATTACATAACAAGTTCATCTTCCTCTTCACTTGTAATTGACATCCATCAAATCAATTAATAAAACCCACAAAAAAATCCTAAAATAACAATCAAAATAAGCATATACAAAAGCAGTCCCATTATAATTATGCAACATTCATACACCATTTCGGAGTATGCAAATCACATGATACTAATCAATATTAATATTACACCTCAACTTCTGGAAAAATTTATATGCTCAAAAATTTATATGCTCAAAATAACAAAGTAAGAGAATTCTGAACTATCTCTTACCCATGGACCATTTCTTTCCCAATCAAAAAAATGATATCCTCATTTTTACTCTCTTTAGTTTAGGATTGGTACTTTGAATAATGATCTAAGGAAATAGATATATCATTATATGAAATGTTAGGTTAACATGGGTCCAATGGTATAAATGCTCTGTTTGATTACTGAGAAAGCTTGAGAAAAAAAAAATGAATCCTTCAAATTCAACTACACATCTGATGTGTAACACCCCGTGTTATTTTCCTTTTTCTAAAATTATTTAAATTTTAATTTCAGTAATGACGTCACTTGTTCATGACGTATTATTTATTCTTGGTATTTGATACGTGTAAATTTTTCGCGTTTAGTTTTAAAGTCGACTGGATGACTTTATGGTTTCTCTTTGACGAGTTCGTGAATTATCGTTATCGATTACGCGGTTTCGATTCGACGTTTAATGATTAGTGTTTCGATTGAGTGACGACGCGTTTTAATTGGACCGGACGTTTAGTATCCCGACGTTTGGGTTTCTACCCCGATATATTTTATTGGGCGTCCCGTTATTAATTCAGGCTTACGAGATTAGGTTCGGACGTTCCCGATAATTATTGGGGTTACTGTATATATATATATTTAATTATATATATATATATATTTTAGTGGGGGTTATTTTGTGATTATGGAAAAATGATGGGCTAGTTGTGCGATATATCATATATATGCATATACACCTGTATACGACCTACTACACTTTACAGATCTGTTTCATCTCCTTCGTTTCTCCTCTATCTCCACACGACTGAGCTACACCTCATCTTCTTCACCATCGTTGCAGCTAGAGAGAGAGAGGGAGGCCGGCTGAGGAGAGAGCAGGCCATGGAAGGGAGCTGCGCGACTGGTTGCCGCGCGTAGCAGCAGCGGTTCGGCGGCGGTTCGTGACGGACGACGACGGCAGGGTCGGCTTGGGTGGCGGCGACCCATGGTGGTCGTCGGTTGGGCCAGGAGGCGGCGCAGGAGGCCGTAGCGGCGCAGGATGGCGCTGGTTCGCGCAGGACGACGCACCAGGGAGCTTCGGCCAGGCTTCGGCCAATTTTTCAGCGACCCTACGGTGATCGGTTTGATCCGATTTTCGGTGATTAGTTTCGTACCTACGTAGTATTCGTCATATATTAATTTCGTGAATTTACGATGAATGGTTTGCCCGGAAATCGCATTTATAGGTTATAGATTTCATTTGGGGTATTTTAGATTTAACCCAATTAATTAACCGATTATTAATGGGCTTCGTATATATCGTATAGGTTGTCGAGACGGACATTTCGATATATTCGAAATAGTTTTTGGACGATTTTGGTCGGCGGGCTTCATATTCGGGCGCCGGTACTGTGCTGTTTCGGGCTGTTCGGTAACGTATAATTAGATGGGAAATTATATTTCTCACTCCGCATTATTGAAGTAGTTTAGGGGTGCAAAACCCTTATTTAATTTATTATAGATATATTAAATTGCTAGTTTAAATATCTATAAATTGTTTAGGATCAAGATGGGGCTTAGGAATTAATTTAAGAAAATTTATTAAATTATTCCTATGTGATTAAATAATATTCTTATTTAAATTAAATAAGAATGGACGGCTTAGAAACCCTTACGAATTTAAATGGGTTATTAGAGATTCGAAAAGCTTAGACGATGTGTTAGGATCCTTTTGGTATACGTGAAATAATTGTTTAAATTATTTAAAAAGACATGTTAATTGAAATTGAAATATTTTCTAAAGAATTAAATAAAATATATTGTTTAGAACATGAATCTATTTTCTCACGATTTAAATGCTTTAATATATTTTTAAAAGCATGTACAGAGATTTGAGATTTATGTTGATATTATCATGTGGGTATTTTTATAAATATGGTGCATTACATATTTATGTTGGACATGATTTTGTTGCGTACACCATGTATTGTGATACATGGGTGTTGGTGCATGTGTTGCATGATTTCACCATTTGCAGAGAGATTCAATTGGTGTGGTCTACTTCCTTTGTACGTGAGGCACGGGTAGACGTTTATGTTTGGATTGTCGTGACAACTGGCCAGGGGGTGCTGCACCCACGGAACTAATCTTCTGAGAACGCAGACGATATAGGGGGAGGACACATAGTCCAAGGCCCTATGTTCACGGCTGGGCCGTGGTGGACGTCTTCCTTGGTTAAAAGTGTGAAGTGTCAAAAGAACTTGGGAAGAACGGGACGATAAGTCTACATTCCTTAGTGAGCTGTATCCTCAGGGGAATGGTAGAGAATGATCTAGTACCCTTGGGAAGGGTGTGTTTTTGTGTGTGTGTACCACAGGCGGTCTGTGAGTACGGTGCGTTGCATATCATCATGTGATTTATTGATATGTATATATATATATATATATTGGAGCATGATTATTTATAAATATGCAAAATGAATTCATTTTATAAAATGCTCAGTTGAAAATGATAAATGTGAAAACGGGAATTAAAAGCAGTAATTATTAAAGTATAAACGAGGCGTATATCCTTATACTTGTGTTGTATACTTTTGTGTCCGTAGGGGAGGTTAAGTATATTGGTCTGGCGACTTCTGTGGTTAGTTGAAGTTAGAGATGGATTGTAGAATTGAGGTTGAGTTGATGTGGAGTAATGCCTAAGAGAATGTGGTTAATAGTTTTGTAATTTTGGTTAGTAGCCTTGTGATTATGGTTAGTAGCCTTGTGATCGTGGTTAGCAGTCTTGTGACTGTGGTTAGTAGTCTTGTGATTGTGGTTAGTAGTTTGGTGATTTTGGTTGGCTGTGTGACTTGTTAGAGATTTGAGATCCGAGATTGATGTTAGTATCAGTTATGAATTGGGGCCTTAGAGAAGGCAGGAGATGAGATTGTGAGTTGTAGTATGGACTTTAGGTGTCTTTCATCTTTTGAGGAAATGAGTTATCAACTGTAGTTGAGGTTTTGATTGGTGAGAAGAGGTTATGGCTGAGATGAGTTCTATTAAGTACTCGAGGTACTGTAGTGTTGGTTCTTATGCTTAGTTCATTCCCCTGAGCATTCCTTGTACTGTGCTTTGTACACTAGTACGTGGTCGTTGACTTGTATGTCATTCCGGGATTCGTTGGTTACGGCGTGGTGCCGAACCTCTTCCATGTGTTGTCATTTGATTTGGTGGAGTTGGAAACGGATGGTTGTCTTCCGTGAGTCCAACATGTTGTTCTTCCTTTACTGTCCTTTTGGGCATTATAGGAATCCGTGGAGTTGTTCATTCTTATGTGGCTGTCATTTCGAAAACGGTGTTTTCTAAACCTTGAAACAAACTCTTTATATTTAAAAGGAAAAACCCGTTTTCGCCTACCCCCGTGGAAATGAAAAGTTTTAACACTTTATAAAACGATCTTAGGATCTTCTTTGGAAAGATTTTTAACTCTAAAAGCCGGTGATGACAATTGACGGAGACCGGGGGCAAGACGGTCATTTTTACTATGTGGTTCTTAAAAGTAAAACCATTTTATTATTTTCTTGGGATTCCGAGATTTCGAGACTTCTTTCTCAATATCTCATCCTGTAGAGTTTTGAAAGGTGTTCCATTGTTTCACCTTTGTTTCCTATCATGCTTAAGTCTCGGATTGAGGCTTGTTGTTGTTTAGTGCACACATATAGTGTTGCCTTTCCCTTTTCTGGGTTGTTGGTATCACCACCTAGGTGATATGAGTTTTTCTTACGTTAGGGGCATGGATACCAAAAGAATTGGTTCGAGTTTGAAAACATTTTTCTTAAAAACTATTGAATCTCTGGGATTCATCTTTTTATTACTCCCACTCTCGGCCATTCGTTTTTGGTTTCCTTGTTCCCTTTTGGTGTTCTTTCCTTGTTCACTTGTGGTGTTTTAACCTTGACATTGTTGTCTCGGTTATCTGTTGGTTAGCATTGGTATTTCTTTTCCTTTGATTGGGTTCTTGACTCTTACGGGGTTTTTCTTATCCTTAGTGAGAGTGTTGGTGATTTATTGACATTGTTGGAGATAGCAATTGAGGTGTTTATGTGGAGATATGATTGAGGTGGCCTAGTCTATGAGAGGTAGATTTTCTCTAGGGATGGGATGAGGGTTGTTATATATATATATTGTGTATATATATATATATTGATGACGATTGTGTTAGTACGCAAGGATGTGGGTGTTTTCCTTCCTGTATTATCGGGGTGTAGGATTTGAGCCTTCCTTGGTACTATTGGTGGATTTTGTTTCCTTGTGGATATTAGAGGTGAGTGTGATCTCTTCGGTTGGATCTTCTGAATTGTGTTGTGAGTAATTGGTGATTTGTTAGACTGGACCTTAGTATCGTGTACCTAGTGTACGTTGGTGAGAGTAGTGTAGACTATTGGCGTTGGGTACTTGGAGTACGAGTTTTAGAGACTCATGTTGTGTATTTATATATATATATATATTCCCTATATACTTATGTATACTCGTTTACGATAGTATATGAGCGTGTTGACTTGGGTTTGCGTGGATGGGACTAGTTGGGCTATATTTATATCTTATTAGACGATTTAGCTTTACCTAAACTATCAGAGGATGTGGTAGTTAGAGTATCTTTTCCCACTGAGCTTATTTGCTCACAGGGGAATTTCATTCGCCCCCTGGTATTCCACGCCAGGTTGCAGGAAATATACGGCTATGAGCAGGATGCAGTGCAACGGCAGCTTTCTTTTGTTTCCTTGTTATAGGTTTTGGAGTTGCGTTGGGTGATGCGGTTACGGTTGCAACACGACTGGGTTTGGGGACGATAAGTATCCACTTTCAGTTTCTCTACCCATTGTTATGGGATTGTTATGTTTTTTCTTTTGGGAGCCAGTCTGTTGGCATATCCCTGTTGATGTATTCTTTAGTTCCTGTATTTATTCTTTCTGATGGTTATTGTATCTATTCTGCACAGCTAGGTGTTTTACTGTATCTTATTCGAGCATTTGTGGCTCTGTTGATTATTAGAGGGTTTGGAGGGGTTTTGGTTTCTTTCCACTACCTCGGCCCTAGTAGGATTGATGAATGTGGGGCTTGGAAGCCATTGTGATTATTGAATTGCTATTGGCAGGTTCTTGTGTTGTGGTTGTTGTCCGGATGTTCCATTTACAAACGGAACTCTGCCGGATTTTCGTTAGATTCCGCTGCTTAGTTTATTATCCATTTGGGTATGAAATATACCATATCTATCATTAACCCATATGTTTTCACGGTTAATGATGTCTTAGTTGGTCATTCATATTAAGGATCACATCTTGGATTCCTTGGATGTCCCTGTTCGGGAGTCTTAGGAATTTAGGAGCGTGTCCGTTGGTATTGGAGGATGTTAGTGAGTTTCTAGCATTCTACTTGACATGGAGTATATTTTTATTGTTATTCCATGTGTCTCTTCGTTGTTGTTGACTCTAGTAGTCGCTTGACTAGCGTCATCCCTTGGAGATTCGCTGATTCTCTAGATTTGAGTTTCGGGAATCTTAGGGGCGTGACAGCGTGGTATCAGATCATTTTACCCTTTCGTGGGTATTTGATGATTGAATGTCATTGGTTCTCGTTTCTTTTTACTTCCACATTCACTCCTTTAGCTCTTAGGCTCGGGTTTCGGAGTCCTAGGAATTCGGGGCGTGACATGATGGTTCTGTAGTGGGATCTTTGTAAGAACCATTTGCCACCTCCCTAGCAAATTTCAGGTATTTCTCTCTCATTTGGAGTAGGTTGATGTTTGTTACCAAAGAAAATAAATATATAGAGTAATGTGTTATTTGATATATCAATTTTAGCACATACTCAACACTTATTTAATTAAAAAAAATCAATGCATACTTCATCTGTTTACATTGTTTCATTTGCTCCCTCAATCAAACATGTGAGTTGTTCGAATCCAAATTCAACAGAGAAGGTTAAAAAGAAAAAAACATGAGGAAAAATAACCTGTTATGGCCTCGAGGCATAAAGTCTTAGGAAATGAATGAAGTGTAACACACTAAATTACTTATTAAAGAGGTAAGAACGGAACAACATTAACAAGAAAGAATGACAGTGCTCACAATTACAAATGTGGCGATCAACCAATATAAAGGTAACTTCGAATATATATTATTCCATTCGTTCATTACATTATTTTTTTGTTGTTATTCTTATAGATAATTATATTTTAGGTTTAGGACTTACAACGCAACCGGGATCCACATTGCAAATCGATATGGATATTGAAAGCGTAAAAACATAGAGAAATTGGTTGGTTATGTATTTCATTCTTATTATGCATAATTCTTTTAGATGAAATTATTATTTTTTACATAATTTTGGTTTATGTATATAAAGTTAGTTGTATTTATATTTATCAAGTTATGCATGTACATGTTAGAATATAGCATCACTGATAAAGATATAAGTGTTCTCATTTCAAGTTCAAAACTACAAATGTTTGAAGACAATGAAGAGTTATCCTTTGATGACATTATTGGAAAGCCCGCCAAGTCATTTAAGGTATGAAATTTTTATATTTTCTTAAATCTTCTTTCAGTTGATGAATTTAATATGCTAAGAATTTATATTTCACTTCAAAACCTACAAAAACTATAAATTTTTTTCAAAGCAACAATTGAAAAAATTAAAAATCCGGATCAGCCGTGGTACAACGAGTGTAAACAATGCACGAAGAAACTTGAAGTACAAGATGATTGACTCAAATGTAATAATTGTAACACAACTTATCCGAAATGCTTTGAAAGGTATTATTATATATTCAACGGTTTTACATAATATTATTTTTTAATGATTTTCAACTACTGCAAATGCACGATTCTATACCATTACATATTAATTTTCTATTTCCTCATTTATGCAGATTTATGTTACATGTTGGCCTGAGGTTCAATCAAAGAACAATTATCAATTTTGATGATAACAAAATTTTAAGTACGTGTTTAGTACTAATGTGTTTACTCAGTTGAGCATTACAGAGTAACAGGATTTTTATCGAAAGCAAAAAGCTCAAAGGAAGGACATAAAGGTCATTTCACTTTTGAAATGCTTCAGAAGATTGAAGAATCAAGACCTGGGCTAGATAGGATGGTGACTGACTTGTATCAAATGGTTTATGTGAGGTTTTCACACGTATAAGCTCATCCTAAAAATCAAAAGAAATAAAAACTGCACTATCAAGTGATTGACCCTTCAAATCAGTCGACTCATAGACCTGTCAGTCGACCGACAGTTATTTGCCATTCGACCGACCATGACAAAGAGTTTTTGAGTTTTATCATGGCTATTTGCCAGTCAACCGACATAGTGGTGTCAGTCAACCGACAGCCATTCACCAGTCGACCGACAGTTGTCTGCTAGTCGACCGACCACGATAGAGAGTTTTTGAGTTATTTGCCAGTCGATCGACAGACAGCCATCAGGCGACTGACATATTGAAATCATTCGATTGACAGATCTAAAAATGGCTTTTTCAGTGCATTAATGGCTCTCAACTACACCCTGCTACCACCACTCTCAGCTCACTCTCCTAAAGTGAGTCTCACTCTCTTAACTCTTGCCCTAGCTATATATATAATGAGATAGATTTTGTATAAGACATCAATATTTACTCCCTTGCACAAAAAGTTGATCTTCTTCTTCATTCCTATCCAAATATACAGCAAGAAAAGCTTGAGTATTAAAAGCTAGACTCCTCTCTTTCAATTCCAATCATTTGTGAGAAGCTAGTTAGAGAAGATCTTTGTTCCAACTCTTGAGTCATTTATTACTAAGAGTGTGTAAGATCTTGAGAGAACCAAACACATCACATTAAACACTTGAGCTTATACATTGTGTATCCTTCATAAACCCTAAGGGTTTTGAGTGTTTATTGAGTGTATCATTTCTTTATAAGAGGATAGAGATCCTTGAGTGAGTGAAACTCATTGATCCTCAAGAAGGGTTTGTCCTCTTGTTTGTGTGACGGGCTTGTTAGCTCATGTGTAAAAGTTTGCTATTCTACCTGCAAGGAAAAGCCATAGTGTGAGATTGGGAAAGTTTTAAGGGGGAATCCTTAAGTCGAGGAGTAGGAGTTATCGAACCTCGTAAAAATCGCGGTGTCATCTCTCTCTCTCTTTCTTGTTTTTTGATTTGATTACTTGTATGCTTGCCTTATCTTGACTTACATAATTGCTTGATTATTGTTTTCATAGGTCAAGAATCTATTGTTGTTCAAAAGTGTTTATTGCTCACATTTTGCTTAACTTAAATTTTTTAAATCAAATTAAGTGCAAAAAGTAGCTAAGAATTTGTATAACCCTATTCACCTCCACCCCCTCTAGGGCTAATTAGTGACTAACAATTGGTATCAGAGCCTAATCTCTAGGGATTAAAGGCTTAACTATCTTAGAGAATGATCATGACTTCAAATATAGTCACTCATATTGAAGGTCAATCGAACAATAGACCCCCTTGGTTTGATGGATCAAACTATAGTTATTGGAAGACTAGAATGATAGATTATCTTCAATCTATTGACTACCAAATTTGGCAAGTCATCACGGACGGTCCCTTCAGTCCTTTCAAACTAGTAGATGGAGTGCGTGTTACTAAATTGCCAAATGAATGGGATGATGATGAAAGAAAACTTATCTCCTTAAATGCTAACGCAAAAGTCAATATGAATTGTGCTCTAAGCCCAAATGAATTTAATCGTGTCTCCACTTTCAAAATGGCCAAAGAAATGTGGGATAAGTTAGCTATCACCTATGAAAGTACTCCTCAAGTGCGTGAATCTAAAATTGATATTCTTATGCATGAATATGAATTGTTTTCTATTAAAAATGATGAAAATATCAATTTTAGATGTCTTAATTTACTAACATCTTAAATGGACTTAAGGATCTTGGTAGGATTATTCCAAAATCCGATGTGTCTCGAAAAGTTCTTAGAAGCCTTCTGGCTAAGTGGGATGCAAAAGTCACGGCAATTAAGGAGGCATATGATCTAAATACCATGGACATTGATGAAATTTTTGGGTCCCTTCTTACGTGGGAGATCACCCTAAAATCCCGAGAAGAGGAATCAAAACCGAAGAAGGGCTTAGCATTAAAGTCATCTATCCAATAAGATATTCTTGAGAGGGAAAATGAGGACCAAGATGAGGACATCGCTTTGATCACTCAAAAGTTCAAAAGGTTTCTTCAAAGGAAGAAATTGAATGGTGGAAGGTTCATCAAGAGAAATGAACCAAGAAGTGATTCGAACAAGAGAGAGCCTCCAACTTGCTTCAATTATGGGAATTCGGGGCACTATAAATTGGATTGTTTTAAGCTAAATAAGGATGATGAAAGGAAGCAAAAAAAAGTGACCATGAACTCTACATGGGATGACGATGATTCAAACGCATCGGATCAGGATGAGGATTCCGAGGAAACGGCTAACTTTTGTCTCATGGCAAAGAATGATGAGGTACATTTAGATTCATTTTCCTTAAATAACTCTAAATTATCATATAATGAATTGCTAGCATCATTTAATGAATTGCAAGAAGCTTTAGAAGATTTACATGATGAATTTGAAAAATTAGATCTTAAGCATGTTTCTCTCAAAAAAAAAAAATCTTTTTGTGACGTATCTTGTTCCAAACCCATCTCACCTAGCTTGCATGATGATACTATTAAAAAGTTAGAAAAAGAAAGTGAATTCTTAAAAAGAACCATTGATGATCAAATCAATGTTCTAGCCAAATTCACTAAGGGGAAATAAAATCTAAGTATCATTCTAGGAAGGCAAAGAAGAGGATTTGATAAAAGTGGATTAGGATATAACGCATTTGACAAAGATGCAATTCTATTGAAAAAGTGAAAATCAGTAAGGCACACTTTCACTAAGCAATCTTGTTCACATTCTTCAAATTTTCACAAGCATGTTACTTGTTATTATTGCAAGCAAAATGGATAAAAGACGAATGTATGCAATCGTAAATTTAAAGAGACAAGAATTATTTGGGTTCCAAAAGGAACCTTTGTTCGTAATCGAAAACGTGAGAAGGCTACAACTAAGATGACTTAAGGGAACTATTGCATGCATCACTAACATTAATGGACCCAAAACTACTTGGGTACCAAAGTGTGGCACTTAAACATCTTTTTGTAGGTATGCTTGAAGACAACCAACAAAGACAAATGGTTCCTTAATAGCGGTTGCTCAAGGCATATGACGGGGGAGAAATCAAAGTTCACTTATCTCCAAGCTTATGAAAGGGGAAACATCACATTTGGTGGCAATTCAAAAGGCAAGATCGTTGGAATTGGCGTTATTGGTATAACCCCTTTTCTCTCTATTGATTATGTTCTACTTGTTGATGGATTGAAGCACAATCTTTTTAGCATTAGTCAATTATGTGATAAAGGCTATGATGCCATCTTTAGGTCTAATGCATGCATAGTTGAGAATGATGAACGCAATTATTCAATGTCAAATGAAATGGGAATGTTTATACTATGTTGCTTTGTCAATTGCATGAACAAAATGTTAAATGTTTTATCACAATTAGTGAAAGTAGTTGGTTATGGCATAGACATTTAGGACATGCTAGTATGGATCTTCTTCACCGCTTGTCTAGAAATGACTGAGTCAAAGGCCTCCCAAAGACTAAGTATTCTAAAGATAAAGTTTGTAATGCTTGTCAAGCGGGCAAGCAAGTCAAATCTTCTTTCAAAAGAAAGAAAGATATCACCACTTCTAGACCTTTAGAACTTCTTCATATGGATCTTTTTTGTCCGAAAAGAATTGCTAGCATAGGTGGAAAACTTTATGTTCTCGTCATAGTTGATGACTTCTCACGATTTACTTGGGTATATTTTCTTACTCATAAAAATGAAACTCACTCCATCCTTAATAAATTTTGTAGAAGAATCCAAAATGAAAAATATTTGTCAATTAAGAAAATAAGGAGTGATAGGGGAAGAGAATTTGACAACCATGACTTAGAAGAATTATATGATGAATTTGGTTTGTCTCATGATCTCTCAGCTCCTAGAACTCCTCAACAAAATAGAGTTGTTGAGAGAAGGAATAGGTCACTTCAAGAAATGGCTAGGACAATGCTAAATGAACATAGTCTTCCTCGAAGTCTTTGGGCCGAAGCGATCAACACCGCTTGCCACGTTATTAATAGAGTCATCATTCGATCTAAATTAGATAAGACACCCTATGAATTATGGAATGGTCGAAAGCCTAACATTGGGTGTTTCAAAGTTTTTGGGTGCAAGTGTTTTGTGCTAAATGACAAGGATAACTTGGGAAAATTTGAGTCCAAATCGGATGAGAGAATTTTCTTGGGATATTCTTCTCAAAGTAGAGCTTTTAGAGTCTACAATAAAAAGACTATAACCATGGTTGAGTCAATTCATGTTGTTTTTTATGAGTGACCACTACCATTGACTTCTAGGATTGACTTAGATGATGATGAGGTTGTTGGGATTGAGAACGAGCAAAATGATCTCAATATCTCCAACCCTTCAAATGACCCCCCGGAAAAGACGGACGTCAAAGATCAATCCGATGATGATTTGACTATGTCTATTCCAAAATCATGGAGGATTGTAAATAATCATCCAATTGACCAAGTCATAGGTGATTCATCTAAAGGGGTTGGCACTCGTTCTCAACTTAGAGACTTGTGTAATTTCATGGCTTTTGTGTCTCAAATTGAGCCCAAGAATATTCTTGAAGCTCAATGCGATGACTCATAGATTGTCGTCATGCAAGAAGAACTAAATCAATTCGAACACAATCGAGTTTGACATTTAGTTCCTAAACCTAATGAACAAACTATAATAGGCACTAAATGGGTTTTTCGAAACAAAAAGGATGAAAATGGAGTGATTATTCGTAATAAAGCAAGAATTGTTGCCCAAGGATATAATCAAGAGGAAGGCATTGACTATGAGGAGACCTTTGCACCCGTGGCTAGATTAGAAGCAATTAGAATGCTTCTTGCATTTGCATCATCTAGAAACTTCATGCTTTATCAAATTGATGTCAAAAGTGTTTTTCTAAATGGCATCATGGAGGAAGAAGTTTATGTCAAGCAACCACCCGGTTTTGAAAATGAACAATTTCCTAATCATGTTTTCAAATTAACTAAGGCCCTATATCGTTTAAAGCAAGCTCCTAGGGCTTGGTATGAAAGACTCAGTGGCTTTTTGCTCCAAAATGATTTTTTAAGAGGTAAAGTTGACAACACACTTTTTATTAAAACCATTGAAAGTAATTTATTGCTTGTTCAAATATATGTTGATGACATCATATTTGGATCAACAAATGAATCACTTTGCAAGGATTTTGCGGTTAGTATGCAAAAAGAGTTTGAAATGAGTATGATGGGTGAGTTGAACTTCTTCTTAGGGTTACAAATCAAGCAAAGCTTGGATGGTATTTTCGTTTGCCAATCCAAGTACACTAATGATTTGTTAAAGTGATTTGGTATGGAGGATGACAAACATGTCATAACTCCTATGAGTACCACTACCAAGGTAGACAAAGATGAAAATGGTAAATGTGTTGATATCACTAAATATAGAGGCATGGTTGGTAGTTTATTTTATCTTACCGCAAGTAGACCTGACATCATGTTTAGTGTTTGTCTATGTGCTCGCTTTCAATCTTTTCCTAAGGAATCTCATCTATGTGTCATTAAGCGTATCTTCTGTTATCTTTGCGGTAGAATTTACTTAGGACTTTGGTATCCACGTGACACCTCTCTTGACCGAATTAGTTATTCGGATGCCAACTTTGCCGGTTGCAAAGTAGATCAAAACAGCACAAGTGGCACATGTCACTTTCTAAGGCAATCACTAGTTTCTTGGTCTAGTAAGAAGCAAAATTCCATTGCATTGTCTACCGCCAAAGTTGAATATGTTACGACCGGTAGTAGTTGCGCTCAAACGCTCTATATTAAACAACAATTGCTAGATTATGGTCTTACTTTCAATCATGTGTCTATTAGATGTGACAACACAAGTGTTATTTATTTTTCAAAAAATCCCATTCAACATTCCGGCACCAAGCATATAGAAATTAGACATCACTTTATACGTGATCATGTATCGAAGGACGATGTTGAGTTGGTTTTTGATTAAAACAAATGAGCAACTAGCGGATATTTTTACAAAACCTCTTCAAGATGATAGTTTCTAAAAAATCCATAGAGAAATTGGCATGGCAATGGAAAATGAAGTTGTAAAATGATATTATTTTAATTTTCATTCTTGAAGGTCGCTTGTTTATGCATCTCTTACTATTTTTAATTTTTTTTTGTCAGTCGACTGACAAATACCCTATTTTCTCTTCTTTTTTTCTCCCTGGTCAAGTCAAGTGACTGACAATTCCTGTCAGTCGACTAAAATCTTTCAGTCATTTTAGTCGACTGACGCTGGACCATGAGTCAATTGAAATTTGATTTTCAGTCAACTGACACCCTCCTATCAATCGACCAGTTCAGGGAATATTCCTGAATCAATCGACTGATGGGGACTTGTCAATCGACTGACGCGTGTATTAAAGTCGTTTCTAGGTCTTATAACCGCTGCAATTCATCTTCCCCAACCTCTCTCCACTTCCCTAAACCTCTCCATACACGTTTTCACCCATTTACTCCCTCTATTTCTCTATTTATTCTCACTTTCCTCCTCATTCTTCTTCACAAATCCTTTATTTCAAAAGAGCTCTCCTCTTTCTCTTCATTATCTGACATGGCCTTCCTTCTCCCTTTCCTTCTTGTCCTCTCCACCCTCATGGCACCACCTCGCTCAGACCAACCTCCTATAAAATGTGCTCGGTCCGCCACTCAACGCCATCGTCGTCTTCCATCTCCCTCTCCATCTCCTCATCCATGTCACCATGCCCCTGTTAATGACGATGAAGAAGACGCACCAATGAATCTTCATGCTCTCTTTCCTAACACCACTCATCATGCCAAGTTCCTCCGATAGTTTGAGAATCGAGAACTTTATAAAACCCGTATCGTCAAAAACTCCATCTGCCGAGAGTTGAATATTCGACTCTTTTCTCTCTTTCAAGCTACAGGTTGGAGCCACTTCATGTCTCTTGACTATCCCGCTCACGAACGTCTTATCCAAGCCTTCTACACTACCGTTACTGAGTCCACCTCAAAAAATGCTCTTCATGCATCTGTCGCCGGCATCAACATTACCATCACCGATGACCAATTTCGTAATTGGTTTCAAGTTCCAAGCATTGACCAAACAATTTATCTTCAATATGAATGGTATCAAAGTCGCACTTTTGAGCCCAAAGACACCATAGATGTTACTTGTCACTCTCCCGATAGCATTCTTTCGTCCACTTTGCTTGAGACTAAGCACCTCACTCTCGAAGCCCGTCTGATTCACAAAGTGGTCACTTATTCCATTTTGCCCAAATCTGGCGGCCATGATCATGTTTTGCATTTTGAAACTCATATAGTGTTTTGCATCCTCACTAACCATCCTTTCAACCTTGCTCATATTTATCGTAAGCATGTCATGGCTTGCAAGAACTCGAAAAATAAGAAGTTTTTTTATCCTATTCCAATCACCCACATCCTTCACCTTTACCAAATTCCATCCGAAAACGAAGCTATAACTAATATGAGTCTTCCGGTGGACGGTCGTTCCCTTAGCCAAATGGGTTTGGAAGTTAACTCTCAAGGTGTTCTCTAGCCAAAAACCCATTCCACATCAACTCGTCGCACTCGCCAAGCTCCTCCAACCCAGCAACAAGCCCCTCCAACTCACGACCAAGCCTCATCGTCTTTTGTTCCTCCCGGTGATCTCGCCATAGTTCCGGCAGGCCCTTCCACCCATTTTCCTGATCCTCACACCTTTCTCCTTCGTGAGATTCTTAGAGGTGTCAAAAAAATGAGGAAGGAATTCTTCGCAATGCTGAGTCTATTTCCCGCACTAAAAGGAAGATTGTTGAGCTTTCAACTGATATCAGCACTCGTTTTGCCACTCTCAATTTTACGCTCGATGAGATTAAAAACTCCATCCCTCCTTTTTTATATTGATAAAAGGGGAGAAATGTTAGGAAGCACATGTTTTGTTTTTGTTGTTGCGTTTTGCTTTTTTTATTATTTATGTTGTTAGTAGAAGTATTTGTGGTATTGTTTTTTTTTGTTTTAGTATGTAAGCATGTTTAAATTCTCATGTGTAATTTGACGAAAGTATCTAAATGAATGAGAATGCGTTTTTGTTTAGAAATGACTTAGTATGTAAAAACTTTGCTTATTTATATGCATAAAGTCAGGGGGGGCGTATTTTCAACGCCACCCTCGTTGGCCAAACACGCAATATTTTGTCATCATCAAAAAGGGGTAGATTGTTGGCCTGAGGGTCAATCAAAGAACAATTATCCGTTTTGATGATAATAAAATGTTAAGTACGTGTTTAGTACTAATGTGTTTACTCAGTTGAGCATTACAGAGTAACAGGATTTTTATCGAAAGCAAAAAGCTTAAAGGAATGACATAAAGGTCATTTCACTTTTGAAATGCTTTATAAGATTGAAGAATCAAGACTTGGGGTAGATAGGATGGTGAGTGACTTGTATCAAAGGGTTTATGTGAGGTTTTCACACGTATAAGCTCATCCTAAAAATCAAAAGAAATGAAAACTGCACTATCAGGTGACTGACCCTTCAAATCAGTCGACTCACAGACCTGCCAGTTGACTGACAGTTATTTGCCAGTCGACTAACCATGATAGAGAGTTTTTGAGTTTCATCATGGCTATTTGCCAGTCGACCGACATAGTGGTGTCAATCGACCGACGACCATTCACCAGTCGACCGATAGTTGTTTGCCAGTCGACCGACCACGATAGAGAGTTTTTGAGTTATTTGTCAGTCGACCGATATAGTAATGTCAATCGACAGCCAGACAGCCATCAGGCGACTGACATATTAAAATCAGTCGACTGACGGAGCTAAAAATGATTTTTTCAATGCATTAATGACTATCAACTATCCCCAGCTACCACCATTCTCAGCTCACTCTCCTAAAGTGAGTCTCACTCTCTTAACTCTTGCCCTAGCTATATATATAATGAGATAGATTTTATAGAAGACATCAATCTTTACTCCCTTGCACAAAAAGTTGATCTTCTTCTTCATTCCTATCCAAATATACAGCAAGAAAAGCTTAAGCATTAAAAGCTAGACTCCTCTCATTCAATTCCAATCATTTGTGAGAAGCTAGTTAGAGAAGATCTTTGTTCCAACTCTTGAGTCATTTATTACTAAGAGTGTGTAAGATCTTGAGAGAACCAAACACATCACATTAAACACTTGAGCTTATACATTGTGTATCCTTCATAAACCCTAAGGGTTTTGAGTGTTTATTGAGTGTATCCTTTCTTTATAAAAGGATAGAGATCCTTGAGTGAGTGGAGCTCATTGATCCTCAAGAAGGGTTTGTCCTCTTATTTGCATGACGGGCTCGTTAGCTCGTGTGTAAAGGTTTGTTATTCCACCTGCAAGGAAAAACCGTAGTGTGAGATTGGGAAAGTCTTAAGAGGGGGTCCTTAAGCCGAGGAGTAGGAGCTACCGAACCTTGTAAAAATCGCGGTGTCATCTCTCTCTCTCTCTCTCTCTCTCTCTTGATTTTTCATTTGATTACTTGCATGCTTACCTTATCTTGACTTACATAATTGCTTGACTATTGCTTTCATAGGTCAAGAATCTATTATTTTTCAAAAGTGTTTATTGCTCACATTTTGTTTAACTGAAACTGTTAAAATCAAATTAAGTGCAAAAAGTAGCTAAAAATTTTTATAACCCTATTCCCCCCCCCCCCCCCCCCCCCTCTAGAGCTAATTAGTGACTAACACTACAATTTCGAGTGAAAAGTAACAAAAATGAAGCACATCTAACAATCTTTGATGACTGTTAATTGATGTTGAATTGTTCATTCGAAGAGTTACTACAGCTAAAAGAAGAGGTGAAACAAACTAATTTATGTCAACTTATAACATCATAGATAGAAACTAATTCATTTCAATATGGAAATAACTCACCTATAAATTTATCTGTGTTGTAGGATGAAAAGACCAAAGAGTTCTTTAGAAATGTTACAAGCTACTAAAGGAAATCATTCTTCTTTATGGTGAAGATAAACAATACCAAAATTGACATAATTAAAAATTGATTTGTGGTGGTAGCTGTCAAAGAAGTTCCTCGTAAGACTGATCTATTTGAAGAAGAATGAAGGGATTCGAAAAGGATAAAATGTTGAATGTAGTTACAATTTGGATTCCTTGTCATATCATTTTTATTTATGAAGTTTCGTGTTTTTTTAACTTTAGTTACAATTCTTTTATATCTATATAATATTATTGCGATTAATACTCACCATTTCCTTTACGTCTTTTTGTAAACATGATTATCTTTTCCTTTTCATATGTTTTATTAATCATTGCTAATTTTGGAGGGAGACATATGTTTCTTACCTATGTACATCCAATATATTCATGTTTGTGTTGTATGTATGCGGTCTTTAAGTGTGTATTGTGTTGCCATATTTAATGATTTATTTTTTATACATTTTTCTCACCTAAAGATTATATCACCACCTATTGTAATATTTTACTTTTTTTCCATAACTCTTTATTAATTTATTTTTTGTATAATAATTTATTTATATATTTTCACCCACGTGCATCGCATGTGCACTTTACTAATATATATATATATATATATATATATTCACCCACGTGCATTGCATATATATATATATATATATATATATGTTAAACATAATATAATAATATATATATTAAATATAATATAATATTAAAATAAAAGAACCTGTTAGGCCGAGTCTAGAATTGGATTTTATGTTCTTAAGACAGATTTGCCCTACTACGGTGCTCACAGTCTTTATAGCATCTATCTCCCATGATACAACGACATTCCTTCTCCAATGGCAACTTTACAAATTGGAGAATAATCGAACCTCTTTTGTGTAGTACTCTCTACTACAACTAATATTATATATATATATATATATATGTATGCAGAGAAGAAGAAATGAAGATTTCAGAATGGGAATTGCAAATGACCCTTGGGGGTATTTATAGGCAAACTAGTGCTTGTTCGGGTCAACCCAAACCGTCACCGGATACAGCTGTTCGACCCGAACAGGTATCAGGCACATCGGTTTGACCCGAACCGACACTAGACATGTTGGTTCAGTTTGGGCGCACCGGTTCGGCTTTTGGGTCATATGACCCAACCCAATTTCAGACAAATTTTGTCCAAAAAGAAAGGGTCGGGCCCGAATTGAACCTGCACACGCATCACGGCCACGACCCGGGGTGGCGCGCGCTCGTGTGGTAAATGGTTCAAACCCAAGCTAGCCTAAGACCTCCCCGTATCACAAAACCATGGGTGCCCTTGGGCCAAAACCCAAAGTTCAAAGTAGGCTTATATATGCACTACACAAGTTCACTATTTTTCCAATGTGGGACAAGCTTCTCAAACCTTTGTTTCAAATAGGTCACTTTGAGAGTTAATATCTCATTCAATACTTAATAGTTTTGAACAAATAGGTATACCAAATCAATATTCTCACGAATGAGAACACATTGGCACTTTGTCCCACTCATTTTAGAGTACAAGTCTGTAGATGCCAAAATTTGCACAACACACGAATGAATCTTTTTATTTAGATTTTGTCTCTTTTATACATATACCCTTAATGGGCTTTGAGCCCATTAGGGCAATCTTATTGTCATTACATCATTATTACATCATCATCTTTATTTACAAAGAATGATAAGCTGAAATGGGCCTGATGCCTGATAACTTTGCTGGGTTGTTAGCCCGATGGGCCTGACGCCTGATAACCTTATTGGGCTGTTAGTTCGATGGGCCTGATGCCTGATAGGCTTCTGTGGGCTTGGAAATTCACACACTTACACAGACCCTCTTATTGGTTGTGGGCTTTCAGTCAGGCAAGCCCATTACCGAGAAGACAAAGTGTGGGAGGAAGGAAATATATATATATACATCACCCTGTCGGGGTGACGTGGTAGGTTCATTAAATAGGACGGTTATGCCATCATTAATATTTTGAATTCATGGCTTAGGTGGCCTTGATTCGCGCGATGGGGGCTTGAGTTTCTGGGAGCACCCGACCGCTTTAAAACTCCAACTTACATTATATCCCGGTTTGATCTCCTTAAATCTAAAATTTGGGGACAACCCCTGAGGATGTGTAGTAATCACCTGACGGGTTCTAATTTGCAGTCATTATCAACAGAATGACATAATATCATGTTGAGGATCCCGACGCATGTCCTTAAGAGGAAGGCCAAGCGAGCAACGGGCCCTCAAGCGAAGCTTCTGGAGGAGAAGCCCAAAGCTGAGAATCTCCTGGCAGTGGAAAGGTCAATGGTGAAGATGTGCCATTGGGGTGGCAATCAGATGTATAAGCACCTCTGCGACACCGCCCAGTATAGGATCGGGTTTGGCTGGAGCTCATGCTTCAAGGACATCCAGAAACCTGTTGAGGAGAGGGATTTCGCCTCAATGGGGGAACTGGATGAGTCTTTGGGCATTGCTCCGCCGTATGATGATCCGGTTAGAGGTCCCGATGACATTCACTTCAGTGAATTCCACACCAATCCTCCTCCGGGGCCCAAACCCGATTCTGATCCTTCCGTTCCCGATGGGACTATTGTTCTTGTGAGCTCAAATGCAGGGGGCACTGATAATGGCACTTAGGATTCAATATTTATAAAGTATTTTGTAAGCCTTGGCCATCGGGGCTCATTGTTTTAATGAAAAATCATGATTCATGTCCAGTTGACTTTTTTCAATACTTAGATTATTTTATTCAAAAGTACTGTGTTTTTCAGGCACTTCAGGCCATAGGAGAGGCATCACCATAGTTGGGTTTATTTTCTTGTGAAATTTTGCTCTTTTCAGGATCGGTGTTGTGTCTATCGGGCACTTCAGGCCATGCGAGAGACAAAACAACACTTGATTTATTTTTTACAAAAATATAATGATCCCTTCAGGATCGGTGTTGTGTCTATCGGGCACTTCAGGCCATGAGAGACAAAACAACACTTGATTTAATTTTTACAAAAAATTGATCCCTTCGGGATCGGTGATCCCTTCAGGATCGGTGTTGTGTCTATCGGGCACTTCAGGCCATGAGAGACAAAACAACACTTGATTTATTTTTTACAAAAATATAATGATCCCCTCGGGATCGGTGATCCCTTCAGGATCGGTGTTGTGTCTATCGGGCACTTCACGCCATGCGAGAGACAAAACAACACTTGATTTATTTTTTACAAAAAATATTGATCACTTCAGGATCGGTGTTGTGTCTATCGGGCACTTCAGGCCATGAGAGACAAAACAACACTTGATTTATTTTTTACAAAAATATTGATCCCTTCGGGATCGGTGTTCCCTTCAGGATCGGTGTTGTGTCTATCGGGCACTTCAGGCCATGGGAGACAAAACAACACTTGATTTATTTTTTACAAAAATATAATGATCCCTTCGGGATCGGTGTTCCCTTCAGGATCGGTGTTGTGTCTATCGGGCACTTCAGGCCATGGGAGACAAAACAACACTTGATTTATTTTTTACAAAAATATAATGATCCCTTCGGGATCGGTGATCCCTTCAGGATCGGTGTTGTGTCTATCGGGCACTTCAGGCCATGAGAGACAAAACAACACTTGATTTATTTTTTACAAAAATATAATGATCCCTTCGGGATCGGTGATCCCTTCAGGATCGGTGTTGTGTCTATCGGGCACTTCAGGCCATGAGAGACAAAACAACACTTGATTTATTTTTTACAAAAATATAATGATCCCTTCGGGATCGGTGATCCCTTCAGGATCGGTGTTGTGTCTATCGGGCACTTCAGGCCATGAGAGACAAAACAACACTTGATTTATTTTTTACAAAAAATTGATCCCTTCGGGATCGGTGATCCCTTCAGGATCGGTGTTGTGTCTATCGGGCACTTCAGGCCATGAGAGACAAAACGACACTTGATTTATTTTTTACAAAAATATAATGATCCCTTCGGGATCGGTGATCCCTTCAGGATCGGTGTTGTGTCTATCGGGCACTTCAGGCCATGAGAGACAAAACAACACTTGATTTATTTTTTACAAAAATATAATGATCCCTTCGGGATCGGTGATCCCTTCAGGATCGGTGTTGTGTCTATCGGGCACTTCAGGCCATGAGAGACAAAACAACACTTGATTTATTTTTTACAAAAAATAATGATCCCTTCGGGATCGGTGATCCCTTCAGGATCGGTGTTGTGTCTATCGGGCACTTCAGGCCATGAGAGACAAAACAACACTTGATTTATTTTTTACAAAAAATAATGATCCCTTCGGGATCGGTGATCCCTTCTGGATCGGTGTTGTGTCTATCGGGCACTTCAAGCCATGCGAGAGATAAAACAACACTTGATTTATTTTTTACAAAAAATATTGATCCCTTCGGGATCGGTGATCCCTTCAGGATCGGTGTTGTGTCTATCGGGCACTTCAGGCCATGAGAGACAAAACAACACTTGATTTATTTTTTACAAAAATATTGATCCCTTCGGGATAGGTGTTGTGTCTATCGGGCACTTCAAGCCATGCGAGACACAAAACAACACTTCATATATTTTTGGAACAATGATTTCTTCAGGATCTGTGTTGTGACTTCGGGCACTTCAGGCCATGCGAAAGTCAATGAAACACTTGGTTTATTTTTGGAACAATGATCTCTTCAGGATCTGTGTTGTGACTCCGGGCACTTCAGGCCATGCGAAAGTCAATGCAACACTTGGTTTATTTTTGGAACAATGATCTCTTCAGGATCTGTGTTGTGACTCCGGGCACTTCAGGCCATGCGAAAGTCAATGCAACACTTGGTTTATTTTTGGAACAATGATCTCTTCAGGATCTGTGTTGTGACTCCGGGCACTTCAGGCCATGCGAAAGTCGATGCAACACTTGGTTTATTTTTGGAACAATGATCTCTTCAGGATCTGTGTTGTGACTTCGGGCACTTCAGGCCATGCGAAAGTCAATGCAACACTTGGTTTATTTTTGGAACAATGATCTCTTCAGGATCTGTGTTGTGACTTCGGGCACTTCAGGCCATGCGAAAGTCAATGCAACACTTGGTTTATTTTTGGAACAATGATCTCTTCAGGATCTGTGTTGTGACTCCGGGCACTTCAGGCCATGCGAAAGTCGATGCAACACTTGGTTTATTTTTGGAACAATGATCTCTTCAGGATCTGTGTTGTGACTTCGGGCACTTCAGGCCATGCGAAAGTCAATGCAACACTTGGTTTATTTTTGGAACAATGATCTCTTCAGGATCTGTGTTGTGACTCCGGGCACTTCAGGCCATGCGAAAGTCAATGCAACACTTGGTTTATTTTTGGAACAATGATCTCTTCAGGATCTGTGTTGTGACTCCGGGCACTTCAGGCCATGCGAAAGTCGATGCAACACTTGGTTTATTTTTGGAACAATGATCTCTTCAGGATCTGTGTTGTGACTTCGGGCACTTCAGGCCATGCGAAAGTCAATGCAACACTTGGTTTATTTTTGGAACAATGATCTCTTCAGGATCTGTGTTGTGACTTCGGGCACTTCAGGCCATGCGAAAGTCAATGCAACACTTGGTTTATTTTTGGAACAATGATCTCTTCAGGATCTGTGTTGTGACTCCGGGCACTTCAGGCCATGCGAAAGTCGATGCAACACTTGGTTTATTTTTGGAACAATGATCTCTTCAGGATCTGTGTTGTGACTTCGGGCACTTCAGGCCATGCGAAAGTCAATGCAACACTTGGTTTATTTTTGGAACAATGATCTCTTCAGGATCTGTGTTGTGACTCCGGGCACTTCAGGCCATGCGAAAGTCAATGCAACACTTGGTTTATTTTTGGAACAATGATCTCTTCAGGATCTGTGTTGTGACTCCGGGCACTTCAGGCCATGCGAAAGTCAATGCAACACTTGGTTTATTTTTTATAAAAATATTGATCCCTTCAGGATCGGTGTTGCGTCTTTCGGGCACTTCAGGCCATTCGAGAGACAAAACAACACTTGATTTGTTTTTTACAAACATATTGATCCCTTCAGGATCGGTGTTGTAGCTTTTTTACAAAAGGATGAAAGTATTGAGTAAAACTTGGCCCTTTACGGGTAGTACCTCCTCAGGCGAGAGGTGATGATCCCGAAGGGGCTGACGGCCCTGATGGAGTCGAACGCTTTTCATCAGACGCCTGATCCTTTGATTGGGCTTCAATGTTGACCAAGACTGTCCTCTTTCGCCTGGCGGTTTCCTCTTCTTCGATCCTTAGGTATCCTTGGGCTCTGGAGTTTAACTCCCCAATGCCCGATGGCGGGCGCTTCACCAGGGACTGATGGAACTTCGTCTCTGGAATAAGGGTCATCCGGACGGCCTCAACAACAGAGTGCTGGTCACAGTTACCGACAGAAGAAGACTCAATGTTGAAACGGGATAGAAAGCTCTTCAGTGACTCTCCTTTCTCCTGAATCATGGTGAAGAGGCAGGATATGGTTTTCTTCTGTCTCTTGTTCCCATAGTATTGGGCAACGAAGAGCCTGGTCAACTGTTGCCAACTACCGATAGATCGAGGCGGCTGCTTCCTGAACCATAATAGAGCTGCATCGGCGAGACTCGTGGAAAACACTTTGCATAGCAATGACTCGTTCTCAGCGTACATGATCATCTTCTGATGGACCTGGTAAATATGCTCCTCGGGGTCCTTGGTACCATCGTAGGGGGTGAATTGAGGCATGATGAACTTCCTTGGGAAAGGTTCCCGGGTTATCTCAGGGACGAAGGGTGATTGTACCAGCTCAGTAGACGCCTGGGCGGCCAGGTCGTCGATGGATTGTGCTCTTAGATCCCCGAGGATTCTCCTCTGGAATTCGTCCATCATTGCTTGAATCTTCTGTGGGGTAATGGATTCGTCGGCTGCGGGGGCCTTTCCTGAACGCCGGGAAGATTCGGCGTGCTCTTCCGGTCCGTCGCTACCTCGTTGGTTCAGAGAATGGTCAAGCACCGCTACTGGAGGGTCGGGCGCTACTACCGAAGGAGCAGCTGGTGGTGGAGCCAACCTCGCCATAAGCTCTGCATTTTGTTTCTCCAGAGCCAGGTTGCGTTCCTCAGCTGCCATCAAGCGTCGAAGGATTTGCTCCATAGATTGGGGAACTCCCGCACGACTATCCGCAGTGGTTGGAACGTCTGTTTGCCAACGAGTAACTGGCATCTTTGCCCAAGAAGTAGTGAGTGGAGATTTCAGGAGGCGGTGAAGAATAATCGGAGGTTGAACAATAAAGCTCAGTTTTAAGAGATGGGAAGAAGGAGACGCTTCCCACAGACGGCGCCAATGTGTAGATGCCAAAATTTGCACAACACACGAATGAATCTTTTTATTTAGATTTTGTCTCTTTTATACAGATACCCTTAATGGGCTTTGAGCCCATTAGGGCAATCTTATTGTCATTACATCATTATTACATCATCATCTTTATTTACAAAGAATGATAAGCTGAAATGGGCATGATGCCTGATAACTTTGCTGGGTTGTTAGCCCGATGGGCCTGACGCCTGATAACCTTATTGGGCTGTTAGTTCGATGGGCCTGATGCCTGATAGGCTTCTGTGGGCTTGGAAATTCACACACTTACAAAGTCCCACTTGTATTTTAGCACCAAGTTGCTAAAAACACTAATTTTCAAAGCTATTTTTCCAACAATGTTTGGGGGCAAGTTTTGTTACACTACTTGTAGTTTTGAATGCAAGCACTCCTCAACACAATCTGAAAGTTTTCTAGATCTCTCACTACAATTTCAATTAAAAAAATCGCCATCCAAAATGGACCAACCAATCTCCCAAGCTAAGAAATACAAAATTTCTCCAAAAAGAAGTGAACAAATTGGGTCAATAGCTAACGGAGAATCCATAACCCCGAGCACTGCAGCCAAGGTTGATGGTACCATTTCTCATACATAAATTGAATCCATACAATTCTATGATGTCACAGAGAAAGCAGTGGATTGCCTTGAACCATGCAGTTTCACAAATGGATGCAACACAGATATTTACGGGGAGCAGACAATTGATCACAAATATCACCTCACAAAATGAACAAGTTTCATATGATTTGGAGACTTATTTACCGAGTTTGCATTCACCGGCCTCAAATAGGTGTTAGACAATAATAAATCATATACTAATGAAGTTGCTGGTAAAGATGAATATAGTAGAGGGTTTGATCCAAATGAAGCCGATAATATTAATTCTCTGGTGTCCATAGATCATTGTCTGGCTGCTTTTACCAAACTAGAGTTGCTCTCTGATGAGAATGTGTAACGTGATAAGGAATGCAACTAGAAGGATCCTACCCACATATTCTGACCATTCATCTAAAATGGTTCAGTCAGTACAGTAAATTGAAAGGCCATGTCGAATTCTCAGTTTTATTGATCTCAGTACATATATGAGACTCAGTATTTGATTTCATTGTTGTATAACATTGTATATATATATCCCTTTATTTACAATCTTTCAAAATATAGTTAATTATAACGTCACCTCTCCATTGCACACAACAGGAGTTGAACAGTTGTATTGTTTGAATGCTTACAAGTTTGTTTGATGATGAGCAAATGAGCTCATACCTTCTTATACATGCCAAGGGCTTACAATGAACGACTATGATCGATCCAAGTGTCTACGATCTAACGGCTATGCTACGATCTAACGGCTAGGAGAGTTCTAGAGTAGGGTTCTAAAATCCTCCCTTGAAATATCTACCATGTACTTATATATACAAGAATATACAAGAGAACTCTAGAGAATTCTGCACTAGTTTAGATGGATCTATACAGTACTTGAAAAGTGTAGAGAATTGAGAATTCTAATTGTGTCCCGGTCCATGCAGTCGTCACATAGGATCTTGCAATGCGCACACGTGGTGTAACCTCCAATAGCGGGCCGTAACATCTTCCCCCAAAATTATCAAACGCAACCGAATCATGGAAGTCGTGACTCATGAGTAGGCCAAGAAGGCAGCATTAACCCAGCCTAGTGTACACCTAGAGAATGACATAACAAAGGCATTTAAAATCATGGACAAACTTGTATCTGACTTTCAGCACTCCCTAATATAATCAAGCGTGTTAAAGTCATTCAATACCTTAAAAGGGTGTCATTGCAACACTTTACGAATTTCAATAAATGTCTTTGTTAAAATTATATTGACCGACCACTAAATAGAATTAAACTAAATATCAGGGATGTCATCGCAAATTACCCTTAAATTCAAGCAAAGGAAAAAATAGTATGGTGAGAGTAATCGTTTGTGTACATCAAGGTCGCATGGGTACCAAGAGAGATTTGGAAAGTTGACTTTATGCTTGGTTGGTGGTACATAATTTCCCTCATTTAAAGATCTAAGTGGGCCTCTTTCGCTCTCACTCCCCAACAAGCCCACCCAAGCCCCTTTGATTTCTTCATTTTCGCCTGCAAGGTCTGATTTCTCTCTAGTAATTGTATGTTATATATGTATATGTGTATATATGTACAAACATTTTTAGATCTGTTGTTTTTAGCCGATTTGTGTATCTGTAGCAAGTATTTTTTTACATCTAATTTGTGTCTCTGTAGTGTTTGTGCGTGTGGTTACTACTATATGTGGACTAGAGTTTCTGATCTGGTTTCACTACTCAGGTTGAAGACAAACCCTTTGTTGTCTGACCACTCTTTCCCTCTTATCCTTTAATTTGTGGAAAAATCCCTTTTTTCTTTAATTTATAACATTAATCACTTTTTGAAACCATAGATGGGATAAGAGAAGGTACTTTGTACAATTATATTTTACATTTTTTTTTTTTTCTTTTCCTTTTTTTTTTGTTGGTGTTTTTGGAAAATATTTTTGGGCTAACTTCATTTACACCCCCTATGATATGTCTTAACATTATTTACACTCCTTTAGGTTTACATATCTTCATTTACAGCATTTACTTTATTTTACACACCTCATTCACACTCCCTATTTTAATTTATCAATTTGATCCCTTACAATAATTTCTATTAATTCCTATTCTACCCCTCAAGGTGATGTTTGGATATAAGGATAGTATTTGCTTACTTTTATTTATCAATTTCAGCCCTTTAAGTAATTGTGCTGGTGGTTTTTTTGCGCCAATTTCTTCATTTTATCAGTTTGACCCCTTATTTTGATCTTGACTTTACTATAATATATTTCTAATATTATTAGAGCACTTTAGAAAATAAAATATATATATATATAATATCTTCATTCTTTTAAAAAAAAACTCATTATTACCATTATCAAACCCTAATCCAACACTTTTTAAAAGGGGTGTGAAACAAAATGTATAACGTGAGGACCTAGTTGTCAACTCATAGATGTGAAAAATCAATCAACCCTCATTTTACAAAAAATATATATATTTCAAAAAATAAATTTAATATATATATAAAAAAAAAAAAAAGGAAAAACAAATTTTCGGGAAAAATATAAATATTTCGAAATAATTATATTTTATACAAAATATATATATATATATTTTGAAATGTTTATATTTTTCCCGAAATATTTTTTTTTTGAATTCTTTTAAGACTCACAAATTCCCCATCCAACTCACCAAAAACCAAGATATATATTTATATACACATATTACTTTATTTCTTCATTTTTAATAAAGTAATATGATCATTAAAAATAAAGAAAAGGATTAAATATTTTTAATTTACCATAATCCAAATTACCATTTTTTTACAATAATCAAATTTATCAAATAAAGAAACTTCATATTTCTATAGACCAACCTTAAAATCAATCACCTTTGTCAAATTTTGTGGAATTGAGAACTGGTAATTTCTTCCTTTTTTTTAATTAAAAAAAAAATCCACACTTAGCATACTACATGAAATCCAGTTGAGAAAACAAATTTCTAATTGAAGAGCTCCACCGTTTTTGCCGAAATCAAAGAGCTCATCTTGAACAGTGACCATCAACCTCATCTCCTTCTCCACCATCATCCACACCCTCTCTCACTCCGGCCAATATTCCCATGCCCTAACCCCCAAAATTTTTGAAACCCTCATCAAAATCTACCGATTCACCATCTAGAGTCTGGGTGTTGCCTTCCACCTCCTCGCCGGCGTCGCCTTTGATTCCTCACCAACAGACGCCCTCCACCTCCTCGCCGGCGTCAACTCTGGACGCCATATATACGTGTGTATATATTATATATCTATACAGTGCAGTGCATATATATATATATATATATAAGTTAATATAGATTGAAAATTAGAATAGATTAAAAAAATTAAAATATAAAATTAAAGGGTTTGAGTATTTGGATACAAGTCAATCCCTATTTTTGGTTTATAAGTGTTTAATATTCAAGGGTAATTTGGACATTTTACTGAAATTTTGACCAAAGTCAAATGAAAAGTAATGAAATGAGGTGTAAATAAAGATATGCAAACGAGAAGGTGTAAGTGATGATAGAACATATCTTAGGGAGTGTAAATAAAATTAACCCTAAATTTTTATGTATCAAAGTTCATGCAAGGTGCTAATAATGATAATTTTTAATTATCTTAGCGTATTTTAGTGAGCCTACACGTCTATGATCTGCTTGTTACACACACTGAAGCCCTTACTGTAATCATATTTATCATAGATGAAACTAATTTTATTTATTTATTACTTTATTGTTTGTTTTGAGCAGTATTATGTAGTCTATTTCTCCTGTGATTAAACCAGGCTAAAGAAAAGTCTGAATTATAATATATACACACATATATATGTATGTCTAGATCAGGTTAGAGAAAAATTGGGATATGTTTGAAGATTACGATGTTTGTGTTTATGTGGTGGGTTAAAGATGAATGTGGATGCTATGATGAGATAAGACACCATAGGGTGTTTATAGGGCAGTGGATGGGGCATCTGTCTCACCTTGAGCCTTTTATTATAAACGACTTCTCCCAAGTCTCTCATATTAAGTTGACAAAAGAATAGCATCTTTCGTACAGAACCGGGTGAAAATTTTACAAATTATCACAGGATTTGAATGGATATTAAATCTGTATTATTGTATTGGTTGACAGGTGTGAAGGTTCTTCCGTAAGAACAAGAAGACTCTTGTATTCCGGTAACCTTTTCTTTGGGAAATGGTGGACTGTTCCATGCACAGAAAGGACCAACATTTTCATAGCTATACTCCTTGCGGAGAAGCTAACGGGAATGAGTTGTGACGGAAAAGAGTAAGTTATTTTTGGGTCGTTATTCATCTAAGAAATTGATGGTTGTTTTAGTAAGTTATTTATGTGTCGCTTATAATTTAATTAGTTGATGATTGTATTGTTATTTTTTTGTAGTTGGGGATGGTATGGGTATTTTTGATAGTTTTAGATGCTGGGTTGTGAGAGTCTAATTATAAATTCCTTTTTCACATCTAAATATATTTATATAGTTTATGTGAGAATCCTTTTCTTATTTTGTGTATTTACAATTATAGCCATAAACATTTAATGTTATCCCTCCTAAATTTTGAATAACCTCTTTCACTCTTTGGATGAATATAGTCGTTTGGGCTTGGAGCCTAAACCCTCTTTCACTCTTTGGATGAATATAGTCGTTTGGGCTTGGAGCAATAGAAATAATTGAACAAACAAAATAAGTAGTAAAACAGTCATAGTTGATACTTTATAATTTCACTTTGTTAGAATAGGTAGACTAAAATATATATAATGCGTTAAAGTATAATGAGTTGCATCCTGATAAAAAAACTTAGTTAATGGTGTTAATTTATTAAGTTGTTTAAAATGTTTGTGGATGATTTTTGGTAGCAACTTTATCTCTGTTAGGTTCACTCCCAATTTGGGACCTACCACTATCTAATTAATGAAATGAAGGAAAAAGAAGTTTGTTGATGGCTTCAAGGATGGAGGCTGGATGACTTCAACAAAGGTGGCTGATGAAGAAAATTGAAAAAGAGAGTGTCATTTGTCAAGTTTGGCAGCCATTGTTATATATTGGCATATATATATAATATGACTACTCTGTTATATTAACTTGTCCCACATCGAAAGATTGGGAAACCCACATCTATATCATCACCTATAAATATAGGGCTTCTCCTATTGAATTGTGTACACAGAAATAGAGAGAGAGAGTTAGGAATAATATACGTTTATATTATTCCGGTGATACAGGCGTTAGTATATACAGTGTGTGTGCGTGTGTAATCTGCGAATCACCCCCTTGTAATCCTCTCAGTGATTTTTTAGTGAAACGGTGCTCTCCGTGGACGTAGACTTATTTGGCTGAACCACGTATATATTCTTGTGTCGATCGTTTGATGTGTTTGTGTGCGTTTTCTGATTTGCAGGTGTGCACGGCTTCGTACATAGGGTGTGCGAACCCTAACAAGTGGTATCAGAGCGTTTTCTGATCCTAACAAGTGGTATCAGAGCCTCAGGTTGGAGCAAATCACGAAGCCCGACGATCTGGTCCAGATCTGATTTTTTCGAATGCCCTAAATCAGAAACCGATCACACCAGGAGCTTCGTCTCGACGAGACGAAGCCAGCAGTGTCAAGCACGTCGCCGGAAAGTTCCTCACGCGCCCCCACGCGCCGCCTGAAGTTTCGGTCAGTTTTTTGGCTCCGTCGAGCAGCAGTTTCGGTTCGGCGTGATTTTCCGGAGCATCATTTATCGGAACGAGGCTTACAATATATCTACGGAAATAGAATTCGAAGCCCGACGTTTTGGCGCAAGAATCAGTCTAATCAGAGCAGGGACGCGCCCGCACGCACCCCGAGAAGGTACTGATTTCGTGATTAAATTTCTGTCTTTTGTGCGAATTTGTTTTGGCCCGTTTGGAGTCGTTTTTGACCCATTTTGGACGCGGTCAGAGGCGTTTTTAAGGTTTTGAACCGTCCCCGACGCAACCGTATACTCGATTTTGCACTCCGAATATCTCTAATAGGCTCAGTGGGAACTATGGGAGAAGAAAAGACAGTAATGATCGACAAGTTTGATGGTACAAACTTTACCTATTGGAAGATGCAAATTGAGGATGTGTTATTCCAGAAAAATTTGTATCAGCCGCTAGAAGAGACGAAGCCAGATTCAATGAAAGAAGAGGAGTGGAATATCCTAGATCGAAAGGCTCTTGGCACGATCAGATTGACGTTGGCAAAATCTGTTGCCTTTAATATCAGGAAAGAAAAGACTGTAAAGTCTCTCATGGAAGCACTTTCGAAGATGTACGAACAGCCGTCTGGAGCAAATACATTACATGTTATCAGCAGATTGACGAATCTGAAGATGTCCGAGAATGGGAATGTTGGTGAACATCTCAGTAAAATTAATGACATTTATGGGCAGTTGGAATCAATTGAAGTAGTGTTTCATGACAATGTGAAATCAGCTTTTCTCCTTAATCAATTGCCAGAGAGCTGGAACGCCACAGTGGCTGCAATCAGTAATTCTTCAGGGATAGACCCGCTGAAGTATGACACCGTTGTGAGTATGGTACTCACAGAAGAGATCAGAAGACAGTCGTCAGACTCTTCAAGCAGTGGCACAGCATTGAATGTCGACACCAGAGGCAGAGGTTCGAACAGACAGAAAGGCGGAAACCAAAGGCGTGGTCGTTCCAAGTCGAGACAGGGAAGATCACAGTCTCGAGGTCCCAGAAATTCCAAAGCAATCGAATGTTGGAATTGCGGCAAGACTGGTCATTTAAGGAACCAGTGTAGATCCCCGCAGAAGGTAGCGGATGACAGGATAGAGGCAAATATTATCTTAGAAGAGGCAGATGATGCACTGATATGCTCTTTAGAGAGCAAAGCAGAGTCTTGGGTTTTGGACTCTGGAGCATCATTCCATGCCACCTCAAGTCGAGAGCTCTTTGAGAGCTATGCACCTGGAAACCTCGGCAAGGTTTATCTAGGTGACGATCAACCCTGCAGTGTTGTTGGCAAGGGTGAAGTACATATCAGACTCAACGGATCAATATGGAAGCTGAGGGATGTCAGACACATTCCAGACTTGAGGAAGAACCTGATCTCAATAGGCCAGTTGGCGAGTGAAGGTTATGTGACCACTTTCAGTGAAGATAAGTGGAAAGTTTCCAAGGGAGCTATGACTATAGCACGAGGAAAGAAAACAGGTACGCTGTACACTACCACCAAGGCTAGTACATTTATAGCAATTGCAGAAAGCAAGGAGGATCATAATTTGTGGCACCAGAGGCTAGGTCACATGAGTGAAAAGGGACTCAAGGTTATGCTCGCAAAGGGAAAGCTACCAGGTCTAAATTCGATTAATATCGACTTCTGTGAGGATTGCGTATTCGGTAAGCAGAAGAGGGTCAGTCTTCAGAAAAGCAGCAGAGAACTCAGAAAGGAGAAGCTTGAGCTAGTTCACACTGATGTCTGGGGGCCAGCAAATGTCTCATCTATTGGCAGAAAGTCCTATTTCGTCACCTTCATCGATGACCATTCCAGAAAGGTATGGGTTTATTTCTTGAAACATAAATCTGAAGTGTACGGTGTGTTCAAGAGTTGGAAGGCTATGATAGAGAATGAGACGGGTTTGAAGATCAAGAGATTACGGTCCGATAATGGTGGAGAGTATCAGGACACCGAGTTTAAGAGATTTTGCTATGAGAACGGTATCAGATTAGAGAGTACTGTTCCACGTACACCACAATAGAATGGCGTAGCAGAACGGATGAACCGGACATTGACTGAGAGAGCCAGAAGTATGCGCATTCAGGCAGGGTTGCCGAAACATTTCTGGGCAGAAGCAGTCAGTACAGCAGCGTACTTAATTAATCGTGGTCCATCAGTACCATTGGAGCACAGAATACCAGAAGAGGTCTGGAGCGGTAGAGAGGTAACACTTTTACATTTAAAAGTTTTTGGTTGTGTTGCATATGTACATGTTAGTGACACTATGAGGGGTAAGCTTGATCCCAAGTCACAAAAGTGTATTTTCATTGGCTATGGCGGTGATGAGTATGGTTACCGCATGTGGGATGATCAGAACCGAAAACTGATCCGAAGTAGAGATGTAGTGTTCAATGAAAAGGTTATGTACAAGGACAGACACACAACAACCTCAGAGCCTATAGCACAGAGTGATCATGTGTGTGTTGAGTTAGATGATGTTCAAGACAGTGAGAGTACTCAGTCAGACGAACATATTGCAGATGGAAATACTCAACAGGTTGATACACCGCAGTCTCCGACTCCTATTCCTGTACCTAGGAGGTCTTCACGGCAGCATGTGCCGAATCGGAGATACATGAATTATTTGTTGCTCACAGATGGAGGTGAACCAGAGTATTTTGATGAAGCATGCAGTGCAGCAGATGCGAGCCAGTGGGAGCTTGCGATGGAAGATGAGATGAAGTCCCTTATTTCCAACAAGACATGGAAGCTAACCGAGCTGCCGGTAGGAAAGAAAGCTCTCCATAATAAATGGGTCTACAGAGTCAAAGAAGAACATGATGGTTCTAAAAGGTACAAGGCGAGACTTGTAGTAAAAGGCTTTCAGCAGAAAGCAGGAATCGACTACACCGACATATTTTCTCCGGTTGTGAAACTAACTACCATTCGTTCAGTTCTTAGCATTGTTGCATCAGAGGGTTTGCACCTAAAGCAGTTAGATGTCAAAACTGCTTTCCTCCATGGTGACCTAATGGAGGAGATTTATATGCAGCAACCGGAAGGTTTCTTAGAGAAAGGGAAAGAGAAACTTGTGTGTAAGTTGGAAAAGAGCTTGTATGGTTTGAAACAAGCTCCAAGACAGTGGTACAAGAAATTCGATGGATTTATGCAGAGACATAGTTATATCAAGTGCAACGCTGACCATTGTTGCTACTTCAAGAGGTTTGACACAAGTTACATTATCCTCTTACTTTATGTTGATGACATGTTAGTAGCTGGATCTGATTTTACGGAAATCAGTAAGTTAAAGAAGCAGTTGACAAAAGAGTTCGAGATGAAGGACTTAGGCACAGCGAAGCAGATTCTTGGTATGAGAATCATCAGAGACAAGCAGAAGGGAATTTTGCAGTTGTCTCAGGCTGACTACGTTGAACGGGTTTTGGAGCGGTTCAACATGAGTGATGCTAAGTCAGTTAGCACACCTTTGGCTAGTCATTTTCGATTATCCAAAAAGCAGTCTCCCAAGTCAGAAGCAGAGAGGAACAGCATGGCCAGTATTCCATACGCTTCAGCTATTGGTAGCTTGATGTATGCAATGGTTTGTACAAGACCAGATATTGCATATGCAGTGGGAGCAGTCAGCAGGTTCATGTCCAATCCAGGAAAGACTCACTGGGAAGCAGTGAAGTGGATATTGCGATATCTACGAGGTACCACAAACAGATGCCTTTATTTTGGAAAGGGTGAAGTGAATTTACATGGCTATGTAGATTCAGATTTTGCTGGTGAGATAGATCACAGAAGAAGCACTACTGGTTATGTCTTTACAGTAGGTACTACAGCAGTCAGTTGGATTTCGCAGATACAGAGGATTGTAGCGTTATCTACTACAGAGGCTGAGTATGTAGCCGTGACAGAGGCTAGCAAAGAGATGATTTGGTTACAGGGTTTGTTGGCAGAGTTGGGATTCGAGCAAGGAAAGAGTGTTTTGCATAGTGATAGTCAGAGTGCTATACATCTGGCGAAAAATTCAGCATTTCATTCAGGAACCAAGCATATAGATCTTCGTTATCACTTTATCAGATCTCTATTAGAGGATGAAGTATTAACACTTAAAAAGATTCAAGGAAGCGAGAATCCGGCCGACATGTTGACCAAAGTGGTGACAACAGAGAAACTGAAGTTGTGCGCAACTTCAGTTGGTCTTCAAGCTTGAAGACAGAAATGAGGGCACCGAGCACTGATCATTGATGGAGTTGATTGATGAAGGCAAAGTCGTCAAGTGGGAGATTGTTATATATTGGCATATATATATAATATGACTACTTTGTTATATTAACTTGTCCCACATCGGAAGATTGGGAAACCCACATCTATATCCTCACCTATAAATATAGGGTTTCTCCTATTGAATTGTGTACACAGAAATAGAGAGAGAGTTAGGAATAATATACGTTTATATTATTCCGGTGATACAGGCGTGAGTATACACAGTGTGTGTGCGTGTGTGATCTGCGAATCACCCCCTTGTAATCCTCTCAGTGATTTTTTAGTGAAACGGTGCTCTCCGTGGACGTAGGCTTATTTGGCTGAACCACGTATATATTCTTGTGTCGATCGTTTGATGTGTTTGTGTGCGTTTTCTGATTTGCAGGTGTGCATGGCTTCGTACATAGGGTGTGCGAACCCTAACAGCCATAAATTAGGTGGTCTTATTTAGATGTTTCTAAACTAGCTCTACTATAAATAGAGGTATTGGAGGTGAAGAAAGATACACCAAAAATGAGAGCAAGATAGAGATGTGAATTAAGAGGTGAGGGTGTGGACGGCACCAAGAGAAAGAGAGAAAGAGAAGTGATGGTGTTGTGTGGCACCAAGAGAGGAGTGATGGTGTTGTGTGGCACCAAAAGAGAAGTGATGGTGTTATGTGACACCAAGAGAGAAGTGAGGGTGTTATGTGCGCCGATGTAATCCATGTCTATTTATGAAATGAAAAGTGTGTGTTCGTGGACATAGGCCAAAGTTGGGGTTGAACCACGTTAAATATTGTGTGTTATATTATGTGATATGTGTGTTGTTGTGTGAGGGGGTTAAAGCTGAGTGCTAACGATCATGGGCGGGATTAATTCCTATGTGTGAGTTGGGAATTAATTCTTAACAATCTCCAAGTGAAAGAAGCTAAAGAAAAATAAATCACAAAGATTTAAAAATAATAATGACAATAAATTCAAGCACTTTGAAAATAATGTGGGAGCTTCTAGTGGTGTTCAATGGAAATGCTACCGTTGTTCATACACCTATTGTCTTCCTTCAGACGATAGGCAAGGCCAGAATTCCGGCCACTGACTAATCCCCTGAGTTCTTCCTTACTCATCCGACCTCCAGGACGTCTCATATAAGAGCGAGGGGGGCAACTTTTGAGGAGAGTACGGGGATAATAGCTCGATTCTCCGTGCAGCGGAGATAATGTAGTCAAATGGTCCCCGTGACCACAAAAAAAATAATCGATAGCAGGACCTGCCGAGGCCTCTGGAGCCAATGTGCTATAGTTCTCGATGTGTGGGAACATGGTCCCAAGAGTTTCCCTAAATCGCTCACCGTTGAAGGCTTTACTTCCTGTGAGGTATATCGTGGTAGAATTGTTGTATCCCATTTCGTGCAAGTGATGGCCAACCTACATTAGAACAAAAGCAGAATGTTAGAATCTCAAGAATGCCAATGATTTTGTCAATACTGCTGATAATTTATAGTTTGGAAATTGGACTTAACGATTTAAGCAACTTAGGATTTGTTTGGTTTGTAATTCTCAGAATAGTTCTCGAAAATTCAGAAAAATAAATAAATAAATAAAAACTATTTTCAGAGAACTATAAAAGACAGTCATCTGCAAACAGTTTTTTATTTATTTATAACTAAGCATATGTCATCCATTCCATAGATGTGACACGGGAAGTTGCCGATAGACATAGACAGGGATGAGTCGGTTCAATTTGAAGTAGCCAACTATCTTTGCCTTCGCATAAAACCTAATCCCACTAGTGTTAAAGTTTAAGAAGTCATACCTTCTACTTCGGAAGGTGAGCAAGTAGCACTAGGCTGTCTTCGCTTAGATGAGTGTACCTTCCTTGTCATTTCGTTTTTCCAACCAACTTCATAATAATGAAAAACTACCTCGACATATGTACTTCACGTGTATTTCCTATGTAGTACTTCGAGTACACGTTATGTTGTGTGGTCCGTACTAAAATTTAGCAACCAATTGAACCATGTTTTGAACCTTATTGCAAAGTAAGAGCATTTTTTCAAATTTGTGAAGGCAAAAACTGTCAACCAAGCAAATTCTTGGATGTAATGCCCAGAATGGAAGAGAGGTAAACAAGTCCCATTGCTACCTTAACAGGGTGAAAAGCATCCTAAACTATATACATGTTCACGATTTTAGTAAATTTGGACCGAAATTATGAAATTTAATTGAATCGACAAAAATGAAATTGCCTTGCATTTCAAGCAGGTTTGCAGTATGGCCCCATGGTAATTTTATGTCTTATAGAACGATAGTAATAGTATGATACTCATCTAGATGATTGGAAACATTTTTGTATTATGTTGCAAGAGGAATATATTTCAAAACGAAAGAAAGGACAATAATTAAAATAGAAAGCAAAGACAAGACTACCGCTTTTGGGAATGGGCAAACTTCAACTGTCCTTCCACGGTACATGCTAAATGTTACGCACCTGCATAAATTTCACATCAATAAAATAGCTTCTTTCAGTGTTGGTGACATAAGATAATTTCAATCTCATTGAGAATGTATAATCTTTATTTATTTTCGTAATAGAAAATCATGCCTTTTACAAATCCATTCAACCATTAAGATCTATTACGATGAAGAGTAAACAACTTACTCAATAATACGATGCTTCTCCGTGTCAACATGAAGAAGATCGAGTATGACAAAGTCACCTTTTTGTCTCAGTTTATTGTATGCATTGGTAGCTGATATTAAAATATCAGGCTTGAATGACAGGGCATCGGACTCAACTCTACACCTCAACAAGTATAATTCTGGGTTTCGATAATTCACAACCAAGTTATTTGAAAATGGAGTAAAATAGATAGCTCCATGTTCTCTCATCTTCTCCAAAGCAACTGTTGTATACCAACTTACGGGAGCGTCTCTAGGAGGGTGCATCTGAGTTAACAAAAAAATAAAAATCATGAAGAAATGGAAATTAACTTCCCCAAGTCGAATAAATCAGTGTTGTTAAAGGAGGCACAAGACTTGCACCTCAAGTGTGCGCAGTGTGAACGCCTTTGACAACATTTGCGCCTTTATTATTAAATATAAATGTTGTAATAAGAAAATTATTTCTTCATTGCATTTTCTATTGTGCCCCTCACTTCACTCAGGCACGCGCCTTCATGCCTAGACTCAAGAGGACCTCTAGTGTCATAGTGCCGCTTGAGCCTTTAATAACTTTGCAATAGATATAATTAAACCAATGCAATTAAGCCTGATGTAATTATACCTGGTAAGCTTTAATCTTCTCCGTCTTAGGTATTCTTGGCACAATTCGTACAACAGACCTCAACGTGTCGATAAAATGCTCAACATCATATATACCATGGAATCCACTACACAACAGCACCAGATAATAAGAACAAAGTACAATCTTCAACATATAGCTATAAATGCATTAATCTACTATTGAAGATAGATTATTTTATCTGATGTGAGATATTGAAATCGTCACAATGGCAGCTCAGAACATATATTAATTGCAATATGAAACTATAGCAACGTAGGCTGCATAACGCTACAAATTTGACGACTAACACAATAATTAATAAACAAGAAAAGGAAAAGAATCAGGAACAAACAAAACTAGCTAGAATGAGTTAGTTAAAAACAAATTCAGAATATAATTTTGGAGGTGAAATGCTTTAGAGTAGAATAAATTAGAAAAAGGGAATGCATTTGGAAAAGAAAAGTGATGATGATTAAGAATCATAGTAACAAACAGCTTAAGCAAATAGTATCAAACAAACCCTTAGTGCATGTTTAGCAACATGGAGTGGAGTCAAAATTTTGGGTTTGGTTTGAAAATTTTGCTTCACTCCATGTTTGGCAAATGGTGTGGAAATTTGGAGTAGACACTGTAGCAATTCCATGGTGCAACTTTTATGAAGGAATGAGCCAAAATTTGGAACCATCATTTTTGATGGTTCATGGTTTTGGTTTTGGTACCAACACTGTAGCAAATTCATTTTTGATATTAATAAATTTTGAAAAATTAAATATTCTGAAAAATTAAATATTTATGAAAAATTAAATATTTCAAAAAATTAAATATATTAATATATTATAATATTAATATATTAAAAAATATTAATATTAATATATTTTAATATTATAATATTAATATATTTTAATATATTAATATTAATATTTATTAATAAATAAAATGTGAAACCCATATATTAATATTAATATTTATTAATATTTATTAATAAATAAAATTAATAAATATTAATATTTATTAATAAATAAAATGTGAAACTCATATATTAATATATTAATATTAATATTAATATATTAAAATGTATTAATATATTTTAATATATTAATATTAATATTTATTAATATATTAATATTCAGAATTTCAACTCATACCAACTCTACCAAACATGGTTTGGTTTTTCAGCATCACTTTTTCTCACACCAAAACCATCTGCACCAAACATGGTTTGGAACCAAAATAAAACCACACCAACTCCAACTAACCCAACTACAACCAAACCAAAACCAAAAACCAACTTCACACCGTCTACCAAACAAGCACTTAATGCCCTGATTGTGAAATGATAATCACATTTTCAACAAATATATGACGACTTTATGCCCCTAGATAAAATATAAGTCCACCGATCTTACCAGTTCGTTGATTATCACCAATCAATAGGATCGTGAAAATGAATTTTTACAGTGGAATGAATAAATAATTAAACAGTGTAACTTGAAAGTTATCCTAAGAAAAAATAGACCATGCTAATCAACATTCACCAAAAACAAAGATATCAAGGGAGACAAAAAGTGTCTATAGTGAGATAAAGTTGGCACAAAAAAGTTAATAGCCTAAAAAGAAAATTCTTTTATAGGAGATCTAAGAAGTAATAACAGTTTTTATTATCACTATAACATAAATTTAGGTGACAATTCACCTACCGCAACTCAATGTCATAGAGGTAGTTTTTTACCCTTTTAGTAGTGGGTGGTGGTTATGACCACCACTCAAGCCCTTATTTCTTTTAGAGTTGCGAGTCTTTAACACCCTTATAGTATAAATATAATGCGTATAACCCCCTACGGTTTGACTTGACCCCAAACATTTCAAATATGTGCGAATTGACCATATTCGTGTAAAATGACATATATGCCCTTAGTATATATAAATTTCTAAAAAATGGAAAATATATATATTTTTTGAAAAATATATAAATTTCTAAAAAAACATATAAAATACGAAAAAAATATATAAAATTTGAAACAAATATATAAAATTTGAAAAAAAAATATAAAATTCAAAAACATATATAAAATTCGAAAAAAAATATATAAAATTCGAAAACATATATAAATTTCAAAAATATATATAAAATTATAAAAATATATATATAAAATACGAAAAAATATATATAAAATTTGAAACAATATATATATAATTCAAAAAAATATATATTAAATTTCAAAAAAAATATAAAATTCGAAAAAATATAAATTTTGAAAAGAAAAATATTAAATTAAAAATATTATATAAAATTGGAAAAAACATATATAAATTCAAAAAATATTTATAAATTTCGAAAACATATATTAAATTTTGAAAACAAAATATAAATTCGGGAAAAATATTAAATTCGAAAAAAATATATTAAATTTCGAAAATAAAATATAGAATTTGAAAACATATATAAATTTCAGAAAAAAAAATATAAAATTCGGGGAAAATATACTCCTATATTCTACTTTCTTTGACTTTAAATTTTGTTTTGGTGTATTGTACTTTGGTCACTTGTGTTTTTTATACTTCTAGTTGCACAACTATTTGAATTTTATATTTTTTTTCAAATTTTATATATTTGTTTCGAATTTTATATATATTTCAAATTTTATATATATAAATTTCGAAAATTTTATTTTATATATATATATATATTGGTTTCAAAAAAATTAATATTTATTTTTCGAAATTTTTATATATTTTTTGAAATTTATATATATATTTACGAATTATATATATTTCGAAATTTATATATTTAAATTTCGAAAATTTATTTTATATATATATATATATTGGTTTCAAAAAATTTAATATTTATTTTTCAAAATTTATATATTTTTTTACGAATTATATATATATTTCAAATTTTATATATTTAAATTTTGAAAATTTTATTTTATATATATATATATTGGTTTCAAATTTTATATATATAAATTTTGAAAATTTTATTTTATATATATATTGGTTTGAAATTTTATATATATAAATTTCGAATTTGAATTTTATATATTGGCTTTGAAATTTATTTTTCAAAATTTATATATATATATATAGTTTAAAGATTAAGGGTAAGGGTAAAATGGGTATTTAAAAGAGTATAAAAATCAAAAAAGGGGGGTTTTCGCACATTTTCGAAACTTGCAGGGGGATATTCGCACGTTTTTTAAACTTGCAGGGGGTGTTCGCACATTTTCCAAACTTGCAAGAGGTGTTCGCACATTTTCCAAAAATATTGATGTCAATACACACATTTTCAAAGTTCGCACCGTATTTATAGTACAGGGTATTCTGATCTAATCATTACAATGTTCCCTTTCATTGGTGGATCATGATGACTGGTTTGGGAATGTGAAGTTCAAAGGCCTATTCTCAAAATACCTATATCTTCTCTTCCTTAAAAAATATTGCATTTACTTAAAATTGTTTCCGAAATAACTCTCATCAACTAGCATTCTTTTTATGTGAACTTTTAAGATCACCCAAATTGGACCGAACCATTTGTTTGGCCAATTCTAATCTGCCCATTTCATTTAAGACACAAAATCGGAATCCTTTTCATTTTTTTTCTTCAATCATTGATAAGAACTCAGAAGTCGAGATATATTCAAATTTATTTATTATTTTGACTAACTGTTTTTATGAAAAAGCACAGATTTGTATCGTCATTAATCATTTGAAATAATCTTTCCGTGATCAGTTTTAACACCATTTATCAAACTCCAACATTCATTAGTTTCACATACCACAAATACTTATGACTCAACTTAATAAAATTCATACGACTAATCAAATCAACAAAAAGCAAGCACGAGAAAAAGCATGCAATCCAAGAGATGGATAACAAAACATATAGAATTGAAGCTGCATAACTGTTGGAAAAGTACCCGTCATGAGGCCAGGAGGCGTTCACATCCAACTTGGGAAGAACAAGTGTAGCATTCATTATTCGTGCAACAGCAACTGCATCAGAAATCTGGACCACCACAGAAATATTTCATTTTCATATATCAAAACCATCTAAAACATGCATTATAACAAATAAATAGCCAAAAAGCTTAAGATGCTTGCTACAATGTATAGCCGGCTTTAGTGCACTTAATATATAAGTATGGAGTTTTCATCAGTTCATCTTCATATATATTAAGCAAAAGATTAACTACAAGAAAACAAGCTCGACAGTCAATTACAGTAGTTCTCTCCGGATAAACAAGAAAAAACCATCAACGATATATAAGCATTAGGCTATGAGATGGAAAACATGACTTCAAATGAGGGTGAAAATTAGAAAAATGCACCACACAAAGGAGAACTTGAGAATTAAAATTGGTGTAAAATAATCCTCCTTCTGATGAGGAAAGCAACGTGCATCAATAAGCACACACGCACAAATGTACAATATACATCCATCTACGTAGAGCTCGCAATTTTTACCCAAACCCACCAACCCGCTCATACCCGTCCAGTAAATTTGGTAAACAGATATATATATTTTATTGAATATATGTTGTGCATAGAGTGTTAGTAGTTAAAAGAAAGAATGAGCTACAAACCGCAGCGCGATGCTGATACAAATCACCGGAACAATGAACAACCAGATAACCATTGCTAGAATCTGGAGAAGCTACCAAAGTGGGAAAACAGAGAAAACATAGATCAAAGATTAGACCAAAACATAATGCCAATATAATTTCAATAAAGACCATGTACCTAAGGTGTTCTTTGTAAAAAGAATCTCTGAATCAACCATCATTATCATCGACATCACCACAATTGCAATAAAAACACATACCAAGACTCCCTTTGGTGCCGCAACTCTGAAATCCAGATTTATTAGTCTCAGAGAGTCGTATACAAATTAAAAATTAAACCCACAAATTCGATTTTAACCTGATTTCAAAGGGTTTCAAAATTATCTCTCCATGTGTCCAACTTTACCAGACACTACATTGACAATATCACATTGTATATATCTATACATAAATCTTGCATGAGCAATCTTAAACACACTGTGAGAGAGTATTTTATTGTAATTTCAATATTTTATAAAAAGAAAAAAAAAATAGCAAATCCTATTTTGATTTTTAACTAACTAATGAGATTCAGAGTCATGATAAAATTTTTGAATCGAAAACTGAGAGTGGTTTTTGTAAACCCGTTCGGAGTTTCCGAACGAATCTCAACTTTTGTAAAATAAACAGAAACTATGAAAAAGAATAATGGCAAGAAGAAAATAGAAAATTCAAGAATCAGCAAATATTGGAGCAATCTCGGATCTTTTTCCTTTTCTTTTTTCTTTCTTTTATACATGAAAACTGGTCTCTCCCTCATGAATGGGTTTTAATACATATTAAATACAATATTAAAATTTAATGTTTATCAAAAACTGCCATAATAAAATCATATGTCAGTTTTGATTCTATATATTTAAAACGGTCATTTCCTTAATGGCTTTAATCTGAAATGGGCTTATATCCTTGGACTTTATTTTCTATTTGGGCTTTAAAACAGGTATGATGATCCAATGTAATTCCTTGTACGATAGGCCTGATGAAAAATGGGCCCACACTTTGCCCCCAATTCCCAAGCCCATTTCATTTTTGAAATAGGGTGGGAATTCGAATAGCCATGTGTAACTGCCATTTTCCTTATTTTCTGCATTTCCTTCGATATTTCTTCCTCATTTACAAGAGCAGATTCACTCCATTTGAAGACGATTCCCAGCAAGGAACTCCTAGAGGTTAGTTTTTCTCTTCCATCTTTCATATTTCTTTCATTAATCAAAAAGTATCATGAGTAGTGATAGCAGCCGAACCCCTTCTCTGGAGGTGGTTGTTGATGATGCCCCTAATATTTCTTCCTCTGAGGTTGCCCCCAATTTGATTGAACCAGGATCCCAGAAACTTTTCCGAAAACAATTACGAAAATTGCCTTTAGCCGATAGGTGTCGAATTGAGTTTGACATACCAACGAATGTTTCGATTTCTGAGTATTCTTCTGACTTGAACTTCAAAGCTTGCGAAGAAGTTGAACCGGGTGAAGTTTTGTTCTCTGCACATCACTTGGCCGTTCTTAGATTTCCTTTGCATCCGCTCTATCATTATATCATTTTTTCTTTAGGACTTGCCCCTTTGCAAGTAAACCCTAATTTCTTCAGGGTTTTATCTGTTATGCTCGTTATGAATCACGAACGAGGTTTGAACCTAGGTTTGGATGATATTTTGCTTTGTTACAAAGTCGATCGGATCAGAAAAAACCCCGGTCGGTACCATCTGCACCCCCATTCAACTTTGAAACTTTGTGAAGGCAATCCTTCTTCTGAGAACGAGTGGAAAGATAAGGTGGTGAAAATTGGGGGAAATTGGAGGGTGGATGCATCCGGCCCGTATCCTCTACCAAGGGCCTTCGGTATATGTAAGAAACTGAAGTGTGGATTCAAAAATCCTGGCAAGTGTATTTTTCGTACTTTACAAATTTCGCCTGCTTTATTTTGATCTTCGTACTTGTTTGTTGATCGTATGCCCATGTTTTGTATACAGTCGAACGTGTTGAATATCTGAACGAGAAAGTATTTGCATCTCTTCCGTCCAGCAAGTCACTTTTGACTTCCAAAAATTTGAAATTGATCGCTGTCAGTGCTTCAGAGGCGACTATCATGGAAATTCCGGTCACCGCCTCCAAGCGTGCTGCTGCACAAAAATCTACTCCCCCAACCAGCTCGACAGTTGATAAAGGCAAGGGCCAAGTGGTCGATCTGACTGAAGATCCGAAGAAGACAAAGGGGCATCTGAAGAGGACGAACACCGAAGATAGTGGTAATGCTCCGAAAAAGTTGCTGCTGGGCCCCCCTTCTGAACATGCAAAAAGAATTGATTCTGAAAAGCATGAAAAACTTGTTAAGAAAGCCAGATCTGTGAGCGGCTACACTATTCCAGACTGCTGCTTTCCTCCATCGTTTGATCCTGAAGGTGAATGGATCCCCAAGTTTGAGAAGAGCGATGGTAGTGTTCTGAATCGCCGAACGTTGGCAATGTCTGATCCCGATTCTTTGATGGCTCTCGCTCGTGGCATGTGGCCTCCTAAGGATGAATTCTTTCAGCAGCACGTTGATCAGAACGAGCTTCTTGCTAGGGCTCCTGTTTCTATTCTAGAGGTACCAAAGTTTTTTTTTTTTTTTTTTTTTTTTTTACAAACATTTCTTTTCTTTTCAGTCTGTGTTCAATGTTCTAGCTCTCTGTAAGGCTGTGGATATGGGAGAGTATAAGAGAAAGAGCATTGATGATGCATACCTCCGAGCCGACAAATGTGCCATGTTGGCTGAAAAGCAGAAGAAAAACTTGGAGCTTGAGGTGGAGAGTTTAAAGAAACTCCATAAGAAAGAATCCGATCGGAATGCTGACCTGACTAAGCAGATCCATAACCTTGAAACTTCTAATGCCGTTCTGAAGACGGGTTTAGAAATTTGCCGAATGGGAGGTATGGACATGCACCGGAGGTATGTGAACATCTTTGACATAAAGTTCTGTGATGGGTTCAGATTTTGCTTTGACCAGATGTCATCATCTGCCCGTACATATGATAATCCATCCGTCCATGATGCCGCTTGCGGAGTCGTTCACCCATATAAAGAGCCTGAGTCTTCCCAAGATGAAAAATATTTAGCTCAATTCATTTTGCATGGGATCATTCCGGCCGAACGACCAGAGCCTGTGGCAGATGACAATGAAGTGTCAGCTGAGCCTTCCGTTCCAGCTTCAGAGAGCCAGCAGCCTCCTATTAATGATATCAATCCTCCACCTTCTTGATTTAGAAGTTTCTACCATTTGAACAATTTTTTGGGTCTGTATATTTTAGATGCTCCTGTGATGAGCGTTTATTCGGACAAGTTTTTGAAATAGCACTGACGTGTTTTAATATTTTCGAACAGGATGGCACCTAGGTGCATAAATATTTTATGAATAGGATTGCACTAAGGTGCATAGCTATTTTCTAAACAGATAGCACTGTTATGCTTTATATATTTTTTTTTGAACAGGAATGCACTAAGGTGCATACAGTTTTTCTGAACGATGGCACCGAGGTGCATAGATGTTTTCTGAACGGAGGGCACTGATATGCCTTATGTATTTATTGAACTGGATGGTGCGATCTCTTGAACTATCTTTTTGATGCTTATCTATATACGTCTTTGTTGAAAACAAGAACTTGGTGCCATCTTCATGATGGTCTTTTGCCTAATAGGCTTATGTGTTTTGGCCAAGTTTTTTTTTTTTTTTTTTTTACTTTGAACAGAAATATGAGAAGATATGAATAATATCTTTATTGATTCGAAATGGATCTTTATCATACAAAATGATCAATATAAATTTTATTGAAAATACCTTTTAAGGTGTATAGCATTCCAAGCTCGTTCGATTTGTTTTCCATCCTGATCAGCCAATCTGTAGGCACGTTTCCCGATCACTTCTGTTACTGTGTATGGCTCATCCCACGTGGGATCCAGCTTGTTTGATTTGCTAGCCAATACCCTTAGTACTTGATCGCCAACTTGAAATGATCTTGGCTTCACTTTCTTGTTATAACTTCTCATCAACCTTTGTTGATATTCAGTCAGTCTTATTAAGGCCATTTCCCTCTTTTCATCTATGAGATCACCTTCGATTTTTAAGATTTCTTCGTTCTGCTCAGGATCGAATAGATGAGTTCTTGTTGTGGGGACATCCAGCTCAATTGGGATTACCGCCTCGACTCCGTACGCCATAGCGAACGGAGTCATTCCGGTTGGCTTGCGAGGAGTCGTTCGATAGCTCCAGAGGACTCTCGGTAATTCGTCTAACCATCGTCCTTTTCCTTCGATCCCCTCCAACTTTCTTTTTATCCCGGCAAAAATCGTTCTGTTTGTTATTTCAGCTTGTCCATTTGCTTGCGGATAACTGACAGATGATAAATTCTGATTGATCCCGTACTCGTCCAGCAATGCCCGAACGTATTGATTGTCCATATTTTTGTCGTTGTCCATCATTATGTACTTTGGTACTCCAAATCTGTAGATTATACGATTCAAAATAAAATCTATCACTTGAGTGTGAGTGATCCTTACATAAGCCTTTGCTTCCACCCATTTAGTGAAATAATCTGTGGCCAAAAGTACATGTTTTTGATTCGAAGCTGCCCTTGTTAACGGTCCGACCGCATCCATCCCCCATTGTGCGAATGGAACAGGAGAGGCCATCGTTGTGAGAAGCTCTGTCGGTTGATGAATTATATGTGAATGTCTTTGACACTTGTCACATCTTCTTGCGTATTCCTCTGCGTCTCGGATCATGTACGGCCAGAAATATCCTTGTGTTATTGCTCTATGAGATAATGATCTACCTCCGATATGACTTCCACAAGTTCCATCGTGCAACTGCTTGAGTACCTCTTGTGCTTCAGATGGTGTCAAACATCGCAGATAGGGCCCACTTGACGATCGGCGATATAGATAGCCATCGATCATTGAATATTTGGTAGTGGTTGCTCTTATTTTCCCTGTTTCTCATCGATCCTCAGGTAGAACGCCGATCAATAAATACTCAAGGATTGGATCGATCCAACTTGGCTCGTATGGGATCACGCATACCTTCTTCATTTTACCGATCGAAGGGGTGAATAGTTCATCCACCGGGATTATTCTGACCATATCGTCTCCTGCGGAGGATGTTTGATTTGCTACATGATCGGCCCCATGATTTTCTGTCCTTGGAATTTGTTTAAAAGTGATTACCTGAAAGTTCCGCATTTCTTCCTAAACGATATTTTTATACTGCAACATTCTTTCCTCGCTTGTATTATAACTTCCTGTGATCTGATTTACAACTAACTGAGAATCGCTGAACACAGTTAGTTCTTTGATCTGGAGCTCCCTTGCTAACCTTAACCCTGCCAACACGGCTTCGTACTCAGCTTCATTGTTTGAACTGTCAAAGGACAATTTGATCGACTGCTGTAATTTGGTGCCTTCTGGGGATATTAGTTCGATCCCCACACCTGCCCCCAGACTATTCACTGATCCGTCCACATAAAGTAACCACCTTGGATTTACGTTGCAGACCTCATCTTCGGCTGCTTCATATTCTATGAGGAAATCCGCCACAGCTTGACCTTTTAAAGATGTTTGTGGCTCATAAGTAATGTCGAACATGCTCAGTTCTATTGACCACTTTGTCGTTCTTCCCGAGAAGTCCGGTTTTAACAGAATTGCTTTGATCGGAAATGTAGTTGGAATTCTGATCGGATGGGACTCGAAATAATGTCGAAGCTTTCGTTTTTCCTGGACCAATGCCAAGATGATTTTCTCTGTCTTTGAATATCTTCTCTCGGCGTCAAGCAATGTCTTGCTTGCATAATAGATCGGGTATTGTCTGTTCCCATCGTCTCTTACCAATGCTGAACTGACTGCGTTCGGAGAAAACGCCAAGTATAAAATTAAGGACTCATGATTCTTGGGCGCCATAAGGATTGGTGGTTTTGCCATATAGAGTTTCAGCTGGTCAAAGGCTTCTTGCTGTTTTTCCCCCCAAACAACCATTTTCTTAGACTTCAGGACGTCGAAGAACGGTTTACATCTATCTGACAATTTGGATATGAACCGACTCAGGGCTGCTAGTCTTCCTGTGAGTACCTGGATTTCCTTTGGGGATTCAGGCGCCTTCATCTGAATCAATGCTTGAACTTGTGCTGGGCTTGCTTTGATTCCATCTTTATTAACTATGTGACCCAAGAATTGTCCGGAAGATACACCGAAAGTGCACTTTTCCGGGTTTAGTTTCATTTTGTGCGATCGCAGGGCTGCAAACACATCTTCCAAGTGCTTCAAATGATCATTCTCCTGCTGGCTTTTAACCACCATGTCATCAATATATGCCTCCACCGTGTCTCCTATCTGGGTCTTGAAAATCCTATCAATTAGTCGTTGATAAGTCGCACCTTCATTTTTTAGACCGAACGGCATGACCTTGTAACAATAGGTCCCTCGTTCGGTGATGAACGCCGTTTTGTCTTCATCCTTTGGATTCATTGGGATTTGATTGTACCCTGAATAAGCATCCAGGAAGGTGAGACGCTCGAACCCTGTAGTCGCGTCGATCATGCGGTCAATCTTAGGCAGAGGAAAACTATCCTTTGGACAAGCTTTATTTAGGTTGGTGAAGTCCACACACATTCGGAACTTCCCGTTCTTCTTTTGTACAACGACAACATTGGACAACCACATGGGATAGTGAACTTCTCTGATAAAACCAGCATCTAGCAAACGGCTAACCTCTTCAGCTACAAACTTTCCTCGTTCGGTTCCGATCCTTCTGGGTCGTTGCCGTACGGGTTGGGCATCGAAGTAAACATTTAATGTGTGCATTATGGTTCCTGGGTCGACCCCAGGCATATCGCTATGCTCCCAAGCGAAAACATCAATGTTTGATCTCAACATAGAAATCAAGTTGTTTCTTTCATCAGGGTTCAGTCCCCTTCCAATTCGGGTAGTTTTTCCCTTGCCCCCGTCGATCAGATCTACTGTGATGGTATCCTCTGCGGCTTTCTCAGCATCGTCAGTCTGATCACGGAGGCTCGGTAATTGCTACGTGCTTCGTTCGGAACTTTCGCCTTTCAATCCTTTGGTAACGATGGCATAGCATTCTTTCGCCACTACTTGATCGCCTTGAATATCAACAAACCCTTTCCCTGAAGGGTCAGCACACCGCATCACCTGATGTAGAGTAGAAGGAACTCCTTGCATTCGGTGAATCCAACCTCTTCCCATGATCAGATTGTAAGATGGTTGTACGTCTACTAGCATGAAGTTTTCTATCAAAGTTCGCTTTGCGGCCGTCACTGGTCAATTCAGGACCCCGATTGGACAAATCCTCTTTCCATCAAAGCCTGCCAGCAGACTGGCTGTTGGTCTGATCAACTCCATGCTGATGCCGATCTTCTCGAAAGCTGATTTAGTCAGGATGTTCGTGTTGCTACCTAGATCAACTAACACCCTTTTAACTAAACAATTTGAAACTATGATCGAAATTACCAGTGGATCTTCATGTGGAATCTGTACACGCCTTAAATCCTCTTGTGTAAATGATATTGTGGGCATTGGGTAGCTCCGAATGACATTCACCTCCCCAACCCTTCGGATCTTGTTGGCATTGCGCATGCGGGAATGCTGAACCGAACGGCTTTCCTCGTCTTCTTCGGGTTTCCCATGGATTGTGTCAGTGATTTTTACCGGCTGCCCGCCTACAATTTTGTTAGGCTTCGGCCGATCAAAATTTTTGACTCCATTGTCCACGTACTCCTTCAAATCTCCTTTGGCTATCAAGGTCTCAACCTGCCTCCTCAATTGCCTGCATTCATTGGTTAGATGGCCAAAGTCATTGTGGAATGCACAATGCCTTGTACGGTCCTGCAGCTCCGGTGGCGTTTTCAACGGAAATGGGGGTCGAAAAATACCCTTCGTCTTATTCTCGTTGTACAACTTTGCTAAGGTTGTTCGGAGTGGAGTTTCAGGTATGTCAAACCTTGGCCTCCTCTCCTGTTGTCTGTACGGAGCTGATCGGTGATTGCTCGTATTATCTGCCTTCTTGATTATCCTTTCCTTTGATTTGCTTTCGACACTGACTAATGCCGAACGATGGCCTCTTTCTTGCTCATCCTCCTCCAATCTCAGATATCCCTGCGCCCGTGAATTCAACTGACCCATGTTGAGGGGTGTCGATTTCACCAAGGATCTATGGAAGCTGGTCCCTTGTTCAATAGCTACCTTGAAAGCTTCCACTGCTGCTGGTTGATCACAACTGGGTATCATTCCCATTTCCAAATTGAATCTGGAAAGGAAATTCTTCAACGTTTCACCTTTCGCTTGTCTCATCGTAAACAAATTAGAAATGGTCATCTTCTGCTTCCGGTTCCCGAAATACTGTGCCAGGAACTTTTCCATCAGCGTTTGGAAAGAATCGATTGAACTACCTGGCAATTGCCTAAACTATAACAGAGCGGGGCCCGTTAGGCTTGTAGAGAAAGCTTTGCACATTAGTGCATCATCAGCCATATCAAGAGTCATCATCTGCTCCACATGAAACAGGTGCTCGATTGAGTCCTGTGTCCCATCGAACATAATGAATTTAGGCATCCAGAATTTATCTGGCCTTCTCGCCTGCTGAATTTCGGGGCTGAACGGAGATTTAATCATTTTAGCTGTCATTTCGATGGCTAGATCGGCTGGCGACTGTGTTCTGAGATCTTTTACTTGTTCATCTACGATCTTTTGAAGTCGGGTTACCATATCGAGCGGAACTACACGATTATTGATATTTGCTTCATCTGCGATTGGTTGGGTGTGAGCAGGATCTGCTGTGCGATTTGCTGAACTTGCCTCATTATGATTGTCTTTTTCTTCAACACCAGGACCATTACGGCGCCCTGCTATTGCCAATTCTGGGTGTTCGGATTGATCTAACATTTGCTTTAATTCTCGATTTTCTTTCTCGAGTGCCTCCAGACGCTGAAGGATAGCAGCTGTATCACCTAGTTGTGTGGTAGTTTCTCCCGCCATTGATCAAATAACTTCTGTTTGGATATCGAAGTTCCCACAGACGGCGCCAAAAAGTGTAAACCCGTTCGGAGTTTCCGAACGAATCTCAACTTTTGTAAAATAAACAGAAACTATGAAAAAGAATAATGGCAAGAAGAAAATAGAAAATTCAAGAATCAGCAAATATTGGAGCAATCTCGGATCCTTTTCCTTTTCTTTTTTCTTTCTTTTATACATGAAAACTGGTCTCTCCCTCATGAATGGGTTTTAATACATATTAAATACAATATTAAAATTTAATGTTTATCAAAAACTGCCATAATAAAATCATATGTCAATTTTGATTCTATATATTTAAAACGGTCATTTCCTTAATGGCTTTAATCTGAAATGGGCTTATATCCTTGGACTTTATTTTCTATTTGGGCTTTAAAACAGGTATGATGATCCAATGTAATTCCTTGTACGATGGACCTGATGAAAAATGGGCCCACAGTTTTATTTGCCGTTAGTTAATGGAATGATTTTTTTTTTAAAACCTTATATGCATAGACTATAAACCGGTAGTGTTTTACATATATATATAAACACATACCGAAACGTAGTCATTGGGGATAAATTGTGCGTCTCCTTTGCTGTTTTGCGATCTGCAACGAACGAATTCTATGATCATGAAGACGACAATAAGAAATAGGAGAGAGAGTACATAATAGAGTTCTAAATTAGTAAGAGAAGGGGTTAGGTGCGTATCTCATCGTTAGGCTAAATAGAAAAATTTTAATTTACAATTAATTTATGATTTACAGAAATAATTTTTAATATAATAAACAAACTAATGAAAAAATTAAATTTAACCATCACATGTTAATGGAGTCCGAAATATTATCCCACGTTACCATATAAATATATACACACAAAGCAAAAAAGAACAATTAAAGAACCAAAAACAACAATTGAAGATGACTAAATTTCATATAAAAAATGGTAAAACTTAGTTGGAACAAAATAAACAATTGAAGAAGAGAGAGATCAAGCGTCAAACCTGATGAATTTGAATTGAACTTGAAGAATTTGAGACTTAATTTCAATCTAAACTAATATATATAAAATTTTCATCAAATCACTTTCAATCACATCACAATTAGATTTACATGTTCAAAGTTATTCCCTATACAATTAGGATTATGATTATTAATTAAAATGACATTAAGTGTTATAGTCCATTTAGGATTAGGATGGTTAATACAATGTAGATGAGATTCATTAATTTTATTTTTTATCCTATTAAGATTAAGATAAGGATTATTAATTATAATTAAATTATAGTAAGCGACTGAAATAAAATTTAAAAATTAATTAAAAAAATTAGTATTCTATCTCAATCAGATTTTTTTAATTTATATATATTCAATATAATTTAATACAATTATTATAATTAAATTTTAGTGATAAAATTTAAATAGATAATTCATACAAAAATAAATGTTGGTGCTTTCAAATAGGATTCTACTTGAATTAGAGTTATAGAATTCAATTAAGTTTTTCAATTATAATTTAAGTATAAATTAAATTGGAGTATAAATTGAATTAGAGATACATAATTTGATTAAATTTGGAGTAGAAATTGGGTTGAAAAAAATCCTATTCAAGTAGAATATTTTTGGAGTTACAATTCTATTAGAACTAGTAAAAATGACAACGCTACAACTACTCCTAAAACATTAAATAAAAAATATGTATATATCATCTTCTCTTAGCATGGTCTATATCATCTTCTCTTAGCATGGTTGTCTAAATCTAGATTGCATGTTAATGATCATCATTATATAGAAAATCATGAATTAAGCATTCGAGTTCTAGCCTATATTGAATTATCATGATTGAGTAAGATAATATATTTATTCAACCTAAGACAAGATATAGAACAAACATAGAATCTCATATTGAATTAAACGTGTTTACTCATCTGCACAATCATCACACATGTGTCCTTCAGTTTCCCCTATAGGAAGTTGTTACTAGGAAGCTGCCATTTCTGCAGATGTACATATGGGAGGGTGGAAACTTTTATTAGGCCTGTGTAGATATATGTAGAAATTGCCATTTTCACAGTTTTGGAAGGTGAAAAGTATTATTTGGACTCTGTAAACCATTTTTTTTTATGCATCTAGTGACGCTCATAATTTTGCATCAGCTTCTGATTTACCGTAATGGATTCTGTTTTAGGGAGCCACAAGCTGAAGCTGATCCGAATTACTATTTTCTTCTTTTCTCGAAAGGTGGTGATCATCTCTATAAAATAATTTGGCGCGTCATGAGTTTCGTTACACATTATCAGTATCTAGATTTTTCACAGTATTAGTTTCATTCATTTTCAAAGTACTTCTATTAGTATTTGTTTTGTAAGAACCATTTTTATTGAAATCTATACCAGTTGATAGTGCAATTATGTTAGTTCTGGCAAGAAGAACTAACCATTATCCTAACCTGAAAATTCACATCGCGTTAACCTTATGGTGATCGTCAAGGTGCAATTTGGAGTTTTGCTTCGGCTTCGTTTAATTTGTCGATTGAGATAGACTGTGGGAAAAATTTTGTTGGGATAACTGGAGTAAGAGAAAAATTTTTGGTTTTGTATGCTCAAGTTAGTTCAATTTACAACCACTACAAAAAAAATATAAATTTAGAGAATTTTTTATCAAATTCTTATTATGTAATGTTTTTAAAGTAATTAAAATGTTAGTTATATAATCTCTATGTACTTTATTAATGTAATTATTGATTATTCTATTTATAATGCAATTTTTTAGTTTTATTTGTAACAATATAATGCAATTTTTTAGTTTTATTTGTAACAATGACAATGATTAGTTTTGAAACCAGTGTTATTTGCATACTCTTCATTAATGTTTTGATCATCTCGACAGCATGCAAAGCCATAATACACAATTTGATTCTTTTTATTTGGAAATCGGGGTTTTAAACTAATCACTATTATCCAGTAAAAACACCCCTACTGGATAATACTATACGTTCACAACAATATTGTGTTTATGATTCAAATTTGAATGGAAAAAATTTGCTTGTGTGAGTTTCCTTTCAGATGGTAAGTGTAAGATTTTTTAAACAAGTAGTTTTATATGTGTTCATGGTACTTTTGATATTTGTTTTATAAGTAGAATTTGACTTTTTATTTTCATTTGTTTCGTAGTACTTTTGTTAGTTATTTTAATTAGAAATTGTCTTTTAGTTTATACGGATTAATGGTGCAATTTTGTGAATATTTCATAGACATAACAAGCTTAAAATATTTCATAGGAAGTAGGATAATTGATGCAGGAGGTAACATTCTGAAGCTGGAAATTTTGGTAAATCACCTACTTAAACCACAACGATAATTGTGGCAACAAGTCACGTTTGAAAAGCAATAATTCTAAGAATTCAGGTTATTCAGGGTATTATTAGCAATCACGTTAGACGACCCTGAAATTTTTAAAATTCATTGAGGCCCTAGGCAAGGTCAAATTTGAGGTCCTTTAAGAACATAAGGCTTAACCTAGTTAAAAATTATAAATGTGAAAAACAATTATTAAAAAAACACATTACATATAATAATATTAAAAAATTTGAAAACAAATCCCATAATAGTGTTGTCGCGAAAAATTATTATCGTTATGCAAGTGTTATACTCGGTGAAAGTCGTAGGTGTAGTCATGAAACATTGTGTCAATACGACACAGTGACAACAATCTTTCTAACCCTAATCAAAATAAACAGTGGATTGTATTAGGCTTTAGTTTTATTGAATATAAAATCAAGGCAGTCGGAATCGGAATTCTAGGTAGAATCGTTTTGGGGTCCGTAAAATCGGAATCGTAGAATCGTAAGATTCTAGTAGCTCGTATTAATTTTTTGTTAAATATATTAATAATTAAATATTTAATTTAAAAGTCTAAATCATATTAGAATTTTCAAAAAAAATAATGCATTGGTCCTTTATATGTTTTCTCATAAATTTAGGCCATATATTCGGATATTGGACTAAATTATAAAGTTTTTGCACATTTCATATGAAGGGCAAAACCGTCAAATCATTATAAAAACATAGTAGAATCGTAGTAAAATTATAAAATCGTACAAAATCGTAGCAGAATCATAAAATCGTAAGATTATATCAGGTAGAATCGGGATTCTGACTACCATGCATAAAATTAAAATTGTACCTTTTTTTGAGCCTTTAGTGGTATTTTGTGAAATATATACTTTTGGGGCCTGAATTATGGAATTAAATTAGACTTTAGTTCGGATTGGGTCGGGACACAAATTAATTTTGTTTTGGGCCTCTAATAGTAAAAAAAAAAGTGATGTATGTAGTATTTGCTTATTATATTAAGGGTTATTTGCACTGAGACCCCCTGAACTATGGGTCAATGTCACTCAGAAAGTGGTCAACGCGAGTGTTGGCCACTTGCCCCCTCAACTTTGATTTTCGTTGCAATGACACCCCCTGGAGTTGTGAAATGACTATAATGCCCCTTTAATTGTTTCACTTATTACATTAGGGTAATATATAAAATATGAAATTACTCATATGCCCAAACACTTCACCCCTCCGAAATTATTAATTACACTTCCACCCCTTATTACAAAATTACAATTTAATTTTTTTTTCTTTATGATATAATTTGTATATATAATTACGAAAATTAAAATTACGAAAATATATATATATATAAAATTTGAAAAAACATATAAAATTCAAAAAAATATATAAAATTTGAAACAATATATAAAATTAAAAAAAAACATATAAAATTCGAAACAAATATATAAAATTCTAAAAAATATATAAAATTCAAATATATATATATATATATATATATAAAGTATGACTGAAGTTTAAGTGGACAAGCCTCGGAGTCATTAGCCAAGGTAACGGATCCTCTCCAGCTCTCTGCAGAGCTATTTCAATGGCCACGATGGCGACACATGCCCCACGATGGTGACCGAAATCGGAATCGAACCGATACTTTATTAAAATATTTTAATCAAAATTAAATATATTAATATTTGGATCAAAATTAACGGTTCGGTTCTGATTCTCATTTTTAAAGAACCGAAATTATCGGTTCGATTCCGGTTTCGATCGGAATCAAAAGCGAACCGCATCGTGAATATATTAATATTTAAATCAAAATTAACAATTCGGTTCCGGTTCTCATTTTTAAAGAACCGAAAGTATCAGAACCGACCCGTTAATATTGATCCAAATAAAAATTTACTTTGGTTCTTTAAAAATGAGAAACGGAACCGAATCGTTAATTTTGATCCAAATATTAATATATTTAATTTTGATTAAAATATTTTAATAAAGTATTGGTTCGATTCCGATTTCGGTCACTATCGTGGGGTATGTGTCGCCATCGTGACCATTGAAATAACTCTGCAAAAAGCTGGAGATGATCCGTTACCTTGGCTAATGATTCTGAGGCTTGTCCACTTAAACTTCAGTCACACTTTATATATATTTATATTTGAATTTTATATATTTTTTAGAATTTTATATATTGTTTACGAATTTTATATATTTGTTTCGAATTTTATATGTTTTTTTTTTAATTTTATATATTGTTTCAAATTTTATATATTTGTTTTGAATTTTATATGTTTTTTCAAATTTTATATATTTTTTACAAATTATATATATATATTTTCGTAATTTTAATTTTCGTAATTATATATACAAATTATATTATAAAGAAAAAAAATTAAATTGTAATTTTTGTAATATATATAAATATTGTTTGTAATAAGGGGTGGAAGTGTAATAAGTAATTTTGGAGAGGTGAAATGTTTGGGCATATGGGTCATTTCATACTTTATATATTACCCTAATGTAATAAGTGAAACAATTAAAGGGGCATTATGTTAGAATTATGTTTCAAAATTATTTTTCTAAATTAATTTTTAAAATAAAATTTCTATAATATTCTATAATGAACCTAAAACTATCTTCTTGGAAATTGTGAAACTTATCTCTTTTTATAATTAATAAGGTTCATTTACTTGATTTATTTTTATCATCTTGAAAATGTATATTCAAAGTTTATCAACTTGAATTTTGTGATTCATTAACCAAACCAAATGAATCTTATTTATTCATGTACTTGGAAAAACTAAACCATTTATGAAGTCTTCTCATGGAGGCCTATATAAAGACTTCATTGGTGTTCACTTGAAGACATGGAAAAAATAATCCAAGTATTCTTTCTTTCATTTATATTCTTCTATATCTCTTGGGCATTCTGAAAAGAGGTTAGGTGTTGCACCCAATAGTGTATCGTGCAAATACACTGTGGTTGGATAGAGTCCAGGCTTGGTTGAATCCCGGAGATAGGGCTGCCATTATCCTTTGCACCTTGTGGGAGGCTTCGACTATCTTCAAGAAGCATTTTACGCGCCTCTAATCCAAAGGATTTCTTTTGTTTATTTCGAAGTGCAAGTTGTTTTATCATATTTCTAACAATTTGAAGATATGTCTCTCTCCAATCTGGCGCTCATGAATTCCTTTGGAATTGTTCCAACCGATCTCAATCGGTTTGATGGCAAGAATTATTCTCGGTGGGTGTTCAACATGGAGTTCTTTTTGAAGCAATCAAAGTTATTCCATGTCCTATCAACCGATCGTCCTGTTATTCCATCTGAGTCTTCTTCTCAACAAAAAGTCAATGCTACAACTATTCTGCAAAAACAATGGGATGATGATGATGCTACTTGTCGTCATCATATTCTGAATTCTCTTTCAGATTCTCTTTTTTCTCAATTTTCAAAGAAGACAAAAACAGAACGAGAAGCTTGGGAAGCAATCAAGACTGTTTATCTTTCAGATGAATCAGGAACCAAAAAGTTCCAAGTCAGCAACTATGTTGACTACAAGATGGTTGATGACAAACCTATTCTCGATCAAGTCAAGGAATTACAAGGCTTTGCAGACTCCATTACTGCAGCAGGTATGGCTATTGATGGAAACTTTCATGTATGTGTTATTATTTCTAAATTGCCACCTTCATGGAAGGACTACAAAAACAAATTAATGCATAAGAGGGAAGATTTATCACTTGATCAATTACTCCATCACCTTCGTGTTGAGGAGGAATCTCACAATCGGGATAAGAAAGATGAAGCTCCTGCAAAAGCACATGTTATTGAAGAAGCAAATAACAAAAGCTCATCACATAAGAAGTTTGCTCCAAAAAGGAAAACTTTCAAAAGAGGGATTGCAACCAAGCCTGGAGTTTGGTCCAAGAAGCAAGAGAAATGGGTCCAAGGTGATAAAAAATTTACATGCTTTGTATGTGGCAAACCTGGACATGTAGCTAGATTTTGCAGGCATAGGAAGGATCATCCTGATAATCAATCTAAAGAAAAGGATGAGAAGTATGTAGCAGTCATATCTGAAGCAAACATAGTGGGGCAGAAAGCGGATTGGTGGATTGATACTGGTGCCACTCGCCATATTTGTGGAGACAATGAGTCATTTACCACTTATGAACTAATGGGGGACGACCACCATATATACATGGGAAATGCATCTACAACCAAAATTATTGGAAAAGGATCAGTGGAACTTAAGTTCACTTCTGGCAAAACTGTTATCTTACAAGAAGTTCTACATGTTCCTGACATCCGCAAGAACCTTGTCTCAGGCAGCCTTCTCAGCTCTCATGGATTCAAGATGGTCTTTGAATCAGATAAGTTCATTTTATCTAAAAATGGTGTTTTCATTGGCAAAGGTTATTCTGTCTCTGGTATGTTCAAGCTAAATATTATTAATAAAAATAATATGATTGTTGCCTACTCTGTGGAGTCTTTCGATCTTTGGCATGGTAGATTAGCTCATGTGAACTTTAGTTCTATTAAAACCATGACTAATCAAGGACTAATTCCTGCTTCTAAAGTTGACTATCAAGAAAAATGTATTGCATGTAGCAAATGCAAAATCACTCGCACTTCTTTTAAAAATGTTGAACGGTCAACTAAAGTCCTTGATTTGATTCACACTGACATTTGTGAAATGACAAATATTCAAACTAGAGATGGTAAACAATATTTTATTACTTTTATTGATGATGCCTCGAGATATACTTATGTTTATCTTCTCAGATCAAAAGCTGAAGCCTTTGACAAATTTAAAGCTTACAAAGCTGAAGTGGAGAATATACATAATTGTAAGATCAAGACTTTGAGATCTGATCGAGGAGGAGAATATTCACTTTCAGAGCTTGCCCAATTTTGTGAAAAAGTTGGTATTCATCACCAATTTTCCGCCCCAAGAACCCCACAACAGAATGGCATTGCAGAAAGAAAAATTCGGACACTCACTGAAGCATCTAACTCAATGCTTTATAGTTCTGGTGCTCCTCTCAATCTTTGGGGTGAAGCTATTCTCACAGCATGTCACATTCAGAATCGTGTACCTCATAAGGCAATCAGCAAAACTCCTTATGAAGTATGGAAAGGCCGGAAACCAAATCTGAATTATATCAAGGTTTGGGGATGTTTTGCTCATGTTCAGTTATTACTTCCATCTACTCCAAAGGTCGGCCCGCGAGGTACATATTGTGTTTTCATTGGGTATTCCTTCTCTAGTAAGGCATACAGATTTCTTAATCTTGAAACTCCATCTCCTCATTCTGTTGTTGAATCTACTAATGCTGAGTTTTTGAGCATATCTTTCCATTCTTAAATAAGCAAGAAACAGTGGGGGTTGATTATTCTTTAAAGAGGAAACAAGTTGAAACATTGGACTCTGGGGAACTTCGTAGAAGTGTTCGGCCAAGAATTCTAAAATCCTTTGAGCCTGATTTTGTTTACACGGTTAATAAAGATCCTCTTACTTATGGTGAGGCAATGAGCAGTCCCGATGCTCAGTTTTGGAAAGAAGCAATTGATGATGAGATTCATTCTATTATATCCAACAACACTTGGATATTAGTTGATCTTCCTCCTGGATGTGTACCAATTGGCTGCAAATGGATTTTCAAACGAAAATTCAAACCAGATGGCACTATTGAGAAGTACAAAGCTCACCTAGTGGCAAAAGGGTATAAACAAAGGGAAGGATTTGATTACTTTGACACATATGCTCCTGTAGCAAGAATCACTACAATCCGTCTTTTAATTGTCATTGCTGCTATCAAGAATCTTATCATTCATCAGATGGATGTGAAAACAGCTTTTCTAAATGGAGATTTAAAAGAAGAAATTTATATGACTCCACCTGAAGGGTTTGATATTCATGGAAGCAAAGGAAAGGTGTGCAAGTTGCAGAAGTCTCTCTATGGACTTAAACAAGCACCTAAGCAGTGGCATGACAAGTTCAGACAAACTCTACTTGAAGATGGATATCAAATTAACAGAGATCTAGACAGTGTTGAAAACACTAAGAGATTTTTATCCACCAAATTTGACATGAAGGATTTGGGTGAAGCTGATGTTATCCTAGGAATCAAAATCATCAGACAGGAGAATGGACTTTGTCTTTCTCAAGCTCATTACATTGAGAAGATTCTGAAGAAATTCAATATGTTCGAAACAAAATCAGCACCCACTCCATATGATTCCAGCATAAAACTAAAAAAGAATGAGGGCAAAAGTGTGGCTCAACTTGAGTATTCCCAGATAATCGGAAGTCTTATATATGCCATGAATTGCACAAGACCTGACATTGCTTTTGCAATTGGAAAGTTAAGCAGATACACTGGTAACCCAAGTAAAGAGCATTGGAATGCTTTACGCAGAGTACTAAGATATCTTAGAGGCACAATATTTTATGGGCTACATTATGGGACGTATCCTGCAGTACTTGAAGGTTACAGTGATGCAACCTGGAATTCAGATCCAGATGAATCCAAATCAATTTCTACTTGGGTATTTTGCCTAGGAGGTGGTGCTATCTCTTGGAAGTCTAAGAAGCAGACGTGTATTACTCATTCTTCTATGGAATCTGAGTTCATTGCCCTCTCAAGTGCAGGAGAAGAAGCTGAATGGCTTAGATCAATATTGGTAGATGTACCAATATGGAAAACTTCAGTGCCTTCTATCACTATTTATTGTGATAATCAAGCTGTTTTACTCAGAGCTTACAGTGAAAATTATAATGGGAAATCCAGACAAATACGTCTGAAGCATGATCATGTGAGGGATCTGATTACTAATGGTAGTGTGGCCATTCAGTATGTGAAGTCCAAAGAAAATTTGGCAGATCCATTATCCAAAGGCCTTGCACGAGATTATATCTCAGTAACATCGAGGGGAATGGGACTGAAAGCCTGTATTTGAACTGTACTTGGGGATACCTAACCTGATGAGTTTCTCAGGTTCAATGGGAAAAACGAACCAAGATAATAGTTGTTACGAGAGCACTACTACATTGATTATTGAAAGTCCCTTTCCTATGGTGTAAGTAGTGCTAAAAGTCTTATAGTAATTTGGAGGGTGAGATTTTATCTCTTAATGAATCTATGGACATTATTGTTGGGGTGACTACAAGACACTCCTGATAGATTCACCTAGTTGAGAGTGAAGGTTGGTCACCTTCTATGAGACTTCAGGCTGTCTCTAGAGCTCTCAATGAGAAAACGGGATTAAGCACAGACCTAAAAGTGCTGAGCTAGATGCACAACAACCTCTGAAATGAATGTGTGTGTGACAAGTCCAGTTTGTCCTTATAGGTTCACGAGTTCAAGGTTCCGTCCACTAAGGTTCTCGGACAAGCTTTGATTTGTTTACACTAAGTAAAGGTTCAAGTCCCCAAGACACCTTTATTTATGCACAAGACTTTCCTGAATGCCCAATTATTTTATTAAAAATTAATTTTGAAACAAGTGGGGGATTGTTAGAATTATGTTTCAAAATTATTTTTCTAAATTAATTTTTAAAATAAAATTTCTATAATATTCTAGAATGAACCTAAAACTATCTTCTTGGAAATTGTGAAACTTATCTCTTTTTATAATTAATAAGGTTCATTTACTTGATTTATTTTTATCATCTTGAAAATGTATATTCAAAGTTTATCAACTTGAATTTTGTGATTCATTAACCAAACCAAATGAATCTTATTTATTCATGTACTTGGAAAAACTAAACCATTTATGAAGTCTTCTCATGGAGGCCTATATAAAGACTTCATTGGTGTTCACTTGAAGACATGGAAAAAATAATCCAAGTATTCTTTCTTTCATTTATATTCTTCTATATCTCTTGGGCATTCTGAAAAGAGGTTAGGTGTTGCACCCAATAGTGTATCGTGCAAATACACTGTGGTTGGATAGAGTCCAGGCTTGGTTGAATCCCGGAGATAGGGCTGCCATTATCCCTTGCACCTTGTGGGAGGCTTCGACTATCTTCAAGAAGCGTTTTACGCGCCTCTAAGCCAAATGATTTCTTTTGTTTATTTCGAAGTGCAAGTTGTTTTATCATATTTCTAACACATTATAGTCATTTCACTACTCCAGGGGGTGTCATTGCAACGAAATTGAAACCTCAGGGGGCTATGGGACCGAAAAAGGCAAACCTTGCATCTGGATGCAATAAAGCCAAAGTTCAGGGGGTGTGGCTGTAAATAACCCTTATATTAATACAATAATTGTGGATTTTATTTACAGCGAAATGTTTTAATTTTTTTCAGATTGTGACCCTAGCTTTCTGCGTGCAAGGGAATGATTTCTTTGTTGTATTATCTCTCTAGCCATATGTATGTATTTTTGAGTTATGGTTTCTTCTTGGTAGCTATACCATTAGTTAATACTCCCTCCGTCCCAATTTAAGTGTTTATTTTGGTGAATCTAATTTTTATTAGTGTGATAATTAATGAAAAATTAATTTTAACCTTGATTACACCAAGTGATGTGATGTTTGTAGTTTAGATATTTTATAATTTGAATGATTGAAGAATAAATTGGTAAATTGATCAAATAAAGTGACATTGACTTTTCTTATTATGGAATGGGTTGAATAGTGAATGTGGACACTTAAATTGGGACGGAGGGAGTACAATATATATATATATATGCTGCGAATTCACAAAAAAAATAAAATTATGCTTCCATTCCAAACATGTCAAAGAATTTTAGTTTTTGTGGATTGCACTCTGTTTCTTGTGTTCTTGCTATCAGTTATATTGCATTATTGAGTAAATAAATAGTTTCAACTATCAAGTTCTCAACAGAAATTGAGTCTGGCTTTCGAAGGGGTTTTAAGGTTTTGAAGTTGAAAGAATACATAACAAATAAATAGAAACCATTAAATTTTGTATTCATGTCTTAGTAACTATTAGGCTATATGTTTCGTCGATTTACAAAGAAAATGATAAATCATTTCAACTTATTTGCTTACCATTGTTACCTTAATGAATCTGAAGCATTCTGTTATCTGTATTAAATGTAGTTTGTTGTAACAGGTTCTTTATCAACTTAGCATTAGTTTTGATATTAGTATTATTTGTATTTTTTACTGTTACCAGGGCTGGCATTGAGATGTTAAAAAAATGGTTAATTTCAGTAAATTTTCATGTGGTTTGAAAAAAATCACTTTGCCCTTTTTTTATATAGAAAACCTCTCTGCACTTAATAAATTGTATCAGCTTGCCCACTTCCCTATAATTTGGACCAAAATATTCCTGAAATTTAATGAAAAATGATTTAAAATTCAAAAAAACATATAAAATTCGAAAAAAAACATAAAATTCGAAATATATATATAAAATTTGAAAAAAAATATACTCCCTGTGTCCCGTTTTACAGGTCCATTTTTAGGAAATGAACTTTTTAAGGGAGTTGGTTTTATGTTATTTTATACCAACTTTGCCCTTGTTGATGTGTACGAGTATATTGTAAGCCCACATGTTTTGAAAAATATAAGAAGAGTAATATGAGAATGTTGGAAGAAATGTTGTATTGAGATTCTAACTTGGACATTTATTTTGGGACAACTAAAAAGAGCAAAGTGGACCTATAATTTGGGACGGAGGGAGTATAAAATTCAAAAAAATACATAAAATTCGAAAAAAAACATATAAAATTAAAAAAAAACATATAAAATTAGAAGAAAAATATATATAAAATTCATAAAAAATATATATATAATTCGTAAAAATATATAAAATTCATAAAACAATATATAAAATTCAAAAAAACATATAAATTTTGAAAAAATAGGTAAGAAGATGTAAAAGTAAGAGAATATATATAAATTTCGATTTTTTATATATTTGTTTCGAAATTTATATATTTTTGACGAATTTTATATATATTTTAACGAATTATATATATATGTTTATGAATGTTATATATATTTTTCTAATTATATATGTTTTTTTCGAATTATATATATATTGTTTCGAATTTTATATATTTTTTTAATTTTAAATCATTTTTCATTAATTCTCAGTAGGCCTGTTCAGGACCGGTTCCGGTTCCGGTTCCGTCTAGAACTGGAACCGAACCAATTTTTTCGGTTCTTGAAAAATCGGAACCGGAACCGGAACCGAAAGGGGAAGGAACCAAACCGAATCGGTTCGGTTCCGGTTCCTTCTAACTTTATTTTTTTTTTTTAAAAATCTCAATTTTATAAAATAATATAATTATAAACTAGAGTATTTGAATTAAAGCAAACCCAAAACCAAATATATAATTAGTGGAATAAAAAAAGTAGCTTGGATTTGTATTGTTATTGAAATTAGTGGAGGTTTATTGCTAGTCTTTTTGGTTAATAATAAAATATATATATATATAAAAAAAAACCTGTTCCGGTTCCGGTTCGGTTCCGCGGGGCCATAACCGGAACTGAACCAAAATTTTTGGTTCTTGAAATTTTGGAACCGGAAACGGAACCGAACCCCTATGGAAGTGAACCGAATCGCCGGTTCCGGTTCGGTTCCTGAACACCCCTAATTCTCAGGGGTATTTTAAATCATTAAATCATTTTTACAAGTTATATATATATTTTTCTATGAATTTTTTATATTTTTACGAATTTTATATATTGTTTTCTAATTTTATATATATATTTTTTAATTTATATGGTTTTTTTTCAAATTTTATATATATTTTTCAAATTTTATATATTTTTTGAATTTTAAATCATTTTCATTAAATCTAAGAGGTATTTTTGTCCAAAATTATAGGAAAGGGGGCAAACTAATACTATTTGATAAGTGTAGGGGGGTTTTCTGTATATGAGGGGATAAAATGATATTTTTTTAAACCACATAGGGGTTTACTAAAATTAACCCTAAATTTTTTATAGGGTTAACTTCAAGAAATCCCCCTATATTATTCAATTTAATCAACTAACCCCTACTGTGTTCATTTTGCCCCCTATACTATCCAATTTCATCACTATGCCCCCTTCTCCTCACATTTAAAGTCAAAATATCTAAACCACCTTCCCTTAATAGTATAAAGGGGTTTAGTGAAATCAACCCTTAAAAAAATTATTTTTCAAAAATAAATTATATTTTTTGTAAAAACTATAAATTTCAAAATACATATATATTTCGGAAAATATGATTTTTTACGAAAAATAAATTTTTTGCGAAATATATATATTATATTCCAAAATATGATTTTTTTTCCCGAAAAAGTATATATTATGTTCCAAAATATGAATTTTTTCCGAAAAATAATTTTTTTGTGAAAAAGTATATATTATGTTCCAAAATATGGATTTTTTCCGAAAAATATATATTATGTTTTCCAAAATATGATTTTTTCCGAAAAATATTTTATTTTGCGAAAAAGTATATATTATATTTCAAAATATGAATTTTTTTCGAATGATGAAATTGAATAGTATAGGGGGTAAAGTGGATATAATGGGGATTAGTTGATTAAACTAAATAATATAGAGGTATACAACTGGAGGATAGTTCATTAATTTTGGTACATCTATTAGTTGACTTAACGGACCGTCATTAGTAAGGGTGGTTATTGAAATAACGTTTGCTTTTTGAGGGAGGTCCGTGTAAAATACCCTTTTTGAAAAATAAGGGGGAACTTAAAGGGCAATAGTGTAAATTAGGCTAAAGTTTGCTAGGGCCCTCGCTGCCCCCGGAGCTCTATAAAAACATGGGCAAGAGCAAAACCCTAACGCCGCACTTCAAGCTCCTAATCGGGGCCAACCTCCTCCATCTCTTCTCTACTTTTTCAATGATCTTTCTTTTTTTTTTTATACTTGTATTGGTCTTTAATTTTTTTAGTAGTCTGTTATTTCTAAATGTATGTGCATAACAGTTTGATAATGAATCGCGCTCTCTGAGGCGTTGCGTTCCTGGGCCAGCCATGGACGCGTCAGTGAGAGCGTAAATTGTTGTTTCTCAATCTGATCTTTATTTTCATAGAAATTACGACTTGTTATTGTATCGTAGTTTCATGGGTTCGGGTTGCGAAATCTATTGTTTAATATCTAATGTATATATATATATATATATATGTATCTGTATATTGATTTGATGATGATAATGGGAATTGGGTTGCTGTTGCTTCATTATGGTGAACTCTCTGTTATAAAAAGTGAGGGATGTTCAAGTTTCCGAAGCATAGATGAATTGGGTTTCTTTGCCAGTTTTAAACAGCTTGATGTATTACTCTGTTGCATCCTGCTACCTGTCTGCTGGTATATTTTTTATTTATATTTTAATTTTTTTTTATAGTTGTTTAGGACAATTATTATTTTGTTTTTGCATTTCGACTTCAATTGAATATGAAAATTTGAATACCTATAATTTCTTTTGGTCAAAATTGATGATTGTAATCAAATTCGTTACTAGTTTTAATTCTTAACAAACTAAGTCTTTTAACTAAATTAGACTTTTTAATTTTGTCAAACACTTAAATTTCTAAATTATTATATCCGTTTTATTTCAATAAATTTTTTTTAGGATTTTCTGATGAATAGGTTGGGTGGTGCACCCAAATTGGGGGTGGAACCTAAAAAAGAGAATTTTTGGTGTCTATTTTGATTTAATTGAATAACGTTTACATGCAGAAAAATGAAAATTGATATGATCTGATAATGCTGTCTTATGAAACTTTCTGTAATAGTATAAGTTAATTTCTTTTTGAGCAATGTATGTGTGGCGGAAAATTACAAATCACTACTCAAAATATATTTAATGGACGATGTTATGGGGATCGGTGAGAGCAAACCTACCAAATTGTATTTGAAGAACATTACTTTCGGGCATGTCTTTTGTAAATTGTGATGATAAGCTTTTGTGTTTAAACATTTTGGGCAAAGGGAGTTTTAATTTTGGTCAAATAACACTCCTGTCCTTCATTTTTGAATAATTATTCCAAGATAGAACGAATTTTTTTGTCTTTGAAGAAATAACATTTCAATCTTCAAAGACCAGTGAACCCAACAATATGTATGTATTCGAACTCGAATTATTAATACTCTAAGGCCCTGTTTGGTAGGTGGTTTGGTCTCAGGTGGTCTGGTTTGCTCTTGCGTTTTATAGGACCAGATCGTGTTTGGTTGAATTGGTCCCAAATTTTTTGTTAGACCAAGTAAGACCAAATCAGACTAAAATGACCTCATTTCAGACAAAAAAAAAAGGTGGTTCTGGTGGTCCGGTCTGGTCTTATTAATAAAATATATTTATAAATAATTAAAAATGAATAAATAATAATAATAAATTAAATAAAATATATTTTAAAAATAAAATATATATAAAAAAATGAATATAATAATAATAAATAAATGAATAAATAATAGAATATATTTATAAATAATTAAAAATGAATAATTAATAATATAAATAATAAATTAAATAAAACATAATAATAATAATAAAAAATGAATACAATAATAATAAATAAATATAATAAAAATAAATAATAATAAATTAATAAAATAAATAATAAATTACATAAAACATATTTAAAAATATAATAAAAATAATAAATAATAAACAAAATGAAATAAATAATAATGAATGAATAAATATAATAAAAAATAATAAATAGATATAATAATAAATAAATATAATAATAAATAATAAGTAAATATAATAATGAATAAATAATTCATAATAATAATAAAAAATGAGTATAATAATTATAAATTAATAGTAAATTAATAAAATATATTTTAAAATAATTAAAAATGAATAAATAAAATGAATTAAATAATGAAATAATAATAATTTAATAATATAAATAATAAAATAATAAAATATATTATAAAGCGAAGAAATAATAAATAAATAATACATAAATAAATATTATAATAAATTATAAATAAATAGTAAGACCAGACCGCTTACCAAACAGACTTTTTCAGATCAGATTAGATCAGACCAGACCAGAAAGACCTCCTACCAAACATGGCCTAATATATGTAGAGTGAAGAGAGAGAAGAAGAGATGTGGGTTTATATAGACCTCCAAAGCTTGATTCAACTGTCCATACACTGATTCGGACAGTCATCTCAACTGCCCAATTGTAGACGCACAAATTCAGGCATTAAATTGCTCAACCGTCGAAGCAACACTCACACTCTAGAGTTACAACTTATCAATACAAGTAACATGTGGGTCAAAGCATCTTGGCCCGAACTAAACCCGCACCCACACCTTTATTGTGGTAATGATCGAGATAATATACGCGGAGATAATTTCTCATTCAAATATTTTCCAACAACTACACAAGGTGTTTGAGTCAGGACATGACCTTAGTAATTAGGGGGACACGTAAGTAGAGTGGATCTTGGAGATTTTGATAGAGAAAAATGTCATGAATACTTATTCCACACGAAATGGTGAATTTATATTATGACAATAGTCTAATGAGGTAAATTATAATTGCATGATTTTAAAGTAATATTTTTTAACGTTTAAGATTTCATATAGAGAAAACAAATAAATGAGAGAAACAGGCGCAATGAGATTTGTGAATTTAGGTGGAGAAGAATATGATGAAATTTATCTTACACAAAATAATGACTTTTACATGAGTAATTTCAGTTTGCATGATTTGAATATGATGGTTAATAATTTAAGTTTTCATATAATCATATAAATTCATAAATAACTTTTTGATAACGAGAAATAACATGTTTTTCTTATTCTTTTTCATATGATATAGGATTGTCCATCTGAAGTACAACCCAATGTAAGAAAGGGTCTGAATTCCTTTCTTAATTTTAATTGTTCAAAGTTGTATGTATATTTGTTGCGCCATTACAAATTCTACTAAACTTTAACTATTTCTCTCTTTAGAAAGAAAAAAAAAACATAATAAATAATTGTACCGTGAGTAAAGATGACAATATTTTGAAGAGAATGATCTTGGTCAACCTTTCTTAATTTTAATTGTTTAAATTTGTATGTGTATTTGTTGTGCCATTACAAATTCTACTAAACTTTGACTATTTCTGTTAATAAATAATTGTACCATATCATGTGAGTAAATATGACAATATTTTGAAGAGAATGATGTTGGTCTCTTGAGCTGAAATGACTTACTAAATTTTAAAGGTTCAGGTGTGAAAAACATCATGTCATATGCATATAGTGCGTATAAACCTCTGTGATTTTTAAATAATTTATTATTAAAAAATATGTGTATTTTGTCCCATTATGACATGAATTGTTTAAAATATTCTTAGAATAACTTCATTTTTAAAAAAAAAATAAAAAAAATTACAAAAAAAAAGAAAATAAATTTAAGAAAATAATCAACAAAATAATTACATTTTTTTTTCCAAAAACATTAAAATTATTTTGAAAAACAAATAAGCCTATTTTTAAAAACTTTTTATTTATATTTATATAACATTTGATTAAAAAATTAATCCAGTTTATTTTATTAAAAAATATATAATAAAATTACAAAAACAAAAATAAAAAATTGAAAATATGTTTATAAAAAATATATTTAAGAAAATTATATATATAAAAAAAAGAATTACAATTTTACTTTCAAAAATATTAAAAAAATTGAAAAAAAGTATATTTTTTTAAAACTTTTTTAATCATTTAATTTATTTTTTATTTTTATTTATTATATTTTATTATAGATTATTTATTATTAATTCAATATTTATTAGGTTAGAAGGGGTATTTTAGGGATTTCATATCGTTTTGGGGTAAATTGCAACATTTTTGAAACATAGTGGATTTATACACATATTTTGTAACTAAAGGGAGTTTTTCGCACATAGTACGAAATTACTGGGGAGTTTTCGTAAATAACCCAATTTTAAATAATAGATAGGGTTAAACTATAGCAGTTACTCTTATAGAGCTCGCACGTCGCTAATTATGGCATTTCACTTAAATATTTGAGTTTTTACTAGTGTGTCCTTTGATAATCTATTTTAAACAACAGAATTCTTCATAAAGAGTAAAAAAACAAAATGCCCCACATAAGCACCTAATTCTACCTTGTTTCCCGAAGTAACTCGTATTACGTTGAAGATGAATCATTTGTTGCAAATAATATTTAATGTAGGGGTGCTTTAATAAAGTTCAAAACTTCAAATGTCACATCCCTAAAACATTTCTAATTTCTTTTGATTGATAAGTAGACATGTAAACGGATTGGATTTGGATCGGATTTGTCTTGATCCGATCCGAATCCGATAAGTTTATATCCGATTCGATCCGACCCGATAATTCGATGGATTTTTACTTAATTGATCCAAATTCGAAGTATTTTATTTTCAGATATCCGATCCGATTAGGTTAAAAAAATTATAAAAATTATTAATTTTTTTTATGTTGTTTTTTAAGAATATTAAACACTAAATTATATATTTTACAATCAATGCTTATAATACATTACTATAAAAACATAAAAATGAAATATAATTAAGTGTACTATTTAATATTTATATATTAATAACACAATATATATGTGTATATATAAAATTAATCGAATCGGATTAACATAAATCCAAATCCAATTTGTTAAGAAATCGGATTATCGGATTCGGATTTTAATCGGGCTATCGGATTTTATTTTCAATTCATATCCGATTAATCGGATCGGATTCAGATCAAAATCCGATCCATTGACAGATCTATTGATAAGTGATAAAGTGATAACTTTACTCTAATTTATCTCAAAAACAAAAATGCAAAACTTTAAAGCAAATATGTTTTTGTGTAATTCTACGATGATAAGTTGTGAGACAAGAACATAAGATACTGGTATGACATGATGATGTTACTACAATACCACTAAGTTTATAAAAAAAAAATAGCCACGACAAGACACATATATGTCAATAATAATAATAATATAATACTTAAATTTACAGATGGTGCACAACTCAATAAAGAACGTTATATTTATGAAATGATATTGCAGGAAATTAATTCTGTTATTCTCACTCATACTTATAAGAAATTTGATGATAAAGTCAGAAGCCTAATTTCCTATAGTAAGGTTGTCATTAAGAGGGTAATTAAACTCACTGATTGAGGTCTTGGCCCTTCCAAACCCAGGTCTTTTTCCAGATCTGGTCATAATTACTCTTTCAATTACTGGGATTATAAAGAGGCATGGAAGCATGCATTTTTATACCAGAATGTCAAATTCAAGCATACTTGGTTTTTCAAGTTTTGCCTTGAATTTTTGAAAATTTCTTATCAAATTGGATTTTTTACTGGTGGAATTTATATGGACCAGATATTGATGTTCTTCCTGAACCTATTAGGAAGCATTTCAGTTCTTGGTCTATGTACCATCCTCAATTAAGGGGAAAAAAGGATCTTCTTGTAGGATTCTCTAAATTATTATTTTTTGCTGAATTTGACATCCCTTGGATTTCCATGTAGGAGTTACAATGTAACTATGATCATATGAAATTCCTACCCTCTAAAGAGTTTTCTCTTACAGATGGTGGAGTTTAGTTTCTATTAAGCTTCTAGATAAAGAAGTTTTTGAAAAAACCAATTTCTACATTGAGAAGCTTTCTCAATCTCAATCTCTTGTCATTAAACAGGTTTCTAATCCTTTTGAAGAAATTAAGTCTTCTTTTAGAAATCAATTTCCTTATTTAGGAGAATCTGAATTAATGGTTAAATGCATGGAATTCATGAAGAATCAGTTTATGAGTTCTTTTGCACCTCATTATTCGTCTTCAATGACAGATGATCAATCCATGGCCAGTCAGGATGAGAATAATTCTTTTTCTTGTCTTGCTGGAGAAGGTCAGAATCCATAAGATGACCTTGATGATGATGGTGAAGTCACTATGGGTGACTATTGGGATACAATAATCACTTCAGTTGCCTCTACAGCTTCCAAGGGACCAATATGACGCATGTCATGACGTTTTGAAGAACAATTATTGTTTTCTTTTTTATGTCTTTGCTTTTGTCATCATTAAGATAATTGTATCTTATCTCTTCAGATAATTTAGTCTGGTTTATGCAACCTGTCAATTTCAGTGGAGTGTCTTTTTGTGTTAGATCAGTTTATCACTTTCATTCACTACTCACTCACTTTGAAAAAAGTTGAGTGATTTACGGATCTGGTCTGGTAATGTAAGAGTTGAGTCTTTGTCGATAGGGCCCAATGAGTACCCGAAAGATTCTATCTTATCTTTGCTTTCCCCTTTGATATCTCTATATAAGAGAAGGGGTTTCTGTCTTAGGGGGCAGAACTTTCTTTAGTTTATTTCTTTCAGAGTTTTTCTTTAACTCTAAGTTTGTTTTCTTTCTCATTTGAGTTTGTAAAATATTTCTTCAAGCATATTGGAATAAAAGATTGCAGTTATTGTAAGTCTCTTTATCTTCCGCAATTAAAGTGAATCTTTTTTCTTCTTGCCCTTGCCTTTATTGGCTTGGGAACCCTTAGAAGGGCCACTCATTGAATTCCCTGCAAAAATTCACGAATTAAGAAATCAGACAAAGAGTTTAAATCACCTTTTATATATTCAATATCAAAATCAAAAGCAGATAAGTCTGTCTGCCATCCTGCAAAAATTTGTTTAGAAGCAAGATTTTTTATGTCTTTTTTCAAAACTTGTTTTGCAACACTGCAATCAACCCTAACCAGAAAAATGTTGGTTAAGTAAATCATCATGAAATTTATAAACACATTTAACAATGACCAAAACTTCTTGTTTGATTGTAGCATAATTGAGCTGGACATTTTTCCAATTTCCAGAAGTAAATCTATCGAGTTCTTCTTTATTGGAAGAGGGATTAAACTGCATTAAAATACCCCCGTATCCTTGATTGGATGCATCGGTTTCAACAATCTTAAACCATAAAGAATTAGGTAAAGATAAACAAGGTAATTGTTTAGCTTTAAGCTTAATTTTCTTTACAGCCTCAGTATGCTCATCAGACCAAGGAAGATGATGTTTTCCTAATCTTTGGTACAAAATAGCACTATCTTGAGCAAAATTCTGATAATAATCAGAGATATAATTCAAACTTCCAAGAAATCTTGAGTTTTATCTGTGATAACATCATGAAATTTAGAAGCAAATTCAATACTTCTATCAATTGGAACAATTTTTCCTTGATGAATATTGTGACACAAAAATCTAACTTTATCTTGAAAAAGTTTCATTTCAGGAGCAGAAATGACTAATCCACTATGTTTCAAAACATCTTTAAAAATCTTTAAATGTTTGAAATGTTGTTTAATGGATTTAGAAAAAACACGTATGTCATCTATATACACAATCACAAAATCAGAATAAGGATTGAATATATCATTCATGACATGCTGAAATTCAGAAGGAGCATTTTTAATCCAAATGACATTACGTTCCATTCATAATGGCCAAAAGGAACAACAAAAGCAGTTTTATATCTGTCTTTGGGATCAATCTGAATTTGCCAAAAACCAAATTTCAAATCAAATTTAGAAAATAAAACAGTTGAATTTAATCTATCCAATAAATCTTTTTTATTAGGGATTGGATAGCGTATCCATTTTAAAACATCATTTAAAGGTTTATAGTTAATAACCAATCTGGGAACACCTCTTTCCTTTTCAGAATGTTTATTAACATAAAACGCAGTACAACTCCAAGGAGAGTTGCTTGGAACAATTAACTTCTTATCAAGAAGATTTTGGATTTCTTTCTTACAAATGTCCATATAGTCTTTTTTTCATTTGACCAGCACGAGCTTTTGTAAGAATAAATCTTTCATCAAAACTTTCTTCATAAGAAAGGGAAACAATATGTTTCTTACGATCCCAAAAGGCATTAAGGATATCACTACAAACTTCAGAAAAAAATTAATTCTGAATTGTTTGTATTTCAGTTTGGATGTCATGATTGGACAACATTTGATTAATATTCAAGGATATAATTTTCTTTTGCAAATAATTTATTTGCTTCTCTTTAAAGAATATATTTTCTCTAAAAGAATTGATATTTTTATTAAGGGGTTGTGTTATAAATTTAAACACAATAGAATATCCTTGTAAAGTAGTAAAAATTCTTGTATAATCAATTCTATCTATAGACATTAATGATGTGAGAAAAGGAGTGCCCAGTATTACTGGTAAACTCATATTCTTTATTAATAAGAAAGTAGTTGATAAACAAAAACCTTCATTACAAATATAAATCTTATTAAGTTTATAATTGATTTTCATTTTACTACCATTAGCAGTTAAAAGACCTTGAGTAGTTTTTTCAAAATATTGAGTAGGAATTAATCCTTCCTAGATGCAATTTAAGTCAGCACCACTATCAATAAGAGCCATTAACTCTAGTAAGACATACTCTTCATTAATGACAATCTTAACATTAACATACCATTTTTGAAAACTAACCTAATCAAGAAGACATAAATAATCATTTTTGACAGGTTCATCCTCAGGGGAAACCTCATACTCAATGTTAGGAGAATTAAGAAAAGCCTGAGCTAAATGAAGCTGAGTTATCATTAACTCACTCTTGGTTTGGTTGACTTTCAATTGCTGAACCTTAGTTTTCAATATATTAACAGGTATTTGGGAATTGAATCCTTTTAACCTATTGAAATCTTCTTTCATAGTAAACGATTGATTAGAAACCTTAATTGTGGTTTCCTTTTCCTCATTAATCTGATTCTGGTAACAAAACTCAATCATCTTAAGCTTAATTTGAGGATCACTAATTTAATCTAACAATTCAACAAAGGATTGTTGTTGACTAGTTAAAACATTAAGACTTAAACCATTCATTTCAACAATAGCCTTCCAATAATTGGAAGAACCTTCATTAGTACCACAGTTACAAGAACTAGTAGTACAAAGGGGATTTTCTTCAGATGAAGAAGATGAAGTTGACAATAACATAATTTCATTGTCAGATTCAGAATCAGGAGAACTCTGGTCAGAATCACTGGAATTAAGAAATAACTTGCTTAATTGAAGTTTAAGACTAGGGTCAATCTCAAGACTTTCTAATTTAGCCTTAGTCTTACATTTATTGGCATAATGGTTAATTCTACCACATTTATAACATTTAGCATTAGTTTTAAAACTACTTTTACCCTTATGCTTAGGGTTAGTCCTGGATTTGTACTCCTTATTAGTACTATCTTTCTTGTATTTTCCTTTATGATAACGCTTTCTTCGATAATGTTTACTATCCTTAGAAACCTTATGCTTCCTTTTATTAGGATACTCATTTCCCACATTGTAACCAAATTGGTCACAAAACTCACCCAACTCCTTTCTACCAGAAAGACGTTGAGACTTCAATTGATGTCTTAATTTCAAATCATTACACAAAGAAAGACCTTCTTGTATAACAATACTAATTAAATCACCATAATTATAATCATTGTAAGGGATATACATTCCATTATGTTTATCTCTTAACTTCTTCCTAACCATTTCAGCAAAGAAAGTTGGAAGACCATCAATGAACTTAGCTTTCCAATCACTATTAACATCAGTTCGTTGGGTAACTCTAGCTAAGAAAACATGTTGCCCGATAAATGACTCTAGAAGGGGGGGGGGGGGGGGTGAATAGAGTCTTAGCTTAAACAATGGAATTTAATTCGATTTTCTAATTGATAAATTTAATTGCAATGCTAGATGATTTAATATAAAAATACAAAGCAATATAAATCAAAATAAAGTAGAGAGAGAATTATAAATACTTGGACAAGCGATTTTAGCGAGGTTCAGAATACCCTTGATTCCTACGTCATCGGCTCAAGGTTCTTCTTGAGACTTCTCAAATCCACTATGACTTCTCCTTACGGGTGGAGAGCAAAACCTTCACAAGAAGCACACCACTTCTCCTTGCTAAGAGAACACCCTCTCTTAGCCTAAAATTGGGTCACACCAACCCTTTGAATACAATGATATTGTACAATAGAATATCTCTCAAAGATTGATTTGTACAATTGTAGTTCTCTTGCTCATAAGACTAGAGTAAGAATTTGAATCAAAAATTGAAGCTCTAGACTTGAAAAATATGTGAATGATGATACAAAAGAGTATATGAAAGTGTATGATTGAGATTGCAAGAGGTAGGTTGTAAAGAGAGTTTTAAGTCCTTTTATAGCAAACATTTTCATCATTTTTGGCATAAAATATGACAAAAAGTCATATAGAGCCGTTTGAAAAGGCAATAGAGCCGTTGAAAAACAATTCAGGGATTGGGGTGAGCTGAGTTCCTGAATGGGGTGAGCTGAGTTATGCATTTGTAATTTATGAGAATAGGGTGAGCTGAGTTTGCAAATGGGGTGAGCTGAGTCTCTAAAATATTTTGTATTTAATTTGTAAAACTTTGAATGCTAATTCTCAAACCCAAATTCATTAATTTGGTATTTATTTGTTTTCAAAAAATAGTTTTATGCATAATGATTTTAGATTTCTAGAGCTTCAAAATAATTCAAATAATTACTTTGACAGTTAAAATCTAAACACTCACCAACCTATCTACCCAATCTTCAAGTAGTGGTTGATCATCTTTGAAATGATTAACTTTAAGCTTCAATCTCTTTGCTCTTGATCATCTTTGAACTTCAATCTTTTTGCATTTGATATTCTTGTTCGTTCGCTTTAAATGCATTGCCATGATCTTTTTGTCTGCATGATCCATAGTATGATTTTTCTGTTTTTACAAGCTTGGACAAATACTCATTGTAACCATTAGTACAAATACATCATTAATGATTTGTTATCATCAAAATTACGGAATTACCTTTAGATTAAAATCTTAAGGCCAACAATCTCCCCCTTTTTGATGATGACAAAATATTAATGTGTGCATATATAAATAGCAATTAACTTTGAATTTTGTCAAAATTCTCCCCCTGACAATATTATCTCCCCCTGTCAATATGCATAAGTTTGATAAAAGCTTTAAGAGTAAACAAGGCATATTTATGTATCACATTGTCATAAGCATGTCAAAAATCATAATATACATAATATTGATCAAAAGTCATATTATCACAAGTACCATATCAAATACATGATATTGATAAAAAAGATTCACACATTTCTTCTCCCCCTTTGTCATCTCAAAAAGGGCGGAAAGCCATTAGCCCCTAGGTATAAATGTCAAATCGCAGAAGAAAATCACCAAATAATTTAAAATACATTCCAAGATGTTCATATTTTAAGCATTTGCAAAAAGTAGTGTACTAACACATCACTTATCTATGCTTCTCAATTCATAAGTTTTGACACAGAAATTTGCCAACACAAAACATATTCTGTCACAATGTCTAGGAACTATTGGATCAATTGTAAAACATAACAAATCAAAGACAATAGCTTTCAAGTCATTCTTATTTGAGGTTGATGCATTTCCTAGAACACTAGTTTACTCCCAAAATGGCCAATTAACATTTAGCAAGAAATGTTACTGGAAGCAAGTTCTCCGGAACAGGGGAAGGTGGGAGAAAAACACAAACACTTTTCAGATATGACATGTTCATATGTTTCTTTTCATGATTTCCAAATGCAACAAGTGATGAAAAACAGTGTTTGCAAAATTCTCCAAATTTTTGTTCAAGTCCAATTTTTAATTGTCAAAACATAAGTAGAGAATCAAATTGGTTGAAACAAACTTATAACAGGAGAGTGAATGAAATAAGAGCTGTAATTGAAATTCAATTCCAAAAATTCCGTAATTTCAGAATTTTGCTCCCAAGATTTCAAACAATTTCAGAAATTTAAATCTCAAATTTTCAAAAAGTTTCAGAAATTTTGCTCCCAAGGTTTGTACTCCACAATCTGAAGTACCTGGTGTTGAGATAGCAATAAAATTCAATTTTCGAAATGCCAAAATCCCCAATTTCCGAATTGCAAGGTCCAAAATCAGAACTGTCAAAGCTAATTTTCGAATGAAAATCCAAGTTTTCAACAAAATTCAAATACATTTCAAAATTTGATATAGAAAACAATTTTCCAGAAAAATTATCAATTTGTGAATAATTGGGCAAATATTCCGAATCATTTAAATGAAATTGCAACCACAATTCAAAGAAAATTTCAGAATTTTATTCCCACAGTTTCAAATATTTCAAGAAATTGAAATCAGGTCTGAACTGATTTAAGAAATTGAATCAAGGCTAAGAAATCACATGGAGGTATATGAATATGAATCACATGGAATGATTTTACCATTGAATCAGAGATGGAGATCGTTGGTTGTGCACGAAGGAGGGGCGAAGCTTTGGTGGTCGGTCGCAGAGGAGAGAGCAGGGCCGTCGGACGCGACTGTGAGAAGCGGTGGTAGAGGACTCTGTTCGGTTCGCGGCGGAGGCGGTGCTGGTTTACCGTTGTGGTGGGTTGAGCTTGGTGGTGGAGCAGCGGGTTCCCAGAGACGCAACACGGGATTGAAGTTAGGTCGATTTGGTGGAGATGCGCAGAAGGGTGAGCAAACAGAGCAGCGGTGTTGGAGTTGGGTTGAGTCGGTGGTGGTGTCTGGACGAAGTAGCTGGTGGTGATGGGTTACAACGGAGGCGGCTCTCCCGGTGGAGCAGAGGAGGTGTGGCGCTTGATCAATGATGGTATTGAAGGATCAATTTGTGGCAGAGGTGGTGATTTAGGTATGAAAGTCTGTGTGAGAGAGATGAGGGACACAGACGAAATGAAGAAGCCCTAAAATCTGCCCCAACAATTGTTTTAATTGAAAACTTCCCAAAACATTCGGAAGAAACCGAGATAAGACTCGGCTAAGAAGGAAAAATCAGTAGCTTTGGACAAGTTTTGCACATAAAAACTTAGCTTAGTTGAGTGGAATCCGGTTAACTAATTTTTTTTTTTTTTTAAAAATAAACTAAATATATACTTACATATGTATAGGAAACAAATATAATTATAAATGAAGATATGTAAAAAGACACAAATATATATATATATATATAACTATATATAGATTTTTAAATAATAATTTAGATGACCTCAAATTCACGTGTCATGCCGAGTTCTCTTCGGATTGAACAAAATTGATCCTCTTGAAGGGGTTTTGTAAAAATATCCGCATGTTGATCTTCCGTTTTGACAAAAACAAGTTCGATGTCACCTTTAGAAACATGATCTCGAAGAAAATGGTACCGAATTTCGATGTGTTTGGTTCGAGAGTGTTGTATAGGGTTCTTTGAGATACAAATTGCACTCGTATTGTCACACTTAATCGGAATATGATCATAGGTAAGCCCAAAATCCTCAAGTTGTTGCTTAATATATAGCGTTTGAGCACAACTATTACCGGCGGCTACATATTCGGCTTCCGCCGTTGATAAAGCCACGGAATTTTGTTTCTTACATGACCACGATACAAGGGAGTGTCCTAAGAAATGACAAGTGCCGCTAGTACTTTTCCTATCAACCTTGCATCCGGCAAAATCGGCATCCGAATAGCTAGTTAATTCAAATGATGTGTGACGTGAATACCATAAGCCAAGATCAATTGTGCCACTCAAATATTTAAAGATTCTTTTAATCGCAATAAAATGAGATTCTTTAGGGCATGATTGAAAACGAGCACATAAACAAACATTAAACATAATGTCCGGCCTACTAGCCGTTAAATACAAAAGACTACCAATTAGTCCTCTATATTTCTTAACATCAAAATCAATGCCATTTTCATCCTTATCAAGTTTCAAGGAAGAACTCATAGGAGTTTTGGCATGTTTGGCTCCCTCCAAACCAAATTTCTTTAGCAAATCTTTGATATACTTGGATTGGCAAATGAAAATGCCATCAAGTGTTTGTTTGATATGCAACCCTAAAAAGAGGTTGAGTTCTCCCATCATGCTCATTTCAAACTCGTTTTGCATGATATAAGCAAACTCGTCACATAGTGTATCATTAGTTGATCCAAATATAATATCATCTACGTATATTTGAACAATTAACAATTCACTAGTAATGGATTTAGTAAAGAGAGTATTATCTATTTTACCACATTTGAATCCATTTTTAAGTAGAAAACCACTAAGTCTTTCGTACCAAGCTCTTGGAGCTTGCTTTAAGCCATATAAGGCTTTTGATAGCTTAAAGACATGATTGAGAAAAGTGAAATTTTCAAATCCCGGGGGTTGTTCTACATAGACTTCCTCTTCAATGAAACCATTTAAAAATGCACTTTTAACATCCATTTGAAATAATTTAAAATTCATGTGAGATGCAAATGCAAGTAACATTCTAATCGCTTCTAACCTTGCAACGGGGGCAAAGGTTTCCTCATAATCAATTCCCTCTTCTTGATTATATCCCTTGGCAACAAGTCTTGCCTTGTTTCTAACAATGATTCCCGATTCATCTTTTTTATTCCGAAATACCCATTTAGTTCCTATAATGGTTTTATCATTCGGTCTTGGAACTAATTCCCACACTTGATTTCTTTCAAATTGATTCAATTCTTCTTGCATAGCAAGAAACCATGATTCATCATTTTCGGTTTCTTGTATGTTTTTAGGCTCAAATTGAGATACAAATGTCAAGTAATTGCACACATTATTAACTTGAGTACGTGTGCTAACTTCCTTGGAAGGGTCTCCAATAATTTGGTCAATAGGATGATTTCTTACATATTTCCAACTCTTGGGAAGAGTATCACGTGACTCTTCAAGAGGGGGTTCATTGGAAGACTTATCATCTTGGGATGAGTTTGGTGAAGGTTCATTTGAATTTTCATTCACATTGAGTTTATTGACACCTTGTTCAATATCGTTAAACTCATCATCACTTTGGTTTGATCTAGGTAAAGGTAGTGGTGATTCATCAAATGTTACATGGATAGATTCAACTACCGCTTGAGTTTTTCTATTGTACACTCTATATGCTTTACTCCTAGATGAATAACCAAGGAGAATCCCTTCATCGGATTTAGCATCAAATTTACCAAGATTGTCCTTATCATTTAGGACAAAACATTTACAACCAAAAACCTTGAAATACCCAATGTTGGGTTTTCTTTCATACCAAAGTTCATATGGAGTTTTGTCAATGGTCTTTCTAATAATTACCCTATTAATAACATAGCATGCGGTGTTGACGGCTTCGGCCCAAAAATATGTAGGCAAGCTATGCTCATTTAGCATAGTTCTAGCCATTTCTTGGAGAGATCTATTCTTTCTTTCAACAACTCCATTTTGTTGAGGAGTTCTAGGGGCCGAGAGATTATGATCATAACCATTGTCATCACAAAATCTCTCTACGTCTTGATTTTCAAATTCCCTTCCTCTATCACTTCTAATGGTTTTAATCTTATATTATTTTTCATTTTGAACTTTTCTACAAAATTTAGAAAAGATAGAGTGAACCTCATTTTTATGTGTAAGAAAAAAAACCCAAGTGAATCTAGAGAAATCATCAACAATAACAAATGCATAAAGTTTACCACCTATACTAACAACCCTTTCCGGTCCAAACAAGTCCATATGAATTAATTCAAGTGGTCTTGTGGTAGTAATGCTCTTTTTGCTTTTAAATGATGTCTTAACTTGTTTCCCTAATTGACAAGAGCTACAAATTTTGTCCTTAATATACTTAGTCTTTGGGAGGCCTTTGACCAAGTCTTTTCTAGACAATTTAGACAATTAATCCATACTAGCATGTCCAAGTCTTCTATGCCATAACCAACTATTTTCATTTGAAGAAACAAAACATTTTACATCTTGGTCATGCAATTCACATAAAAGCAATGTATATAAATTTCCATTTCTATTAGCAACAAATACTTGTTTGTTATCATGTTCAACAATGCATTGGTTAGATTTAAAGATAACATTAAAACCTTTATCACAAAGTTGACTAATACTAAACAAGTTATGTTTTAATCCATCAACAAGAAGCACATTATCAATAGAGAGAGATGAAGAAATACCAATTGCTCCAATGCCAATTACTTTTCCTTTAGAGTTATCCCCAAATGTCACATTTCCTCCATCATAAGGCTTGAGAGAAAGAAATTTTGATTTATCTCCCGTCATGTGTCTTGAACACCCACTATCAAGAAACCATTTGTCCTTGGAAGAGGAGGACTTCAAGCATACCTACAAAAATAATTAGGTAACTAATTTTGGTACCCATATATCCTTGGGTCCTTTGTGGTTAGAAATTTTAACATAAGTGCCTTTGATAACCCAAATTGTCTTAATGTTATTTTTCTTTCTTTTGGTACATTCAAATATTCTATGTCCACTCCTCTTACAATAATTACATCTTAAATGAGTCAAAGAATTTTTAATGAAAGTTTCATGTAAGGGATTTCTTTTCTTTAATAAACAAGCATCCTTTTGATAAGGATCATAACCTAATCCTTCTTTAAAGAATGAACTTCTTTGGCTTCCAAGCATAATAGCCAAGTTTTCCTTTCCTTTTGTAAATTTGGCTAATATATTTGTTTGATCATCAATGGTCTTTTTGAGTAAAACATTTTCACTAATAAGATCATTTGAATGAGTAGTGTTTTCTTTTTGTTCTTTTAAAGAAATAACTTCTTCTTTAGATTTAGAAAGCTCAAGTGATAAAGATTTGTTTTCTCTCTTGAGAGAATTACATTTCAAAATCATTTTTCTCAATTCATCATGAATTTCTTTAAATGCTTCTTGTAATTCATTATATGAGTCTACAACATCATCATAAGAAGGTAAAGTGTCATTAAGAGAATCATTACATACCTCGTCATCGAAAGCCATGAGACAAAGATTTGCCATTTCTTCCACTTCATTGTCGCTATTTGAGACGTCGGATTCATCATCCTCCCATGTAGCTTGCATAGCCTTTTTATTTTTCTTCTTTTCCTTTTCGCTTTTGAGCTTGAGACAATCGGCTTTGAAGTGACCCACTTTTCCACAATGAAAACACGTGGGTGTATCTCTTTTGCTAGCCTCATTGGATGGTTCTCCCTTCCTCATAGGATTCCTTCTTTGAAAACTTTTTCTTTAAAGATATTTCTTAAAATTTTGGGTGATGAGAGCTATTTCTTCATCATCATTTTCGAGATCGTCGGTCTCCATCAACGCTTCTTTGAAGGCGGCTTGAAGAGCTAATCCTTTCTTTGGTTTTGATTCTTCTTCACGAGATTTGAGAGTCATCTCCCATGTGAGAAGTGAACCATGTAGCTCATCAATGTTGAGTTTAGTAAGGTCATGAGATTCCTTGATGGCGGTAGTTTTGGCATCCCATTTGGCCGGAAGACTTCTAAGAACTTTTCTTGCAATATCCGAGTTAGCCATAGGTCTACCAAGATGTTTCAAACCATTCAAAATATTTGTGAATCGAGAAAACATATCATTAATGCTTTCATTTTCTTTCATGCGAAATAGTTCATATTCATGCATAAGTAAATCAATTTTTGACTCACGAACTTGTGAGGTTCCTTCATATGTTATTTCTAATTTATCCCAAATTTCTTTGGCGGTTGTGCAAGTTGATACCCTATTAAATTCATTTGGACTAATTGCACAATTTAAATTCACTTTGGCCTTAGCATTTATTGAGATAAGTTTACAGTCATCCGCATCCCACTCTTTTGCCTCCTTAGGCACCTTTTTGCCATCGATTTCTTTCATAGGAATAAATGGTCCATTTTCTATAACTTGCCATATTTGGTAATCTATAGCTTGAAGAAAATCAATCATTCTAGTTTTCCAATAACTATAGTTTGAACCATCAAACCAATGAGGTCTATTGTTAGATTGACCCTCTATGTGTGTAACACCATTGTTTGCCATGATCTTTTCTCTAAGGTGATTAAGCCTTTAAATTAGAGCCTTGCTCTGATACCAATTGTTGCCCGATAAATGACTCTAGAGGGGGGGTGAATAGAGTCTTAGCTTAAACAATGGAATTTAATTCGATTTTCTAATTGATAAATTTAATTGCAATGCTAGATGATTTAATATAAAAACACAAAGCAATATAAATCAAAATAAAGTAGAGAGAGAATTATAAATACTTGGACAAGCGATTTTAGCGAGGTTCAGAATACCCTTGATTCCTACGTCCTCGGCTCAAGGTTCTTCTTGAGACTTCTCAAATCCACTATGACTTATCCTTACGGGTGGAGAGCAAAACCTTTACAAGAAGCACACCACTTCTCCTTGCTAAGAGAACACCCTCTCTTAGCCTAAAATTGGGTCACACCAACCCTTTGAATACAATGATCTTGTACAATAGAATATCTCTCAAAGATTGATTTGTACAATTGTAGTTCTCTTGCTCACAAGACTAGAGTAAGAATTTGAATCAAAAATTGAAGCTCTAGACTTGAAAAATATGTGAATGATGATACAAAAGAGTATATGAAAGTGTATGATTGAGATTGCAAGAGGTAGGTTGTAAAGAGAGTTTTAAGTCCTTTTATAGCAAACATTTTCATCATTTTTGGCATAAAATATGACAAAAAGTCATATAGAGCCGTTTGAAAAGGCAATAGAGCCGTTGAAAAACAATTCAGGGATTGGGGTGAGCTGAGTTCCTGAATGGGGTGAGCTGAGTTATGCATTTGTAATTTATGAGAATAGGGTGAGCTGAGTTTGCAAATGGGGTGAGCTGAGTCTCTAAAATATTTTGTATTTAATTTGCAAAACTTTGAATGCTAATTCTCAAACCCAAATTCATTAATTTGGTATTTATTTGTTTTCAAAAAATAGTTTTATGCATAATGATTTTAGATTTCTAGAGCTTCAAAATAATTCAAATAATTACTTTGACAGTTAAAATCTAAACACTCACCAACCTATCTACCCAATCTTCAAGTAGTGGTTGATCATCTTTGAAATGATTAACTTTAAGCTTCAATCTCTTTGCTCTTGATCATCTTTGAACTTCAATCTTTTTGCATTTGATATTCTTGTTCGTTCGCTTTAAATGCATTGCCATGATCGTTTTGTCTGCATGATCCATAGTATGATTTTCCTGTTTTTACAAGCTTGGACAAATACTCATTGTAACCATTAGTACAAATACATCATTAATGATTTGTTATCATCAAAATTACGGAATTACCCTTAGATTAAAATCTTAAGGCCAACAATAATCATTGTAAGGGATATACATTCCATTATGTTTATCTCTTAACTTCTTCCTAACCATTTCAGCAAAGAAAGTTGGAAGACCATCAATGAACTTAGCTTTCCAATCACTATTAACATCAGTTCGTTGGGTAACTAGCTAAGAAAACATCCTTATACCACCTAAAATGGGTAAGTGTAGGACATTTAAGATTCTGTAACATCTTACGGCCACGCTCATGGTTAATACCCTCACGACCAACGAAATGATGGATAATGGTCAAGACTAATGTATAAACATCATCAATAACTTGAACATCCTAATTAATCTCATTTTTGACAATTTTGAAAGCATGAGTTATTTCATTTTTCTGGTTTTGAGAGAGAATATTATCCCACCAGCCTTTCAAAACACCCGTAAAACCACAAGTAATAAATGCAACAATTTGTTGTTTAGTATTATCAGCGGTTTTACAAACAGTACTATACATCATCATTTGATGTACCATCTCATAAATAGAATACTCAGATTTTCCATCAATATTCTATTCATAAATAGTTTTTGAATTAAAAGAGACCCGACCATGAAGATACTTTTCTTCAAAAAGAATATCTTGAGGAGTAGGTCGAGGACAGTAATTTCGGCTTGCACCAATATCACTTACCTGCTTGATATTTTTAGAAAAATTAATTTTATTCAAACTCAAATTAGAATTTGTTGAAATCAAAGATTGTTCAAAATCATTAATTTGATTTAAAGAAAGATCAAGGTTTTCATCTTTAAAATCAGAATCATTCTGAGATAAAATATTTAACTAAGATCTTTTAATTTTCCCAAAAGAACATAATAAAATTCTTCATTAATTGGGGGAGAAGCTACAAGAGCTTTTAATTTAAAACCTTTGACCTCCATTGGAGGCTTAACAGAAGGATTAGTTAAAATTGGTTCTTCTATTTTGGTTTTAGACAAAATCATGAAATATATATTAGATTCAATTCTAGATAACTGTTTTCCAAACGTTTGAAAACACAAATTAGTATAATTGTTTTGTTTGAAAATATTATGAAAATTAGTTGTAACTGGATCCTTGTTAGAATTATTTCCAAGTTTAACATAAGTAACAACTTCTATGAGCTTGGGAACAACTGAACTAGGAGAGGATTTCATAGAACCAGAAGACTCTATAATCAACGATTCAGGAAGAGGATGGATAAAGTAAATAACCTTACCATCAGAAGTAGTCCAAGTTTTAAGAAGATTATTTAAAACAAGAACTGAAGGCTTTTGAATACTACAAAAATAACAAAACCATTTTGCAAAAGGCACAATTTCTTTTGTCAAATTAATATAATTATAAAACTGAGTTTTATAAAAATCAAGTTGTTCTTCATTAAACATACCAAAGTACCAGTTTCTAAAAGCCTTATACTCTGGTTTTTGAAAATCATTATTAATAGCATTTCTATCAACAATAAAAACCATTAAAAATTCAATTCAGATGTTGTAGGAGTTGAAGATTCCCTACAAAGATATATACCATGAGGAATTTGCTGGTCAGACATTTGAATACCTTCTAAAGATACAGTTTCCTCAGAAGATACCTCTAGATGTAAATCCACATCAGACATTCTAGAACTAGATGGAATTGAAACCTTATAAGGAGGGATAGAACTCCTAAAGGAAGACTCTCTAGTAGAATGACATCTGGGCAAAATTCTTGGTTGTCTAAAATTTAAAACAACCTCACCATCCACATGTTGGATGATAGAATTAATATCTTGATTAATTAAAAGTCTTGGAGGTATAGCGTTCTATATCGTCCAAGAATCAGGGAAAACAACTTCATCCCAGGGGATCATCCTAGGGGTCGCAACCTTAGAAGTCATTAAATTTGTGTCAATTAACACAGTTTGACCTGAAGTAGACATGGTTTTAATTTTAGGACATAAGGTATTTAAGAGCTTATACTGAATCATTTAGTCAACACAAATCAATTCAGTGTCAGACATGTAATTATACCCATGGGTTTGAATACGAAGATGCTTCATATAAATTAGGATCTGTTAAAGACAGACTTAAATTGGGAAAAACATTGAAATAAATTGGTCCATGACTTAAACTAGTTTCTACAACACCCATTAATGATGGTCTAAAATCTAGACACCTACCATCTCTTAAGGTAACCCGAAGAGCGGTATTCATACCAAGTAAGGTTAATGGTCTAAATGCAACCTGAATTAACCCTATATGGATAAATTTATAATTGGAACCATAATTTTCCAAATCTTTGGGACTTAACAACTTAAGTGTGGTGTCCTGATCATCCAGACCTATTGTTTGTTTCATGATTTTAATTGCCATGGTGCTTATCATTTCAAAAATACCATATTTATATATGGTTTTAGGTTTTACCCTAGGAATTGTCCAGTCATTCATTAATTGTTTATTTTTCTCAAAAGAAATCAATTCTTTGTTCTTAATAGAACTAGAGCTACTCATGAAGAATATAGTTGATAATATATGAAAATAATAGTATAGACTTTATAAAAATCAAAATTTGAAAGATAAATGGTTGCCAAAATTATTATGATTCATTTAATACGATGGTTACTCGACTGTCAACGATTTATGGGAAACAACGGTCCTAGACGCAATCTAATGCAAAATGACCTAACATTCCAACACGTGACTTTATGACGACCCATAACCTGATACTAAAATCATGATGATAATTCAAGCATACATATAAGAATCAAAATTTAACTAGCATAAAATCATACTAAAAGATTCATATATTATAAAGTATTACTACTCTAACATGACTCTGATACCAATTTAAATTTACATTTAATATAAATAATTTTGTCTTTTTATTTACATAATCATAAAAATTACTCATTTAGATCTTAAAATTAAATTTTTTATTATTCTTTCTAGAATTTTATATTATTTTTTTATTAGTTCGTAATGTATTTTTAAATTACATTAAACTAGAGTTGATTTTAATTTTTAAATATTTACTATCCACGTTGATAATTCTAAGTGGTCTTTCTTATTGTAAAACTAGATTATTCTCATCAACAAATTTTTTTAAAAACATTTCATTGGAAAAAACTCGAAGGTTTGGTGCTTCAAAAGTATCCAGTCTTACATTGGTCACTAGCTGCAAATAATTCGTTTGACTTCGATGTCGAACTCAATCCGAACCTTACCTGAATCCGAAAATATATTAATTCAAACTCAATTATATAAAAATAATTTCTCTTATAAGCTCCTGAAAATTGTGTTAATTCGAATGGGCTTACTCAAGTTGCACTATTATATCTAACATTGATATGAAGAGTGGTGAATCCGAGTGAATATTAAAGTGTATTAATTTATAAAAAATCAGTCATAAAATGTCTCTTCCATTACTTTACTCACTTCCATTTGAACAATATGGTTTTTTTATTTATTACTATTGTTATTTTATTTATGGAGTTTTAAGCTTGGAGTTGAATTCATCCTGAATTGTATAGGATTGGAGAATTTCCTTTTAATTGATTTGTTTGCTAAAATATATGTTTTCACTTTTAATTAGAAGTATAACAACTAAGGGCCTGTTTGGTAGAGTTGTGTTTGTGTTGAAATAAACAAAAAACACGTTTTTTGTTTTTTTCTTTATTCATCCAAAAACAAATGTATGTTTGGTAGAGATGTTTTTTGGGTTGAAATTGAAAAATTAAAAATCAATAATTAAAAATTAAAAATATAAATAATAAATAAAATAAAATATAATAATAATAAAAATGAATACAATAATAATAAATAAATATAATAATAAAAAATGGACTAAATAATAAATAATAATAATAAATTAATAAAATAAATAATAAATTACATAAAACATATTTAAAAATATAATAAAAATAACAAATAATAAAAAAAATGAAATAAATAATAATAAAAATAATAAATAAATATAATAATAAATAATAAGTAAATATAATAACAAATAAATACTTCATAATAATAATAAAAAATGAGTATAATAATAATAAATTAATATTAAATTAATAAAATATATTTTTAAATAATTAAAAATGAATAAATAATTTATAAATAAAATGAATTAAATAATGAAATAATAATAAATAATAAATAGAATATATTTATAAATTAATAAATAATAATTTAATAATATAAATAATAAAATAATAAAATATATTATAAAGTGAAGAAAGTGTAAGTGATAAACACCCCAATAAACACTAAATTCATGTTTATTCTCATATGCCTAAAATTTGTCTAAAGTGAAAAAGTGTTTTTAAACACACATATCCCAAAAACACTAACCAAACAAGTTTATAAACACAAAACACATAAACAAACACAAAAACACCCCAACCAAACAGGCCCTAATGAAAATATGATTATAATTATGGACCCGATGGTCCGAACCAGCCCATTGGGCTTTAAAACGATGGGCTTCACACCCATTTCATTTTTCATTTTTCAATCTTTTTTTCTCAGAAATTAAAAACAATTTCTTTCCTTAATCCCCAAGCCATTGAACTACTTTGCAAGGTCTGAAGCTGTAGCTATCAGTTCTGGATCGTCGTCCCTTTCAACTCATCGATTCTCCACACTGTTCGCTGGTAAGTCTTACAATAATTCACCTACACAAACACACACTAACTTTTCATATCAAATTCAAGTTCCATTTCTCACTGATTTCATGAAAAAAAACCCTAGATTACTTTGTAATTTGGAGTTTTAGGTCAGATCTCTGTATGCTTTAGTTTATTTCAAGATTTGATTCTTTTATAACCCAGGTTTACACACCAATCGTATCATTTATTTAAATTAATTTTGTGTTTTTGTATGATGATTCATGTATATGCCAGAATAATTAACATAGCGATTAAATGTTTGTCTTCTGCTCTATTTGAGTTAGATTGTTAATTGAAGATGTCAAGTGATGTTCCCCAAAAGGGTGGGTTCAGTTTCGACCTATGTAGACGGAACGCTATGCTCACCGAGAAAGGTTTGAAGGCTCCGTCCTTCCTCAAGACTGGAACTACCATTGTTGGTCTCATTTTCCAAGTATGTGTGTTTTTAATCCCTAAGGTTCATTATATATTTTTTAATTTGAATTTCAATACTATGGATTGTGAATTGGTGCCTCGGGGTTGTCTTTATATATTATTTGACATTGTTTTGTACATGTTTAATTGGTTGAGATGAATTTTCCGTTTGACGAGAATTTGTTGATAATTTGAGAGTGGTTGGAGATTCGGAAAATGGGTCTTAAAGAGCTACTCAGGTTTGTGCTGGAAAAATTGGCCACATGTAGAATCTTAGCTGATAACTTGATCATCCTTGTGAAGGTGTTATTTTAGAGTTGATTGAAGCCGAAGAACAAAGACTTAAAATCTCTCTACCAGGTGGTTAAGTTATTTGGATTTCTATAATGAGAGACTCGAGATTACCAACTGTCAAAATATAGAATAGTATGATTCTGCATTAGTAATTAGTTAATTGGGGTTGTTGGAGACATACACCTCCTCATGAATTAAAATAACATAACCATTTGTATGGATTAAAACTAAATTTGTACCATTTGATTGATCTCTACCAGACAACCGTAAGTTGAGAATGGTAGCTGGTGGTTGCACATTCTATTTTCCTACCATTAGTGAAACAGTGTATTTAGAATGTGACACAAATATGATATGTAAATATATATATATATATATATATATATATATATGTGTGTGTGTGCGTGCGCGCGTGCATGTATATTACAGCAGTTACAGCAGTGAGTGTTAGAGAAATGCAAAGAAAGAGAAAGAGCATGAGCTTGGTTGCAGAAATAGTGGTTGATGGTTAGTGACTCATGGTCCCCGTTGATGGATAGAGACTCAAGATTCGTGCATATCAGTAGATGTCTTATCAGTCTTCTTATACTATATTTAGGACAGCAATCAAAGTTCCCTCAGCGGCTTTAATTATAAGCTTATATAAACTCAAAGATGTTGAAAATTTACATAAGTTTAAACTTGGTGAACTCTTCTTTCACCGAAAATCTCGGCTTCCATACAAGTGTAACTTGAAATTTTCCCTGTTTAATCAATTGAAAGATAGAGATCCGGATAACTATATCTCTTATGACTAGGGCTGCAATCGAGCCGAGCCAAGCCGAGCCGAGAGTATTGAGGTGTTCGGGCTCGGCTATTTAGGAGAGAGGCTCGAGCTTGATTTAATTTTGGTTAGCCCGGCGCGAGCTTGGCTCGCTGGTGTGCTTGATCAAGCTCGAGCTGCTTGACGAGCTTTTCACCATCTCATCTGGGTCTGACTTGGCTTTATGTTCTCTCTTATATATATATATATACACACACACATATATATGTCTATATATCTATTTGTGTTCATAACTTTATATGTAGTAGTGTATGTAATAGCTTTAAACTCACAGAGTAAGAGATCTGTGTGCAAACTCTTCTTCTTCATCAAGGTTTGTGGTTCTCTTCTTATTTCGCTGGTAATTGTTGATGGTTGGTTGGCCTTTTCCCAAATCCCACAGGCTGCTTCCTGCGTATTTCATCATTCTAAATGGCTAGGGTTTCAAAGGTGGGAGATAGGGATATAATCATGTAAGAGGTAAATGGGCTTGGACTAAAAAATTAAAATGTAGTTGGGTTATTAGTAAGATTTGGGTGGGTTATTAGTTAGATTTGGACATAGCAATTAAAATATAATAAATTGGTTGGGCCTAATATGTTAATTGAACTTTAATATTTAGATTAAACTTTTTTAAAAATCAAATTGGGCCTTAAAATATATTTTGCTGATTAATTTATTTATATTAAATATAATAATTTATAATACATATATACTTTGTATTATACATAATATAATTATTTGTAATACATATATATATATATAAGTTGTGAAGTTTTTAACGACCCTTGTTCACGAGCATGTTCATGAAAATGTTCACGAGCTTTGTTCGCGAACATTTTTGAGCCGAGCTCCTAATTGTTTGAGTTTGGTTCATTTATGAAACGAGCTTGAAAAAATGGCTTGAGCTTGGTTCACTTATTAAATGAACAAACCGAGCTGAATTTTTATCGAGCCGAGCTCGAGCTACCTGTCGAGTGCTTCGTTCATTTGCAGCCCTACTTATGACCTCAAATAATTTGTAAGCTATGGTCTATTCTCTTAATTATGGGAACAATTTTGTGCTTCGAAGAGTAGTAGTAAACGCCACTGATTTTTTATGCTTGAAACTTGATATGAAACAAGGCCATAATGCATAAATCAAAATTTTAAAAAGAATAAAAGAAGTGGTAAGTGCACGATACTGCATGGATGGGTTTATTGGGAGCTAGACTTTATAGATAAGTATGTGCACAATTATTATTAGTGTTCATTTTTTTTCCAGATTGAAACGCTGGTCTTTTTCTGTCTATGCTTTTCAATTATTATCCATTCATAATAGTCTGGCAACAAGGTGAATCGAAATGCATTTCAAAACCAAATTGTCTATGATATTCTAGTGATTATATATTCATTCTTTACCAGTTCCACGATCCAATTATGTACAAGCATAATGATGGATTTATTTCACCCTTATTACATTTAAAGTTGTCATGGCTTTTGCTCCGTGCTTCCCTTTTTGTCTATTGGGAATCAAGATATCAAAAGAAATAACATAAGTTTTCAACATTTCTATCTTAGAACAGGAATGATGAGATCAAAGTAGGACTTCATCTCAGGAAATAAGATCAATACTGTAAACACTACAGATAAGAATGGATGAATGTGAGAAGAAAACCAGGGTCCAGTACTTACAGAATGATACAAGTCACAAAACTAATCAACTGAGTGCAACAAGTAGTATTAACTGAAGTTGGTAAACTATCCTACAGGTTGCTGCTTAGTACTAGATAGCAAACTCATGCAAAGTAGGAGTGAGACAAAGTGTGTAATAGTAAAAGGGGGAAATGTTATTCTTCTGTATGAGAGTGTACATCTTATATCCTGTATGACTATGTACATCTATTATTAGTACTTGAAAAACCCACCAAAGGCAAAATTCTAAAATTTAGGGGAGACCAGAAGTAATATAGACCAAGTGAGATGAGAGTGTAGATTCTATAGAAGAAGGACACAGAACTGTGTCTTGTTCTGTCATACTCCATTTGTGGAATCTCTACATTTCCTTTCCTATTCAGCTTGCGGAAACATGGTATTGCCAGTGACCGCCTCTTGTTCTTCTTGAGAAGAAACAGAATGTAAAACATCTAAAATAATACTTTTTCCTCGTACCCTTTTGAAGCACGGTATCACGAAGTACGGTTGATGCCTGAAGCAACTCTACTGTCTGCGTCAATTTTAGCATCAGCTGTTTCTTCTACTATAAAACTATTTACAGTTTTGGCATAGTACTGATTCCTCCTTTAGTGTCAACTATTTCTCCTTCAACTTTCATGCCTTCATTGATTCCACTTTTATTACCTGAACTTGAGATAATTTCCTGGCTTAAAAGGTTTTTATGATTACCAGTTGCCCACGTTGGAATCGATTCTACGATACCCTTACAATCCTGTGGAGTCCCGTTCTCATGTTTAAAGCGATGAAGCTCATCTTCAATTTCATCCTGATTCAGGAAAGAGGTGTTAAAAATTCCACCCCTTAACACTAAAGCCTGCCCTTCGAGCTTTAAGGGCCTTACATCCTCATCATTCTCCTTAACTGCTTCATCTTCGTCTTGTATAATGCTACTCTGATTCTGCCCAGCATTCTTTGCTTCTTCTATTTGTCTTTCTGGTTCCTTCTCATCTCCCGTCTCGTCATGATCTGGTAGACTTCCCTTCTCACTTTCGTGTCCCTTGTTGGAATATTCTTCCTTGTGAACGTCCTTCCTTAAATTCACTGCTTCACCTCCTCCACACATCATCAGATTTGTTGTCTTCAATGATTTGCAACTCCTTATATTGCGTTTCTTGCTTCTTTTGATCCTCTTTATCTCCATTTGCAACATTTCCATGACCATCACTGTTGTCGTTATAAGATTCTTCATCAGCCTTCTCTTCAACATTTCTATCCAACTCATTGTCTCCAGCACCCCCTTCTTCTTTCATTTCAACCTCCCCACCAAGGTCCACATCTTTTGCATCTGACTCACCTTCACTGTTTGAGCTGGAATGGCCTTGCATTCCCTTTACGCCCCAATGATATAGCTCTGCGTTCTTCACTGAACTTGCTTTGCATGCTGGCACCATTGTCCCTCCTCTTATCATTAGAGTTCATTATCTGGTAAACCAACCAGTTACAACAAGCCAATAGCAGCAACAGCATGCTTAACCTTATTTGGGTCGCTGGTTTCGGTTATTTGACTGGTAGATCATCACAATCTGTCCCTCGGCTGAATTCACAAGATTAATACTTAAACATTAGAAAAATCATTTGAATTTTTTTCAAGGAATTTAACTAAGGGGATCTAACATGAAAGTAAATTGAGATTCATAAAAACGCATACTTTCCAGAATATTCACATGCATATACTGGTTCAAAAATTCATTCCCCATCATGGTATTACTTAGTGTAAGTGAACAATCACATCTTGGGACTAAAATGAGGCTAAAAAGGAAATTCACTTAGAGGTTAAACACGAGCAAGTAAATGAAAAGAACCAAAAAATGCAAGTTAGTTGAACAACCGATATCTTTGGTTTCCAAGGAAATTAGTTAGGTAGTAAGATTTGCAACAGAAAAAGAAACTCTCAACTTCAGTTCCTATGAAAGAATTTTTTTCCTAGAACTTTTATTATCGTTTCTCCTCTTCTTCTTTTTTTCGTTTTTTCACATGAAAGGAACAAAGCAATATAAGGAAAAAGAGTATAATCCACAATACATCCTCTAACCTGTACATGAATTAGAGATCAAGGAAGCAAATGGAACAGAGTAAATTACGGCTGATGCTATGGCGAGATTTATCCCTAAATTTTCCATTTTTATGACCAAAAAAATGTATTGTAGTGATTCTCAGAAGATTAATATAACTTCTACTTTTTTCTGCTAAATCAAAACTAGTGACAATTCAGTAGCCAAATGCTTCAATAACCAGCAGAATTAGAAAATATCAGTCATATTTCTTATTTTGTAGTAAAGCTGGTCCTTCTGAAACTGCTCACTGTTATAGAAATATTTTTCCCACATTGCTGGAAGCTAATTGTTAAACCAGGATATTGCTCATCTAATACAGGGTTCGCTATATCTGCTGATACCGTTACGTATTTCCGGTTCACAGCCCTTTTTGGAAGGTGCCGATACCGCTACGCAACACCGATACTCATCCAGTACTCACTTTTAATATCGTTATTGTTTGAGTTTGTTATACCGTTACCGCGACCTCGATAGGAACCGATAACGCGATGACGAATCATGATCTGAAACAAATCTGTTTTCTGCATCAAATGCCATTAATAATTTATATTCTAGAACTACGGAAAATTGGATTTATGAAGGAAAGCGGTATAAAAGATTATGAATAGAAGACTATGGTTCATTGTCATGACTCATTAATTTGTGATATTCAAAGAGCTTAGATAGTGTTTCAGTCGTAGAAGGTGGCAAGTCAAATGACTATAATTTAGTGAATGGATCACATCTTCTATGTTTGGCTTAGACTTGGTGGTGACCATGTGCCCTTAGTGAGGTAAATAGTTGGGTGATACTTTACTCCCTTAACAACCAGCATGAAGATGTAGGTAAATATAGATTTATGTTACTAGGTGATATTCTTTTATGTGGGTAAAATGTTGTATTATGAAGTTATAACTGATCAGCTAAATAATCAAAATAGTGTGAAGGATAGTGCAACCAGTTTATGATAAATAATGAAGTAATATTATTGAAATCTTTTGAGGGATGCGTTCACTTTTTCTAGGTAAACATTAGTTATTGAAAAAGGAAAATAAATTCGATCCCATACTATAGATTTTTATCTCCTTATTCATTTTTATGTTTTAACTAGTAGGATTTTTGAGACCTTTGATAGTTGAAGAGTGGTTTTGTAACAACTCGATAATTGAGGGGTGTCTAATGTCGTTTTCCCCTGCTAAATGGTATTCCTATAATATCTGACCAAAAGACATAAATTTAGAGTTAATATGATTTATACTAGAAGCAATATAAAGGAAAAAGAATGAAAAATTTTAATTTTAATTTCTCTAATCTTGAGAATAATTTCTCTAATTTTGAGAATTGACCACATCTTTTTTTGTTTAATTTAACTTTATAAAGATTTTGATGCACGTTTATCAGGATTGTTAGTCAGCACCCTGTATGAAGTATAAAATATGTTTGGTCTGGATTCCTGCATTTTTAAGCTTCATTGAGTTTGCTGTGTTATTTTTTCCCTAAAAGTTTGATTTTCAATTCCTGGGTTGCAAATTAGGCCATTTTTTTTCCCTTTTTGTCTTGTTCATGGTCCTGGAAGCTGAACAAGTATGGATGATTAGTGCTTAAAGGCCTTTTTTTAGTTTTAGTATTTCTATCGTCTGCTCCCTCTCATATTTGCTTAATTTGTTTTTGTTTTTTTTCCCGAAAGGTTGATTCTTAGATCTTAGGCTCATCCTTTGTTGTATTCCGAAATTTCTATTTTAGGATGGTGTCATTCTTGGAGCAGATACAAGAGCCACAGAAGGGCCCATTGTTGCTGATAAGAATTGTGAGAAAATCCATTATATGGCACCAAATATTTATTGCTGTGGAGCAGGTACTGCTGCTGATACAGAGGCAGTGACAGGTACTTCCAAATTTTGTTCTATACTACTGTACTGGAACGTGATTTTCTGCCAGTACAATGCAAATTGTTTCTGTGAAGCTTTTGAACAAACTAAAATTTTCTGTTTCCATTGGTAATTGTTGCTCTAGACATGGTCAGTTCCCAGCTGCAGCTACACAGGTATCATACTGGTCGGGAATCAAGGGTTGTAACAGCTCTTACCCTTTTGAAGTCTCATCTTTTCAAGTAAGCCTGTAATTCATGGACTTTGTTTATGTATCAGTGTACCCCTGTAATCAAGTTATAATTAACAAAAGTACGGATTGTTTCATTCCTTAACCAGTTACCAAGGTCATGTCTCAGCTGCTTTGGTGCTTGGTGGAGTTGATGTCACTGGGCCTCATTTGCATACCGTGAGTTATATCTCGTTAAGGTCATGTTTAGCTGAAGGCGTCATCTTGGCTCGTCATACACACACTTAAGTTCTAATTTGGAATTTTTGCACAGATATATCCTCATGGATCAACAGATACTCTTCCATTTGCCACGATGGGATCAGGATCTTTGGCTGCAATGTCTGTGTTCGAAACGAAATACCGTGAAGGCCTGACTGTGAGTTTAGCTTATTCTTGTTGGGGAAGTGCCAATAACATAGAGAACTCCTCTAATTGATTTAGATCTTAGTCAATATCTTATGTTTCTTACTAGTACTTGTCAAGATACCTTTAGCTTGGGTTAGGTTGTGCTCTAGGGAAAATAGCTTTAGTTCTTCAAATTGGATGCTGGAAATTTGTTACTGTTCCTCATGCATAAATATGTTCTTTTAAATGAGCGTTCAAGTATTTTGTTTACAGAGAGATGAAGGAATTAAAATAGTGACCGAGGCTATTTGCTCTGGCATATTCAATGACTTGGGAAGTGGAAGCAACGTCGATGTTTGTGTAATAACGAAGGTCTGTTGATTTGTTATAGCAATCCTTGATTGAATTAGAATTCAAACTATATGCTTGTATATAGTCTAGGTCTTCTTCCTTCTTCCTTTTTTTCCCCCCTTTGAATGGGCTTTTAAACTCCTCTTGACCATTCTTATTTTATATAGGGGCAAAAAGATTATCTGAGAAACCACCTGTCGCCAAATCCCCGCACTTATGTCAGTGAAAAAGGCTATACGTTCTCCAAGAAGACTGGTGAGTATTGCATTAGAAATGTATTCATTCGCCTTTTGTACCTATGAGTTCGATTTATAGAGGTCCTGAGTGACTCGGTATATTTTGTTTTACTGGGATTTGTCCCATTATCTTTGTACTTCAAATTCTCAATTGAGAATATTACAAGGCTTGGATGGTTTCAAATTATCAGAAGAAAACAAACAGGCTTATACTATTGAGAATTCATTTTTTATGAGTAGACTTGGCACCAACCCGCAACTCTTACCTTCTGTTACGCTTGGTCAAAAGCATAGAATGATGTTCCTAGACTCTTTATTCCAGTTGATGCATTATTTGGTAGGTTGCATACATCCTTTGATGTTGATATACGGGATGTTGATTTTGGGTTGTGATTGCAGAGGTTCTGTTGACAAAGATTACCCCATTGAAGGAGAAGGTAGTAATAATTGAAGGAGGTGATGCAATGGAGGAATGAGTTTGCAGTATTTGTTTCTGTATTTCCCTCACTTCCATGGTCTGAATTTCACTCATATTTGGTGTAACATGGGGATAAGTTCGTGATTTGTATCAGTTTTCGTTACTTTTTATTGCATGAACTTCAACCTTTTTGTAGTAGCTGTGAAATTGCTGTAAGTTCACATTCCCAAATTAAACCTTCCCCTTGTGCTCTCTTATGCTATTCTACTGTCATGTTTGGCTTTTTATCAATTTCTGCCCATCCCAGGGTTGATCGAATTCAAACTTGTGTTGATAACTTATCTCTCTTGCTTATTCGCAGAGTTTTTTCATTATTCTCCCCTCTCCCAAAGGATACTTTCCTGACATAAAATATGCTCTTATGAGGTTTTTTTCTTATCAAATGCGGAGAATCTCGCATGAAGTTTATTCAATTAGTACATCTAAATGTCGAGAAAGTTTAAAATGTTTAGAGAGCGTTTTACAGTAAGCAATTCTGTTTGAGAGGGTCAGTAAGCAGATAGATACTGCAGTTGATCCACATTATGCTACAATCTCCTTTTCTTGGGAGAATATTTCTAAAAGTTTGTTGTTGAAGTGAGTTGTGTAATAATATTCATCAAAGAGGTGTTAGTTATGATAAGAATACCTGTGTGTTTTTGTTGTTACAGTTTCACACTCGTAGCAGAGCATGCAAGGCAATACCAATCATACACAACTTTGTTCTGAACTTGAGCAAGACATTCAGATGACTAAACTTTTTATGGCCTTTCAATTCCGTTTTGGAAAAAATGACGGGGTTTTAAAATCAATAATCATTATACAGTAAGCGCGCCATCATTATATTTGTTTTGCTTTGAGCAATATGTCTAAAACATGCCCAACAATTGTATTTACTCTACTCTTAAATTTGGTGCACGAGTTTCCTTGCACATGGTAAGACTAAAATTTCTTACAATATTATCGTTATTTGTTTTCATAATACTTTTTTTTTGTTTTATTCTATATTTTGTAAGCAAAATTTGTATCTAAGAGTAACCGGTATGACCCTAACAAAAGGGAAAAAATTATCTCAAGTATGTGTATAGATCCATTGCGTATTCCACATCATCTCAATGGCTAGCATTTGTTCATTGCTAATGCGGATCCCTGGATATGAGAAGTGTGGCCAGATGCTAGCCATTGGATGATGTGAGACCCGCACTAGATCTGTACACACTTGAGAGGATTATTTTCCCTTATATGACCAGCCACATCATACAATCGATCCATTGCGTATTCCACATCATCTCAATGGCTAGCATTTGTTCATTGCTAATGCGGATCCCTAGATATGAGAAGTGTGGCCAGATGCTAGCCATTGGATGATATGGGACCCGCACTAGATCTGTACACACTTGAGAGGATTATTTTCCCTTATATGACCAGCCACATCATACAATCGGCTAGCTATCATATTTGACCAATCTAGCATTGCTAGTTTGTTTGGTCAATTTTTATTTAAAGTAGATATTGATTATTGTTTGTGTTATATTTAGAATTAAAAAAAAATATTTTTTAACAATTTTAAATGTTGTTTTTAATTTTTTATTTAGTGAATAAGTACTAAAAAAATAACATAAAAACAGAGAAGGAAAGGAAAATAAGAAGAGAAAAATATTTTCTACTTGATACATTTTCATTTTCATAGTGAAAAGAAAAATAATTCATAACTGTATTGTCCACATATATAGGGTAAATTGCTTAAAACCCCCCTGAAGTTTACTCTCTTTCTCTACTATACCCATCAACTAATTATACCCCCCTAAACTTTCATTTTCTTGCACCATGGACTTGCTCTCAAAAACTTTTACCCTTTTACCCTCCAAACTTTTTGTATTTCTACCTTACCTTTAATCATATTCTTAATATTATATTTCTTAATTCTTTAAATTACAAAAATATTATTTCTTTTAGTTAGAATATTAATTATGTCATTTACCTTTAATATATTAGACTAAATATACTCTCAAATGTTAGTTTTTTTTTTATAAATTCTAATTATTTTATTTGTAAATCAATTAACTTGGTATTAAATTTTAGCTTGATTTAAATCATAAAACTCAATCCTAATTAATATATTCATAAATAAATCACAATTTATGAAAACAATATATATATTTCGAACAAAATATATATATTTCAGAATATATATATATATATTGGAAAATGATATATATTTTGGAATATATATATATATATAATTCGTCAAAAATATATATTTTCCAAATTCTTTTAAAACAATATGAATTTTTTCCGAAAAATAATTTTTTTGGGAAAAATATATATTATGTTCCAAAATATGATTTTTTCTGAAAAATAATTTTTATTGAGAAAATATATATTATTTTCAAAAATATGAATTTTTTCCAAAAAATAATGTTTTTTAGAAAAATATATATTATGTTCCAAAATATAATTTTGAGTCATAATACCTAAACTACCATCAATAGTATAGGAGGGTTTAGTGAAATCAAACCTTCAAAAAAATCATTTTTCGAAAAAATATGTATATTTTGGAATATATATATATATATATTGGAAAATGATATATATTTCGGAATATATATATGATTCGTCAAAAGTATATATTTTTCGAATTGTTTTAAAAAATATGATTTTTTTCTGCAAAATATACATTATTTTCTAAAATATAAAAAATATATATTTCGGAAAAAAATTATATTATTTTAGGAAAAAAATCATATTTTGGAAAATAATATGTTTTTATCAAAAAAAATTATTTTTTGGAAAAAATTCATATTTTTTTAAAACAATTCGAAAAATATATATTTTTGACGAATTATATATATATTCCAAAATATATATTATTTTCCAATAAAACTTAATTTGATTTAAATCATAAAACTCATTATCCTAATTAATTTTTTTTTTGCCAAATGAAACTTTCTTTTCATAAAAATATATTCATAAATTGTGATTTATTTATGAATATATTAATTAGGATTGAGTTTTATGATTTAACTCAAACTAAAATTTAATAACAAGTTAATTGATTTACAAATAAAATAATTAAAACTTAGAAATTTTTTTTTTTTATCATTTGAGAGTATATTTAGTCTAATACATTAAAGGTAAATTGCGTAATTAATATTCTAACTAAAAGAAATAATATTTTTGTAATTTAAAGAATTAAGAAATATAATAGTAAGGATATGATTAAATGTAAGGTTGAAATACAAAAAGTTTTGGAGGATAAAAGGATAAAAAAATTTGAGGGCAAGCCCATGGTGCAACCTTTTATGAAACTTTAGGGGGTTCTAAGCTTATTTCATAGTTGAGGGAGTATAGTAAAAAAATAGAGTAAACTTGAGGGGGGTTTTAAGCAATTTACCCAGATATATATATATATATAGAATAGATGTATGCTTTTTATCTCTTCCTCAACTAATCCTTATTCTTCTTTTTCTTTTTTAAATAGTTGCAAGACTATTTTGGCTGGCCAAAAGAGTGACTAAACGTGGCCAACCATTTAGCAAATGTCTCGGTGAGACACATATTTAGCAATTGCCATACCACTCCCCCAAGCTTTGCTATACTGACAGCTAGCTAACCACAAGATCTCACACCGGTTGCTCTAAATTCTATACATGTTGGTGCTGAAATTAGGTGCTCACTTATCAAGAGTTATTATTGCAGATTATCAACTTCAAAAACATAATCTAGAGGTGTGTCATCTCAGAAGTTACCACGGTATTGCGAGTTACTCTACGAAGTCTAATTATTAATCTAAACGTGTTTCTGTTAGGAGGTTCCAAGTCACGATGTTATTGCTAATCAGTCTGAGAAATCTAATTATTTTGTCAAGTGATCCCAAAATTAACTGTATTTCAAGTACGTTATTAACAACTCCAACTTAGGTATAATTTAAACACGATAAACCCAAAAAAAATAAAAAGATGAAGAAGTAAAAGTTGATCAGAAGGTAATTATATCCTCCAAAAATAAAACCAGATCAATAGTAACGAGACCTTTCTCTCTATATTACTATCTTTGTCCATGTAAATAACTTTTGCTTATTAAAAAGCGAGATAAAACCAAAATGTCTTTTTGCTTGCACATATGGTAAAACACATAATACACATGGATAACAACAACAACGAGCTTACATTCCCCAAAGACGTACAAACTAAGGTTGCAAGTTAAGCGATCCCAACTCGGACCCAGACCAAAATTTTCAAGCTTGGGTTAGGGTTTTTCGGGCTTCAAGCCTTCAATTTAATTCACGTTATTTGGAGTTCAAATAATAGAATGAAATAAGTTATATATAAAGTAAGAAACTAAGAACATATCCAATAAAAAAAAAGGATTATTATCACAAAAAATTATATGGTTTCACAAAATCATCAAATTGTCCCCTGACCTATCAACTAACCTCCTGAGGTTTTTAATTTGATCAATCTGCCCCCTGAACGTGAATTGAGTGATTTTTTTGGCATTGAGAAAGCGAAATTATTGGAAAATTTTAATTGAACTGATTGTGTATTAAGCTTAAATGAATCGTACGCATAAGGATATTCTAGTAATTTTTCTTTTTCGGTGCCGGAAAATTCACCCAATTCACATTCAGGGGGTGGATTAATCAAATTGAAAATCTCAGGGGGTTAGTTGATAGGTCAGGGATAATTTGATGGTTTTGTGAAATTACCGAGGATTTTTTGATAATAGCCCCTAAAAAAAATAGAGCCTAACAAAATATTTCATTTTTGAATCCAGATTAAAACTATAATGAATCCCCTCATATTAATATCTCATTTGAAAAGGGATTGGAATAAAAAATAAAATAAAATAATTAATCCAAAAGATTTCTCTTACCCTCTCTCTCTCAATATCTATCCATTGATCGACTTGCGTGGTTTCTCTAGTTTATTTTCGTCGATTTAGTAACTATTCTGTCTTTTGGCTGTGGCAAAGGAGTTAATCATGTCAGATGTGCGGGATAATTTTATACATTTATAAAATAATTTAATAAAAAATTATATTTAATAATTAATCATCAAATGATTATTTATTGACAATTAAATTTTGAATTTAATCACCTTTCATCTTTTGACTAATTTATGATTTTGTAGATACAATATTTGCACAACACAAAAAGATCCCTTCTCATTACTTTTCATTGAATTATATACATTTTTCCAATGGGCCTTTGGCCCATTAGGGCAACACTTTCAACTTTACATAATATATTCCTTTACACGTCAGCTATGTAGGTCCTATATCATGCCATTGCCTTGAGCTTATGGGCCTTCGAGTTCCTTCAAAAATGTTCTTCGGGTCGGGGCAAGATACTTCTCGGACCGCGGGGCTGATGTATCGGTCGGATTATGACGTGGGCACAATGATCGGGTCACAATCTCGGACCATTCCTGGATTCGTGGACGGTCGGGACGGGCTTTTTCATGGGCCGGGAAAACTCACATGTACACAGGCCCTCTTCTAGCTTATGGGCCTGCATCCAATGGGCCCATTAGGTGAAAGAATCTTAAGGCCCATCAAAAAGTCCTCGGGGTTGGTGCGCGGGACGCGTGGCGGATGGTGAGGGGACGCGTACCGGATGATGCGGGACGCCTTTAATGCTGCAGCTGCCGCCATCATTGCAATTTGATCTTGTGGCTGAGATGGCATAGATTTGTGTGAGATGGGCCGGGTCATGTCGATCCGATACTCTGACCCGGGTGACCGAAACGTCATACCTATCTATATATATAACCCACATACATCACACTTGCACCGCTTTTGGATTACTTCTCATTATTTTCTCTGCCATACTCAAGCATTATCTGCAACTCAAATCCATTCTCACCTACAAAATCTCCATATTGTCTCATCAATTTCTGCAAACATCAGCGATCTTAATTGATTTTTACACTGTGTGAAGTGTTTTGAACCGTGCTGCAAAGCGTTTGACCGGACGCATCCTTCTCTGTTTCCTGGTACAGTTGCCGGTTTCTGCAAACCACCTAGCCGGAGGAAAAACTCAAGGAGAGACTGCCGGAATCATCTTTGTCTTTTTGTAAGTTGTTCTTCTCAATTTTCTATCCTTTCGTCAAATATGTCGGGGAGTGATGATACCAGGTCGGTTAACGACCTGCAAGTGACAGACACTGACCTAACTGTTACTGATCCCGATATCTCGGAGAGCACCCCGTCCGTAGAGATTACTCGGGTCGTTAGGTCTAGTCCCCCAGAAGTCACTCAGGAAGAAGGGGATCGGGCAGTAGAGGATGATGTCGAGACGGGTCAGGATGCCGAGGAGGAGGAGAACTTCTGCACTGACCCTCTCCTAGCAAAATATAGGAAAGACGCTCAACTTAGGAGCCTCAGGGTCCCTGAAGGGGTTGAGGTTAGGCACTACCCTCGGGACAAAGATTTCAGGATCGGGGAAGGTCTGAAGGATGGGGAGATACTGCTTTCCTCATTTCACCTGGCTATACTAAAGTTTCTCATTCACCCTTTCTTCCTCCTGACTTTGGCTACTTTGGGACTGGCCCCCCTTCAAGTCGGTCCCAACTTTTATAGGATCCTGGCCATGATCTTGTTCATTAATAAGGAACTGAATCTAGACTTAGGTTTGGCCGAGCTTCTGCTTTCCTACAAACTTCAATAACAGAAGGATAATAGGGGTCGGTACAACCTGACTTCCTACGTCAAGAGGAAGTTGTGTGATAACGTCCCGACATCCAACAAGGGATGGAAAGAGATGATGATAATAGTGAGTGGTCAGTGGCGACATCCCGATGCTATGAACATCCCTGTCTACCATGTATTCCAGCCCACCCGACTTCCTGAATTTAAGAGTTTTCATACCCGAGCCTCATGCCACTGCGAAATGTGCAATGATAAGTTGGGTACGCAAGTTATGGATTTCCTGAAGGCTCCTCGGGAGAAGAGGGGTGTCGGGTATATAAGGGCTCGATTTGAGCTGTTGCGTGCTAAAGTGTGGAGTCAGGATTTAATGGATAACCAGAATTGCCTGACTGGATCTGTATTGCAGGAGTTTGCATCGGGAGAATTAGCATCAAGGATTGCCTCGGGTTCTGCTGCGACTACGTCAGGGTCAAGGAGATTGAAGTCCAAGTCATCAGGAACCAAGAAGCTCAAGAGAAAAATGTCTGGGGATCAACGGAAAAGGAAGGCGGTTAGCCTGCCCCAACTTTCAATCAAGAGGGCCAGAATGGTTGATACTGGCTCTACATCCTTCATCTGTGGGGTAGATATCCCTCCAGTCTCTGAAAATCCCGATATACTGCCAGTTAGTGAGAATCCAGCAAGCCATCAATCGGCAGGATCCACCGGAGGGCCCGTTGGCACGCTCCCGCCTCCTATTCCGGCAGAGAGTCATCCCGTCACACCCCCGCCTCCCCCTACTGATGGCCCGCAAATTGGTGCATCGGATGCGGCCGAGGTCGGGGATGGTCGTGCCCTGGTCCCGAGCTTGGGAGGTGCGAGTCTGAGTCCTCCTCGGGCGGATCCTCCTCGGGCAGATCATTCAGTCAGACCCAGTTCTAGCAGAAGCGTTGCACTGGGTGTTCCTTCCTCAGTATCGGATGCCCGAGACCTAGGCTCTGATGATGAGGAACAGGATCGATCCCGACCTTCCAAGCTGAGTACTGCCATTTCTAAAAATGTCAGGAAACAGGACAATAGAGAGATCGAGAAAGCTGCTGAGAGTGGGAGAGATGTTCCCCATGGCCCTCGCTTCAGGCTGGATACTCGAAAGGGTCATCCATATGTGGGGGTGGCGGACAAGACGATCGACAACCCTGAAGCTCTGCGAGAGATGGCCCTGGGGGTGTGGACCCCGGCTGATAGGTTGGCCATGGGGAGGTACGACAGGTTGGACCTGGCTCTGGATGGGCCTGAGCTTGCAATGAAGGTAATAATTTCTCTACGCTCGTGTATTTGGCTTCTACTTCATCCCTGATCTTTTATGCTAACATCCTTGCTTTCAGATGCTTCACGCTACACAGACGTATAATTCCAAGCTTGAGGAAGATGCCCGAGTCATTAACGCCCTGAATCGGGATGTTCAGGTCCACAAAACTGGGTGTGTCAAGGCCTTGGAACAGCTCAAGAAGGCCAACGAGAAGATTCAGTCCTTGACATACCGGGCCGTCGCAGCAGAGGAAGGGCTCGCATCTGCCAAGGCGGCGACCCTAGAGCTTGTAGCTGCCAAGGCAACGATTTCCGACCTTGAGGGTAAGGCTCGGGAGGCTGAATAGATGGCTAACCGAGAAGTCCAGGCTCGGGAAGTCCTAACTCTTCAAGTGCAGGGACTGACCGAAGAAATTGAGAAGTTAAAGACTTCGGGGCAGCAGCTGCTTGAGGAGAAGGTCGAGGTTGAGAATGCACTAGGTGTGGAGAGATCTCGGGTAGAAATGTGTCACAAGGGAGGCAACCAGATGATCGCTCGTTTTGTGCTGACAAGCAAGTACCGTTACGAGCAGGGCTGGGGGGAATGCATAACTGAGCTTCAAAAGCCTGAGGGTGACCGATACATCCCGACCATAGAAGACCTTGATCTCAGCATAGGAGTGGGGCCTCTGTATGTTGATCCCGAGGCGGAACCTGAGGACCTGGCGTTTGGTGAGTTCCTTCAGGGTCCCTTGCCCGCTCCGCCTTGTCCTTGTGGCCTGGATGAGCCCCAAGCACAATCCCTCGAGAACCAAGCCTCAGGTGGCAATGAGGACCCTCCGGTGGAAGAATAGGGCTTTTCCCTTAGATTTTTGCTTTTTATTTTGTTTGCAACAACTGTGTCAAAGCTTTGTTGTATCAGCCTTGGCCACTGGGGCCCCTTTTAATATAAGTGAATTCACCTATTCAATCTTTGCTGGGAATATGCATGATCCGACGCTTCATTAATAAAAATTGGGATTTTGAATTGTAGTTTGGTAGGACTACTGATGCCACCGAACCATAAGTCTGTGAGATCTCTCGGGCGCTTTGGGCCCATGGAGAGGATTCAACACTTAGGTTTTTAGATAAAACCCGACCTCTGGTGGGTCTGTGAAGATCTCTCGGGCGCTTTGGGCCCATGGAGAAGATTCTACATTTGGGTTTTGAGATAAAACCTGACCACTGGTGGGTCTGTGAAGATCTCTCGGGCGCTTTGGGCCCATGGAGAGGATGCAACACTTAGGTTTTGAGATAAAACCCGACCACTGGTGGGTTTGTGAAGATCTCTTGGGCGCTTTGGGCCCATGGAGAGGATTCGACACTTAGGTTTTGAGATAAAACCCGACCACTGGTGGGTCTGTGAAGATCTCTCGGGCGCTTTGGGCCCATGGAGAGGATTCGACACTTAGGTTTTGAGATAAAACCCGACCACTGGTGGGTCTGTGAAGATCTCTCGGGCGCTTTGGGCCCATGGAGAGGATTCGACACTTAGGTTTTGAGATAAAACCCGACCACTGGTGGGTCTGTGAAGATCTCTCGGGCGCTTTGGGCCCATGGAGAGGATTCGACACTTAGGTTTTGAGATAAAACCCGACCACTGGTGGGTCTGTGAAGATCTCTCGGGCGCTTTGGGCCCATGGAGAGGATTCGACACTTAGGTTTTGAGATAAAACCCGACCACTGGTGGGTCTGTGAAGATCTCTCGGGCGCTTTGGGCCCATGGAGAGGATTCGACACTTAGGTGTTGAGATAAAACCCGACCACTGGTGGGTCTGTGAAGATCTCTCGGGCGCTTTGGGCCCATGGAGAGGATTCAACACTTGGGTTTTAAAATTTATATAATCATGGAGACGCTTTAGGTAGGCTTAGATATGATCGGGAAGAAATTGAACTTCTATTTTTATCTTTCGGGCTCCAGTGGCCTTTCTTTACAGTAATTGAAATAGAGTATCCCTAGGGATAGTACCTCTTGAGTCGGGATGCATTCTGTGTGTTAGGCTCCCTTCGATTATCAAAATTTCTGAGTAGTCGGTAAGCCCCGCGCCCAACTACCTCAGTGACGGTGTAGGGTCCCTCCCATGGCTCTTGGAGTTTGCCCACATGTCCAATTTTCCGTCTGACGACCATGTCTCCAACTTGGAATCCCCTCCTTTTTACTCTTTTATTGAAGTGATTCCTGACCCGTTGTTGGTAAGCTGCCAGCCTTATCCCGGCAATTTCTCTTTTTTCTTCCAGTAGGTCGAGCTTGTGTGACAAGCATTGATTATTTGTTTTCTCATCCCAGGCCAGTGATCTCAGCGTCGGGACGGCATACTCCGTGGGGATTACGGCTTCTGCCCCATATGCCATGGCAAAAGGTGTTTCACCGGTCGGTTGTCGGGGAGTGGTTCTATACGACCATAGTACCTCCGGCAACTTGTCCAACCATGCTCCTTTGGCCTTCTCGAGTTTCTTTGCCAGAGTGCTGAAGATGGAACGATTGGTCCTTTCTGTCTGTCCATTGACTTGCGGGTATCCTACAGAGGAGGTGTTTTGATTGATTCCGTGCTGGGCCAAAAACGACCTGACCGGTTCACAGTCTAGGTTGGTGCCGTTGTCCATCATGATGGTCCGAGGTACCCCGAACCTGCAGATGATGTGATTCCATATGAACTTGACTACATGGCTCCCCTTTATTGATGGATAAGCCTCGGCCTCAACCCATTTGGTGAAATAGTCGGTGGCGAGGAGTACATGGGTATTCTTCCTGATGGCTTTTGGAAGTGGTTCGACTATATCCATTCCCCATCGGGCAAAAGGGTGCGGGACGATTGTCGGGTTCAAGAATTCTGGGGGCTGCAGTATGGCATCACCGTGCATCTGACAGGCTTTACACCTGCTCACATATTCCTCCGAATCTCGGGATAGGTAGGGCCAAAAATAACCCTGGGACAGGATTTTATGGGCAAGAGACCGGGCACCCGAATGATTTCCACAAGCTCCAGCATGTATCTCTTGCATTACTGTCTCCGCCTCGAAAGGAGTTACGCACCGTAGATACGGACCCGAGAAAGATTTTATGTAGAGCTGGCCCTGGATGATCGAGTACCGGGCTGACTTCATTCTAATTTTCCTTGCCTCTGCCTTATCAGTCGGTAGAGTCCCGAGATTTAGATAATCGATTATAGGATCCATCCAGCTTGGTTCTCGGGGAACTAGACATATCAATTCAGCGGGCTTTATGATGCTCGGTGCAGTGATGAAGTCGGTCAGTACTACTCGAGTCATGTCTTCACCAGCTGCGGATGCCTGATTCGCCAAGTGATCGGTCGAGGAGTTTTCTTCCCTAGGGATTTGGCTGAATGTTAACTTTTGAAAACTTTCTGATTCCTTGAGCACAAACGCTCTGTAAGATTCCATTTTCGGATCCCTTGTCTCGTATTCACCGGTTATTTGCCTGACAATTAGCTGGGAGTCACTGTACACGGATAGGGATTGAATTTGAAGGCTCTTGGCTAATCTCAATCCTGATATAACCGCCTCGTACTCTGCCTCATTGTTGGTGGCTGAGAATTGTAATTGTGCCGAGGCTTGTAACTTAGTCCCGTCGGGAGTATGTATTTCCAGCCCGACACCAACTCATCGGGCTGATCGATCTCCTCGGTTTCCCCTTCCAAGAGGAAGTCGGCCACGGCCTGTCCTTTGATCGAGACTCTGGGTACGTAAGTTGTGTCATAAATTCCCAGTTCAATGGCCCATTTGGAAACTCTTCCGGAAAGATCGGGCTTTGCCATAAGTACACGAATGGGAGTGGTAGTGGGGACAATGATATGATGAGCTTCGAAGTAATGCCTGAGACGTCGTTTGGCATTGATCAGGGATAAGACCAACTTTTCCTGCTTGCTGTACCGTGTCTCGGGATCGGCTAGTGCCTTACTGGTGTAGAAGATGGGCATCTGGAGGTTCCTGTCCTCTCTGATGAGCACGGTGCTAGTTGAAACTGATGATACTGCCAGATACAAGAGCAGGACATCATCGGGCTCGGGTGTTGCAAGAATGGGAGGCTTGAGCATGTACTCCTTCAATCGGGACAAGGCTTTAGTTTGCTCGGGTCCCCACACTTCTCCCTTCCTTGCCTTGATCGCCTGGAAGATGGGTCGGCAACGGTCGGTCAGCCTTGCAATGAATCGGCTTAATGCCACGACCCTTCCGGTCAAGATTTGAACTTCTTTGTGTGTGGATGGCTCTTTGGTTTCGAGCAGAGCCTTTACTTGGGTCGGACTGGCTTGAATGCCCGACCGATCGACTATGTGTCCCAGAAACTGTCCCGAGGACACCCCAAAGGAGCATTTTGCTGGATTGAGCTTCATCCCGTGTTTCCTCAGGGTATCAAACACCTTACGGAGATGCCCCAAGTGGTCAGTCTTATTTCTGCTCTTGACAACCGTGTCGTCAATGTAAGCCTCGACTACTGTGCCCATCATCCCTTTAAATATCCTGTTCACCAGTCTTTGAAAGGTGGCTCCTGCATTTTTTAGTCCGAAAGGCATAACTCTAAAGCAATAGGTACCTGTTTCCGTAATGAAGGAGGTTTTTTCCTCATCCCCTGGGTCCATCGGGATTTGGTTGTAACCCGAGTAGGCATCCAGGAAGGTTAACCTCTCGTAGCCTGCAGTAACATCGACCATTTGATCTATTTTGGGCAGGGGGAAACTGTCTTTCGGGCAAGCTTTGTTTAAGTCGGTGAAGTCGACGCAGACTCGCCATTTCCCGTTCTTTTTCTGCACAACAACCACATTGGACAGCCACTCGGGATAATGGACCTCTCTGATGAATCCGGCTTCTAGCAACTTTGACACCTCGTCGGCTATGATTTGGTTCCTTTGGCCCCCCATTCGCCTTTGTTTTTTTCGAACGGGTCGAATATTCGGATCGACATGTAATGTGTGTCGGACTATGGAGGGGTCGATGCCGGGCATATCAGTATGCTCCCACGCGAAGACGTCATGATTGTCCTGTAGGAATGTTGTCAGTTCATTCAATTCACAAGTGGTGAGGCTTGTACCTGCGTAGGTGACCTTATCGGGCATTACAGACACCGGCTGCAGAGGCTCTGCCACGATCGGGGGACCCGACTCCCCGTCCTGTAGTTGATATTTGGACTTCAGGTCATGATCGTCCTCTCGGGATCTCTTTCGATCGGGATTGTCCTTCATTTCTTTGATGGTGACGGCGTAGCATTGCTTGGCCGCCACTTGATCCCCTCTGATGTCGATTATGTCGTACCCATTTGGGCCAAGGCACCTCATCATTTGGTGGAGAGTTGACGGTACCCCCTGCATTCTGTGTATCCATCCCCTTCCCATAAGAAGATTGTACGATGGTTTCACGTCCACCACCACGAAAGTTTCGGACAGAGTTCTCTGGGCCGCCGACACAGGTAGCCTGACCTCCCCGAGAGGCTCGACTTGTTTTCCGTCGAACCCGGCAATTGGGTTTCGGGAAGTCGCGATGTCACTCGGGTTGATTTCCAATTTATCAAAAGCCCATTTGGTCATGATGTTGGCGCTGCTTCCCGGGTCAACCATGACCCTCTTCACAAGACATCCCGAGACCATCAGAGTGATGACTACCGGGTCCTCGTGCGGGACCTGGATGTGCCGCAGGTCCTCCTGGGAGAAGAGTATCTGAGATTGCCCCGTTCGGTGGTGGATCTCGTTTATCCCAGATATCCTGGCGATCTGATGTGCTCTTCTCATTTGTGTGCGTCTCGATCCTTCGCTGCTTTGTGGATCGGGACCCCCATGGATCATATTGATGATCCTGACCGGGTGAGCATGACCCTGATTCCGTTGGTTATATTGTGCTGGTGGGTTGGCCCTTGGACCATCCCTCTGGATATAATCCTTCAGTTCCCCTCGGGCTATCATTCCTTCCACCTGGCGTCTCAGGTTTCGGCAATCGTTGGTCATGTGGCCAAAATCACCATGAAGGGTGCAATGCTTGGATCTATCCCTTTGGTCAAGGGGTTGCCTGATTGGGGGAGGACTTTGGAAGATTCCTCGAGCTTTGTTCTCCTGGAAAAGCTTGGCAAGCGTCACTTTTAATGGAGTAATCTTCTCTTCAATCTTTGCACGTCTATCGGGTTGAGGGGGAAACTGAGATGAAGAGTGGCTCGGGGGATTCGAGCGTTTGCGATTCATATCATGTCGGGATTTGTCTGACGTTTTATCCTTTGATTTCACTTCCACACTGACCAGTGCCGCTCTCCTCTGTCGGGTTGCTTCTTCCTCTTCAATTCTCAAGTGGCCTTGCGCCCTGGAATTGAGTTCTCCTATTCCCGAGGGAGGTCGCTTCACAAGTGATTGGTGAAACTTGGTCCCCAGGATGAGAGCCATCCTGAAGGCCTCCACGGCAGAGTGTTGGTCGCAGTTGTCGATAGAGGACGACTCGACATTGAATCGGGACAGGAAGCTCTTGAGGGATTCGCCCTTTTCCTGAGTCATGGTGAAGAGGCTCGAGATGGTCTTCTTCTGCCTCTTGTTCCCAAAATATTGCGCCACAAAGAGATCGGATAATTGCTGCCAGCTGCCAATGGATCTCGGCCGTTGCTTTCTGAACCAGAGGAGCGGTGCATCGATAAGACTGGTCGGGAAAACTTTGCATAGCAGGGCTTCGTTCTCGGCGTACATCGTCATCTTCTGGTGGATCTGGTAGATATGCTCCTCGGGATCCTTCGTTCCGTCGTAAGGAGTGAATCTGGGCATGACGAACTTCCTTGGGAAGGGTTCCTAGGTGATCTCCACACTGAAGGGCGACTGAACCGAGTCGGCATAGGCTCTGAGGGCCTGGTCATCGGTGGATCTGGCTCTCAGATCATTCATGACTTTCTTCTGAAATTCTGCCATCATCTCCTGGAGCTTCTGCGACGTCAAAGGTTCGTCGATAACTGGAGTATCGCCGGTAGCCGGGGCCTTGCCTGGCCGGTGAGATGTTTCACCATGCTCCTCTCGTGTTTGGGCATCACCTTGGGTCTGTGATTGATCGGGAACTATCTGTGGGATAGTTGCCTGATTCAATCTCGCGAGGAGTTCCTCACTCCTCCTTTCCGCCGCCAGGCTCCTTGCCTCGGCGGCCTGACTGCGTTTCTCCGCCTCCGCCAGCCGCTGCAGGAGATTTTCAATCGATGGTGGGGCGCTTGGTTGTCCGGTGCCGGGAATTAGTGCTTCAGAATGGGATCTGGTTACCAACATCGTTATATCTGGACAATGAGGATGGTATGAAAGGTGTAACTGGGTTTCACTCAGCTTTTTTGGAGGTAGGAAGATGGTCGGTGATCTGACCTAATTTCCCACAGACGGCGCCATTGTGTAGATACAATATTTGCACAACACAAAAAGATCCCTTCTCATTACTTTTCATTGAATTATATACATTTTTCCAATGGGCCTTTGGCCCATTAGGGCAACACTTTCAACTTTACATAATATATTCCTTTACACGTCAGCTATGTAGGTCCTATATCATGCCATTGCCTTGAGCTTATGGGCCTTCGAGTTCCTTCAAAAATGCTCTTCGGGTCGGGGCAAGATACTTCTCGGACCGCGGGGCTGATGTATCGGTCGGGTTATGACGTGGGCACAATGATCGGGTCACAATCTCGGACCATTCCTGGATCGCTCCGGTCGGGACGGGCTTTTTCATGGGCCGGGAAAACTCACATGTACAGATTTAGAATCTTAGATTCAGTTGCTAATATATAATATGTTTCTAATATATAAAAAGGAGAAACAAAAATAAAAATCATATTTAATAATATGTTTGTATTTTCAGTTATTGAGGAACGTTTATTTGAAAAAGTAGAAACATTAAAAATGTGTTTCTCTTGTTTCCACCACTGTAATAGAGAACCGTTTCCACATATGTCACCACATATGCACTATTCATTTACAACAAACTTTATATATGTATTATTAATATCAATTAATATATTATTCAAATATAAGCTTAAATTTATATAATAGAATATATTTTTGATTAATAAAAATAAAATTTAATATATAAAAATAAATTTTAATAGATAAAATTTTATATACTAGTTTGAATAATTATTGAGACAAAAATATATAATTTATTATATATGTTAATTTATTATATATAATACTTTTATCTTAGTATACAATAGTGATCCACTATATTATTTTTGTAGCTAGTATAAAATATGCATATATTGCATATAAAATTGTTATTGAAAATTTGTGAAACAAATATTTTATTAAACGTTATTATATGTTTCTTATTCTCAATAGTATGAGAATAGTAATGATTAATAAACATCATTTTTATTTTTTGTTCCGAGAAATATAAATATATTTCTATTTCCTAAAAAATATAAATATAAAGCGTTTCACATTAGTGAATGCACCCTAAACTTCCCTTAAAATTTCCAAAGGAGAACAAAGTTACATGACCCACTATTCCCCCAACTCCGCCTTATATATAGCTATAGGACTATTGGTTTGATGTAAGACTGTCAGAATCGGGATTCTAGGTAGAAATGTTTTGGGGTTCACAGAATCATAATCAGAATCGTAAGATTCTAGCAACTTGTATTATTATTTTTTAAAATATTAATAATTAAATATTTAATTTAAAAATCTAAATCATATTAGAATTTTCAAAATTTTATAATACATTGGCCCTTTAAATGTGTTATCATAAATTTAGGCCATATTTTGGAATATTGGAATAAATCATGAATTTTTTAGGTATTTCATATGAAAGGCGAAACCGTCAAATCATTATAAAAACGTAGTAGAATCGTAAAATCATATAAAATCATAGTAAAATTGTAAAATCATACAAAATTTTAATAGAATAATCGTAAAATTTTACCAAAAAAGTAGAATCGTAAAATGGGGTTGGTCAAAGTGGGCTTTGCTCTGGGTATATAGTTGTTGGTCCATCTGAATTTTGTTCCCTAATTCGAAACTCAAAATCGAAACGAAATTAATTAAGTGCTAATAATTTTGTCCGTTACTGTCTGAGTAGGGTTTTGCATTTCTCACTCTCTTCATTCTAACGTTGCAACCCATATTCCTCCTCGGTCCTCACCTTCAATTCCAATTCCAGGTATTGCAAACCCTCTTCTCTGTTCTTTCTTCTTCCATTTTACTTCCAATTGTTGATTTTTGATCAATTACTTATTTAATTTTTTTGGGTTGGGGTTGAAACATGTAGATAATTGATGGGTGCGGTTGATATCTACAGCAAGTCATCACTTTGCATGATTAAATCGGAAATTGTGCCTTGGAATAGACCCAACTCTTCATTTGAACGCAGCAAGAGGGTTACTTTTATGGCTTCCTCCACCATACCTGTGGAAAAGGAGGAAGCTCAGCAACAAAAACGCTTGACTGGGGATTCTTTTATTCGACCCCATCTCCGCCAGTTGTCTCCCTACCAACCCATTTTGCCATTTGAGGTAATTTCACTCCTACCCATTTGGAATTTTTCTTGTTTATGTCAGTTGATTTAGTAACAATTGTTTGTTTCTTGCTGATAATTGTTTATGAGGGTTTGGTTGGATGAGACACTCCATTTCAAGGCTGTCAGAATCGAGAGTCTAGGTAGAATCGATTTGGTGTCGGTAGAATTGGAATCCTAAGTAGAATAGTTAGATTCTACCTAAACTTATTAATTTTTTAAAAATATATTAAATATTTAATTTAAAAGTTTAAATCATAATAGAATTTTCAAAATTTTCTAATACATTAGAACTTTAAATATTTTCTCATAAATTTAGATCATATATTGAGATATTGGACATTAAGCTTTTGAGCATTTCATTTATGGAGTGCTTAATCGTCCAACAATTATTTTAACGTAGTAGAATCGTGGTAGAATTGTAAAATCGTACATAATCGTATAAAATCGTAATAGAATCGTAGAATCGGGATTCTGACAACTATGCTCCATTTGCTTGCTAATTTTCAAAACTGTATTGAACCCAATTGCAAGCCATGTTACATGGATTCTACAAATGTTGGTGAAGTAACAGAATCAAGACACATATTAGTCACACATGGGTATATGATAGGTGTCCATCACTTTTGGTAGAATATATATCTAAATATAGATATTTTAATGATATCATTTTGCTGTAACATGACTTTCAATTAGTGAAATGTCTAATTTGAACGCCATAATTAATAAAAGCATAAAATAAATTAGAGCTGACAATTCGTGTCAACGGGTTGTGTTCGGGTCAAACTCGAAATGACACGAACACGAAATGGCTAGACCCGAACATTAATTATGTCGAAGTTACTAAACACTAACACGACCTGTTATTTAAACAGGTAACATGACACGATCCATGTAACCCGACACGAAATTTTTGACCTGTTTAAAAAAAAAACTAATTAACTTTGACATAATACAATCAACAATTTAGATAAGCCAAAAATATAAATATAAATATAACATTACAATGTTTCATTCTTTTAATTATACAAAAAACTGATTATAAATCAGTTTTCTTCTCCAAGGTTATCACCGGACAAAACCAACTGGCACTGATAAGGTTGTTGGTAGTGGGTAAGAGGTGATATGTAGTGTTTTAGGTTGGGGGTAACAAAGACTTTTTACAAGTCAGATAGTTTTGTAGAAAAAATAAGCTAAACAATTAATGGGTTGGATTCAAGTAAACAGGTCAACACGACTTGTTTGATCCGATTAATTACACTGGTCATGTTTGTGTTACACGAGTTTGACCCGAACACGACCAGAAAATTTCCGTGTCGTGTTCGGGTCGATCCTTTTAATGCCTTGATTCTTTTATGCTCAACCCTAACCCTTTTAAATGGAGTCGTGTTCGTGTCGTGTCCAATTTTGCCAGCTCTAAAATAAATTAACATTTAGCCGTGTCCATGTATCCTTCTATTTGATGTTTGACACATCCGATACTTGCATAAATACCGGTGTCCGACAAGTACCAGAGTCCAAGTAACATAGCTTGCAAGTATGATCCCATTGATTGGTTAAGCATTCTCATTGGATTTTTTTGGTTTTTTTTTTTTTTTTTGGATATATGAGATGATATCATTCATTTAAGTAGGCAACCAGTTCAAAGTTAACCTCCCTCACAAGAATAAAACCCATACAACCATTTCGAGTATGGGTACAAACCAACCATAACAAGAAAAATAAGAAGCCTTATATCCGCGAAGAAAAAAAGGTAGCAATACTCCAAGACTTCATCAATGACAGCTCTAGCTTTTTCCGCTGCATCCCTCTTACAGTCACTATGCATTCTGGAGTTCCTTTTTCATGAAGTAGATGAAAAACTAATAGAGAAGTGACCTGAAATCTCAGCCAAGTACTCTGAAAAAGAATGGCACTGTAGCTTCCGATGAAAAGGAGAATTGTACCTGCCCCATATACCCCTAGCCAAAGCGCAAATCAATGTAAATATGCTCCCTGCTGTCAGTTGCATTCATGCAGTTGTAGCACACAAAAGTCAAGACGGTGGCTTGTGAAGAATATTGCTGGAAGTCATATTGCACCTTGGCCTAGCCTTGTTCCAGTTTGGCCCAAGACACTCTCTGATTATGAACCCTGCAAGCACACCCTGCTCTCTTAATACAGAATTTGCCATTGTTCCATTTGAATTTATTTGCACCAGAACAAATAGGAATCGCAGTAGTGTTCTGAGTAATGTTTTTCAGATTGACACAATGTAACCCATAAAAACATCATTTGTTGAGAGTAAGAACACTCAAGTTGGCATCTCTAGAATAGGGTATAAATCTTATCTCACCACTGTATGCCCACATCTATGAGAGAATATAGGCACACCACACCATGATCTTGAAAAATACCAAATTTCTGCCTATCAGAACTTTGAAATGAAATAGTTTGTAGGGCAAGCTCTCTTGCTGCAGGTATTTAGAAGTAAAGAAAGGCTGCAAGGCATTCCAATAGGAGAAGCTCATAGTAATTTGACCCTAAACCATCTGCAGTACAAATATTCCTTATAAGATGCCGTGCCAAGGAACAAGCACCTGCCCCATCTTGAATATCAGCAATTCTTCTTAGACAAGCCAACTTCAATTTTAGGCTAGCTATCATATCCCATCTCACAGATTGTATTTTCGAACTTTTCTCAATAAATTGGGGTTAAGTAGCACATGCGTTTTGCATTCTCGTTTTGATAGATAAGTTGGAAGTAAGGTTGCCCATATTGAGTTGTTCTGTTGTCTGTGTATTTGCTATAGATATTTTTTTATTGTTTATTCTTGTTTTGGTTGAATGAGCTGCATTGAAAAATATTGAATACCAAACCTATGATTGTCATCTTGTGCTCGAGGACAAGGTATTGAATTTTAAAACTAACTAAATTCTATTCTCACTTGATTTTATTTATTTCCTTATTCATTTTTTATGCCAATTGACGGGCATCGTTTACAACAATGTGGAAGATGAGAACGTTGCTGGAAAAGTTGGTGGTCGAGGATGTTAAGGCTGTGTTTTTTTTTTTGTTTATTATGGGTGGGGCATCATATTTTTTTTTTACCAATAACCATGCATGGCATCTTCGTATCAGTGTGCTGGCATTCGTGTAGGTCACCATAACCACGAAAGCTTTTAACCCATATTGTTTGAGTCCAGGGCGGAGGCAATTGTGGTGGTGGTGCTGTAGATGTGCAGGCAAAGAAGAGGAGAAAGATTTTATGGAGGGGCCATGGGAGTAAAAGGAAATTGTTTGTTGGTGGTGGTGTCAGGGTGTTAGCCACTGGTGGATTGAGGAAAGGAGTTGCACTGTATGTGTCTGTGTGTGTGTATATATTTATGTTTATAATATGTATATTAAATCTCCATCAATTTTGTATTTTCTTTGCTGTATATCAGTGAGGTGGTACATTTTTATGACCGAAGGATTTTTCTAACTTTTATAATGGTTGTCAACAGTGTTAATTGTCCTAACCCTGACAGGGGATGTCAAAGTGATTTTAAAAAATTTCGAGAGGGTAGCTTGAATAAACATTGAGCTTCTGAGGGGGATTGACCCTATTCAGATGCAGCGATGCATTTATTTGTTTATGTTGCTGAATCAATTGTCTTCATGCAACGTGCTTGATTGATTGTTATGATTATAATGTTTCTTTTAGAGACTGCATTTCATGTTTAATTTTACGAGTTTGTTATCTGTAGTGAAGAGACCTTTAATAGTAGCTACCTGGCTGGATCGTTGTAATATCCATAACGTTGAATATTGAGGCCCAACTAAAAAATGGGATCCAGACTCAAGTGAAATTGAGGGCACATGGTATTATAATTACTCTTATCATTCTATAAGATCATAAAAAATGCAATAATCTATCGACAAATTAATTGGAAACTAACGATTTCCAAATATTGAGTGGTGTAATTGGTCAACATTTTTTAAGAGGGTTGAAGAATAGAGACCCTCACAAAGTCTTCTTGAGGCGATTCTAATTAGAAATATTAAAGAATGTATATCCTCATCCTGTCAGGGGTCTTCTTTTCTTCCAGTGTCCTTCAGCATCATAGTCTATAACTAAGCTTGATATCCCCACCGGAAAGATGCTACTTCTTGATGTAGAACAAAATAATATCCAAATCCACATAAAGTAGATCTAATCAGATCTAATCAGTTTTTTTGCAAGTCAAATCTCTACTATGAGTATATAAAGCTCCCAATCGATTTGCAATCATAGAGGCAGGCCTACTGGAGTTCTTAACTGTTTTTACCAAGTTTTAATTTAAGGCAGATTCATTCCAGTAAGAAAAAAACAAAGCATGTAATTGATTAAAGGAAGGAAACGTAGACTTTCACTTGGAAAACCCTAAGCAGGAAAAACTACAGGGCATTTTTTCGTATTCCAACCAATCTACTCTTTGCAGGGAAGAAATACAAACACAATAGGTACTGCAGACTTTCTCCTGACCCTAAACCAGGAACACTTGCTTTCAACGTTGCAGATATATCCTAGGTTTGTACTTTTCTATGAGCCCTGTTGCTTGGGCTCATACTTACACATGCTTACGAGTTGTATTAGTGCTATACATGGACATAACTATCTTCAGTATTATCCTTACTTCACAATGATTGTAAGCCGAATCTTCGCAAAAATGTTGATGAACGTGTGATAAGATTGGCTGCGATCATTCTCTAAGAATTCATGTATAGCATTAGCTCACTAGATATACAAAATATAGACATTCATGGAACAAAAGGAAAATGCAGGTGACATTGGTATAATATGCTTGGAAGCAAAAAAACAAAGTTAAGAAGAAGATCTGGCTCTCACAAGTGTAAAAATGGACTTAAACTTGGGAACTTTAGGCACAAGATACCTTGAATAACCCTATAGGTCTCAAAAGTCTCGTAAAGCTATTTGGATAGTTCTATATACTCACTGCAGGTCGATATAACATAGGATTACAATGAAGTGTTCTGAGAGCCTACCTGTAGCAGCTAAGAATTCCCTTCTTCAATCTCTCTTTCCTCCTTCCTTGTCTCCTATTTGGTGAGGAATCTGTTTGTATGAATGCAATGGCTGCATATCGCAGCCATTATGTGCAGGACACAACAACAATTTAGCATCTTGTCCTACACATATCTGAAAATGGAATACCGACCATCCATACATCTTACAGTAGTCAGCCAATATGTGAATTCATTTCCGTTAAGGTGGGTTTTACTTAAAGTATACATGGAAAGCAATTTAATAGACGATGACGTTGATAAAATGGCTGAAGTGAAATGTTGTATACTTAGTTGTAAAAGGAAGACATGTGCTGCCAGTCATTTTCTATTAGGGTGTCCAAACACTCTTCATCTTCTTTTATTCAAACATGTTATTGGAAAAAAGTCTCGAATTCCAATCTCACCGTCACTCAGATAATAAAATTGAAAACCTGTGTTGGACCAAAAGAATGCCACACGTGAAGGGATCTGTTGCATAGTTTGAATATTAAAGTTGCAGCATCTCTGACAACTTTTGCTTTTAGTATAGATGGTTGTTAACATGATATTAGACCAGGTAAGATCCTGAATTCAAACCTCACAAGTGTTGTGAGAATGAAATTCCAAACCAGTGTTGGACTGAAATAAGGCCACACATGAGGAGACATGGTTTTTTTTTTTTTTGATAAGTATTTTATAAAGAAAAGGCACCCAAACGGGGAGTGCGTCCCATCAACAAAAGACCCCTAGGGCCCAAGAGATCCCAAAAACATGAGGAGACATATTAGTGGATTTAAATATTAAAGTTATACCCTATCTAACATCTTACACTTTTAGAGTAGATGTTCGTTAGCAAAAGCTAATTGTGAAATATGAAAGTAAACGAAAGTGAAGTGAACGATTGGAAAATAAAACTTTTAACATACATTTGATTAGCATGAATTTTGTTTCAAGAGAGATATGAGAAAGTACATTTTCGTAAATTGGATTGCATGTATTTGAATAGGAAAAACTTCCAAAAATAAAAATTTAATAGGAATAGAAATGCAATTTATAACATCATAAAGCATTCTCACGAAATAATCTTTTCGTATATTTTTCGTAGGAAGAGTTTACGGGGAAAATTACTTTCCTTAGAACATGAAAAACAATTCTATATCTTCTCTTTTTTGCTATGTCCATCTATTGAAATGGAGCCTTAATGTGGCTTCAACATAAGCTTTGTAAAGTACATATGTTTTTGCCAATACTAGTTACTGAAGTATTCATTCTAAAGTTATCCTCATTTTTGTGTATGATAGTTGTTGGTTTCTCGATACAGGTTTTGTCAACTCGTCTTGGAAGAAAGCCTGAGGATATAATTAAATTAGATGCAAATGAAAACCCATATGGGCCACCCCCAGAGGTAAGGCATATCTTTTTTATGAATATAATTCATGTCACTAATATGAGAAAGGCATACAATGCACGAGGCTCCTGCCATTGTGGTATCTGGGGAGGGTCATATATACGCAGTATTATTTTTGCATGCGGAGAAGTTATTTTTTCGCCACTGACCTCCAGGTCATAATGGAGCAAACTTGCTGACGCGCCAAGGCTCGCCCTTGATGCCACTATCAACAAAGATGTTATTAAACTTTTTTGCTATAAAATCTCTTGTAATGCAGTCACCATTTTACCTTTACTATTCTTTGTATCGGGTAGGTTTTTGAGGCTTTGGGTACACTGAAATTCCCATATGTTTATCCTGACCCTGAAAGCCGTAGGTTGCGTGCTGCCCTTGCTGAGGATTCTGGCATTGAATCTGAGTATATCCTTGTAGGGTGTGGTGCAGATGAGCTCATCGATTTAATTATGCGGTTAGTGATAGAAAATGTTGCATTTCTCAAGTGAAACTGGACTTGACTGGTGCTTGCCTGCTGTATCATATATATTTGTAACACTTTTTTTCCCTTTCTTTTTCTCTGTTTGAAAAATCTGGTTTCTACTGCAGGTGTGTACTGGATCCAGGTGACAAAATTGTAGACTGTCCTCCAACCTTTACAATGTATGAATTCGATGCAGCTGTTAATGGAGCACTTGTTCTCAAGGGTAAAATCGAACCTTTTTTTTTCTTTTCTTTTTAATCTACTGTTAGATATTTGATATTATAACTTTGTTTTTCTTATTCCTGGTTAAGGATTCGTGGATTAATTCCACTTTAATATTTATCGTGCTTATATGCGTTATTATCAGATCTTGTCAAATGCACATAATCCTTTTCTATTTCATCTAAGCAGTACCTCGGAAGTCAGACTTTAGCTTGGATGTAGAACTGATCACTGAGGTTGTTGATCAGGAGAAACCGAAGTGCATATTTTTGACTTCTCCCAACAATCCAGATGGGAGGTAATTTATAAGCCACTATCACAAGTTCATTTATATTGTATGATGCATATGGTGAACTGGGTTCCTGTTTATTGCTCTAAAAATGTAGTTAACTTCACACTTGGTCCAAGGGTTGCTGCTGTGTACGTACATTTAATTATTGATCACCTCAGAAATGGGATTTGTGTTACTTCACTTATTATATAGTTCGACTTTGTCTCTTTAATTTATTGTTGTTTTGCTGTTGCCTTCTAATCTATTTTTATAGTTTGACTTGTGACGACAATTTTGGTCTGTGTTATGGGTATACCTTATCTGCCCGTCCAAGAATTTTCGGTGGCTTGGGAAGTATGTTTGCTGGTGGAATGTTATTATGTGATCCAGACGTGCGCTCAAAGAATTATCATGTGAATCACATGTTTTCTTTCTTCTTCTCTCTCGTGTTTTTGAACTTTTGTTGTTGGTAAAAGATATATATATATATATATAAATAATTCGTAGAAGACAACTTGACCTCAAAAGCTGTTGGAATAGTGTAACTGTATATATTGTTTTTGCTGTTCTTTTCCTCTCAAAAATTATACATGAAAGAGATGCACATGGACATCTTTAAGTCCTTTCATAGGTAAGTGAGTGATGGTGGATGATGTCATGCAAAAGTCATATATTGTTTTATTACAATTACAAAAAGCAAACCAATATAATGTAGTGATAGGGCTGGTATAGGGTGTGTAGTTCTTTAATTAGTAAGGGAAATAGTTGAATGCGATAAATACTGTTGATAGGGTCAAATAGGGTAGGGATAGGATGTGTGGGAGGTCACGGTTCACCTTAACTGCTAATAATGGTCCGCCTTCTCTAGGGACTCAGAAATTCGGACATCAACCTCCTTGGACAAGTATTCAGGAGTATTGCTCCCAAGTCAAGTCTTCAAGTCTTCTGGTCTTCTAATTTAGGTTTATTTTTATTGGTGATGTGGCAAGTGCCACACCACTTTTTCATTGGGCACTTTACTTGTTACTCTGTGGGCCATTAAGGATGATGTGGCAAGTGGAATAAAACATCTGATAATACACATAGGCTGGGACAGGATAGAAAGTGGATTCAATTTTCCTTGTAGACTGAGGAGATCATATAATACTTAAAATCTCTGCTTGTATTATGCAACTAACTTTAATACGTTTTGTTTAACTTCAATATTTTAAGGCTATCTTTTCTGAGGAACAATTTCCTTGGAGGTTCTAATTCTATTGTATCTTCTTTTTTGACAGTATAATTAATGACGACGATCTCTTGAAGATCCTTGATCTGCCTATATTGGTTGTGTTGGATGAAGCATACATCGAATTTTCAGGAATTGAATCTAAGATGGGATGGGTGAAGCAGCATGAAAATCTAATTGTCCTCCGGACATTTAGCAAAAGAGCTGGTATGTTAATAATTCCTTCTTAGTTTCCAGAGCCAAGTATATGCATAAATTTATACATCTGACCTGTAAAATTTATTTATCTGATTTTTTGTTGGATTCCTAGTTGGCACGTGTTTGTACCTTGTTATAATTTGGTATGTTCATCCATTGAGTTGGTGTTTGTAAGTTTTTATCTCGGGTACAAAGAAGCAAGAAGAAGAAGAAGAATGAGGAAGAGAATTGACATTGGTTAACTGTTTTGATATTAGTTCAATTGGGTTCACTTGGGAACTTTAATAGGATGGTCAGTTTTATTGTAGTTCTATTTTACGTTTCTTAAATTAAGTTTTCTTCTGAATCAGTTTCTTTCATGTTCTCTTAAATTTTGGGGCAAAACATTATTTGATAATTGGGTAAATTACACTTTGACCCCCTCTTGTTTAGATATATTACACTTTGATCCCCTCTAGTTTGGACAATTACAATTTAGTACCTTGCAGTACATACTTGGTCACACTTTCCCCCCTCCTTCAAACTTCCGGCACACTCAACGTCGATCAACGCTGACGTCATCTCATCTTTAAAGTCATCTCATCTTTAAAGGTAAAATGACTATATTGCTCCCCAAATCATGTAAAGACCTATTTGCCCTTCCCCAAAGAAGTAAAATGACACTTTTACCCTCTTTTTATGTTTTTCTATGGACAAAAATGTCATTGTGGGTCTTCTTCTTCCTCCATTGAAATTCCCTGAATCACCACCATCACAGAAAGTTGAAGTATGGGATTTGCAATTACTCACACCCCACAACTCCATTCCCTTTCTTCCACTTTCCCTACAACCAAACAGCAAATCCCCAAAACGATAATCAAATTTACCAAAAAGGAAATGTTCATCATAGGTCTATATATATATACCTATGATATATATGCATATGTATGCCTGCAAAACCAACCTACATCAAGCCCTAATTTACTAAATCAAATAAAAACTTTTATCTTAAAAATATTAATCATAGGTATATATATATATGTATATGTATTTGCGGGTACCTCTTGAACGGGAGATTTCGAGAGGAAATATGCAAAACCCACATCATTTTCTTGTGTTTGGAGTAAGGTTTTGACAGTGGTGCCGTCAGAGATGGTGGTGGTGGTGTTGCCGGCAGAGTGGGTAAGATTTAGGGTTTCACTTGCATTTTAGGGTTAGTTTTAGGAAGGGCAATTTAGTAAAACACAATATAATTTATTTTAGAATTATAAATGAATAATATATCATGGGTACTTGCGTAATTTTCCTTTCTCGATGGCCGGATTTAAATGCCGATGAATTTGAGGGGGGGAAACTGTAATTTGTCCTAACAAGAGAGGGTGAAAGTGTAATTTACCCTTAATAATTTCCAAATTTTCCATGTATGAGGTCTATTAGCAGACAATGGATCCTATGTTAGTCAAGTTGATGTTGGATCTTTTGATTCTAGCATTACAAAATTTGTCGCGAGGGTTGAGGTTTGAAGTAGAAGGCATAGTGTAAGTAGGAACTTGTAGAAGGGAGTTTTGGGATGGACTAACTAACTTCATGAGCCCATTTGGATTCTTCTTCTTCCTCTCTCTTTTTTTTTGTGCCGTGAACAGTATCAGTTAATAGATTTTTTGTGCTACTAGGATTGGATATTGGTGGGAGGTTGGGCTTACTGAAGGAGATCTTCGAAGGTTGAAAATAGCAATTATTATGGTTTGATTGGAGACTAACAAGAATACACAAATTAAAAGAAAAGAAATTCAATTAAGTGAAGGTTTTTCTTAATTTTTTTCATGACTTGTCAATATAAATTTACTGGATGTGGTGTATAAGAGAATCATGGATCCTATTTTGGTCTAGTCAGAATCAGATCTTTGGATTCTAGTCTTAATATACATTTTTCAGAAGGATAAGGTATATTGTCAAATGCAAAGGTTTAACTAGGAAATGGGATAAAAGAACCAAGTTCTTGAGGCTTTTTGGGAACTAGTTTGGTGCCTTGCAACATAGATGGTGGGAGTGGATGTGACAATCGATGGGCTTGTGCTTCTTTGTTTGTCTATGGAGAGCATGAAAAGCCCTAAGAGCTCAGTAGTCGGTCAAGTTTCGCAGGAAATTGTAGCGAAGGCAACGCGACTGTACCCAAACCCAGTGTAATGAATGCAGTGCCATAGAGGAGTCAGTTGTCGTATGTGAATTTTCAGAGATTGGTGTGCTTTAATGCTAAGGTTTCACATATATCCTGCACCACTCAGGAGAAGATTGAAAGAAGATGCAACACTTTCAACCGAGGCCAATTCTTTGAGGATGACTCCCATGGTTAGAGGATAGGGAAGATCCATTGGTTGGGAGTAAAAAGTTCTCTTGTTGGATATAGGATGTGGGAAAGGCAAATGTAGGAGGTCACTCATCTTTTGTGCCCGTTATTGTGATAACAGGACTTTCTCATGATATTGATGGAGATAGCGGTGATGTATTGTTCGAAGAAAGTTATGGAGGGATATTGTTAATTGGTCTATAAATCATAGTTCTGTTACATTTTTCCTAGCTGGTGATTTTAATGCAGTTAGGTTTAGTCATAAAAGGGCAAGGGGTTCCATGGAGTGGAATCAAAGTTTGAAAGAATTTGGCATCTGCTTAGATTCAGCTGAGCTCATGGATCTAAGACACTCAGGTATGCAATTTGCATGATCTAATGGCACCTAATTAGGAAACTGGGTAGAATTCTTGTTAATGAGTGTTGGGACAGTGCATTTGGATCTGCTGAAGCTATTTTTGAGCCATATGGTATCTCTGACCACTCTCTTGTTATATTAAAAATTAAATATGAGGTTAAAAAAGGTGGGAAGCCTTTTGGGTTCAATAACTATGTTGTTAAGCATCCTGATTTCTTCGACATTGTGAGTAAGGTCTGGAGATGTGAGGTTTTTGGGACACCTATGTTTAAGGGGGTCCAAAAGTTGAAGCTTTTAAAGTCTGAGTTAAAAGCTATGAGTAATAGATATTGTAATGACATTTCTGTTCAAGTAGAGGATGGTAGGAATTTTCTGAAGGTTCTACAACACCAGCTTGAGGAGGATCCTGGCAATGAGACTTTGAAGACTCAGGAAAAGCTTGCTCGGGAAATTTCTTGCATTTAGCTTTAGCTGAGGAATCCTTCTATCAACAACAGTCTAGGGTCTGATGGATCCAGCTTGGTGATAAAAATACTTAAGTAGCCTCTTTTAGAAGAAGGAAGAACAGTATATACTCTATTGTTACAGAGGAAGGAATTAGAGTGGAAGAGCATGATTTGATGGCTGATGAAGTGGTTAACTTCTATAAGAAGTTGCTTCATGCTGAGGCAAGAAGTGCAATTCCAGATTTGAGTCAATGTGTCCAATGTCACTTATCTACTGAACAGATTGATAATATCTCAGCTGAGGAAGTTAGAGCGACAATGTTTTCACTAATAGATGGGAAAGCACCTGGATGTGATGGCTTCAATGCCTACTTCTTTAAACAAGCTTTGCATATTGTGGGAAATGAGGTAACCATGGCTATTCTATCCTTCTTCCATAGTGGTGAACTTTTATAGGAGATAAATTCCACTATGATTACCTTAGTTCCAAAAGTGGATAATCCTACCTATGTAGCTGATTTTAGGCCCATTTATGTGTGCTCTACTATCTACAAATGTGTAAGATAATACAAATAGAATTAAGCCTTGTCTTCTTATTTGCATTAGCATGAACCAATGGGCTTTTGTTGGTGGAAGGTATATACCTGACAACATTCTGTTAGCTCAAGAACTGTTGAGAAACTATCACAGGAATAATGGCCAGGTAGATTGGCTATAAAAGTTTATTCCCCCCGCTCTCACAGGCCCCACCCACCCCAACCTGGTAAACCACCCACTTGATTGGAGTTATTTGAGTTTCGGCCCAACCTGGTATAACTTTAAGCGTCGCGTTGGGCTGGGTAAACCCAAGCTCTGGTTGACATCGGGTTGGACTGGTCCAAGTTGCACCTAGTTACACTGCATTTGCATCAGCTGTCACATGCGCATCTTCAAACTTTGTGTGATGTTGTGCCCTGATTTTGGTTGCGTTTTGACCCGTTTTTGTGTAGACACTTTTTGACCAATTTACTCTAATTAAGAAGTTCAACTTGTCGCAGTTTCTGGAAATGATTGGAATTGGATTAAGACACTTCTTCATTCTTATTTGTTGATATTGTTTATTAAGGCATGAGTTTTGCAATCGAAATAAAAGTCTTTTAGGGATATCTTGAACATCTTTTAGATGTAAATACTTGTTTTCTTGCATCATTCATGAGATAAGCAAATAGACATACAGGGATAAAATATCTACACAATTTTTTGTAGAGCTTACTTTCTGTATATACAATAATTCTATGATACTCATTTGATTTTAGTGAGTTCTTACTTATCCCTTGCACTAGCTCGTAGCGAGTGAGTTCATGGATCTATGTGATGGATGTATCTGTGGTTTGTCTGTGACATTTGAGGAGTTTGTTGAAGATGATATCATATGATATAAGGATTCATTTCTCATATTGGTATCTCTACATTAATTTCTTTATAGTATGACATTATTTGATTTTAACATTGCAAATAAATGCTTAAACAGGATTAGCTGGACTTCGTGTCGGATATGGAGCATTTCCTTCTAGCATCATTGAGTACCTTTGGAGAGCAAAGCAGCCATATAATGTTTCTGTTGCCGCTGAAGTATCTGCATGTGCAGCATTAAAAAATCCCACCTATTTGGAGGTACTTAAAGACTAAAAGGTTTTGTCTTTGCAGTTCTAGTAAATTTCCCTCATCCATATGGTTCTTGATAAGTGCTTGAACACCATTTCTAATACAAATCAGCAACCTTTACCAGAATGTTAAAGTGGCTTTGGTGAAAGAACGCGAGAGGCTATATAAACTCTTAAAAGAAGTGCCATTTTTTAACCCGTATCCAAGCTATTCTAATTTCATTCTTTGCGAGGTTACATCTGGAATGGATGCAAAGAAACTAAAGGTAAAAAATCTTCTTTAGCCAGAAAGTGCTTAGTTCACATCCATAAATCTTCTTTTATTGAGTTATCATGGTCTTTCCTTTCAATGGCAGTGGCTTGCATAATTGACTATGTTTATGAACCTTTGTTAAAGAAGTTACTTATTATTTGGTTTTGTATGAGAATTTCCCGAGGTTTCTAATTTTTTAAATCAGTCAGAAGGTGCCGAGGGCTTCTGTTGTGACTGTAGGTTCACCGTTGTTCATATTGTGCACCTGTTGTGGTTACTGTTAATTCGATGAATTATTTGACTTCGTTCCCTGGCCGATCATTCATTATTTTTCTATATTTCTGATAATTATGTATAGTTTTGCGCAATTGATGTGTCTGAAATATCTGTTAACTGTTTCTACATGGGGAAGTGGTTTAAAATGAAAGAAATTTTGGATTGAAGAAAGTCGGTAACTTATTTCTTCCCCAGAATAAAGATGAAAGTGAAAACAAAATACTGAGTACTACTATTTATGCAGTTTAACAACCCAAATTTACTATGCTTAAGCTGAAAACATGAAGTTAATTCAGTCTCGGAACAGTTTATACAGTAGTTTACAGCTGGAAAAAGTAGGGTTAGTTTTTATGCTCATAATGGCGATTCATTTATTTTACAGGAAGACCTCGCTAAAATGGGTGTGATGATCCGTCACTACAATAACAAAGAACTGAAGGGTTATGTTCGAGTCTCCGTGGGTAAGCCTGAACAAACGGATGCCTTAATGCAGTGCCTTAGCAGTCTGTCTTGATTCAATATGGTGAAGCTTCTCTGAGTAGATTGTAGTCTACCCTTGAGAAAAATCTATATTGTTGTCTTAACTATTTCATTTTAAGGTAGAATGAAACCGTAGTCCAGACAATTGTATGGTAAGGCGGGAAACATGTTTATTTAATTTTGAAGCATGTCAGTTTATGTTTGTGTTACAGAGAATTAGACATATGTTGCCTTCATTTAGACAATTAATTCACAATACTTCGACAGAAGATGGTTTTGGAAAGACAATTGGAGTTTTATGAAGATTTTTGATTTTAGACAATACGACAGGGTAGCATTGGTTCTCTTATTTTGATCTTAGGGATAGTATTGAAATTGCATCGAAATTGTAATTTCATGATATTTTAAACCACCAATGCAATTTGATTAAATTGTTTTGAAATGTGTTGCATTCAATTCCAATTGAAAAGTTGTGAACATTATAGATTGGAATTAGATTAAATTTTTTAAATGGATATATACTTAAAATTTTAGATGTAAATTTAATTGAATTAGTATGCTAATTTTAAATCTAATTAAACTTAAACTCATGAGTATTTATCCAATTAGGTAGTTATATATCTTAATCAAATATAAATTATTAAATATCATTACAAGTTATACCACCATGAATATTTATCTGATGAGGTTCTAAAAATCTCTATTCCTAAAATCTAATTTAAAAGTTTATTAAATTATATTAAATATATAAATTAAACATTTAATTATAATAGGATATTAGGATTTTGAAATATTTTTAATCTTATAGTCAAATTAGGATTATAAATTATAATTAAATAATTTATCTATTTATCACAACTCTATTGTTATTACGTGTATAACACATGCTTTTTACTAGTAGGATATATGTATTTATATGTGTGTGAATAGTTTATGTATATGTAAGTGTTGTATGCATAGTTCGCAAAAACGGCAGGTTCGTAACTATTTGTTCAGTTAGTGTTAGTGTTACGGCCCGGCATATCAGTGGGTGCCGGTTCACACACTTGAATCATAGTCTCCGTCACACACTTGAATCGGTCAGTAGTCTCCGAAACAGCTGTTACGGAGATCGTAACGCCGATTCCGGCCGGTTCAAAATACTTCATATCGGATTTTATTTATTTATTTATTTTCACAAAACCCTAACCATAACAAACATTTACCGCGAAATTCATTTTGGTGGTGAACTATGTACTTATTTTAATTATTTTGCATTAATTTGAAAATAAAATATATTTTTTATGATTTGAATATTTATTTGTTTAAATTTAATACTATTAAAACCTCTTAAGAAGATCAATGACACCTTAAAATTTATTAATAAATTATTTCTTATATTAACTGACTTTAAAAAATAAATAAAATTTATTTAAAATTATCAAAAAAATATCAAACTTCAGTTATGTTGTCAAAAATAGAACATCGGTGCATTTTGGTCATCATGTGCAAGTTTTTAAAAAATTCACGATTGCGATAACCGATACCGTTATGTAACCCCAATACTAACCCGAGTTCGTTACACAGATAATGCATCCGATACACCGACCGAAACCGTTTTTGTGAACCATGGTTGTATGTGTATATCTATGTATATATGTGTGCATAAAGGTCTTTATAAGTGTGTGTCTTTTTATGTATAAATGTGTAAGTACATGTTTCATAGAGTTGGGTGTTTGTAGGTGAGAGTGTATACGTATATGTAGGTAGGTATGTTTGTGAAAAGTTAATTGTTATGGAAAAATTATTAATTATGTTAAAATTTGAAAAGATTTGATATTTAAAATCACACTTATAGTGTAGGATTCAAATTTAAGGTTTGAAATGCATTTTTAAATCCACATTATTTTGTACCATCTAAGGTCCCATTATATATATATACACACACGAACGTTGAAATGAAATTTAATTACAAATACAACCGATAAATTGCCTTTATAACAAATAAGGAAAGAAAAAACACAATTACAAATTAGATGAGTTAACCACAAAATCCATGAAAATAACAAAATTTTAATAAATTACCCTCAAACACCTTTTTTTTTTTTCTCCGCCTCTCCCTTTCATGCCGCGGTTTTCTTCCAACTTGTTACGATTTTGTCCCTTCACCATACTCTCATCGTACTCTCTTCTCATCACCCCTAAATCCAAACTCCTAACTTAGCCCTAACTTATTCTTTATCACCAATACCAAACCCTATTGTCATAATTTCTTTACAAGTTGTTTGAATTTCATTTCAGCATTATCAAAATTTTGCTTCACCATATAAGAATTACCATTCATAATCTCCATGTAATGTTTCAACATGTAAAAATTACCTTATAAAAAAATTGCCACAGGTTGTCTAAATTTCATTTCGTTATGCGAAATTTTTATTTCAAGTTAAAATAAATACTTTCTTAAATTTTTAATTCAACATATAAAAATCACATTTTAAAAATTTATTTTGAAGTTGTCCAATTTTTATTCTAACTTGTCAAATTTTCATTTCAAGTCAAAATCAAAATTTTGATTTAACATATAATAGTTATTTTGTCGAAATTCCTTTCCAATTTGTCCGAATTTTATTTCGGTCTATTCAAAACAAATACTTTGTCAAAATTTTGATTCAACGTATAAAAATCACTTTGTCGGAATTTCTTTTTCAAGTTATCCGAATTTTATTCAGTTTGTTAAGATTTGCTTTCAAGTCAAAACAAATACTTTATCAAAATTTTGATTAAACATTTAAAATCGACTTGTTAAAATTTCTTTTCAAGTTCTCCAAATTTTAATTTGATTGTCAAGAGTTTGTTTCAAGGCAAAAATAAATATTTTTCAAAATTTTGTAAAAATCACAATTCACCATGTCTTAATAAGTTGCAAGAACTCCATTTCAATTTGTGAAAATTTGCTTTCAAGTCAAAAAATTATATTGTGTAAAACTCTTGTTTCAACATGTCCAAATTTGGATTTACAATGTAAAAATCAACTAATCAAATTTTTTTCCCCAAACTGTCCGAATTTCAATTCGCTATGTGCAAATATTGATTTATCATGTCCAAATTATGATTCAACATGTAATAATCACCTGTTAAGAAATATAATTATATTTTATCTAGCTTGCAAAATATTTAATTTTAGTGTAACGATAAGTTTTTTAATTAATAAAATAATTTGAAAATAATTTGAAAACTTAGGTCAAAATGCATTGGGTGCGTTTGGAAAGTCTGTTTTTTATATTTGTTTTCTGTCTTCAAATAAAAAAACTGTTTTTGTATTTGTCTTTGTTTTTTTTAGCAAAAAACTAAAAACAAAAAAACGTTTGGATCAAAATTTGTATTGAAAAATAAAATGGTATTGGTGGGCGGTGGTGGTGGCGGGTGACTGGCGGCAAGCGGAGGTTGCGGCAGTGGGGCCCGGCGGCGACCGGAGGTGGTGGGGGCCGGTGGCAGGGGGTGGTGGTGGTTGGTGGCGGCAGCGATGACGGAGGTGGTACCATAAGCAGTGGAAAAACTCAAAAATAACTAAAAGTTGTATTTGGTGTTTTCACCACTTTTATCCACTATTCACATAAAACAATTTTTTTGGAAAAAAAAAGTGAACAGTAAACTCGTTTGCCAAATATATTTTTATTTTTAAAATGGATGAATAGTAAAAAAATAAAACAGTTTTCTCCCTTACCAAACGGACCCACTGTCACTGTCCATGTGCAAAATGAGCATTCTTATATTGAAAGTAAATTTTAATAAAACAAAAGGTTAAAATTCAAATTGTAGTTGTAGTCAGGCACAGATCTACCTTGTGCCCACTGAAAAGTTTCCTTTTTCTATATTTTGCTTATGAAATATTAAAAATTACAAAAGAATCGCTACTAAAATTATGCACCACTGATTTTTTTTAAAAAAATATTATTATGCAATTATGCCCCCACTCAATTAAGTTTCTACTTTCTAGATCCGGTCACCGGTTGTAGTTTAATATACTTTATATATTAGTGTAAACTAATTGTATTTAAACTAAAAAACTACAATTTAATTGATATTTATATTATAATTTGTTACTTTTATTTATTAATTTTTTATGTTATAAACCTAATTATACTTAAACTTCATTACAACTTCATCAACTAATAATCCTAATTGTACTCTAAAATAAAATTTAAAATTTGCTTATTTTTATCTTTTAATTATATATCATTTTCCAAACCAATTATGCTTAATTTGTACAACTATCAATGAATACTACTATTAAAAGTATTAAGAATTACAGTATTTATATAATAATTTTTTAAATTTTATTCTTAACTTTTATATTATAAATGAGACCGTTTTCTACTATTATAAATACGATGGGTTAAACCCATTTGTTTCTTCTTAAGCCCCAAAGCCTTCACTAGTTTTCAAGCTCTCTGTTTTTAGATCTTCTCTTCAACTCGTCCATTTCTTCAACCCTGTTCGCATCTTCAGTCCTGGTAAGTCTCACAATAATCCCCTCAAATAACATATATATATATATATATATATACACACACCCATTCACTTTCATATCAGATTCAGGCTGCAAATTTCACTGATTTAGACTCCTTTCGTTTCCTGAAAACCCTAAATTACTTCGCAAATTGATTTTCACGATTTTTTATTCTCTTGGAACCCACATTCCAATCACATCATTTATTTAAATCCGTTTCGTGTTTTATTTATTTATTTTATTTTGTGTTTTATGCTGTTTTATGAATCTGCCCAAAAATTTGACCTAACGATGATTATTTTTCCTTTTTATTTTTTGTATACTTGTGTATTTGTGTTAGATTGTGTAATTGAAGATGACAAAGGTACCAATTGATGTTCCCGCAAAGGGTGGGTTCAGTTTCGACCTATGTAGACGGAACACCATGCTCTCCGACAAAGGTCTGAAGGCTCCGTCCTTCCTCAAGACGGGTACTACCATTGTTGGTCTGATTTTCCAAGTATGTGTATTTTTAATCCCTAAGAAACTCTGTTTAATAAATATATATATATATATATATATATATATTCTGATTTGAATTTCAATACTATGGCTTGTAAATTAATGCCTTGGGGTTGTTTTTATAGATTATTTGACATCGTTTTGTGCATGTTTTAATTTGTTGAGATAAATTGGATGATTAAATAATGTGAGGATAATAATCCCTCCTTCAACCCATTCGCTGTGAATATGGACGAGAATTTGTTGATAATGTGACAGTGGCGGGAGATTCGGAAAACGGGTCTTAAAGAGCTATGGAGGTTTCTGTGTAATGTTAAATAGTTTACCTTATTGTCTGCTGGAAAAAAATGACCACATCTAGAATCTTATCGGATTAATTGATCATCCTTTTTAAGGTGTTAGTTTAGAGTTGATTGAAGCTGAAGAACGAAGACTTAAAATCGCACTACTACGTGGTTATGTTATTTGGTTTTTGTTTAATGAGAGATGGTGATTAGGGCTAACTTTTGCTTTATGCAATGTCATATCAAACGCATGGTCCCCTGTTAGGGTTAGAGAATCAGGTAGATGTCTTATCATGCATCTTGACGATGCCCGTTAGCTGTTAGTCTTCTTATAGTATATTTAGGACAGCAATCAAAGTACCCTTAGTGACGTTAGTTATAAGCTTATATAAGTCAAGGATATTGAAAGTATACATTAGTTTAAACTTAGTGAATTCTTATTTCACCGGAGATCTCGGCCTTCCATACAAGTGTATCTTGAATTTTGCACTGTCTAATCAATTTACAGATAGAGGTCGGGATATCTATTTGTTTTATGATTCAAATGATTCGTAAGATGTGGTCTATTCTAGTACTCACGACAACAATTTTATGTTTAGTAGTAAACCCCGCTGATGTTTAATGCTTGAAACTTGATACAAGACGAGGCCATGATGCATAAATCAAAATTTTAAAAGAATAAAAGAAGTGGTAATTGCACGATAGTGCATGGATGGGTTAATTGGGAGCTAGATCTTACTGGCAAGTGTGTGCGCAAATATTATTAGTGTGTGCATTATTTTTTTCTCTGTGTTTGCCGACATTTGATCGTGAGAATTGGGGCTCTAAAATTTACAATTAATATTCAAGAACAACAAAAAATTGAATTTATGAAGGAAATCAGTATGAAAGATTCTGAATAGAGGACTATGCTTCATGGTCATGACTCATTAATTTGTGATATTCCAAGAGCTTAGAGTGTTTCAATTGTTAAACATGGCTAGTGGACTATAATTTAGTGAATTATTACATCTTCTATCTTTGGCTTAGACTTGGTAGTGACCATGTGCCTTTAGTGTGAGGTAAATAGCTGGGTGATACTTTGCTCTCTGAACAACCAGCATGAAGATGTAGGTAAATACAGATTTATGTTGCTAGGTGATACTCTTTTATGTGAGTAAAATTTTATAGGGTTATTATCAGAAAACCCTCCTATGCTTTAAAAAATGTTCAAAAAATCCCATGTGGTTTCAAAAACCCCCCTATGGTTTCCAAATTGTTCAAAAAAACCCATGTGGTTCCCAAAACCCCCCTATAGTTTTTAATTTAATCAAATACCCCCCTCTGCCCTCTATAAGATTACAAAAATACTCTTCCATTTATTCCAATTAAACTCTAATTCCTTCCATTTATTACAAACCCACTTTCTCTCACATATTTACTCCAAAATTCTAATTTCTTCCATTTATCACAAACTCAGTTTCAATATAAATCCCAATTTTAACCCAATTCAACTCTAATTTCTTCCATTTATTACAAACCCACTTTCAATTTAAATTTCAATTTCAATCCAATTAAATTCTAATTCCTTCCATTTATCACAAACTCACTTTCTCTCACCTATTTATTCCAAAACTTTAATTCCTTCCATTTATCACAAACCCAATTTCAATTTAAATTTCAATTTCTAGCCAATTTCAATTTATAGTTATATATATATAAATTTATGTATATATCATTGTATATATAATTATATATGCACTCATTTACGTGGATTTGTGATATAATTTTTTATATAATTATAAATTGAAATTGGGTTGAAATTAGAATTTAATTTGAAAGTGGGTTGTGCTAAATGGGGAGAATTAGAGTTTTGGAGTAAATGAGTGAGAAAGTGGGTTAGTGATAAATGAAATGAATTAGAGTTTAATTGGAATAAATGGAAGGGTATTTTCGTAATCTTATAGATGATAGAGGTGGGTATTTGATTAAATTTGAAACTATAGGGGTTTTTTGGAACCACATGGGTTTTTTTGAACAATTCGAAAACCATAGGGGGGTTTATGAAACCACATGGGATTTTTTGAACATTTTTGAAACCATATGGGGGTTTTCTGATAATAACCCAATTTTATATTATGAAGTTGTAACTTATCAGTTAAATAATCAAAATAGTGTGAAGAATAGTGCAAACAGTTTATGAAAGGTAATGGAGTAATATCATTGAAATCTATTGAGGGATGCATTCACTTTTTCTACGTAAATACTAGTTATTGAAAAAATGAAAAGAAATCTGTAGTTTTTATTTCCTTGTTCAGTTTTGTGTGTTATATAGTAGGATTTTTGATACCTTTGATAGTTGAAGAGTGGTTTTGTAACAATCGGGGAGTGTTTAATGAGGTTTTCCCCATCTATAAAGTATTCCTATAATATCTGACCTAAAGACACAAATTTAGATTTAATAAGATTTATACTAGAAGCAATACAAAAGAAGAGAGTGAAAATTGATGAAATAATATCTCTAAGTTTGAGAATTGCCACATTTTTTTTTTATTTGTTTATTTCAACTTTTTTAAAGATTTTGATGTACCTTTATCAGTATGGTTAGATTCAGCGCCCTGTATGGAAGCCAGAAGATGATGAAGTATAGTATAGAATATGTTTCTCTGTTAAAAAATATTTTCTGTATGGATTTGTGCAATTTTAAGCTTCATATAGTTTGCTGTGTTATTGTTGTCGTAAAAGTTTGTTTTTCAATTCCTAGGTTGCAAATTAGGCCATTTTGTTTTTTTGTATGTTCATGGTCCTGAAAGCTGAACAAGTAAGGATGATTAGTGCTAAAGGCCTTTTTTTTAGTTGAAGTATTTCTATTACCAAAGTTCTTAAGTCATCGTTATGGGTCCAGTATTGTTCTTTGACTTTCCATCTTAATCTAGATGATGTTAAGCCTCTGCAAAAATATTCATTCTTGTAACATCTAAAACAAATAATTTAGATCTTACTTCTTTTAATTTGTTCGAAGCTGTTCTCTCTCATGTAAAGTGTCAGTTATCTGGTTTTTAAGGCAAGTGTTCTAAATCAAACAGTTGTCGACCCATTAAAGTACCCAGTTCACTCTTCACTTGGTTTAATGGATCTGGTCAACTGTTAAACCTAGTATTATTAACAACTCAACTCAACTCAGCCTTATTTTATTAAGAACTATTCGAGATCGGTTTGCAACCAAAATTGTACTTAGTTGATTAGTGGTATCAAAGGTTTAAGTTGTTGGTGGCCCCTGTTGAATGACCCATCCATGCCAGGTATAATATGTTATTCAGCAAGATTCAAGGACAGAACTTTCTTGTTTCAGTTGTTTTAAGAACCAACTATTTCAAAGGATATAATTATTACTTTTTAGGGAACTTTTGCCAATATTGACTCACATACTTTTCGGAAGATACCTCCCCTTTGCATGCAGACGTATATTTCTATTTCAGTCCTAAATTAATGAAGAAAATTACAGATGGAAGGGGAAGGATATAAGAGTTCCAATTCATAACTATGGTTTAAAAATCAGTACCTGGAAGCTTCAGTGAACCTTCTGGCTATAGGTTCTGCCGTTGTCCGGTAGAGAAGGAATAAATAGGGAACTCAATTTCTATTCTCTTGAGTTGGGAGCACAATGGAAAATAATGTAAATACATATGATGGAGTGGCTATAGATAATTTTAAAGCCTCTGTGATATTTTTTAATCAAATTCGACTTGCATCTTCTTCCTTTGAAGCAGATGAAATGTAAAGCATTTTTGTGTTCTCAATACATGTTTCACCAATAGCTTTGGATGAATATGTTTAACTGAATCAGGTATCGGTGAGAATAGTTGGATAGGGAAAACGTAAAACTAATCAAACAAAATAAGTATTCCATTAAATTGATAGCCCAGGTGAATAATTGCCATTCCCAATTTGGTTGGGGTTCAAAAGGTTGCTTCTTAGTCCTTAAGCTCATCCTTTGTTGTATTCTGGAATTTCTATTTTAGGATGGTGTAATTCTTGGAGCAGATACAAGAGCCACAGAAGGGCCCATTGTAGCTGATAAGAATTGTGAGAAAATCCATTACATGGCACCAAACATATATTGCTGTGGAGCAGGTACTGCTGCTGATACAGAGGCAGTGACAGGTACTTCCGAATTTTGTTGTATACTAGTGTACTCGCACCTGATTTTCTGCCAGTACAACACAGATTGTTTCCGTGAAGCTTTTGAAGAAACTAATTTTTCTGTTTTCATTTGTAATTGTTGCTCTAGACATGGTCAGTTCCCAGCTGCAGCTACACAGGTATCATACTGGTCGAGAATCAAGAGTAGTAACAGCTCTTACCCTTTTGAAGTCTCATCTTTTCAAGTAAGTCTATAGTTCATTGACTTTGTTTATGTATCCGTATATCGCTGTAATCAGATTATAAGTAACAAAAGTCCGGATTGTTTCATTCCTTAACCAGTTACCAAGGTCATGTCTCAGCTGCTTTGGTGCTTGGTGGAGTCGATGTCACTGGGCCACATTTGCACACTGTGAGTTATATCTTGTTAAGGTCATGTTTAGAAGGCATCATCTTGCCTCGTCATACAAACACTAAGTTCTAATTTTGAATTTTCGCACAGATCTATCCTCATGGATCAACAGATACTCTTCCATTTGCCACGATGGGATCAGGCTCGCTTGCTGCGATGTCTGTATTCGAAACAAAATACCGTGAAGGCCTGACTGTGAGTTAGCTTAGTTTTGCCTGACTGTGAGTTAGCTTAGTTTTGTTAGGAGAAGTGCCAATAAAATAGAGAACTCCTCTATTTGATTTAAATCTTAGTTAATATCTCAAGTTTCTTTATTGTACTTGTCAAGATGCGCTTAGGTTAGGTTGTGCTGTAGGGAAAATAGCTTTAGTTCTTCAAAATGAATGCTGGATATTTGTTACTGTTCTGTTCCTTGAAATGACTGTTCAAGTATTGTGTTTACAGAGGGATGAAGGAATTAAAATAGTGACGGAGGCCATCTGCTCTGGCATATTCAATGACCTGGGCAGCGGTAGCAACGTGGATGTTTGTGTAATAACGAAGGTCTGTTGATTTGTTATACCATTCCTTGATCGAATTATAATTTACTCTGTATGCTAATATATTGTCTAGGGATTCTTCTTTCTTCTTCTTTTTGCCCCCCTCGAATGGGCTTTTAAACTCCTCTTGACCATGCTTATTTTATATAGGGGCACAAAGAGTATCTGAGAAATCACATGTCGCCAAATCCCCGCACTTATGTCAATGAAAAAGGCTATACATTCTCCAAGAAGACTGGTGAGTATCCCATTAGAAATATATTCATTCGCCTTTTGTACCTACAAGTTTGATTCTTGGTATCATAGAGGCATGGTCTAGTTTTGACTACCTCTGGTATTCTTTCATTCTTTCTTAGTTTTGAGTGTGAGAAGTCTTGCAAGTCGTTTTATTTTTGTACTTCAAACTCTAATTGAGAATATAAATAGGCTTGGATGGTTCGAATTTATCAGAAGAAAACGATCGGGCTTGTACTAATGGAAATCATTCTTTATGAATAAACTTGGCAACAACCTGCCACTGACAAAAACCATAAAATGATGTTATTAGACACTCTATGCTATTTGATGCATTCTTTGGTAGGTTGCATACATCCTTTGATGTTGATATACAGGATGTTGACTTACGATTTACGGTTTTGATTGCAGAGGTTCTGCTGACAAAGATTACCCCATTGAAGGAGAAGGTGGAAATAATTGAAGGAGGTGATGCAATGGAGGAATGAGTTTTCAGTTTATATTCTTCTGTATTCCAATCACTTTTATGGCTTAGAATTTTCTCTCATATTTGGTGTAATATTGGGATAAGTTCGTGATTTGTAGTATCATTTTCCCATACTTGTATTGCATGAACTTCTGTTAATTTATGTTTGTTTTCATGTGTCACTAGTTCTTTGGCCTTTTATCAATTTCTGCTCATCCCACGGCTGATTACATTCAAGCTTGTATTGACAACGGATATCTCTTTGTTTGTTCGCAGACTTTTCCCACTATATTCAAAATTATGTTTCTCACTAATATATATATATATACATATATTACTCCCAAAGGATACTTTCCTGACATTAAATCCGCTCTCATGTCAAGTTTTTAAAATGCAAAGAACCTCAGATGCTAAATCTAAAGGTTTAGAAATCTCTTTATCGTTGATGATTGAATCAACAATTGAATTCATAATATTCTTTTTTTCTTTTTCACTAACCATTACTTATTTTTAAATGAAAAAGGTAGTTATGTAATCTTTACTAATTCTTTTAATTTAATCATGACTTATTCTTATAGTGCAAATTTTTTGCCCTTTTACTTTATCAGATTATGACATTAGCTTATTTATTGTAATAGGTTAATTTTTATCAAATTCACATGTAATGTTGAAGACTTTGTTGCTTTATAATTTCTGTCTTCATTCCCATTCTTAGACTTTACATGCGAAGTAATGATCGAGATATACAAAAGCGCCAGGATGAAGAAACAATGACCGCGATTTTAATTTTTTTTTTTTTGAACGGTGAAACAAAATTATGATTTTACTTTTAGAGAAAGTAAAAGTACCAAGTGAAAACTGGTATCGTTTGGTTCATGCTTTTGCTTTAATACTGTGAAATTTACCAAGCAGAAGTACATGTTTTTGACTTTTGTTGTGAAGTGTTGCGAGTCAAAACTGGAAACATATTTGATACTGATGTTTTTGTTTTTGTTTTGGTCACTTATTTCCTCCGCTACAGTGTTATTTTTTTGAACAGTACCAAAAACACTTAGGGCCCGTTTGGAAAGGGGTTTGTCTGGTCTTGTCTTGTCTGGTTTAGTCTGGTTTGGTTTTGTCTGGTTTTGTCTGGTCTTGTCTTGAATCTAAAACTCTGTTTGGTAAGCGGTCTGGTCTTTGTGGTCTGGTTTGAGAAAACAAAAACTTTATATATATATATATTATTTTATGTATATAACTTTATATATTTAATATATATATATATATAATAAAATTATTTTATATATATTATTATAAAATAATAATATATATTATTCTATATATTATTAATATATATTATTTTTTAATTTTATATATATTTATATATATATATTATTTTTGAATTTATATATTATTATATATATGTTATTTTTTAATTTATATATGTTATTTTTGAATTTATATATTATTTATATATATATTTAATATATATATATGTTTAATAATATTATTCTATATATATTATTACAAAATAAAAAATATATATTATTCTATATATGTGAATATATATTATTTTTTTAATTTTATATATATTTATATATATATATTATAATATTATTTTATTAATATGGGTATAAAATAAACAATATATATTAATATATATTATTTTTTTAATTTTTTATATATTTATATATATATATATATATTATTTTATATATATTTAATAATATTATTTTATTAATATTATTATAAAATAAAAAATATATATTATTTTTTTAATTTTATATATATTTATATATATATATTATTTTAATATATATTTAATAATATTATTTTATTAATATTATTATAAAATAAAAAATATATATCATTCTATATATATTTATATATATTATTTTTTTTAATTTTATATATATTTATATATATTTTAATTTTATATATATTTAATAATATTATTATAAAATAAAATATATATATATTATTCTATATATATTAATATATATTATTTTTTTAATTTTATATATATATTATTTTTATATATATTTAATAATATTATTTTATTAATATTATTATAAAATAATATATATATTATTCTATACATATTAATATATATTATTTTTTTAATTTTATATATATTGATATATATATTTAATAATATTATTTTATTAATATTATTATAAAATAAAATATATATATTATTCTATATATATTAATATATATTATTTTTTTACTTTTATATATATTTATATATATATATATTTAATAATATTATTTTATTAATATTATTATAAAATAAAAAATATATATTATTCTATATATATTTATATATATTATTTTATATATATATATTATTTTTATATATTTTTAATATATATATTTAATAATATTATTTTATATTATTATTATAAAATAAAATTTATATATTATTCTATATATATTAATATATATTATTTTTTAATTTTATATATATAAATATATATATAGGAGAGAGAAAAAAAAAAGAAAGAAAAGTCAAAAAAGGTAGGCTAAACCAAGAAATACCAACTTTTTTTTGGTCTTTCATCACTTACAAAAAGAAGGGTTTGGTTTTAATAGTGTTGACCACATATTGACACCTAGAGGGGTGAATATGGTCAATTACAAACTTTGAGATTTTTTTGGTTTGACTTTGTTTTATCAAAAATAATCTTTGTAGAGCTCTAGTCAAACACATAATGAATAAGATGATATCTTAAGTGTCTACCTTAATTCATACTTTGAATTATGAACAATGAATTGCATTACCAATTATATGCATAATGGAATCAAGTAGAATAGGAAATAATACATGCACCCAAGTATGCAATTCAACTAAGCATGTTATAACACTTTTCTCATTTATAAAGACATAATGCAAAGTGCTATTAGTCATGAGGAATGTCTTGTAGATTTTATGACAATTTATCAAGCATTGAGTTCATATATAAACTTTCAATTAGAATCTTATATTGAATATGCATTTAGTCAAACACTTGGGGTGCATATGAACATTTTATGCTAAGGTGTGTTGAATATGAATTTTATCAAATACTTGGTGTGCACATGGATTATATCTAAATGAGATAGTAGTCTAAGCTATAATCCAATCATGTTCATAATTTAATTCATTTCAACTATGTCTTTTCCTAACCTCTTCATTGATACACAACCACAAGCAATTCCATAGCATTGATATATATAAAGCTCAAGATTATAAATGGAAATTGCTTTTAAAATAAAGAGATAAGGGTTAGAGAAAATGCACACCATAGACACCGAGATTTTTACATAGTTCAACCAAATCTTTGGTCTACTCCATGCCTTGAGATAACCTCACAAGGATTCCACTATCGCGCTTCTCTTTCCGGGGATAAGCGAACCCTTACATGCCTCATTCTTCCGGGTGAATAGAAAACCCTTACACGCTCCTTCTTCCGGGTGAAGAGCCAACCTTGCTCACTCTTGCGGGTGGAGAGCCAACCTTCGAACACTCTTGCTTCCGGGTGAAGAGCCGACCTTTGCTCACTCTTGCGGGTGGAGAGCCAACCCAATCCTCTCTTTTCAAGGTAGAGAAAAACCTTTACATAGCTTCAACAAGCCCAACCCATGCCAAGACAACTTCTTGGTCTTTCACTCACAAAGAATAGGAATTGAATTTGAGTGTATACAACATATCTCTTAATAGATGGATATAGAAATTCAAAGCTCACTTCCTCACATCCTTAGAGTCATAAATGAAATACTCAATTGAAAAGCTCAACTCAAGTATGAAGAATGAATCACAAGAAGAAAATATGAATGATACTCATGTGGTGATTCATGTAGGAGTTTTCTATCCAAAAATAATTTCAAAATTGAAGCACAAATGATAGATCTTTCATACTCCTATCTCCCTCTCTTCTCTTAACCATTTTTGGCTCATATAAGGCATATATATAGTATAGGAACACAATATAGCCGTTTGGGGGTGTTTGGGGAAGTTTTGGAACACTTTGGATCCGAAACTAGTCGTTAGAATTCAAATTCCAGATGAGGCAGTCGACTGGGTGTTTTGGGGCAGTCGGCTGGGTCTTCAAAAATTCATTCCGAAATTTATTTGTAACTCTCTGACTCAGCCAGTCGACTGGCCTTCTTGGCCCAGTCGATTGGGTCAACAGGCAGTCGACTGGGACCCAGTCGACTGGGCTGTTCAGCCCAGTTTCGACACAGTTCACTCTTTTGGTCATAACTAGAGTTCCGTAACTCGGATAAAGGTGTTCTTTAGCTTTTTGGAAATAAGACTTCAATCTATTGATTGTAGGCTTTTGAATTACTCCATTTGACCTATTTTTGAGTGCGATATGGTCGTTTGAATGTGACGCTTCATTTCGAACTTCTAACCCACTTGATGGTTTTTCGTGAAATCTTTTGGGATTTTTCCGAAATGACTTAGACACACTCCTATGATGTCTTAGAAACTTATTCAGGTCCTTGACATGCCTAAAGTCAATATTGAGATCATAAAATATTTTTCCAATTTAAACAAATTCTCAATATTAAACAAAAACGTTTCAGGGTTTAACAATTTTGTTCAAAGCTTTAATATGCATCTAGAATCCATTTCAAGTGATATGAGTTTATTTAATGGTTCTAGGACAACATCTTTGTTGAGTTCTTCCATAGCTTATGAAAGCTTGAACTAACTCAACTTTAGCAAAGACTAAATGATGTTCATAGTCTAATGCTAATGATGCAAGGACTCATGAATGATATGCATGATCCTATATGTTATATGGTCAAGAGTTGAGCTTTCAAATAAGTTATTTCAAAAATAACTTTACATTTAATCTAGCACTCACCCAAGATTATTTTACCCATTTCTTTTATCTTCAATTTCTTTAAGCTTTGGGTTGATGTCTCCATCCTTGTCTCCAATGTCTTTTGAGCTCTAAACACTTTTGATTGATCTTCTCATGGATCCACTAGCTCTCTTGAGTTTATCTTGAATCAATAACCTATTAAGTATAACTCAAGTAGACATTAAATTCACCACATTCAATTGTTTGTTATCATCAAAATGTCATGTTTACCCATGGTGGAAAACCTTGGGTCAACAAATAGGTTTTGAAATGTTTTGTCTTAAAAACCTAAAACTAACTTACCCAAACATAAATTAGTTTCTAAAACAAAAACAAAACAAAACAAAACCCCTAAAGACTAACAAACAAACATGCCCTAGATGTTTGTAAGGTGTCATCACCACAATGCACACAACAATCTCATCCTTTCTAGCTTCAATTCTAGGCCTTGGAACACAACCATATATATATATATATATATATATGTATGTGTGTGTGTTTTAAGGGAATTCAAGATCATTTCCTCTCAAACAAATAAGGCCTAGAGCCTCTGCTTCTTCCCCAATTTTTGGCCAAGCATAGCCCTCCCCTCACTTCTTCAAATTTTTATTTTTCTTCTTCATTCTACATGGAAATGGATGAAGCTATTAACTACAAGCTTGTTAACCACATCCTTCTATTGAATTTAGTATAGAAAAGTGGTGAGTTCTTGGTCTTCTTGAGCCCTTTCTTCCAAAACTCTAATATTTCATTTTCTTATGAATTTTGTGTATAATTTTGAGAATTTGCTTTTTTATTTTAGTGATGTTTGACAAGAGACTTTGACTAAGCTCTCCTTTGCAAAAATCTACACTTGGAAACCCTACTTGGTGAGTTTCTTGGAATTTGAGTTCTTCCTTGTAACATCCGATATCTTTATTTGATTTTACGAGTAAATATTTCACGAATTTCTTTCGTCTTTAATTAAATTAAATGCTCAAAATAATATAAATTACTTTTATATGTGTTGTATTTTTAAGTTTTTCAATTTGAAAATTTGTTGAAATCGTTTTAATTGAAAATATATTTTTGAACTATCTGTCGACCTGGGACGTTTTGAAAAGTGTTAGGTGTAGATAGGTCCCGAGAATGTTTATTTTCGTTTTTGATAATTTTTCCCATCTTTATATATCTAATAAGGATTTATAAAATTGAATTGGGATTTTTTATTGTTGCCCAATAAATGACTCTAGAGGGTGTTGAATAAAGTCTTAGCTTAAATAATGGAATTTAATTCGATTTTCTATTTGATAAATATAATTGTAATGCTAGATGATATAATATAAAAGCACGAAACAATATAAATCAAATAAGAGTAGGGAGAGAAATATAAATACTTGGACACACGATTTTAGCGAGGTTCATAATCCCCTTGATTCCTACGTCCTCGGCTCAAGGTTCTCTTGAGACTTCCCAAATCCACTATGGCTTCTCCTTACGGGTGGAAAGTTAACCTTTACAAGAAGAAAACCACTTCTCCTTACGGGTGAAGAGCAAACATTTACAAGAAGCACACCACTTCTCCTTGCTAAGAGAACACCCTTTCGTAGGCTTGAATTGGGTCACACCAACCCTTGATTACAATGAATTACAAATGTAGTACAATGGAAATATCTCTCAAAGATTGATTCTTAAATGTTAAGCTCACACAACTACATTCAAAGCAAGAAACAAAAAGAGAAGCTCAAGACTTGAATGATATTTGAATGCTTTCAAATAGAAAGGGAAAAATGATTTTAAAGCTCAATGAATGCTCTATCAATTGTATATTTAGTTTAAGATGATAAGGTATGTATTTATAGAGGTTTTGAGCCAAGATAAAAAGTCATAGAGCTGTTGGAGAAAGTTGAAAAGGCATTAATTTCAAAAACTAGCCGTTATGGACTTTTTTGCCTAAAGTAGTCGACTATATTGATAATGTAGTCGACTATATTGTGCAATAATAGTATTCTGGAAAATGTAGTTGACTATATTTAAAATGTAGTTGACTACATGCACAATAATAGCAATCTGGAAAAGTAGTCGACTGTATAGATAGTGTAGTTGACTACATTTGCTGAATACTTATTTTTTAAGTCATTTAAGCTTGATTTGAAGCAATGAAAACATGTTTAAAATATTTGTTAAGATGAATCATGTTTCAAAAATGTTTTTCAAATACTAGATAAGTAATGAGCTTCAAAATTTTGAGTCTTAAAATGAATTTTGACATTCAAGTCTAAAACACTCACCAATATATCTCAAGTAGTGGTTGATCTCTTTGAATTGATCTTTTGTTCATCAATGCCATGATGTTCATAAGTGAGGTTCCTTCTTGTTTCAAGCAACTTGAAGATGTTCTTCGCTTTCCCTTTGCTTGATAAACCTTGAATTTCCTTTGTTTGCTCAACAATATTTATCATATCTTTTGCTAACTCTTGCACATACATTTTTCACAACTTGTTAGTACTAAACACCATTAATGGTTTGTTATCATCAAAATTATGGGAATGCCCTTAAATTAAAACATTTAGGCCAACAATCTCTCCCTTTTTTATGATGACAAAACATTGATGTGTTTGACAACATATGTAGAGAAACATTGGATAATGTTCCCCCTATCAACATGCACGAGTTGAAAACTAACATCAAATAAGTAAAATATGAAGTCAAAATATATCATTGAGCATAACAAAAATATTATTTTAGCAACAAGTATTATCGATACACTTAAGATTATATCCAGTAGCAAAAATAATCATAAGTTGATGCTAAGCCAAAACACATAATTCTCCCCCTTTGGACATCATAAAAAAGGTGGGAGACCAAAATGGGAACGAATCCCTAACACGCTGCCATGAAGTTGCTCCAAAGAAGTTGTATTAGTGTCTACAGTCGACTGAATGTGATCAAGGCGCTCAATAATTTCACAAAATAAAGATATTGGAGGTAGATGAACAATTTTCAAGAGATGCAAGTAGAGGTTTGATCATCGCATCATGTGGAGAAGCATTTACAATATTGGAGGTAGATGAACAATTTTTAATCCAGCTATGAGTAATACTATCGAACTGGAAGCCCATCATGTGAAGTCTAGAAGTATCCAGGCGATCAGTGCGTCCAATCTTTTGCTCATTTTCACCTTTAAAATCGACCCCGTGGTTACAAAAAAATTTGGTAAGCGGAACCCCATAAAAGCATTAGGTGGATTTGATTTTGCAATGCACCATGTGGTCATAGATGATAGAGGCAAGATCAAGTGGTCTTGCATTCAGGAGACACCAAAGAATGAAGATGTCCATGAGTCACATGACTATGGCTTCCGGTCCTAGGAAGAATAGTATGAGTGATGACATTATGAAGTAGACGAGCCTTAAATGTTAGATCACTAAACTGAATGCGCCGAGGAGATGAGATTGATGGGTCTTTGCATAATTGACGGATGACAATGATAGGATTAAAATTTGGATAAACCGGCCAGGTTCCAGACCAATGGTAAGAAATAAATTCACGATTCATAGCAAAGGTTTCATGCAGAGATGTTTTGGAAATTTCAATTTCTGTACCATTGAAAAAAGATGTGAGGTTATTTGAATTTTCGTTCCCCTTAATGCACATAAAATAACTGAACAAACTTCGGATATGGAAGAAGTGCAAGAGACACGAATTTACCCCATCCTATAACATTGAAATAATTGTAAAAGTTAAGGCCTAAGGATGAGCAGATTTTTTTGTCAAACAACTTTGCCTTTTTAAACTTACTGTTCATGAAACAGTTTTCATAAATATCCTGAATCTCTGGAAATTAAAAAAGCCGAGAATTAGAAGCTGACGCACCCTTGTCATGACTTTATTTTGAATGACGCTCAGAAGGTTCCACTGTCCTTTTTCTCTAAGGCATTTTTTTTGTTTGTTTTAAATGGCGATTAAGGATTTTTATGAAAATAGTGATTTTGTGTTAAGAAAACAGAATTGGTTGACAATAGAAATTTTGGCAGAGATAAAAACTCTAACAATCAACAAAGCAAAACCAAAATCAACAGTTGGAAACCCAAAATCACTTGTAACATTAGAGATCAAGGAACCACTGCAATTAGAGAGCAAGGAACCACTGTAAGATTTGATCCAAGAGTTTTCAAGTAATTTCAAATATTATGATATCAGAGAAGGCAATATGTATATATACACAAGATATATATGGAAACGGATAGGACGCTTACAACAGGGGAACGAGATGGGTAGTAGTCAGAGTCATCGCAGGGGTGGAGACTGTTGGGCATTACGGGCCCCACATATCTCAATAATTGTGTGATATTGTCCGCTTTGGGCTTTCCCAAAAGGCCTCACACCAATTGAGATATGTACATCCTTTTATATACCCATGATCCTTCCCACTTTTAACCCACGTGGGACTTTGGTCGCATACTTAACAATCCTCCCCTCGAACAAAGGATCATATCTCACCTTCCCCTAAAACGATCATCCATCCGTCCATCGTGAGTTAATCTGAGGGCTCACCTTCCGTTCGACATTTCAAGGATTCTCCACATGGCTACCAGTCCACTCCCGCTAGTTGATACGACGCCACCACATACGACTTGACCATCACCGGCCTCCGCCGCACATACGACTTGGCCATTCCCGGCCTCCGCCGCCACCGCTGGTCGATACAACGCTAGCCCACTCCGACTGGTTAACACCACGAATCACAACCTGGGCTCTGATACCAATTGTTGGGCATTACGGGCCCCACATATCTTAACAATGGTGTGATATTGTCTGTTTTGGGCCCAGCCCGCACGGTTTTTCTCTTGGGCTTTCCCCAAAAGGCCTCACACCAATTGAGATATGTACATCATTTTATATATCCATGATCCTTCCCACTTTTAACCCATGTGGGACTTTGGTCGCATACTTAACAGAGACAGATATGGAGGAGGACGGTGGTGCAAGCCACACAACACAGCGGCTTGGCGGCAACGAGATGGGTAGTAGTCAGAGTCGTCGCAGGGGTGGAGACAGATACGGAGGAGGACGACGGTGCAAGCCACACAACACAACGGCCTGGCGGCGACGGAAAGCTATGGTTTTGTCCTTAGTTCGCGTGAGAGAGGGTCGATGATGGTCAGTGTTTGTGCGCGGCGGTGGTGGCGGTGTACCTGGTTCGCTGCGGAGGGGTGAGCGAGGTGGTCAGACGCTGCTGTGAGAGGCAGAGGTGGAAGATGGAGTGATGGTTCAATGGGTGAGATGGTGCAGATTGGTGGTGATGGTTTGACGAAACGGCGTTGCTTTGGTGGTATGGGAGAGTGTCGCGCAGAGAGGGAAAACAATGCTTTGGCCAGGTGTGTTCTCGCCAAGAAGGGGAAAGTGAAGAAGAAAATAAAGAAATAAACCAAAAATATATAAATTATTAAAACCAATATAGTCAACTAAATAAAGGAGGTGTAGTCGACTGCATTGTCCAGTGGCCTCCAAAACTGCCAAAACTTTCATGCAGTAGACTACACTAAAGCAATAGTCAGACTACATTTTTCATAAGCTTCCTAAAATAATAAAACCTATATATAGACTACAATAACAAATTTTTTATTTATAATTTTTTATTATTTATTTATTTTTATTAATTTTATTTAATTCGAAGACAAATATATATATATATATATTTATATATAAACATTTAAAAAAATATCTCTAAAATATTAAATATCCAAAACATTTTTTTTTAAAAATTACCTCATGTTCTCGCGCCATGCCAAGTTCTCTTCGGATTGAACAAAATTGATCCTTTTGAAGTGGTTTTGTGAAAATATCCGCAAGTTAATCTTCCATTTTGACAAAAACAAGTTCGATATTACCTTTAGAAACATGATCTCAAAGAAAATGGTACCGAATCTCAATGTGCTTGGTCTGAGAGTGTTGAATAGGATTCTTTGAGATACAAATTGCACTTGTGTTGTCACATTTAATCGGAATATGATCATAAGTAAGTCAAAAATCCTCAAGTTATTGCTTAATATATAGAGTTTGTGCACAACTATTATCAGCGGCTACATATTCGGCTTCCAAAGTTGATAAAGCCACGTAATTTTATTTCTTACATGACCATGAAATAAGAGTGTCCTAGAAAATGACAAGTTCGGCTAATACTTTTCCTATCAACCTTGCATCCGGCAAAGTTGGCATCCGAATAACTAGTTAATTCAAATGAAGTGTGGCGTGGATACCATAAACCGAGATCAATTATGCCATCAAATATTTAAAAATTATTTTAACCGCAATAAAATGTGATTCTCTAGGACATGATTGAAAACGAGCACATAAATAAACATTAAACATAATATCCGACCTACTAGTTAGATAGTTTAGTTAGTTAGTTTTATTTTCTTGTATTAAAACACAATCAACACTATTTTTGAAAATTTTCTATTGATTGATTGTTAAGGGATTAGCAATGTTTAAGTTTGGGGGCTTAATATGAGCCAAATATCATACATTTAAGGCTCCTAATTATAGATTGTTATGTTTATAGATATGATTATATTGGTGTTTTTATACAGTTTTCGTGTTTTAAGATATTTCAGGCTATGTCATGTAAAACGAGTTAAATTCGGTGAAATAACTGGATTAGTGACTCAAGATTGTTCGAGAGCCGAAACTATGGATAAAAGACCTATGAAGGACCAAACATAAGTCAAGGATGAAAAATGAATGAAGCTGAGAAGAGAAACAGAGCAAAGAGGACGAAACATAAAATACAAGGTGAAGACCTACCGAGTACTCGGTAAGGTGCGAAATCCAGCGAACTTGTGTGAAATGATGAAAATTCACCCGAGAGTTTGGCGCACTTACGCCCGTTTGCGTACGAAATAGAAACCACCGTGTACTTGGTGAGTCCAAAAACGGTCAGGCCACATCAAAAACTTGTATAGACATCAGTGGGACCCGTTTCAGCCAGAATCAATATGGGATGATTTCTAGACTATCTTGGACACAATATTAACCATATTTGATAAGATTTCATACCATTCTTCCAGAAATATCGAGATACACATTCCTGACTTAATGACGAAGCAATCAGATTACTAAACAAATACGCCTCTTTTTCTATAAAAGGGAGGGGTCTCCCCTACAGAAATGAGGTCAGTCGGAGGTCAGAAATACATATAGAGATATATATTGTCTTGGAGAGTTGGGCAGAATATCATCCATGAAGGGGGTGTCTACATCAATAATGTAGACAACTACTACCATGAACAACTAAATCGATATCTAGGGTTTTTAACAAAACTCTTGCCAAGTAATATAGACTCTTCTTATTTTTATTGTATAAGGGGTAACTGAAGGACACGTATGTGATGATTGTGTAGATGAATGATTACGTTTGATTTTGTATAAGATTCTTCATTTATTCTATGTCTTGTCTTAGCTTGAATGAATGTTTTATCTTGCACAATCACGGTTATTCAATATGGGCTACAACTCATATTCTTAACTCATAATTTTCTACACAATGGTGGTAATTAACATGCAATCTTGATTTAGACAAACCATGCATAAGGAAAGATAACGAGTAACATACTTTTTAATTTATGTTAGTAAAAGTAGTTTAGAGTAGATGCATGTACTAGTTATACTTATTCAATGATGGCTTGTGCCAATGATGGGTGAATTGTTCTTTTTTGGGGATTAGGGTTTTGGTAATGTTTGTGACCCTATATCTGATTCATATATGATGAACCGTCTTTTACAATTAAATGATTAAGATGATATATTATGTGGTTAGTGGTAGAGTTAGAAATACCCTAGATCTTTATCTCCATTGATCTCAAACCAAAACAAAAAATTTATCTTTACTTTTATGTTATTTTATTTATTGTCAAAGTAATTCTAGAAAACCAAACAAACAAATTATCTTTCATAATTTAGTTACAATAATTATAAGGAAGTTGTGAATTCAATAGTCTCTGTGGGTTCGGTATACCCTATCTTATCTTATCTATACACTATACTATAATAGATTTGTGCACTTACGATAGGAAAAAATAGGTTAACTTTAAGGGCTTATTTGCACACATTATTATTATTATTATTTATTATCCCAGCCTAGTAGGTAAAATCTAACAAGCTTTGACCGACCGATCAACGTCTTGAATAAGTGACATCACAAACCATTGACAATTGAAAAATAATTTCAGAAATGAGAAAGGAAACGCGGAGTGTTACAGACTAGATGTCAACATAAGAAGGCTAATACCATAGGTACTTCTATGGTATATTAACTTAATGGGACCTACTAGGACATCAAGAAAAGGAGGTAAGAAGTATATTTTTGTTATGATTGATGACTACTCTATATATAGATGGGTAGGATTTCTGAGTGAAAAGTTTGAAGCTACTGAAAATTTAAGAAATATTTATCTAAAAATTCAGATTGATAAAAATTATCCCGTTACTAAAGCAAGAAGTGATCATTGAAAAGAGTTTGAAAATTTTGGGATTGACACCTTTTGTGATGAAAAAGGAATAAAACATGAATTTTCTGCACCACATACTCCACAACAAAATGGGGTTGTTGAAAGGAAAAACAGAGTTCTTCAGAAATGACCAATGTTATGCTACATGGAAGGAATGTTCCAAGAAAATTTTAGGTTGAGGCAGTGAATACAACTTGTTACACTTCAAATAGAGTTTATCTTAAGCCCGACACTTTAAAAAACCCATATGAGTTGTGGAATGGTAAGAAACCCAATATAAAATATTTTTGGAGTTTTTGGCTCAAAATGTTATATTCTTAGAGATAGAGAATCATTAGGGAAATTTGACTCTAAGAGTGACGAGGGAATATTCTTGGGTTATTCGTTGACCATTAGGGCATAGAGGGTTTTCAACCTTAGAACCCAAACAATGTTGGAATCTGCCAATGTGGTTGTTGATGACTCATGTGTTGATGAGTCTTAGTCTGCTATAGCGAAGAAAGATCTTGAGCCGGTTTTTGAGTTAGAACCTGATTCTACGGATGTTGCTGTAGAGGAAAAATTGGAGCATGGTGATATTCCTAGTTCTATAAGATCTAATAAACCTTCTAATGATTTTCAACCTACTCATGCTAAAGAACCATCTGTTAACGTAAAGTGGAATCATCCTTTAGATAAATTCATTGGATCAGTTGATCAAATGACGGTGACCCGTAGGAAGGCAAGGAATGAAGTATCTTATGCTTGTTACACATCTTCATTAGAACCTAAAAATGTTAAAGAAGCTCTTCAAGATAGTGAAGAGATAAATGTTATGCAAGAAGAACTTCAAAATTTTATTAAAAATGATGTGTGGTATCTTGTGCCTAGACCTAATGACATAAATGTTATTGGTACCAAATGGATATACAAGAACAAAAAGGATGAGAATGGTACTTTTATAAGAAATAAGGCTAGGCCTGTTGTTCAAGGTTATACACAGATGGAAGGTATATACTTTGATGAGACATTTGCTCCTGTTACTAGACTTGAATCTTTTCTAATTTTATTTGCTATCGCATGCCATCTTGGATTTAAGTTGTACCAAATGAATGTTAAGAGTGTTTTCTTGAATGAAATTCTTCATGACGAAGTGTATGCGGACCAACCTAAAGGATTTGAAGATCCTCATTGTCATGGTCATGTTTATAAGCTTAAGAAGGCTATGTATGGGTTAAAGCAAGCTTCTAGAGCTTGGCATGAGAGATTGACCTATTACCTGTTGGGAATAGGTTTTACTTGAGGGGGAGTGGACAAAACACTGTTTATACAAAAATTTGAAAATAATATAGTTATTTCTCAAATCTATGTTGATGATATAGTGTTTGGTTCTACCTCTGACCAACTTGCTCATTATTTTGGAGAACAAATGACGCATGAGTTAGAGATGAGCATGATTGGAGAATTGAACTTCTTTCTAGGACTATAAATTAGGCAATTAACTGATGAGATTTTTATTTCTCAAACTAGATATGCCTTGGAATTAGTAAAGAAGTTTGTGTTGGCCACATATTGACACCCAGAGGGGGGGGGGGGGGGGTGAATAGGGTCAATGACAAACTTTGAGACTTTTTCGGTTTGATTTTATTTTATCAAAATTACACTTCATTAAGCTCTTGTCAAACACTTAGTGTCACGCCCCAATTTCCTAGGACTCCGAAACCCGAGCCTAAGAGCTAAGGGAGTGATTGCGGAAGTAAAAAGAAACGAGAACCAAAAGACATTCAGTCATCCAACACCCATAAAGGGTTGCAATGAATGCCCAGATACCATGCTGTCACGCCCCTAAAGGGTGACACAAACCAAGCGACTACTAGAGTCAACAATAACGAAGAGAGACATGGAATAACAATAAAAATATACTCCATGTCAAGTAGAATGCTAGAAACTCACTAACATCCTCCAATACCAACTGACACGCTCCTAAATTCCTAAGACTCCCGAACAGGGACATCCGAGGAATCCAGGATGTGATCCTTAATACAAATGACCAACTAAGACATCATTAACCAAGAAAACACATGGGTTAATGGTAGAAATGGTATATTTAATACCCAAATGGATAATAAACAAAGCAACGGAATCTAACGAAAATCCGGCAGAGTTCCGTTTGTAAATGGAACATCCGGACAACAACCACAACACAAGAACCTGCCAATAGCAATTCAATAATCACAATGGCTTCCAAGCCCCACATTCATCAATCCTAATAGGGCCGAGGTAGTGGAAAGGAACCAAAACCCCTCCAAACCCTCTAACATCAACATAGCCACAAATGCTCGAATAAAAATACAGAAGAGCACCTAACTGTGCGGAATAGATACAATACATCCTGAAAGAATAATTACAGGAAATAAAAGATACATCAACAGGGATATGCCAACAGACTGGCTCCCAAAAGAAAATACATAACAATCCCATAACAATGGGTAGAGAAACTGAAAGCGGATACCTATCGTCCCCAAACCCAGTCGTGCTGCAACCGTAACCGCATCACCCAACGCAACTCCAAAACCTGTAACAAGAAAACCAAGGAAAACTGCCGTTGCACCGCATCCTGCCCATAGCCGTATAATTCCTGCAACCTGGCGTGGAATACCAGGGGGGCAAATGAAATTCCCTCCGTGAGCAAATAAGCTCAGTGGGAAAAGATATCCTAACTACCACATCCTCTGATAGTTTAGGTAAAGCTAAACCGTCTAATAAGATATAAATATAGCCCAACTAGTCCCATCCACGCAAACCCAAGTCACACGCTCATATACTATCGTAAACGAGTATACATAAGTATATAGGGAATATATATATATATATATCTACACGTATATATATATATATAAATACACAACATGAGTCTCTAAAACTCGTACTCCAAGTACCCAACACCAGTAGTCTACACTACTCTCACCAACGTACACTAGGTACACGACACTAATGTCAAATCTAACCAATCATCCAGCGCTCACAACGCTAACCAGAAAATCTAAACAGAGGGGAAACACACTCACCTCTAATATCCACAAGGATCAAATCCACCACTAGTACCAAGGGATACTCATAACTCACTCCCCGATAACACAGGAAGGAAAAGTACTCACGTCCTTGCGTACTAACACAACCGTCATCTATATATATATATATATTATAAATGTATAATATATATATATATATATATATAACAAACCTCATCCCATTCCTAAGGAAAATCTACCTCTCAAATGCTAGATCACCTTAATCATATCACCATGCCATAAACCATATCGACCTCATAATACTATCATCAATAGGGTCAATCACATCACTAACACTCTCACTGTAGGTGAGGGAAACCACCCAATCAAATCACTAAGAGTACACGAACACTACTCTCATGAACGACCACCTGAGGGTCACCAAAGCAAAGCGAAGGAAATGACTTTCCAATGCTAAACCAACAGATAACCGAGACAACAATGTCAAGGTTAAGAACACCACAAGTGAACAAGGAAAGAACACCAAGAGGGAACAAGGAAACCAAAAACGAATGGCCGAAAGTGGAAGTAATAAAAAGATGAATCCCACAGATTCAATAGTTTTTAAGAAAAAGGTTTTCAAACTCGAACCAATCCTTTTGGTATCCATGCCCCTAACGTAAGAAAAACTCATATCACCTAGGTGGTGATACCAACAACCCAGAAAAGGGAAAGGCAACACTATATGTGTGCACTGAACAACAACAAGCCTCAATCCGAGACTTAAGCATGATAGGAAACAAAGGTGAAACAATGGAACACCTTTCAAAACTCTACAAGATGAGATATTGAGAAAGAAGTCTCGAAATCTCAGAATCCCAAGAAAATAATAAAATGGTTTTACTTTTAAGAACCACATAGTAAAAATGACCGTCTTACCCCCGGTCTCCGTCAGTTGCCATCACTGGCTTTTAGAAGTTGAAAATCTTTTTAAAGAAGATCCTAAGATCATTTTACAAAGTGTTAAAACTTTTCATTTCTACGGGGGTAGGCGAAAACGAGTTTTTCCTTTTTAAATACAAAGAGTTTAGAAAACACCGTTTTCGAAATGACAGTCAAATAAGAGAAACACAACTCTATGAATTCCTGTAATGTCCGAGAGGACAATAAAGGAAGAGCAACGCGTTGGACTCACGGAAGACAACCATCCGTTCCAACTCCACCAAATCAAATGACACCACGAGGAAGAGGTTCGGCACCACACCGTAACCGACAACTCAAGGAATGACATACAAGTCAACGACCACGTACTAGTGTACAAAACACAGTACCAGGAATGCTTAAAGGAAGGGATTAAGCATAAGAATCAAGACTGCCGGACTACAGTACCTCGAGTACTTAATGAATCCCTAATCATAACCTCTTCTCATTAATCGAAATCTCACACAACTCATCACTCGCCTTCTCTAAGGCCTCAATTATCAATTGACACAAAAATCATCCCTAACCTCAAATCTTCAAAAGAGTTCACACAACTAACCACGATCACCAGGCTGCTAACCACAATCACAATTAACAGTCCTCTCTAAGGCCACAAATCAAAACCAACTCCACAAACCACTACTAGCCTCAACTAGCCATATAGATCACTACGTCAATACACTTAACCTCCCCCAAGGGTACTAAGGTATACAACAACAAGTATAAATATATTTGTTTCATTTATACTCATTAATAATTACCACATTATTCATTTTCATCTGAGCATTTATAAAATATGAATTTAATTCGCATATTCATAACTAGCATGCTCCAACATCACATGTAATATAGCACATATACATGTCAAATGAGATCACATAAACAATGTGCAGTGTAATGTGACTCAACACCCCACGTGATACACACACAAAATCACACCCTTCCCAAGGGCAACTGATACAAACTCTGTCCACTCATCATAGTGTAGAGTTACCACACCGACCCTTCCCAAGTGATTTTCTCTCTATCACTTCAACAGGGAAGACGGTTGTACGAGAGCCCAACTTGCAACTCCGTACGCCATGACTACCCTTGAGTCAAGAACATGAGCCTCTACCTGGACTCCTAACTCACATTTGTCGGCTTTTTAGTTCCGTAGGCGTGATACCTCCTGGCCAGTTGTTGTGATGATCCGACACAATCCCTCTCATATACCACACGAAATGAGGTAAGCCACACCAAAAGACCTTTCTCTGCAAATGGTGAAACCCGTGCACTACGTGCACTCACACCCATGTGCTCACACGACATGGTGTACAATCAAATCATATCTCAACATAAATATATCATGCATCATATTTATGTAATTATCCACATGATAATATCAACAAAATTCTCAAATCTCTTTACATGCTTTTAAAATTATATTAAAGCATTTAGATCACATGAAAATAATTTCATATACCATTCATATTCTCCAAAAACATATTTTCTTTAATTCTTTAGAAAATATCTCATTTTCAATTAATATGCCTTTTCAAAATAATTTAAACAATTAATTCACGTATTCCAAAAAGAACCTAACACATCGTCTAAGCTTTACGAATCTATACTAACCCATTTAAATTCGTAAGGGTTTTCTAAGCCGTCTATTCTTATTTAATTTAAATAAGAATATTATTTAATCACATAGGAATATTTTAATAATTTTTTTTTTAAAATTAATTCCTAAGTCTCATTCTAATCCTAAACAATTTATAGATATTTAAACTAGCAATTTAATATATCTATAATAAATTAAATAAGGGTTTTGCACTCCTAAACTACTTCAATAATGCGGAGTGAGAAATAAAATTTCCCACCTAATTTATACGTTACCGAACAGTCCGAACAGCACAGTACCGGCGCCCGAATATGAAGCCCGCCGACCAAAATCGTCCAAAAACTATTTCGAATATATCGAAATGTCCGTCTCGACAACCTATACGATATATATGAAGCCCATTAATAACCGGTTAATTAATTGGGTTAAATCTAAAATACCCCAAACGAAATCTATAACCTATAAATGCAATTTCCGGGCAAATCGTTCATCGTAAATTCACGAAATTAATATATGACGAATACTACGTAGGTACGAAACTACTCACCGAAAATCGGCTCAAACCGATCACTGGAAGGTCGCCGAAAAATTGGCCGAAGCCCAGCCGAAGTCGCCACTGCTCGCGCGAACAGCACTGGCCGTCCCTGGCGCCACCATGCGCGACTGCCAGACCACCACCACCGGACCACCACGCCGTAGCCGCCGCATCGCCGCCCAGCCCGGTCGCCGCCGCTCCAGGTCGCCGACCCTGGCTCCAGCCGCAGCTGCTGCTGCGGCAACCTGTTGCTTGCACCAGCGCGACCCTCTCTCGCCGCTTCTCTCTCTCCCTTTCTCTCTCGCCTGTCCGGCGAATATGGTGATGATGGAGAGCAGGAGTGAATGAAGATGTGGTCGGTTGCAGAGAAAGGAGGAGCTAGGTCGTCATGTGGAGAATGAGAAGATAACAGATATGCGTACATGTATATACCTATATATACTAATTGCATAACTAACCCTCAACTTCTCTATAATTTCAAAACGAACCCCACTTCAATATATATATAATTAAATATATATATATATAATAAATCCCAATTTATTACAGACCAACCCCCAAGTGTAGTTTACGTAACTGGTAATTACACGGGACACCAATTTACCAAATTAGTCCGAAAGAATTATACCGGTTTAGAAATCCAACAACCGGAACACCAAGAAGGTAATTTAATACGTTTCACACCGGATCAGTAAAAGTACTAATACCGTGTAGTCAACAACAAGAACTCGCATAGTTGTCAAAGAGAAACCGTAAAGTCATCCGGTCAACTTTAAAAGTAAACGCGAAAAATTTACAGGTACCAAATACCAAGAATAAACAATACGTCATAACAAGTGACGTCATTATTGAAATTAAATTAAAATTAATTTCAGGAAAAAGGAATATAACACGGGGTGTTACACTTAGTGATTTAGATAATCTCTTAAGTGACATTCACATTTCATACTTGTAATCATAAACAATGAATTACACTACCAAATACATGCATAATGGATTCAAGTAGAATGAGAACTAATTCAAGCATCCAAGTGTGCAATTCAACTAAATATGTATAAGCACTTTTCTTACATATATTTAGACATAATGCAAAGTGCTATTTATCATAAAGAATACTTTAAAGAGTTTATGAAAAGTAATTAAACATTTAATGCAAATAAATTCTTAAAGAGAATGATATGTTGAATATGCATTTTTGTCAAACACTTGGGATGTGTATGAACTTTCAATGCTTATAGTTTGTAGAAGATTCTTTTTATCACATACTTGGTGTGCACATTGATCATGACTAAGTAAATGAAGTAGAGGAAATATAATCTAAGCCATGTCCTATTAAGTTCATAATCTAATCAATCACAATTAAGCATTTTACTATCAATTCACTTCAACTATTCATTTTTCTAACATCTTCATTAATTACACAAACACAAGCAATTTCATAGCATTGATATATAAAGCTCAAGATTGAAAATGACAATTTTTTTAAAGTAAAGAGATAAGGGTTAGAGAAAATGCACACCATAAACACTGAGATTTTTATATGGTTCAACCAAATCTTTGGTCTACGTCCATGCCTTGAGAAAACCTCCCAAGTATTCCACTATCTTGATTTTATTGCGGGTGAAAAACAAACCCTTACATGCTTCTTCTTGCGGGTGAAGAACCGACCTTGCTCACTCTTGCGGGTGGAGAGCTAACCTTCGAACACTCTTGCTTCCGGGTGAAGAGTCGACCTTTGCTCACTCTTGCGGTTGGAGAGCCAACCTAATCCTCTCTTTTTAAGGTAGATAAAAGCCTGTACATATCTTCAACAAAGCCCATCCCATGCCAAGATAACTTCTTGGTCTTTCACTCACAAAGAATATGAATTGAATTTGAGTGCTTATAATATATCTCTCAAAAGATGGATATAGAAAATCAAAGCTCACTTCCTCACATACTTAGAGTTATAAATTAAATTTCTCAAATGAAAATCTCAACTCAATATGTAGAAGAATGAATCACAAGAAGATGATGTAAATGATGCACAATTGATGTGATTCCTATATGAATGTTTTCTACCCAAAAATGAATTAAAAAATTATACACAAATGGTAGATTTCTTTCATACTCCTATCCTTCTCTTCTCCAACCCATTTTTGGCTCATATATGACATATATAGAGTGAGAATACAATATAGCCATTTGGGGGTGATTTGTGAAGTTTTGGAACACTTTGGATCTGAAACTAGCCGTTGGAATTCAAATCCAGGATGAGGCAGTCAACTGGGATTTTTAGGCAATCGACTGGAACTTCAAAAAATCATTCCAAAACATTTTTTTCAGCTTTCTAAAAAAGTCAGTCGACTGGCCATTTATAACTAGCAGTTGACTGGCTGTTGATCCAGTCGACTGGGTGGTCTACCCAGTCAACTGGGTTGTTCAGCCCAGTTTTGACGCAGTTCATTCTTTTACTTATAACTGAAGTTTCGTAACTCGGATTGAGGTGTTCTTTATTTTTTTTGGAAAATATGACTTCAAGCTCTTGATTTTAGGCTTTTGAATCGCTCCATTTAACCCATTTTTGAGTGAGATATGATCGTTTGAATGTGACGCTTCATTTCAAACTTCTTGACGATTTTTCATGAAATCTTTTGGGATTTTGTCCAAAATGACTTAGACACACTCCTAGGATGGCTTAAAGACTTAATAAGGTCCTTGACATGCCTAAAGTCAATATTGAGATCATAAAATGATTTTCCAATTTAAACAAATTCTTAATATTAAACAAAAGTTTTTCATGGTTTAACAATTTTTTTTTCAAAGCTTTAATATGCATCTAGAATCCATTTCAAATGATATGAGTTAAGTTAATGGTTCTAGTAAAACATATTTGTTGAGTTCTTCCATAGCTCATGAAAGCTTGAACTAACTTAACTTTAACAAAGACTAAGTGATGTTCATAGTCTAATGCTAATGATGCAAGGACTCATGAATGATATGCATGATCCTATATACTATATGGTCAAGAGTTGAGCTTTTAAATAAGTTATTTCAAAAATAAATTTACATTAAGTCTAGCACTCACCCAAGCCTATTTTACCCAATTCTTTGATCTTCAATTTCTTTAAGCTTTGGGTTGATGTCTCTATCATTGCCTTCAATGCCTTTTGAACTCTAAGTACCTTTGCTTGATCTTTTCATGGATCCATTAGCTCTCTTGAATTTATCTTGAATCAACAACCTATTAAGCATAACTCAAGTAGACATGAAATTCACCACATTCAATGGTTTGTTATCATCAAAATGTCATGTTTACCCATGGTGGAAAACCTTGGGTCAACAGTTTGGTTTGGAGAAGGCTAAGGATGCTCGCACTCCTATGAGTACAAGTGTCAAACTTAGCATAGACACTAATGGAAAAGATGTTGATCTTACACTTTATAGAAGTATGATTGGGAGTTTATTGTACTTAACTACCAGTCGACTTAAAATAACTTTTAGTGTTGGTGTTTGTGCACGTTATCAGGCTAGTCCTAAAGAGTCTAACCTTATTCTTGTTAAATGTATTATTAAATATATAAAAGGGATTGTTAATTATGGATTGTGGTACCCATTAGGATTTAATGTTGATATTGTTTCTTATTCTGATGTTGATTGGGCTGGTAATGTTGATGATAGGAATAGTACTAGTGGAGGGTGTTTTTACGTTGATAATTGTTTAGTTGTTTGGCATAACAAGAAGTAAAATTATGTCTCACTTTCCACTACTGAGGTTGAGTATATAGTTATTGGTAGTTGTTGTACTTAGATTTTGTGGATGCGTCAAATGTTACAAGATTATGGTTTTTCACAAAGCACAATGACAGTTTTTTTGTGATAATACTAGTACAATAAATATTTCTAAAAATCATGTTCAACACTCTAGGACAAAACATATAGATATTTGACTCCATTTCATCCGAGATCTTGTTGAAGATGGTATAGTGTCTCTAGAGTTTATATCCACAAATTCTCAGTTGACAGATATTTTTACAAAACCATTAGATTTTCAAAAACATAAGTCTTAGAAAATCTATTGGCATGCCTTCTTTAGAATAGATATCTTCATGTGTATCATTATAGGAATACATTGCATTATTTTTCTCCTAGAATTGATACATTATCATGCATTTTTTTATTTTGTTTATTATTATGCATGCATCATGTTTTGATACTATTAGGATTATTCATGCATGCATCATTATGACAAAAATAATAAAAATTATAATATAAATGTTTAGCCTGTTGCGCATGGCAAGGATACAAAGGGTTGTCATTTTTCACTCTATTATCATATTTAATTATCTATTTATGCTTATGCGAATTGGAGATGTTAGCCAGACCTGAGGATTTGAGAAGTTCACTTGACATGCTTAAGTAATATTATTTTTTAAATACATATATATCTCTCTAATCTTAGGTGTTTGTTTCACTTTGGTTCGAGGTGATTGTAATGCCTACTGAGACTGTTAATGTTTCTCACCTAACCTAAAGTGATCTGTAAGTTCATAAGCTAGGCTAGATTGATCCATGCATTTGAATACCTATTGCATCCTCATGAATATTGGGGTAATGTTGACAATAATTGAAAAAAAACATTCTTATCTCATAAAAAAATAGAGTGGAAAAAGCAAAAAGGAGAAGAAATCCTTCTCCAAAAAGAGAAAAAATAGAGATAAGGTCAAGCCTAGTTGGTCGGGATTAAAAGTCCTCGCTAGAAAGTTCGATGCTTTAAACAAATAAAAGGAAAAAAAAAAACAAAAAGTTCCCTTAAATTGCAATAAGATCCGAGTAGAAGATTTGACTTCTAGCTTGAGTTTTTGGATGGAATTATCATAAGGGTTGTTAAGGAGATTAATAGAATTAATGTGTATTGTTCTCACCTTACCTGTGTGCTTGCACCTAACTATTTTCATATATACAAATGCTAAATAAAGCATGACTTGTGAAATCTTATGTCTACAAGGTATTTGTGCTATTTTCCTTCACTACCGTGTGTAGAAAGGATAAGTTAATATTGAGAATATGGTTGTATTGGTGATTAGCTCATTGTCTCTACAACCCTGCTCACAGGTTTTTTAAAACAAAAATTTTATTTTCTTCATGACATTATGCATTCATTCATTAGTATTAGGGTCATGCATTGTAAATATGGTTATCATTTGAGAATCATGATCTGAACTTGTAGAGTCCTATGTTTATTTTATCATTTTTCCCTTTATTTACAGATTGAGTAATTTATACATCTCTTTTTCAATGGTTGCAATTTTAGTTTATACTGATCTTACTTTGCTTGGCATTTTGGTGTCAAAAAGGGGGATATAATATGTATTAAGGGGGAGAGATTATCTATTAAGGGGGAACAATTATGTGTCAATTGAAAGGAGTAATTGTTGAGGGGGAATATGTTTTCAAGAAGAGAGAATTAAGTAATATTTTGAATATATCTGCTTGGTTTATTTTTAAAAGAGATTACACTGTTATGATCATTATGCATATTGATTTTGATATTATTCTGATGATTATTGTATTTGTTTATTCATGTTAACTATTTTCCTCACATGCATTTCACAGTATGTTTGCTCAGTGTTGTGGTTGTAGGAATTGGTAGATCATAATGAGATCAAGACACTGGTTTGGGTCTATGTTTGTTGTTGTGTGTTCATAGGTCTATATTTCATTTTCTATCTCGTGGGGATATCTTTGTAAGACATGGTTTTGACTCAGAAATGCCAATGGGGAAATTGTAAGAACATTTTATATTTACATGTCTAGTCAATAACCATGTTGGGTAGATTAGGTATTTTGGAGCATAAAATCGCATAATAATTAATTATAAAAATTCAGGAACCACCGATCAATCGGTGGAATCCTCGATCGATCGACAACGCTGACATTGGAATTTGTGTGAAACTGTACTAACAGATTCTGACTCCTTGTACAAGCATATTGAGGGACAAACTGCTCCATTCATAGTTATTACTTGGTCCTCACACCAAGTCTTTTTGGAGTGCAAACAAAGAAATATTATTCCATAATTGTAGATTTCTATTCCATAATTAAAGACTTCTCTCTCTATAAATATGAGGAGATATTGAAAAGAGAAGACAAGCTTTGAGAACTCTGTAATTCTTCTACAAAAAATATATAACTGTATAGAAAAAGAGAGACAAAAAAATATTGATTGATCATTCATTTTTTAGTTCTCTCTAGTTTTTTTGGTTATCCAATTGTGCTACAACAGTTGTGATTTTTATGCACAATTGTATGACCTAGATATTGAAAAATCTACACACTATCCGTTGCACTGTGTGTGCTTTGATCCGTGAGAAGTGGAACAGTCAGAGTACGGAGATCGGAGCAGGAGGCTTCATGGTAGCGCGAGTGAATCAACAACTTTTAGACGTCGAGTGTAGAACGACAAATCCAGAGCTATTGCAAGTCTCGTCTTCATAGAGTCTGTATAACTTTTGATTCATACTGCATCAATACTAGAGGGTATCAGTGAGTTTTACTTGGAACGTTTTCCAAGGTTTTCCATGTAAAACATTTGTGTATTATTTTATTGCTTTAAATTATGTTATTATATTATTGTTTGATTAATATTAATTGTGTGGAGTAATAAACAATAATAACTCAATCATAAATCTGCAAACGTATTACTATTCCTAGAATTCGTGATTCAGTGTTTTGCGATTGATCGGTATCCACCGATCAATCGGTGGTAAAATGAGCGAACTATCCCCAGAAACACTCATAAATATAGGTCACTTGTCACGCCCCTAAATTCCTAAGATTCCCGAACCGGGACATCCGAGGAATCCGGGGTATGATCCATAAAAAGAAAGACCAATTAAGATCCTTAACAACCATAAAACGAATAGAATATTATTAATAACAATAATTCCATACCAAAACCAAATGGAACTAAACCAAATGATACACAAGACACATCGAGGCGCCGAAAGAATACATCTCTATAACGATGCAACGATGCCAAATACAAGGAAAAGATATGCCAACAGATTGCCTCCCCAGAAGTACAACAACTGTCCCAATATAGAGACAAGTAAAGGAAACTAAAATGGAATAAAGCTACGTACGAACATCCCAAATCCTGCAACAACATCAGTGCCACGAGCCATCCTGCACTCCAAGCTGCCCGTATCCGAAACATTACCTATAAACTGGTGTAAACATGGGTAAAGAAACATGGGTAAACAATGACATCCTGAAATAATAAATACAGGAAATAAAAGATACACCAATAAGGATATGCCAACAGACTAGCTCCCAAGAGAAATATACGACAATCCCATAAACATGGGTAAAGAAGCTGACATAATATAACTATCATTCCCAAACCAGTCGCGCTGTAACCATAACCGTATCACCCAACGCAACTCCAAAACCTGTAACAAGGAAAACAAAAGAAAACTGCGGTGGCACCGCATGCTGCCCATAGCCGCAACATTTCCTGCAACCTGACGTGGGAATACCAGGGGGCGATTGATAAGTCCATTTTACATACATATTTTATCCCCAAATGTATATTTGTTAGTAGGTAAAACTATTTATTTTAATTAATTTAGAAGTGTAATAATGATAAGTGCACAAAACTTAATTTTTATAATAAAATTGTTGAATAAATTATTTTCAATGTCATTAAATTACATCTACATTTATGTCTTTCATTTATAAGTGTAAAGTGAGAAATGAATCAAATGCATATGGATGAAAGTTGGATGAATCAAATGCACATGGATGAAAGTTGGAAGATTCAAATGCACATGGAAAAAGAACAAAATGTGATGGAAAGTTATGAAAAAGAAAAGAAAAGAATATTTCATTTCTCTATACAAGTTGTAATTTGATTCCAATATTTATCTATAAATATGGATACATCTTGAAGAAGAAAAATGGAGAAAAGAAGAGAAGAAGGAGGAAAGCAAGAAGGATACCAAAGAGGAGAAGAATTTATCTTCAATTCCGGGTTTTATTGTTCTTACTTTATTATTTTCTTTTTAATCATGTGTAACTAAATCCTCAACTAAGGTTGAGGATGAAACTACCATTTATGAAATAAATTCCTTTTAGTCTTTTATCAATTTCCATGTGTATGGTTTAAATGCTTATGATTTTTGCTTTATAGTATTAATTGTTTTAAATTCCTTTTACTATAAATATCATGTATTTATAGTAGTTAAGAATTCTTATCACAATTAATCAAGCTTGGATTTGATGAGTTTATAAGCAAAAATATTTGATCTTATGTGATCCATTAAATTGAATACATAGGATGCTTAGAATTTTACACTGTAAAAAGAGAAGGAAAATCTATTTCTTGAAAATATATTTCATTAGTATGTTATTGTTAAATCTTGAGAAAGTAATAAGATTGATTTCTAAATTACTACTCTAAAATTAGAATTGATAAAGGAATAATTAGAAGTTTATGGATTAGTGGTGGTGGATTCCGATACCTTAGTATTTTTTCCCTATTATTCTCGCTTTAATTATTTGTATTTCGATATTGCATGTTTAGTATAAAAATCACTTCAACAAACAAACTTTGAGAAACTAGGTTAGTTTTAGATTAATTTGAGTTTAATTAAGTTCTCTTTAAATCATTCCCTTGTGAGCAAATAAGCTCAGTGGGAAAAATGATATCCTAACTACCACATCCTCTTACTGTTTAGGTAATGCTAAACTATCTAGCAAGATACATATCCCACAACATAACCCAGCTGCGAAAACCCAAGGCACGTACTCATATGCTACCGTAAACGAGTATATATCGGGGATATATATATATATACATATATATAAGTACACAACATGAGTCTACAAGGTACAACTAAGACTCATACTCCAAGTACCAACACCGATAGTCTACACTGCTCTCACCAACGTACACTAGGTACACGAAACCCATGTCCAATATAACAAATCATCAAGCGCTCACAACGCTAACTAGAAGATTCAAACAGAGGGAATCACTCTCACCTTTAATATCCACAAGGATCAAAATACACCACTAGTACCAAGGAATACTCAAAACTTACTCCCCGAGAACACATGAGGAAAAGCACTCACGTCCTTGCGTACTAACACAATCGTCATCTATATATATATATATGTATATATAACAAACCTCATCCCATTCCTAAAGAAAATCTACCTCTCAATACCATAAATCACATCATCACATCATCGCATCGACCTCATAATACTATCATCAATAGGGTCAATCAAATCACTAACGCTCTCATTATGGGTAAGAAACGCTAAACGGTCGAATCTCGGAAAGTACCCGAACACTACTCTCATGACAACCACATAAGAGTCAAGAAACCAAAGCAAGGGAAAATAAGTCCTAATATTAAACTAATAGATAACCGAGACAACAACGTCAATGTTAAGAACACCACAAGTGTTTAGTGAAAACACCCGAACAAGGAAACCAAAGCAAGGGAAAAGAAGTCTCAATACTAAACAAACAGATAACCGAGACAACAACGTCAAGGCTAAGAACACCACAAGTGTTTAGGGAAAACACTCGAACAAGGAAACCAAAATCGAATGGTCGAGAGTGAAAGTAATAAAAAGATGAATCCCAGGGATTCAATAGTTTTTAAGAAAAATGTTTTAAAACTCGAACCAATCTATTCGGCATCCATGCCCCTAACATGTGAAAAACTCAAATCACCTAGGTGGTGACATCAAATAACCAAGAAGAAGGGAAAGGCAACACCATATGTGTGCATTGAACAAGAACAAGCCTCAAACTCGAGACTTAAACATGATCAAAGCAAAGGTGAACAAAAAACACTTTTCAAAACTCTACAGGGTGAGATCTTGAAAAAGAAGTCTCGAAATCTCAGAATCTCGAGAAAAGTAATAAAATATTTTTCCTTTAAGAAACCACATAGTAAAAATGATTGTATTGCCCCCGGTCTCCGTCAGTCGCCATCACCGACTTTTAGAAGTTGAAAATATTTTTAAAGAAGATCGTAATATCATTTTATAAAGTGTTAAAACTTTTAGTTGCTACGGGGGTAAGCGAAAACGGGTTTTTCCTTTTAAATACAAAAAGTTTATTTTAAGACTTAGAAAACACCGTTTCCGAAGGATAGCCAATTAAGAGTGAACACAACTCCATGGATTCCTATAATGTCCAAAAGGACAAGGAAGGAAGAATACTACATTGGGTTCACGGAACAAAACTATCCGTTTCCAACCCTGATAAGTGTCAAATATTATATATTTAAACCCCTTAATTTACATCTTTTAGTTCTATAGTGATATCTTTTATTCAAGTTTTATGATATTTTTGTGTTTATCTTATTTTCTAGGTCTTCATGAAGAATTCAATCAATTCCATGCAAATTGGGTCATCAACTATGCATGAAATATATTCATCCTAATCACCCTTTACTTAAATGCCTATAAATAATTCTGTGTTTTGATTCTGGAAATGGCATTGGTATCATTGGAAAGTTGATTCAGAGACCTTCAATTTTAGCACAAGAATGACCTTATTTTGATTTGAAATGAAGGCGTTATGGCAGTTGCAAGTCAGCTTCAAAACTGCAGAATTGTGCAGAAATCAATGCGGGTTCGGGTTTACCAAAGGGTGATGTGAATTTTACATTTTCTTGAAGATTTACCACATTCATTGGATTATGATTTTACAAGAGTAAATCTGATCCATGTCAAGAAACAAATGCACATGGAAGAAACAAAGGCATATGTGAAAAGAAGACAATTGGGTGGAAAATAATGAATATTCAAACAAAAAGAAATCCAATTTCTCTTTTCTAGTTGTCATTTGATTCCATATTTTCCCTATAAATAGAGGTAGTCTTTCATTTGTAAGGGAGGAGGAATAGGAGTGAAGAGAAACATAGTGATTTATATATTTGTAATGGAAGAGTAATTCTCTAGCTAAGGCTAGGGAATGAATTTAAAATGAAGAACCAAGTGTTTGCATATCCAAGTATTTAATGCTTCAAGGTTAGTATTATTGATAATATATGAATCTAATAATTTTTATTCAATGATTCTTTGCCTCTTTATGCCATGTATATTGAGTTCTTTGAATCAATGAATACACTTAGGTAATTACATCTAAGATTCATTATGCCATACAATGATATAAGTAATGCCCAACCCACTTTATGTGGTGTTCTTGATTTCTTATGATCTTACATAGGTATAATGAATACTTTGAATGTAATTAGATCTTTATAGCTCACAATTCTTATGATTAATATATAATTAATAATACTACTTATTTAATTGGATTTACTAGATCATTAGTATGTTTATTATTATTGCTAATATAGGTATGCTTTGTAGAGTTGCTTCATTAGCGACCACTTTCTTGCCATAGCATTTATAATGAACATATAATGATTCTATTAGTTAACTTATATAATTCATTTAGTATGTTAATTATTTATTACTTATAGGCATGATTTGGAGAGTTGCGTTGTTAGTATGGATTATCCTACCAAGCGACCCCTTTCTTGCCATGCAAATATAATTAACATATGATGATTGTATTGGTTAATTTTTATTACTTATTTGGATATGTGGTACACTTGGTTTCGACATTGTAAAGGAATTCCCAATGCCTTAGTATTTAATTTAATTCAAGAAAACAATCAAAATCAATCAATCAAATCAATTCAAGGACAAAAATAAAATTCATTTTTCATACATCTTTCTGACTCTCCCTGAGGTTCGACACTTGGACTCACCAAGACTATATTATAACTTGACTACCTATACTTGGGTATTGTAACGTGGAACACATTTCTAGACACGTCAAACCCCATAAATCAAATGACAACACAAGGAAGAGGTTCGGTACTGCGCCGTAACCGACAACTCAAGGAGTGACATGTAAGTCAACAATCATATACTAGTGTACAAAACACAGTATAATGAATGCTTAGGGAAAATGAACTAAGCATGAGAAACAATGCTGCAACACTACAGTACCCCAAGTACTTAATAAAATCACTACAACCATAACCTCTTCTAACCTAATCAAAATCTCAAATACAGTTGATAACCCATTCCTCAAAAGGTGAAAGGCACCTAAAGGTCTATACAATAACATCCACAAAGTTCACAATCTTTTCACCCGTCTTCTCTAAGGCCTCAAATCTCAATTGATACTAGAATCAATCCCTTACATCAAATCTCTAAAGAGGTCACACAACTAACAACGATCACAAAACTATTACCCGTATTCTCCAAGGCATCAACTCAAAATCAACTCTACAGTCCATCACTAACCTCAAATAACCACAGAGGTCACTATGCCAATATACTTAACCTCCCCCAAGCGTACAAAAGTATATAATCATAAGTATAAGAATATAACTCATTATGTTTTTACAATTATCGCATTTAATTCATGTTTTCACATTATTCACTTTCAGTTGAGCATTTATAAAATATGAATTTATTTTGCAATATTCATAATTAACATGCTCCAAAATCCACATGTAATAATAGCACAAAATAAACCTGCTCCAACATCACATTTAATAATATCACATATACATGTCAATAAAATCACATAAATGCTATGTCATGCAATGTGACTCAACACACCCATGATACGCACACAAAAACACACCATTCCCAAGGGTGAGCGTATCATTCTCCACCATTCCCTTGAGGTTGCAGGCTCACTAAGGAAGGTAGACTTATCGTACCGTTCTTCCCAAGTGCTTTTGACACTTCACACTTTTAACTAAGGAAGACGTCCTCCACGACGCAGTCGTGCGCATAGGCTTTGGACAAGTCCTTCCCCTATCATCTACACTTCTCGGAAGATTAGTCCCGTGAGAGTAAGAAGCACCCCCTGGCCAGTTGTTACGACGATCCAAACACAATTCTACTCACGTACCACACGCAAACGGATGTAGACCACACCAATTGAATTTTCTCTGCAAAAGGTGAACCCATGCACCAACACCCATGTACTCATACGACATGGTGTACTCAATAAAAATCATGTCTCAACATAAATATGTAATGCATCATATTTATGAAAATATCCACATGATACTAACATGAATCTCATAATCTCTTTAACATGCTTTTAAAATACAATAAAGACATTTAAATCACATGGAAACAAGTTCATGTTTTAAACAATATATTTTCTTTAATTCTCTAGGAAAATATTTCAATTTCTCTTAACATGATTTTAAAACAATTAAAGCAAATAATCCACGTATCATAAAGGGAACCTAACATAACATCTAAGTTTTCACGTCCCTCACGTCACGTATCCCCTAACACAGTAAAAAGGGAACTAATATAGTGTTCTAAGTTCACGTCTAACTTTTACAAAATTCTACTAACCTATTTAATTCTCAAGGGGTTACTAAGCCACCTATTATCTTTCAATTCAAATAGGAATTTATTTAATTTAGCAAAAAAATAATTTAATTAATTTCTCAAATTAATTCCTAAGTCCTACTTCGATTCTAACTCAATTTTAGATATTTTAAATTCACAATTTAATATATCTAAATTAAAATAAATACGGGTTTGCACACCTAAACCACGTTAACGATACGGATGCGAGAATAAAATTTCCCACCTAAATTTACGTTTACATAACAGCCCGAAATGGCCCACCGTGAACAGTATCGACGCTCGTATATGGGGCCCACAGACTAAAGTCACCCGAATAATATTTCGAATATACCAAAACGTCCGCCTTGACAACCTATATGATATATATGAAGTCCATTAGCAATTGGTTAATCAATTTGGACAAATCTAAAATAACCCAAACAAAAATTATAACCTATAAACGCGATTTTTCGACAAACCGTTCAACGGAAAATTACGAACTTTTAGTATGATGAACACTAAATCAAGAGAAAGCTACTCACCAAAAATCGTGGTCATTGGACCACCGAAAGTCGTCGAACCGACAGCCCGAAGTTCTGACCGAACCGGCCTACTTCGCCCTTGTCGCGCGTCACCACTGCGCGACTCACCACGGTGTCGTCGCATCTCCACCTCGCCGCCCCTGCGTCGCTTCCTCCAGCGTCGCTACTCCAGCCGCTGACCAACCTCTGCCTGGTCACGCTCCTACGCGCGACCTCACCTCCAACCCAACCTCTCTTTCTCTCTCGCCGGTGACATATGGTGAAGATGGAGGTGTAAGGCGTGGCTGCTGTTGGCGCAGGGAGAGGAAGAGAAGGATAGCATGAGGGTTGGTTGTGCGGGAGTGGCCAGATCTGTATACACGTATACATATATATGCTATATTGCAAAAGTGACCCTCTTAATATCCAAAATTACAAACTAACCCAAAAATAATATATATATAATTATAATTAAATATATATATATATATATACAATAAATCCCAACAATTACCGTGAGCCTCCAAATAATATCGCGCGAACCTATAAATCCACGGGATGCCAAATAACTAAAATAGTCCGAAATAATACACCGGGGTAAGAACCTAAACGTCGGAACACCTAACAAGCCCAATCCAATAAAACGTGTCGTCGCCCAATCGAAACACTAACACAAAACATCGAAATGAAACCGCGTAGTCGATAACAAGAACTCGCGTAGTCGTCAAAGAGAAATCGTAATGTCGTCCAGTCGACTTTTAAACTAAACGCGAAAAATTTACACTCGAAATACCAAGGATAAACAGAACGTCATGAACAAGTGACGTCATAACTAAAATTAAATTAGAAATAATTTCAGGAAAAAGAAAAATAACACGGGGTGTTATAGCAGCCCTTAATGTAGTAAACTATACTTTACAGTGCAAATGCAATGTAGTTGACTACTGAATCCAGCCACCTCGCTCCCAAATGTAGATGACTACATTTCCTAGTCCAACAAAATGTAGTCGACTACAAACATCAACAACCTAGCCCCCAAATGTAGCTGACTACATTTCCTAGTGCAACGAAATGTAGTTGACTACAAAAATCAGAAGTAAACTTAAAAAATGTGAGATTTTAAAAGAAATGGGAAAAATGCCGATTTTGCGTATGGACTCCGTTTTTTGCGCTGTCGGTCTCAAAAAATCACAAATATTAAAAAAGTGAGTTTTTCATTTATGGATTTCAAAAATAATCACCGAAACCTCAGAAAACGCATAAAACACAAACTTTAAGTAAAAGTAATGTTTTAAAATCTCGTTAAAATATCCGTCTTGCCCTCGGTCTCCATTTTAATTACTGTCGGCTTTTAAAAGTCAAAATCTTTATAAATAAATGAGTTTAAAATCATTTCTAAAACAAGATAATTTATCGGGGATACGGAGGTGGTTGCAAAAATGGATTTTTACATTCAAAACGAAAAGGGTTTGTTTGAAAACTTAGAAAAATATCATTTTGGCCAAACTCCTAATAACAACATTTGATAGCTATTATCCACGTTACAACTCAAAATGAAAGGATTCATAGTGATCAGACCAGAATATTTGGTATTTTGGGCATTAATAAACCCTTAGTTAGTCTCTTTATTTTATTAATAAGATATTCTTATTTGAGTTGTGTGTTTAAGCATGTTTCAGGGGTCTTAACATAAATTGGAGTTAATTTCAGGTTTTTAGCAAATGCGCCTGATCCAGAATGATACTTGGAGGATAAAAGCATTCAATTCAAACAAGGTATAAGTCAGCAAAGTAGAGTACAAGTGTTTGAAGCACAAAATTATAGAATAAAAAAATATTAAAATTCAGGAGCCACCGATCGATCGGTGGACACTCCCGATCAATCGGCCGACGCCAACATTGGGAAATGTGCGCGAAGATACTACAAAAATTCTGACTTTGTGAACAAGTATATCAAAAGGAAGATTGGTCCATTCACTACTGTTACTTGGTCCTCACACCAAATATTTTTAGAGTGCAAGAAAATACATGCCATATTGCACCAACTTTTGTCTATAAATATATGAAGAATTCATGAAGATAAGATATCCTGGATTATTTGATCGTTCATATACAAAGTATCTCTCTAGAGAGGCTCTTCTCAAGAACTCAAGAACCAACTATCCAACCATGAAGATGGTGGCTTCATCAGCGATGCGGTCTCCTTTTTCCATGAGTGGCTAGTCGATATCTAGGGTTTCCAACGAAACCCTAGCCGAGTAATGTAGTATTTTATTTATTTTTATTGCAAAGAGGGGAAGTTTAAGAACACTTATATGATGATTATGTAGTGAGAGACCGAACGAATTCCTTAAATAAGATTTATTTATTAATTATCAACTTAAACTGAGATTGAATTAATGATTTATCTTGAACAACCATATTTTTACTTAAGGCAAGAAATCCAAGGTTTAAATAATGGTTTTTACATAATGGTACGACACATTACTATCCCTCATTAATTTCATAGCTAATGTTGGGAATGGAACCGTATATGATAGATCTTCGATTTTGCTACATTCGCCCATATCGACCCATGTTTCATAGATATTCATCCAAATAACCATTGGAATTGAAATCCAATAGTCATTCGCAAAGGCATATAGAGCTTCTTGGAAAATCCCACGACGCTCGCTACTATGGCCTTGTGGATGCGCTTGCCAACGTAAAATAGTATAGATTATCCACATCTTTGGCTCATAGTGCTTCTTTGTAATACATGTCTTATATTTATTCCCAAACCTCCCATTAGTGACTTCCTCGACTATAGACTTAGTATCCAGGAAAGGTCGGGGCAACACCGAAAATGTATTTTTAAAATGGTCGGCGCATATATGTCCATAGTCTACCAATTGAAGCCGGCATGATCGAAATACTCCTTCCTTTTACCTTTGTTTCCATCATTCTTCCTCTTTCATCACTCACGTCCATCATATTAAGCCAAAATTCATATAGCAATGATTTATGTATAGATGTTGACGCGGGACGTAATAGTGATTCTAATCCCTTATTCTAATACATCCTATCCCCCAAGAAGGTACTTCTTCATTCTCAAAATCGGAGAGTTTGAAAATTTGCTCAACGTTAAACCCTTTTGTCAATGACTTTCTTTACTAGTTCTTTAATCGGTGCGTCATTTTTGGCCTTATCGGATGACGAATATGATGAAGTAGGCGAAACTTGTCTCTTGCTTGATGATATGGCAGTGCGTGGTTTCTTTTTCGGAGCCATGACTTCTCTCACACATTTTATCAAACACTTAAGGTGCGGTGCCAAGAGAAGTCATGGTTACTTAGCTTTTATTGGAGTGCTATGATCCAGACATTACCCTCACAAGGTCCTCTACTTCCAGTATCAATTACTCACCATGAAGTTTAACTCGGAAGATGTTTTGCTTCTCTTCTTTAGACTATTCAAAGAAAGTGAAGAGAAGTAGCAAGAAGATATTTTTGAGGTATTGAAGATAAAATCGGATAGGGATTACCCCTTGGTTATGATGATTCACGAGGTTGATGACAGATAAAGAATGATTGTGACATGCTTTTGGCAATTCCCCCACCTATCAATTCGAGTGTGGTGCAGTGGGGCCTTTTGGGATGAGAGAAAAAATAAGAAGAGTGGGTAAAATGGGGTCTATCCCGTTTTTATATCTACTGCTTCTAACGAGTACTCGGGGGAGATCCTACCGAGTACTCGGTAGTTCTTTTGCCGAATTCTTGAATTCTTTGAACAATCATCTCGTGGTACCATATCTAATCTTATGCTTAAAGTAAATAACTATAAAAACATAAATAACAATCCTACTTCTACATACCCATTCAAGAGAACACGAACTCTCTCGAATGGTACCTCTTTTTAACGTCGTTTGCCCGACGTTCGCAGTTGTTATTAATCGTTATCATAAGTGGGTTCTATCAAGTCGATAGAATCCATATATCTTAATTCATGATTAATTTCTACGAGACACTTCAATTTTTATTTATATCTCATTCTTTTCCTCGGACCTTTAAGTTTTATCGTATTAATGCTAAATAATTGCTCCTCTAGAAAATAATCCATTAATGGAGTGTTATCCATAGTATTTTCTACCACTATTCTTGATAAATGATCTGCCACTACATTTTTCGTACTCTTTTTATCGCGTATTTCTATGTCGAATTCTTGTAACAATAATATACATCTAATAAGTCTAGGTTTGGAATCTATTTTTGTTAATAAATATTTTAAAGCTGCATGGTCAGAGAAAACAACTACTTTAGTACTTAATAAATATGATTTAAATTTATCCAAGATAAATACTACAGTTAGCAATTCTTTTTCGGTAGTAGTGTAATTAATTTATGCGCCAGCAAGTATTTTACTAGTGTAATATACTACATGTGGTAGATTATCTTTTCTTTGTCCTAAAACTGTTCCTATGGTGTAGTTTGATGCATCACACAGTAATTCAAATGGTAAGGACCAATCTGGTGGTTGCATTATTGGGATAGTTGAGAGTAAATCACGTAATTTCTCGAAAGATTTTAGACATTCTTTATTGAAATCGAACATAATGGTCGTGATATTTTACTAAAATCTTTAATAAATCGTCTATAAAACCCGGCGTGTCCTAGGAACGAACGTATCCGTTTGACAGATGTAGGAGGGGGTAAATTCGAAATTAATTTTACTTTTGCTTTATCGACCTCTATCCCTCGCTTAAAGATTACATGTCCTAGTACTATGCCCTCTTGAACCATAAAGTGACTATTCTCCCAACTTAAAATAAGATTCGTTTCCTTATATCTTTGAAGTACGAGTGCTAGATGTTTTAAACAATCCTCAAATGTAGTTCCAAACACCGAAAAATCATCCATAAAGACTTCAATGAACTTTTCTACCATATCCGAAAAGATTGACATCATGTATCTTTGAAATGTTGCAAGTGCATTACATAAGCCAAATGACATTCTTCTATATGAAAATGTACCGTAAGGACAAGTAAATGTGGTTCTTTCTTGGTCAGCTAGATCAATTGCGACTTGGTTATAACCAGAGTATCCATCTAAGAAACAATGGCTTTGTCCAGCTAGACGTTCTAAGATTTGATCAATAAATGGTAAGTGAAATTGATCTTTCCGTGTATGTGAGTTAAATTTTTGATAATCAATACACACTCGTTACCCTGTTGTGGTTCGTTGTGGAATTAACTCATCTTTTAAGTTTGACACAACTGTGATACCGGATTTCTTTGATACCACCTGCGTAGGACTAACCCATGAGCTATTTGAAATTGAATATATTATGGGTTAACTTCATTTACACCCCCTGAGGTTTGTCTTATCTTCACTTGGACCCCCTCAGGTTTGCATATCTTCATTTACACCCCCTATTTTTTAATATTCTCATCACTTAGACCCCCTGAACGATGACATCATCCTGAATTTTTTTTAAAATCCCTAAACTACCCTCAATGTCTTATCCTTATTCTGTTTGGAAATAAGGATAGTGTTTTTATCAATTTGACCCCCTCCCATCATTTAATAATTTAATTTGTATTAAAATTTCAAAATATATATAAAATTTGAAAAATATTATAAATTCAAAAATAAATATAAAATTAAAAAATATATCTAAATTTGGAAATTATTTTTTTTTTCAAAAAAACATATTAAATTCAAGACAAATATATAAAATTAAAAAAAAAACCATATAAAATTCTAATAATATATATTAAATTTCGAAAATAATTATAAAATTCAAAAATAATATAAAAAATTATAAAATTTGAAAATAAATATAAAATTCAAATATATATATATATTAAATTTTTTTTTAAAAAAAACTAAATTCGAAAATAAATATAAAATTAATAAAACATTTTTTAATTCTCTCTCTCTCTCTTAGACGCACACACCACACACACACAAACATATATATACACACACATATATATAGATCTATACATATATATATACACACACAGATATATATATATATATATATAGAAGTCCCCGTCGGCGCCGACCCCCTCCCACCACCTCCTCGTCGGCGCTGCCCCCTCCCACCACTGCCTCCCTGTCGGCGCCGCCCCCCTCCCACCACCACCTCCCCCCTCCCCCTATTTTCGACCGATGGGTATATATATATATATATATATATGTATAGATCTATATATATATGTGTGTATATATATATGTGTGTGCGTGCATGTGGGTGTGTGTGTGTGTGTCTGAGAGAAAGAGAGATAGAGAGGAGAGAGAGAGAGATAATAAATGTTGAATAAATGTTGGGGTGTTTGGTTTGAGGGTTAGATTGATTCTAAGGGGGTGTTTGGTTTAGGGTTTAAATTGATTTAGGGATTAAATTGATTTAAGGAGTGTTTGGTATAAGGGTATTTTAGACATTTCATACCATGTGGGGTGTTAATGAAGATATGCAAACCTCAGGGGTTCAAAGTGATGATAGGACAAACCTCAGGGGGTGTAAATGAAGTTAACCCATATATTATTCCTACATCAATTAATTTAACCACTTCACTTTTTACCACCTCTTTCATATTTGGATTTAATCTATGTTGTATTTCTCGAGATGGTTTCACATTTTCCATTAAATATATACAATGCATACAAATTGAGGGGTCAGTTCCTTTTAAATCAGCCACATTCCACCTAATTGTTTCTTTATGATCAGTAAACACTTTTACTAATTGCTCTTTTTGTTGTTTAGTAAGGAATGAAGAGATTATTACAGGAAGGGTATTGTTTGGACCTAAGAAGACATATTTAAGTTGTTTAGGTAGTTCTGTATAGAGTAGTTTCAATGGTTGTGATGTCCTTTATATTAGAGTGTATTTGTTCATTTTCGTTAATGTCATTGTCCTCTACTTCAGCTAATATGATTTCCAAGTTGTCTTTTGATAATATTTCCTATGTTGCCTCTTCCACTAATTCATCTAGATTAAAATAGTCAGTATTCTCTGGAAGTTGGCTATTAGTGTTGAATACGTTTAATCCTGGTTCCATATTCCCAAAAGATATGTCCATAACCCTCGTTCTGCAATTTATGCAGGCGTTAGCTGTTCCTAAGAATGGTCGCCCTAAGATGACGGGTATATGTTTCTTTGGACTATGGACAGGTTCTGTGTCTAAAATTATGAAATCGACATGAAAGTAAAATTTGTCAACTTAAACTACCACATCCTCAACTATCCCTCTTGGTCATTTAATAGATCTATCATCTAATTGAAGTACAATCGACGTAGGGTTTAGTTCTCCTAATCCCAGTTGTTGGTAAACTGAATAAGGTAATAAGTTGACACTAGCACCTAGATCAAGGAGAGCTCGCCTTACTTTTTGGTTTCGAATTATGAATGATATTGTTGGCGCTCTTGGATCTTTATATTTAGGTGGTATCATTTATTAATAACGAACTCACTTGTTCAGTCAACACTATTTTCTTAGGCACCTTAGCTCTACTTCTACGTTTTTGCGTACATAAATATTTTAAGAATTTAACGTATGGTGGTATTTGAGATATGGCATGCAACAAAGGTAGATTGATCTTTACTTGTTTAAATACATCTAAGATTTCATTTATTTTAACACCTTGTTTTCCATTATAGTTTGTTTCACGGAGGCGTTGAGGAAATGGTGCCTTTGGCTCATAATCTTTCTCCATAGTTTTATCAGGTGTTTCCTTAACTGGTTCTTCTTCTATTGTTGGATGCGATGTTTCTTTAGAAATATTTTCCAAGACGTTTTTACATTTTAATTTTTCCTCTACTTTGTTATCCACTGTCCTACCACTCCTTAAGGTTGTAATTGCTTGTACTATTGCATGAGTTGGTTGTTGGAAAGTTCCCAACTCAATCATATGTTGTCCTTAAGGATTGATCACTAGTTGACTTGTCAATTTACCCTCTTCTCTTTTGTTAAGTGTATTGGCTATTTGACCCATTTGTATTTCTAATTTTGAAATTGCTTGAGAATGTGTATGTAACAATTGGATATTAGCTTCAAGACTTCCAAGGGCTGCTAAGACTTTAACTTCAAAACTAGTTGATCTTGGTAGTGGATTAGTGTTTTGGAATTGATTTTGAAATTGAGGTTGATTTGATTGGAATGATCGAAATCCTTGTCTATTTTAGAAATTTTGAGTATTATTGAATGGTCTCGGAACTTGATTGAAATATTGAGAATTATTGAATTGTCTTGGACCTTGATTAAAATTTTGAGAATTATTAAACTGTCTTTGACCTTGATTGAAATTTTGAGTTTGGACAGGATTTTAGAAATTTTAAGATCGATATGATAATAGAGGATGATTATGCCAGCCTTGATTGAAAGAATTTGAGTATGGATTATTATTGGTAAAGGTTGCGTAAACATCACATGGTGTTAGATCTTCTTGAAACATTAGTGGACATCCACTAGCAAAATGGGATGGATCAGAACAAATAGAACAGACTTCTATAGGATTAGTTTGAGTGTTATTTAAGAATTTGTCTAATTTTCTACTTAACTTGGCTACTTGAGCCGTCACGTCGTCAGTTTTATGTATTTCTTTAGTAGTTTCCATCCTTCTAGGGTTATTAAACATTGATCTAGCCCTAGATTCTGATGCGTTTTGTTGTGAATTTTCACTCAATCTTTCGAATATTTTCCAAATGCTTTCGACTGGTTCTAATGCAAACGTTCCTCCACACGCGACATCTATGCGGTGTTGTTGTATCGACCTAGGCTATGATATAAATTACGCACCAGATCATATTTTGTAAATTTATGATGAGGACATTTATCCAAGAGTTCTTTAAATCTTTCCCAAATTTCATGGAATTGCTTTCCAGGAATTTGGACAATTTTCATTATGGCAGCTTGGGCTTCGTGTGTTTTTCCTATTGGGTATAATTTATGTAAGAATTTCTTTTAAGCTTTTCCCAATCAGTCTTCACTCGTTCTTCTAAAATAGTGTACCATTTTTTAGCTATTTCTTTGAGTGAAAAGGGAAATAGTCGCACACGTAAAGCATTAGTAGGCATCCCATTCATTTTAGTTGTTGAACTATTTTTTATAAATTCTGTGATATGTTCGTAACGATCTTCATGTTTATGTCCATAGAATTTAGGCAACATATTTATAACACTAGCTTTAATTTCATAATGAGATGTTGTTTCTTCTGGTATAACTATGTCTTCTGATGATTTGAAATTAGATAGTGTGTAATAATATTTCAAGGAACCTAGTGGTTGTATTTGTGGGTCGCCCATATCGTTAAATTTAAAGTATCTTTTTCAATCCTTTGTTTGTTAGTTCTTAAGTTTTTACGATAAATTCTATCAACTTCAGGATCAAAAGGAGTAAGTTCTTTAGATATGGAACACAAACCACTCATATAACGATGAAACAAATTTTTGTTTTTAAGAATAATAAACTAACTAAAAACAAATGAAAAAAACATAAAATAGAAATTAAATAATAAAAGCAAAGATAAAACTTGTGTGATAATTTAAAGCACGATAAAACTCACAAATGGTCCAGCCAAGCAATCGTCACCGCTTTTCTGGTTCCCTCTGCTAATCTTATTGTACTTGTCAAAAATCACAAAGTTTTGTCTTTAAAAGAAGAAATTAAAAATAAAGGAAATAAAATAATCTAGCTATAATAATTATTCAAGAGTATAGAAAATCTTTTAGTCCCCGGCAACAACGCCAAAAACTTGATCGGTGTCCCGAACCTCAATAGATTCAGGACAACTAGGAAGGAATAATAAATAATAATGATAATAATAGTGTGTGCAGATAAACCCTTATAGTTGACATAGTTCTCCCTATCGCAACTGCACGAATCAATTATAATATAGTACCAATGAGATAAGGTATATCGAATCCACAGAGACTAATGATTTTTCAACTCTTTATAATTATTTCTAACTAAATTATTAAAGGATAGTTTGTTTTGTTTTGTTTTCTATAACTAATAAACATAAAAGATAAATATGAAAGATAATTGGTTTGGATTGTGAATAAATGTAGATAAAGGTCTAGGGTATTTCTAACTCCACGACTAACCTTGTAATATTTTCTCTTAATCATTTAATTGTAAAGGGCGGTCCATCATATGTGAATCAGATATAAGGTCACAAACATTGGCAAGCCCTAATCCCAAAAAAGGAACAATTCATCTATCATTGGCACAAGCCACTCTATGTGAGCATAACGAGTACATGCATCTATTCTAAACTACTCTTACTAACATAAATTAAAAGCACGTCATTAATTATCCCTTTCAAGCATGGTCTGTCTAAATCAAGATTACATGTTAATAACCACTATTGTGTAGAAAATCATGAGTTAAGCATCCGATTTCTAGCCCATATTGAATAACCATGATTGTGCAAGATAAAACATCTATTCAAGCTAAGACAAGACATAGAATAAACGTAGAATCTTATATAAAATCAAACGTAATCACTCATCTACACAATCATCATATACATGTCATTCAGTTTCCCCTTATACAATAAAAATAAGAAAGAGTCTACATTACTTGTCTAGGGTTTTGTTGATACCGGTTTAGTTGTTCATGGTAGAGATCGTCTTCATTGTTGATGTAGACGAACCCTCTATGGTTGATATTCTGCTCCAATCCTTTGCCAAAATTCTTTCTCCGAACTCTAAAAACAAACTCCAAAACCCCCTCTGTTGTAGGAGAGACCCCTTTCTTTTATAAAAAAAATAGGCATCTTTATTTGGTAATCTGATTGCTTCACGGTTAAGTCAGGAACATATCTTGTGATATGTATTGAAGAATGATATATAATCTCTTCATATATGGTCAATATTGCATCCAAAATAGCCTAAAGATCATTCCATATTGAGTTGGGTCGAAACGGGTCCCACGGAGTTGTATACAAATTGCTGAAGTTATTGGCCAAATCTGGGCTTACCGAGTACTCGGTGAAGCCTTTACCGAATACTCGAGAGTCTTCAAAATCTGCAAAAACTAGCGCAAGTGCACAAAAGCTCTCGGGCATAATTTCACTCATCCGCGGAAGTGCGCGGTCTTTCGCACTTGACCGAGTACTCGGTGAAGGGTATACTGAGTACTCGATAGTTCTTCACCATGACTTTTCATTCTTTAACTTCTTTGCTCCGTTTCTCTTCTCAGCTTCATTCTTCTTTATTCCTATTACATCCTTGACTTATTTTTTGTCTTTTATTGGTCTTTCATTTATGATTTCAGCTCTCGAACAATCTTGAGTCACGGATCCAGTTAATTCACCGGATTAAACTCGTTTTACATAACGTCGCCTGAAATAGCTTAAAACACGAAAACCGTATAAAAATACCAATATAATGATAAATATAGACATAACAATGTGTAATTAGGAGCCTTAAATATATGATATTTTGCTCTGATCTAGCTCACTTAGCCAGTCGACTAACTTTAAGGGCCAGTCGATTGCCTCTCCCTGGAAACCCCAAAAATGACTTTCAAGCAACTTGAAATCCTTAGGAATCATGCAACTAAGTTCTCAACTCGTTTAGGAACTTTAAGATTGAGAAATATAATCTAAACACGGTTTATTTTTGTTAAAAACACATTCCGTAAAAATAATCGTCTTGCCCCTGGTCTCCATTCTAATGACCACCGATTTGAAAAAACAAAATCTTTCTAAAATGAGTTTAAAATCATTTCTAAACAAGGAATTTTTCTGATGCTACAGGGGTAGGTGAAAACAGGTTTTTCCACTTAAATTGAAAATGATTTGTTTGAAAACCTAGAAAAATGTCATTTTCGGCCAAACACCCAATAATCACATTCCATGAAAAATAATCCACTTCACATTCACAACTCCAAATGAAAGGATTCAATGTTTACATTATAGCGCTCTAAGGCGAAACATGATATAGTTTGTTCAAAATACATATTTGCACAATCCGGCACCGAAGTGCAGCAAAAGAATATAATCCCCGGGCATAGCGCTCCAAGGGATGTACATCGATAATAACATCTTGGCTAACATGCTTGCCAGGTCAAAAGAAAATAGTTTAACACATTCGATGTACATGAACCGAAGAAACATATAGATACATGTTTATCAAATTAAGTCCCAATAAAAGTAAGTATGGTTCCGCCACCCATGCACAAAAAGGCGGACATAATGCCAAAATCCACATAGAAACTACGGAACTCTCCCAATGAAATCATCACCTAAAAAATATATAAGTTGTGGGATGAGCTCACTAGCCCAGTAGATGAAGCGTCATCGCCTCAATCTCGATAGTCCGAGTGGTACAACTCAACCAAGGTTCATGCCACTAACCCTAGGTCAGTCTTTTGTTTCACATGGCTCTCACGCCAATCCGGAACCCCATCGAACCCAACAAACAAGTCCCCCGACATGCCCACATCATAATTATTCACAATTATAACATGCTTCAATTTCAATATCATAATCACACATATATGATAGTTCAAGTGCAATATGACTTAACACAACTCATATTACACACTTTGCCCAATACAAGTTAACGAATACGCACTCTACCCATTTACAATGAGAAAGAGTACCGCACCGATTCTTCCCAAGTGATTTTGATACTTTTCACTTTCAACAAGGAAGGCGGTTGCACGAGACAACCCGTGACTAAAGATTCGTATATCGAATGCATGAGACAACCCGCGACTTTGAGAAAGAGATGATTCACCCTATACTCGATTCCCGGACACATTAGTTCCGTAGGTTGGGAACATCCCCTGGCCAGTTGTTGCGACGATCCAACACAAAACTACTCACACACGTTTACACAACTCGTATAAACCAACACCCATGTTTTTGACACTACATGGTGTACCCAAAATGCATGAAGGTTCTCAATCACAACCATATGTCATCACAATACATGTTTATCTCAATTTATATTATATTGAATTCAACTCAACACAATGCTTACAATTTTACATTTATAAGCAAGTTCACATTTATAAGAAATATTTCTCAACATGCTCTATCACAATACATGCTCATTTCATTAGGCAATATATTGTACTTATATTATCACAATGCTTACAATTGCACATTTATAAGACATAAAACACAACAAACATTTATATCATAAGTTCATGCTTTCAACAGCCTAATTCATCGTTTAAGTTATCAAGACACAACTCGCATATATATATATATATATATATATATATATATATATATATATACGGCATATATACACATAGACGCACACACCCTCGTACAAACACAAAAACAATTAGTTTTTCCCCTACCTCAATTCCAAGCAAGCTATACAATAATGCCCAAAAGAGGTCCAAGCCAATACCAACTCAAGTGCTCAATAGGATAACTTCCCACACTAGCAACACACCATATGAACAACATAATTATTATGGTGTCAACAATAAACCGAAAATTTACTCACAAGTGGCTCCAACCACAAGAATCAATATAAACCCTAATGATAACTAATTTAGGGTTTCTTTGAGAAATGAAATCTTTAAGAGTACAAGTTAGTGAACTCACCACTAGCTCTTCACATGATGATTTCAAAAGCTACTACCAAAGGAACTCACTTGGTAGTTTGAAAGAAACTCTACCTTCCATAACATGAACAAAAGAAGGCAAAAATCAATATCCCCACAAAGAAATTCATGAACAAGAAAGCTAGGGTTTTTAGCAACCAAAACCCTAAAAAGGGATAGAAGAATTACCAAGTATTTCAAGGATACTACCAAGAGCTATCCATCACAAGTAAGGAAAGAAAAAGAGAGCAAGAGTGTGTGAGAGATGAAAGTCTTGCAAAGTGGTTAACCCTAAAGGTTGTAAAGATTCTCCACTCACCATTCTCACCATCCAAGAATTGACAATAAAGCCATGAAAATGAATAAACCATCCAAGGGTTGACAAGAAGTTTTTCCAAGTTAAAGACCAATAATAATGCATTCTTGCATTTAAGTGTCAACCAAACAAGGCCCTATGATCCATGGGTTGAGAACAAAGATGGGAGAAGAAGATCAATGGCTAGAATTTAGACAACACTCCAAAAGTGGGAAATGACCAATATCTTCTCAACTTAGGGTTATTCACAAGAGTGTCACCATGCCTCTTAATTATCCTTCCACCTCTTGTCATCCTCTCTAATTACCAACATGTCATTCATACCCCAACACTTAGCTAAATCTCTACACTTTCCACTAAGTGCTCTAAATATAAAAATACCAATTTACCCTTCGGTCATTTCTTTCCCAAAATCATTTTCAACAATTTTTATTATTCTCAAAATAAAAATACAACATGAAACTTACAATTTTTAATATCACATAAAACATGTAAGTCATGTTAAGAAAATAAACACATTAAGCACATAATCACATAAACACTTAAGTATTAATAAAATTTTAAATTTGCACGTAAAAATATCGGACGCTACAAAAGCAATCAATTCACACACGGATGGTTGATAACCAATTCATGCCCAAAATGACGCCGAAGCTCATCATGCCAAAAGGAGTAAACCAAAATGATAACGACCATCGAGCAATCGCGACTTCACAATCACGACACACTCGAGTCAAGTACACACTACATCTCACTAGCATATAGCTTAACCAAGCATCATCAAGAGAACAAACCGCTAGCCCCAAAGATGAAACAAGGGAGAAGCAATGCGAAATTAACAAGAGAAATAACGATCCCAGATCATAAGTAAGCTAATCTGTCACGCCCCTAATTTCCTAGGACTCCAAAACCCGAGCCTAAGAGCTATGGGAGTGAATATGGAAAAAAAATGGAAATGAAATAAAATCCTTTTTAAGTCGTCAAACACCCATAAATGGGTAAAATAGACCTACAACATCTCAAAGATGCCAAGAAGATCGCACGGGATCGGAAAAGAGGTAAACCGATTCACTCGGTACCTTGAACGAATCATTCCAACACCCCATGTTTACCCAAGGGTAAAATGGTCAAATCAGGGGTAAAATAATAATTTTCAACTACAACTACAAAATTTGGACCTAACACTAACAATACGAACAAACGTGACCTAATTTGAAGCCACAAGGAAGGAGATATGAATTTTCAAAAGTGGCGTCAGACAACACCGATCTAAAACTAAAGTTGAGGTACCCCTCTTTCACCAAGGGTAAAATAGTCATTTCAGGGCCAAACTGATAATTTCAAATTTTATCTAGAACATTTGGACATAGAACAACCCATAGAAACAAACGGGACCTAATTTGAAGCCACGAGGAAGGAGATATGAATTTTCAAAAGTGGCGTCAGACAACACCGACCTAAAACTAAAGTTGAGATACCCCTCTTTCACCAAGGGTAAAATAGTCATTTCAGGGCCAAACTGATCATTTCAAATTTTATCTAGAAACTTTGTACATAGGAAAACCCATAGAAACAAACGGGGGTCCATTCCGAGATGCGAGGAGGAAAATACGATTTTTCGCACATCGGACATTTTATGCCGCTGCAGCAGGCCATGGCATGACATGCCGCGCGCAGCCCTGCGCGCTGCAGCGCACCGCGCGCGCGCGCACAGCAGTCATGCGCGGCCTGCTGCAGCTGGCATGTCCAAAACCAAAAAAATGAGATTTTTTTGGAAAATCTGAAAACTGAAAAAAATTTCTTAGTATAGAAGCCATCAGCCACTGATTTATTCAGCATTTGCTTAAAGTTTATAAATGCAAAAATGCGAGATTTTGCGATATGACTTTGTTTTTCGCGCCGTCGGTCCCAAAAAATCATAAATATTGGAAAAGTGAGTTTTTCCTTGGCGGAACCCAAAAATAGTTTCCGAGACCTCGGGAAACGCGAAAAACGTAAACTTAGCAAAAAAAAAACGATTTTTTTGTAAGTTTTTATAAAATCTTCCGTCTTGCCCCCGGTCTCTGTTTTTAACTACCGCCGATTTCTAAAGTTTGAAATCTCTAAGATAATGAATTTAATTAAATCCTTTTCTAAAAACAAGGAAATTTTACCGAGGTTACGGGGGTAGGCGAAAACGGGTTTTTCCGTTCAAAACGAAAAGGTTTGTTTGAAAGCCTAGAAAAATGTCGTTTTCGGCCGGGCACCTAATGACCACATTCTATAACTATTATTCACATCACACTCAAGATAAAATAATTTATACATTTAATGATTACGCCGCACCAAAGCAAAATAGGACATAGTTTTCATAATACGAACTAGTCTTACATTTCCGGCACCGAAGTGCACCAAAATAATATAATCCCCGCGCATAGCGCTCCAAGGGATATACATCGATAATAAAACCTCGGCTAACATGCTAGCCGGACAAAAATTAAGTAGTTTTACATGTGCAAAAAGAACATATTTATCGACCTAATGCCCAACAAAATAAAAGTGTGGTCCGCCTCCCATGCACAAAAGGGCGGACATACATCCACATGTCCAAGGAGAGACTACGGAACTCTCCCAACGGGATCATCACCTGAAAAATATATAAGGCGTGGGGTGAGCTCACTAGCCCAGTAGAGGAAGCGTCATTGCCTCAATCTCGATAGTTCGAGTAGTACAACCCCCCCCCCCCCATGGTACATGCAACTACTCCTAGGTCAGTCTTTTGTTCCACATGGCTCTCACACCAATTCGGAACCCCTTCGAACCCCACAAATAAGTTTCCCCAACATGCTCACAACATAATTTTCTACAATTATAGCATGCTTCCACAATAACGTCATATTCACATATATATGATAGTCTAAATGCACCATGACTCGACACACCCCACGAGACACACGACGCCCAACTTAGGTTAACGGATACATACTCTGTCCAATTACTTTTGAGGTTACAACCTTAACAAGTAATGTAGAGTACCGCACCGACTCTTCCCAAGTGATTTTTCTCTCTATCACTTCAACAAGGAAGACGGTTGTACGAGATTCCAACTTGCAACTCCGTACGCCATGACTAGAAAAGTCAAGAACATGAGCCTCTACCCGGACTCCTAACTCACATTTATCGGCTTTTTAGTTCCGTAGGCGTGATACCTCCTGGCCAGTTGTTGCTTTGATCCGAACCCGACTACCAACACATCACTACACCACCCGCATATTTCAACCCCATGAATTTGACACTACATGACGTACTCAATATGCACGTATGATTTTTCATCAACCATACTCCATCATAATATATGTTTTTTCTCTCTAGGCAATATATCATGTGAAAACTTTCCACATGCTCATAATATTACATTTATGATCAATAAACCACAACATTAATTCATATCACATTTATGAGCAATAAACAACAACATAAATTTATATCGCATGATCATATTCTCAAGGCCTAAATCATAGTCTAAGTTTCCAAAACCAACTCGTATATATATATATATATGGCATATATACACTTAGACGCACACACCCTCTTACAAAGACAAAGATAAATCATTTTCCCCTACCTCAATTCCAAGCAAGCTATTTCAAGTATGCCCCAAAGAGGTCTAACTCAAGCTATTCCTCCAAAGGCTCAATAGATTAGCTTCCAACTATCAACATACCACACAAACAACAAGATTTACTTATGGCGTCACAAAAAGACCAAAAATCATCCTTGTGGCTCCAACCACAAGAATCAAGTCTAACCCTAATGAGTACTAAATTAGGGTTTCATGAAAAAAAAAATGAATTCAAGAGACTATGAACTCACCTATAGCTTCTTCACAAGACGAAGTCACAAGCTACCATAATCGGAACTCACTTGGTAGTTGGAAAAGGAACTCAACCTTCCATAAACAAGAATAAAAAGGAAGAGTAAAATCAATACTAACACAAAAGAATTCATGAACTTGGAAGCTAGGGTTCTTGTGAAGAAAACCCTAGAGTAGGAGAGAAACTTACCAAAATAGCTCAAGAACACCACTCTAGCATCACATGCAGCACACACTCTCCCTCTTCAACACAAACACTAACTCTTCTTTTAATCTTTCTTCTTCTTCATCTCAACCTCTCACAAACCCTAACCCCCTCAACTTCTCCTCCCTCATCCGATACACATATATATATTCCCATCCATCCATATATTCATATGTAGCATATATACATATATATATACATACATATCACTCTTTCCCTCTCACAACTCTCTCTAACTGAGTCCTTGTCCATCTCCATCTCAATCTCAATCTCTTTCTCCACACACACATATGTATACAGATATATATATATATATACCCATATCTATGAAGATACGTTTACATATATAATTCTCTCAAACACTTTCATTCCCACTCTGTTTCAGATTCACTCTCAATCTCACGCATTATACCTATATATATACATATATATACACACTTATAAATACATATATATACATATCTATTCACACGATACTCCTCTATCTTCCCCAACTGCCCACCATCACTGTAGTTGCGCTCGTTATGTGTTCTATACATGGCCCCAAAGAACCAGTCCCGCAATCCAGTCGTGCACGCAAACCTACACTACCTCCTCCTATGAAGGACGAATTGGAGGCCGTGGAGAGGGTTGAGCGGAGGGCATCTGAGAAAACAACTATCTTGGACCTTGCCGTATCCAAGGATTTCTAGTACGAGCAGAAAATTTGCCTTGCCAAATTTGAAAAGGATGTCTGTACCAAGTGGGGAGTGAGGCAGTTGAGGCATTGGGAGATGGGATTACGCTAGTCACCACTGTTAATGGGACAAGGTGCACATTACTCCCTCTACTATCGCAGCTGCTTAGAACATCCCGGACCAGTGCCCGAAGAAGGTTAAGAAAACCTTCAAACCTTTACCTGACCCCGTCCCGAATGTACACGTCATTGTTAAAAAAAAATTGCAAGGGCGTCTATGGTGACCAAAGGAAGAAGAATAGTACCGGTAAACGATATTTTGAGCCAAAATTCTGGTTTCTTGATTCGATTCTGCGTAGCCAAGTCCACCCCTGGGGACATGATTCTGCTCAGCAAGGGGTGTTATTTTATTGCCTTGTACGCATTTGGATATGATCATTGGATTTCCATTCCATATATCATTTAGTGTACTATAGAGAGAGTGTGGTTAGATATGGAGAAGCGCACTAAGGTATCAACACTGAAATGGACGTTGCCATTTCCCGTGCTTGCGACTCAGCTCATGTTCGACCACGATGTCGAGATTGCAAACACGAAGAAACATGTTTTTCTCTCTAATGATCTTACTATTACCCGGTGAAGTCCCTAATGGTGTTGTGGCATGCCAGTGTAACATGGGGATGGTATAATGGAAGTTTCATAAATAATGGCCATTATGACTCCTCGAGCATGACTGATATTTGTTCTAGGTGCAGTGTTGTTTGTGTTTTATGCATATATAGGGAAGGGAGTGTCCTTCACTTCGGAAGGCATTCAACCACTTCACAAGGTTGTGGCAAGCCTTGGTTAAGGCATGTATGGGGAAGCTTGTTGGCATATTTTGACGTGGTTCGATGGCACGGTTTGTGGGATGGCTCGGTGATGACACGATGGGTTGTGATGGAGCACGCATGGCTTGGAAAGCTATGTGTGCATGCCCACGAGTGTGCCAACTTTCCTTTGGTAAGGTGATACCTTAGCTTGGCATGTACTTGGCTCGGCAAGCCATGTGCACACCAAGCTTTGGCTAGGCCAACTTGCCCTAGGGGCAAAGCTATAACACAAGACAAGCAAAGGCTAGTGTTGTCAGGTTCAAGACATAGGCATGGCGTGGTATGACCTATGTGCCAAGTGTTAGTCACTAAAATACCCTAGAGGGGGGGGGGGGGGGGTGAATAGGGTTTTAAAAATAATTTCTAACTCCTTTTTATTCTTACTAGAACATGCAACAAGGTTCAATATTAATTTACAAGGTAAAATATGCAATGAATGATTTCACTTAAATTCAACAAGCTATTTACCACAATATAAATTAAGCATGCATGAACATAAAGTAAAGAGATAGAGATAGAGATATTGACACCGTGATTTTTACGAGGTTCGGTAACTCCTACTCATCGGCTCAAAGAATCCCCTTCCTTGAGACTTTCCCAATCCTCACACTATGGCTCTTCCTTTAATAGGTGGAATAGCAAAACCTTTACAAAAGAGCTAACTAGCTCTTCACACAATCAAGAGAACAATCCTCCCTTGATACAATGGGCTTCACTCACCCAAGATCACAAATTTGTGTATGTAATCAATATATCACTCAAGAAACAAAAACACTCAAAACCCTAAGGTTTTTATGGATGATAGATCAATATAAGCTCAAGTGTTTTTAAGTGATATTTCAAGAACTCAAGATATATATATATTCTCACAATATATTTTCAATAAGAGAATAGGCTCAAGGCTTGAGTTTAAATCTTCAAAATGATAAGAGTGAAAAGCGAGATTTAGCTATCAAAAGATTTTTCAGAAGATGCTTGAGAGAAAATTAGAGATGAACAATATTTGGAAAAATTTCTCACACAAGAACCTTAGTATTTTTAATCCATATCTCTTTCTTTATATAGTGAACACTAGGGTTTGGAAAGTGTGTCTCACCCTAGACAATATGGAGAGTAGGACCTGAAAATATGCAAGCACAATCATTTCTTTTTGGGCAAAAATATTGTTTAGAAATACTTTTCCTTAAAATCCTGAAGCACCCAGTCGACTGCCTACTGGCACCCAGTCGACTGTCTCCGTACTTAGATTTAAAATATTTTTCCCAACGGCTAGGGTTAGTCGACTGCCTCAAGAAGGCCAGTCGACTGCCTCAAGCAATCAAAAATGTTCGAAACTCTCTGATTCAGTCAGTCAGCTGGGTCCTTAACTGCCAGTCGACTGGTCACAGTCAGTCGACTGCCTTGGACAGGCCAGTCGACTGCCTCATGCATTTAGAATGTTTTATAACTCACTGGTTCATCCAGTCGGCTGGGTCCTTAAGGGCCAGTCTACTGGGTCACAGTCAGTCGACTGCCTTGGACAGGCCAGTCGACTGGGTGACTCCAAAAATTGTTTTCAAGGTCCGTTTTTGATCCATTTGAGTTCGTTTGATTAATTACTTGAGCTTATAAGATCAATCAACGCATAAGATACCTTGTTACAATATTCTCACCCCGACCTATCTACCCCAGGTCTTGAGTCCAGCTTTTGTTCTTTCTTTGATCTTTTTGTCCTTCTTCGAGTTTGCGCTTGAGTTTCCTTATCGCTTGTTGCTTTAGCGATCTTCCCAAAACATTTACCTGTACTTGCTGAAACACTTAGCTCAAAGCCATATTACTACCAAACACGGTTTTGAATGTTTTGTTAATATCAAAATAAGATTTATTGCTTGAAATGGAATTTCAAAGCCAACAATCTCCCCCTTTTTGATGTTGACAAAACATTTCGTGTTTGCTCATAATTGGTAAAGTATCAAGTGATACTCCCCCTCAATGTGTGCATCTTTCATTTTTATTTTCATGCTCCCCCTTAGGAAATAAATTTTGCAATTGGATATTCATTTACGTAATGCATTGAAGAATAATAGAAACAACATTTTTCGATTAATAATTTCAAGATTGGTACATGTTGTTTGACTACTACACATTACAAAATAATAAAGCATAGAAATAAAACTAAAGATAACATAAACAACACACATGGTAACGTCCTATGCTACGCAAAATGGACCTATGGCCAACACAAACAACCTAAATATTCTCCCCCTTTGACGACATCAAAAAGGTGGAGGGTCATGGCGAAGTGCATGCATGGCAGTGGTGAGGCGGTCGATCTTGTCCTCAAAGCGCTTCATATCCGCGGCCGTCTGCTTTTGGGCCTCCTCATTGCGCTTCACGATTTCCAAGATTTGGGTAAGAGTTTCGGGATTACCCCCGAACCCAAAATCCGGAATATCGAAATCGCTACCAAGAGACGGAAATGAGGAAGTCGGAGCATCCGGACGAGGTGCCTCGGGACGAGGAGCGTCCGGACGAGGAACAGAAGGACCGGCTTGGTCCGCAGGAGGGGCAGCCCTAAGAGAAACCAACATTCCATCAGCATTTTTGCCAATGTGCATTTGCATGAGATGAGTGCGGTCCAGAAAGATTGGATTGTGCTTCGTAGGCTCGTCAGCAAGTGGCACACCGTTCTGACTGAGAAGATAGGATAAATGGATAGGAAAAATAAGTGCGCCTTTCTTCTTGTGGCACTCGAGGATTGCCGATATGAAGAGGAAGGCAAGATTGACCTTCCGACCGGTCATGACACAGTAGACAAGGAAAGCTTCCATAATCAACACAAGACTCCGGCTTCCGGACTTGGGCAAAATGGAATACGTGATAATGTTGTGCACAAGTCTAGCCTCAGGAGTAAGCGAGGAAGAATGAAACTCAGCAATGGCGGTGGTTGATTTATTCACAGAAATAGCCCGAACTGCTTCGAGAGGATCGAAATCACTCGAAGAGTACCAAATAGATGGGCAGTAATAGGAGATACCGCCAGGAGGTAGCCGAAAAACAGTATTGAGTACTGCTTCGGTGATCTTAACAGAGACGCCTCCAACATTGGAGCTAAGCAGGGTGGAGATAAGGCGTGGTTGAGAAGGATTCACCAGATTGGTGTAGAATGCTTTGACAGCCCTCGGATAGAGCGGAACATCGAGCGAGAGAAAGAAATCCCAACCCATATTTTGAAAAAGATTGAACGTATTAGCGCCAATCTCTTCGCACAAGGGTTGAGTCACAATGCGACTCCGAGAAAATTTTCGATGAAGGAACTGAGTTTCGAAAAGACGAACACTGTCTTCATCACCGAGAAGAGCAGTCAGAGACATCGGACCAGATTCAGATTCGGAATTAGTGTCCTCATGAACAGGAGACGGAGGTGGAGGAGGTGCAGCCGAAGAGCTTCCACCCCTACGGGCGCGTTTCTTGAGGCGCACGACATTAGGAGCCATGAGAGAGATGAGAATCAAGACGATGGGAAGCATTTTGAGAAGAAAAACGAAAAGAAATGGTGAAAACAGAGAGGGAGAAGTGAAACTGAAAAAACATATATATGGATATATATATGGAGATATATAACTGAAAATGAAGAGGGGAGTGGTGATGATGGAGGAGAGGATCGTGGTGTAGTGGGAAAGTGGTTTAAAGATGAGTAAATGGCGTGAAGAGGAGAAGAAATGGGAAAGATCGTGGAGAGAGTGGAGAGAAGATGAAGAGAAAGAAGAAATAAAAACAATGTTCGCGCAGAGGCAGTCGACTGGCCATATGGAGACAGTCGACTGGCTCATGACCCAGTCGACTGGCCAATGTAGGCAGTCGACTGGCTGAAGATAGTTAAAAACACAAAAACTCACTGGTTGATCCAGTCGACTGGCCGTATATGAGGCAGTCGACTGGCCTTCAAAGAAAAAAAAAATTTTAAATTTTGAAAGCCGGGAACGTGGACGAGAATTTGTGAAAATTAACTGATGACTTCAAAATTCATGGCCATTCCTAAGTCCCTACGAATTTTTGAAAATGGTTCATCCGAGAGGGGTTTAGTAAAAATATCCGCCAATTGATTCTTAGTGTCAATAAAAACCAATTCAACGTCGCCTTTAACTACGTGATCCCGTAAAAAATGATGCCTAATCTCTATGTGTTTTGTGCGAGAGTGTTGAATAGGATTCTTTGAGATACAAATAGCACTAGTGTTATCACATTTAATAGGTACGCGATTGAAAACAAGTCCAAAATCAAGTAATTGTTGCTTAATGAAAAGAGTTTGAGCACAACTACTACCGGCCGCAACATATTCGGCTTCAGCCGTAGATAAGGCAACCGAATTTTGTTTTTTACTTGACCATGAAACTAACGAGTGACCTAGAAAATGACATGTACCGCTTGTGCTTTTCCGATCAACTTTACAACCCTAAAAATCGGCATCCAAATAACTCGTGAGATCAAGTGTAGTACCACTTGGATACTAAAGTCCTAAGTTAATTGTCCCGTTAAGATAGCGAAAAATACGTTTTACGGCTAGCAAGTGAGATTCTTTGGGACAAGATTGAAAGCGAGCACATAAGCATACACTAAACATGATATCCGGTCTACTAGCAGTTAAATAAAGTAAACTTCCTTTCATGCCTCTATATTTAGTAATATCAATACATTTCCCATTTTCATCTTTATCGAGTTTAATAGAGGTACTCATGGGAGTAATGGCATGTTTGGCTTCCTCCATACCAAATCGCTTTAGCAAATCTTTAGTATACTTAGATTGGCTAACAAATAAGCCATCCAAGCTTTGCTTGATTTGCAACCCTAAGAAGAAGTTCAACTCACCCATCATACTCATTTCAAATTCGTTTTGCATGTTAGATGCGAAATCCTTGCAAAGGGAAGTGTTTGTTGATCCGAATATAATGTCGTCAACATATATTTGGATAATCAACAAATCATTCTTGACAGTTTTTGTAAATAGAGTGGTGTCAACTTTGCCTTTAGAAAAACCTTTTTGAAGTAGAAAGTCACTAAGCCGTTCATACCAAACTCTAGGACCTTGTTTTAACCCGTATAAAGCTTTAGATAATTTGTAAACATGATTTGGAAAACGTTCATTTTCAAAGCCGGGTGGTTGTTTCACATACACTTCTTCATCTATAGTTCCATTTAGAAAAGCATTTTTGACATCCATTTGATAGAGAATGAAATTTCTAGATGATGCAAATGCAAGAAGCATTCTAATTGCTTCTAATCTAGCTACGGGTGCAAAGGTTTCATCATAGTCAATGCCTTCCTCTTGATTGTAACCTTGAGCTACCAATCTTGCTTTATTTCGAATAATCACTCCATTTTCATCCTTCTTATTTCGAAAAACCCATTTAGTGCCTATTATAGTTTGATGTGTGGGTTGAGGGACTAAATGCCAAACTTGATTGCGTTCAAATTGATTTAGTTCCTCTTGCATAGCCATGATCCAAGAATCATCACATTGAGCTTCGTGGAAGTTCTTGGGTTCAATATTGGACAAAAATGCCATGTGATTGCATAAGTCTCTAAGTTGAGATCTTGTGCTAACACCTTGTGAAGGGTTTCCTATGACTTGGTCAAGAGGATGGTTGTGCACAATCCTCCAAGATTTAGGAATGGAGCAAGTCAAGTCATCATTTGATTGATCTCCAACTTTACTCTTATCCATTTGCCTACTTGACGAGTTGGAGATATTGAGATTATTGAAATTATCCTCAATTCCTACAACTTCATCATCATCTAGGTCAACTCTAGGTGAGGGTAGAGGTGGTGATTCATCAAAAACAACATGGATAGACTCTACCATGGTTAAAGTCCTTTTGTTAAAGACTTTAAAGGCTCTACTTGTTGAGGAATAACCTAAGAAAATTGATTCATCCGATTTGGAGTCAAAATTTTCCCAAGTTATCTTTATCATTTAAAACAAAACATTTACAACCAAATACCTTGAAATAACCAATATTGGGTTTCCGACCATTCCACAACTCATACGGAGTTTTACCCAATTTCATTCGAATTATAACTCTATTTATGACATGACAAGCGGTATTTACCGCTTCCGCCCAAAGGCTTCGGGGAAGGTTGTGTTCATTTAACATAGTTCTAGCCATTTCTTGTAAAGATCTATTTTTCCTTTCAACTACCCCATTTTGTTGAGGAGATCTTGGAGCCGAGAGATCATGAGATACACCAAATTCATCACATAATTTCTCTAGATCTTGATTGTCAAACTCTCTACCCCTATCACTTCTAATTTTCTTGATTTTCAAATCTTTTTCATTTTGAATGACTCTATAAAATTTATCGAGAATGGAGTGAGTTTCAGTTTTATGAGCAAGAAAGTAAACCCAAGTAAATCTAGAATAATCATCTACTATAACAAGTACATAGAGTTTCCCGGCCAAGCTAGCCGTTCTTTCCGGACCAAAGAGATCCATATGAAGTAACTCTAAGGGTCGAGAAGTGGTGATATCTTTCTTTATCTTAAAAGAAGATTTCACTTGCTTACCTATTTGACATGCACTACATATTTTATCTTTTGAAAAATTAGTCTTCGGGAGGCCTTTGACTAATTCATTTTTAGACAAACGTTGGATGATGTCCATACTAGCATGTTCTAAGCGTCTATGTCATAACCAACTATTTTCACTCGATATGACAAAGCACTTAACATCTTGTTCATTTAATTCACATAGCAACATAGTATATAAATTTCCGTTTCTCTTTGCATTGAACAATTGTTTTCCGTCTTTCTCAACTATGCATGCATTTGACCTAAAGATAACATCATAACCTTTGTCACAAAGTTGGCTAATACTAAACAAGTTATGCTTTAAACCATCAACTAAAAGTACGTTATCTATAGCGAGAGAGGAAGATATACCAATAGATCCGATTCCAACAATTTTGCCTTGTGAGTTATCTCCAAAAGTAACGTTTCCTCCTTCATAAGATTTTAAGGACATGAATTTCGATTTGTCCCCCGTCATGTGCCTTGAACATCCGCTATCAAGAAACCATCTTTCTTTTGAGGCGGTCTTCAAGCACACATACAAAACAACGTTACGTGACTTTTATTGGTACCCAATCTATTTTGGGTCCATTTTGGTTAGAAAGAGATGCAATAGTTCCTTTCGGAACCCAAATTGATTTAGTTACCAAGTTTTATTTAGCACGTAGAGATGCAATAGTTCCTTTTGGAACCCAAAACATTTTTGAAACAATTTTCTTCTTCTTTCTTAGAAAACATGCATTTGCTTTGTGACCTCTTTTCTTGCAATAGTAGCATGAAACATGATTGTGATCAATAGAAGTTGAGCATGAAGATTGTTTTGAAAAAGTATGCTTTAATGATTTTCTTTTCTTCAATAAAAGTGCATCTTTGTTGAATGCATCATATCCTAAGCCGCATTTGTCAAAAGAGTTTCTTTGTCTTCCTAGCATGATGCTCAAATTTTCTTTTCCTTTTGTGAATTTTGCTAGGATGTTTATTTGATCATCAATGGTCTTCTTCAACAAAATATTTTCCTCTTCTATCTTCATACTTTTGTCATTAGTTGCATTTACATCAACTATGGTGTGGCAAGTGGAATTACATGAAGATTTAGATTTCTTGAGCAAACTATGTTTTTTTGCTAGTTTTTCAAACTCACCATACAAATTTTCAAATGCATCTTGTAATTCATTATGAGAAAATAATAGCTCATCATATGATAAAATGGAATTATCTAATGCATGTAAATTTAAATGTACCTCATCTTCATTTGCCATGAGGCAAAGATTTGCAATTTCCTCACCATTCTCTTCCTCATCCGAATCACAAGAGTCATAATCATCCCATGTTGCATTTATGGCCATTTTGTTTGGCCTTTTATCGTTCTCCTTTTTGGGCTTGAAACACTCATTTCTATAGTGCCCCGGTTTGCCACAATTGAAACAAGTAATAGACTCCTTCTTGCTTGTCTCTCCTCTTGGGTCATTGCTCTTTAAGAACCTCCGACCTTTAGCCTTCTTTCGTTGAAGAAATCTCTTGAATTGTTGAGTGATCAAGGCAATGTCTTCATCAACCTCTTCTTCGATTCTCTCATTTGCTTCACTTTTAGTTGAAGCTTGCAAGGCTATACCTTTTCTTGGCTTGGCGTCTTCTTCACGAGATTTCAAGGTAATTTCCCATGTAAGGAGTGACCCGAAAATCTCATCAAGACTCATAGTGCTAAGATCATGTGCTTCTTTAATAGCCGTCACCTTCGCATCCCATTTGACCGGAAGGCTTCTAAGGACTTTGCGTGCCGCATCGGATCTAGGAACAATTCTACCAAGATGCTTTAGTCCATTCAAAATGTTAGTAAAACGAGACATCATAGAATTGATATTTTCATCTTCCTTAATGGCAAATAATTCATATTCATGCATAAGTATATCAATTTTAGATTCTCTAACTTGAGTAGTTCCTTCATAAGTAACTTCAAGTTTATCCCACATTTCTTTGGCCGTGGAGCAAGTAGAGACTCGATTAAATTCATTTGGACTTAAGGCACAATTTAGATTAACCTTAGCTTTGGCATTAAATGAAATAAGTCTACGCTCATCATTATCCCATTCGTTGGGCAATTTGGGAATGGTTTTTCCATCAACTACTTTGGTAATAGTAAAAGGTCCATCAACAATAACTAGCCAAATTTGATAATCAATAGCTTGAAGAAAATCTATCATTCTAGTCTTCCAATAACTATAGTTTGAACCATCAAACCATGGGGGCCTATTGTTTGATTGTCCTTCTACATGAGTGACTATGTTTGAGGCCATGATCGTTCTCTAAGACGGTTAAGTCAAAAACAAGTAGAGATTAGGCTCTGATACCAATTGTTAGTCACTAAAATACCCTAGAGGGGGGGGGGGGTGAATAGGGTTTTAAAAATAATTTCTAACTCATTTTTATTCTTACTAGAACATGCAACAAGGTTCAATATTAATTTACAAGGTAAAATATGCAATGAATGATTTCACTTAAATTCAACAAGCTATTTACCACAATATAAATTAAGCATGCATGAACATAAAGTAAAGAGATAGAGATAGAGATATTGACACCGTGATTTTTACGAGGTTCGGTAACTCCTACTCCTCGGCTCAAAGAATCCCCTTCCTTGAGACTTTCTCAATCCTCACACTGTAGCTCTTCCTTCAATAGGTGGAATAGCAAAACCTTTACAAAAGAGCTAACTAGCTCTTCACACAATCAAGAGAACAATCCTCCCTTGATACAATGGGCTTCACTCACCCAAGATCACAAATTTGTGTATGTAATCAATATATCACTCAAGAAACAAAAACACTCAAAACCCTAAGGTTTTTATGGATGATAGATCAATATAAGCTCAAGTGTTTTTAAGTGATATTTCAAGAACTCAAGATATATATATATTCTCACAATATATTTTCAATAAGAGAATAGGCTCAAGGCTTGAGTTTAAATCTTCAAAATGATAAGAGTGAAAAGCGAGATTTAGCTATCAAAAGATTTTTCAGAAGATGCTTGAGAGAAAATTAGAGATGAACAATATTTGGAAAAATTTCTCACACAAGAACCTTAGTATTTTTAATCCATATCTCTTTCTTTATATAGTGAACACTAGGGTTTGGAAAGTGTGTCTCACCCTAGACAATATGGAGAGTAGGACCTGAAAATATGCAAGCAAAATCATTTCTTTTTGGGCAAAAATATTGTTTAGAAATACTTTTCCTTAAAATCCTGAAGCACCCAGTCGACTGCCTCCATGCTTAGATTTAAAATATTTTTCCCAACGGCTAGGGTCAGTCGACTGCCTCAAGAAGGTCAGTCGACTGCCTCATGAGTCAGTCGACTGCCTTGGACAGGCCAGTCGACTGCCTCAGGCAATCAAAAATGTTTGAAACTCTCTGGTCCAGTCAGTCGGATGGGTCCTTAACTGCCAGTCGACTGGTCACAGTCAGTCGACTGCCTTGGACAGGCCAGTCGACTGCCTCATGCATTTAGAATGTTTTATAACTCACTGGTTCATCCAGTCGGCTGGGTCCTTAAGGGCCAGTCGACTGGGTCACAGTCAGTCGACTGCCTTGGACAGGCCAGTCGACTGGGTGACTCCAAAAATTGTTTTCAAGGTCCGTTTTTGATCCGTTTGAGTTCGTTTGATTAATTACTTAAACTTATAAGATCAATCAACGCATAAGATACCTTGTTAGAATATTCTCACCCCGACCTATCTACCCCAGGTCTTGAGTCCAGCTTTTGTTCTTTCTTTGATCTTTTTGTCCTTCTTCGAGTTTGCGCTTGAGTTTCCTTATCGCTTGTTGCTTTAGCGATCTTCCCAAAACATTTACCTGTACTTGCTGAAACACTTAGCTCAAAGCCATATTAGTACCAAACACGGTTTTGAATGTTTTGTTAATATCAAAATAAGATTTATTGCTTGAAATGGAATTTCAAAGCCAACACCAAGGAATTGAAAAACCAAGAAATGGGCGTGGCTAGGTGTATGCTCGCTAATGAAGACATTGGTTCAGACTTGGCATTGCTCTCAAGTGCGCGTAGGCTTGAAAGGAGCTGGGACCAGGCATTGTTGGCTCATGTTTCACATAGATGGCTCGTGATGGTGCAACATGACTTAAACTTATGCAAGGATGGTCAAGGCATGGTGTGGCTCAGACAAGGCAGTTGGGCAGTTTGGAGACATACAACCACCAAGAGGCATGTGGCATTACAAGAAAGTCCCATGACATATCTGCAATTGAGAGTGCAATTGTACAATTGGTGTTGGTAGCCTCTAACTGGTGTCAACACAGTCTAAATGGATGGGGGCCGTCATCCACATCAGATAGACATTTTTGTGTTTATGCCTATATAGGCACATGTATAGCATTTGTATAGGTAGATACGAGTTTCAGAGAAAAAGCGTTTGTATTGTGCTATAGTGTGGCCTAAGCGAGAAATTCTTGTACTATTTATGTGATAATAGTAAATGTTGGAAAACCATTGTTGTGGTTTTCTGTAAATTACTGGTGTTTTGTTTATATTGTATTCATATATACAGTGTGTGTGTGGTGTAAGACATAGTGTAATTTAAGGGCACTAAATGTGTGGAGTGGTTGAACCAAAGTCAGAACAAGTGTGTCAATGTGTCTAATTTGGTGTCATTATAGGGCCAAAATTCATGGTGAAAATTGACCCTTGTGACACTTACCATGGGGTAATATAACCGGTCACACACCACTCTTATGGTGGGGGCTAGGATATCGCGCACATGGGCGAGTACTTCAGGTGCGGGTCTAGCTAATGCTGCGATGGTAGAGGCGGAAATTCAGGGGGTAAACGAGTCTGAGAATGATGATGAGACGGCTGTTGTGCAATTTGTAAGTCACTAAAATACCCTAGAGGGTGGGGGGGGTGAATAGGGTTTTAAAAATAATTTCTAACTTCTTTTTATTCTTACTAGAGCATGCAACAAGGTTCAATATTAATTTACAAGGTAAAATATGCAATAAATAATTTCACTTAAATTCAACAAACTATTTACCACGATATAAATTAAGCATGTATGAACATAAAGTAAGGAGATAGAGATAGAGATATTGACACCGTGATTTTTACGAGGTTCGGTAACTCCTACTCCTCGGCTCAAAGAATCCCCTTCCTTGAGACTTTCCCGATCCTCACACTATGGCTCTTCATTCAATAGGTGGAATAACAAAACCTTTACAAAAGAGCTAACTAGCTCTTCACACAATCAAGATAACAATCCTCCCTTGATACAATGGGCTTCACTCACCCAAGATCACAAATTTATGTATGTAATCAATATATCACTCAAGAAACAAAAACACTCAAAACCCTAAGGTTTTTATGGAAGATAGATCAATATAAGCTCAAGTGTTTTTAGGTGATATTTCAAGAACTCAAGATATGTATATTCTCACAATATATTTTCAATAAGAGAATAAGCTCAAAGCTTGAGTTTAAATCTTCAAAATGATAAGAGTGAAAAATGAGATTTTGATCTTTCTTGCTATCAAAAGATTTTTCAGAAGATGCCTGAGAGAAAATTAGAGATGAATAATATTTGGAAAATTTCTCACACAAGAACCTTGACATTTCAATCCATATCTCTTTCTTTATATAGTGTAACACTAGGGTTTGGAGAGTGTATCTCACCCTAGAAAATGTGGAGAATAGGACCTGAAAATCAACAAGCAAAACCATTTCTTTTTGGGCAAAAATATTGTTTAGAAATACTTTTCCTTAAAATCCTGAAGCACCCAGTCGACTGCCTCCATGCTTAGATTTCAAATATTTTTCCTAACGGCTAGGGTCAGTCGACTGCCTCAAGAAGGCCAGTCAACTGCCTCATGAGTCAGTCGACTGCCTTGGACAGGCCAGTCGACTGCCTCAGGCAATCAAAAATGTTCAAAACTCTCTGGTTCAGTCAGTCGACTGGGACCTTAACTGCCAGTCGACTGGGCACAGTCAGTCGACTGCCTTGGACAAGTCAGTCGACTTCCTCATACAGTCAAAACGTTTTATAGCTCACTGGTTCATCCAGTCGGTTGGGTCCTTATTGGCCAGTTGACTGGGTGACTCCAAGAATTATTTTCAAGGTCCGTTTTTGATCCGTTTGATTTATTACTTGAGCTTATAAGACCAATCAACGCATAAGATACCTTGTTACAATATTCTCACCCCAACCTATCTACCCCAGGTCTTGAGTCCAACTTTTGTTCTTTCTTTGATCTTTTTGTCCTTCTTCGAGTTTGCGCTTGAGTTTCCTTATCGATTGTTGCTTTAGCGATCTTTCCGAATCATTTACCTGTACTAGCTGAAACACTTAGCTCAAAGTCATATTAGTGCCAAACACGGTATTGAATGTTTTGTTAATATCAAAATAAGATTTATTGTTTGAAATAGAATTTCAAAGCCAACAATCTCCCCCTTTTTGATGTTGACAAAACATTTCGTGTTTGCGCATAAAATGGTGAAGTATCAAGTGATACTCCCCCTCAATGTGTGCATCTTTCATTTTTATTTGCATGCTCCCCCTTAGGAAATAAATTTTTCAATTTGATACTCATTTACGTAATGCATGGAAAGATAATAGAAACAACATATTTCAATTCATAATTTGTGAGTTCGGTACATGTTGTTTTACTACTACACATTACAAAATGATAAAGCATAGAAATGAAACGAAGCATAAACAACAAACATAAAACATAGGTAACGTCCTATGCTACACAAAATAGACCTATGGCCAACACAAACACCCTAATACATTCTCCCCCTTTGACGACATCAAAAAGGCGGAGGGTCACGGCGAAAGACGTCCATGGCAGTGGCGATGCGGTCGATCTTGTCCTCAAGACGCTTCATATCCTCGGCCGTCTTCCTCTGGACCTCCTCATTGCGCTTTTGGGCCTCTTCATTGCGCTTTACGATTTCCAAGATTTGGGTAAGAGTTTCAGGATTTCCCCTGAACCCAAAATCTGGAATATCGAAATCGCTACCAAGAGACGGAAAAGAAGAAGTCGGAGCTTCCGGAAGAGGTGCCTCGGGACGAGGAACATCATGATAAGGAACAGATGGACCAGCCTGGTCCACAGGAGGAGCAACCCTAAGTGAGACCAACACTCCATCCGCATTCTTACCGATATGCATCTGCTTGAGATGCGTACGGTCCAGAAAAATCGGATTGCTCTCTGAAGGCTCTTCATCAAGCGGAACGCCACACCGACCAAGAAGAAAATATAAATGGGTAGGAAAGATGAGTGCGCCTTTCTTCTTGTGGCACTCGAGAATAGCGGAAATGAACAGAAAAACAAGGTTGACCTTACGATCGGTCATAACACAATAGACTAGGAAGGCTTCCATGATCGACACAAGACTCCGGCTTTCGGACTTGGGCAAAATGGAATATGTGATAACATTGTGCACAAGTCGAGCCTCGGGAGTAAGCGAGGAAGAAGGAAACTCAGAAGTGGCAGTGGTGGTTTTATTCACCGAAATGGCCCGCACTGCTTCGAGAGGATCGAAATCATTCGAAGAGTACCAAATAGATGGGCAGAAATACGATATACCACCAGTAGGTAGCCGAAAAATAGTATTAATTACTGCTTCGGTCAACTCAACTGAAATGCCTGCAACAGTGGAGCAAAGTTTGCGATCGGGAGGACTTGGTTGAGAAGGATTCTCCAGATTTGTATAAAATTCTTTGACGGCTCGTGGAAAATTCAAAACATCAACCGAAACGAAGAAGTCCCAACCCATATTTTGAAAAATATTGAACGTATTAGCGCCAATCTCTTCGCACAAGGGTTGAGTCACAATGCGACTCCGAGCAAACTTGTGATGAATGAAGTTAGTTTCAAAAAGACGAACACTATCTTCATCACCAAGAAGGGCAGAGAGAGACATCGGACCAGATTCAGGTTCTGAATCAGTGTCCTCATGAACAGGGGACAGAGGTGGAGGAGGTGCAACCGAAGAGCTTCCACCCCTACGGGTGCGTTTCTTGAGGCACACGACATTGGGAGCCATGAGAGAGATGAGAACCAAGATGATTGAAAGCATTTTGAAAAGAAAATGAAAAGAAATCGAGAAAAAAAAATGAGAGAGAAAAGAGAAACTGAAAAAGTGATGTGTATAGATATGTATATATATAGATGGATATATATGACTATATATGAAGAGAAGAGTGGTGATAATGGAGGAGAGGATCATGGTGTAGTGGGGAAGTGGTTTAAAGGTGATTAAATGGCTTGAATGAAGGAAGAAATGGGAGAGATCGTGGAGAGAGTGGAGAGAAGACGAAGAGAAAGAAGAAAATAAAAATTGGGATCGCGCAAAGGCAGTCGACTGGCCATATGGAGGCAGTCGACTGGCTCATGACCCAGTCGACTGGCCGAAGGAGGCAGTCGACTGGCTGAAGATGAATAAGATCAGAAAAACTCACTGGTTGATCCAGTCGACTGGCCGTATACGAGGCAGTCGACTAGCCCTCAAAAATAAATTTTTGAAAAATATTTAAATTTTGAAAGCCGAGATCGTGGACGAGATTTTGTGAAAATTTAACTGATTACTTCAAAATCCATGGTCATTCCTAATTCCCTACGAATTTTTGAAAACGATTCGTCCGAGAGGGGTTTAGTAAAAATATCCGCCAGTTGATTTTTAGTGTCAATAAAAATCAATTCAATGTCACATTTGGCTACGTGATCCCTTAGAAAATGATGCCTAATCTCTATGTGCTTTGTGCGAGAATGTTGAGTAGGATTCTTTGAGATACAAATAGCACTAGTGTTATCACATTGAATAGGTACGAAATTAAAAACAAGTCCAAAATCAAGTAATTGTTGCTTAATATAAATAGTTTGGGCGCAACAACTACCGGCCGCTACGTATTCGGCTTCAGCCGTAGACAGGGCAATCGAATTTTGCTTTTCACTTGACCATGAAACAAGAGAGTGACCTAGAAAATGACATGTACCACTTGTACTTTTCTTATCCACTCTACAACCCGCAAAATCGGCATCCGAATAACTAGTGAGATTAAGTGTGGTGCCACGTGGATACCATAGTCCTAAGTTAATCGTCCCACTAAGATAGCAAAAAATATGTTTTACGGCTAGCAAGTGAGATTCTTTAGGACAAGATTGAAAACGAGCACATAAGCATACACTAAACATGATATCCGGTCTACTAGCAGTTAAATAAAGAAAACTTCCAATCATGCCTCTATATTGAGTAATATCAACATTTTTTCCATTTTCATCTTTGTCGAGTTTAATAGAGGAACTCATAGGAGTAATGGCATGTTTGGCTCCCTCCATGCCAAATCGCTTTAGCAAATCTTTAGTGTACTTAGATTGGCTAACAAATAAGTCATCCAAGCTTTGCTTGATTTGCAACCCTAATAAGAAACTCAACTCACCCATCATACTCATTTCAAATTCGTTTTGCATACTAGATGCGAAATCTTTGCAAAGAGAAGTATTTGTGGAACCAAATATAATGTCGTCAACATATATTTGGATAATCAACAAATCATTCTTGACAGTTTTTGTAAAGAGAGTGTTGTAAACTTTGCCTTTAGAAAACCCTTTTTGAAGTAAAAAGTCACTAAGTCGTTCATACCAAGCTCTAGGAGCTTGTTTTAACCCGTATAAGGCTTTAGATAATTTGTAAACATGATTTGGAAAATTTTCATTTTCAAAGTCGGGTGGTTGTTTTACAAACACTTCTTCATCTATAGTTCCATTTAGAAAAGCACTTTTGACATCCATTTGATAAAGAATGAAATTTCTAGATGATGCAAATGCAAGAAGCATTCTAATTGCTTCTAATCTAGCTACGGGTGCAAAGGTTTCATCATAGTCAATGCCCTCCTCTTGATTGTAACCTTGAGGTACCAATCTTGCTTTATTTCGAATAATCACTCCATTTTCATCCTTTTTATTTCGAAAAACCCATTTAGTGCCTATTATAATTTGATGTGTGGGTTGAGGGACTAAATGTCAAACTTGATTGCGTTCAAATTGATTTAGTTCCTCTTGCATAGCCATGATCCAAGAATCATCACATTGAGCTTCATGGAAGTTCTTGGGTTCAATATTAGACACAAAAGCCATGTGGTTGCATAAGTCTCTAAGTTGAGATCTTGTGCTAACACCTTGTGAAGGGTTACCTATGACTTGGTCAAGAGGATGGTTGTGCACAATCCTCCAAGATTTTGGAATGGAGCAAGTCAAGTCATCATTAGAATGATTTCCAACTTCGCTCTTATCCATTTGCCTACTTGATGAGTTAGAGATATTGAGATTATTGAAACTATCCTCAATTCCTACAACTTCATCATCATCTAGGTGAACTTTAGGTGAGGGTAGAGGCAGTGATTCATCAAAAACAACATGGATAGACTCTACCATGGTTAAAGTCCTTTTGTTAAATACTTTAAAAGCTCTACTAGTTGAGGAATACCCTAAGAAAATTGCTTCATCCGATTTGGAGTCAAATTTTCACAAGTTATCTTTATCATTTAAAACGAAACATTTACAACCAAATACTTTGAAATACCCAATATTGGGTTTCCGACCATTCCACAACTCATACGGAGTCTTACCTAATTTCATTCGGATGATAACTCTATTTATGACATGACAAGCGGTGTTTACCACTTCAGCCTAAAGACTTCGGAGAAGGTTGTGTTCATTTAACATAGTCCTAGCCATTTCTTGTAAAGATCTATTTTTCCTTTCAACTACCCCATTTTGTTGAGGAGATCTTGGAGACGAGAGATCATGAGATACACCAAATTCATCACATAATTTCTCTAGATCTTGATTGTCAAATTCTCTACCCCTATCACTTCTAATTTTCTTGATTTTCAAATATTTTTCATTTTAAGTGACTCTATAAAATTTATCAAGAATGAAGTGAGTTTCATTTTTATGAGCAAGAAAGTGAACCCAAGTAAATCTAGAGTAGTCATCTACTATAACAAGTACATAGAGTTTCCCGGCTAAGCTAGCCGTTCTCTTCGGACCAAAGAAGTCCATATGAAGTAACTCTAAGGGTCGAGAAGTGGTGATATCTTTCTTTCTCTTGAAAGAAGATTTCACTTGCTTACCTATTTGACATGCACTACATATTTTATCTTTTGAAAAATTAGTCTTCGGGACGCCTTTGACTAATTCATTTTTAGACAAACCTTGAATGAGGTCCATACTAGCATGTCCTAAGCGTCTATGCCATAACCAACTATTTTCACTCGATGTGACAAAGCACTTAACATCTTGTTCATTTAATTCACATAGCAACATAGTATATAAATTTTCGTTTCTCTTTGCATTGAACAATTGCTTTGCGTCTTTCTCAACTATGCATGCATTTGACCTAAAGATAACATCATAACCTTTGTCACAAAGTTGGCTAATACTAAACAAGTTATGCTTTAAACCATCAACTAAAAGTACGTTATCTATAGCTAGAGAGGAAGATATACCAATAGATCCGATTCCAACAATTTTGCCTTGTGAGTTATCTCCAAAAGTAACGTTTCCTCCTTCATAAGATTTTAAGGACATGAATTTCGATTTGTCCCCCGTCATGTGCCTTGAACATCCGCTATCAAGAAACCATCTTTCTTTTGAGGCGGTCTTCAAGCACACCTACAAAACAACGTTACGTGACTTTTATTGGTACCCAATCTATTTTGGGTCCATTATGGTTAGAAAGAGATGCAATAGTTCCTTTAGGAACCCAAAATGATTTAGTAACCAAATTTTATTTTGCACACAGAGATGCAATGGTTCCTTTAGGAACCCAAAACATTTTTGAGACAATTTTCTTCTTCTTTCTTAGAAAACATGCATTTGCTTTGTGACCTCTTTTCTTGCAATAATAGCATGAGACATGGTTGTGATCAATAGAAGATGAGAATGAAGATTGTTTTGAAAAAGTATGCTTTAATGATTTTCTTTTCTTCAATAAAAGTGCATCTTTGTTGAATGCATCATATCCTAAGCCGCATTTGTCAAAAGAGTTTCTTTGTCTTCCTAGCATCATACTCAAGTTTTCTTTTCCTTTTGTGAATTTTGCTAGGATGTTTATTTGATCATCGATAGTCTTTTTCAATAAACTATTTTCCTCTTCTATATTCATACTTTTGTCATTTGTAGCATTTACATTAACTATGGTGTGACAAGTAGAATTACATGAAGATTTAGATTTCTTGAGCAAACTATGTTTCTTAGCTAGTTTTTCAAACTCATCATACAAATTTTCAAATGCATCTTGTAATTCATTATGAGAAAATAAAAGCTCATCATATGACAAAATGGAATTATCTAATGCATGTAAATTTAAATGTACCTCATCTTCATTTGCCATGAGGCAAAGATTTGCAATTTCCTCACCATTTTCTTCCTCATCCGAATCACAAGAGTCATAATCATCCCATGTTGCATGCATGGCCATTTTGTTTGGCCTTTTCTCGTTCTCCTTTTTGGGCTTGAAACACTCATTTCTATAGTGTCTCGGTTTACCACAATTGAAACAAGTAATGGACTCCTTCTTGCTTGTCTCTCCTCTTGGTTCGTTGCTCTTTGAGAACCTCTTACCTTTAGCCTTCTTTCGTTGAAGAAATCTCTTGAATTGTTGAGTGATCAAGGCAATGTCTTCATCAACCTCTTCTTCAATTCTTTTATTTGTTTCACTTTTAGTTGAAGCTTGCAAGGCTATACCTTTTCTAGGCTTGGCGTCTTCTTCACGAGATTTTAAGGTAATTTCCCATGTAAGGAGTGACTCAAAAATCTCATCAAGACTCATAGTGCTAAGATCATGTGCTTCTTTAATAGCCGTCACCTTCGCATCCCATTTGACCGGATGGCTTCTAAGGACTTTGTGTGCCGCATCGGATCTAGGAACAATTCTACCAAGGTGCTTTAGTCCATTCAAAATATTAGTAAAACGAGAAATCATAGAATTTATATTTTCATCTTCCTTCATGGCAAAAAGTTCATATTCATGCATAAGTATATCAATTTTAGATTCTCTAACTTGAGTAGTTCCTTCATAAGTAACTTCAATTTTATCCCACATTTCTTTGGTCGTGGAGCAAGTAGATACACAGTTAAATTCGTTTGGACTTAAGGCACAATTTAGATTAACCTTAGCTTTGGCGTTAAATGACATAAGTCTACGCTCATCATTATCCCATTCGTTGGGTAATTTGGGAATAGTTTTTCCATCAACCACTTTGGTAATAGTAAAAGGTCGATCGACAATAACTAGCCAAATTTGATAATCAATAGAAAATCTATCATTCTAGTATTCCAATAGCTATAGTTTGAACCATCAAACCATGGGGGGCTATTGTTAGATTGTCCTTCTACATGAGTGACTATGTTTGAGGCCATGATCGTTCTCTAAGACGGTTAAGTCTAAAACAAGTAGAGATTAGGCTCTGATACGAATTGTAAGTCACTAAAATACCCTAGAGGGGGGGTGAATAGGGTTTTAAAAATAATTTCTAACTTCTTTTTATTCTTATTAGAGCATGCAACAAGCTTCAATATTAATTTACAAGGTAAAATATGCAATGAATAATTTCACTTAAATTCAACAAACTATTTACCTCAATATAAATTAAGCATGCATGAACATAAAGTAAGGAGATAGAGATAAAGATATTGATACCGTGATTTTTACGAGGTTCGGTAACTCCTACTCCTCGGCTCAAAGAATCCCCTTCCTTAAGACTTTCCCGATCCTCACACTATGGCTCTTCCTTCAATAGGTGGAATAACAAAACATTTACAAAAGAGCTAACTAGCTCTTCACACAATCAAGATAACAATCCTCCCTTGATACAATGGGTTTCACTCACCCAAGATCACAAATTTATGTATGCAATCAATATATCACTCAAGAAATAAAAACACTCAAAACCCTAAGGTTTTTATGAAAGATAGATCAATATAAGCTCAAGTGTTTTTAGGTGATATGTCAAGAACTCAAGATATGTATATTCTCACAATATATTTTCAATAAGAGAATAAGCTCAAAGCTTGATTTTAAATCTTCAAAATGATAAGAGTGAAAAATGAGATTTTGATCTTTCTTGCTATTAAAAGATTTTTCAGAAGATGCCTGAGAGAAAATTAGAGTTGAATAATATTTGGAATTTTTCTCACACAAGAACCTTGACATTTCAATCCATATCTTTTTCTTTATATAGTGTAACACTAGGGTTTGGAGAGTGTATCTCACCCTAGACAATGTGGAGAGTAGGACCTGAAAATCAACAAGCAAAACCATTTCTTTTTGGGCAAAAATATTATTTAAAAATACTTTTCCTTAAAATCCTGAAGCACCCAGTCGACTGCCTGACGGCACTCAGTCGACTGCCTCCATGCTTAGATTTAAAATATTTTTCCCAACGGCTAGGGTCAGTCGACTGCCTCAAGAAGGCCAGTCGACTGCCTCAGGCAATCAAAAATGTTCAAAACGCTCTGGTTCAGTTAATCGACTGGGTCCTTAACTGCCAGTCGACTGGGCACAGTCAGTCGACTGCCTTAGACAGGCCAGACGACTGCCTCATGCAGTCAAAACGTTTTATAGCTCACTGGTTCATCCAGTCGGCTGGGTCCTTATTGGCCAGTCAACTGGGTCACAGTTAGTCGGCTGCCATTTCATGGCCAGTCGACTGGGTGACTCCAAGAATTATTTTCAAGTTCCGTTTTTGATCCGTTTGAGTTCGTTTGATTTATTACTTAAGCTTATAAAACCAATCAACGCATAAGATACCTTGTTACAATATTCTCACCCCGACCTATCTACCCTAGGTCTTGAGTCCAGCTTTTGTTCTTTCTTTGATCTTTTTATCCTTCTTCGAGTTTGCGCTTGAGTTTCCTTATCACTTGTTGTTTTAGCGATCTTTCCGAATCATTTACCTGTACTTGCTGAAACACTTAGCTCAAAGTCATATTAGTACCAAACACGGTTTTGAATGTTTTGTTAATATCAAAATAAGATTTATTGTTTGAAATAGAATTTCAAAGCCAACACAATTATCTTAGGCACAGTATGCGGAGCTGCTCGCCCATCCCGAGCAGATGGAAACCCGGCCCAAGCGGATTGAGACGACGCAGACAACATTAGTCTTTAACATAAAACAAATCCTAATCAAACTCTAATCGACCCATTCCCTCTCCTATGAACTTTCTAAGGAGCCATCTAGCCACTTTCATCAGCACTGTCATCGGAGCCCTCATCAACATACCCATACTCATTGTCGTAGTCTTTAACATTAATAGAAGTCAGAAAATGAGTGAAACTCCTCCTCATCCTTATAAAGCTCATTCCCTATGCGAACTTCAACAATCCTTTCAATAAGGAATGGATAAGGGAGTTGCCATAGCTCCATACGCGGTTCATGGGCATTCAACATCACCTCCTTAATCTCGCGCATATACTCTAATATGATTGTGGGGAATGAAACCCAATACCCTATGTGGATGCTATAAATGATTCTCACCATTGTTCATATCGTAGAAACTCATGTTGATTTGGACAGACTTGACGGGTGAGAAAAGCGTCAAGAAACCACAAATTGTACATATCGGGCATCCAAAAGATTGTCCAAATCAACATGAGTTTCTGCGATATGAACATATGGTGAGAATCATTTATCGCATCCACATGGGGTATTGGGTTTCGTTCCCCATAATTATACTAGAGCATATGCGTAGATGATGTCGAATGCACGTGCACCACGTACGGAGCTGTGGCAACTCCCTTATCAATTCCTTACTGCAAGGATTATTGAAGTTCGCATGGGGAATGAACTTTATAACATGAGGAAAAGTTTCACTTGTTTTCTAACTTTTATTGTGTTAAAGACTACGACAAGAAGTATGGGTATGCTGATGAGGGCTCCAATGCCAATGCTGATGAAAGTGGCTTAGAAAGTTCGTAGGAGAAGGAATGGGTTGATTAGAGTTTGATTAGGATTTGTTTTGTTTTGTTTTTTATTATATTATTATTCTAGTTGCATTAGGATTAGGGTTTGTGGTTTTTCATTTTTAGTTGGTTTAGGATTCATATTATTTGATTTCTTGTCATTTAATGTGTTAGTCTCGAAGTGTGATTTTTATTTTTGCAATTTCTATTCGTAGGATTGTAGGCCCTTTCGGCCAAATCATTGCTTTATTTTTTGTTAATTATCAATAAGAGCATCATTCCCTTATTATTCGGCGTTAATCTTTACATTGTATTGTATAATTTCTGGATTCTTATGGATTTTGTTTATTTTCACTTGATATGATCCTTGGTATATGTGTTTCTTAAGAATGGTAACAGTATTGTATAACTCAATTTTGGGGGAGCAATAGAGCATGACAACAAAATTTCCGGAATTACACGTCAAGTCGGTAACTCTTTCCCATTCTTTCTTTGATTTATGTACCATGTGGTCATGGTTCGGTTTAAGTTTTGGGGGGATGTAATGGTTATTCATTCGCATATCATGCATGTAATTAGGGTTTGGTATTAAAGATAATTTGAAAAAATGGGAATTTTTTTATATAAAAAACAAAATTGCAACATTTTTCATTATCATATATGATTAGTTTGCATTATGAATTGATTGAGTATATGTTTATGGTGTATGCTTTGTATGTAATGCAATATTCCATTTCATGAGATTAATTATTAGATTGAATTAATGAAAGGATGTGATTTTACATAAGTGAATGAATTAGTGAAATTGAAACCGAAAAATATGATTTTTAACCTATAACCACATGCACATGATCTCTATGGTTGGATTGATTAGCTTTTGATTATTTTATTAAAAACATTTGTTTTAGAATGGTTCAAAGTTATAAAAATATATATAAATATTTATCTCAAAACGACTAACGGACCTCTTACCACAAAGTAGTGAGTGTTCGCGTCAAAAATGGAGAGAAATAGGAAGTTATATTAAAAAATGAGCCTAGATGGTTTGGACTATTAAGTCCGAGGGGTGCTTTATCACCTAGTGCCCTAAAGATATCTAGCTTAGGAGTCATTGGCCTAATGTTCGCTAAGAACCACTAGAAAGTTCGGGAAAAAAATTTGAAAAACAACAACGAAATAAAAGAATATGCATACATGTATATATATATATATGTATAGCTAAGGAGATAGAATATAATAAGGGAATAAATTTACCATAGAAAAAAATCACTTGAACACGAAAAATTGTCTGATCTGGGATTAGATATTTACTAGTTTGTTTATATTTGTAGGGACTATTCTTGACATTGATTTGAAATAATTGTTATTCGGGAGTGAGTGGGAATTATTGTATTCATACTTACTTGTGCATTATATCGTTGCTTGATTAATGAGTTTGTAAATTCATGATTGTATGAGAATGAAAAATGAAAATATTTGTGGGTAGTATATTTAACCCTCACGAGACTTCACTCGTCCACTAGAGTGACAAAGGGGTCTAACAGTCTTATTAAACGTGCTAAGTGTAATCGTACATCTTCACAAAAGAAAATATTTAGTTAGATTATACTAGATTTCATAATCTCATTACATGTTTTTAGTTTCTCCATTGATTGTTAAGAGACTAGCAATATTGAAGTTTAGGGGCTTGATAGAAGCCGGATGTTACACATTTTAGGCCCTTAAATTGGTATTGTTAGTCAATATATTCTACTCTCTTGGTATTTTTATACGAGTTGCATGTTTAAATGTGTTTCAGGTTCAATGCGGGTAAAGGAGATAATTTCGGTGAATTAACTAGAATGCCGACTTAAGACCATTCAAGAACCGAGACCGATAGAGAATGAGGCTAATTTGAGATATAAAGTGGGTTGAAGTAACTATAAATGAAGAAGAAATGTCGTCGGGTCTGCACAAGAAAAGGGAAGTATTATATGAGAAATCCTAAAGCTCGAAAGAAATGACCAACTTTAAGTGACCATAACTTGGACAAAACAGACCAAATTGAGTCATTCAAAAGCCTAAACTCATTCTCGTGAAGTCAACTTTCCAACAAGTTAAATAAACCTAAAAAACTCCACATGTAGCTCAAGTTATGAGCAAAACAAACCAGCATGGTTAGGCAGGAATTTATGTGCGGGATTGGACGAATTTTGGTAACTTTGTGGACCCCGTATGGTGTGTTGAACACTCAATGAAGTTTTGGAACATCTTATAACATATTTTGATCAATATTGAAGAATGTGGACCCGTTTACAAGATATATATTCTACCTAAAGAGTCCAACTCAAAAAAGGGAACAAGTTTACTTAGAAGAGGATTATACTTCTATTAATAAGAGTTTATAATCAGATCAAAGGGGTCTCTTCTCAGTTTTATTAGTACGTGAAAATACATCTTTGGAGAAACAAAGAGGAGAAGACCAAAAAAACATAGAAGAAGGCACAAAGACGGTCATGGATTCGAGTTCAACATCACCAATGCGATCTCCTACTACCATGAGCGGCTAAATCGGTATTTAGGATTTCTAGCAAAACCCTAGCCAAGTGATGTAACTGTATTTTATTTATTTTATTGTAAAATGGGAAGCTAAAGAGTAATTCTATGATGATTATGTAAATGCGATACCGAAATATCATTGTTATATAAGATTTTGCATTTATTCTATTCTAGATTGATGTAATGTTTAATCTTGCACAACTATGTTTAATCACTACGAGCTGGAACTCCGAAGGTTAAAATGTTAGTTTTCTACATAACGGTTCTTTAAACAGGAAATCCTGATTCGGACATTTCATGCTAAAGAGAGGTGAAATAGACATGTTTTAATTTAATGCATTGTAGGAGTAGAATAAAGTAATCGCATGCCCTAATCATACTCGTTCCGAAGATGGAGTGTAGCTGAAACTGATTGAATGTAATTTTTGTTGGGGATTGGGAACTTGCTTGTAGTAGTACTAGTCTGATTCATAGAAGCTATATCTCCATTTTATAATAAAATGAATAGAACATCTATATTATAAAGCTAGTGGTGGCGCTAGATGCACCCTATACTTTCTCTCTATTGAACTTTCTCAATCACTGTATTACTTGCTTTCATTAATTTACTCTTATTGTCAACAATAGTTATAATCAATAAATCAAACAACTTTTACTCTTAATCTGAACATACTAGCATATTAGGGTCTGAATAACGCTTAGTCTCTCTGGGATCGATATTTCTTGTCTCAAGCTATATTATACTACAAACTGATTTGTACGTTTGCGATTGGTAAAACTAGGTCATATATATGTTCCATTTTTAAGCATATTTTTAGCCGACCTACTGAGTCGATCAGTAGTCCAAGTTTTAAGTAAATTATCTAAAACCAAGACATTGGGACATGCAGTACTATAAAATGAACAAAACCATCGAACAAAAGGAATATTTTTTTTAGTTTCTTCGAGATGATTATAAAACCTATCTTTATAATACTGCAGTTGTTCTTTATTGAACGTAGAAAAATTCCAATATCTAAAATTTTGGTATATGGGATCCTAAAACTCTGAATTAATGGTGTTCCTATCTACGATAAAATCCATTAAACATAATCATTTCAGATGTTGTAGGTGATTCTCTACTTTCTCTATAAATTCCATGGAGGAATTTGCTAACGAGAGAGTTTAATTCCTTCCAAATAAATATCTTCCTCTAGTTTTTCTAGAGTAATTTCATCCAAGTGTCTAGAAATCGAAAGAAAAGACACTCGATAAGGAGGAATAGTCCAGTCATTTAACTATTTTTGATACTTATCATATTCAAGTAATTCTGATTTTTTTTTTATAAATTATGAATTATTCATCATGAAAAATGTGATGATACATGAAGGAGCCTAACCTACCTATTATAATCATTATATTATGTATGATACATGATTTACTAACACATCATGATATATACCTAAAAGTTCCTCGTTTGTCAACGATTTAATGGAGAAAATTGGTTTGGGAGCAATCTAAATGCAAATATGACCTAACTCCTATGCGACTTTTTAACGAACTAGAACATGGTATAGATGATGATAAGTCAGTAATGCAATTATCATGCATAATATAACAACTATAATATTATCATGTGTCCAAATTGTATTGGATCGCATAAATAGGGAGGGAAAACTTGGTCCTCATGGGGCAGGACCTGAGTATTATTCTTTAAAATTTCTAGTAAAAATTTGAATTTTAAAGAAAGGAAATTAACACAAGAAGAAAAACACAAAATTAATTTAAAGATGGAAAAAATCTCCTTTTGTAGATGCAGTTTTTTGCTCTACTCTCCTCTTTTTCTCATTGAGGCTCTAATGCCTTATTTATACAACAAGTGATGGGCTTTTTGGTCCATCATGATTAGAATCTAATCCCTCTATTATAGGAATTTGATTTATATTACATATTGGTCTTCTTTATCTCATATAAGTGTGGGATTTTAATCTTGCTCGCCAAGCAATTCTAGAACTCTCCACTAAATGAACTGGACTTGCATTGATTGAGCTTGACATATAATAATTTTAATTATGCTTGATATTTTTGGCCCTTACACCTTTAAGTCCAACTTTTCTCATCAAAAAGACAAAAAAATCCTAATAGTTTAGGCTTCGTTTACTAACAAGAAACGTTTCTGTTTTTACTTCCTGAAATGAGAAACTAGAAGAAAAATCTTACTTCTTAATTTATTTTTACTTTTGCCCTTACAGAAAACGTTTTCTCTAGTTATAAAGAAAAGAGGAAACAAAAATAAATAAATGAATAAATAATAAATTGATTAATTAATTAATTAAATAATACACATAAAATAATAATAATAAATAAAAATAATAATAAATAATAAAGTTGTAACTAAAAGCATAGCACATGCTTTTGTAATGCTTTGGCTTACATTTTTTTTCATAATTGTATACATTTTTTTTATTTTTTTTTTGCAATTTCTATCTAAAGTTGTATGCTATTGTTTATACAATATTTATAAGATAGTTGATTTCATTTGAAAAATAAAAAATAAAAACAATATTTTTTTTAGTAAACATACGGTTTTTTGTTTCTGAAAAAAAAAATCAAAATTTAATAAAGAAGATTTTATTTTCTGTTTCTCTTATAGGAGCCAAAATCATGATTCTTCTTTTCCTGGAATTAGAATTAGGAAACCTTTCTTGTTAGTAAACGGGCAGGGTTGAGGTACTTTTGATTTTTCTTTTCCATCTAACTCCTAGGCATCTTCCATATATACCCTTATTAAGTTGAAAAAAATTGTTAAAGTATATTATAAATTTAAATTTAAACTTTTATACGGACTTTACCCAAAGCTATAAAAAAAATTAAAAGATATTTTATTTATTTTTGATAAGGTATATGATTTCTTTTCCGCTTAACTTGTGTATCCTACGCAAATTTTAAATTTTAAATAGATCATTTAAGTTTTAAATTCATAATATTTTATTTTATTAGTAACTAAACCTTATGAAATAGATTACGTAACAAATGTTGAATAACAACAGCTAACATTGGAACCCATTTAGAGCGTGCGTTCGAGTTGTTGTGTGCCGTAACTTAATTATATTCAACAAGGGTATAGATGAAAAATTAAGGAATTTAAGACTTAAATAGAAAGAAATCTTTAAATTTTAACTTCTTGATCCAAAGACAAATAATTTAGGACTTGTTTATCTAAAGTAGAGTTGGTAAAATGTGACACGACATGACACATTTGACATGATTATACTTATTGTGTTATTTATTTGCAGATTTTTTCTATTATCTAATTGATCATGGATTGCAATAAACTATTACTCATATCAAATTCAATTTCATTTTCATTTTTATTTTTTATTTTTCGTGTTGGATTGTGTTAAATTTAAATTATTTATTTTTTGTGTTAGATCGTGTCAGATTACATGATCGACACACCGACACAAAATTGCCCGCGCTAGTCTAATGGTAGGACTTAGTAGAATATTTTCTCTTTAAAATTTGGCCTAAAGACACTGCCTATTTAGACTGGACTGGGATCACATTTTGTTACACAAGAATCCTACAATGAAAAATTCAACCACACTTGTCCTGGAAGACCAAATCCAGTTTATGACCAATTGACTACTAAAAGGATGGGCTAACCTCACCCAGTTTTTAAGTATAGTAGTAAATTTTCTTTTATGGGCTTAATTCAGAGTCCACTCTTTAAAAGCCGTTGGACCAACCCAAAAGTCGTACGTTCTCTTTCAAGCTTCAAATTCCCAAAGCTTACTTTCAACTGTTTATTCCCCCGCGAAGGAGAGAACCAGAAGGTACTCTGCTAATTTAATCCCCTACTAATTTTTCCAGTCCCCCCGTGCACTCCTGATTAATGTCATGTTGAAAGACATTAGGTCTTAGAACTCTTTGTCTCATATCGGATCCAAATAAGTTAGTGATTTGGTATAAATCAGTTGGATGTTACCCTCACGTAATAACTTATGATTTTGGATCGAACCGTAAAAAATTCGACCCATTACAATTGGTATAAGAGTCACATCAGTCTTTGATCCAATGCAACTCCAAGCATCCGATTGGGTTTGCCTCACCCGACATGGGTTCAGGATGTTCTGATTACAACGAAAGTGTTTTAAATTCTGACGAGGGAGAATGTTAGTATATTTGTCGCACATCAAATTTTAATGTAAAAGTGAGGGTGGTAAAAAACTTCACTTAAACGTCACCCTTAACTCACTGTCCTTGACTCACTGTTGGTACTTGTGAGTTGTGTCAAGTTTTGCTCTTTCTTTTATCCACAAAATGTATGTGAACTACATGGCTTTTGAAATAGGTTGTTTGGATTGAATTGGCTCAAATGATTTTGGTAAATAATTATTAAAGCATTCAATCCTGACCTTTCATTTTGGAAGGAAGAGGAGGTATGATTGGACTAGAGTCTTTGCTGTTTCTAGTTTTCTTATCTTGGAATATAATGAAAATTGAGCAAATTTCATGATATATAAAAATTCATTAGCACCTAGAAATTCAAATAAGTGGGGCATAATAATAATATAAAAATTTCAGTGGGAATTTTAGGATATTTTTTACAAAATTAAGAGGGAGTATAATTGCAAAAAATATTTAATTTAAGAATAATTTTGGTAAAAACAAAATTGAGTGGAGGCGGCGGTTCCTACTAGGTCTAAACTAGGTTTGTGCCTGAATTCAATCATGTTCCTATTGTACATTATAGGCACTATTTTTTCACGAAAGAAAAATAAATTTCTCTTTCCTTTTACATTCTCATTCTCAATATAATATGATTCCAAACAAGGTGTGTCAATCAATTTAAATTTAGAGAGAGAATATAAGATAAAACAAAGCCAAACATGATTAGTGACAATTGACAAAAAGCAATAATATGAGCAATAAAAAAAAAAAAATTTGAGCAATAAAAACAATGCATTGCAAGTCTTCTAAAGTCCTAAAGTTTAAAGGGATAACATTTTTGGTCTGTCATCCCAAAACTAGAGTGCGCAATCACAAAGGAACATATATTTCAACACCTTCGCTTATCCTCAAAGTTTTGACACCATGCGTCACCATTTACATATGTATCTATTCCTTGACGTGTTTCCAACATCAATAACCATGAATAAGTTTTTCAAATTCCAATTTCGCAATGCAAAAAGCAAAATACTTCTAAAACATAAATTATTACGTCATCAACCAATTTTCAATCATTACGCGAATAAATATGTCAAATTTATTATCTGATTTGATATTTTATTTATTGGATTGTGATTGGTCGAGACCATATAATCATGTTCCAAGAAGCAAACGGGTTGTTAGTTAGATTCATGGAAATTGTATGTATGTGTTTTTATTCCTTCACTTAATTGCTGACTACCCCATTCAGCTCATAACCACTAACCTGAATAGGCTCTTACAGTTTCCCAATCATAACAAAATTGGTTCATTTAGACCTACAAAAAAAATGTATTTTGAGTTTGACCCAAGATTAATTCTCCTAAAATTTATTTTATTTTATCCTTCTAAACTTAATTATAAAAAACAAATTTAATATGCCTTGGATGTAGACCTAAAATATTCAATCAAAAGCCAACTTCGATTTAATATAAGAGAGTATTATGTGAATAGATTAGCTTTAATTCTATATCCAATCCAAAAGAAAGGCTATTAGCCTATACTTTGGATTATATGATTAAAAATTATATTATGGAAGTAAAATATATATAGGGTCTGACTCTAATTGGAATATTATTATGGAACCTCACATTAAAATATGAACTAGGACTTTGAATTCACATTAGCTTCTCAACGGTTCATTCTAGTGGTAACATAAGGTATACCTCAGGGTTGACAATAATAATAATAATAATATTATTTTTTACTTCCATATTTATACAAACACTGTCACAACATACAGTAAATTGTTACATACAATTCTAGATTAAAAATTTTAAAAAAAAAAAAAAAAAATGGTGACACTAAAAATGGTTTTTCTACTTTAGCTCCACTGAATAAAAAAGATACAGCTCATTTTTTTACCGTGAAAGTTGGTAAAGCTAGCCATGAATTAATCCCACATAAATATGTATATATATGTATATACATATGTAACACATTTTAAGCACTTTGTCTTGTCAAAACCCTCAAGACAATAAAAACACAATATGGGGAGGTTCATCTGTGGCCTCTTCCTGTATCTTACACTAGTGTTCTCCAATGGTGCACCGTACAAGCCCGTGGTGGCTCAGCCACTGCACACCAATTCGCGGTGGATCGTCGACGTTAACGAGCGGCGAGTGAAGCTAGCCTGCCTGAATTGGGCGTCCCATCTCAAGCCCATGGTGGCTGAAGGGCTCAGCAAGCGACCAGTCGATGCCATCTCGAAAATGATTGTGTCCATGGGGTTCAATTGTGTTAGGTTCACTTGGCCACTTTTCTTGGTCACCAATGACTCTTTGGCCTCCCTCACTGTGAGAAAGTCATTTCAGAACCTTGGCTTGGTTGAGTCCATCTCAGGTATCCAAACCAGCAATCCTGCATTCATTGACCTTACCCTCATCAAAGCTTTCCAGGTAATTTTCTCTCATTTTCCTGGAAAATTTCAATTTTGACAAACAATGATGAAAAGCTGAGAAACATTTCCTCTCCGAGTTTCTTTCCTTATCTGTTTAATCCCATGAAAATGGTCAGTTTGGTTAACAATAGTTTTTCAAAGTTATTGCAACATTGACCATAGGACAATTGTTGGGTCTGCTCCACGAGGACAAAGTGACGCGGTTTAGTAATATAGGACAAAGTTCGTCTCTTTGCTTTGCTTATGCGGTTCAATATTATTTGAATATATGCCCAAATTTATTTTATAAGTAAATTAACATTAATTTTTATTTTTATAGATTTTATGTCCATTTTTTTTAATAAAGAAGAAGTTAATCGCGTTATCGAATGCTTTTGGACCACTTATTGGGAGGATGAATTTCGTTTTCATGAGAGAGAGGATACTTGGTTCTTGACCATATGTGCATATGGATGGGAAATAATTAAACGAGAAAAGGAAAAGGAAAAAAAAAGAGGATAATTCTGTCTTTTATGCAATTTGGATTAACTTTAGTTTTGGATGATTCTCATTTAATTAAAGTGTCAAGTTGATAATAGTATTATTTTTTGGGATGAAATTTTTTTCAAATGTCAAATCAAGCTAGCAATTGGTCAAGTTTATTATGCTATTGGAGTTACAGTCACTTCACTATTTTTTTGCATGCTCATCTGAAAATTGCATATTCTTATGTTGGGGATAAATTAGGTGAGAGGCCATATTGACTGGTAGCTAGATATTCAAACTATTCGAGTCCATTAATTTTTTTTCTCTTTGTTAAGTAACTATAGGATTCTAAATCCGTAGTTAAGAAAAAATCATACTCCCTCGATTCTAATTTAATTGTCTATTTTTTTATTTTATTTGTTTCAAATTATTTGTTCAATTTTAAATTTCAATACAATATTATCATAAATTTTTTTAAATTATTCATCTTCATTAACTTTAAAAAAGAATAAAATCCACTAAAAACTACAACTATACTACATTATCAAATGAAAAAATAAAAAACTCAAAATATCAAAAAAATTATTGAAAATTCAAATATGAACAATTAAATTGTGACGGAAGGAGTATTCTTTTTCTTTCACTTTTGTGTTCTTTTGTTTTACTTTTTGTACGAATCATATTAAATGTTGTACTTCCTTCATCCCAATTAGTTGTCCACTTTTATAATTTTATTCGTTTTAAATTAATTGTTTAGTTTTAAATTCCAATGTAATATATTCTGATATTTTTCCAAATTATTCTTCTTTATTAATTTCAAACAGTGATGGCCCTACAAAAAAATAAAATTATACTATATATTTAAGGGCAAAAAAGGGCGACTCAAAAATTTCAAAAAAAATGTTGAAAAGTTGACTTCCAAGAATTATTATGGGACATAAGTAGTAGTAGTAGTATTTATTTATCCAAATGGAGATTATTTATGAATGTTGCTTTTGTTTTGCTTTTAATATGAATGAATGATGAATCACATGTATATTATATGTAAATAATTATTTCCTCATCCAAGAGATTATATAAATACTTTAAAGTTCATATTATATGTAATGCTTTCAATTATTTGTTTATTTTTTTCAAATAATTTTGGGTATGAGTTTTAATTTTTCATTACACATATAAAGATTTAATTATTTATTCTACCTTTTAACATGTTTTCTTTTAGTTTTGCTCATGATGAAACCAGAAAATAGGAAGAAATGATTTTTTTATTCATTCATAATATGGGACTAATATATTCATATAAATCAGGTTGCACTATTTTGTCACACTATTTTTATTACTTAACCTGATCTTCTGTTATATCTTCAGTTCTTCACGATTGGTCAAGCTAGCTTTTGCTTACCAGAACTGGTCAAATTTATAGTGTTGCTACTTCATTGAGAAAAATATTAGTTGAAAGGCCACGTGGAATGGTAGATATTCAAATAATTCCCGTACAATTATTTGTTTGTCTGTTTATGAATTAGATACAGTATAGCCAGGATAGATTTTAGGTGGTGATGAAAATGACTACACATGATTTAACAATGACATTTGATGACTTTTAAATGGTCTAATACACATAGAATTTGATTATTATATTTTCTGTAACTATATTTTATGTGTTTTATCTTCTACTTTGTCTTATTTAGTTTTGCTTTCCGTATTTATTGATATTAAATGCAAATTAATTAATTTTCTTTAGAGTTGTTCGCTCTGAAAAATATTCGTCATCGGCCGAATAGAAAAATCGATAATATTCTTGATTTTCGTTGGATTCCGAAAAATAATAATCATTGATAGGGGCGATAATATTCTTCGTATCCGTAGGGTGCGAGCGTGTCAGAATCAGTGACGAAGTTCAACCGGTTAAAAAAGAACGAATCTTCATCTCTTTTGAACATGTGGAATAGAATCAACCAATTTGTGCGAGAGAGAACTCAACTCTCTTTTGAACATGTGGAATAGAATCAACCAATTTGTGCGAGAGAGAATTCAACTCGCACGAATGGATTCTGATTGCCTCAACAAAAAGGATTTTGGGTAACCGAGAAAAATAAAATACGAGAGAATTAAAAGTGCGAAATATGGAATTGAAAATATTAGTATGAAAGTAAATTGGGTAATAAAAGTGCAGCTTGCATGGAATGTAAAAAAAATGATTAAAATAAAATAGAATGAAAAACTTTCATTGTAGTAGGGACAATTTTGTGATGGTCGTATAGCATATAACCTAGAGATAAATAACTAATAAACTAAAAGATAAATAACATTAAATCCTAATCCTACCTAAATAATAATACCAACTTTAATTTAAATTCTTCAAAAGTGTCTAACACTCCAAAAGCACTGCAAACTTGGTTGGCAAGAATTTCAAGTGGGCTTCATTTAATTTTCTGGCCTAAGTATATGCCCATTTCGCAACCTAACTTGGGCCCAAATTCGTAGCCCAGTTCTGGCCCATTTCGCAGCCCAAATTCTTGCCCGTTTTTGGCCCAGCTTATGGCCCAATTTCTACCCAATTTGTGGCCATTTTCTTCCACCTTTGTCTTGCCATGTGTTGGCTCATTTAGGGTGTCAACAAAGAGAAATTATTGGTTACAACGGTGATACCAAGTCATTAGGCTGACATGGTAATAGAATCAAATCTTTTTGCATATGTATTATCCAACTCAGCATTATGATATATATATGGAAGCACAAAATAAAAAGGAAGAAAGAAAAAACCACTCACGTCTCTCTCTCTCTCTTTATACGTATACATTAGTATTTAATATATAGTATAACTCTTATATATCAAATATTTTCGTTTTCAATCTAATTATCTCCCTCCCTCAATACACAATTTTCTTTATATATATATAGATATATGTTAAAACAGTTTATATATTTATATATATATATATATATGTGCTGCGAATCTTTTATATAACTTATTATCTAGAGAAACTAATAAAAAAGTAAAAAATAAAATAAAGAATAAGATAGAGGAGTTTTGTTTGTAGAACGAAAAGAAAGGGAGAATTTTAAGATTGTTAGTCACTAATTAACCCTAGAGGGGGGGTGAATAGGGTGTTCAAAAATAATTTTAATTCTTTTCAAAATTGGAACACGCTATAACCAAAAAAAAAACAATTTCTCAATAAACAAGTGAATGATTCAATTTCAATTCTCTAACAATTAATCTCAAGACAAATTGTAGCATACAAGATATTCAAGTGATTATAGCATGCAAGTTAATCAAGTAAAGAGAAAGAGATAGAGAGATTGACACCGTGATTTTTTCGAGGTTCGGTAACTCCTACTCCTCGGCTCAAGAACCCCTTCTTGAGACTTTTCCCGATCCTTTCACTATGGCCCTTCCTTCACAGGTGGAATGACAAACCTTTACAACACAAGCCTCTCGAGCTTGTCTCTCAATCAAGAGAACAACCCTCTCTTGAACAATCGGTGGACTTCACTTGTCCGAGATTACAAATTCATATGTAATCAATAAAATCACTCAAGAACAAAAACACTCAAAACCCAAAGATTTTTATGGAAGATAAATCAATATAAGCTCAAGTGTTTTTGGTGATTTTACAATAGCTCTAGAAATGTATTGTCAAAGGATATGATCAATGAATGATATTTGAAGAATAAGAAGAGATACTAGAGGTTTTGATTTTCAAAGAAACTTGGAGAAAATCAGATTTTCAAAGCTTGGTTTCAATGGTTTTTGTAGAGGAAATTTCTGCAGAATTTTTGATAGCTTTCTTTCTCTTTGTATTTCAATCTCTACTTCTTCAATATACACATCTCATTCTATATATAGCATTGCATTAGGGTTTTGAAGAATGATTATTGTATTTGAGAAAACACAACCGTTTGAAGTCCATAAATATCTGCTTAAAACATGGAAAATGTTTGTGCCGAATCTGCAGATTTTAAGGAACAAACTAGTCGACTACATTGAAGTTGTAGTCGACTACATTGGACCATCTAGTCGACTAGATTGAGTTCTAGTCGACTACATTGGACCATCTAGTCGACTAGATTAAGTTCTAGTCGACTACAAAATGTAGTCTAGTCGACTTAAGCTTATTTCAGTCGACTACTTTGATGTGGATGAAAAGCCTGAAGCTACTGATTGTTTTAGTCTACTATATTGAAATACACATGGTGATTCTAGTCGACTGCAACTTAAAAAACATTTAATAAAAATATTTTTCTTTCCGTTTAAGTTCGGTAAAGCATTTTTCATTCCATTTAAGTTCGGTTCATTTTATACTTGAGCTTATACGATAATATCGACGCATAAAATTACCTTGTTACAATGATCGCTCCCCGAACTATCTACCCCAATTCTTGAGTCTTCGACTTTCGCCTTTGCCGTTGAATTAAATGATTTTTCATTTTGCGCTTCAATTTCTTTCACAACTTTTCGCTTTAAATCAAGCTTTTTTTCCGAGCTTGCTTTTCGAGTCATTTCCTTTCCGAGTTTAATTTCTGAGTCGTTCACCTGTCTTTTGCTGAAAATATAAACTCGATAATTCATTAGTATCAAACACTCTTCAATGGTTTGTTAATCATCAATTTTGGAATTGTTTGCCGAGAGTAAGTTTCAAAGCCAACAAAGATGAAATTAAGATACATATGATAGATTGAAAGAGAAGAAGTGATAATAGTTAATTTCTTCTTCTAATTAAACGGAAAGAAAAAAAAAATCCAACGGATTAAATTTTGGACAATTTATATTAATCCTTATGGCTTTGATAAACATGGGATTGCATCTTTTTTTCCCTTATATATTATATTACTGAACTGACAACTCATATGACGCACATGCAAAAAGATTTGATTTTATTGGATGGTGATATCATGTCAGCCTAATGACTTGGTATTACCGTTGTAACCAATAATTTCTCGTCAACAAGAGTAGAGATTATATGAATTATTAGGTGTAAATATTTATTTATTGAGTTCAAAGATTACATGAATACTTTTAAGGGAGGCAAAAACTATCAAAGATCTCAAAAACTCTTATAGAATTACAAAATGAGAAAAAAAAAATTATTTTTAAAATAATAAGGAATTTCTAATTTATCAAATAATACAAATAAAATTCAGTCTTTGTCCATGAGGAAACATAAAACAATTAAGATATCTTTTCCATTAATGTAAAGTAATAACTGTTGTGTGTTTTTGTAGAGAAGTAATAACTGTTGTGTCCATGATTGCACTACTTCCGTAGTTATTTAAATTTTTGGATAATTTGTAGTGAAACCCTTGAACTATAGGTCAATTGCACGTAGATATTAGTCAACGTAATTTCGGTCTAACAACCCCCTAAATTTTTAGCTTTTTTGCAGTGACACCCCCCTGGAGGGGTGAAAAGTCCAAAAAGCCCTTGACTTATCTCACTTATTACATTAAACAAATATTTAGGTGCTGAAATTACCTTCATGCCCCAAGATGAAAACCTTATTATATATATATACTAGTAAAATGTACGTGCGATGCATGTGATAAATATTTAAAATATAATTTTGATTGACATTTTTAATTAAAAATAATTTAATAATTTGTATTTTTTGTAAGAAAAAAGAAATATTTTATTTTTTAATGCTAAATAACGAGTTAAATTAATAATAATAGACGAAAATAATATAAAGTAATAAATTACTTTTTTATTGTTAATATATAAATCTTATCAAATTAGATGATATACTGTTAATATAGGATTCATAGAAAATTAGTGAAATTAAGTTTCTTATAAAAAAGTAAAAACATATAAACACTCTAATTCAAAAATCTTATTAAATAAATTACATATTTAAGCACTATATAAAATTTTATTAACAAATTGAAATCTAGATATTAAAACACTCTATACTGGAATATAAAAATCAAAAACAAAAATATACAAAAATAAAATTTAACCATAACATACATATGAAAAAGAAAGGATAAACTCAAAATACATGTATTAAATAAATTATTTTATAGGCAAAAATGAATGTAAAATTTATTCAAATAATAATTTATTAAAATCATATAAAACAACCATTGGAAGTGAAATAAACACACTCTCTTTTCAAAAAAATAAATAAACACACTCCGAGTAGCAATAAAAAATTTTCAGATCCGTCGCCTTCAATTTAATATATATGATATTGGAATTGATTAGAAGTTTAAATGATTAGGAAATCATGAGAATTTTATGCACCTCACTGTGACTTTATTTTATCTTTAACTCAAGTTATATTGATAAAATAATATATAATAGTTTAATTGACACATGAGTTTAGTTGAATAAAATATTACGAACCACTTAGGTCAACTATAATTATGAGGCAGAATTTAAGTATAATTATCTTTGAAATTAAAATAGAATTTAAAAATGAAGAATAATTATATAAAACTTGTAGCACTTTAATATTAGTATAGATTTTAACTTTTCTACCCTAATTAAATCTTTAGTTTAGTTTAGATAATTAATTAAAATCATTTGGATAAGAAGATGACAGTTTGGTCCTCTAATTTAATCAATAATATTTTACAATAAATAAAGTGTAAAAAAGTAATTTCAGGTTCCAAAAACCCTTCAGGAGTGTCACTGCAAGAAAATTGAAAGTTTAGAGGACTCTTGGATTAAAATTGCGTTAACCAATTTTTTTGGTGCAATTGACTTAAAATTTTTGCAAATTAATTAACACTCCTCTCAAAAAATTTATATACTCCATCACCATCACCTATCACCAACTCTCCATGCCGTTTGCTATAATGCTACGCTATCAAGTCTCACCATAGTTTTTCCCCATGAAATGGCACATGGTCTCCACCAAATCTCAACAAACACACCACACGTAATACCTCTACTAGTAGCTGTATAATTATATGACTATATCAATATTCTTCCACCACACAGTAAATTATGACCGGGTGTGTATATAGATATATATATATTTTTTCATGATTATTATTATGGTATTTCTTGCCCTACTAATTGGAGAAAAAAAATCCAGTCAAAGTTAGTATCTCATTGGACTTTAGTCTCGTGAAAGTTCAGTAGTTCAGATTTGATCGGATCAGATCAGAGTTCATCGATCAAATCTTTATGAATTCGATCACCCATCAGATTACTCTGATCCGTTAAATTTTTACTAAATTTGATTCAGTGAAATACTAATCGAACTGAAGCTTTGTTCATTAATTAGACTCAAAATGAGGTGAATGCCAAACAATAGTATTATGTCTTGTAAAATCATTTAAGCAAGGATTATATGTATTAATCTTATCAGGAAGTGGTGTCTAATCTTGGGGACAATAAGGTGATGGTGATATTGGACAATCACATAAGCAAGCCAGGGTGGTGCTGCAGTAACTTCGATGGGAATGGCTTCTTTGGAGACCAATACTTCGACCCTGACCTTTGGGTCAAAGGCCTAACTGAGATGGCCACTATGTTTAGGGGCTCCTCTAATGTCATTGGTATGAGCTTGAGGAATGAACTCAGAGGGCCCAAACAGAATGTCAATGATTGGTACAGGTACACACTAAACATATTATTCAATCTCATTGCATTTAATTGAACATGTTGTTGGCTTAAACTTAGGATCGAGTATATAGAATTATAATGAGGTTAAACGTACAGATCGAGTATATAGAATTATAATGAGGTTAAACGTACAGATCGAGTATATAGAATTATAATAAGGTGTTGTTTGATAAAACTAAAAATAAAAATTCAAAATTTGAAGTATTAAAAATTTAAGAAGTGAAAAAAAAAAAAAAAAAAAAGAAGAAAGTTTTTGATATCTATGTTAATCCAATCTTTAGATTTCAGTGATACATTATGATTATGTCACTTAAAATTTTGTTAAATACACCAAATTGAATGAGTGGGATTCGTTTGGTTAGCGTGAAGTTCAATTTAAATTTTGTAGAATTTGGTTAACATGCAAAGAGAATTTTGGAGAAAACAATTTTCCTAATGTTCTAAATTTTCTCAAAAATATTTCGTGTATAAAATACGATTTTTTTTAATTTTTTTCGCCAAAGCTATCCATAATAAGTGAAGTTACAAGTATACATTAGTTAGTTATTATTATATTCACGACTTTAGTATTATATGGTGAGTATTATTATATTCACCACTTTAGCATTATATACTACTTACCTATGTAATCTAAAGTCTATATATTTCATTTCCATGCTTGATTTTTATTTCATCAATTATACATTACATTGCATATATTTAATTATGAATATTTTGTAGAATACACATAATTTTTTTTTCTCTACGTGTTAAGCTTTTATCCTTTTATTTTTTTAAACAAGGCAAAAGTACAAAAAAACCCCGAACTTTTCTCAAGTGAGCAAAATACCCCCTGAACTTTAAAAACGAGCACTTTGCCCCTTCACTCATTTGTGCATTTACTCATTTACCCACCATTCACTCATTTATGCATTATTCATTTATGTGTAATAATAACCAAAAATAAAATAAAAAACTAAACTATTTTTTTTTTTAGAAGTAAAACTAAACTAATTTATCAATTACTTAATTATAATTTAATTATTTTATATATTTTTAATTTTCATTCTATATTTTAACTCCAAACTTGTTTTATTTATTTTATTTTTCAAAATTTTATATTTTATATGTTATGTTTTAGATTTTACTTAACACATTATTAATACAATTCAATTGTAATAAGTCTAATTGTATTCAAACTCCATCATTACATTATATTGAATACAAATAAATTAAAAATATAATAATAGTAGAAGATTGAAAATTTCTCCATTTTTAAAATTTTTAGGTTATAATAACAATTAGTATTAATTGAATTTTATTAATAGTGTTTTAAGTAAAATCTAAAACATAACATATAAGATATAAGATTTCAAAAAATAAAATAAGTAAAAAAAATTGGAGTTAAAGTATAATATGAAAATAATTATACTTAAGTAATTAAATTTTATTAATAGTGTTTTAAGTCAAATCTAAAACATAACATATAAGATATAAGATTTCAAAAAATAAAATAAGTAAAACAAATTGGAGTTAAAGTATAATATGAAAATAAGTATATATGAAATAAAAATTATACTTAAGTAATTAACAAAATTAATTTAATTTTACTTCTCAAAAAAATTAGTTTAGTTTTATTTTTTATTTAGTTATTAATAAGGATAAATGAATAAATGCATAAATGAATGAAGAGAGCAAAGTGCTAAAGGGGTAAATGAGTAAATGCACAAATGAGTGAAGGAGGTAAAATACTCACTTTTAAAGTTAAGGGGGTATTTTGCTCACTTGGGGGAAAGTTCAGGAATTTTTTGCACTTTTGGCTTTAAACAATTAAATATTAAGTATGCTAAACAAAAACTCATTCCATTTTAAGTATTTAAAGTATAAGGGTAGCTTTGGAAATAGAAATAATTTTATTTTTCATTTCATGTTATCCAAACGCACAAAACAATATTTTCTCATATTTTTCTTTTAAATTTTCCTTCTACCCAAATGCATCATGAAAAGTTAATTTTTTTTTTTTTTTCTTTTTCATTCATTTTCTTTCACTTTCACTTTCCATCTCATTTATGTCAAACCAAACCCACCTTTAGTTGTTTTGGTAAGGAAAGGAAACAACACATTAGTTGATTTGTTCAGGGATTGTCTAAACATACTATTTTGGCTTTGCTATTTTTCTTTTTGAAAAAGGGATTAATTACTTATTTCCTTCCTACATTTTAAAACAACATGATATAAGAAATTTAACACTCTTTTTTTATTTTACTTTTCTCTTAAAGATTCTTTTCAAAATAAATGAGGTTATCACTATTATATTTTCTTCTTTTTTTTTCCTTTTCAAATTAAGCACAAAAAATCTCATTTAGGATGCTATATTTCCTTTTGCTCTTCCTCTTACTTATCTAGGCAGATTAGCGAACAATGTCACATTATATCATGGCACGGATCCAATTCATTATCCTAAAATTTGGGGTATTTATCATTTAGCCCCTATTGAATTTTTTATATATATATTTTTTACCTTTAAATTTAAAATATTCACATTTACCTCCCACTGATCACAAATCCCAGACCCGTCACTGATTATATGTTTATATTTTATTTTTGACAAGAACTCCTACTTTCATTCAGGGCCGACCTTGAAATTCCGGAAATAGGTAGAGGCCCTAGACGAGATTAAATATGAAGTCATTTATATGTAAGCTTTCACACGCTTAAAAATTATAAATATAAAAAAATATTTTAAAAATACATTGAATATATTAATATTAAAAAATTAAAAACAACTTCCATCTTGGTGTTGTTGTGAAAATTTGGTGTAGTCTGAGTGCGGGAGTCATGAGACCCCTAAGTGTAGTCGCATGAATTTTTTTTATTGTTGTGTGAGTGCGACAATCCTAAGTATAGTCTCTAAACGTTGTGCGAATGCGACAAGAATCTTTTAATCCTAATAAGTATAATGATTTGATTTGGATTTGACTTTAGTTTCATTTGGTTGAAAAAAATATATATTTTTAGTCTATAGTAATAGTAAGTAATATATAAAATTTTAGGGTCCTAAAATTTTAAATTGAATTAGGATTTATTACAGATTTGGCTGTTAAATAAATTAGTTGTCTTTTTTAAAAAGAAAAATAATTTTTTTGAAAAACTTTGAGGCCCTAAATTGTCTATTACATTAAGCTTTATTTTGAATTGGACTAAAAAACTAATTATATTTTTAGAGCTTATAAAGATACTATTTTTTTATTAAAAAAATGCCCCCGCCCCTCAGGGCCGGAGGCCCTAGGCGACCGCCCGGGTTGCCTTGCCCCAGGGCCAGCTTTATTAATAAAAGAAAGAAAATTTAAATTTTATTCATTAATAAAAGAAATAGAATTTCAAATATAAGAAGATATTTAGGTACTCTGTAAATTTTTCACGTGGTAATCCAAACCAATTACAAAAAGTGGTTTAAATCGCCTATTTCATGACATTGAAGTATTGTGCATTACTTTTTTTAATTGATTTGGAATACCATATCATATTTATAGTTGTGGTACCAAAAAAAAAAAAAAAAAACCTTATCGGGGTAGGAGAGTGATAGTACGTAATGGTACTGTCCAATCTCTAGCACTCAATATCTATTGATTGATGACTTGCATTGATCAATTTCAATTGAATGCAATTAAGCAACATTTGCTCCAATGATGTATGACTAGAATTCCCAGAGAAGTAGCCATGATTAGATTTCCTAGTGTCACTTTAGTCACCATATAATGCAAAATTAACAACACAATATACAATGTCTAACTACAAAACTCCTCATGCAATGAGCAAATAGGTACATGCAAAAAGGAGCAGAAGCAGTGCACTCAGCAAACCCGGATGTCCTGATCATACTCTCCGGCCTGAGTTACGACACAGATCTCTCTTTCCTCCTCAAGAATCCGGTGAACCTAACGTTCAAGAAAAAGCTCGTGTTCGAGGTGCATTGGTATGGATTCTCGGACGGGCAGGCATGGTGTACAGGCAACCCTAACCAGGTCTGTGGTGCAGTGCTTGGCAACACCATGGCTAGGGCAGGGTTTTTGTTGAACCAAGGCTACCCATTGTTTGTGAGTGAGTGGGGTGTGGACCAAAGGGGTACTAATGTCAATGACAATAGGTACTTGAATTGCTTCTTGGGTTGGGCTGCTGAATATGACTTGGATTGGGCTTTGTGGACACTTGTTGGGAGTTATTATTTGAGGGAAGGTGTGGTTGGGCTGGATGAGACTTATGGTGTATTGGGTTGGGATTGGGCTGGGCCTAGAAATTCAAGCTTCTTGCCCACGATCTCAGCTATCCAATCTCCTTTTCAAGGTATATATATTAGCCCTTACTACTACAATTTACTTGAATAAGGATCCTCTCCGGCTAAATCTCTCTAATATTACTTTAACCTCAGTTGAAGGGTTTCAAACGGTCTCTATGATTAGAAAATTTTAACTGTAGTACATTTTAAACCTTGTAAGGATATATTCATAATTACAACATACATAAATATCGACACGGATATTTATGCACCCTTAGATTGAGGTTCACATAATACTGAAGAGAGATTTGGCAAGAGAGGATCCAAATTCTCTTTACTTCCTACTTGCACACTCAACTAATACTTGAATCCTCGATCTTCTACTTTAATCCTATTGATTTTTTAAAGCCGAACAAATTTCCATAGGAAAAAAAAATTAAAAACAATACTTGGGTCAATTCCAGGCGGATGAAATTTGTTTTTTTCATTAATATGGTCTAATACAATTTGGACACGTGATTAAATTATTATTTAAAAAAAAAAAGAAAAGAATAAGAGATGGACATAGAATTTGTGAAAGGAGGAGTTAATTAAACTGATTATAAATCCGAAGCCATGAGAAATAAACTGAAGTTATTGGTATTTGGTTGACATGCAGGGCCAGGTAAAGCCAAACCACATAAAATCATCTTCCATCCAATGACTGGTCTTTGTATCCAGAGAAAATCATTGTTTGATCAAATGAAGTTAGGGCCATGCAACGACTCGGAGGCTTGGAGCTACACCTCCCAGAAGACACTAACAGTACAAGGAAGCATTTTCTGCATACAAGCTGTGGAAATAGGGCAACCTGTAAGACTCGGTCTGATCTGCATTGGCAACGATTCAAAATGGGAGCCCATTTCAGATTCTAAGATGCACTTATCGTCGGAACTCGTAAATGGAACCACTGTTTGCTTGGACGTGAATTCCAGTACCAACGCGATCGTCACCAATGCTTGTAAATGTTTGGAGAGAGACAACATGTGTGACCCTGGAAGCCAATGGTTCAAAATGGTGAACACTACAAGAAGCAGTACTGCTGCTACAGATTCTAAATTCTTTCTGCAGATAAAATCTGTATTGGATTCGATTGGAAAGACTTTGGTGGAAGCTCTTTTTTGAAGGCTTTGGAGATATGAGAGGTATGTATCTGCAATGAGAAGTTCATATATTATTCAATGCAGGGAAGATGAATTAATTTACAATATCATACTAGTACTATACAAAGAATTTAGTTATAGAAAAGGTAAGAGAATTCCCCATGATGAATTATTTTAATTCATTTTTTATTCCAAGTCATTTTGAGATGTTGGAGTTAGATTGAGAATATCAATAAGAGGGGATGGATTATAGTTTCAACATGTAGTCGATAATGAAAGACATCTTACCGCCTCTATTTTCGTTTAATTAGATTATTCTTACTTTTGGTTCACATTTTTATTTTTTTATATCATTTTTCACGACAATAGCATGTTTGACACTCAATGTTTTACTTTATAGAGTAGAAAAATATAAAACAAATAGTGTCATTTTTTATTTTTTTTTGAGAAGAAAAGTGTCATTTTTCAAAAAAGTATCAAAATGATGCTTTTTTTTTTTTGTAAGTGTTTTTGGTACTGTTCAAAAAAATAACACTGTAGCGGAGGAAATAAGTGACCAAAACAAAAACAAAAACATCAGTATCAAATATGTTTTCAGTTTTGACTCGCAACACTTCACAACAAAAGTCAAAAACATGTACTTCTGCTTGGTAAATTTCACAGTATGAAAGCAAAAGCACAAACCAAACGGTAACAGTTTTCACTTGGTACTTTTACTTTCTCTAAAAGTAAAATCATAATTTTGTTTCATCGTTCAAAAAAAATAAAATTTAAATCGCGGTCATTGTTTCTTCATCCTGGCGCTTTTGTATCTCTCGATCATTACTTCGCATGTAAAGTCTAAGAATGGGAATGAAGACAGAAATTATAAAGCAACAAAGTCTTCAACATTACATGTGAATTTGATAAAAATTAACCTATTACAATAAATAAGCTAATGTCATAATCTGATAAAGTAAAAGGGCAAAAAAATTGCACTATAAGAATAAGTCATGATTAAATTAAAAGAATTAGTAAAGATTACATAACTACCTTTTTCATTTAAAAATAAGTAATGGTTAGTGAAAAAGAAAAAAAGAATATTATGAATTCAATTGTTGATTCAATCATCAACGATAAAGAGATTTCTAAACCTTTAGATTTAGCATCTGAGGTTCTTTGCATTTTAAAAACTTGACATGAGAGCGGATTTAATGTCAGGAAAGTATCCTTTGGGAGTAATATATGTATATATATATATATTAGTGAGAAACATAATTTTGAATATAGTGGGAAAAGTCTGCGAACAAACAAAGAGATATCCGTTGTCAATACAAGCTTGAATGTAATCAGCCGTGGGATGAGCAGAAATTGATAAAAGGCCAAAGAACTAGTGACACATGAAAACAAACATAAATTAACAGAAGTTCATGCAATACAAGTATGGGAAAATGATACTACAAATCACGAACTTATCCCAATATTACACCAAATATGAGAGAAAATTCTAAGCCATAAAAGTGATTGGAATACAGAAGAATATAAACTGAAAACTCATTCCTCCATTGCATCACCTCCTTCAATTATTTCCACCTTCTCCTTCAATGGGGTAATCTTTGTCAGCAGAACCTCTGCAATCAAAACCGTAAATCGTAAGTCAACATCCTGTATATCAACATCAAAGGATGTATGCAACCTACCAAAGAATGCATCAAATAGCATAGAGTGTCTAATAACATCATTTTATGGTTTTTGTCAGTGGCAGGTTGTTGCCAAGTTTATTCATAAAGAATGATTTCCATTAGTACAAGCCCGATCGTTTTCTTCTGATAAATTCGAACCATCCAAGCCTATTTATATTCTCAATTAGAGTTTGAAGTACAAAAATAAAACGACTTGCAAGACTTCTCACACTCAAAACTAAGAAAGAATGAAAGAATACCAGAGGTAGTCAAAACTAGACCATGCCTCTATGATACCAAGAATCAAACTTGTAGGTACAAAAGGCGAATGAATATATTTCTAATGGGATACTCACCAGTCTTCTTGGAGAATGTATAGCCTTTTTCATTGACATAAGTGCGGGGATTTGGCGACATGTGATTTCTCAGATACTTTTTGTGCCCCTATATAAAATAAGCATGGTCAAGAGGAGTTTAAAAGCCCATTCGAGGGGGGCAAAAAGAAGAAGAAAGAAGAATCCCTAGACAATATATTAGCATACAGAGTAAATTATAATTCGATCAAGGAATGGTATAACAAATCAACAGACCTTCGTTATTACACAAACATCCACGTTGCTACCGCTGCCCAGGTCATTGAATATGCCAGAGCAGATGGCCTCCGTCACTATTTTAATTCCTTCATCCCTCTGTAAACACAATACTTGAACAGTCATTTCAAGGAACAGAACAGTAACAAATATCCAGCATTCATTTTGAAGAACTAAAGCTATTTTCCATACAGCACAACCTAACCTAAGCGCATCTTGACAAGTACAATAAAGAAACGTGAGATATTGACTAAGATTTAAATCAAATAGAGGAGTTCTCTATTTTATTGGCACTTCTCCTAACAAAACTAAGAACTCACCACTTTTCTATACTAAATTCAATAGAAGGATGTGGTTAACAAGCTTGTAGTTAATAGCTTCATCCATTTCCATGTAGAATGAAGAAGAAAAATCAAAATTTGAAGAAGTGAGGGGAGGGCTATGCTTGGCCAAAAATTGGGGAAGAAGCAGAGGCTCTAGGCCTTATTTGTTTGAGAGGAAATGATCTTGAATTCCCTTAACACACACACACATATATATATATATATATATACATGGTTGTGTTCCAAGGGCTAGAATTGAAGCTAGAAAGGATGAGATTGTTGTGTGCATTGTGGTGATGACACCTTACAAACATCTAGGGCATGTTTGTTTGTTAGTCTTTAGGGGTTTTGTTTTGTTTTGTTTTTGTTTTAGAAACTAATTTATGTTTGGGTAAGTTAGTTTTAGGTTTTTAAATCAAAACATTTCAAAACCTATTTGTTGACCCAAGGTTTTCTACCATGGGTAAACATGACATTTTGATGATAACAAACAATTGAATGTGGTGAATTTAATGTCTACTTGAGTTATGCTTAATAGGTTATTGATTCAAGATAAACTCAAGAGAGCTAGTGGATCCATGAGAAGATCAATCAAAGGTGCTTAGAGCTCAAAAGACATTGGAGACAAGGATGGAGACATCAACCCAAAACTTAAAGAAATTGAAGATAAAAGAAATGGGTAAAATAGTCTTGGGTGAGTGCTAGATTAAATATAAAGTTATTTTTGAAATAACTTATTTGAAAGCTCAACTCTTGACCATATAAAATATAGGATCATGCAGATCATTCATGAGTCCTTGCATCATTAGCATTAGACTATGAACATCATTTAGTCTTTGCTAAAGTTGAGTTAATTCAAGCTTTCATAAGCTATGGAAGAACTCAACAAAGATGTTGTCCTAGAACCATTAACTAAACTCATATCACTTGAAATGGATTCTAGATGCATATTAAAGCTTTGAACAAAATTGTTAAACCCTAAAAGGTTTTTGTCTAATATTGAGAATTTGTTTAAATTGGAAAAATATTTTATGATCTCAATATTGACTTTAGGCATGTCAAGGACCTGAATAAGTTTCTAAGACATCATAAGAGTGTGTCTAAGTCATTTCGGAAAAATCCCAAAAGATTTCACGAAAAACCATCAAGTGGGTTAGAAGTTCGAAATGAAGCGTCACATTCAAACGACCATATCGCACTCAAACATGAGTCAAATGGAGTAATTCAAAAGCCTACAATCAAGAGATTGAAGTCTTATTTCCAAAAAGCTAAAGAACACCTTTATCTGAGTTACGGAACTCTAGTTATGACCAAAAGAGTGAACTGTGTCGAAACTGGGCTGAACAGCCCAGTCGACTGGGTAACCACCCAATCGATTGCCTGTTGACCCAATCGACTGGGCCAAGAAGGCCAGTCGACTGGCTGAGTTAGAGAGTTACAAATAAATTTCGGAATGAATTTTTGAAGACCCAGCCGACTGCCCCAAAACACCCAGTCGACTGCCTCATATGGAATTTGAATTCTAACGACTAGTTTCGGATCCAAAGTGTTCCAAAACTTCCCCAAACACCTCCAAACGGCTATATTGTGTTCCTATACTATATATATGCCTTATATGAGCCAAAAATGGTTAAGAGAAGAGAGGGAGATAGGAGTATGAAAGATCTATTATTTATGCTTCAATTTTGAAATTATTTTTGGGTAGAAAACTCCTACATGAATCACCATATGAGTATCATTCATATTTTCTTCTTGTGATTCATTCTTCATACTTGATTTGAGCTTTTCAATTGAGTATTTCATTTATGACTCTAAGGATGTGAGGAAGTGAGCTTTGAATTTCTATATCCATCTATTAAGAGATATGTTGTATACACTCAAATTCAATTCCTATTCTTTGTGAGTGAAAGACCAATAAGTTGTCTTGGCATGGGTTGGGCTTGTTGAAGCTATGTAAAGGTTTTTCTCTACCTTGAAAAGAGAGGATTAGGTTGGCTCTCCACCCGCAAGAGTGAGCAAAGGTCGGCTCTTCACCCGGAAGCAAGAGTGTTCGAAGGTTGGCTCTCCACCCGCAAGAGTGAGCAAGGTTGGCTCTTCACCCGGAAGAAGGAGCGTGTAAGGGTTTGCTATTCACCCGGAAGAATGAGGCATGTAAGGGTTCGCTTATCCCCGGAAAGAGAAGCGCGATAGTGGAATCCTTGAGAGGTTATCTCAAGGCATGGAGTAGACCAAAGATTTGGTTGAACTATGTAAAAATCTCGGTGTCTATGGTGTGCATTTTATCTAACCCTTATCTCTTTATTTTAAAAGCAATTTCCATTTATAATCTTGAGCTTTATATATATCAATGCTATGGAATTGCTTGTGGTTGTGTATCAATGAAGAGGTTAGGAAAAGACATAGTTGAAATGAATTAAATTGTGAACATGATTGGATTATAGCTTAGACTACTATCTCATTTAGATATAATCCATGTGCACACCAAGTGTTTGATAAAATTCATATTCAACACACCTTAGCATAAAATGTTCATATGCACCCCAAGTGTTTGACTAAATGCATATTCAATATAAGATTCTAATTGAAAGTTTATGTATGAACTCAATGCTTGATAAATTGTCATAAAATTTACAAGACATTCCTCATGACTAATAGCACTTTGCATTATGTCTTTATAAATGAGAAAAATGCTATAACATGCTTAGTTGAATTGCATACTTGGGTGCATGTATTATTTCCTATTCTACTTGATTCCATTATGCATATAATTGGTAATGCAATTCATTGTTCATAATTCAAAGTATGAATTAAGGTAGACACTTAAGATATCATCTTATTCACTATGTGTTTGACTAGAGCTCTACAAAGATTATTTTTAATAAAACAAAGTCAAACCGAAAAAATCTCAAAGTTTGTAATTGACCCTATTCACCCCCCTCTAGGTGTCAATATGTGGCCAACACTATTAAAACCAAACCCTTTTTTTTGTAAGTGATGAAAGACCAAAAAAAAGTTGGTATTTCTTGGTTTAACCCACCTTTTTTGACTTTTCTTTCTTTTTTTCTCTCTCTCTCCTATATATATATTTATATATATAAAATAATATATAAAATTAAAAAATAATATATATTAATATATATAGAATAATATATAAATTTTATTTTATAATAATAATATAAAATAATATTATTAAATATATATATTAAACATATATAAAAATAATATATATTAATATATATAGAATAATATATATTTTTTATTTTATAAAAATATTAATAAAATAATATTATTAAATATATATATATATATAAATATATATAAAAGTAAAAAATAATATATATTAATATATATAGAATAATATATATATTTTATTTTATAATAATATTAATAAAATAATATTATTAAATATATATATCAATATATATAAAATTAAAAAAATAATATATATTAATATATATAGAATAATATATATATTATTTTATAATAATATTAATAAAATAATATTATTAAATATATATAAAAATAATATATATAAAATTAAAAAAATAATATATATTAATATATATAGAATAATATATATATATTTTATTTTATAATAATATTATTAAATATATATAAAAATAATATATATATATAAATATATATAAAATTAAAAAAATAATATATATTAATATATATAGAATAATATATATTTTTTATTTTATAATAATATTAATAAAATAATATTATTAAATATATATATAAATATATATAAAATTAAAAAACAATAATATATATTTTTTATTTTATAATAATATTAATAAAATAATATTATTAAATATATATAAAATAATATATATATATAAATATATATAAAATTAAAAAAATAATATATATTAACATATATAGAATAATATATATTTTTTATTTTGTAATAATATATATAGAATAATATTATTAAACATATATATATATTAAATTTATATAAAAATAATATATAAATTCAAAAATAACATATATAAATTAAAAAATAACATATATATAATAATATATAAATTTAAAAATAATATATATATATATATATATAAATATATATAAAATTAAAAAATAATATATATTAATAATATATAGAATAATATATATTATTATTTTATAATAATATATATAAAATAATTTATAAAATAATTTTATTATATATATATATATTAAATATATAAAGTTATATACGTAAAATAATATATAAAATAATATATATATATATAAAGTTTTTGTTTTCTCAAACCAGACCATAAAGACCAGACCGCTTACCAAACAGAGTTTTAGATTCAAGACAAGACCAGACAAAACCAGACAAAACCAAACAAGACAAAACCAGACAAGACAAGACCAGACAAACCCCTTTCCAAACTAGACAAACCCCTTTCCAAACGGGCCTTTTAGAGTCCTTGCAAAATGACTTAAATTGTCCTTCAACCAAAATGATTTAAGAAGGGAAGAGAGTTATAGAATTGACAACATACATTTCCTCTTTCTATAAGTAACCCATGGTACTCCCAACTTATTGATGGTGCCATGTTTTTTATAGAAAATTTAACAGGAGAGACACTTGAGAAAAATTATAGGAAACTCCACTACCTCCAGTTCACTTGAATTTACAAAAAATACCCTTATTTATAAAAATACCGAAATCAATTCCATAAATCATTTATATATAAAGATGAGAAAAATTATTGGGATCGAAAATAACCACATCCGGGACTCGAAAATAACCACATCCGAGACTAATTTCCAAAAACGGCTTCTTGTCCTGGGTTTACAGAAAGTCCAAAAATTAAATTAACACAAAAAGATTGCGAAATTTTTTTCGAAGAGAGAAATTTAAACATATAATGCACATAGGAGCAAATAATAACACATTGAGCATTTAATTCACTTAAAGAAAAAAAATTATTTCGCAAAAATTTTAATCATAAAATGAAAGAAAAATACCCGACGTTACATATACGAGTATCAGACACTTCCAACGCCAACACATCTCAGACTCGAGTCCTAAAATTCAATTTTTCTGGACACTTCAAGAACACATTTTGGACACGACGGGGGAATTTGTTTTTAATTAACTTTAGTGTAATTTTAAAATATCATAGAACTAATTAAAAAAGGTATAAAATTTAAGAAGTAATAATAAAAGTATAAATTTTAAGATCTAAATGAGGGATACTTTATGAATATGTAAATAAAATAACTAAATTACACTATTATAAATATACAATTATTATTATATTACTATTTTTAGATGTGTCCATGTTGTGTTGTCTTTTATTTTTTTTTAAGATTTGTTGTGTCGAGGTGTTTGTGTTGTGTCGTACCAGTGTCCATGTCCATACTTCATAGGGGAGATCTAATCTTGACATAGTTAGAGCGAAGCTAAGAAGAAGATTTGGGAAGGGGTCGTATGCAATATTTTTAAAATCTATATATCTTTGTGGGCCATCAAAAGAAATTTTGAAAAAAATTGAGGGGTCATATGCAATTTCCTATAAATTTATATATACAAAATATATTTTTGTGATATTAAAACAAATTTTTAAAATTTTAGGAGGGGCCATATGCAATTTTTTTAAATTTCATCTATAAATATATATTTTTTAGGATATTAAAAAAATTATTTAAAATTTGGTAGGGGCGATGGCCCCCTATCTTACCTTTAGCCCAAGGTAGTCAGAATCCTGATTCTATCTGGTAAAATCTTACAATTTTATACGATTTTACTACGATTCTACTACGTTTTTATAATGATTTGATTGTTTTGCCCTTCATAAGAAATGCCCAAAAACTTTATGATTTAATCCAATATTCCAATATATGGCCTATATTTATGATAAAATATTTAAAGGGATAATGTATTAGAAAATTTTGAAAATTCTAATATGATTTAGACTTTAAATTAAATATTTAATTATTAATATTTTTTTAAAAAAATTAATACGAGTTGATAAAATTTTACGATTCTACGATTTGCGATTCTACGGATTCAAAACGATCATACGTAGACTTCCGATTTTAACAGCCTTGCTTTGGCCCCACCATTTATCACAAATGTTAAAGGTGTAATCTTCTTTTTCGAAAAACAAAAGGGTCGTGTGCGTTAAACCTCCTTATAGTATGAATATAGTGTGTATAATACCCTCCTGGTTTGATTTCACACTAATCGTTTCATTTGTGTGCGAATTGACCCCATTTCGTGTTAAATGACATATATGTCATTCGTATAATTCGAAAAACATATATAAATTTGAAATATTATATAAAATTTGAAAATATATATATATAATTTGAAAAAATATCTAAAATTCAAAAACAATATTAAATTTAAAAAAAATATATAAAATTCGAAAAAATATAAATTTTGAAAAGAAAAATATAAATTTAAAAAAATTATATAAAATTGGGAAAAACATATATAAATTCAAAATATATATATAAATTTCGAAAACATATATAAATTTCGAAACAAATATATAAAATTCGGGCAAAATATTAAATTCGAAAAATATATATTAAAATTTGAAAATAAAATATAAAATTTGAAAACATATATAAATTTTGGAAAAAATATATATAAAATTCGGGGAAAATATACTTATATTTTCAACTTTCTTGGATTTTAAATGTTGTTTTGGTGTATTGTACTTTGGTCACTTGTATTTTTTATACTTCTATTTGCAAATCTTTTTGAATTTTATATATATTTTTTGAATTTTATATTTTTTTACGAGTTTTATATATTTGTTTCAAATTTTATATATTTTTTCGAATTTTATATATATGGTTTCAAATTTTATATATTTGTTTCGAATTTTATATATATATTTCAAATTTTATATATTTGTTTCGAAATTAATATATATATTTTGAAATTTGTATATATTTTTACGAATTTTATATATATAAATTTTGAAAATTTTATTATATATATATATATATAAATTTCGAATTTGAATTTTATATATTGGCTTCGAAATTTATTTTTCAAAAAATATATATATATTGAAGAAAAGGGTAAAATGGGTATTTAAAATAGTATAAAAGTCATGTGAGTCGCACATGACCGGAAAGAATGGGGTATTCTCACGTTTTTGAAACTTGCAAGAGGATATTCGCACTTTTTCAAAACTTGTAGGGGGTATTCACACGTTTTTCAAAAATATTGGTGTCAATACACATATTTTTAAAATACATGATGTTATACGCACCATATCTATACTACATGAATGTTTTGGTGTACCCAAAACAAAATGACCTTACCTTTTCTGGTTAGGTTGTAACTTGTAGCAGTCGGGTAGGTTTTTAATGTAACTTGATAGGCCCTGTTTGGTTCGCGGTCCGGTCCCATGTGGTCCGGTCTCATAATGGTTTTTTTGGGACCGGACACTGTTTGATAACACGGTTCCAAAAAAAACAAGGATCACTTGGGACCAAAATGGGTAATTTGAGACAACAAAAAATGATGGTCTCAAGTGATCTTATATACAATTGTCTTAACACATGAGACCATAAAATTTGAAAAATATATATAAAATTAAAAAATATATATAATTTGAAAATAATATATAATTTTTTTGAAATAATGTATAAAATTTGAAATATATATATAAAATTCAAAATTAATATATAAAATGCAAAAAATATATTTAAAATTTGGGAAAATAAAAAAATTCCAAAATAATAGAAAAAATAAAAAATAATGTATTAAATTCGAAAAAAATATATAAAAATCAAAATTAATATATAAAATTCAAAAAATAATATAAAAATTCGAAATAATTTATAAATTTTGAAAAATATATTATTTTCAATTTTTTTATATTTTTCATACTTAATATATTTTTTGAATTTTATATAATATTTTTTTATTTTTTGTATTATTTTCCAAACATAAGACCAAACAGCTTGAATAAGATCATAAGACCAGACAATTTTACCAAACAGATTTTTAGAGCACCACCTAGATAAGACCAGACCAGTCCAGATAAGACCAGACCGGACCGCCTACCAAACGGGTCGTAGTGTGTCTTAATAAAGAAGGAACATAACATATTTTGAAACTTCAGACCAAATTCAAATTTCAATCACCTTAAAACTTTCCCCCCAAATGTCTACATAGATATAGCTAGGGCAAGAGTTAAGAGAGTGAGACTCACTTTAGGAGAGTGAGCTGAGAGTGGTGGTAGCTGGGGGTAGTTGAGAGCCATTAATGCACTGAAAATAGCCGTTTTTTGTTCCGTCAGTCGACTGATTTCTATCTGTCAGTCGCCTGATTTCTCTCTGTCGGTCGACTGATATTACTATTTCAGTCGACTGGCAAGTAGCTCAAAAACTCTCTGTCCTGGTCGGTCGACTGACAAGAACTATCGGTCGACTGATGAATGGCTGTCGGTCGACTGGCAAATAGCCTTAATAAAGCTCAAAACTCTCTGTCGAGGTCGGTCGACTGGCAAGTGTTTGTCGGTCGCCTGATAGTGCAATTTGCATTTCTTTTGAATTTTAGGATGAGCTTATACGTGTGAAAACCTTACATAAACCCTTTGATACAATTTATTCACCATCATATTTATCCCAAGTCTTGATTCTTCAATCGTCTGAAGCATTTTAAAAGTGAAATGACCTTTATGTTCTTCCTTTAGCTTTCGATAAAAATGTTGTTATTCTGTAATGCTCAACTGAGTAAACACATTCGTACTAAACATGTACTTAACATTTTGTTATCATCAAAACGGATAATTGTTCTTTGATTGACTCTCAGGCCAACAAAAATGTCTAGATGTTGTTTCTTTGTAGTTGTAGTTAATGTTGACATGCAACTTATGGCATTGTGCTGCACCCATTTTTACATTAGCCAGTTGTTTTTACTTGTTCAAATGGGAATAAGATGTCTAAAAATCAAGGTATGTTTTAGTGTTTAGGATCGTAATGATACAATGCCTCAGTCCATTTTGAAGTAGTTTGTTATGCCCATAAATTTGAGGTCACATGAGGTCTTTCCTTATTTCTGTTTCTTGTAACCAAACTTACATCGTATATAATCACATGTTGTCTATCCTCCTTGTTTCTGTTTATTGTAAGCAAACTTACATTGTATATAAGATGGTGATCAGTTCGCTGATATGCACAATAGTAGCAAGGATTACACATAAATCACTTTGAACTTTGTTCTTTCAAATAAACTATAACAATTTTGCACTTGGTTGAAGTATCTTATGAAGTATATTGGACACCGAAAGAAATATTTTGTCAGTCCTTTTCTTTGTTCTTTGGATCACATCTATTAAATTGAAATTCCTTTGTTGTTGTTGTCAAATATGGAGCTCGTAGAAGACCGCGAGATGGATTGCAAGTACATACAAGAGAAAGAAAAAGAGGATAACAAATCTAGAACGATCGGGGTGAGGAAGATGGTTTTTTAAAAAAATTTGATTGGAATTGGTATTTTGCAAAATTTAAAAATCTAATCTTATTGTTATTGTCAGGGAATTATGTCAACAAAGTTTCTCGTGAGCTACGTCAAGAGTGATGATGTTACGAAGAAGGCGAGTGTCGGATCGACCTAGAAATTTAAGAACTGATCAGATGAATACAAGAAATCCCAATTATTTATCTATCTTGTAGAACGCAAGAAACGTAAAGAGGCCAAAACCTATTTAAAGGTGAGCCGCGAAATAAGACACGCCAATATCTTGATTTCTGAAGGGATAGGTCTTGACATAAAAAAGAGAATTTGTGGTGTTAGTCCACTAAAGGTTTGATGACTACTTTACTGAGTGGAAGAAAAATACTAACTCTGCACCGGCCACTGAGGCCAGCTCGGGGTTTGGGGCGGGAGGCCAATTGACTGAATTTTGGAGGACGTCAATCAGGAACATACTAGATTGCGTACAATATTTACATGACAAGGGGTATGTGCATTGTTCTTAGAATAATGATGATTCATACGTTATCCTCAACCAAGAACTATGTCTGATCCGTCCGGAGGGTGCCCCATTAGGAGTTGGCTTAGGAGTTGCAACTAACCGACAGAAGAAAAACAACTTGAAGGATTTCAAATCATTCTTGGAACGACATGTAGATTGTGCAGATGAATCTGATGATTGGAAAACCTTCTTGGGATTCTTTGATATCCCTGGGGCCATGGTGGAGTAAGTAACCTTACCGAGCAATTTAGTATTTTCTAATTAATGTTTTCTTCCTGTACTTTTTAAAATCAACGGTTGATTCGCTAATTTTTCAGACCAGCACGATTGAAAAAGTGTCCAGTTCTTCTGGACGACTGGGGGCAACACAAATATTTGGAGGTTTTATGCAATCAAATCGATAGTGTTTAAACTTGTCGGAGTTCAACAATTTTAACTGTCAGCTAGAAGGTGAGACCCATGGTTGGGGGCCAGATTGGACTACTCACGTTGCTAAAAATGTGATGGCAAACAGGGTTTTTTCCAAGAAGGATCCGACCAAACCGCTTATTTATTATAACGGCTCATACTTGCCCGACCTGATACGATTCGTGAGGAACATGATACATCACTATGCAGAGGAAGTGGTATGGTTTTATATTACAATTTATTATCTTAATCGTTTGTTTTTCTTACTCACTTAAAGTATTACCGACTTTTTGTCTTTTCAGAACTATGGCCACTATATCATGATAGAAATAATGAGAACCATCAATGCTCTTTTTCCTGGCATAGTATCGTTCCTTCATAACTTCTTCATCAAACATAGGAGCCACCATCACTACAACTCTCTGGCAACAAGAGCATAATCAATGGTGAATATATATTGTGCTCATCATCACACAAATTAGTTGTTGACTATCTTGTATGAGTGGATTAATACACATGATGTGGTGGAAACCTATATATATATATATTGAAACTGGGCTAAATAGGAAAATATGGATTTGTTTAGATCTATAAAAAGAGTGAGGAAAGGGAATTTAGATGACAACTTCTTACCTATGATTACTTCCATTTGGACATCAATGCGGTGGGGTGTCCCGTGTTTTTCCAGTCTTCGGGCCTCAATATTGGAGTTCATCTTATGACTGAGGTAGTAGTGAACTCTCCCGGTGCCAGTGGACGCTTCTTTGTCCCCATCATAAAAAGTGTTTCTGGTGATTCATGTTGTTGGCCATGATCTCTGGGTGTAATAACCCGAAGGCATTCTAGGTCCATAGATTTGGGTTTTCCCTCACCATATTTTGATCTGCCTTTTATTTCACCCGGAATCTGAACAATTTCATACATAATGCTCTTGTGCGTCTAAATGGTATTGGAACATGATTAATTGCATGATTTAAATTTACGAGGACACGCATGCCAGCGTCATCTTTGTGCTCTGAATACTGTGTTCATTTTCCTGATTCAGCAGTCGATTCTCAGCCTAAGATGTATTGATACTACTGTGTAATAGGCTATCACTACTGTGTTTGAATGCTATTCAATTTGTTTTTTGAATGTTCACATTGTCTTAACAAATGGTTTTAAATTATCAGATTCTAACAAGAACTTTTTGGAATGAGAGTATGCACTGGATGGTGCCGATTCCTTTTCTTCCTTCCTATCATTTTCTTACTTCCTCATATGTTCTCCGGTGAGTCTCCCCTCCCTCGTTATATTATTACCTATATCATAAGTATTTAAAAATTGTTCGTTTATTGATTATATATAGGTTATTATTAGAAAATCCCCTTATGGTTTTCAAATTATTCAAAAAAAATCTCTATGGTTTTCAATTTAAACAAATATCCCCCTACCCTCTATAAGATTACAAAAATACCCTCCAAAACTCTAATTTAAATCTTAATTAAACTCTAATTCCTTACATTTATCTCAATTAAACTCTAATTCCTTCCATTTATCACTAATCCACTTTCTCTCCCCCATTTACTCCAAAACTCTATTTCTTTCCCTTTATCACAAACCCACTTTCAATATAAATCTCAATTTTAACCCAATTCAACTCTAATTCCTTCAATTTATCACAAACCCACTTTTAATTTAAATCCGAATTTTAACCCAATTCAATTCTAATTCCTTCCATTTATCACAAACTCACTTTTAATTTAACCCATTTACTCCAAAATTCTAATTTTTTTCATTTATCACAAATCCAATTTCAATTTATTATTTTATATCTCTCCATATACGTACTTATTTATACATATATAATTATATATACGTACATATACATATACAATGATATATACGTATATATGATTATATATATATATAGTGATATAGAGAGATAAATAATTATAAATTGAAATTGGATTTGTGATAAATGTAAGGAATTAAAGTTTTGGAGTAAATTGGTGAGAGAAAGTGGGTTTGTGTTAAATGATAGCAGTGTTGTCACGGGCGCGCCTAGGCACTAGAAGACCTCTAGCGCCTTGAGGCACCTAATGCCTCTGACAACTATGAATGGAAGAAATTAGGGTTGAAATTGGGATTTCAATTGAAAGTGAGTTTGTGATAAATTGAAGGAATTAGAGTTAAATTGAATTAAAATTGAAATTTATATTGAAAGTGAGTTTGTTATAAATGGATGGAATTAGAGTTTTTGAACAAATGGGTGAGAGAAAGTGGGTTTGTGATAAATGGAAAGAATTAGAATTTAATTGGGATTGAAATTGGGATTTAAATGGAATGAATTATAATTTTGGAGGGTATTTTCGTAATCTCATAGAGGGTAAGGGGGTATTTGATTAAATTAGAAATCATAGAAGAATTTTTTAAACTACAGGGTTTTTTTTTGAATAATTTGAAAATTATAGGGAGTTTTCTGATAATAGCCTTTATGTATATTTTTGGGTCTTTATTTCAGTTTCTTATTGAAACCTAAGAGATTTCATCATTTTTCAGTATTAGAATTGCACCAAAACTCAACAGTGAATGACCTGCACAAAAAACATACTAAGAAATTTGATCACCTGGTTCTTGGACATGCTGCTGGCGAGGGTTTGCAAAACCGTCTGCAATGCCAAGGTTTTTTCCTAACTTTTTCCTTTACGCTAGATTACTATAATTTGATGTATCACTTCTAATCTTTCTGATAATGCTTCCGTATCTGGCATCTTCTTCGGTAACTGTGGCTGCGAGACTATACACATGCACTTCAATTATAAAAACATAATTATTTTCCAGTTTGTCTTGTTCTATATTGGCTAAATTAACTGATTTTCATTAGATTTTGGCTTAATTTAGGAAGAGAATTCTTAGCGATTACGTCACTTTTCCCCCCAGAATTTTAGAGTAAGGGGAGTTTTTACGAAATTACCCCAGTAAGAAATAACCAATTTAATTGACAGATGAATCCAAGCTCATTAGGCGAAAAACAAATAGGGGTAAAAAGTAAAAGTAATTGTCGTGTCACCACTGCTAACACATGGTTCATTCACATGTATGCGTATTCTCTAACATATTACATGCTTTGCAGGCACCAAAGCTCTTAACAAGACCCACTTTTCAACCTCCTCCGGCAATTTTAGTTTTGGAGAGAGTGTAGCCTTTGTCACCTTTTATGCCGCTTAAGACTCCTCTGTTGATAGGGTGGTCAATGCTAGATCAAACGATTTGGTTACTGTTGGGAACATTTCATACAGTAAGGTGGAGAGATCAATGGCCATTTTGGACGTCTTTGTAAACTTCATCCTGGTAATTGTTTTTATTCTTTATTTTTGGTAACAAAGAATCTACCAACCTGCTAGCCATTTTGGACTTTTGGATGATTTGTGAACTCCAGATCTTCACATTCAACTTAGATTTCATATAAATATTAATAAGGGATATCAAAGATACATACACTGATTGTTACTTGGGAAAACACATACACCTTTAAAATTCACCAATCAATATTAGACTTGTTGCATTTCTTTTTGTCCTAATCTTGGATTTGTCTTAAAAGTTCTTGTCGATGATTCATGAATGCATGTAGGGTTGATAATGGGTTGGTGTCGGTGGGTGGCTACATCAATGACTGTCCAACTTGCAATAGACTTAAATACATAACAGATGCGTTGAAAACTTCGAATAATGGTCTGATATCATCAGAAGCACTTGAACATACTTCAGATAATTAGATTGCCATATGGGTTTTGGAAACCTACTCTGCATATGCTGCGAGTTTGATCAACATTTTCAGTGTTATTACACGACTGGGTGTATGGTTGAATCAGTCACGTAATGCAGACTGATCATCCATACAATTAATGCTGTCTTAGTTCCGCTAGCAGCATGTAGTTTTTCGAGTCATGGTTGACATGTAAGGGTATAAATAATGCGTTTATGATATTTAGCATGGGTTACCATTTTTTAAGAGGAGTCGTGTACACCCGTTAGTCATCTGTTGGCCTGACTTGTGAAGAATTTCTAGCAGATGATCCATACAAAAACTCTAATACAATTAGGTAGACATTACGTCATTTAACATTTGTTTAATGCTGTTATGGAGATGTTTTTTCAGTATCCTGTCAGTTTGAATGTTTACACTGAACTTTTATGTATCTGCAGAAGACAATGCCCCAGAGCAACATAATCATTCTTACTGATCCAGCATCTAAACTTCCCCTGCACAGAAATAGGGTCTCTATATATCCGATCCAAGGTGAATAATCACGAGCCAAATTGATGCTTCAAAGAATCAGGTCCTACATTGTAAGAGAACACAACATCGATTAAGAAAAAAATTTGTTGGTAAATTGTTATTGAATTTTAGCAGTCCATTCTTCGCAATTGCAAGGGATAATTTACATTGATTCTTATGCGAGTCATAATACAGTGCTTGGTAGATACTTCATTATTGCAGTGACATACTGATTGGAAAAATGATGAGTGCAAAAATGCTAACAACCATTAGTTTATACACTTGTTTCCCAGATGTGTCCTTAATTTTTTCTCTCCAAATGATTTTCTGCCTATGTAGACCTTTCTGGAAGCAAGACTTGAAGAACGCTCTGAGTTGCAAGGGCTTATTAACAACTACATCTTCACCGACTCAAATGTAGCAGTAGTTGACAACCTGGGACATATATTCTATAACTACCCAAATAGTCATTTGGCTCTCACCTTCAGGAACAACAGAGAACAACCTCTTAATTCAGGATTTATAGCAGTGAGGGGCACATCTGAAGGAATTCTAAGGTTCGTAAATTGCATTTTGTTTTCCTTTTGTCAGAGCTCTAGTTGCCTTCAACGAAATGGTTAACAAGAACAGAATCTTATGTTTTTGGTTAATCAAATAATACTAAGCTTAGGTGTCGGTTTAATGACCTTATACAATTTGTCGGGTGGCTGCACAAATTTTCTTTCTGGAGTTATGCTTTATAAATGTGTCGGGTAAAATACGAAGAAAGCAATTTGAGGCAACTTTCACCAACCTTGCAAGGAAAGGAAGAGAGGATGAAAGTGGCATCACCTCCACGGTTGTCATTTTTATGGCTCTCAACCTACTGCCACGGTCTACCACCTTTTGCACCAACCTTTCTCCCATATTTTTTTGGCTGCCATCCTTATACCTATACCGACTTAATTTTAATCTTTACTTCTCATGGGTGACCAAAATAGGGGAGTGGAAGTCAGATAAATTGGCACTGTGATCGTATGAAACTTCCTCTCCCATTTTCTTCCCCAACTTGTTTATATTGTGATGCTTCCTAGGGACTACTATTCACAGTACTTGCACATATTGGTGCCTTATCTGAACTCCAGTTCCTCCACCTCGTAAACTCGGTAAAGCTGCTCTTCAAGCACATTAGGGGTACCTAATAAGTATGGATAGGGGTCGGACTCGGATTGTTAGCCGAGTGAGTAACTATGATTGAAATTTGTCTGCAGGGCTAAGGTTTTCTTGCAGGTAGTAAGATCTCACCCAAACTTTGATGCAAAAAGGTTGACCCAACCACAAGCTTTTCTGGAAGAGATTTGTGGTGCTTCAGTGCTCTTTCTACCATGTGCTATGTACAATTGGACACCACCAGAGGGTGCAGGCCAATTTCACGGGATGCCTTTGGATGTTAATGTACATTCGAAAACAAAGGATCGAGTTCTTTTATAGAGTTTTGAGTTTTTATTTTTATTTTTTATTGAAGGTTATGATTGACCTCCAGGTGCTTATTTCTGGATACAGGTTGTTCATTTCAAAGGATCGAGGAAGCGTCTTATGCTCGAGTCTTGGAACTTCTTGGAAACTACTTCCGACATTTCAGATATGCTATGTCTAATCTTAGGGAGTGGAAGGACAAAGTATGATTTTTAAGTTCCAAATTACACGTTTATAGTCCAGTATTAAGATCATCTCCTGCAAATTCAGTGAAGAAATGACCAACTACATTCGGAGGAGTTTTTTCTGGCAGTTCTCTCTCGTCTTAATAATAGCTTATGGGGCTATTGATTTGAGTAAACCCCAGTATGGTCACATGGGCGTCCTTTCTCCAAGCTTGATTTCAGATTTGGGATTTGCTTGCACTAGATGATATTTCACACAAACTAAACACGAGAGACTCGCATTACAATTCATGTACATCTCAGTTTGAGTGAGTATTTTCTTTGAGGAGGATTGTTTATTGTCTTGATAGGTTTTGTACACCTCATTTTTTGTTGTATAAGAACTTCATTTACTCTTCTATAGGGAGCAGAGTAGAGAGCAAGACAAGTTTTGGTTCAAGTGTTGTTCCTTGTATTTTTTAACTAATTTGCATTGTGGCTGTGAACTTGATTGGAGAGTTAACCCTAATTTTTCATTGAGGAGCTCTAATGAAGTAGAGGTCCATTTTCATTCCTTTGGTCTCTTCTAAAGGTCAAATCATGTTCTTTAATTTTTCACTGTAGACTAATATTGATTGTGTGGACCATTTTGTTTGAGATTTCATTTATGTTTTCCAATTAACATGCCGTTTCAATGATGGCCTTGTGTATCTCACAATGTTTGAAACAGACCTTTTTTTAGCTAATTTTTTCAAATTTCATTGCGGAAAAGAAATGGGTTATTTACACTGACACCCCTGAGGTTTGGGGAAATTACACATAAATGCAACGTTTGAACAGTGTGTTTCAATCGCTCCAATGATGCATATGCCCCTTCAATTAAAGAATTGACCAATGAGTAAAATCTCTGGATAATAAAATGATGCATATATCTTCTCTGTAGTATCATAAGATTTTGTTGTAGATAATTAATTTTTTGCATTAAATTGTGTTTTGTTGTCTAAAATTTAATTTTTAGTCATTAATTTTCTCAAACCAGGGGGTGTCAAAGTTCCTTAAAAAAAAAAAAGATGGGGCCTTCGATACTTTTGCTTTTAAAAGGAAAAAGAAGAAAAAATAACTTTACAAACAAATTACTAGTGTGCCATGGAAAAAAGATGGAAGAGACTGAACTACAAAGAAATGAGACCGCTGAGAAATGATGATCAGCAGAGGAATGGTTCCCAACCCTGAACCATAACTAAAGATGCAACAAAATGATAAAAATATATAAAAAATGTTAGGTCTTCATTGTGGAGAACCCTAAAGATTGCAAGCTCTTCTTATCACACAGCAAAGATTAACTATAAAGTAAAGGTGCTGGCATGTGTTTGACCTTACACTCATTATGTTCCTTATAGAAAATTGCAAGAGCATTCTCTCCATGAATCTGGAGATTTACCAATCTTGCTTAAGCTAATGAATCTGATAATGTGAATTAAAACCCGGAAAAATTCAAATGAGAAAAAATAGCTACAAGACCAATTTCAGATTCTGATGCATAAAGGAAGATGATCTTAGTTATCTACAATACTACAAGAGAGTCTAGAAAAACCCAAACATGTTGGCCAGGTTTGAAAAGACTTGGGACTTGGTGCCTCAAGAAGCATGATGTCCCATCCTACATGTGCAAACAATTCGTTGGGGATATGACCGCGGATATAGTCCGAGTTTTACCCGATTCATGTGGAGGGGTCGCTTTGCACGGATCCCGGAGAGACACCCCAGTCATCGGAAAAAAAAAGAGTTCAGAAAAGACCTAAGTTTAGGACTGAAATACTAAAGCATGAGAATCCTGCTGAATATACCAGCAAAGGCAGAAATATAGCTGCCAAACCAGAATCAATAGATTTTGAAGAAGCTCACAACAATCTATTTCTCCAACTAATCACAAAGCAATAAATTACCAAGAGTAATCAAAACATGTCTCAGTTCTACTTTGTCTCAAAAGAGGTTTACATCACCAGCCCTTTAGAATATAAACTAATTTGCTCTATGTATCGTATTCTTCTATGACAAAACAAAGGAACATATGGTATACCTAACCTCCCAGAATAGACTATGTAACTATACATATCTTTCAGATCTAATACCACCTTCAAAAAAACCACGATGACATCTTCTATCATATACAGAATGATTCCACATTAAATCCTTCCTAGACTTCAGAAGAGCGAGAGAAATTAATACTGGTGGTTCCACGTTGTCTATGTCCGCTTAGTTTCTATAACCTGTAAGAGAAATGTCGAGTTAGACCGAAGTTAGAATTGTCCAAAGCAGCTTTAACTTGTCTTGAATAATGAAAACGGATATGATCATGGTAATGTGAAGAAAAAAAAATCAAATATAACACCATCTAGGTTTAGAAAACATTTGTCAAATACAAATACAACAAAAATAAACATATGAAAATAAACCTTTCAATTAGTAAGTCAAAAAAAAAAAAGGGTAGCCCATGCATCAGGCTTGCATGGTGTAATGAGGGTCAAATGTAGGTAGAGATTACCTTCTTTCAAACCTGTGACCCAAAAGTCACAATGGAGCAACCTCACAGAAATGATAAGGTAAACAGGAGATAATTCGAGACTGAATATCTCATATAAAACCAATAAGAATGACAAGGATAACAATTGCCAACCAACAAACAAGAAGCCACTAATTTAGTGCACCGAAACAAACTCTTGAAACTCGATAAGAAAACTACAGTAAAGTCTGATCCCTCTCTTGGAAAACATAATTCCTCGGTGTAAAAGATCAAATTTTCTTTTAACAAACCTCAAGAAAAATCTACTAGTACAAGTGAAAACACCAATTGTAGCCATGTTGGAAGTGAACTTGCCTTGTAATAAAATACACTTTGAACAAATAGAGAACTTGCCTTATAATAAACACTGCTGATCAAATTACCAGTCTTTGTCAAAATTTTATCCAAAGTTCAATAGATGTCTTAAGCGACATAAGAACCTAGGTGAAAGTCATTTTCATAATTAATGTACATAGCACACTGCATCAGCCCCACTAAATCACAAATTACTCTCAAGCCAATCTCTCCTGCTGATGTGCTACTTCGCCCTACCATTTTAGGTCAACAACACAACTCCAGCTTTTTTTTTCATATCTAAGCAAATACAGGTTGGAACATGAAGAGAGCATTTAATCATTTTTTGCATCATTCCCAAAACCATCACCTAGACTAGAGACAGTGATCTAACCAACTAAGTAGACTATATAATCCAAAGTACGCCTTAATGATGATACGTTTTCACAAAAAAAAAAAAGAAGGAAAAAAGAAGGATTCAGAATAGTTGACGCTAAGCCTACTATATTTGTTAAAGGATTATAAGAAAAATATAATTTAAACTAAGCCCTAATCGACAATTGCACCAAGACCGCTGGAAGCTTGTTAAGACGCAAACTAAAATAACCTGAAGAAAACGCACCTCTATGTTCATCGACTGCAAATCACAAGGTCGACCAAACCTCTAGATTACAACAGCTTCAATGTTTTGTCAATCAAAAAGTTACTCCTGGACAATAATAAACATTAGTAATTTATGTTGTAAATCACTTGTGGTGATTTAGTAATGCCCAGGATACACTCAAATGTATAAAAAACTCACACTTTTATTTCAAAAATAAAGAACCGAATACAAAGTTTTTACACTACTCTCACACTCTGATTTCTCTCTCTTGCTTCTTGTTTGTTTTCAATACAATACAGCACACTTATATAGAGATTTGAAATACATAAAATGACAACTGAAATCTGCTTGGCAGTCATTATTGACTTTGGAAGATTTGAGTATGCTATCTTCACGCATGATCTTGACAAGCTCACGCATGATGTTTGGTGCAGCTTTTCTTGACATTTGTGGTTGATTGATACATGCATGTAGATATGGATAATCAGCTTCAAGTTTATCTTTCAACATTCCCCCTTAAACTTGATTCTCCATGCTTCTGCATTCCTAACATCATCTTCAATCTGTTGAACATGTTTGGCTTCAATGGATTTGTAAAAATATCTGCAATTTGATCATTTGTCTTGCAAGATATTAATTTCACTTCTCTGTTCTGCACATGCTCCCTGATAGAATGATACCGTGTATCAATATGCTTGCTTCGTTTATGGAAGACTGGATTCTTGCAAGTGCAATTGCTGAACGATTATCAATGAAAATCTCTGTAGGCTTTTCTTGTGGAAAACACAAATGCTACAACACATTTATCAACCAAATAACATGACACACAGTTGAGCTAGCTGTTACGTATTCAGCTTTGCATGATGATAGCGTTATTATCTGTTGCTTCTTAGATGACCATGTGAATGCTTTATCTCCAATGAAAAACACAAATCATGTTGTGCTTTTTCTTTCATCCAAATCTCTACCCCAATCACTATCTGAATAGCCAGTGAATCTTAATTCATCATTTGAGGTATATAGCAAACCATCATTGATCGTACCTTTGATGTAGCTGAGTATTCTCTTTGCAGCATTCAGGTGTGATTGATCTGGTTCCTCCATGTATCTGCTGATCATTCCAACTCCATAGAGTATATCTGGTCTGGTACATGTCAGGTACCGAAGACTTCCAACTAAACTTTTAAGGTATGTTGGATCAACATTTCCTCCGTCTTCATTCTTTCTGAGTTCCACACTGCTTTCCACTGGAGTTGATATTGAATTGCTTGATTCCATTCTGAACTTCTTGAGAATCTCCTTTGCATATCTATTTTGGCAGATCAAGATTCCTTCAGCATTCTGCTTCACTTCAATTCCAAGAAAGTGTGACATCAGACCAATGTCTATCATCTCGAATTCTTGAATCATGGTTTTCTTGAACTCTTCAAACATGGCTGGGTTATTTCCTGTGAAGATCAAATCATCAACATATAGACCTGCAAATAGTACACTTCCTTCTGGACCTTTCTTCAGGTACAATGCATGCTCGTATGGACATTTCTCGAACCCATTATCATGGAAATACTTGTCAATTCTTGTTTTCCATGCACGTGGAGCTTGCTTCAGTCCATAGAGAGCTTTCTTCAACCTGTATACCTTGTCTTCATGTCCTTCATTTGTATATCCCAGCGGTTGTTCGACATAGATTTCTTCTTCTAGAAATCCGTTCAGAAATGCTGACTTCACATCAAGTTGGTACAACTTTCATCTATTCTGAGCAGCAATAGATATCATCAGCCTGATTGTCTCTAATCAGGCAATAGGAGCAAATACTTCACCATAGTCTATTCCATGTCTCTGTTTGTAACCTTTTGCCACCAGGCGAGCTTTGTATCTCTGAACTTCGCCTTTTTCATTCTTCTTTGTCTTGTAGACCCATTTGACTCCAATAGGCTTTTAACCTTTTGGTAGACTACATAGCTCCCATGTGTCATTCTTGTCTATGGTCCTGATTTCTTCATCCATTGTTGACTTCCACTTCTTCTCTTGGATGGCTTTTGTGAAGTTGACAGGATCACTATCCAGAAATAAACATAGCAAATTCTGGTCTTGATCTTCTTTAGTGGCTTCATATAGTTCCCTCAGGCTTCTCACTTTTCTGGGTCTTTCACTTGATCTTTCATATAGTGATGATGACGATGAAGGATCATTTCTTGCAGGTACAGGAGATTGATGTGGTAGAATTTGTAGCTCCATTGCAACTTCTTTTTCTACTTCTTCAAGTACAAGCTCCTTGGTTTTTCCATCTTCATTCTGATCCCAGCTCCAAGCTTCATTTTCTTCAAAGATCATGTCCCTGCCCATGATTACTTCCTTGGTGATGGGATTAAACAACTTATATCCCATTGTTCTGTCGCCATAGCCGATAAAGATATATTTTTGTCATTTGTTGTCAAGCTTGGTTCTTCTGGCTTCTGGAATCTTGGTGTAAGCAATACACCCAAAACTTCTGAGGTGAATGACACTTGGCTTGTATGAACTCCAGGTTTCTTCAGGTGTCTTGAATTAGAGTCTTCTAGTTGGACACTTATTCAGCAGATAGACAACACAAGATATTGCTTCAGCCCAAAATTCCTTGGGCATTGTCTTTCCTTTCAACATATTTCTGACCATGTCCAGTATTGTGCGATTCTTCCTTTCTGAAACACCATTTAGCTGAGGTGTATAGGATGGTGTTGTTTGCTTTCAGATGTCGTGCTCTTTGCAGTAATTCTGGAATGCATTCGACATATATTCTCCTCCTTGATCTGACCGTAATGTCTTGATATTGTAGTCGCTCTGGTTCTCAACAAGAGCTTTAAACTCCTGGAACTTATCAAATACTTTTGATTTCTTTTGCAAGAATTACACCCATGTCTTTCAACTATAATCATCGGTGAAGGTAAGAAAATACCTGCTCTTTCCATATGATTCTGGCTTTAATGGACCACACACATCTGTGTGAACGAGCTCCAACAGCTTTGTTGATCGCCATTTGACTTCTTTAGCAAATCTTAATCTGTGATATTTCCCAAGTACACAACATTCACATACTTCATTAGGAAGGTTGATATAGGGAAGTCCCTTCACCATCTGTTTGCTTGCGAGCAGCTTCAGGCCTTCAAAGTTGAGATGTTCGTATCTCAAATGCCATAGCCAGTCCTTGTCTTCAACAACTGCATTTAAATACTTCGCTGCATCATGCTGGATGTGCATAGGAAACATCATATTTTTTGACATCTTTATCCGGGCAATGAGATTTTCATTTGTATCTTTGATTGTTAGACACAAATCATTCATGTTGATGTCGTAGCCTTTCTCCAGGAGTTGTTCGAGACTTAAAATATTGTTCTTCATATTTGGAACATAGTAAACATTGGATATGGAGTCATGATCTCCATTCTTGAGCTTGATCAGAATATTGCCCTTTCCTCTTATTGCAATTTTTGTGAAATCACCAAATGGGACTTGCCCTTGCCTAGTCTCATCAAGCTCGACAAACATGTGTCTGTTTCCACACATGTGATTGTTGGCTCCTGAATCTAGATACCATATACCTTCATCATCAGTATTTTCATTTTGAGCCATCAGCAGCATTGATCTTGGCTCATTTTCTTCTTTCTCGGCAAAATTTACTTGTTCGCCTCCTTCAGCAACTGCCTTTCCTCTGCATTCGTTGATGTAGTGTCCATACTTGTTGCAGTTGTAGCATTGAACATTGCTTTTGTCATAATTCTGGCAATTATTGAAGTTGTTTCCACGGCCCCGTCCTCTGAAAGATTGATTTCTTCCACCTAGATTATTTCTTTCGGTATTGGAATTAGTTCTTCCACCGCCGCCTCTGGATCCAGCACCTCGTCCTTGATAGCCACGACCTCTACCTCGGCCTCTTTGTGAATTTTCCCATCACTCTTCTTTATTTTCTTTGAATGTTAGATTTGACTGAAGAGCTTGCTCTAGAGTACCTGATGTGTTCCTCTTGTTGATTCTTTGTTCGTGAATTTCTAGCATGGCCATCAGCTCGTCTACTGTCATTGCATCGAGATCCTTTGATTCTTCAATAGCAACAACTACAAGCTCAAACTTTGAGTTAAGGGAGTGCATAATCTTTTCAAGCACACGAACATCTTCAATTTTTTCGCCATATCTTCTGATTTGATTCACAATAGTCAATGTTCTGGTAAAGTACTCAGAAATTGACTTCGTGTCTTTCATTTGCAACAGTTCAAATTCAGCCCTTAGAACTTGGAGTCGAACTTTAATTATTTTTTCAATTCCTCGATGTGTTTTTCGAAGAATTTCCCATGCTTGCTTGGCGGTATTGACGGCTGAGATCTTTTCAAAACTTGCTTCATCGATACTTTGATAAAGCAGATACAACGTCTTCTTGTCCTTTTTCGGGCTTCTTTGAGCACGACCTTTTGGGTCTCGCTCAGTCGATCTTCACTTTTTTTTGAAACTGGCTCGTCATAACCGGTCTTGATAAAATCCCACAAATCTTGCAAGGCAAGAAGAAATTTCACTTGGATAGACCAATTCTCGTAATTGGTTTTATCCAAGCGCGGAAGCTGGGGCTGGAAGAAATTGCTGGAGGGCACCATCGGATTTACTTAAACACTTGAGGTGCTTATTTCTGAAAATTGGTGTTGAATCTGGTCAAACCGACTGCACGGTTATGTCCGGAGCGTTTTGTTTAGTCAAAAAAGACTCTTCATTTGCTCAAATCGGAGTTAAAATGAGCCCGGAAAGGACAAAATACCAACAAGGGCAAATTGGTAATTTTCATAATTTTACAGACGTGGCAGTGGGTGATGTGGCAAGAGGTGACGTCACTGATGACGTGGCAGTGCGTGGGCATCATGCGCGTCCGGAGGGTGAAGACGACTGGGCGCATGTGGTGCGTGTGGGCTTCACTCGCCGAGCTTGTGGAGGCGCGTGCGGTGGTGAATGGCTGTGATTTTTTCGTGGTTGTGTTCCTACTGGAATAAGGAAGCTACTGCTATGCTCAAAATTTGGTTTAAACACTTTTGGCTCACGAATAGGCTTCGAATGTTTCGGCTTTGTTTTTGTTCTTGACTTCTGGGCTTGCTCAAGCTTCACTAAGCTCTGATACCATGTTGTAAATCACTTGTGGTGATTTAGTAATGCCCAGGATACACTCAAATGTATAAAAAACTCACACTTTTATTTCAAAAACAAAGAACCGAATACAAAGCTTTCACACTACTCTCACACTCTGATTTCTCTCTCTTGCTTCTTGTTTGTTTTCAATACAATACAACACACCTATATAGATATTTGAAATACATAAAATGATAACTGAAATCTGCTTGGCAGTCATTATTGACTTTGGAAGATTTGAGCGTGCTATCTTCACGCATGGTGTTTGGTGCAACTTTTCTTGACATTTGTGGTTGATTGATACATGCATGTAGATATGGATAATCAGCTTAAAGTTTATCTTTCAACAATTTACAGGACAATATCTCTTCAAAACTAAAATAATCAAATTACAAGTGGATAGGATATCATACAAGAAAAATGAGTACTTAAATCCAATGGTCAATAAATTTAATGCGTGTTTGGCGGAAGGGTTTGGTGCCAAAATTTTGGTTTTGAGGTGGAAAAGTTAGCCCAACCCATGTTTGATTGCTTGGTTTTGGAGCAATAATGTGAAACCATTTGGTACCAAATGAAGCAAATCTTGAACCATCTCAAGACATGGTTTTTGTTGGTGCGGTACTGTAGCTCCACCCCAAATGAAACAAAAAGGAACCAAATTTTCAAATGTTGGTGCAATTGGGTTGCTGACACGTTCAATTGGTATGCGTGTGAGTGTGTTTGTAAATAAATATTAACTTTGAATTTCAATTTTAAACAATATATATTTTTCGAATTTTATATTTTTTTTTCGGGTTATATATATATATTTGAAATTTATATATTTTTTTCGAATGTTATATATATTTGAAAATGTATATTTTTCGAATTTTATATATTTTTTTGAATTTTATATATATATTTCAAATTATATATATATATATATTTTAAATTTATATTTTTTTTGAATTTTATATATTTTTTGAATTATATATATTTTTGATATGTATTTTTATTTATATATTTCCATTTTTAAAACATATATGTTTACAAAATATTTCAGAATTTCAGACCATACCAACTCTACCAAACATGGTTTAGTTTTTCAATTTTACTTTTTCTCACACCAAAACCATCTGCACCAAACATGGTTTCAGTTAAGAATAAAATCACATCAAACCCAACCCAACCCAAACCAAAAGCAAAAACCAACACCACACTGGTTGCCAAACAGGCACTTAGTGTATGGTAATTATTCATTTTGACAAATAAATATCAGAACATGCACATCATGTGATTTTGTAGTTTACAGAGGTAGGAGGAAACAATTGCAGGGCCAGTGTGGCAAGTAAATAGGCACAGTGATAGATTATAGAGCCATCACTAAGACATGAAATTTATATAGAAATGCATCTAAATAGCACATTAGCATTATCAAAACACCCCAAAAGTCATAATAAGATTGGCGAACACAGAGTCAAATACAATTGAAGAATGCATATAATGAGAACAGAAAAGCCAAACTAATGACTCACATATTATTGGAATTCCATAGGGATTATACAAGCTACTGGTCAAAAGACGCCTTTGGGGTTAGGGGCTAGAAAAACGAGTTTCGTCTTTGTGGACCATTATTAATGGATCATTTGGAGGTCGTTAGAAGGACTCTTTTTGTGGTTTTATACGAGGGTTTTGCGGTTGAAACACTAATCACATTATATATAAGAAAGCACCAAACTTCATCAACAAATATTTGCAATTCTGTTCATTTTAGAAAATTGCAATTGCTCCTTGAATTTGGTAATTAACCAATCTAACCGTAGGTTTATACAATCTTGCAGATCTGATAATGGGACTTGAAACATGAAAATTTTCAAACAAAAAATAGCTCGAGACCGATTTATGAAGGAAACATTTCACATACCTATGGGTAAAAAAACAGTATATACCGTCCACTCTCCTTGTCCTTGGATGCCCACAGGTAGATTTTTCTCATGGAAGAGGAGCGGCTATGGAGCTCACACTTGGCAATGTAATCCGAGACCATGTTGGCCTCCCTCCAATCACTGATAATCACAATATTGGTAGTTTTTTGCAATGCCCATATTTTGCTTCAAAAAAATTTAAGGAACCGTCAAAAAACAATAAAGAAATAGTTTTTAAAATATATATAAAAAGTATTTATATATTATTTAAAAAACTTACATGTACTCATCTTGGACATCTGGTTGCCTGCAATGAAATGGTTAACAAGAACAGAGTCTTATGTTTTTGGTCAATCAAATAATACTTATGAAACTTGCTCTCGCATTTCCTTCCCCAACTTGAATGAAATATTTTTGTATTGAGAGTAGTTGCGCATATTGATGCCTTGTCTGAAGTAAGTATGATTGAAATTTGTCGGCAGGGCTAAGGTTTTCTTGCAGGAAGTGCTGAGAGTTTACGGATCCAAATATATGAAAGCTTCCCGAATGTTTGGTGTTAGTTTCATGTTCCATATCCATGCATGCCATATACAAACAAAGCTGCTGCATGCAAGCCACTCCAACAGCAACCATCAAAGAGAAGCCAAAACCAAACTCTCAGCCGTATAGAAACAAACCAAGCACCAACGTCAAGCATGGCTGCGCCGCCCATGTGTGAAGACGCAGCCCACGCCTGTTGAAGATAGAGTCTTGTTTGTCTGTACATGATATTAGTGTGTATATATAGCATGTATATGGTGTGTGAAATGATAGGACACGAGCCACAACTGTAAGAGAAAAACAGATAGTGTATGTTTGGTGAGAGAGTGAAGCCACAGAGAAGTTAGTCTGTGAGGTTGAGAGAGAAAGTTTGCAAGAGGTAGAGTCGAGAGAACATTTGTATCTCCTCCATCATACCCGGTTTTGATTCAAACCGAAGTTAGTGAAGCCTCTCAAAGTGGACGTACCCATAATTTTGAGGAACCACTATATATTTGGTGTCCATTGTGTGTGTGTGTGTTTGCATTTGAGCTTGGTTCAACCCAACAAAGTGGTATCAGAGCCATTAAAGCTCAACAGAGCCGAAACTTCAAGCTCTATTTCGAACCAGTCCAGAGCTCAAATCACCACACCCCCCACATTTTCGGCCGACCCATCAACCAAGGAATCCATTCTCGTTGAAAACAGTCTAAAAATCCTTCACACGCGCACCCACGCGCCACCCAAGCGTCGTCGCGTCAGCAGCAACGGTGTCACGCGCTGCACGCGTCTTCTTCCTCCAGAGCGCGTGAGGATCACGCGCAGCACGCGCCCCACGCGCCACCAAGCTCAGCCGCGCGTGAAGCCCACGCGCAGCCACGCGCCACACTCGCGCCACGTCACTGCTGACGTCACCCCCTTGCCACGTGTCATCCCCTGACACTGCCACGTGTCCTGCCACGTGTCAACCAACCATTCAGCCACGTCACCTGCCATGTGTCACCACTGACACCTTGCCATGTGTACTGCCACGTGACGTGTCACCTTCTGCTGCTGCCACGTCATCACCAAGGTTGCAAAATTACAGTTTTGCCCCATCGACATTGTTTTGACTATTCCGGACTCATCGTAACTCGGAATTGAGCCCAGTCAGAGGCGATCTTAAGATTTTCGACTGTTCCGGACGCAACGGTGCACTCTGTTTCATGAGATTCCACTCCGAATATATCAAACAAGCCAGGAGGGCTTAAAATTCCGTTTCGATGGAAGATTCAGGATCCAGAACGATGATCAGATTGACCGCAGCCAACTATTCATTGTGGAAGTCAAAGATGGAGGATCTTTTGTATATTAAAGATCTGTGGAAGCCGATCAAAAGGACTGATGATGCACCTGATGGCAAACCGAAGGACATGACCGATGTAGACTGGACGGTACTCAACCGAAAATGTGCCGCTCTTTGGCAAAAATTGGAGAAGATGTACGCACGGAAGACATCTCAGAACAAGGTAAATCTTTTGAGCCGTATGGTGAATCTTAAATACAAAGACGGCAAAAGTGTGTCAGAACACATGAGCGAATTCCAGGGGTTGTTGGATCAATTCAACTTGATGAAAATGACTATAGAAGATGAGATGCAGGCAGTATTCCTATTACACTCCCTTCCGAAAAGCTGGGATACGTTAGTTGTCTCTGTAAGCAACTCAGCTCCAGATGGAATTATTAATATGGAAATGGCGAAAGACAGAATGCTGAACGAGGAAGCAAGAAGAAAGGAAGAAGGATATCATCCGGAGTCAGAAGCTCTTGTCACTGAAAGACGAGAAAGAAAAGAATGGCGCGGTAGAAGCAAAAGCAGAAACCATCGCAATCAGCCACAGCATCGTGGGCGATCAAAGTCTACTTTCAGAAGAGACAAAACATGTCATCACTGCGGGAAGCCAGGCCATTTTATCAGAGAATGCAGGAAGCTTAAAGCCGAACAGTCTGGACAACAGACCAGAAATAGAGGTGAAGAAAGTACCTCAGAAGCAGCAGCAACAGCCGGAGAAGGGCTCGTCATCGTTCAAGATGATGAGTGTGTCAACTTCACATCCGAAGATTCTACCTGGATTATTGACTCAGGTGCTTCCTGTCACATCACTTCGAGGAAGGATATGTTCACATCCTACACCAGTGGTGACTTCGGACTTATGAAGATGGGAAACCAAGGAGCATCCAAAATTACCGGCAAAGGTGATATTCTTTTGGAAAGCAGCAATGGATGCAAACTACTCCTCAAAGATGTGAGACATGTTCCAGATATTCGTCTCAACCTGATCTCCACCGGCAAGCTCGATGATGAAGGCTACAACAGTCATTTTGGTGATGGCAAGTGGAAGCTCACCAAATGCAATCTTGTGGTGGCCAGAGGAAAGAAGACCAGCTGACTCTACACAACGCAAGCAAAATTGTGCAGAGTCGAGGTGAATACAATGGAAAAAGAAATCCCCACCGAGTTATGGCACAAAAGACTCGGTCATATGAGTGAGAAAGGACTCAAGGTCCTTGCCAGAAAAGAACTCTTACCTGGAATGAAAGGTACTCCATTGCACACCTGTGTCGACTGCATCATGGGGAAACAACACAGAGTTGCATTCCGCAGTTCCTCTCCATCTAGAAGACCAAACATTCTAGATCTCGTACACACGGATGTTTGCACCATGCAAACCAGAACTCATGGAGGTGCCCTCTATTTTGTCACATTCATTGATGATCATTCCAGGAAATTATGGACCTTTGCCTTGAAAACTAAAGACCAGGTGCTGGAAGTGTTCAAGGAGTTTCATGTAAAGGTTGAAAGAGAAACTGGAAAAAGGCTGAAGTGCGTACGTGCAGATAATGGTGGCGAGTACAGAGGACCATTCGAGGAGTATTGCAGACGCTTCGGCATCAGACTCGAAAAATCAGTGCCGAAAACTCCTCAACATAACGGCCTTGCAGAAAGAATGAACAGAACCATCTGCGAAAGGATCCGGTGCATGTTATCTAATGCCAAGTTATCAACTCCGTTCTGGGGTGAAGCAATGAGAACAACGGTTGACTTAATCAACCTGTCTCCCTCCGTTCCATTAAACTGTGATGTTCCAGAGAAAGTATGGAGAGGAAAAGATGTTTCCTACAAACACTTGAAGGTGTTTGGCTGTAGAGCATTTGTCCATATTCCCAGAGATGAAAGATCCAAGCTTGACGGAAAGGCCAAACAGTGCATCTTCCTGGGATATGCCCATGAAGAGTTTGGTTACAGACTCTGGGATCCTATCAATAAGAAGGTCATCAGAAGCAGAGATGTGATATTTTTCGAAGATCAAACCATTAAAGATCTTGAAAAACAGAAGAAATCAGATCCACCTGAAGAGTTACCAGCTAATCTAGACCCGGTTCCCTCACCGAGAGCAGAAAATGATGGGGGAGCTATTCAAGGAGATCCAGCTGATGACGGTGCAGAACCAGTTATAGAAGAAAATTCGGTTGATCCTCAAACAAGGAGATCTTCTAGAGAGCGACAACCGAATCGCAAATATTCCTCCGCAGAGTACGTGATGCTTAGTGACGGGGGAGAACCAGAGAGCTATCAGGAAGCTGTTGAAGACAGTAAAAATGCGGAGTGGATGAAAGCCATGCAGGAAGAAATGAAATCATTGCATGAGAACCACACATATGACTTGGTCAAGTTACCGCAGGGAAGGAAAGCTCTCAGGAACAAATGGGTATTCAAACTGAAGTCTGAAGAAAAAAATCCACAACCAAGGTACAAGGCAAGACTGGTTGTGAAGGGATTCGGTCAGAAGAAGGGCATTGATTTTGAAGAAATATTTTCACCTGTGGTGAAAATGTCCTCTATCCGAGTTGTTCTTGGCTTGGCAGCCAGCTTGAACCTAGAGATCGAACAACTGGATGTAAAGACCGCATTTTTACATGGTGATTTGGATGAAGAAATCTACATGGAGCAACCTGAAGGATTCAGAACCAGAGGAAAAGAAAATCTTGTGTGCAGATTGAAGAAGAGTCTCTATGGGCTCAAACAAGCACCAAGACAGTGGTACAAAAAGTTCGATTCATTCATGGACCAGAATGGGTACAACAGAACCACTGCAGATCATTGTGTATTTGTCAAGAAATTTCCTGATGGAGATTTTATCATCCTCTTGCTATATGTCGATGATATGTTGATCGTTGGCCATGACAGCAGTAAGATCAACAAATTGAAGAAGGAGCTGAGCAAGTCATTTGCTATGAAGGAGTTGGGACCGGAAAAACAAATCTTGGGAATGCAGATCTCTCGAGACAGATTGAAACACAAGCTCTGGTTATCTCAAGAAAGGTATATCGGCAAAGTTCTTGAAAGGTTCAACATGAGCAAAGCAAAACCAGTCAGTGCTCCACTTGCAAGCCACTTCAAGTTGAATATGAAGCAGTGTCCTTCAAGTGAGACAGAAAAAGCAGAAATGAAGAAAGTGTCTTATGCTTCAGCAGTTGGCAGTTTGATGTACGCCATGGTATGCACGAGGCCTGATATTGCTCATGCAGTTGGAGTTGTCAGTCGGTATCTGTCAAATCCTGGAAAGGACCATTGGGCAGTAGTAAAATGGATTCTTAGGTATCTTAGAGGAACTACCAATATTTGTTTATGTTTTGGTAGTGGCGAACCTTTATTGAAAGGTTGCACAGACGCAGACATGGCCGGAGACAGTGACTCCAGAAAATCCACATCGGGATATCTAATCACTTTTGCAGGGGGAGCAGTTTCATGGCAATCCCGATTACAAAAGTGTGTTGCTTTATCCACCACAGAAGCTGAATACATTGCAGTAATAGAAGGATGCAAAGAGCTCCTGTGGATGAAGAAGTTTCTTCAAGAACTGGGACAAGAGCAGGAAAAGTATATCATATACTGTGACAGTCAGAGTGCTATTCATCTTAGCAAAAATTCAACCTTCCACTCAAGGTCCAAGCACATTGACGTTAGGTATCACTGGATCCGTGACGTGCTCGAAGATAAACTTCTACAGCTAGAGAAGATTCACACAGATGATAATGGATCAGATATGATGACCAAGAGCCTGTCCAGAGAAAAGCTAGAAGTTTTCAAAGAAGAAACTGGTTTAACACCAGCCCCAAATTGGTAGTGAGGGGGAGATCAGGTGAAGACGTTCTCCTCTGATTGATATGGAAAGGGGAGAATTGTTAGTTTCATGTTCCATATCCATGCATGCCATATACAAACAAAGCTGCTGCATGCAAGCCACTCCAACAACAACCATCAAAGAGAAGCCAAAACCAAACTCTCAACCGTATAGAAACAAACCAAGCACCAACGTCAAGCATGGATGCGCCGCCCATGTGTGAAGACGCAGCCCACGCCTATTGAAGATAGAGTCTTGTTTGTCTGTACATGATATCAGTGTGTATATATAGCATGTATATGGTGTGTGAAATGATAGGACACGAGCCACAACTGTAAGAGAAAAACAGATAGTGTATGTTTGGTGAGAGAGTGAAGCCACAGAGAAGTTAGTCTGTGAGGTTGAGAGAGAAAGTTTGCAAGAGGTAGAGTCGAGAGAACATTTGTATCTCCTCCCTCATACCCGGTTTTGATTCAAACCGAAGTTAGTGAAGCCTCTCAAAGTGGACGTACCCATAATTTTGGGGAACCACTATATATTTGGTGTCCATTGTGTGTGTGTGTGTTTTCATTTGAGCTTGGTTCGACCCAACACTTGGGTACTAAGATCTCACCCAAACTTTGATGCAAAAAGGTTCACCCGACCACAGGCTTTTCTGGAAGAGATTGGTGGTGCTTCAGTGCTCTTTCTACCATGTGCTATGTACAATTGGACACCACCAGAGGATGCAGGCCAATTTCGCGGGATGCCTTTGGATGTTAAGGTACACTCTCTGAAGACTCTTAATTAACGAGTTCTGAGGATTTTTGTTGAAGGTTGTAAGCTATGATTATCCTCCAGGTGCTTATTTCTGGATGCAGGTTGTTCATTTCAAAGGATCGAGGAAGTGTCTTATGCTCGAGTCCTGGAACTTCTTGAAATCTACTTCCGAAATTTCAGATATGCTATGCCTAATCTTAGGGAGTGGAAGGACGAAGTATGATTTTTAAGTCTCAAATTACAAGATTATAGTCCAGTATTAGGATCATCTCCTGCAAATTCAGTGAAGAAATGACCAACTACATTCTCGGAGTAGGTTTTTCTGACAGTTCTCTCTCGTCGTAATAATAGCTTATGGGGCTATTGATTTGAGTGAACCCCAGTATGGTCACATGGGTGTCCTTTCTCCAAGCTTGATTTCAGATTTGGGATTGCTTGCACTAGATGATATTTCACACAAACTGAACAGGAGAGACTGCATTACAATTCATGTAGATCTCAGTTTTGAGTGAGTATTTTCTTTGAGGAGGACCGTCTTCCTCTATACATGTGTTATTATCTTGATAGTTTTTGTATAGAGCGGGCAATAATTACCCAAATTCACCAACCCGCCCTCAAAATTTGAGTTAATGGGTGAGTGGTTTGAGATGTGGGTTGGTAACGGGTTGGGTTGAGTGACAGGAGGAAATATGCGGGTCAGGTACGGGTTGGACGTGGGTACCCGTGTCAACATGTCACAAACCCTTGATCAGCCAGTTGCGCTCAGTCTTCTTCCTCCAACGCCTCCCTACCTCTATGAAGCACAGACACGGGACACGGATACGTCACGGACACGGCGACATGGTAAATTCTAAAAAAATAGGACATGACATGGCCCCGACACGTCTATAAAAAATTATATATTTTTTTTATATATATATTATATTACACAAATACTTCATTTATCACTTAAACAATGAGAATCAAATAAACTTATAAATAAAAATAAACAAATAAGTTAAATGAAATGTCTGACATGTTCAAAATTCTTTATTCTACTATTATCTAAGGAATGAAATGCAATTTTCCCAACATCCATCATCTATCTTTCTTGTTATATAGTGAAAAAAAAATTATTGAAGACAAATATTGGAAAGTATAAATATCAAATCTTCGGCTCTTTGTGATGTTATATTGTTCCTCTTAAATGAATATGTGTTTTAATTCTCTCATAAGATGAGGATGAACAAAAATATTCAAGTATCTTCAAAGCCAAAGATTGAATTAGAGGTGTTGAAGTTCTATAAGTGGTCCATTAAATTGAATTAGAGGTGTTGAAGTTCTTCAAAACCAAAGATTGAACAAAGATATTCAAGTCGCCTCTCACTTCTTCACCAAAAGTCCAACAAGACCCAAGAGAGCTCCCTATAGAGAAAGTCATATGCTCCATTTTGCAAAAATTTTAGGGTGCGTTTGGAAATTAGTGTTTTCGTTTTCGTTTTCGTTTTTTATCTCTTGAGAACAAAAGATTTTCTTGTTCTTGTCCTAAGGATAATCCGGAAACAAAAACACGTTTGGTTGGAAATTTTATCTAAAAAATTTTCGGGAACAAAAAAACAAAAATTTTTTTTGGAGGTTAGGGTTTGAAGGTTGAAGATGGAGGTTAGGGTTTGGAGGTTGAAGATGGCGGTTAGGGAATCTGCAACAATTAAATTTTTTTTTGGCTGAGAACAAACAGTGCCGAAAATAAAAAAAATATCATTTTGGTGTTCTCAAATTTTGAACTAAGGGTGAGAAAATGTTTTTTTACTGTTCACGAAAATAAAAACCATCAAAGGCTCCCAAACGCGTTTTTGTTCCCGTGAACAGTGGAAAAAACAAAAACAAAAACGAAAATACCCCTATCCAAACACACCCTTAGTCTCTACATTCTCGAGGCGGATCTCTGTATCGGCCGGAACCGGCATTACCACTGCCGGTTCGGATGGTATCGGATTCGACTGTGTAAAGCAATGCCACCACAATCTTTTGGTAATTGCTCATTTCATTTCCTTATTTTGATTCCATCTTTCATGTTATTTATTTATTTTTTTAACATTTTCATATGTTTGGTAACATTCTCATGATTGATCGAATTACAATATTTGTATATTGTTAACATGCTTCCAATTTCTAATGGTTTATATCAAATAATCTTGATGCTTCCAATTTCTAATGGTTTAAATAAAATAATCTTGATGCAGGGTTTCATTTTCTCAAAAAGAGGGGATATATATATGATATCTTCGAATGGGAATGGGAGGAGTAGGCGAATAAAGTAAGTTCGTGCTCTTGGTTTTTATATGAATTTCATGTCTTGATTCCTGAATGGTGGCCCATTTACTTTCCACACTGGCCCAGCAAAATCACATAATATGCATGTACTGATATTTATTTTTCAAAATGTGTAATTATCGTACACTAAAGTTAATCTGGACCGTTGGATTTATGTACTCATTGTTCCTGCATGAGTCCTATTAACTTGCAATATTATTATTTCAATTTTGAAGAAAGGGAATTAGTATCCAGAAAGCTGAAATCATAGCTATTTTAAATTGCATACAATACTACATAAATGACATATAGTGCATGTTTGGTAGAGGGTGTGGAGTTGGTTTTTGGTTTTGGTTTGGTTGGAGTTGGGTTGGAGTTGGAGTGGTTGGAGTTGGTGTGGTTTTATTTTGGTTCCAAACCATGTTTGGTGCATATGGTTTTGGTGTGAGAAAAAGTGATGCTGAAAAACCAAACCATGTTTGGTAGAGTTGGTATGGGTTGAAATTCTGAATATTAATATATTAATAAATATTAATATTAATATATTAAAATATATTAATATATGAGTTTCACATTTTATTTATTAATAAATATTAATAAATATTAATATTTATTAAATAAATATTAATATATATTAATATATGGGTTTCACATTTTATTTATTAATATTAATATATTTATTTTTTCATAAATATTAATATTAATCTATTAAAATATATTAATATATTAATATTAAAATATTAAAATATATTAATATTAATATTTTTTAATATATTAATATTATAATATATTAATATATTAAAATATTTAATTTTTTGAAATATTTAATTTTTCATAAATATTAATATTAATATATTAAAATATATTATAATATTAAAATATATTAATATTAATATTTTTTAATATATTAATATTATAATATATTAATATATTTAATTTTTCAAAATATTTAATTTTCATAAATATTTAATTTTTCGAAATTTATTAATATCAAAAATAAATTTGCTACAGTGTTGGTACCAAAACCAAAACCATGAACCTTCAAAAATTTGGTTCCAAATTTTGGCTCATTCCTTCACAAAAGTTGCACCATGGTTCAGCTACAGTGTCGGCTCCAAATTTTGACTCCATTTGCCAAACATGGGTTTGGTGCCAATTTTTTGAAACCAAACCCAAAACCATGGCTCCACTCCTTAGCCAAACAAGCACATAATGTTTTTTCAAAGAATCCAAAGAATTCGAACAAACCGCTTACTTGTTATAGCGGCTCGTACTTACCCGACCTGATATGATTCTTGAGGAATATGATACATCATTATGCAAATGAAGCGGTATGATTTTATATTTACAGTTTAATATCTTAATAGTTTATTTTTTTTACTCACTTAAAGTATTATCAACTTCTTGTTTTTTCAGAACTATCACCATTATACCATGATAGATTCAGAACCATCAATGCTTTTTTTCCTGGCGTAGTCTCGTTCCTTCATAACATACCTCAGGCATTAATCCTATCAGATTGCAAATTTGCATTCACTGCTATTTTATCGCGTGAAATCCCCTTCTCGTGGGGAATCTATCATGAGCCTTTATTCAAATAACTTTCTGCCTCTCTCTCCATATTATATATATATATATATATCTGAAAAGGAAAATCTCAATTGAATCTATTATTCCACAGATATTTTTCGAACATCCTGGAATCCAAGTTAAGCATATACTAAGGGAAGCCAATCGAGTGGCGGATTTCATTATTAGGATACGTCACGGACACGGTGACACAGTAAATTCTAAAAAAATAAGACACGACACGGTTCCGACACGTTTATAAAAAGTTATAATTTTTTTTATATATACATTATATTACACAAATATTTTATTTATCACTTAAACAATGAGAATCAAATAAACTTATAAATAAAAATAAACAAATAAGTTACATGAAATTTCTGATATGCATAAAAAATTTCATTATACTACTATCCAGGGAATCAAATGCATTTTCCTCAATATTCGTCATCTATCATTCTCGTTATATAATGAATTTTTTTTTATTGAAGACAAAGATTGAAAAGTATAAATATCAAATTTTCGATTCTTTGTGATGTTATATTATTCCTCTTAAATGAATATGTGCTCTAATCCTCTTATAAGATAAGGATGAACAAAGAAATTTAAGTATCTTCAAAGTCAAAGATTGAATTAGAGGTATTGAAGTTCTATAAGTGATCCATTAAATTATCGGTTCCATAAGACCTCTATCTTAAATTGAATCAACTGACTCACCGCGTGTTCGACATGCAGATACGCGTGTGTCCTCCGAGTGTTCACTAAGTGTCTAAATTTTTTTAAAAAATCAAGATATATTTTTTGTGTGTCGAATACATATTTTTAGCGTGTCCGACACGGGTATCGCCCTTTCATCTTCATCGCTCACATCAGTTTCTCTCTTTATATCCGTATATATCTTTATAAGAGTCTGATCTATATGTTTTAAAATTATAAAAGTTTTGAGAAATGGTTTCTTTTTAAAGCTTTTTCAGATTTGTCAGGCAAGTGTAGGGATGGCAATGGGGCGAGTCGGGGCAGGTATCACCCGCCCCGTTCCCGAACCCAATTATTTTTCCCCGCCCCGTCCCCGATTAATTTTTTATTTTCCCGACCCGCCCCGCCCCGTACCCGCCAACTCCCCGCCCCGATTACGTTTTTTTTTTTTTTTTTTTTTTTGAATGGTATAAAACTCACACACCACACTCACAAATGCCTCCTAAGAGGTTCGAAGTCCTCACATTCCCAATTTGGGAGTGAGATTATACCATTGCAACACATGTGCGCTGGTTTACGTATTATTTTTCCCCCAAATAACAATAAAATTCCAAAATCAAACCTAATTATAAGAGATTAAAATCAAACAATAAATCTATATGAAATCAAAATCAAAGATTTCAAAAGCATAATAAACAATCCGTTAATACATGTTTATTCATATATATAGATAGATATATATATATAAATAAATATATATATATTATATAGCTAATCGGGGCGGGACGAGGGTGCCCCATACCCACCCCGATTATAATCGAGGATTTTTTTTTTGCCCCATACCCGTCCCGGTTAGCTAAACGGGACAGGGCGGGTATTAAAATAGTACAAATATAATATTTGCACATCAATAGTGGAAGTAGTATGTCAGTAATAGATTAGACTCATATATATATATATACATACATACATATATACATATATGTATATACTAGGGTTGGAGTAGGGCACGTGATGACTGATTTTTACCACCTGACTGGATGATTCACTTTTATTCTTCGCTAATCCTATAGCACCAAACCCGTCAAGAAAAAAATATTGTTGAATAAATTCTATAATTTCAATTATATTTAAACCAAACTCAACACAAACCATTTGTCACCCCTAGTTTTGTACACCTCATTTTTCGCTGTATAAGAACTTCATTTAGTGCCTTTTGGACAATCGGTGCGGTGTTGATTTTTGTTTATGTTGGATTTGGTGTAGTTTTATTCTGAATTGAACCCACATTTAGTGCAGATGGTTTCAGTGTGAGAAAAAGTGAAGCTGAAATATCAAACCATATTTGGTAGAGTTAGTATTAGCTGGATTAGTCGGGGCGACACCCCGGTCATCAAAAAAAGCAAAAGAAAGTCCAAAAAAGACCTAATTTTAGGACTGAAATAATAAAGCATGAGAATCCCGGTGAATTTACCAGCAAAGGCAGAAATATCGCTGCCAAACCAGAATCAGTAGATTTTGCAAAAGCTCACAACAATCTATTTCTCCAACTACTCACAATGCAATAAATTACCAAGAGTAATCAAAACATGTCTAAGTTCTACTTTTGTCTCAAAAGAGGTTTCCATCACCAGCCCTTCAGAATATAACAAATTTGTTCTATGTATCGTATTCTTCTATGACAAAACAAATGAACATATGGTATACCTAACCTCCCAGAATAGATGATGTAACTATACATATCTTTCAGATCTAATACCACCTTCATAAAAACCATGATGCCATCTTCTATCATATACAGAATAATTCCACATTAAATCCTTCCTAGACTTCAGAAGAGCAAGAGAAATTAATATTGGTGGTTCCATGTTGTCTACGTCAGCTTAGTTTCTAAAACCTATAAGAGAAATGTCGAGTTAGACCGAAGTTAGAATTGTCCAAAGCAGTTTTAACTTGTCTTGAATAATCAAAACTGATATGATAATGGTAATGTAAAAAAAAAAAAATCAAATATAACAACATCTAGGTTTAGAAAACATTTGTCAAATATAAATACAAATACAACAAAAAAATAAGTAAAAAAAAAAGAAGGGTAGCCCGTGCATCAAGCTTGCAGGGTGTAATGAGGGTCAGAGATTACCTTCTTTCAAACCTGTGACCTAAAAGTCACAATGGAGCAACCTTACAGTTGTTGCACCAAGGAGATAACATGATATATAAGAAAGCACTAAACTTCATTAACAAATATTTGCAATTCTGTTCATTTTAGAAAATTGCAATTGCTCCATGAATTTGGTAATTAACCAATCTAACCGTAGGTTTATACAATCTTGCAGATCTGATAATGGGACTTGAAACAGGGAAAATTTCAAACAAAAAATTGCTCTGAGACCGATTTATGAAGGAAACATTTCACAAACCTATGGGTAAAAAAACAGTTTATACCGTCCACGCTCCTTGTCCTTGGATGCCCACAGGTAGATTTTTCTCCTGGAATAGGGGCGGTTATGGAGCTCACACTAGGCAATGTAATCCGAGACCATGTTGGCCTCCCTCCAATCACTAATAATCACAACATTGGTAGTTTTTTGCAATGCCCATATTTTGCTTCAAAAAAATTTAAGGAACTGTTAAAAACAATGAACTTTTAACACTGGATACCACTTATATATAAGGAAAACAAATGTTATTGGGAAAAAAAATTAAAATTTGTCTCAAGAACTTACTTTTTATCTTTTGGCTATTCCACCCATTCCCATTTGGAATTCTTCTATGCATCCTGATTTTTACACATAAAGAAAAGAAAATTATCATTAAGAATTTTAATAATAAGAAATTGGAAGCATGTTAACACTACATAAATATTGTAATTCTATGTCAACACAATATGAATATGAAAATGTGAAAAAGCATTCACCAAACTGGGGTATGGACAGGCACAACCCTGAGGGTAGGCAACCTAGGCGGTCGCCTAGGGCCTCAGTGCTCAGGGTCCCAATTTTTTTTTTTGTATTGTATTTTTAAAAAAATATATATGAATACTTCTATAACCTTTAAAAATATATAATTAGTTTCTCGGTCTAATTCAAGGTCCTCATTTTTTAAAATAAAAATTATTTTATTATAGATCCGAAAAAATAATAATTTGTTTAATAGCGTAATTTGTACTAAATTCGAATGCAATTTAACAATTTTAGGCCCAAAAATTTTATATTTCAATTGTTATAACTATAGACTAAAAAAAAAATTTTCAATTTTTTAACTTAATGAAACTAAAGTCTAATACAAATCAAACCATTATTCATATTAAAGCTAGAAGATTTTTATCGTACTCGCACAATGTTTGATGATCTCATGACTACCGCACTCGCACAACGGTAACAATAATTACCTGAGGACTGAGGGGGAATATTGTTCTACAAGCCTTTGATTAGGTCCAAAACATTGATCGATTCCCAATTATACAAGATCAAACTGCAAATAAGTATAATACCTTAAATTTCAATCCAAAATTTACAAAAATAAAAAAAAAAATGCTTGAAATAAACGGAAGTGGCCATTAAAAATCCTAGCACAATTTTATAAAGTTGAGGAGTTTAGACAATAATATAATTGCAAATTTATAATGTATGTTAACAATATATTGACAAAGTGAAATGAGTAACACCTAATATTATATAAATAGAGTCATATAATCCATTTATAAAACATAAAACCCAAAAAGTAACTAAAAATGAGAAGTTCCTAATATTCTATAAAAAGTCTCCTACTGTTTTAAATTGAATAAATGGTTTAATATTATTTAAAATTGAATAAGATTTAAATTCTAGCTTCTCTAAATAGAAGAAATGTAAAATCAAGTTTGGGTAGATACTCAAACTCCGTGCTTTATTACTTAATAGTAATAAAGCTTCAAAATTACAAATACACAAGAAGAAACACTTCACCAATTAAACTCAAACCTGATTTCTATTGAATTAGAAGAAAAATAAAGTGAAAATAGCAATGGCAATAACTAAAGATGAATAGTTCAAAAGAGCTGGACAGTTTAAATAATGTTATGGTTGAAGATCTATACCCTTAATTTCCTCATTCAACCGACCCAATAAAGATCCTAAAACAATTTTAACTACCAAACAGCTGGAAAAAAAAAAACAAAGAAAGGAAAAAAATAATCAGATATTAACATGCTACTTATTAATATGAGAAATAGCTTTGAAGCTGGAAAATTAATTTGATACTATTGAAATGGAGATGTAACCCCTTTTTACTAAAAGAGAGAGAATGCAAAGTGACACGTTAGTATGAAAAAATAATCTAAGGCTTAAGTTCTCTCCATATTAGTATATATAAATATAAATCCGGACAACCAAACAAGATCTATTTCCTCTCTCTATATATATAAGTGCAAGTATATATATACATATGAAAAAAAGGAAATAAATTAAAAAGAAGTCACCAAATGAAAAAACATATTCAGTAGATATGTAACAAATGATTTATAAAATTTTATCAAAGCCATTTTTCAAAGTACTAAAAATCTAAGAAATTATTTTATTTAAGAGCACGCGGGAATCTTTCAAAAAATTGTCATATAATAAAAAAATTAGAAAAATTAAAAATACTTCTTTATAAATATATTTTTAATATTTATATATTATTGCTTAATTATAGTATGATAGTTTGTTACAAACATTATTACAAAATTATAGATATGAACACAATTTAGAAACACCACATAAGGCACAAAATATAAAAAATGAAAAAAGGAACATATTCGCATATCATTTTGAATTATACAAAATTATTTTTTGAATTATAAAAAAACAAACAGCAAGCAACAGAAAAATAGACACTACATAGCTATACAGATCAATACATATATGCATACAAAGATAAATATATACACCACAAAGTTCATTTCGGGTTAATACAGCAGATATGTAGAAATGAAGACACTACATATACTCAAATCTACTCACAACAACAGATCTGTATATATACACATACACATACACATATACACAAAGATAAACATATACACATATTTATATACGCAAATATTTTGTATGGAAGTTGGAACTGACCTGGTGAAGAATTGAAAGTGTTAGGCAAAGTATAGAAAGGGAGTGATTGTAGAGCGAGAGTTGGGGTATTTTTTTAGAGCCCTGACCTTTCAACGTTATTTTAGACAGGTCTAGCTAGTGGACTTTTGGTGAAGGCCATCTTTACTCATTTTCAAACAAAGTCTAGAGCACATTGACGTTAGGTATTACTGGATCCGTGACGTGCTCGAAGATAAACTTCTACAACTAGAGAAGATTCACACAGATGATAATGGATCAGATATGATGACCAAGAGCTTGTCCAGAGAAAAGCTAGAAGTTTGCAAAGAAGAAGTTGGTTTAACACCAGCCCCAAATTGGTAGTGAGGGGGAGATCAGGTGAAGACGTTCTCCTCTGATTGATATGGAAGGGGGAGAATTGTTAGTTTCATGTTCCATATCCATGCATGCCGTATACAAACAAAGTTGTTGCATGCAAGCCACTCCAACAGCAACCATCAAAGAGAAGCCAAAACCATGCTCATATCATTTTTTATCACTCTCAAACCCAATTACCCCAAGCCCATCTGCCATTTTTTCTTCGGCCGTGAATAAAATAATATTTGCTTCGACCCTAATTTAAGTGTCTCATTTGAAGAAAAATCAATGTACTTTATCTTTCCAATTTAATATTTATAAACCAAGACTTAATGATATTACTTGTAATTAAAAAATAATAATTATTTATTTTAATATATAGAAATCAATCATTTTAATGAAAGAAAACCGTATACATTTTTTTATAGACGTGCTTGAGTCATATTTTTATGTTTTGGGTAAAATTACAGTTTGGTCCCTCAAGATTTGATATATTTGGTTTGTAAATAATAACAAAATCCATTGTGACAAACATCTGGCATGGTAAGCGCTACCCTCATTTTTACAAATAAAGATATCTTTTAAATGATAAAATAGGTATGGGAGTATACAGTCCAGTCTGGTTCGTTATTTTCAATTCCTTTAAAAAAAAAAAAAAGGGAACCGAACCGTTCAATACAAATAAAAAGCATAAAATATCAAAATATAATATAATTATAATTTCTAAATTTCGATTCTCGAAATGACTTAGATTTGAAACTATTCATGACACCTTGGTTCATTTATCATCCTAACAAAGATCACTAGATTTCGATTCTCAAGACAGTTGAAATGTATTAAAATTACAAAATAGACTAAAAAAAACCATAAAGATACACTATATAAAGGAGGGACACCTTTTAGGGTTTCTTTTTTACCCGTTAAATAAATTAGTGAGCATTGATGTTGCATTTAGAAAGACTTAAGAGGGTAGGTTTGTGTATGTAAATATAAATGTGTTGAAGAGTTGCACATGACACTACACTAGGTTTTAAGTAGGGTTGCAAATGAGACAAGTTGTTTGTGAACAGCACGGGCTCGGCTCGTTTAAAGCTCGGCTCGGGCTTGGTTCGTTAGTAAACGAGTCGAGCCCGAGCACAATTTTCAGGCTCGTTTAGTAAACGAGCCATGCTTGAGCAAGGGTGAGCTCGGTTCGTATATGTTCATGAATATGAGATCGTTAAGGCTCGTTTACGTTCGTGAACAAAAGCTCGTTTATGCTCGTTAAAATTATACTTATTATTCATAATTACACATTTAAGTTTTAACTAGGAAATTAAAAATAATAATCTTTCACTTTACGCTTTAGGAGATCGAACCACGTAACTAAACTAGTTCTTTCTATTATAAAGGAAGACTCTTTAAGCTAAGGGCCTCCGTACCACCTACTCACAAACAAGAAAGAGGATGAGCGTCCTCTGATCTAAGTACGAGCTCTTGTTTGCTTTCTGGCAATGAGCTAACTTAACCCTGATTGCTTAAGGCTTAATACAGTCAATCCAGGGTTGAGCTAACTTAACCCTGAATTGAGAAATTTACTTAATTTTACTAAATTAAACTCAAATTGACTCAATTGAATTAGTATTATCATTATTCAAACTTAATTTGATTTAATTGACGTGTGAATTTTCTTAATTTCACTTATTTAAATATAATTTGACTCGATTTAATTGAGGATTTAATAAATCTTACTAAATTGAACTCAATTCGAGTAAATTGAATTGATATTTTACTTATTTGAACTCAATTTGACTAAATTTAATTAGGAATTTATTTAATTTCACCAATTTGAACTCAATTTGTCTCAATTAAAATAATGACTTACTTGAATATTTCTAAATTCTACTCAATTCGAATCAATTAAATTGGGGTTTTAGTTATTTAAATTGGGGATTTTACTTAATTTTACTAAATTGAACTGAATTTGAATTGATTGAATTGCGATTATCATTATTTAAACTCAATTTGACTTAATTGAATTGGAGATTTTAATTACTTTGAATTGGAGATTTTGTCAATTGAACTTAATTTTACTCAATTTTAATCAATTTGAATTGGAGATTTTATTAATTTCACTTAGTTTAATTCAATTAAACTACTTTGATTTGATGATTTAATCAATCGAACTCAATTTCATTACCTTGAATTGAGAATTTTATCAATTCCACTCAATTGGATAGAGATTATTATAGGTAATTTTTTGTTTTCAAAATTGTACTTTGAATTGAGGATTTTGTCAATTAAACTTAATTTCATTTAGTATTAATTACTTTGAATTGGAGATTTTGTCAATTGAACTTAATTTTACTCAATTTGAATTGGAGATTTTATCAATTTCACTTTGTTTAATTCAATTAAACTACTTTGAATTGAGGATTTAATCAATATAACTCAATTTCATTACCTTGAATTGAGAATGTTATCAATTCCACTCAATTGGATTGAGATTATCTCATGTAATTTGTTTTTTCGAAATTGTACTTTGAATTGGGGATTTTGTCAATTAAACTTAATTTAATTCAATTTTAATTACTTTGAATTGGAGATTTTGTCAATTGAACTTAATTTTACTCAATTTTAATGAATTTGAATTGGAGTTTTATCAATTTCACTTAATTTAATTCAATTAAATTACTTTGAATTGATGATTTAATCAATCGAACTCAATTTCATTACCTTAAATTGAGAATTTTATCAATTCCACTCAATTGAATTGAGATTATCGTAGATAATTTGTTTTTTCAAAATTGTACTTTGAATTGGGGATTTTATCAATTGAACTTAATTTCATTCAATTTTAATTACTTTGAATTGTAGATTTTGTCAATTGAACTTAACTTTAGTCAATTTCATTTCCTTGAATTGAGAATTTATATATATATTTAATAATTTTATAAATCTATAATATCAATAAAGACAACATTTCAAAATTTTATAAATCCTAGAATAATCTAAACCTTGTACCCAAACACTCCTAACCCTATAGTGGACACTCCTAAGCCTATAATAAAACAAACCCCACTAACTAAACCCTAATATGATATACTCTCTTTGAATACACTAATACACACGTTACACATATAAGGCCTGTTTGGTAGCAGTGTTTTTGTGTTTGTTTATGTGTTTTGTGTTTATAAACTTGTTTGATTAGTGTTTTTGGGATATGTGTGTTAAAAAAACTTTTTCACTTATAGGCAAAATTTAGACATATTCCAATAAACATGAATTTGGTGTTTATTGAGGTTTTTCTCACTTACACTTTCTTCACTTTATAATATATTTTATTATTTTATTATTTATATGATTAAATTATTATTTATTAATTTATAAATATATTTTATTTATTTATTTATTATTATTTCATTATTTAATTCATTTTATTTATAAATTATTTATTTATTTTTAATTATTTAAAAATATATTTTATTAATTTAATATTAATTTATTATTATTATATTAATTTATTATTATTATTATGAAGTATTTATTTGTTATTATATTTACTTATTATTTATTATTATATTTATTTATTATTTATTATTATTTATTTCATTTTGTTTATTATTTATTATTTTTATTATATGTTTAAATATGTTTTATGTAATTTATTATTTATTTTATTAATTTATTATTATTATTTATTATTTAGTCCATTTATTATTATTATTGTATTCATTTATTATTATTATTATATTATATTATATTTATTATTTATATTATTAAATTATTATTTATTAATTTATATATTAATTTATAAATATATTATATTTATTTATTTATTATTATTTAATTATTTAATTCATTTTATTTATAAATTATTTATTCATTTTTAATTATTTAAAAATATATTTTATTAATTTAATATTAATTAATTATTATTATACTCATTTTTTTATTATTATTATGAAGTATTTATTTGTTATTATATTTACTTATTATTTATTATTATATTTATTTATTATTTATTATTATTATTTATTTCATTTTGTTTATTATTTATTATTTTTATTATATTTTTAAATATGTTTTATGTAATTTATTATTTATTTTATTAATTTATTATTATTATTATATATTATTTAGTCCATTTTTCATTATTATATTTATTTATTATTATTGTATTCATTTTTTATTATTATTATATTATATTATATTTATTATTTATATTATTAATTTTTAATTATTGATTGTTAATTTTTCAATTTCAACTCAAAAAATATCCCTATCAAACATACTTATGTTTTTGGATGAATAAACACAAAAAACAAAAAACGTGTTTTTTGTTTATTTCAACACAAACACAAACACAGCTCTACCAAACATGTCCATACTGATATTCATGCGCCGTTCTCTCCACCTTCTTCTCAAAACCTAGATCGTGCGCCGTTCACTTTCGCGTCGTTTGCAAGGTCGCCTCTCACTCCTCGCCTCTCACTTTTCTCTCATTCAACCCTTTCTCTCCTCACGCCTACTTCAGCCCCTCGAGCGACGATCGGCGAAGGAAGCTTGCAAGGTCACTTTCGTTGCTATGAAGATCGATGCCCCCATAGGTAACATCCAATTCATATAGCAATATTAATCAATTTATATATATGTGAAACTGAATATGAAGTTCTTGTTTCCATTCTATTTGTAGTTAGAATACTGAATATGAAGTAGATTATGTGAAATTGAACCCTAAAGTGGGATATATATATATATTGCATATGTATAACCGATTGCGTATGTATAATCGAGCACAATTTTCGGGCTATGCTTCAATTTTTTTGTACGAACCCTAAAGTTCCGATTGTATTTTGCAATTAGGCAATGATCCGATTGTATTCAGTCTTAATTATTTTTTACCCTAATTATTTGTATTAAACTTGAGCAAACTTTGATTTAATTTTCATGTCTGTTTTTTTTTTTTTTTTTTTTTTTTATAAGTCATGTCTGGAATCTTATCCGATTTTTTACATGTTTTGTTATTTTTTTCATAATGATTTCTTCTATTCAGTCTTACTTTAGTCCGATTGTATACTAGAAATATTTCTTTTTTTATTTTTTGATAATCTACTGGAAATATTTTGGTTTGCATAAAGTCCGATTACTTTAGTCTGATTGTATTCAGTCTTACTTTATTCTGATTGTATACTGAAATCTTATCCAATAAAAACCAATTTTTTGTTGGTTTCAAAAATCTAATTTTTGAGGATTTTGGTTTCATTTTTGAGAGACCAACATTCCCAAACATGATTTGGTCTCAAAAATATGAAACCAAAACCAAACCCTAACTCCTCATAGTACACATTCGTAAATTAAAAGTAACACAAAACAAGAAGCCATGGAACAATTGAAATATGTTCACACACAAAGTGTGCCTTGTTTGGTTTGACTTTTGATATTGCATTGGTTCCGTCTAGAGTTGCATTTTTTTGTTATTTCCATTTAGGAAAATGTACTGATTGCAATGTTAAGTTTAAGGATTTGTTTACTTTTGCTTTAAAAAGTTTTGCAGCTTTTGACCATTCTTCAATTTGGGACGTTGAAAAAATAAATTCCAGGTCAGGGCCTCAACTTTTAATTAGGGATGAGTAAGATGTGGCTTTGTGATGAATATATAGATATATAGATGAAGCAATTGACATGTTATCATATGAATTTAATTAGACAATTGTAGTCTACAATTTCCAAGTTACTAATTGATTTCCTATTTCCATTGTTTACACTTTTCTTTGCCTTGAAACCAAGGTCCTATTGTCCATTTTTGAGCCCGATAGTGACTCTGATAACTAGTATTGAAAATGAAGAAACAAGATTTATTACTCTCACTTTTGTTGAATTTTAGACTAGTGAGTTAATTATATCTTGTTTTGTTAAATTAGAATGCGGAAAAAAAAAGAAAGCAGTGATCATTATAATTAGTCAAAACCATCTAATTGATATTTGATATTGCACTAACCATCCATATGATTCGCAAGAGTTTGTGTCATGGGCTTGAGCCATAACAAATTTTCAATTTCAATTAGAAAACTAATAGTCTCAGTTTCGATGAACCAAATCTGGCAATAAGGGAACAACCAAATTAGTCAATTTCATAGTGTTAGTGGCTATCAACTTCACTTCAAATTTCTTCGATTTTTTTTTTTTTTTTTTATGATAACCAAAATGTTCGGAGCTTTACAACCCACTAATCCACGGGACTTATGCAAAATCACTCCCACATATGTCAGATAAAACTCGGGTTATGTCTAGTGACAGATCCTTAGCCCCCACTGGAATTTTTTTTTTTTTTTTTTTTTATCTTAGATACCACATAATTTAGATTTTTTTATAATTAAGGCCCCGAATAAAATTTGTTTTAAGCTCTACTGAAATAAATATATATCATTTATATTCCAAAAATTCACTGTAATTTTTTTTAGCCCCCATTAAATTGAATTTCTAGATCCGTCACTGGCTATGTTCACAATCGTGACCCCCCGTGAATGACAAACATCAAATGTAAATCACCCAATTCTTCCTAAGACACCAAAATTTGACTGGATGGGTCACCTACCATATGATTGATTTCCAACAACCTTAAATTATAAAAGCTGAATGCCTTTTTCTTGAATCAAAGTAATTTGAACTGGTAAATAAATTCCCATGTTTCCCTAAGCTGTAGTTTGCATAGTAAGCAAACATTACTTCATTTCACTAGAAACAAGTAAACTCTATTTGTGCTATTATGACAAGAACAATCTGTAAACTCAAAACAAAATACCCTTTCCACCTACTTTTCAATTCCATTAATTGATTCATCAATATCCAATTTGATGTGCTGGTACACTTTCCATCTCCTTCATTTTCACCATTGACTGACTGGTTGTTTAGACTATTTATTGTTCATTTAATTTCTTAGTAAGTTATTCAATGTTTGTATTGAATGGAAATTAGTCCTATTTTCTCAAATTTAAAGTAGAGATTGTATAAAATAAAGCTTTATCATTTATGTCGTTTATGACCAAAATGCACTTATATGCAACATTTTACTACATAATTTAATAAATATGATCCTTTTACAAATTTTGGTGAATTGTATTTAGTAATAAAAATTAAATATAAAAATGAGTTATTAATGAATTTTACGGTGTTGTTGTTATAAAGAATTTTATATATATTTTTTAATTTTAAATCATTTTTCATTAAATATCAGGAGTATTTTAAATCATTAAATCATTTTTCAAATTTTAAATCATTTAAAAAAATTATATATATATTGTTTCAAATTTTATATATATATATTTTTGAATTTTATATGTTTTTTTGAATTTTATATATTGTTTTATGAATTTTATATATTTTTATGAATTATATATATATTTTTACGAATTATATATATATTTTTATGAATTTTATTTATTTATTTTTCTAATTTTATATGTTTTTTGAATTTTATGTATTATTTTTGAATTTTATATGTTTTTTTTAAATTTATATTTTTTACGAATTATATATATATTTTTTGAATTTTATATGTTTTTTGAATTTTAAATCATTTTTCATTAAATTCCAAGATATTTTGGTCCAAAATTATATTGAGGGGGCAAGGTGATACAATTTGATAAGTGCAACGGGTTTTTTGTATAGAGGGGACAAAATGATATTTTTTTAAAATCACAGGGGTTTACTTAAATTAACTCTTAATGAAAAAAACTAGTTTTTGTTTGGTCAATATATATATACATATATAGATGAAAATACAATTTTTGAACTTAATTCTCATCTTGGGTACGAATATTTAAATTGATTTTGTTATTTTGTTGAATGACTTATTGAAACAAGTGATTCAGGCGATTTTAGGGTGTAGAAGAGAGGCAGTCGCAGTGGGATTTCAGGTGTATTGTTGGCCCGAGGATCGAAAGTGGCCATGGATAAGCTAAGGAGTGAATTGGAGAAGAGGGGTTCACAGGGAGTTGTGTGGGAGCAAGTGGTTAGACAAAACTACCCTTAAATGGTCCCTAAACTGCAATATTGATCCCTTTCTAGGTATTTGAAACTTAAAGGTCCCTTTTGACCAATTATGTTTGATTTTGGTCCTAAGTAAAAAATTTCCCAACTTTTTATGAGACAACTATACAAAAATATATTTTAAGTAAATGATATTTTATAAAATGGAAAAGAGATATTTGAATTTTCTTAATAAGTAAAAGTATGATGAGTTTGATTTACAAAAATAATATATATATATATTATAACAAAAATGAAAGCACTAAGATATTTTCCTTTTATTATTTTCTTCTCTCTTCTTGTCCATTTTCTCTGTCTAAGGATTGCGCCCAGATCGACCAGCAAAATGAATTCCTGATCGTGAACTCCAATGGTAATGCCACAACACATGTACCAATTGTAATGTGTAAAATGTTTCGAGGTTCAATTCAAAAGCTAAAAATAATAGGTGAGACTAACATCAACCATTCATAAACTCATTCATCGACATTAGATGTGGACAAAACTTCTAATGATACCCTCTCTTATTAGTATTAAGGGTAATTTGTAGTGACATCCCCTGAGATTTAGGTCAATTTCACTTAGAGGTCAGTTAATCATTTTTTTAACAAAAACACCTCTGAGGTTTATAAAGTGTTGCAATAACACTCATTTGAGGCATGAAATAACTTAAGTATCATTGATTATATTAATTTATATGCAAAATGTCTAACTTACCCCATTCATTAAACCATACACTTCACCCACTACACCAGCTTTAATTTATTATTTTTATTTCTCTCTCATTGGGACTCACACTTCTCATTAGTTTTAGTGCAAACTCATACACACATCATTGCGACTCATACACATTCTCATAATTGATAGAAGTACAATATTTATGTAGTGTTGACATGCTTTCAATTTCATATTACTAAAATTCCTAATGATAGTTTTCTTTTTTTTTTTTGTTCTGTGTAAAAATCAGGATACATATAAGAATTCCAAATGGGAATGAGTGAAATAGGCAATAGGCAAAAGACAAAAAGTAAGTTCTTGAGACAAACCTTTGTTGTTTATTTCAATAATATTCTTGTTTTCCTTATATAAGTGTTATCCATGGTATATATGTCATTATCAAGATTATATAAGAAAATGGGGTGGATATATATATATAATATCTTCGGATGAGAATGGGTGGAGTAGGCAAATAAAGTAAGTTCGTGCTCTTGGTTTTTATATGAATTTCATGTCCTGAATGGTGGCCCATTTACTTTCCACACTGGCCCAGCAAAATCACATAATATGCATGTACTGATATTTATTTTTCAAAGTGTATAATTATCATACACTAAAGTTAATCTGACCGTTGGATTTATGTACTCATTCTTCCTGCAGGAGTCCTATCAACTTGCAATATTATTATTTCAGTTTTGAAGAGAAGGAATTGTTATCCAGAAAGCTGAAATCTTAGCTATTTTAAAGTGCATACAATACTGCTGCATAGATGACAAATAAGATTTTTTTGAAGAAGGATTCAAAGAATTCGAACAAACCGCTTACTTGTTATAGCGGCTCGTACTTACCCGACCTGATACGATTCTTGAGGAATATGATACATCATTATGCAAATGAAGCGGTATGGTTTTATATTTACAGTTTAATATCTTAATAGTTTATTTTTCTTACTCACTTAAAGTATTACCGACTTCTTGTCTTTTCAGAACTATCACCACTATACCATAATAGAAATAATTAGAACCATCAATGCTTTTTTTCCTGGCGCAGTCTCGTTCCTTCATAACATACCTCAGGCATTAATCCTATCGAGATCATGAGACAAACCAAGTTCATCACATAATTTCTCTAAGTCGTGGTTGTCAAATTTCTCTAAGTCGTGGTTGTCAAATTCTCTTCCCCTATCACTTCTTATCTTTTTAATTGATAACTCTTTTTCATTTTGGATTCTTTTACAAAATTTATTTAGGATGGAGTGAGTTTCGTTTTTATGAGTAAGAAAATGTATCCAAGTAAATCGTGAGAGGTCATCAACTATGACGAGAACATAAAGTTTTCCACTTATGCTAGCAATTTTTTTCGGACAAAAAAGATCCATATGAAGAAGTTCTAAAGGTCTAGAAGTGGTGATATTTTTCTTTCTTTTGAAAGAAGATTTGTCTAGCTTGTCCGCTTGACAAACTACAAACTTTATCTTTAGAATACTTAGTATTTTGGAGGCTTTTGACTAAGTTATTTCTAAACAAGCGGTGAAGAAGGTCCATACTAGTATGTCCTAAACGTCTATGCCATAACCAACTACTTTCGCTAGTTGTGATAAAACATTTAACATTTTGTTTATACAATTCACAAAGCAACATAGTATAGACATTTTCATTTCGTTTGGCATTGAATAATTGTGTTCCATCCTTCTCAACTATGCATGCATTTGACCTAAAGATGACATCATAGCCTTTATCACATAATTGACTAATGCTAAAAAGATTGTGCTTCAATCCATCAACAAGTAGAACATTTTCAATAGAGAGAGAAGGGGTTATACCAATAGCGGCAATTCCAACGATCTTTCCTTTCGAGTTGTCACCAAATGTGACGTTTCCCTCTTCATAAGCTTAGAGAGAAGTGAACTTTGATTTGTCCCCCGTCATATGCCTTGAGCAACCGATATCGAGAAACCATTTGTCCTTGTTGGTTGTCTTCAAGCATACCTACAAAAAGATGTTTAAGTGCCACCTTTTGGTATCCAAGTAGTTTTGGGTCCATTACTGTTAGTGATGTATTTAATAGTTCCTTTTGGAACCCAAATCATCTTAGTTGTGGTCTTTTCATGTTTTCGATTACGAACAAAAGTTCCTTTTGGAACCCAAATAATTTTTGTCTCCTTAAATCTACGATTGCATACATTTTCCTTATGTCCATTTTACTTGCAATAATAACAAGTAACATGCTTGTGAAAATTTGAAGAATATGAATAAGATTTTTTAGTGAATGTGCGGCATAATGATTTTCTCTTTTTGAATAGAATCGCATATTTGTCAAAGGCGTCATATCCTAATCCACTTTTATCAAATCCTCTTCTTTGACTTCCTAGAATGATACTTTGATTTTCTTTTCCCTTGGTAAACTTGGCTAGAACATTGATTTGATCATCAATGGTTCTTTTTAAGAATTCATTTTCTTTTTCTAAATTTTTAATAGTATCATTATACAAGCTAGGTGAGATGGATGTGGAACAAGATACATCACAAGAGGATTTATTTTTCTGGAGAGAAACATGCTTAAGAGCTAATTTTTCAAATTCATCATGTAAATCTTCAAAAGCTTCTTGCAATTCATTAAACGATACTAGCAATTCATTATATGATAATTTAAGGTTATTTAAGAAGAACGAATCTAGGTGTACTTCATCATCCTTTGCCATGAGGCAAAAGTTAACCATTTCCTCGGAATCCTCATCCTCATCCGAGGTGTTTGAATCATCGTCATCCCAAGCAGAGTTCATAGCTACTTTCTTTTACTTTCTTTCATCATCCTTTTTTAGCTTGAAGCAATCCGATTTATAGTGCCCTGACTTCTCACAATTGAAGCAAGTTGGGGGTTCTCTCTTGTTCGAATCACTTCTTGGTTCATTTCTCTTGATGAACCTTTCACCATTCAATTTTTTTCGTTGAAGAAACCTCTTGAACTTTTGAGTGATCAAAGCGATGTCCTCATCTTGGTCCTCATTTTTCGTCTCGAGAATATCTTATTGGATAGATGACTTTAATGCTAAGCCCTTCCTCGGTTTTGATTCCTCTTCTCGGGCTTTTAGGGTGATCTTCCATGTAAGAAGGGACCTGAAAATTTCATCAATGTCCATGGTATTTAGATCATGGGCTTCCTTAATTGCCGTGAATTTTGCATCCCACTTAGCCTGAAGGCTCCTAAGAACTTTTTGAGACACATTGGATGTTGGAATGATCCTACCAAGATGCTTAAATCTATTTAAGATGTTAGTAAATCAAGACATCATAAAATTGATATTTTTATCATTTTTCATAGCAAACAACTCATATTCATGCATAAGAATATCAATTTTAGATTCACGCACTTGAGAAGTACATTCATAGGTGATAGCTAACTTATCCCACATTTTTTTGGCCGTTTTAAAAGTGGAGACACGATTAAATTCATTTGGACTTAGAGCACAATTCATATTGACTTTTGCCTTAGCATTTAAGGAGATAAGTTTTCTTTCATCATTATCTCATTCATTTGGCAATTTAGTAACACGTGCTCCATCGACTAGTTTGAAGGGAACGAAGGGACCGTCTGTGATGACTTGCCAAATTTGGTAGTCAATAGATTGGAGATAATCTATCATTCTAGTCTTCTAATAACTATAATTTGATCCATGAAACCAAGGGGGTCTACTGTTCGATTGACCCTTAGCATGAGTGACTATATTTGAAGTCATGATCGTTCTCTAAGACGGTTAAGCTTTTAATCTCTAGAGATTAGGATTTGATATCAATTGTTAGTCACTAATTAGCCCTAGAGGGGGGGGGGGGGGGGGGGGGGGGAAATAGGGTTACAAAAAATCTTAGTTACTTTTTGCACTTAACTTAATTTCAACGGTTTAAGTATAACTAGGATTGTGCAATAAACACTTTTAAACAACAATAGATTTTTAACTTATGAAAGCAATAATCAAGCAATCATGTAAGTCAAGATAAGGCAAGCAAGCAAATAATCAAATGAAAGAGCAGGATAGGGAGAGAGATGACACCATGATTTTTACGAGGTTCGGTAACTCATACTCCTTAGCTTAAGGATCCCCCCTTAAGACTTTCCAATCTCACACTATGGTTTTTCCTTGCAGGTAAAATATCAAACATTTACACACGAGCTAACGAGCTTGCACGTAAATAAGAGGACAAACCCTTCTTATAGATCAATAAGCTTCACTCACTCAAGAATCTCTTCTCCTTTTATAAAGAAATGATACACTTAATAAACACTCAAAACCCTTAGGGTTTATGAAGGATACACAATGTATAAGCTCAAGTGTTTAATGTGATGTGTTTGGTTCTCTCAAGATTTTATACACTCTTAACAATCAATGACTCAAGACTTGAAACAAAGATCTTCTCTAACTAGCTTCTCATAAAATGATTGGAATTGAATGAAAGGAGTCTAGCTTTTAATGCTCAAGCTTTTCTTGCTATATGTTTTTCAGAGAAATGAAGAGGAAGATCAGTTTTTCTGCAGTGGAGTAAAGAGGTGTGTCTTCTACAAGAAATATCTCTACATATATATAGCTAGGGCAAGAGTTAAGAGAGTGAGACTCACTTTAGTAGAGTGAGCTGAGAGTGGTTGTAGCTGGGGGTAGTTGAGAGCCATTAATGCACTGAAAATAGCCGTTTTTAGTTCCGTCAGTCGACTGATTTCTATATGTTAGTTGCCTGATTTTTGTCTGTCGATCGACTGACAAATAACTCAAAAACTCTCTGTCCTGGTCGGTCGACTGACAAGAACTGTCGGTCGACTGATGAATGGTTGTCGGTTGACTGACAACACTATGTCAGTCGACTGGCAAATAGCCTTAATAAAGCTCAAAACTCTCTGTCGAGGTCAGTCGACTGACAGTATTGTGAGTTGTATTTAATGTTGAGATGCAGCTTATGGCATTGTGATGCACCCATTTTTTACATTAACCAGTTGTTTTTACTTGTTCAAATGGGAATACAATGTCTAAAAATCAAGGTATGTTTCTGTGTTTAGGATTGTAATGATGCAATGCCTCAGTCCATTTTGAAGTAGTTTGTTATGCCTATAAATTTGAGGTCACATGAGGTCTTTCCTTATTTATTTTTCTTGTAACCAAACTTACATCGTATATAATAACATGTTGTATATCCTCCTTATTTCTGTTTATTGTAAGCAAACTTACATTGTATATAAGATGGTGATCGGTTCGCTGATATACACAATAGTAGCAAGGATTACACATAAATCCTTCTTTCAAATAAACTATAACAATTTTGCACTTGGTTGAAGTATATTGGACACCGAAAGAAATATTTTGTCAGTCCTTCTTTTCTTTGTTCTTTGGATCACATCTATTAAATTGAAATTCCTTTGTTGTTGTTGTCAGATATGGAGCTCGTCGAAGACCACGAGATGGATTGCAAGTACATACAAGAGAAAGAGAAAGAGTAAGAGGATAACAAATCTAGAACGATCGGGGTGAGGAAGATGTATTTTATTTTTATTTTTATTGAAATTGGTATTTCGCGAATTTTAAAAATCTAATCTTATTGTTATTGTTAGGGAATTATGACAACAAAGTTTCTCGTGAGATACGTCAAGAGTGATGATGTTACGAAGAAGGCGAGTGTCGGATCGACCTGGAAATTTAAGAACCGATCAGATGAATACAAGAAATCCCAATTATTTATCTATCCTGTATAACACAAGAAACGTGTAGAGGCTAAAACCTATTTGAAGGTGAGCCGCGAAATATGACACGCCAATATCTTGATTTCTGAAGGGATAGGTCTTGACACAAAAAGAGAATTTGTGAACTTTACTGGGTGGAATAAAAATACTAACTCTGCACTGGCCACTGAGGCCAGCTCGGACTGAGGCGGGAGGCCAATTGACTGAATTATTTCGGAGGACGTCAATCAGGAACATACTAGATTGTGTGACAAGGGGTATGTTCATTGTTCCTTGAATAATGATGATTCATACGTTATCCTCAACCAAGAACTATGTCTGATCCACCTGGAGGGTGCCCCATTAGGAGTTGGCTTAGGAGTTGCAACTAACCGACTGTAATGTTCCATACCATGCATGCAAGGAGTCAACAAAGGAAGCTTGGACAAGGAATTCCATGGGAGGTGCCTAACCTACTTTGACTTTGGAATTGTTCCTAACTTGCCTAACCTTGCCAACCATGCCAAACTTAGGCATGGTTTATTGTTGTTTAGTTTTCTTCTCCACCCTATAAATAGGGGAGTTTGTTGTTGTATCAAATATAACAAGCACAACAAGTGCAAGAGAGAAAAGCCACAAGTGAGTTCTTGTGAGGTAGAGAGAGTAAACCACAGAGAGAGTCTGTGATGTTGTAAGAGAGAGTGTTAGGTTGAGTAGAACGATTGTATCCTCCTCCCGATTCTCGGTTATTCTTCAAACCGAAGATAGTGAAACCTCTCAAAGTGGACGTACCCGATTATTTGGGGAACCACTATAAATTTGGTGTCTATTGTGTGTGTGTTTTGAGTTTGATACTGGTTTGGACCCAACAAAGTGGTATCAGAGCTCGGGTTTACAATCATTCCGCACTTTCGAGCCTATTTCGAACCTGTAAACTCATTCACACTACAATGTATAATATATCGTTGGAAAGCTCGTTCATCAACGAACGCGTCGGTATAACTTTCAGTCCATTCTGACGACTGACGAGCTCTCACGCGCCCCCTGAAGCTGCTGCCATGTCATCATCAACTTTGCAAAATTATAGTTTTGTCCCTCGCCGTTGTTTTGACTATTCTGGACTGATCGTAAGTCGGAATTGAACCCTGTCAGAGGCGATCTTAAGGTTTTCGACCATTCCGGACGCAACGATGCACTTCGTTTCACGTGATTCCACTCCGAATATATCAAACAAGCTAGGAGGGCTTAAAATTGAACCGATTCGATGGAAGATTCAGGATCCGGCATCATGATCAGATTGACTGCAACAAACTATTCATTGTGGAAGTCAAAGATGGAGGATCTTTTGTATATTAAAGATCTGTGGAAGCCGATCAAAAAGACCGACGATGCACCTGACGGCAAACCAAAGGACATAACCGACGGAGACTGGACGGTACTCAACCGAAAATGTGCCGCCCAAATCAGACAATGGATCGACAAAAGCATTTACCAAAATTTTGCCAACGACAATGATACTTATGCTCTTTGGCAAAAATTGGAGAAGATGTACGTACGGAAAACATCTCAGAACAAGGTAAATCTTTTGAGCCGTATTGTAAACCTTAAATACAAAGACGACAAAAGTGTGTCAGAACACATGAGCGAATTCCAGGGGCTGTTTGACCAATTCAACTCTATGAAAATGGTTTTAGAAGATGAGATGCAAGCAGTATTCCTATTACACTCTCTTCCGAAAAGTTAGGATACACTAGTTGTCTCGGTAAGCAACTCAGCTCCAGATGGAATAATTAACATGGAAATGGCGAAAGATAGAATGATGAACGAGGAATCCAGAAGAAAGAAAGAAGAATATAATCCGGAGTCAGAAGCCCTTGTCACTGAAAGACGAGAAAGAAAAGAAGCAAAAGTAGAAACCATTAGAATCAGACACTACATCGTGGGCGATCAAAGTCCACTTTCAGAAGAGACAAAACCTGTCATCACTGCGGCAAGCCAGGCCATTTTATCAGAGAATGCAGGAAGCTAAAAGCCGAACAATCAGGACAACAGACCAGAAACAGAGGTGAAGAAAGTACCTCAGAAGCAGCAGCAACTGCCGGAGAAGAGATGGTCATCGTTCAAGATGATTGTGTCCACTTCATATCCGAAGATTTTACCTGGGTTATTGACTCAGGTGTTTCCTGTCACGTCACTTCAAGGAAGGATATGTTCACATCCTACACCAGTGGTGACTTCGGACTTATGAAGATGGGAAACCACGTAGCATCCAAAATTACCGGCAGAGGCGATATTCTTTTGGAAAGCAACAATGGATGCAAACAACTCCTCAAAGATGTGAGACATGTCCCAGATATTCATCTCAACCTGATCTCCACCGGCAAGCTTGATGATGAAGGCTACAACAGTCACTTTGGTGATGGTAAGTGGAAGCTCACCAAAAATAATCTTGTGGTGGCCAGAGGAAAGAAGACCAGCTCTCTCTACACAACGCAAGCAAAACTGTGCAGAGTTGAGGTGAATACGATGGAGAAAGAAATCCCCACCGAGTTATGGCACAAAAGACTCGGTCATATGAGTGAGAAATGACTCAAGATCCTTGCCAGAAAAGAACTCTTACCTGGAATGAAAAGTACTCCATTACACACCTGTGTCGACTGCATCATGGGGAAACAACACAGAGTTGCATTCCGCAGTTCCCCTCCATCTAGAAAACCAGACATTCTAGATCTTGTACACACGGATGTTTGCACCATACAAACCAGAACTCATGGAGGTGCCCTCTATTTTGTCACATTCATTGATAATCATTCCAGGAAATTATGGACCTTTGCCTTGAAAACTAAAGACTAGGTGCTGGAAGTGTTCAAGCAGTTCCATGTAAAGGTTGAAAGAGAAACTGGGAAAAGGCTGAAGTGTGTACGTGCAGACAATGGTGACGTGTACAGAGGACCATTCGAGGAGTATTGCAGAAGCTTCGGCATCAGACTCGAAAAATCAGTGCCAAAAACTCCTCAACATAACGGCCTTGCAGAAAGAATGAACAGAATGATTTGCGAAAGGATCAGGTGTATGTTATCTAATGCCAAGTTGTTAACTCCTTTCTGGGGTGAAGCAATGAGAACAGCGGTTGACTTAATCAACCTATCTCCCTCAGTTCCATTAAACGGTGATGTTCCAGAGAAAGTATGGAGAGGGAAAGATGTTTCCTACAAACACTTGAAGGTGTTTGGCTGCAGAGTATTTGTCCACATTCCCAAAGATGAAAGATCCAAGCTTGACGAAAAGGCCAAACAGTGCATCTTCCTGGGATATGCCCATGAAGAGTTTGGTTACAGACTCTGGGATCCTATCAACAAAAAGGCCATCAGAAGCAGAGATGTGGTATTTTTCGAAGATCAGACCATTGAAGATCTTGAAAAATAGAAGAAATCAGATCCACCTGAAGAGTTACCAGCTAATCTAGACCCGGTTCCTTCACCGAGATCACAAAATGATGGGGGAACTATTTAAGGGGATCCAGCTGATGACGGTGCAGAACCAGAACCAGTTGCAGAAGAAAATCCTGTTGATCCTCAAACAAGGAGATCTTCCATAGAGCGATAACCGAATCGCAAATATTCCTCCGCAGAGTACGTGATGCTTAGTTATGGGGGAGAACCAGAGAGCTATCAGGAAGCTGTTGCAGACAGTAAAAAGGCAGAGTGGATGAAAGCCATGCAGGAAGAGATAAAATCATTGCACGAGAACCACACATATGACTTGGTCAAGTTACCGCAGAAAAGGAAAGCTCTCACGAATAAATGGGTATTCAAACTGAAGTCTGGAGAAAATAATCCACAACCAAGGTACAAGGCAAGATTGGTTGTGAAAGGATTCGGTCAGAAGAAGGGAATTGATTTTGAAGAAATATTTTCACCTGTGGTGAAAATGTCCTCCATCCGAGTTGTTCTTGGTTTGGCAGCCAGCTTAAACCTAGAGATCGAACAACTGGATGTAAAGACCGCGTTTCTACATGGTGATCTGGATGAAGAAATCTATATGGAACAACATGAAGGATTCAGAACCAGAGGAAAAGAAAATCTTGTGTGCAGATTGAGGAAGAGTCTTTATGGGCTCAAACAAGCACCAAGACAGTGGTACAAAAAGTTCGATTCATTCATGGATCATAATGGGTACAACAGAACCACTGCAGATCACTGTGTATTTGTCAAGAAATTTCCTGACGGAGATTTTATCATCCTCTTGCTATATGTCGATGATATGTTGATCGTTGGCCATGACAGCAACAAGATTAACAAGTTGAAGAAGGAATTGAGCAAGTCATTTGCTATGAAGGATTTGGGACCGGCAAAACAAATCTTGGGAATGCAGATCTCTCGAGACAGACAGAAACACAAGCTTTGGTTATCTCAAGAAAGATATATCGACAAAGTTCTTGAAAGATTCAACATGAGCAAAGCAAAACCAGTCAGTGCTCCACTTGCAAGCCACTTCAAGCTGAATATGAAGCAGTGTCCTTCAAGTGAGACGGAAAAAGCAGAAATGAAGAAAGTGCCTTATGCGTCAGCGGTTGGCAGCTTGATGTACGCCATGGTATGCACGAGGCCTGATATTGCTCATGCAGTTGGAGTTGTTAGTCGGTATCTGTCAAATCCTGGCAAGGACCATTGGGCAGCAGTAAAATGGATCCTTAGGTATCTTAGAGGAACTACCAATATTTGTTTATGCTTTGGTAGTGGTAAACCTGTATTGGAAGGTTACACAGATGCAGACATGGCAGGTGACAGTGACTCGAGAAAATCCACATCAGGATACCTAATCACTTTTGCAGGGGGAGCAGTTTCATGGCAATCCCGATTACAAAAGTGTGTTGCCTTATCCACCACAGAAGCTGAATACATTGCAGTAACAGAAGGATGCAAAGAGATCTTGTGGATGAAGAAGTTTCTTCAAGAATTAGGATAAGAGCAGGAAAAGTATGTCATATATTGTGACAGTCAAAATGCTATTCATCTTAGCAAACATTCAACCTTCCACTCAAGGTCCAAACACATTGACGTCAGGTATCACTGGATCCGTGACGTGCTAGAAAATAAACTTCTACAGTTAGAGAAGATTCACACAGATGATAATGGATCAGATATGATGACCAAGAACCTATCCATAGAAAAGCTAGAAGTTTGCAGAGAAGAAGCTGGTTTAACAACAACCCCAAATTGGCACTGAGGGGGAGATCAGCAGAAGACGTTCTCCTCTGATTGGTATGGAGGGGGTGAATTGTAATGTTCCATACCATGCATGTAAGGAGTCAAGAAAGGAAGCTTGGACAAGGAATTCCATGGGAGGTGCCTAACCTACTTTGACTTTGGAATTGTTCCTAACTTGCCTAACCTTGCCAACAATGCCAAACTTAGGCATGGTTTATTGTTGTTTAGTTTTCTTCTCCACCCTATAAATAGGGGAGTTTGTTGTTGTATCAAATATAACAAGCACAACAAGTGCAAGAGAGAAAAGCCACAAGTGAGTTCTTGTGAGGTAGAGAGAGTAAACCACAGAGAGAGTCTGTGATGTTGTAAGAGAGAGTGTTAGGTTGAGTAGAGCGATTGTATCCTCTTCCCGATTCTCGGTTATTCTTCAAACCGAAGATAGTGAAACCTCTCAAAGTGGATGTACCCGATTATTTGGGGAACCACTATAAATTTGGTGTCTATTGTGTGTGTGTTTTGAGTTTGATACTGGTTTGGACCCAACACCGACAGAAGAAAAATGACTTGAAGGATTTCAAATCATTCTTGGAACGACATGTAGATCGTGCAGATGAATATGATGATTGGAAAACCTTCTTGGGATTCTTTGATATCCCTGGGGCCATGGTGGAGTAAGTAACCTTACCAAGCAGTTTAGTATTTTCTAATTAATGTTTTCTTCCTGTACTTTTTAAAATCATCGGTTGTTTTGCTAATTTTTCAGACCAGCACGGCTGAAAAAGTGTCTAGTTCTTCTGGACGACTGGGGCAACACAAATATTTGGAGCTTTTATGCAATCAAATCGATAGTTTAAATTTGGCGGAGTTCAACAATTTTAACTCGCAGCTAGAAGGTGAGACCCATGGTTGGAGGTCAACTTGGACTACTCACGTTGCTAAAAAAGTGATGGCAAACATGGTTTTTTCCAAGAAGGATCCGACCAAACCGCTTATTTATTATAATGGCTCATACTTGCCCGACCTGATATGATTCGTGAGGAACATGGTACATCACTATGCAGAGGAAGTGGTATGATTTATATTACAATTTAATATTGTAATAGTTTATTTTTCTTACTCACTTAAAGTATTACCGACTTCTTGTCTTTTCAGAACTATGGCCACTATACCATGATAGAAATAATCAGAACCATCAATGCTCTTTTTCCTGGCATAGTATCGTTCCTTCATAACTTCTTCATCAAACATAGGAGCCACCATCACTACAACTCTCTGGCAACAAGAGCATAATCAATGGTGAATATATATTGTGCTTATCATCACACAAATTATCATTCTTCCTTTTCTTATTATTATTATAGGTTTTATGCTATTTTGGTTTTCTATACAAAGTTCTTACAAAAATGCTTTTCAGCAACACCTATATTCAAGAGGTTTGCCCAACAGTGGAGATGGAAGAAAAGTGTAAATATTTTGGAATTGTCTGAAGAGTTTTGCCCAAGGGCGGAGATGGATGAAATTTGTGTATTTTTTGGAGATGGGTGTCTTTTGGATTATTAAAGATTTGTATTACCCTGTTGTCGAGGGTGAAAATTTTTTTGTTCTGTTAATTTAAGGATGGGAGGAAACAAACCTTCTTGTTTTGATAATCTACTTTTGACTAGATGAGCCAGTAAGAAGTTTCTGCTTGACAAATGAAGATAATTTATTATAACAGAGCTCAAGTGTATGACTGGTTTCTTTCTGAACTTGTTTTCTTTCTACATCCCGTGTATGAGATTTGTAGATTTTCCTTTATGCGAAATTAAAATCACTTTTGTGTATGAGCTTTGCAGATTTTTCTCTTATGCGAAATTAAAGTTTAAACATATAGGTATACAGAGTTGTATCACCTTTGAAATCAAGGTTTAAATCCGAAGTCGTTCTTAATAAACTAGATTGAATATATATCTGCTATGTAATGTCTGCTGGTTCATGCTCGGAGGGGGATGCAATTTATTTCATTTAATGATTTGACCCATAATTCTCTCTATGAACAAATCTGTCACGCAACAAAATCATGGGTGATGAAGAATTCTCACTTGAAACACCCAGCTATTTGATATATATATATATATAGATAGATATGTATACTAATACTAAAAGTGCAGCCTCTATTTTTTAATTTTAATTGCAAACATACATATGATAAAATCCACTTCTACAATCTAATTTTACTCCAGTTTAGTTATACAATTTAGTTTTAATCAACTCCATTCAACTAGAATATCATATAAAATTAAAATATTCATATGATATGTAAATGCCAAAATTTGCACAACAGAAGAATAACTTTATTGAGGCTCTTATGACCTTTATTTATACAAGAATCTAATGGGCTTTCTGGCCCATTAGGGTTACCCTTTGATGATAATTTAAACTCCTTTAACGGGATTGACAATCCACCTATTTTTGGTGCCAATCCATTCCTAATGAAACATTTCTCAAAGTTCGAAGCAATTTTAGAACAATCCAAATAAAAGGGTCAACAGTCATCACAAGCACAATCATTGAAATACTTGTGTCCAGAGAGTGGATCTGTTCATAAAACACCTTATTTATATCTTCTTTAGGCCCAACAGTCTTCATAGGTTGGGCCTTTACGCTATCAGTACTCTTATGAGTCCACACAATTGGGCCCTAAAATCTAACATGTACACAAGCTCCTGAGGTTGTGGTCTAACCGTGGTCATAGTTGATATATATATATATATATATATATATATATATATATATTGGGCAAATTCATTTCACTTGTGGTGTTGAGGTGGCAGTTGCATTTAATGCAATAGATATGGAACCATCATTAGAATTCAAATACATGGCCCATGTCACCTTGATTTTTGCCCTTAGGGGCTGAAAAGATGGCACATGACCTTTGAACTCCGTGCATGACTTTTTGTCCTTCTTCCATTTTGTTTTGGTAGGTAAATTGTAATGCCCCACGTTTTTCTTTCTTTTTCTTGAATTCTTTTCCAAGTGTTAACGTTTTATGACGTCACTTATTCATGACGTCTTGTGTATTCTCGGTACGTGTAAATTTTTCGCATTTAAGTTTTGAACTTAGTGGGACGACTTCGTGGTATTTCATTTCCGGCTTCGTGGATTTGAGTGTCGCCAACGACTACGTGGGTTTGTGCAACGATTTCTCGTTGGAGCTTCGGCAATCGTGTTGCGTTCTCGAAGTGTTACCCCAGTTTAGTGTAGACGTTCGGTGTAGCACTTATGTGAATTTCTTATTACATTTTCATGTTGTAAGTGATGAGAATAGTTAGAAACGATTTCGGGACAGAAATGACCGAAGGGTAAATGAGTATTTTCATATTTGGAGCACTTAGTGAAAAGTGTAGAGATTTGGTGAAGTGTTGGTGTATGAATGGCATGTTGGTAATTAGAGAGGGTGACAATGGGTAGAAGGATAATTAAGAGGCTTGATGACACTCTTGTAATTAATCCTAAGTTGAGAATAATTTGGTCATTTCCCCATTTCAAGTGGTGTCTCATTCTTAGCCCTTGATCTCATTCTCTCATCTTTGTTCTAGACCCTTGGATCATAAGTGTAAACATAAATTTCGTCTCTGAAATTCTAGGAAACAAAATAGGAGCAAACAATTAATTTTATTGGTAATAAATTATAAAATATGTAGTACAATTCTCTATGGTCGATTCTTAAATAAATAAGAGTATTCCTCTGATTAAATCTTCTAAAACTCCGGTGCAAGGGCTTTGAAAGCTTGATCTTGAACCGTTACATGATTGTTGTTTGTGTTTTTTGGGATTGAAGATGTCTTGATTTGTTGAAGGTCTTTGAAGAAGAACGATACATGTGTGGCGTGCTTGTTGCTCTTTGTCTTTAAGAATTTCAGAGGTTTTGTTAAGTTGGAGTCGGCAGAGCTTTGTTGCAGTCTTCTTCTCCTTCTCTCCTTTTTCTTGAATGTGTTGGGTGACCTTGTATTTATAAGCCAAATGTGGGGTCTTAATTTTGGAAAGTACCCACCAATTATGCTTAAAATCCCATAAATAAAATATATTTATTTATTTATTATTTCTGGGAATAAATCCAAATTTAATTTTGAATTAAAAACATATAACTCAAACCTCTGAGAATTTGACACGTGTTCATTTGTGGGACCTATAATTGTCAATGAATTTGATCGAGACTTATTGACTTAAGTCGACCGATCTAACGGTGATTAAATCATCACCAACTTTTTGTGTCTACAAATTGCCCCCGCTTCAAAGCTTGGCTTCATGCATGCTTGTCTCGCAGGAGTAAACAAGTTTTGAAGGAATTTATTTTTTATTTTTTTGCACGTTTAAATGGGTTGTTATTGTTATGTAAGTCCTATTTTAAAGGCTTCTATATCACAACATTTCAACTCAAGTCTTTTTTTTTTGTTATGTAAACCCTATTTTAAAGGCTTCCATATCACAACATTCCAACTTAAGTCCTTTTATTTTTTTTTTATTTTTTTTGGGCACATTTAAATGGGTTGGCTGTTATTGTCATGTAAGCCCTATTTCAAATCACAATATTCCAACTCAATTTTTTTTTTTCAAACAACTTTGGGCTCAAGTAAACTTTATTTGGGCCCAAGTCATTCTAATTCCAATATCAATAGGAAAGGATTTATGTCCATATGGGTATGGTAATCACTATATATACATTGACATCCATCCTAGGTTTTCATAGTCGGCTTCACTCCTTTCTCATCAGCCGGGCTTCAACCCCATTGCAGCCGCCGCCACCAGTGAGTGTCTCCTCTTTGATTTTTTTTTTTCTTTTTCTTCTTTCGCAAAGCTCTGGTTTTTTTTTTTGCATGTGTGTGTACTGGTGTGTGTAATAATTATATATATATGTGTGTGTGAGTGATTTAGTGTGTGGGGGGGGGGGGTTTCTTAGTTATGCTCTGTGTGTGTATAATAATTATATACATATGTGTGAGTGTGTGTGTAATTGTTGGTGTGGTGGTGTGTGAGTCTAATGGATAAGATAAAAGGTGGTGGAATATATTTTGTGTTTAATTATATGGGGTAAGACAAAAAGTGGTGGAGATTGTGTTTGGGTTTAGTGGGCAACCATAGTTTATTTTTTTCGTGGTGTTGTTGACGTTGTTGAAAGCTAATTTTTAAGTAGGCCTCGATTTTCGGAGCTGCCCCCAGCTCACACTATGGTGGAGGAGGTGCCGTGAAGATCTAGGAGTGTGAGCAGTACGAGCTGAAAGGCTCCCATACTGTTTGGAGGGCAGGGGGCATAGATGCCAAACAAACCTGACCCTTATCTATCGTCGTAGAAGCTGTTCCTAGGAAAGATTATGGTTCTCGGGTATCCAATCAATTAATCCCCCAAACCGGGGAAGCTTAAGCGGAAATGAAAGAGTAGGGTGAGGGAAAATGAGGGAAGCCACTAAATTGAAGGCTTCGCTCGCTCTAACGCTCGTTTAGTAGACAACGAGTGGAGTGTTATCACCCCTCTCCAGTCGAGCACTTTCCTACCTTCACGAGATAGGGGTGAGTACTGCACGAGCTCGTAAGTCAAGTACGGAACGAGCCTTGTCTACGAAGCAGAGCAACCTCGTCTTGCTTGCTTTTGGTGAAGCTTAATGCACTCGATAATAGGCATTCTGGTATGGCAGGAATACTACTTTTTAGGTCGACCACTATATAGGAGCGATAGCAAAGCCAAGACGTATAAAGGCGAGCAACCCTTATAGCAATAACAAACGGCCTACTTATAACCCCATTTCCCCCTTTATTCGGGGACTTCAACGGGCCTTACAAGCTCATAAAATGGCAATTCTTCACGTTTCCTCAGAATTTAGTCAATAATGGGGAATAAATTCTATTACTTGATTGACATTGACAGATATGTGTACCACACCGAACAAGTAATATGCCGATATGCTTGATATACCAGCCAACCCAGCTCGACCGAGTATGAGGGATTCTCCTTTGCCTCAGACAGAAGAACAACGGATTGAACAGGGTAGGACAACCGGGAAGGGAAGCCTGACATAGATATTGATTTGAACAAAGGAACTTAAACCGGTACCAGAAAACAAACAAGATATGGAATTCCAGATTGAACAGATGCTTATCTCCTAGAATAAGCCTACAATAAGACTAAAATCTAATTCCTAATTCCATTCTCTGAGACAAACTAAAGGGATGTCTCTAAGCAGACAAGGCCAAGAGTAAGCAGGAGAGTAGTTCTATCTGCCTAGAAGGATTCGATAAAGAGAATGTGAGTGGGCAGGAGATTAATCATTGAGCCTTAGGCCATTACCGAGCAACAATGGGGGATCATAACACTTGAGAGATGATCCCTACTTGAAAAGGCGGAGACAATACCTCTTGTTGCGACAAATCGAGTTTCAAAAGCCCATTTATGCGGACTCACTTCGGGCCAACTTACATGAAGTCAAAGATATAGATGCCAAGTTAGCGAGGGAGCTGCACATTGCATAAGAAGAGATCAAGCACATCGAGACTTCTTTGTCAGAGGCTGATGCTAAGTTGTCTCATGAGCGATAAACGATTACCAAGCTCAAGGAAGACCGCAAGGTGATTGGGGAAGCTCAGATTCTTACTGCTCAAAAAGTTCAAATAATGAAGACTCTCGAAGACAGGTTACAAAGGGAATGCGAGGAGCTTTCAGATTTGCCGCTTTAGTTTAGTTTATCATTGTCATCTATTATTTTAGATTTCTCACACTAGTCTCGACCATTGTTTTCATTTATCATTTATTATTCTTTCTTGGAGCGGATTGTTTACTTTGGTAATAAAAGAGCCATTTGATTTCTTTTATTTCAGTATAATGAACATTTTTCTTTTCTTTTATTTTTATTTTTATTTTTTTTATGATGACTGAACTCGGAACAAATCTCCAAGTTGCCTACGTACTCTTAACAGGGATCAAGTCAATCGCGTAGTTCAATGATGATTTTTATTTTTTGAATGACTGAACTCGGAATAAACCTCCAAGTTACCTATGTACCCTTAATAGGGATTAAGCCAATCGTGTAGTTCAATGAAAATTTTATTTTTTGGATGATTGAACTTGGAACAAACCTCCAAGTTGCCTACGTACCCTTAACAGGGATCAAGCCAATCGCATAGTTCAATGATTTTTTTTTTGCAGGTGGCATTCACAGTTTTAACTCATGATACCTTCCTTGTATTCAGTATCAGTGCATCGTTGTATAGATGTATTATTTTGGCACCTCAATATGCCTTGTGTATCATTTGGTTTAGCTTTCGCTTGATTTTGTATGGAAATTATTGTTATTAATAATATTCCATTCATTTTATGATTGTTTAGGACTTTAATTGGTCGCTCATTTTATGGATCACGACCCGTATTCCTTGGATGTCCTAGTTTGGGAGTTTTTGGAAATTCGAGGTGTGACATAAATTCTCCCCCCCACCCACACACTCACCCACCCACATGAGTCACATAGGACTTGAACCCCTAACCTCCCACACACTCACACTTTGGAGAGGAAGGTGATACCATTAGGCTATAAGGCCTTTGGTTCCTTATTCCATTTTCTTTATTTATACTCCAATCTTAACCCATTTGAAACACTTATCACTTCTTTCCTCTCAACTTCTCTTCTCAAACTCTTGCATTTTTCAACCGAAATCTGCGTTCATAGTTCCTGGAAATTTTTATCGAGTTATTCCCTTTTGAGTAAGTTTTATCTGTCTTATTCTACCTTTATGTAATTATGTCTAGCAATGATGATACCCGGTCTATTAGTGAGCCTCTTGCCTCTTCATATGGCACTAACGACCCGGATGCCTCCCTAAGCCCTTATTCGATCGAATTGGTTAACCCTCAACCCCTTTCTTCTATCCATGCTAATCTTCCAGGAGAGGTTCCTACTGACCCAGTTAAATAGGGGAATTAGTTGGAGAGTCTAATGATGAACTTTCTACAGGGCCATTCAACCCTGACCCCCTTCCCTCCAAATTTCGGGTCAATGCTGACCTGAAAAAGTTAAAAATTGAGTAAGCCATATCTTCGGACGTCACCCTTTCGCACTACCTGAAGGAATTTGACATCTAATCACCCTTTCGCACTACCTGAAGGAATTTGACATCTAATCTGGATCGAGGATGACCAGATCCTGTTGTCATCCTTCCATTTGAAAATCCTTAGATTTCCCATTCACCCCTTTTCCTTCTTCACCCTGTATATCTTAGGGTTGGCCCCACTTCAGGTCAACCTTAACTTCTTTCGGATATTAGCAATGACGCTCATTTTCAATAGAGATCTGGGGTTGGATTTAGGAATAGCTGAATACATTTTTGGAAGGCCTTTCAGACGACACTCAATACTCAGCTACGCTTCAGCATGACTTTTCATCCTCAGATGGACGGACAGTCGGAGTGTACCATCCAGATTCTTAAGGACATGATTAAAGCGTGTGTTATTGATTTCAAGGGTAGCTGGGAGGATCATTTGTATTTAGTAGAGTTCGCCTACAACAACGGTTACCGGTCCAGCATTGGGATGGCACCTTATAAGGCATTTTATGGCAAGTCGTGTCCTTCTCCTATCAGTTGGACATGGGTGCAATGAGACATGTATCCGACGCCAAAAAAGAATTTTAAATGCTCATGGTGTTCTCAATAATTCAAACATGTCTCAAACAACAAGTGATTAATGTATATCAACTTTATGCCAATTCTCATATTAAGTATGTTTTCTTACTTTCCAAGCAACATAGATCAATATATAACTTTATGGCCCAACATATCAACTCAAGTGTCACGCTCCAAATTTTAAGACTCTAAACCCAAGGTGTGATCTGTGGGGTTAAGTTTGTAAGAAAATAATAAGTAGGATTATTTTGGACCAATATAAATGTTATCTCTAGTGAATTTATTCCTTTCAATTCCTGGGAAGAATATGTTTATTTAAATGTGCTTTTATAAAACATTTGGCAACATGTCCCCTAAAATATTAATTCCTGGAAGCAATAAAAACATGTCAATATACCAAAATTTTAAATACAACCCATTTACAATCCGCATTCCAAATCTAAATCCCAACAGGGTCCACAACTCACCACACGCCATCCAAATACTATTTCGAATATACATCCAGTATTTAAAAGGTTTGCATCTTAGCATTTTATATCTCCAAAATATTTACAAACAAAAACATTATATATACAAAAAATATAAAACAAAATTCCTTCTATCCCTATCAAGTATGCCCACAAGCATGCGTGTAACACCTCGTGTTAGTTTTCCTTTTTTCCTGAAATTAATTCCGATTTATTTTCAGTTGTGATATCACTTGTTCATGACGTCTTGTTTATTCTTGGTATTTACATGTAAAGATTTTGCGTTTATGTTTGGACTCGACTAGACGACTTTTTGAGATTTCTCCTTGATGAATTCGTGGACTTTCTTTGGCGATTACCTGACTTGATGGTGACTTTTTATTTTTCGGACTTGGCTAGACTATTTCATGGATTCTTGTGCTGACTACGTGGTTTCATTTTGACGTTTGACGTTTGGTGTTTTGACTGGAAGTGAGTTGCTTTGTTTGTACAACATTTTTGTTTCTCTTGTAATTGAATTATTACATGCCTTGTTTGGCTTGTGTGTTTAGGTGTGTTTACATGTTCTTTGCTTCTTTTCTTCGTATTTATATATACATGATAATGTTTTGTGACTTATTTGATAGATGATCATGTTCAGTTGTTCTTAGATTTTCAATGGGTTCGGGACGTACCCGGTGTTTCGGTGTTGGGGTTCATACCTCGGTGTATTTATTTCAGATTATTTTAATTATTTGGCATCCCGTGAATTTTACGAGTTTGTATGATTTCGGTTTAGGAGTTCCCGGTATATTTTTGGGATTTATTGAATATATATATGTATATATTTAATTAAAATTATATATATGTGGGTAATTATATATATATAAATATATGTAAATATATACGTATGTATATATCTGTTATGTGTGACTTCGAAAGGGAGACGACGACCATCATCCATCTTTTATTCGATCTCTTCTCCCACACGACTAAACGTGTTTATTTTCCTTCAGATTCTCGCCGCTAGCGAGCGAGAGAGAAAGAGATAGAGAGAGAGCTGGGGTTCATGCACAGGTAAAGACACGCGACTTGGTGAGTCTGGTGTTCGCCAACGATGGATAGAGCGGTGAGCGCCGCCGCCGCTAGAGTGATGCCGGTGGTGGAGCAACTATAGGTTGTGGTGGCGTAGGTGGTTGGGCAGCAGTTGCGCATGACAGCTGAGTGAGTTTGTCTCAATGGTTTTGATTCCAGATCGGGCTGGTTCGGGCCCCATTTGATATGATTTTCAAGGGTAGCTTGCTCTCTAGTTCCTATGCATCATACTAAAATTTGGCATGATTTGGTTGAACGGTTTGTTGGAAAATCTGAATTTTTCGGTTGTCGAGGTGATGATTTTGGTTGGATCAGTTATTTATTCGGACAACTTTTATCAGTGGGCCCCACTTTCGGGTGCCGACACTGTTCACGGTATGCCCTGTTTTGGGCTGATTTGAGCTCGCGTTATAGGTGGGTGTTTTTTCTCTAACTTACACACTGTTGGTTACATAGGAATGCGCCTAGTCATAAGGGTTTCCTAAACCCTAGACTTTTATATGGTTTATTTAAATTCTACGATTTGAGCATGCTTTAAATGGTTATGAAATTATAATTTTGCCGATGTGACGACTTTGTGAATTAAAACATGCTAGAAATAATTAGGCGTATATGATTGTGGTGAAATGTTTGTGGAGCTTTACAATTTTTAACACATATTAAATATGGTTATGTGGTTACACTTTGCTTATTTATGAATAAATTAGTTGAGACATGTTTAGAATTAAATAGGTATTATTATACAAAAATGTATTTATACATATAAATATGTGTAGGAGTCAGTGTTGTGACCCTTGACAGCCGTGTAGAAGTCTGTAAATCATCTCCTTCTTCCCATCTCATTAAGCTGTTTGTTTTATCCAATTTAAAGATCTGAGAGCTTGTTTCCATTCTTCACCATTTTCTAAATCTCCATCCACACTGACACGTTACTTCCAAAACAAACATGTCGGTCACCCGTTCGCAAGCGGACATTCCGACCACCAGGGACAGCCGTGTAGAAGGTCCCCCAACCGTTGAGCAAATCCTACAACGCCTGATAGCCGCTGAGGAACGTAGCCAAGCTCTCGAGAAGCAAAATGCAGAGCTCATAACGAGGTTGGATCTACGACCGCTTGCCCCTCCGGCAGCGGTGCTCAACCCCTCTTAGAACCAGGAAGATGGCGACAGACTGGAAGAGCACGCCGAGTCTTCCTAGCGCTTAGGAAAGGCTCCCACCGCCGATGAAGCCATGACCCCCCAAAAGCTCTAAGCAATGATGGACGAGTTCGAAAGGAAAGTCCTCGGGGACTTGAGAGCCCAATCTACCGATGGCCTGGCCATCCAGGTGTCAACCGAGCTGATACAATCACCCTTCGTCCCCGAGATAACCCGAGAATTTTTTCCAAAGAAGTTTGTTGTGCCTCGGTTTACGCCCTACGATGGCACTAAGGACCCCGAAGAGCATATTTATCAGATTCAACAGAAAATGACCATGTATGCTGAGAACGAGTCCTTGTTTTGCAAGGTATTTTCCATAAACCTTGCTGATGCTGCCCTATTATGGTTCAAGAAACAGCCACCCTGATCCATCGGCAGCTGGCAACAGTTGACCAGGCTCTTCGTTGTCCAATACTACGGGAACAAGAGATAGAATAAGACCATATCATGCCTATTCACTATGATCCAAGAGAAAGGAGAATCACTGAAGAGCTTCTTATCTCGGTTCAACATTGAGTCTTCTTCAATTAATAACTGTAACGAGCACTGTGTTGTTGAGGCCTTCCGGATGGCCCTTATTCTAGGGACCAAGTTCCACTAGTCTCTGGTGAAACGCCCCCCATCGGATGACCCTTATTCCAGGGACCAAGGGTACTTGAGGATTGAAGAAGATGAAACCATCAGGAAGAGGAGGTCGGCCTTGGTCGGCGTTAAAGCCCGGTCAAAGGATCAGGCGACCGATCAAAAGCGTCCAACACCATCAAGGCCACTAGCTCATTTAGAACCTACCGCCCCGAACCTTTTCAAGCGTTCAAAATCTGAAGAGAGAGCGACCCGCTTGAGGGTCAGCCTTGCCAAGCTCTACCAAGAGAACAAGGCCAGAGGGATCTTCCAACAACCCCCAACCATCAGACAGCCACTAGACCAAAGGGATAAGTCAAAACATTGTGCTTTCCATGGTGATTTTGGGCACATCACAAATGAGTTCCGTAATCTCAGACAACAGGTAGAGGCACTGTTGTTTCACGACGAGCTCTAGGATTACATCCAACGGGACAGGCCGAGGGCCGATCAATGTGCTCCTAACGCCCTTCAGAACCCCACTGCCGCAAAGCTAGTCAGGATCATCAATATGATTCTTGGTGGCCCCGCCTCCAAAGAGACGGAAGGATCCTGCCGGAGCCAGCTGCGAAGAGCCCGTAAAATGAGAAAAGTCAACAAAGTCAATGAAGTCCATCACAGGACAGGAAAAACACAGATTATTTTATCTGCATCAGACCTTCGGAATATCCAGACCCCACATGATGACCATCTAGTTGTAACATTAATGGTGGCCAACTGCATTGTTAAGAGAGTCATGATCGATCCTGGGAGTAGTGCAAATGTCATTACCAAATGGGCTTTTGAAAAACTCAAAATCGACCCGAACGAGATTGTGGCATCCCTATGTCCTATTGCAGGATTCGATGGAAAACAAATCGAACCGATCGGGGAAGTCCAATTACCGGTATCTGCTGCTCAAAGGACCCTGACCGAGACGCTTGTTGTAGTGGATGTGAAGCCTTCGTACACTTTACTCATGGGTAGGGGATGGATTCACTGGATGCAGGGCGTGCCTTCAACCTTGCACCAAGTGATGAGATGCATAAGCCCGAACAGTTTGGACATCATTGATAGCCAGGGTAACTAGGTGGCTGCCAAGGAATGCTATGCGGTCACCTTGAAGGAGATCATGAAGGGAAAAGACCCAATGGTATTCCATTCCAAGGAACATAATCCAGGCCCCAAATAGCAATCAAAGGAAGGGGATCTGGGTACCCCGATCGTGGTCGAGCCATTACAGTCAGTCTCTGTTATACCTGATAACCCAAAAAAAGTTACTTTTGCAGGTACAAATCTTACCGGCTCTAAATTGAAAGAACTGACACGATTATTGCAAGACAACTTTGATGTCTTTGCGTGGGAACATATAGACATGCTAGGTATCGATCCTATTATTGCCCAACACTTATTACACGTCAACCCGAACGTAAGACCGATCAGGCAAAAGCATAGGAGCATGGGAGCGCATTGAAGCCAAATCATAACAGACGAAGTATCCAGATTGCTCCAAGCTGGTTTTGTCAGGGAAGTCAAGTACCCCAAATGGCTCACCAACGTAGTGGTCGTGCAGAAGAAGAATGGAAAGTGGAGGGTTTGTGTTGATTTTACTGACCTGAACAGGGCATGCCCGAATGACAGTTTTCCACTGCCAAAGATCGACTAGATGGTTGACTCTACCGCCGACTACGAACATCTAAATTTTCTAGACGCTTATTCGGGATACAATTAGATAAAAATGAACCCGATGGATGAAGAAAATACCTCATTCATTACTGAAACATGTACTTATTGCTTTAAGGTTATGCCCTTCGGTCTGAAAAATGCAGGTGCCACTTCCAAAGGTTGGTCAACAATATTTTTAAGGGGATGATGGGTACAGTAATCGAGGCTTATATTGATGACACTGTGGTCAAGAGCATAAAAAAGGAAAACCATCTTGCACACTTGCACCAAGTGTTTGACACCCTCAGGATGCATGACATGAAGCTTAACCCGGAGAAATGCTCCTTTGGCGTGTCATCCGGACAATTCCTGGGACACATCATGGATCGAAAGGGATCCAAGCCAGCCCGACACAAGTCAAGGCCCTGATTAAAATAAGGGAGCCCCGAACACATAAAGACGTTCAAGTCCTAACGGAAAGAGTGGTTGCCCTTAGCAGGTTCATTTCATGACTCACCGATCGATGCAGACCATTCTTTTAGGCAATCAAGGCAAAAAGGGGAGAAGTCTAGGGTCTTGAGCAATCTGAAGCCCTAGCTAGGTTAAAGGAATATATGAGCAGACCCCCGATCTTATCCACACCAGGTCCCGATGAAGTCTTACATCTGTACTTAGCAATATCCTCTATCTCAACCAGTGCAACCCTCATCAGAGAGGATGGGAACTTGTAGATGTCAGTCTTCTACACCAGTAAATCCTTGGTTGAAGCGGAAACTCGATACAACAGGCAAGAAAAGCTGGTTCTATCACTGGTGAATGCCAAAAGATGACCGAGGCATTACTTTGAGGCTCATCCAAACATTGTCCCGACATCCACGCCTCTCCGGGTTATTATGTTGAAACCTGATCTTTCAGGAAGAATCTCCAAATGGGCCATCGAATTAGGCATCTATGACTTGACTTACATACCCCGGGTTTCCATAAAGGGACAGGTCGTGGCAGATTTTTTACTCGAAGATTTTAATTGAAGATCGTCGTCGGGGATGGGAGATGGAGTACCATTCCAGGCAGAGACGACAATAAGTGAAAAGAACTACCAAGAATCGGTAAGCTCTAATATCATGTTAGAATAAAAGATGCTCTGATACCATGTTAGTAAAAAAAAAAAAACTCTGATATCATGTTAAAATAAAAATAGCTCTGATACCATGTTGGAATTAAAATTTGAGGGGAAAAAAAAAGAAGATAGAGAATATAAAAATTGTATCAATTTAGTGTATTATCTCTGGTTGTTTTTATATTTATATTTTATAGCTAGTGCGCCGCCATCATGTTAGGCCCTTACATTACTTACTAACAATGGATAATCATTTTTCTTAGAGGTACTAAATACAACTTAATGAATGAGTAAAATGGAAATTGCATTAATGATAAAAATTATCCGGGGAGGGTCATCCCGTGATATTTAAATTGCCGTCACATTAAAAATATCCGGAGTAACAAAGGAGTATCATTTTCAATAAACTACTTAGAAATTCTAAACACCAGACCACTTACGTCTAGTTGTTCCTATCATTAGAAAATAAACAATCCACTCAAAAAATCATAGTCCAAACAACATAAATTTATCAAACCCAGTTACTAGATAAACACAGAAAATTATTGGCAAGCCACAGTGTGGAGTCAAAATCCTACCATCCTTCCATGAGTGTTTACAATAAGTTTCTACCACAGGACAAAAAATATATATATATATATATATAATTTAATCCCACTCGCATACAAAAAAGTACCATGCAAATATTACTGTTGCAAATTGTGTGATGTTTGGAGAAAACCAATGGGGAGTGTGCATTAATCCCCGATAGTATAAATATAAGGGTTATTCCCACCGACACCTCCTCAAAGAGATTCTAATTTTACACGGATCCCTTCGATATTGAGTATTCTTACACGGACCCCAGACGGCAGTTAGGTTTATTGACGTTTTATTGTGAAATTACTAATTTTACCTTCGATATATATTTAAAAAAAGGATAAATTGCAGTAGCACCCCCTAAGATTTCACTTATTACATTATGGTAATATATAAAGTATGAAATTACTCATATGCCCAAAATATATATATATATATATATATATATATATATATATATATATATTTTACGAACAAATATATATATAAATTAGAAAAAATATATATAAAATTTGAAAAAATATATAAATTATAAAATTCAAAAATAATATATAAAATTTGAAAGAAATATTTAAAATTCAAAAAAATTATATAAAATCTGAAAATGCAAAAAAAATATAAAATTCAAAACAAATATATAAAATTTTGAAAAAATATATAAAAAGGGGAAAGATATATAGATTCAAAAAAATATTTAAATTTCAAAAAACATACCTAAATTATAAAGTTCAAAAATAATATATAATATTTGAAAGAAATATTTAAAATTCAAAAAAATTGTATTAAAATTTCAAAATATATATAAAATTCGAAATTATTTTTTTTTCAAAAAAACATATTAAATTTCGAAAATAAATATAAAAATCGCAAAAAACATAAAAATTTAAAAAAATATCTTAAATTTAAAAATAAATTATAAAATCAAAAATAAATATAAAATAAAAAATATATATAAATTTTGAATTTTTTTTTAAAAACATATTAAATTCAAGACAAATATATAAAATTTAAAAAAAACATATAAAATTCAAATAATATATATTAAATTTCAAAAATAATTATAAAATTCGAAAAAAAACATAAAAAATTATAAAATTTGAAAATAAATATAAAATTAAATATATATATATATATTAAATTTAAAAAAAAATACTAAATTCGAAAATAAATTTAAAATTAAAAAAATATTTAAAATTTATTTAATTCTCTCTCTCTCTCATTCTTTCTCTCTCTCTCTCTATCTCACACACACACACACACCTCCCTCTAGAGTCTGCACACAAACGCACACAATATATATATATATACACACATATATATATAGATCTATACATATATATATATACACACACATATATATACGGCTATATATATGTATACGGGTATATATATGTATATACGGGTATATATATAGCAACTATATATATATATATACGGGTATATGGGTATATATAGCAACATATATATATATGTATATATGAGTATGCAATATATACAATCCCCATCTTCAATCTCTCTCCCAATTTTTCACTTTCAATCTCTCTCTATATATAAATTAGGGTAAGGGTTTTGAGATGCCCAAATTGAAGAAGAATAAGGATATGGAGGTCATTTTATATCATTTTGAGAGCAAAATAGACAATTCACAGGGTGGTTAACGACACATTTTAACGGCGTGGAGACGGAAGGGGTCTTTGTGGGACAAAATTCAATTTTGAGGGGGTTCGAGTGGGAATAGTGAATATCAAGGGGGTCTGTGTGGAATTAGGGTATCTTTGAGGGGTGTTAGTGGTATTTACCCTAAATATAATGCGTAGTTTGATTTCACCCTCTTTTCATTTGTGTGTGAATTGACCTCATTTCATATTAAATGACATATATGCCCTTGGTATAATTCGAAAAACATATATAAATTTGAAATATTATATAAAATTCGTAAAAATATATATATAATTTGAAAAAATATCTAAAATTCAAAAAATATATATTAAATTTCCAAAAAAATATAAATTTCAAAAAATCATATAAAATTGAGAAAAACATATATAAATTCAAAATATATATATATAATTCGAAAACATATATAAATTTCAAAAAATATATATTAAATAAAATTCAAAAACATATATAAATTTCAGAAAAAATATATTAAATTTTGAAAATAAAATATAAAATTCGAAAACATAAAAAATTTCGGAAAAAAATATATAAAATTCGGGGAAAACATACATCTATTTTCTACTTTCTTTGACTTTAAATGTTGTTTTGGTTTATTGTACTTTGGTCACTTGTGTTTTTTATACTTCTATTTGCACAACTATTTGAATTTTATATTTGTTTTCGAATTTTATATATTTTTTTACGAGTTTTATATATTTGTTTCGAATTTTATATGTTTTTTGGAATTTTATATATATGTTTTCAAATTTTATATATTTGTTTCAACTTTTATATATATGTTTTGAAATTTAATATTTATTTTTCAAATTTTATATATATTTTTTGAAATTTATATATTTTTTTACGAATTTTATATATTGGTTTTGAATTATATATATATAAATTTTGAAAATTTTATTTTATATATATATATATATTGGTTTCGAATTTTATATATATAAATTTCGATTTTGAATTTTATACATCGGCTTCGAAATTTATTTTTCAAAATTTATATATATATTTTGAAAAAAAAAGGGTAAAATGAATATTTAAGAGAGTATAAAAGTCATGTAAGTTGCACATGACCGGAAAGAATGGGGTATTCGCACGTTTTCGAAACTTGCAGGGGGTGTTCGCATGCTTTCCAAAAGTGCTGGTGTCAATACACATTTTCAAAGTATAGGATATTATACACGTCATATTTATACTACAGGTTGTTTTCTGTACTTAACCCAAAACCAATCTACAAGACTGTACATCCCAAAAACATACTAATTATAGTTCATCCTCTACATTTTCTTATTTTCCATTCTAAAAAAAATGATAAATATACAAATTTGTAAAATTGTGTGATGTTTTAAATACTCGATGCTCAACCAGCTCTTTGCTCTGGATCATGTGAAGCTGATGCAGCATCGGCTGAACCAAACATGCTACAGTCAAGAGCATCAAGCAATCTCTAGACGTGCAATAAAAACCTATTAATAGAGCTTGATTCGGGTTTTGATTCGAGTCCGACAAATGGGACATGATTGAAGATCTTCTCCACAGTCGCAGCAGGTCTGCCGAAAACAAGGAAAAAAAAAAAAAAAAAATCGAACATCAAACATATATTTCAAACCAATTTTGCCCAAGGTCATTAGGAAAAAACAGAAATATAGAGTCATTTAATAAATTACCTGATGCCCACAACCAAAAGCCATGTCCTTTGGATTACTAAGACAAATAGGGCAAAACTGTCCAAATTCAGCAAATAAAAAAAATTAATCCCTTACAAAGAAGATTAGATAAAAAAAGATTGGCATTTTTGGCATCCATGACTATATTCGAAGTGATTATAGTAAATATGCATCAAGTTTTTGCAGGCTCTATAACAAATTAGTGTCGCAAAAAATAATGATACAGCAAACGATGTTTTGCCACTGCATAGAAAATTTTCTATACCTGATTATCATGAAGAGAACTAGACGATGAAGCTGTGGTTGTTGGTGTTTCATATCCGGGATAAGGAGAAGGTGTGCTCCTTGATGTGTCATATCCAGGAAAAGGAGAAGTTGTGCTCCTTGATGTGTCATATGGAGGATAAAGAGGTGCACTCTGCTGGAAACTGCTCGAACGAGGAGGTTTTGAGCTATTGTTGGATGAAGGGGCAAGGTAAAGAGGTGGGGGAAGAGGAACCCGGCCTGGAGCATTACTCGTCTGACGACTGCATTAGAAATAACAAAAATTTGTATTATATATGCAAAAAGTGGAGGTCGAACGGATGTGATATTGAAATAAAAAGGTTCCCTTTATACCCCAATGTATTGAGCTCTATAGTTGCTTTGTATTGAGAAGGTATTTCCATCAAGGCTGAGAGTGCAAATTCTGTCTGCTTTCTCATCGGATTCACATTCTTTGACATTATTTCAGTAAAATTCACAAACTATCACGGCAGAGAAAAGCAGTTATTACCAATTCATAATCATAGACATGGACATAAATGACACATATTGACATTCAGGTGACATGGCAAACCTGAAAATTATCAAAAGCTCGAGAAGGGATGTTATCATCAAACTCCCTCATCATGTCCCAAGGTCCATCTCCAACCCCGACTAAAACAATTGACAACGGGTACTCACTGAAATAAAAAGCATGTAAGATAATGAAAACACTAGTTGACAAAAAAAAAACCCAAGTTAGCAATAATTTACCTTGCTTTTACAATAGCCTCAACAGTCTTGCGCTCCTGTGGGCTGAGATGACCTCGCTGAGTATCAACGCTTCTAGTCACCTATGGTGACAGATATTTATAGTCAAGCATCAAGTTAAAATAGCAAGAAAATAAAAGAGCAGTTTGTCGTTAATGAACAAATCACTTATCTGAGGAGCACCTCGTTTTCTTTTACAGTGATACTATGAAGTTCATACTTCAGCAACCGAAATGTATAGCCTTCTCTAAAGTGAAATACGATATTTGACCAGTACATTCCAGTAAAATGCATTAGTCATGTTTTACCATAGTTTTATACACAGCCAAAGAAATATCATTATCTCTCTTATCCCAACATCCATTAAAAATCAGTTGAAAAAGGAATCCCTTCACCCTGCCCAACATCTATGGTTTAGGTTTGACTGATCCCAAGACCTACATGTGCCAGTATTGATAGGCTTAAGCAAGCTTTTTGTTCAAATCTCAAATTGATGGAACAAAGAATCAGGTAAATTATGTCTGATGCCGATGATAGTGTGACATGAATTCAAGGCGAATAAAGGTTATTCTGAATAAAAGAAAAAGAAAAAGAAAAAGAGAAAGTTGATCAGAGGAAATCACCTGTCCATCAGCAATTATCAGCAAAACATGGTATTGACCACGGCTTTCTTCGACAATGGTCATGGCCGTTTCAATGATTGGTGCAAAAGACGTAGGTCCTACAATGAGCAAATAGGAAGCCATGAGCTTAATATATAAACCATCTGAGGAAAATGCTATTTGAAAGGATGTCCAATGGAATGTTAGAAAGGGAACCTGCAAGTCGAAGGTGGGGAACAATCTCTCTGTATCGTCTTAATACTTCCTCAAATCCATTACAAGGTCTTGCCTCAGGGTAGAAACTGAACACATCTTGATCATGAGTTGTGGCTAAAAAAAAATTAAAGGGACACCAATCATCTCCAAATCAAAATAAAGTTTATAGATAAAAAAATATTTTAAGCCTATTAGTCGGCTAATATAATATATATATATACACACATAGCAAGGCGCAATGTTTTTTTAAAAATTACCATCTCCAAATCCAAAACAAGGAATTAAGTTATCCTCGTCAAAACTCGATAGGGTTTTTCCAATAATGGCTATTGCTTGTTCATAGGGATTTTGACCATTTCCAATGTAATGCAAACTCCGACGGTTGAACGACCTTGCACCTGATTTTCGAAATAAAAGATTAGCATGCTGCCTCGTAAAGTCACTAAAGAAGTCCTAAGCATCCTGGTAAAGCTGAACCTGTCCACTCGTTGCTCTTGGTGAAATCAATGCCAACAATGAGATTAGAAGATTCTAGGCCCGCTTTGGAAAGAGCATTAGTAACCTGATGAGAAGACATACTGTTAGGTGTCCAATAGCCACAAAATGAAGTAAATTCTAAAAGCACGTCATTTGGCATGTATATATATACATGGACTTGTAGGTGAAGTACCCGTGATCGACACATATTAGTCAGACATACTATGGGATATGTATCAACACTTTTGGTAGGACACTTCAATTTTGATCCAAATAATTTTATGTTACTATATTATTACTACAAACGAGTGAAATGTCTAGTTTAAAGACTATATTCAACTAATCATTTTACACTTGAGAATAAAATAAAAACATTAGTTAGCCGTATCCATGTGCCCTTCTAGTAGACACCCGGATACATACACGAGTCCATGTAATATAGTATATAAGCCAATTTACATCAAAGGATATAGACAAACAAGGTGGATACATAGCAGCTATGAAATATTAAGTTGATCACTTTAGAAGCAAATAACAGCACCACCAAGTTCATAATAAGTTGCAAATGCCCCATTTCACAAATACTTTTCATTCCATACTTCCTCTAACCCGGGAAACATCAAAATTACAAGTCTTTGAGGAAAAAAAAAATCAATTCAATTCCATATGTTTTTACCTGTTGCAATGTCTCATAGTTATCAGCGATCCTCGAATATTTCCTATCCAACCTCCGTTGTGGCGGAGGAGTTTGAGCCCTATGATAGTAAGGGGCAGGTGCCAAGTGATGCTGAGGCGTATAGTATGGCTCTTGGTGAGGGTGTGGCGATTCCGGGTACCCGCCAAAATTGAACGAAGACGAACCAGATGATGAATATTGCCTTCTTCGACTTGAATCCTTCGAACTATTACCACCCATTGCCTCTACAATCTACAAGTAACACTAATTCCAAAATTGACAAAACCTCCTCCTTCAATAATTGACACCTAAACCGAAAAAACTGATCTACACCTCCACCTGCAAAAACCCAATTGAACACTAAAATAAAACTTGGGCAATTTCACTACAAGCACCCAAAACTTCTCCGATTTCTCGACATATTGATAAGCAAGCTAGCTTTATATTCTCATCTAATTGTATTATAGATCATGAATGACGTGTATATATATATATATATATATATCTGTGTGTCTAAGTAGTCAATTAAAAGAGGCAAGTAACAAAATAATATAAAACATCACCTACAAAACCCAACTGCACACGAAAATAAAACTTGCAATCTCACTACAAGCACTCAAAACTTCTCTGATTTCTCGACATATTGATGAGCAAGCCTGCTTTATATACTCATGTAATGTTGTATTCTAGATCATGAAAGACATGTATATCTATGTCTAAGTAGTCTATTACAATATGTATGAAACTGAAACATGTTGGTATAAAAAATAATATAGAACATAAGACCCTAAATTAATTTGTCGGCTGGAGAATTCTACTTTGACTAAGCAAAACCGACATTAGAAATTAATTCAAAAGGGTTTACATTCATACCTATTAAGAAGCTTCAGTGAAATTTCTGTATAGAACTTGAGAGACGAGAGGAAAAGTAAACTGGCTTTCTTAGACAAGAACACGCAAGAGATACTCAGACTCATATAAGTATGTATATGCTATTATATATATAAACAAATATAAACATAGATATAGATAATATGGATTTAATACATACAAGTAATATAGAGCATTTACGTAACCTCAGGACTAGGGATGGCAAAAAAACCAGCCCCGCCCCGAACCCGCCCCAAATCCGTCCTGTTTATCCACCTCGTCCTGCCCCGTTTAGCTAATCGGGGCGGATATGGGGCGGGTATCAATTCCCCGATTATAATCGGGGCGGGTATGGGACACCCCCGTCCCGCCCCGAACCCGCCCCGATTAGGTATATATATATAAATTTATATACATATATATATATATTCTCCTTAATTATAAATTTATATATATATATATATATTTATATACATATAATATTCTCCTTAATTATAGATTTATTGTTTGATTTTGATTTCATATAGATTTATTCTAGAAAAAAATTCTAGAATAGTAATATTAATTAAAAATAAAATAATATTATTTTTTATTATTAAAATATATATTTTTAATAAAAATAATACGTAATCGGGGCGGGGCGGGGCGGGGACGGGGCGGGAAGCTAACCGGGGCGGGTCGGGTCGGGTCGGAAAAATAAAAACTTAAACAGAAACGGAACGGGTATGGGACGGAGAAAAATAATCAGGTACGGATACGGGACGAGTGATACCCGCCCCGACCCGCCCCATTACCATCCCTACTCAGGAGGGAGGAAACGAGATAGGATTGGTCAACTAAAACTCTACCACTACTCAAATTCCATCAAATAATATTAAATTAATCGGTAGTAAAATAAAGGGTAATTTGCACTAACACCCCTGAGGTTTGCATTTATTCCACTTTGGTGCTAATTTTCAAACTTTTGACACAAACACCCCCTAAGATTTGGTTTTGCTTGCCATAACACCCCAAATGACCAAAATACTCTTCAAAAAATTCGAAAATATTTGGGGTAATGTGAAATGACCTTTATGCCCCAACCCCAAATATATAAAATTTCGAAAAACATATATATAAATTCGAAAAAATGTATAAAATTCGAAAACAAATATTTAAATTTTGAAAAAAATATATAAAATTAGAATAAAATATACAAATTTCAAAAACTATATATAAAATAAAAAATATATATAAAATTCGAAAATATATATATATATATTTTGAAAAATATTTAAATTCGAATATATATATTTCAAAAAATATATATAAAATTCAAAATATATGTATTTTCAAAAACAAAATTCAAAAAATTATATAATTTCGAAAAACAAATAAAAATTTCAAAATATATATAAAAAATTCAAAAAAATATATAAACTTTCAAATATATATATAATTCAAAAATATATATATATAATTTGAAAAATATATAAATTCGAATATATATATATTTCAAAAAAAAATAAAAAATTCAAAATATATATATGTTCAAAAACAAAATTCAAAAAATTATATAATTTCGAAAAACATATATAAATTTCAAACAATATATATAAAATTCAAAAAAATATATAAAATTTGAAATATATATAATTCGAAAATATATATATATAATTTGAAAAATATATAAACGCGAATATATATATATATATATTTCAAAAAAAATAAAAAATTCAAAATATATATATTTTCAAAAAAAAAATTCAAAAAATTATATAATTTCAAAAAACATATATAAATTTAAAAAAATATGTATATTATATATATATATATATATATATATATATTCAAATTATATATATATATTTTCGAATTATATATATATATTTCAAATTTTATATATTTATTGAAATTTATATATGTTTTTCGAAATTATATAATTTTTTGAATTTTGTTTTTGAAAATATATTTTTTTTTATTTTTTTGAAATATATATATATTCGAATTTATATATTTTTCAAATTTTATATATATATTTTCGAATTATATATATATTTCAAATTTTATATATATTTTTTAATTTTTAATATATATTTTGAAATTTATATATGTTTTTCGAAATTATATAATTTTTTGAATTTTCTTTTTGAAAATATATATATTTTGAATTATATATATATATATATATTGAAATATATATTCGAATTTAAATATTTTTGAAAATATATTTATATATTTTCGAATTTTATATTGTTTTTTGATTTTATATATATTTTTTGAAATTTTTATATTTTATTCTAATTTTATATATTTTTTTCAAAATTTAAATATTTGTTTTCGAATTTATATATATGTTTTTCGAAATTTTATATATTTGGGGTTGGGGCATAAAGGTCATTTCACATTACCCTTAATATTTTCGAATTTTGTGAAGGGTATTTTGGTCATTTGGGGTGTCATGGCAAGCAAAACCAAACCTCAGGGGGTGTTTGTGTCAAAATTTCAAAAATCAGCACCAAAATGGAATAGATGCAAAACTCAAGGGGTGTTAATGCAAATTACCCTAAAATAAAGAGTAGACACCTAATTAATTGTGAAATGATTGAAACTAAAATAAACAGAATCATCCAAATCTAGAGGCAATTAAGTAACATTATCAGAAATCATATAAACTCAAGAGTAATTAATTGTGATATGGGTCTGGATAAGAACAAAAGCGCAATAATAAATCCCTAAAATTTAGGAATTGGTACCTTTGGCGGGAATGATAATACGGATTTTGTTTAGAGTTGTTGAGAGTTCAATGTTGAACTGGGATTTGATTATCGCGGATGTTGACTCCATTTTTCTTGGAAGATCGAATTTACTAAGCTGTGTGATTGATGAATGTGCTCGTGTTTGTGTGGGTATATATATATGTATAGATATTTGTTTTAACGAATATTAACGTGTTTAGAACTCAAACTTCTTGTCACTGATCCGCAGCCACTTCGACTGATGAATACAAGGATTGGAGTTGCGTTTAATGATTTTCCTTTTTTGGGTGGATCAAATCGTAACAAGTGTCAAATGAACTGTACACAAAAATGGTAAAAAAGATTGTAATTAATTTTTGGGTAAATTGCTTAAAACCACCTCAAGTTTATTCTATTTTCCTATTATACCCCCTCAACTAATTATACCCCTCAACTTTCATTTTCTTGCACCATGGACTTGCTCTCAAAAGTTTTTACCCTTTTACCCTCCAAACTTTTTATATTTTCACCTACCCTTACTATTATATTTCTTAATTATTTAAATTACAAAAATATTATTTCTTTTAGTTATAATATTAATTATGTCATTTACCTTTAATATATTAGACTAAATATACTCTCAAATGTTAATTTTTTTTATAAGTTCTAATTAAATTATTTGTAAATCAATTAACTTGGTATTAAATTTTAATTTGATTTAAATCATAAAACTCAATCCTAATTAATATATTCATAAATAAATCACAATTTATGAAAACAATATATATATTTCGAATAAAATATATATATTTCGGAAAATATATATATATATATATATTGGAAAATTATATATATTTCGGAATATATATATATAATTCGTCAAAAATATATATTTTTCGAATTCTTTTAAAATAATATGATTTTTTTGGGAAAAATATATATTATGTTCCAAAATATGATTTTTTTCGAAAAATAATTTTTATTGAGAAAATTATATATTATTTTCAAAAATATGAATTTTTTCCGAAATCTATTTTTTTTGAGAAAAATATATATTATGTTCCAAAATATGATTTTGAGTCATAATTCATAAACTACCATCAATAGTATAGGAGGGTTTAGTGAAATCAAACCTTCAAAAATATTATTTTTTGAAAAAATATGTATATTTTGGAATATATATATATATATTGGAAAATGATATATATTTCGGAATATATATATATGATTCGTCAAAAGTATATATTTTTTCAATTGTTTTAAAAAATATAAATTATTTTTGAAAATTATACATTATTTTCTAAAATATAAAAAATAAATATTTCGGAAAAAAATTATATTATTTTCGGGGAAAAAATCATATTTTGGAAAATAATATATATTTTTCTCAAAAAAAATAGTTTTTGGAAAAAAATCATATTTTTTTAAATCAATTCGAAAAATATATATCATTTTCCAATAAAACTTAATTTGATTTAAATCATAAAACTCATTATCCTAATTAATTTTTTCTTTTCGCCAAATGAAACATTCTTTTCATAAAAATATATTCATAAATTGTGATTTATTTATGAATATATTAATTATGATTGAATTTTATGATTTAAATCAAACTAAAATTTAATAACAAGTTAATTTATATACAAATAAAATAATTAAAACTTACAAAACAAAATTTAACAATTGAAAGTATATTTAGTCTAATACATTAAAGATAAATGGCATAATTAATATTCTAACTAAAAGAAATAATATTTTTGTAATTTAAAGAATTAAGAAATATAATAGTAATGATAGGATTAAAGGTAAGGTGGAAATACAAAAAGTTTGGAGGGTAAAAGGGTAAAACATTTTGAGGGCAAGCCCATGGTGCAACCTTTTATGAAACTTTAGTAAGTTCTAAGTTCAGTTTATAGTTGAGGGGTATAGTAGGAAAATAGAGTAAACTTGAGGGGGATTTAAGCAATTTACCCTTAATTTTTTGGTTATTTGCGAAAAAAACCCATATAATTTCATTCTGGATATGCAAAACCCCTATTTGTTACAAAATGTGTGTATAAATTCATTTTGTTTCCAAAATATTGCAACTTATCCTATTATGCTTTAAAATAATATGAAATCCTTAAAATACCACATCTAACCTAATAAAAATAATTAATATTAAATAATGTATAATAAAATGATATAGAAATTGAATAATTAAATAAAAATAATTTTTTAAAAGAAGCCAGCTTAACTTTTTTAATCAGAAATAATTAACAATAAAAAGTTTTTGAAAAATATGCTTATTTTTTTCAAATATTTTTTAATATTTTTAAAAAGAAATTATAATTATTTTGTTGATGATTTTCTTAAATATATTTTTCATTAACATATTTTCAATTTTTTGTTTTTGTTTTTATAATTTTATTTTAATTTAAAAAAAAAAACTTAGTTGGATTAAAGTTTTTAATCAAATGTTAAATAAATAAAAATAATTTTTTTACAAAAAATAGGCTTATTTGTTTTTCAAAATAATTTAAATATTTTTGAACAAAAATATAATTATTTTGTTGATAATTTTCTTAAATATATCTTCTTATAAACAGAATTTTTGTTTTCGTTTTTGTAATTTTTTGCTTTTGTTTAAGGGCAAAACGCACATATTTTTTAATAATAGGGACTCAAATAATCACATGGGTGTTATAAGCACTATATGCATAGTACAGGAGTTAAACGCTCCCGATCCTTAATTATTTTTAGTGGATTAGTGTAAAATTAACAATAAATAAATGATAATGAAGTTTAAAATTTATCCATTTGAAACAACTGTCGTAAAGGTTTGGAGTTTTATTTAGGGTGAATTGCAATGACACCCCCTAATGTTTAGGTCAATTTTACCTAAGGATTGGTCAACATACTTTTTAACAGAGACACCCTCTAAGGTTTAAAAAGTGTTGCAATGACACATCTTGGAGGCATGAAATGACCTTAGTACCCTTATTTATTTTAATTTTTATACAAAATATCTAAGTTACGCCATGCCTAAACCCTACACCTCATCACTCCACCAACTACCCTTATAATTAAAAGAAACTACAATAAATAAGTAAGATAATACAATATATATATATATATAATATTAATTTAAATATAAAAATTTAGAAACATATAAAATATACAGAAAAATCAACTTAAAAGTAAAATTTATCACTAAAAAGATTTTATCAATAATAAATTATATAAAATGATAATAAAAACCCCGTATTGTTTAATTACTGCTTTTAATGCTAAATATATTACTCTATAAATATTTTATTACAAACTAAAGGGTTAAAACTAAGAATCATTAGAAGTGGAATCCGATATTTGTTTAAAGTTAGTAGAAGAAGAGTAGTTGGGGAAAGTGGAATGTTAAATTACATTGGAATTCGAACTGGACAAGTATTTTGGGACAAAGAAAGTTGCAATAGTGGACAACCAATATGGGACAGAGGTAGTATATAAATTTGTATGAACTTATAAAAAAAAAATGTATTTCTATAGTTTTGTCAATCAACAATTTTACTGGGATTCAAAAATATAATTATATTTATTATTAAATATGAACAAATAATAATTACTAAATTTATTAAAAATTTCAAAAAAATTATTTAACATTTAAGTGTAGATATAAAAAAAAGAGGTATAATTATTTAAATAAGTACCAAGAGTAATCAAAAAAGAATAAATAAAAGAATTGTAGAAAAAATAAATAGTGAGTGAAGTGTAGGGTTTAGACATGAGAGTAATTTAAATATTTGGCATATAAATTAATAAAATAAAGGATATTTAAGTTATTTTATGTCTTCAAGGGGTGTTATTGCAACACTTTGCAAACTTAAGGGGGTGTCTCTGTCAAAAAAACGTTGACCAGCCACCTAGTAAAATTGATCCAAACTTCAGGGGTGTCATTGCAATTTACCCTATTATTTAACCTCTGGAGTGAAGTTGTGACCCAGGATAATATTGGAGATTTGACTATAAGTGCTTGTTTGGTAGACGGTGTGGAGTTGGTTTTTGGTTTTGGTTTGGTTGGAGTTGGGTTGGAGTTGGTGTGGTTTTATTTTGGTTCCAAACCATGTTTGGTGCAGATAGTTTTGGTGTAAGAAAAAGTGATGTTGAAAAACCAAACCATGTTTGGTAGAGTTGGTATGGGTTGAAATTCTGAATATTAATATATTAAAATATATTAATATATTTTAAAATATATTAATATTATAATATTAATATATGGGTTTCACATTTTATTTATTAAAAAATATTAATATATATTAATTTTATTTATTAAAATATATTAATATTAATATTAATATATGGGTTTCACATTTTATTTATTAAAATATATTAATATATGGGTTTCACATTTTATTTATTAATAAATATTAATATTAATATTAATATATTAAAATATATTAATATTATAATATTAAAATATATTAATATTAATATTTTTTAATATATTAATATATTTAATTTTTCGAAATATTTAATTTTTCATAAATAATATTAATATATTAAAATATATTAATATATTAATATTATAATATTAAAATATATTAATATTAATATTTTTTAATATATTAATATTATAATATATTAATATATTTAATTTTTCCAAATATTTAATTTTTCATAAATATTAATATTAATATATTAATATTATAATATTAAAATATATTAATATTAATATTTTTTAATATATTAATATATTTAATTTTTCGAAATATTTAATTTTTCATAAATATTAATATTAATATATTAAAATATATTAATATTATAATATTAAAATATATTAATATTAATATTTTTTTAATATATTAATATTATAATATATTAATATATTTAATTTTTTGAAATATTTATTTTTCATAAATATTTAATTTTTCAGAATATTTAATTTTTCGAAATTTATTAATATCAAAAATAAATTTGCTACAGTGTTGGTACCAAAACCAAAACCATGAACCATAAAAAATGATGGTTCCAAATTTTGGCTCATTCCTTCACAAAAGTTGCACCATGGAATTGCTACAGTGTCTGCTCCAAATTTTCACTCCATTTGCCAAACATGGGTTTGGTGCCATTTTTTGAAACCAAACCCAAAACCAAGGCTCCACTCCATTAGCCAAACAAGCACTAAATCATTCTAAGGATCCGGTTCCTATCTCTCTCTTATTTTACTCAACGTAAATTTGACAGTTAGGCAGTTTGGTAACTGTTTTTGTTTATAATTTATTGTTTATATAAATAAATTTGGTCAAAAACATATTTGTTAAGTTTGCTTGTGTTTATAATTTATATATAAATTAGTAAAATGCACGTGATAAAAAATTCATGATATAATTTTTTTTTTATATTCATATATAACAATAATTTTATAATTTGAATTTTAAAAAACATTTGATACTAAATAAAGAGCTAATTTAATAAGGACACGAAAAAAATAATATAATTCTACAATAGAAATAATTATTTTTACAAAATTAAAATATAAAAAATTATAAAACTGAAAAATTAACCAATTATTTACATATATATATATATATATATATATGCATATATTTATTAGTGTAAATGGAACTTCCCTTTTTATATTTTGTCATGCCAAAAAGAACAGAATAAGGGAAAATAGTAGTTGCCTAGAATTAGGAACTTATCGTAACAAAAATAATAATAATAATAAGCCCCAAATGATATTTTTGAAACAAATAAAAAAATAAAAATTACGAAAGAATATAAATCATATTATTAGTTTAGTTCCTCAAACTCAAAATATAAATAAATAATACTGAAACTAAAGTATCAAAAATTAAAAAAATTAAATTAAATTTCAACTAATAGCAAAAAAATAAAATTAATAATAAAACATATAATAACCAAAACATAGAGAATGAAATATTGTCAAAAAACTTTTTTAAAAAATAACTATATTAAAAACCAATATTAAATATAATAAAAAATGGATAAAGCACATAAATTATGTTGTTAGATCAATTCCTCAAACTCAAACTACACAAATATACGTAGATATAAAATAAGTTCTAAGCAAATATATAAATATAGTGCAAGTAATATTCATACCTTAACAAATAGGATGTTTGCAACTTTATTGGTTTTCTCAAGATAAAGTCCACGTGCCAAGATGATCTGCAAAAAAATCGAAGTGTTCATATTATGCTGGAGATTTCGTAGTAAACAGAAGCACTGTATATTCTAATGCAATATTCATTCATTAACTTTAAGAAACTAAAAATCATGCAAAAGGAAGGAAGGAAGAAAAATAAAAAGTTATGAATAGAAGGACAATCCACCAAGCACAACCATTGAAAAGCAAACAGGTGGCACGAATTCCTGCATTAAAGAAGTAATAATTATATTATATAATATGATTTGTTATTAACTTTAAAGCAATGTAGAGAGCTGATGAATAATCTCGGCAACAATTTCAAGATGTAATTTTATACATTTCTCTTATGGACTATTAAGAAGTCTATTCAAGGTAACCTTTAGGGTTTTTTAGAATGTAATATAAAAACAAAACAGTTAATTCTTATCCTTCTAGTTACCCTGTTATGTTATGTTTCAGATTCATCTACTTGTAGGACATACATCCTCGGCATTGCCCATCTCATTACATCCTATGTAGTTTGGGCCCCATCAGATAAAACGAGAGAATTACCATAAGATAATTCTGTGGTTATATGAAATACATGGGGACAAACTTGTCCTAAAGAGAAATACATAGTTAAAAGGATAAGATAGTCATGTACTTGAATATATGAGGGCAAACTTGTCTCAGAAAAGCAAGAATTTGGCAAAAGGCAATATATATATATAATATTCATCACAGATATCAATACAATAGTTTATACATCAGATATATAATAAACATTAGATATTTATATAACCCACACGTGTGATGAGCTGTATGAAATGACTATATACTATTCTATCGTACTTCTCAAGAGTTTTTCCCTCCAAAACCTGATCTCCTTCCCTAATTTCCCCCTAATTTCAGAGCAAGCTTGAAGATCAGAGAGAGAAAACTTGTCTCTAGCAAGAGGAAGAGGCTTGAAGATCGGTGTTGAAGGAAGTTCACAGCAGATCGGGCTTGAAGATCAGTCTTGAACACTAAATATTAGGGTCAGTTTTGAAATATGTCTCTAAATAGATCTATCTCTAAGCATACACTAATCATTGTGCTGACAGTAATCATTTATGATGATACATTTAGTTTTGTTATTTTGTAAGTTTGGATATTGTTGTATTGATAACTGTTAGGACATGTCTTCTTATTGCTGACTTTATGGTGATGCATTTACTTATACATTGAAGGAAACAGGGCACTATGTGCTGACAGTAATCATTTATGATGATACATTTAGTTTTGTTAATGTATAAGTTTGGATATTCGTATCTGTTTCTCTATGTATTGTTATTACCCACATGTATGCTGAAAGTTATTAGTTATGGTGATGTATGTACTGTTGTTATGTTCATAACTGTGCTGACTTTTTGATGATGCATTTACTTATACCAGAGGGCCAATTTGTGGTCTAATTGAACGAAACAACGCCAATTTGTGAATTTATTGGATATTTGTATCTGTCTCTTTCAATTCATAAATATGTAGTTAAATTATCCAGAGATTTAAATTCTGTCAATCCTACTTGTGTTGCAATTAGGTCATCCATGATTGGTCATGCAACATTTTGGCCTTCATTTTCTATGTCTTGAATGTTTGTTATATACTTTGGTAGCATATGGTATATAGTTGAATGAAACAAGACAAATTTAGTTTAGGATTTTGTTAATGGGAAACAATGAATAAAACATGACCAATCATAAAACAACAGCCCAATATATAAATATGTAGTTAAATTATCCAGATTTAAATTGTGTCAATCCTACTTATGTTGCAATTAGGTCATCCATGATTGGTCATGCAACATTTTGGCCTTCATTTTCTATGTCTTGAATGTTTGTTATATACTTTGGTAGCATATGGTATATAATTGAATGAAACATGACAAATTTAGTTTAAGGTTTTCTTAATGGGAAATAATGAATAAAACATGACCAATCATAAAACAACAACCCATTATATAAATATGTAGTTAAATTATCCAGATTTAAATTGTGTCAATCCTACTTGTGTTGCAATTAGGTCATCCATGATTGGTCATGCAACATTTTGGCCTTCATTTTCTATGTCTTGAATGGTTGTTATATACTTTGGTAGCATATGGTATATAATTGAATGAAACATGACAAATTTAGTTTAGGGTTTTGTTAATGGTAAACAATGAATAAAACATGACCAATCATAAAACAATTGTAAAACAATTGTTATATACTTTGGTAACATATGATATATAATTGAATGAAACAGGACAATCTGTTGGTTGGGATATGTATGCACTTAGGAAAGCTTGTTTATAGAATTATTTCTGCATTTGATTCTTAGACATCTTGTATTTCTCTTTTGTGGAGATTAATCTGGTGGTATTCAAAGATGACTTCTTCTTCTCCTATCATTCATTCCTTGGACACTGGCTCAGACAATTCTTTTGATGGGGAAGCGGAGTGGATTCCGTCTGTTGAAATGAAGTTTGGGTCTGAAACACATGTTTACTATTTCTACAATGCCTATGCTTTCCGGATAGGATTTAGTGTTCGTCGAGGTTGGAGTAACAAAAGCAAGGTCGATGATAGACTAACCTCCAGAAAGTTTGTGTGTTCGAAAGAGGGGATACGAGGAAAGGACAAACGAGATCATTTGGTGAGAAGTCTAAGGGCTGAGACCAGGACCGGTTGTGAAGCGTACATGGAAATCAATTTAAATCCCATGACGGATAAGTATGTTGTTATAAAATGTAATTTGGAACATAACCATTTTCTGGTTAAGGAAGAGTGCTCTCACATGCTTCGGTCGCAGAGGCAGATCAATCGTGATGAAGCAATTGACATTGAGCTGGCTGCGGATGCTGGGATTTCAGTGCGTCAAGCGTTTGAATTGTCTTCCAGTGCATCCGGCGGTAGGGCTACAGTCGATTTCATGAAGGTTGATGTTCAAAATCATTTACGCTCAAGAAGGCAGCATGAGCTGGAAAGGGGAGAGGCTACCTAGTTAACTAATTATTTCACTATCCAAGGATGCGAGGATCCTCTATTTCAATATGCTGTCTGTAACACCCCGCTCCAACACTTGGTATAATATTGTCAGCTCTGGGCCTAGCCCGCACGGTTTTGCTCTTGGGCTCCTCCCAAAAGGCTTCATACCAATTGGAGACAACACTGCACATATGTGGCATCGCCCGGGTAGAGGTCTGGGGATGTGCTTATATGTGCAGTGTTGTCTCTAATTGGTATGAGGCCTTTTGGGAGGAGCCCAAGAACAAAACCGTGCGGGCTGGGCCCAGAGCGGACAATATTATACCAAGTGTTGGAGCGGGGTGTTACAACTGGTATCAGAGCTAGAGCCCGGCCGGAATTAAGTGTGGGTGCATGCACAAGCCCGTGGGTAACACCAGCGAGGACGCTGGGTCCCAAGAGGGGGTGATTGTGATGTCCCACATCGCCCGGGTAGAGGTCTGGGGATGTGCTTATATGTGCAGTGTTGTCTCCAATTGGTATGAGGCCTTTTGGGAGGAGCCCAAGAGCAAAACCGTGCGGGCTAGGCCCAGAGCAGACAATATTATACCAAGTGTTGGAGCGGGGTGTTACACTGTCCAACTAGACTCTGAGGAAAGAATTACGAATGTCTTTTGGGTTGACTCTAAAATGATGAATGACTACAATCAATTTGGAGACGTGGTAACCTTCGACACCACGTACAAGCTAGTTTATGGAAACCGTCCATTTGCTGTTTTCCTTGGATTAAACAACCATCGGGAAACAACAATTTTCGGTGCAGCCTTTATGTACGATGAAACAACAGAATCATTTACGTGGCTGTTTAAGACACTACTAAAGGTGATGCAAAACAAGCGGCTGTGGACCATATTGACTGATCAGGATGCAGCAATGGCAAAGTCCTTGGCGACTGTCGTGCCGGAAACGAAACATCTCCTATGCACCTGGCACCTAATGCAGAATGTTACAAAGATTTTGGGGAAATTGCGCCATGGAGATGTGGGCATTAAGAGTATAATTGGTGATTTCATGTATGGGGAGGAGAAGGTTGAAGAGTTTGAATCACATTGGATGGAGATACTAGTAAATTATAATTTGCAAGAGAACAATTAGGTGGCAAATTTGTATTCCTTGAAACATGTATGGGCATACTCGTATGTGAAGGATAACTGGACAGCGGGCATGCGTAGTACACAACTGAGTGAAAGCTTTAACGCAAGGCTCAAACAGTACCTAGCACGGCAATACAAGCTACCGGAGTTCTTCCGGCATTTCAAAAATCTACTACATGATAAGAGATACAAGGAGTCTGAAGCTGCTTACGTTCTGATTCAGAGGTTGTCAAGGTATAATTATCCGTCGTCCAAGATACTTCAACAAGTGGGACAACTTTACACCACAAAGATTGTCTTGGCATTCCAAAAGGAGCTCCTAAGGGCGTGCATGGAAGAGAATGTGTTGTCACGTAGTGAACCCGACCTTTGTGGAGGGCTAGTTTATGGGATTGGGAGGATCACGGGGACCAAACGATTTGTCGGAAGGTCAGTTAATGATCATCTCGTATGCTCATGTGGGAAATTCGGGCGAGAGGGTATACTGTGCAGTCACATCTTGAAGGTCCTGGTTCACGAGATGACTGCCGAATTAATTCCAGAGAGATATATTGTGAGGAGGTGGACTGCACAGGCAAGCAATGGGATCCCTGAATTTAACAACGCTGGCCAAATGATAGATCCTAGACTTGAACTAAGGCATCTTCATAGGACTCTATGTCGTTACGTGAATTTCATCTCTTATGTCGCAATCTATAACAAGGACGCCTTCTTGAAGACTTTGGGCCAGCTAAAAGCAATAGCCGAACATTTCAACGTTCCTTCTTCATGCCCACCGCCTCCGCCTCGTACTATGCCAGTAATTGTTAATTTTGATTCGAACGATGATACACATATTCTTAGTCATTCTGGTCCCACGGCCAAGGGTTTCGCTAAAAAAGACACTTGTAAAGGGCAAAGGCGCAGGCATATTGGTGCTTTGGAGAAAACATGTGCTCGCAAGAAGAAGATGTGTGCCAAAATTGCAAAGGTATGCATCTAATATTCTGCATAAGACATAATTCTTTATCCATTTACTTACTATTAATGTTTTTAAGACCAACTGACTTTTGTACTGGAAAAATCCAATAGTCACAGGGAAATAAAATATATCTGGGAGCCAGTACATCCAATTGTGATAGGACCTCATTTTGTGTTGGTAAAATTGATTATGTCCGTCACAATGTGAGTATTAGGTTTTCATACTTGTACAATTATATAAGGGCAGTTATGTGTGATCTAATAAATTCATTAGATTATTTTTGTGTAACTGTCAGGATGTTGAGGTTCCAAAATGGATGTACGAAAATATGATGAAAAATGATTTTTTCAAGGAATGTTCCATGAAGTGGAGTGAAAAAGTTACAAATGCCAGAGAACGCCAAGCAAGCACCAACCCTGTAGCAGGACCAAGTGTAGGACATAAAATTGATTATGTCAGTACTAAGTTTTCCAACTTATACAATAATGTGTGCTCATTATATTTCATTGTTTAGTTTAACTGTTAGGTTCTTGAATTTCCAAGAGCAATGTATCAAGACTTTAAAGTAAATGATTTTGACAACGAGCCTCATACTTTTGCTTCAAGGCTCTTTGAAACTCCACCTTCCTATAATGCTACTACCAGTGTAAGATACCTTCTACCTTCTACCTTCTTCTTATATTTAGGGATTCAATGTTATAATATTCTTGTTGGATAGGAAACTTATAACCTTACATCTAATCAAACTAAGAGAACAATAATCTTCACGCAGAATACACGGGAATCTCCCTTCACAATTGTCGCTTCAACGTCAACACCCATATATCCAACTGTTGCTTTAGGAAACAATGACCCAGAAAGATCCGTAGTAAAGAAATTGAAGCTTGAGGATTGACAAGCATGTCACTCGTTTGGGAGTATTTTAGTGGATTCGGCCAGGTTTTTGGATGTTGTACAATGAGATTTTGGATGTTGTTAAATTCAGAGCTTTTGATCATAATGTTTGGTCCATTGGTTGATGTTCATGACTGATCCTAGGTTTATTCTCTCAACATTGCCCATCTAGGCCATGCTGCATGGAGGGCATAGTAGGAATAAGGCTTGGATCAGTTGGAGTTGGAAAAGTGTGAGGTTTTGTAGCTGCATGACCATCCCCTCCCACCTTTTTGTAACTTATCCTTGGGCATATATGATTCCGTGTTTTGTGCATTATATAACAAACATCACTCTCGTGTGTAACATAGTCGTTACAAGATTGACATTTTTACAAAATTCTAAAAGAATATTGTTTGAAAACTGAGGTGTGGATTCAATGATTAATATTGTACATTCTTTTTACTTGGTAATCTTTCCAGGATGTATAGAAATTGAATTATGTTTCATTATATATAACAAACAACACTATCTTTTGTACCTTATCAGTAACAAGAAAAACTGTTTAACAAAATTCAGAAATAGGGAATGGTCATATATGTTACATTAATGATTCCAGTTCAAAACATTAGAAAAAGTCTAAAACACCATCATATTGGTAACATTACAAAAAGTCCAAAACATTATAAATAAAATCATCTGAGAAAACCACACCCTGAAAATCACCAGCAAAACCTGCCCACCACCCCTGCTTTCCAGAACAAGGCCCTGGAAGACACCATCAAAAATTGCCCACCACCCTGTTTTCCAGAACACGGCCCTGCAAGATCATGATGTTGAGGTCACACCAACAACGGTCACATTCCAGTTCATCCTCGTTCAAAAGCCATGTTTCCCAGTTAATTTCATGACCGGTTTGGTTACAGCATCTTGGAATGTTCTCAAAAAACCTTTTGTTTCAGCATCTGCTACCAAAAGCAGGGAATAGAGACAACATTTTTTTCCTTGCCCGTTTCATTGATAGATTCAGTAATTCATGGGACCTTAAGTTCTTCAAAATAGAAATTCCGGCTTCTTTATTTGCTTTGGTGGAGTGGAGCAAAGTAATGCACATCGGGTACAGCGATTGGGTGCCATTATTAACGAACCTGACACAGGCTCTCGATTCATTAAATAGCACCCAATCAACCTGCAAGTACCAACAGTGGTTGTTAACACGATGAAGAATTATACAACGTTAAAATTACTGAATCAATTGTTGGAGTTCAAATTTACCACTCCACGAATAAATTGTGCTTCTTCGCCCTCTGCCTCAAAAATATTTATGAAGAAGGTGGAGGACGCTACTACTGCATCTCCTGGCAGAGATTCCGTCAGAACTTGAATGCAGGGATTGTAGTGCGGCCATGAAATGCTTCATGGGCTAGCTTCTTCATTTGCAGTGATCCTTGGAGGGGAAATTGAATTTTCTTTTTGCGGGAAATTTAATGCCTTGCACGTTCAAGGAGGGAATTTAGAGTTGAAAATTTACAACTCAAAAAGGAGAAATTTACCTTCAAGACGGGAATACAAAGTTCAAATTTTGGAGCAAAGGGTTTTTTAATTTTTTTAAACCATAAACTGAGATGGGAAATGGGATGGAAGGATCCTGGGTAGCAACAATAGCACCCCAATGGAAATATAAAATGACAAACTATACCCCAAAAAATTACAAGTACACTAGTACATAACATACTCTAAACCATTTACATCTAAGTTACAGTGTGATGTGAGATATGTAGTACGCTATAATCTGGTTACTTGAAATATGAGTATTTTAATGCCTTAGTTTTTAATTTTTTTAAACCCTGAACTGAGATGGGAAATGGGATGGAAGGATCCTGGGTAGCAACAATAGCACCCCAATAGAAATATAAAATGGCAAACTATACCCCAAAAAAAATTATAAGTACACTAGTACATAACATACTCTAAACCATTTACATCTAAGTTATAGAGTGATGTGAGGTATGTAACATGCTATAATCTAGTTACTTGAAATATGAGTATTTTAATGCCTTAGTTTTTAATTTTTATAAACCCTGAACTGAGATGGGAAATGGGATGGAAGGATCCTGGATAGCAACAATAGCACCCCAATAGAAATATAAAATGACAAACTATACCCCAAAAACAATTACAGGTACACTAGTACATAACATACTCTAAACCATTTACATCTAAGTTACAGAGTGATGTGAGGTATGTAACACGCTATAATCTGGTTACTTGAAATATGAGTATTTTAATGCCTTAGTTTTTAATTTTTTTAAACCCTGAACTGAGATGGGAAATGGGATGGAAGTATCTTGGGTAGCAACAATAGCACCCTAATGGAAATATAAAATGACAAACTATACCCCCAAAAAAATTACAAGTACACTAGTACATAACATACTCTAAACCATTTACATCTAAGTTACAGAGTGATGTGAGGTATGTAACACGCTATAATCTGGTTACATGAAATATGAGTATTTTAATGCCTTAGTTTTTAATTTTTTTAAACCCAGAACTGAGATGGGAAATGGGATGGAAGGATCCTGGATAGCAACAATAGCACCCCAATGGAAATATAAAATGGCAAACTATACCCCAAAAAAAATTACTCTAAACCATTTAAATCTAAGTTACAGAGTGATGTGAGGTATGTAACACACTATAATCTGGTTACTTGAAATATAAAGGGAATAAAAACAATATATATTCTGATTATTGTAAATATATACACTATATATTAAATAAAATACATATATATGTTCGTTTATCTATCTAAATTACTATTTAGATAGATCAAACATTTTCCAAAAATCCTGTTCTATAATCAAGATTCAACTTATTTGCATTAGGTGCAATGCATTGATGGGATGTGGTACTTTATTGTAGGGTGACTGTTGAGCATGAAATTTGGGATTTTTTACAAACTAGCCGTTGGTGGTGTGTTTCCCAAAAAGATTGGAATTGCCTATATATATTCAGTAATTATCTGTATGTATTCATTACTTGTAACAAAAAATTTCATCTCTTCATTTTTAATTTCAGCACAATGTTCTCATCTCGCAACCCGAATAATGGTTGCCGTAATCGATCGGCCAGACTATGTCTTTGTGGTTTGCGTCCAATTCTGTGTAGATCAACAACAAAAGCAAATCCTGGTAAGTTGTTCTACACATGCGCAGTTAAAGGATGCAATTATTTTGACTGGCAGTCACCTGTTCCAACACCTGGAGAGATATCACATGTTCCACCACCTGGAGACCAATCGCCAGTTACAAAAGTTGAACATGGAGAGAGCTCAGCTGCTCGCTCAACTGCTCCAACATTTGGTGAGGGATAGGCATCACCATATATATTTGGAAATGCTGAAATATATGGGTTACACAACCTCATCTTCAGGGATGCTTTTGTGATGGTTATTATGCTCACCATTTTATGTGTGCTCAACATCATAATCTTATTCAATGTAATGCTCAAGTAATTTTCATGTAAGATTGCTATGATGAAGTTGTTTCCAGGGGGGACTTTACATGTAATAGTTCAATATGCTATTTCTAATATATCAATTAGTTAGGCCCAAAACTTGCATACAAATAAATACAATATACACAAAATGTTCCCAGCAGTTAGATTACTCCCAAAACTTGCATACATGTACGTAGAACACAATATTACACATCTCAAATTGCCGAACTCCTATTTTTTGCAGCTTCTAAAGCAGCTTCTGCAATTACATCCCTTAATTCATTCTTCGGGTTGTCAAGAACCTCCAACAACAGTCCGGAACGCAACAAATCGGGTGTATGATGCTATATGCATGGATTTATGTTACAATCGTGATCTTTAATCTCAGTACATTATAATGTAAGTCGATGGAGTTTGACTTACATGATAGAAATCCGCGAACAGTTGATTCCCGGTCCAACACTGCATGAACTTGATCAAATACATTCCACAACTCACCCTAGAACCAACCCAACTCAGGTGATGAAAATAGAATACAGGCATGCAATATTGCGGATTAATGCTAAATTAATTCCGTTACAGATCTTACACATCGGGTTGGACAGGTAGATCTTTAGGACAGACAACCTCATACTTTCCAAGTTTTTCTCCAGTCCAAACTTCCACGAATTCCTTCTGCGTTCATCAACAAATATACACAATTATGACTATGAAATAATGAATAAGTGATGTCATGTTTAAATAAGTGATCATACCACAAAAAATGCATATTTTCTAAATGTAGGGGAATTTCCAAGTGAGCAGAGGTAATCTATCCTTTTCTTCGGACGGTTTACAACCAATAAGATCCAATGCTTGCCAGTACAAACTGGGAAGAATACCTATCAGAGGGACAAGTAAAAAACCTTAGGTTGAAACAAGTCTTTATAATACATTACGACTGTCAATAGGTTTTCAATGTACTAAACAACATTAACTAACCAATGGTTTTTTCTTCGAACGTTCCCTGATAGCATATGGCAACTTTGTAGCTATATCATTGTAAACATTCTGAACCAGTCCCGATATTATGTTCGGATTCCTCTTCCTTAGTAGATGCAAATCCTCCATAAATTGTACAACCCGGGTGGTGAAGTAGTAGTGTCCATTATCATCTTCATGGTTAAATTTGTTGACAAAAAAATTTACAGCCTATCAACAAATTTTTGTTAATGGATTTTTCATGGTTTTATAACTTGAAGGTAATGTTAAAGGATTTTTCAACAATACGCATCGGATTAGAAATGCAATGATCAGCAAACAACGTGTGGAGGTTACGCCGCTCTAGATGGTTCCGGTACATTCTCAAAAGGCAATCACTGCATTATACAAATTTAAGCAATTCAAAGCTAAAAATATAGTCGAACGCATAAAATTTTACACAATTTTTTAAAATAATAACACTTGCCAGTTGTCATCTCGATCTTCTGCTACAAATTCAAGCAATTCCTTTTCATGCAGGTTCAGTGCTACTGTTCTATTCCCAATGTATGTCCAATGAGAGAATGCATATCTACTTGGAACAGTTTGCCTCTTCCCCCTTCCTTCATCCAATAGTGATTCGATAAGAATACCCTCACCAGGCCCTGCAATACTTACTGGAGTAACAAAAGGAGTAATATCGGTGCACACATCAGTATCAATTTCACCCATAAGAGCGACTTCAAAACTGTCATTGCTCAACTTTTGCTCCTTTTTAGGGTCAGATGCAAAATATTCATCTGTATCTCCATCAACAGAACTGCCATCCAATCCATCATGTCCTTCACCATTACTGCCATCATATCCTTCACCATTAATGCCATCATGTCCTTCACCATTGTTTTCTTCCCTATCATCACACATTCCATCATCATCCTCATCCTCATTTTCTACACCACAATTAACATCATTTCTTTGACCATGCACTGATTTATGTCTATTTGCTTCACTAGTACTTCCCTCCCCGACATTAAATACAAAATCCTTCATCCGCCCGAAGAATGCCTCAGCCTTCAGCATATCACTTCTAAACCTCTTTAGCTTGCCCTGTAAATAATAAAAAATCACTCATAGATATATTGTAGGGTAAATCCATTTATGTACGGGAGTGTGAATGCTTACCACAGAGATTTCTCTTTCATTGTCAGAATTACATTCCTCACCGGTGCCAGAGTAAGTTGACTGTCTTCCGCTTCCTCGACGTATGATCTGCCTCACAAAAAATATAGCAACATAGTATTTTCAATGTTCAACAAATTAGACAAAAAAATTTCCAATCAGAACAAATTGAGTATGTTGCACCTGTCCATCACCAAATCCTCCCATACGGAGCTCCCATGCCAGCCGTCGACTCACAACAACGGTACTCCAATATTCCAACTAATACTTATTACCCCTAGGGTAATCATTCCACACAACCGATACCGGCATGAGATAAAACATCTGCATACATGAAATGGAATTTTGTAAACAATCAACCATAAAATGCTTGAATACACATACGGAAAGCGCAACAACGTTTAATTCATGTTGCATACCTAAAGGAAAAGCATACACCCGCTATACGACTGTTTGACACTACCACTTTTAGGCTATTTCATTGTCTTAACCAAGTAGTTTATGACATATTCACACCAGTTATAAGTGGGGATCCTATCAACTTGGTCAACGACAACCAACAAACCCCAATGGGTCTCATTACGACCATTTGGAGAAAGCACAGTTGAACATGCGGCTAATACAAATACGCGCTTGAACATATCACCCTCAACTGTGTCCAGCAATTGCAACACTCGTTCACATTTCAACCCATCTTTACCTTCAAACTTACCCTCAGCTATCCACAAAGCATTGGAGGTGAAGTGGCAGTTGGTCGGCACTTTCTGTACACCTGCCGGTAACGAAAAAATATCTTGCACATCGTGTGCACTTATATACAAATCACCAACCTTTTTTAGTCTAAATACACAATCCTAAATTTCAAAGTTACTAATTAAAAATAAACACAAGTCACGGTAGATGTCACGACATTTTATTTTGAGCAACTCTCCGAAACCCATTTCCTCGACCATCTTTCGCTTCTCTGGAGTAAGCTTCTCAACAACATCAACAAACATGTCGACATGCCCTCTATGCCAGACAGTTTTGTACTTGAAACTGTCACCTATTCTCCCTCCCGCGGTTCTTTTCTGTTTACCATTCAACAATAGCAACAAAGTAACAACACGTTAATATATGGTAACAAATACCTTCACCATTTCTACCACAAACTACTAAAACACAAAATATAAAAACCTTGTATGTCTAAAATTGAATTCGATTCATACACTTCACCTCTTTTTTCTTAACCAAATTTCCTTTCTGTTTTTCATCATCATACACTTCCTTTGCATTTCGTCTAAGGAATCTATATGGGGCCTTCTGGGCATCAGTCATTTTCTTCCAATCTGCTGCAACCTTTTTTATTATACCATTATATATGTCCCTACTCACACGACAGTCGCCATGTTGTTTTCGGAATTTGTTAATGCAATGGGACCTGTAGATTAATAAGTATAACACACATTAAATTTATATACTGCCCAAATAAAATAAATATAACCAATACATATAAACAAATATATCATAATTATGTAGATAGCCGGGCTTTTACCTGTAATAAAAGAATAATCCGGCTGGTCCCTTCATAGTTTGGTTCCTACCATCAGAATTGGAAGATGATGGGCTCTTCCCAGTTTGGTTCCCACCAGTAGAATTGGAAGATGATGGGCCCTTCCCAGTTTTTTTCCCACCAGTAGAATTGGAACATGATGGCCCTTTCCCATTTTTTTTCCCACCAGCTGAATTGGAACATGATGGCCCTTTCCCAGTTTGCTTCCCACCCTTCACATTTTTTGTCACACCAGCAGATTTGGAGTCTGTTCTTAACCTAGCCATCTAAATTAACAAGGAAAATTTGGTAATATGTCATATGTGATGTATATTGTTATATTATATTCAACAAAATCACAAATTGGTAATATGTGTTGTATATTGTTATATTATATTCAACAAAATCACAAATTTAATATTCTATCTAATTAGTGGGTTGCTCAATATTATATTTAACAAAATGACAAATTTAATATTCTATCTAATTAGTGGGTTGCTCAATATTATATTCAACAAAATGACAAATTTAATATTCTATCTAATTAGTCTGTTGCTCTTTATTTTGTTAACTACTTATTATGTAACTCTTTCAAATGGTCATAACACTTATGATACAATTTATGGGGATATATGTAATATATCCTTCAACTGAATTAACATAACTCTTTATGCACAATTATTCTTTCGAAGCATTTATGCAAATAATTAGAGATAATGCACAATCTTCAATAGAGACACAAGTCATACTAATTAAATACAAATTCAATAAACATTAAACCTACAAAATACATGCCCAAAATATACCAAAATAGTTCAGGGAGAATTTTCTAATAACATAAACCTACAAAAGATATGCCCAAAATACACCAAAATTACAATATCATGACAAATAAATGTATTCAATCTGTATTTCATTTTACAAATTTATGAATATAGATTTTAAGTATGATAAACGAGAAGAAGAAGATTTCAATAACCATGCAAGGAATTTCACTAACAAATTAAAGCCACTGACTTATTTATGGGCTTCGGTGAGAGGAGGTTAGGTGGGGATAGTTGATGCCACCACTCCTTGCACCGAGAAGGAGGATTGGGATCTACGTTTTGCCTCAGCTCATGAAAAATAGAGTTTCGCTTCCTTCGCCAAAATTAGATTGGCTGATACGCTTTGCCTCAGCTCAGGGAAAATCTTATGGAGATACCTAGAGTTTGAGTCTGAATTTCAAATGACGCTAGGGCATTAGGGTTTAGGATTTCTTAGAGTTTGAATTTCAATTTCAAATGATGAAAGCTTTAGGGTTTCTTCGTAAAAAACAGGAAGCGGTGGAGTGGATTTCAGGAAGCGGTGGAGTAATTCTTCGTAAAAAATGGTGGAATGGTGAGAGGCTTCTTCGTCAGAAACGAGGGAGAAATCAATTATAATTGTAAGGGCAAAATCGCCCGTATATAGGAACAGTGTTGGTACACCACCATATACTCTTATGTACAATACATATATATACGTATTATACATAAATGTAGAAGGGCATGAGTAATTTTTTTTTTTACTGCTGCTAACTCACCACATACTTTCCTCTATCTGGGACCCACATGACATCTTGGCAAATCTGGACCCTTAGATCCGAACTACACCCTCTGAGGTGAGAGGCGAACTTCAGAGGATTTCTTTCCCTACTTGTAGAGGTAGAACATAGAATTAATATATAATTTAAAATTTAAAAATTAGGCGTTGAAACTCTAAGGCCCTGTTTTGTAACAGGTGTTGGTACCAAGTTTTTGGTTTTGATACGGAATAGTGGTACCAACCCATGTTTGGTAAACTTGGTGTTAGTATTACTGTAGCAAACCAAAAAGCACTGTAGCGTACCATATCTCACCATTTTTGGAACCATCAAAGTGGATGGTTTTGGATGGTGCGGGTACTGTAGCACCCCATGTGCGGGCACTGTAGCAACCCATGTGCGGATACTGTAGCAACTCATTAATATTAATATTAATATATTAATATACTAATATTAATATATTTTAGTATTAATATTAATATATTAATATATTAGTATTTGATTACAAAACCAAAATATTAATATATTAATATTAATATATTATAATATATTAATATTAAAATATATTTTTGGAAATTTAATATATTTTAATATTTTAGTTTTATTATCTTTCCTAAAAATTAATATATTAATATATTAATATTAAAATATATATTTGGAAATTTAATATATTTTAATATTATAGTTTTATTATCTTTCCTAAAAATTAATATATATTAATATTAAAATATATATTTGGAAATTTAATATATTTTAATATTATAGTTTTATTATCTTTCCTAAAAATTAATAAATTAATATTATAAATTTTAATATTTATAAATAAAATGTGAAACCATTTCAAGTTATCAAACATGGTTTAGTTTCAGAATTTCAACCCAGACCAACTCTACCAAACATGGTTTGGTTTTTCAGCATTACTTTTTCTCACACCAAAACCATCTGTACTAAACATGATTTGGAACCAAAATAAAATCACATCAAACCAAATCCAACACAACCAAAACCAAAACCAAAAACTAACACCACACCGCACCGTTACCAAACGCAACCTAATTAGTCAATTAAACTCAAATTGTTCAAAAAAATTAAAAAATAAACTCAAATCGAAAAGCACGTGCTAATAAACTCATTATATATTCCTAATTAGTATAACTAATATATACAAATTAGTTATATAAAATTGTTTTAAAAAAATAAAATTAAAAGGCACGTGCTCATAAACTCATTATATATTCCTAATTAGTATAACTAATATATACGAATTAGTTATATATTTTATGAGTATTATTTACTACGTTTGTTATCATGAAATTAGATAGATTTTAATTCTAGTTGACATTTATGAGTTTAATTAGTCAAATAAAATTTGATTTTAATTGGTCTTGTGAACAATTTAAATTAGATAACTCTAAGATTGACTCTTTCACTTATTTCATTTTGATTTTTGTGTTTTATTACAGTTACATAGAATCCTACTTCAATATGGAGTTAGGATAAAAATTTAGGTTTATTTTATATTTTGAAATTTCATTTAACCCTAGCTCATTCCCATTTTGGGCGGAACGGATCTTTCTTTCCGGCCAAGTAAAGTTGTTTTTTTGTTTTTTGGAAAAAAATAATTAAATTTATATCTATATCTATACAATATTAAAATGGGCAAATGGCGTTAAGCCCCCCTATAATTTGAAAATTGTGTAGAAAACTCCCTCTACTTCATTTTGTGCAGATACCCCCACTAGTTTGGCAAAAAATGTGCACGGTGACCCCCTGTAACACTGTTCTAGTAGCTTTTTTGGACGAAATCTGAGCACGTGATAGACAGATGTTAATTTTTTTTCTAAATTCTAAAAAGGCCCTTACCTAGTTACTAAACTACCCCTCTTCCAAATATAGCTATATATGTGTATGTTAGGGCTTGAATCTACATTAGCTTCTCTCATACCAATGCTAAATTCATTTCCTTGCTCTACCATCATATCTTTCTTTTGTCCCTTCTCTCTCTTAAATTGATCTCCATGAAACAAACATTGAAGTTACACATTTTCTAATAATTAGTGAATATTAATCCAACGCTTGTGTTGTACTTTTCTCTCTCGCCCCTTTTTTTTCTCTCTCTACAGATTGGGTCTTATTCTTCTAGACCCAATTTCGTTTGAAAACCCTAATTTAAGGGTAAAGTATAGAAAGACATTTGAATTATACATCTTAAGCCCTTTTAAGTATTGAAGATGATTCTCAATTCCCATAGTAATCCTCTACTCGAGTTAATTTTCTTTCGATTCCCACATTCATTGTTTTACCTGCAAAAACATCAAATGAAGTAATTAAAATACAATGATGTAATAATAATATAGACATCAATATTGTGAAATGGATTTCTATTATGCAGCACTAGCAATGACCAGAATCAAATGGCTCTTGATCCCACTTCTTTTTCTTTCTTTCTTTCTTTTTTATTTGTTGAAAGCACTTGATAAATTACATTTGACTCCAATTCTCTTTACATAGTTCGATTTTTATGTTTAATTTGATAAGATGTTTTGCCCCCAAAGAGGTTACAGAGATGATGAATATATCATGAGTGTTGGAACACAAAGATTATTATCACACTAGAATTTATGGAGAACAAAATATAAATGAAGGAAAGAGAGAACTAAAGAAAGAATTCCTTGTAAGATTGTTTGATATGAAACTAATAGTTACATATGTCTTTTATAGGCTTACAAATCCTAAACACACAATAAACTAATACACACACATTACATGAGTTTTATTTTTGTCAAAAATGACAACACACCTACTAAAGTTGTCAAACCTTATTTGACTAGAAAGAAGCATCCATGACAACCACATGAATAACACATGTGTTGCTTGGGTTTTATTTGACCAATTTACCTAACTTTCAACAGCCTCTCTTAAATTGGTCTTTAACAAACCCTAACATATTCTTCAGTTTTTCAAACACTTCAGATTTTAACGATTTAGTCAAAATATTTACCGTTTGATCTTCTAACCTGCAAAATTCTAGTTCAATTTCTCCATCTTTGACCAAATTTCGAATGTAATGATATTTGATCCCAATATGTTTGCTTCAACCATAAAACACTGGATTTTTAGCAAGTGCGATTGCTGACTTATTATCGCACATGATTTTGGTTGGACCTCCATGTTCGTAGTGTAACTCATCCAGCATACAACGTAACCATATAGCTTGACACGTTGCCGATGTAGCTGCCATGTATTCCGCTTCTGCTGTTGACAATGCAACAACTTGTTGCTTCTTCGAGGACCAAGATAACACTTCTTCTCCCAGATAAAAAACATATCCGGAAGTGTTTTTCGAGTCTCCACATCTCCTGCCCAATCACTGCATGTATAGCCTACTAGACTGAAATCATCAGAATATGTATAAAACATTCCATGATCCCGAGTACCACTCACGTACTATAAGATCCGTTTTGCTACTTGTAGATATGATTGTCGATGTGTTTCCATGAACCGACTGATAAACCCCACACCATAAACAATATTTGGTATAGTGGAAGTCAAATATTGTAGATTACCGACTATACTTTTGAAATATGTTGGGTTTACTAGTTCACCGCTTCCTTCTTTCCTCATCTCCAGATGTTCTGCCACTGGAGTCCAAATTGGCGTCCCTGAATCCATATGAAACTTCTTGATAATATCATTTGCATATTTATTTTGTGAAATAAATATGCCATCTTCAGTTTGATGCACTTCGATGCCTAAGAAATATGACATCAATCCCATATCCGTTATTTCGAACTGGCGAGTCATCGCCTCCCTGAATTCAGTAAACATCGTCTCCCAATTTCCTGTACATATCAAATCATCAACATAAAGGCAAACAATCATTATATCTCCATTAGCCTTTGATTTGATATAAAAGGTGTGCTCATGAGGACATTTTTGGAATCCATCTTCCAGCATGTATGTATCAATCTGTGTGTACCAGGAACGTGGTGCCTGCTTCAGTCCGTACAACGCCTTCTTCAACCTGTACACTTGTTTTTCATGACCTCTTTTAAGAAAACTAGGTGGTTGGTCAACATATACCTCCTCCTCAAGAACGCCATTGAGAAAGTCGGACTTGAATCCATCTGATGAATCTTCCACCTGTTTTGAGCTGCAAGTGCTATAGTCATCCAGACCATATCTATCCTTGCCACTGGCACAAATACTTCGTAGTAGTCAATTCTTGGCTTCTCCTTATAGCCTTTGACTACCAATCTTGCCTTTAATAGGTCCACCAGACCATTTGGTCTATATTTTGTCTTGTACACACATTTAACACCAATTGACTTCTTTCCGATAGGTAATGAAGTTAGCTCCCAATTATCATTTTTCTCAATTGCATGAATCTCCTCATTCATTACATGGATCCACCGCTCATCGTTTCCTACTTCCTTATATAAAACTGGATCACAATCTGCAAATAAGCAAAAATTTACTAGAGTTTCATCAGTAAAATCCTCATCATTATCATTTGTGACCACATAATCCTGGAGACATGCAGGCATCACGTGCGTTCACTTTAGACGGCCTACAGGTGCTGGTGAAAGTGATGAGCTGCCTAGTGAAGAACGATCACTTATTTCTTCTGTTTCATTTTCAATGATGACACGTTGCTCCGTATGTGGTGTTTGATTTGTTTACATGCCCAAGTATCATCCTCTATGAATTGGACATCTCGGCTTACAATAATATCTTTTGTGAGAGGATTATAAAGCTTATAACCTTTAGTTATCTCATTGTAGCCGATGAAGATACACTTTTTGCTTTTGTCATCAAGTTTTTTTTCTCATTTGTTTTGGTATATGAGTGTATGCGACGCACCCAAATACTCGTAGGAATGAAACATCTGGTTTGCTACCGCTCCATGCTTCATGTGGAGTTTTACCCAAAACAATCTTTGTTGGACACCTGTTCAATAGATATATAGCACATGTAACAACTTCTGCCCAAAAAGACTTTGGCAAACTTTTGGCTTTCAACATGTTTCTAACCATTTCAAAAATGGTTATGTTTTTCCTTTCAGTTATACCGTTCTGCTAAGGTGTATAACTGGCGGTTAACTAACGTTTTATCCTTTGAGATTTGCAATAATTGTTGAATTCGCTAGAGGTGAATTCTCCTCATCCGTCCGATCTTAATGTCTTGAGATTAAAGCCACTTTGTTTTTCAACAAAAGCTTTAAACTCTTTAAATTTTCCAAACGCCTCTGATTTTTGTTCTAGAAAATACATCCAACTTTTTTCTAGAAAAATCATCTACAAAAAGTAGAACATACCGCTTGTGCCCAAGAGATTCTACCTCAACTGGTCCACATATGTCAGTATGAACTAACTCCAATGGTTGTTTGGCTCTCCGCATTTTTCCAACTGGAAAAGATTCTCGGTGATGTTTTCCGAGAAGGCATCCTTCGTACAGGTGATCAGGAGCATCGATTAATGGTAACCCCGTTACCATGTTTTTCTGCACTAGGAGTCTCAAGCCTCAAAAGTTTAGATGACCGAACCGAAGGTGCCATAGCCAATTGATATCTTTCGATCTCGCCATCAGATTCACCTCAATTTTTGTATAAAGATCTAATGGGAACATTCTATTCTTTGTCATCTATACCTTTGCCACTTGTTTCCCGGTTTTGCTATGAACGGTACACACACCATCCAAAATATAAATGTCATGCCCTTTTTCTGAAAGTTATCCCATACTCAACAAATTCCAGAACATCGTTGACACAAAAAAAACATTAGCAATGTGACATCGGTGCCATCTTTCAATAGAATTTTTACATCACCTTTGCCCATTACAGGGACTTTGGATCGATTTCCAAAATTCACTCCACCACGAAATGATTCATCCAAGTGTGAGAATAACTCCTTCCTCCCACACATGTGGTTGCTACATTCGGTATCCAAATACCATATATTTATGCATGCGCCATCTGGCCCAACATTGTTGCATGCTAGAGCTATGTTTTCTTCTGTGTCAACAAGATTTGCATACTCACTCTTTTCGTCCGGCATATGGGTTCGACATTCATTTTGTAATGTCCGAACCGTTGAAACCGATGGCATTTGACGTTGGTTTTGTCACGTGTTTCGGTATTACCACTGCGACCTCCATAGTCATTTCTTCCTCTGCCACGTCCGCGTCCGTGACCTCACCGTCCTTGACTGCCCCCTCGATTTGTCTAAACAAATCTGCTCTGCAATGCCTGCTCTGTGCTAGAGTTATTGGCCTTCTGGTTCATCCTTTCCTCGTGGGAGCCTAATGAACCCATCAACCGTTTGATGGACATGGTTAATATGTCTTGCCTTTCTTCGATCGCCGCCACTACATAATCAAATTTTGTGGTCAAAGATCTTAAAACCTTTTCCACGATCTTCTGATCATCAATCGTTTCTCTATTAACCTTCAATTGATTAACGATGGATTGCACCCGATTGATGTACGCCGAGGTTGATTCCGAATCATCCATGGTTAGATATTCGAAATCACCTCTCAACGTTTGTAGTCGCACTCGTCTGACTCAATCATCGCCTCTGTAGGATTTTTGCAAAATATCCCACGCCGTGTGTGCCATTTCTGCCGCCGCTATTTTTTCAAATACCAACTCGTCTACGGCTTGAAAAATGGCATATAATGCCTTTTGATCCTTTTTCCGGATCTCGAGTAGCGCATCTTTCTCCTCATTCTTCAACGGCTCAAATACTTTTGAGTTTGCTACTTCGATGTAGCCGGTCTCCACCAAATTTCACAAATCTTGGGACCGAAAAAATACTTTCAATTGGACGGACCAACTGTTGTAATTTTTTTCGGTGAGCTTTGAAAGTTGTAAATGAATCGAATTGTTTGCAGACATGATTCAATTTGAAACTTCGGGATCCTTGGCTCTGATACCACTTGTTAGAACACAAAGATTATTATCACACTAGAATTTATGGAAAACAAAATATAAATGAGGGAAATAGAGAAATAAGGAAAGAATTTCTTGTAAGATTGCTTTATATGAAACTAATGGTTACATATGCCTTTTATAGGCTTACAAATCCTAAACACACAAAAAATTAATACACACACATTACATGAGTTTCATTTAACACACAAAAAATTAATACACACACATTACATGAGTTTCATTTTTGTCAAAAATGGTAACACACCTACTAAAGTTGCCAAACCTTATTTGACTAGAAAGAAGCATCAATGACATCCACATGAATAACACATGGGTTGCTTGGGTTTTATTTGACCAATTTACCTAACTTTCAACAATGAGAACATTGAGAAGTAATAAATATTGAATTACGAAAGAGGAAATCAAATATATATATATATATATATACCTGTGAATATAGGAAAGTTCCAAAAATTGCAATGGAAGACTATGATAGATACCCAAGTGCATTGATGGGTTGGATAGGTGTGTGGAAGATGATGATGGAGGAGACTATGACAAATATCTTCTTCATGGTGTTCCCAATGCTAAACGTTAACGGCGCATGTGTGAAACTTGATTGTAAAGGTGATAGAAAACACATAAATCCAAGGGCTTGAAATGTCTTTTGACATTTCGTTATTATTTTTAAAAAAAATGGAAAACCCTAATTTAAGGGTAAACTAGTACATTCACAACTCAGACACCGGAAAAGGCTTTGGAGGGATGTATTTGTCCACTTTTCAAAGGATATGGGGGTTTAGAAACCATAAGGGGGTTTGTGCCCACTTTTCAAACTATAGGGGGATTTAGCGTCATTTGTCCATATTAAAATTGCGAAGAGTTTGAGCTCCTATATAAATTACTCCCTCTGTCCCAATTTAAGTGTCCACATTCACTATTCAACCCATTCCAAAAAAAGAAAAGTCAATGCCACTTTATTTGGTCAATTTACCAATTTATCCTTCAATCATTCAAATTATAAAATATCTAAACTATAAATATCACATCACTTGGTGGGACCAAGGGTAAAATTGGTTTTTCATTCACTATCACACTAATAAAAATCATCATCTAAAAAAGTTAGATTCACCAAAATGGACACTTAAATTAGAATGGAGGGAGTATATTTTTTAAAATTTGTATAACCCCAACATACTTCAGTTTAGTAGGATTCCTATATGCTCCTATTTTATTTTATTTTTAATTTGTATATATCCCCATCGTACTTCAATTTAGTAGGAGTCCTATATGCTCCTTTTTTAAAAAATAAAAATAAAAATTGTATAACCCCATTGTACTTCAATTTAGTAGGAGTCCTATATGATTATTAAATTTAAAGTCTCATTATATATACTAATATGGATCAATTAGAATACCTTCCCACTTCAACCACTAATTAATAAATAAATAAAATTCAAATAGAATTCTACTTTAATTAATACAAATAAAAATTTATTAATAGAATCCTAAAATTTTATTAATAGAATCCTACTTCAATATTCTAGGTTATTCTTTAATTGGTCCAAAAAGAATTCTAATTATTGAATTATTCTAAATTTTGGAGTCACTATTCTTTAATTGGTCCAAATTTCTAAAATTTGAAGATAAAGTCATTTTAGAAAATAGAATTCTACTTCAATTAGTCCAAATAGAATTTTAATCCTATACGATTATTAAATTTAAAGTCTCAATATATATACTAATATGGATCAATTAGAATACATTCCCACTTCAACCACTAATTAATAAATTAAAAAAATCCAAATATAATTCTACTTTAATTAGTTGGTCCAAATTTCTAAATTTTGAAGATAAAGTCACTATTTTTCACACTTTTAATAACAATATATTCGTTCTTTATTTTCAACCTATAGAAAATAGAATTCTACTTCAATTAGTCCAACTAGAATTTTAATTTATGTTTTTATATTACATATCTATCTATAGCAATGGATTGATATGTTCTATATCCGAAATAGCAATGGGGATTTCGGATATGTCCTATATTCTACTTTAATTAAAATTAAAATCTTAAATATAAATATCTTGAAATACTGAAACATTGAAATACTGAAACACTAAAAAATACTGAAATTCTTCACACTTTTAATAGTAGTATAGATAGGTATAAACATTTTTTGTACTTAAGCCTAGTTTTTGATAAACACCAAATCCTTCTTTATCATTTTGTGTTTATCATTTTGTTCATGCGCTTTGTAGGAATAAATTAAAAACTATTTATAAATAATAATATAAATAATAAATGAAATAAAATATATTTACAAATTAAACATAAATAAATAATATAAACAATAATATAAATAAATATATTTATAAACTAATAAAAATAAATACATAATAATAGAAATAAAATAAATGAATAAATAATAATATAATAAAAAATATTTATAAATTAATAAAATTAATAATATAAATAATAAATTAAATAAAATATATTTATAAACTAATAAAAATAAATAAATAGTAATATAAATAAAATATATTTATAAATTAATATAAATAAATAAATAATATAAATAATAAAATAAATGAATAAATAATATTATAAATAATAATATATTTCTAAAATAATAAAAATAATAATAAAAATAAAATAAATGAATAAATAATATTATAAATAATAAATTAAATAAAATATATTTATAAATTAATAAAAATAAATAGATAAATAAATAATATAAATTAAATAAATAATAAATAAAATAAAATATATTTATAACTTAAATAAAAATAAATGAATAAATAATTAACAGAATAATAAATAATAATAATAATAATAATTAATTAATAAATAAATAATAATGTTAACAAACATTCTTTTCTATTTATTTTTTAAAAAAATAGTTAAACATTTTTACGTTATCAAACATGTAACTGTTTATCGACAATAACAAATAAACATAATAACCGCTTATGTTTATCATAAACGATAAATAATATATAAAAATAGTTACCAAACGGCCCTTAAAATAAAATCACGTCATTTTCATTTAATTTAAATTATATTACACCATTTTGGAACCAAACCTGACTCTTTAGACGTTCACGAAAGGGCCTTAATACAATCCCTTTTTATCTCAACTCTCTTCTCTCACACTCTCTTGAGCAATATGCTTTTATAACTGAAGAATTCGCTGATAGAGGACAATGGCCATAAAATCGCTATCTTAGGGTTGTCTATTAAAGGTTAGGTTCCTTCTTTGATGTCGTTGAAGATGGTGCTCTTGGCGTTCGAGAGGATTTGAATAAAGGTTAGGGTTTGAGAGAGGTCTAGGTTTTAAACTAGTTGAGGTGGTTTTATTGGAATTTAAAAAGCTCAAGGATGGTTTAGGGGTCAATTAGGGCCTTTTAAAGAGCATAGTGTCACGGACTTAGTGTTTCCAAGGAACCGTGCGGCCTTAGACACCTCTAAGATGCTTGAGAAGTGCTAAGTAAGCCTTTGTGGGTCTCTAGCTTAGTGGGCAACTAAAGCTAGGTGAATGCGGAAGCTTGGTGTATAAGAAGAGAAAGCTAGGCAAGAGAGCTCTGATACCAACTGTCACTGACTTGCTGTTTCCAAGGAACCGTGTGGCCTTAGACACCTCTAAGATGTTTGAGAAGTGCTAAGTAAGCCTTTGTGGGTCTCTAGCTTAGTGGGCAACTAAAGCTAGGTGAATGCGGAAACTTGGTGTGTAAGAAGAGAAAGCTAGGCATGAGAGCTCTGATACCAACTGTCACGGACTTGGTGTTTCCAAGGAACCCTGCGGCCTTAGACACCTCTAAGATGCTTGAGAAGTGCTAAGTAAGCCTTTGTGGGTCTCTAGCTTAGTGGGCAACTAAAGCTAGGTGAATGCGGAAGCTTGGTGTGTAAGAAGAGAAAGCTAGGCAAGAGAGCTTTGAAGACAATATAACTCAAGAGAACTTGTATTGCTTGAGAACTTATGTGATTGCTTGGATGGTGAGCAAATGAGCTCCCTCCTCTATTTATAGGCCAAGGGCCTTACAAGGAAAAGTGGAGAGATTTCTAGAATCCTCCATGTCTAGTCTACTCTAGAATGTTCTATACAATTCTAGTATATTCTATACAATTCTATACAAGTCTAGACAACTCTACAATACTCTAGAGAATTCCAGAGAAGTATAGAGAAGTCTAGAATATTCCGGGTGCCAAGTAGGATCCTACGAAGCATCTGCGTGGCACCTGTGTGGTGCCTACGTGGCGTAACCTCATAAAATGGGACGTGACATTCTCCCCCACCTAAGTTCGTGACGTCCTCGTCGCGTTCTGCTTGAACTGCTGGATGTGCTTTGCAAACTGCTAAAGTGTGTCTTCATGCTCCCAGCTTGCTTCGCTATCCGACAAGTTCTTCCATTTCATCAAGTACTCTGTGTACTTGGGGACTCCTCTTCTGCTCGCTTGTCGGTCGGCAAGGATGCACTCTATTTCCTTATCGAATAAAGTGACCACGGCAGTAGGAGCTCAATGTGATATGCCTCGAGTTGGATCATCCTTGTCTTCGTGGTAGGGCTTGAGCATGCTGACATGGAAAACTGGATGAATCTTGAGCTTTGGTGGTAGTTCCACCATATAGGAGACCTTTCTAACTCGTTTGATGATTGGTAAGGGACCTTCGTAGCGTCGTACTAACCCCTTATGCACTGCTCGCAAAGACTTGAACTGTTGGGGTAGCAACTTGACCATGACCAAGTCTCCTTCCATGAACTCTAGGGGTCTTCTCTTGGAGTCAGCCCAGTTCTTCATTTTCTTGCCCGCCTTATCTAGGTAGGTTCTAGCCAAGTCGGATTGGTCATGCCATCCCTTGGCGAATCTGTATGCTGCCGGGCTCTTGCCATCTCCGCTTGATGCCATAGTGTTAGGCGTCATGGGTTGTCGCCCGGTCACTATCTCAAAAGGACTGTGGTTGGTAGCCTCACTCCGCTGTAAGTTGTAGGCAAACTGTGTTACTCCAAGGAGCTTGGCCTAGTCCCGCTGGTTGGCACTAACATAGTGCCTCAAGTATAGCTCTAGGAGCGCGTTGATACGCTTCGTCTATCTGTCGGATTGGGGGTGAAATCTAGTAGAGAAGTTGAGACCCGTACCCATCTTCTGAAAGAGTCCCGTCTAGAAGCGGCCTGTGAAGCGTGGGTCTCTGTCACTCACTATGTTTTGTGGCAACCCCCATTGCTTGACCACATGGTCAAAGAAGAGCTCTGCTGTCTGCTCGGCCGTGCAATCTGCAGGGGCAGGTATGAACGTGGCATACTTGCTGAATCGATCTACCACTATGATGATGTTGCCACAACCATTAGACTTGGGTAGGCACATGATGAAGTCCATTGAAACACTCGCCCATGGACCCTCTGGGATAGGTAGTGGCTCTAGTAGACCGGCCGGCTGCTGCTGCTCTATCTTGTCTTGTTGGCAAACAAGACGAGTGCGTACATAGGCCTCGACATCGTCACGCATCTGGGGCCAGTAGTACGAATCCTCAAGGATTTCCTCTGTGCGCCTCATTCCTGGGTGTCCAGCCCACATGGTATCATGACACTCTTTGATGAGTTCCTTTCGCAGGTTCCACCACTTAGGCACAAATAGCCTATCGCCTATAGTGAGGAGAAGATCATCCCTAAGCCAAAAGCGCCGTGTCATGCCATCCTTGGTGAGTTTAATGAGACTCTTGGCTAGGGGGTCATGCTGTAGTCCCTCTTTGATGCGATCCATAAGAGGGTGTTGTGGTCGACTAATGGTCGCGAGTTCTGCCTTGCGGCTAAGGGCATCCGCTACGACATTGGCTTTGCCTGGCTTGTACTCCAAGCGATAAGTGAACTCGGCCAAGTAATCTTGCCACCGCGCTTGCTTGGGGCTAAGCTTTTTCTGTGTCTGGAAGTAGCTAGTGGCAACATTGTCCGTCATGATCACGAACCGTGCCCCAAGTAAGTAGTGTCTCCAGGTGCGAAGGCAGTGGATGATTGCGGTCATCTCCTTCTCTTGCACCGTGTAGCACCGCTCGGTATCATTGAGCTTGCGGCTCTCATAGGCTATGGGGTGTCCCTCTTGCATGAGAACTCCCCCAATGGCAAAGTCTGAGGCATCGGTGTGTACCTCGTAAGGCTTAGAGTGGTCCGGTAGGCTAAGTATGGGCTCCTCCATCACTGCCTTCTTCAAGTCATCAAAGGCAGTTTGGCATTCCTCCGTCCATCTCCATATGCGTCCCTTCTTCAGCATGTCCGTCAAAGGGGTGGCTCGTGCTGAGTAATGCTTGATAAAGCGGCGGTAGTAGTTGACAAGGCCCAAGAATGATCGTAGTTCGGGCACTTTGGTGGGCGGCTCCCAATCCCGTATGGCTTGCACTTTGCTTTCATCCATCAAGAGCTTCCCATCCTTTATCTTGTGACCTAGGAACATCACCTCTTGTTGGGCAAAGGAGCATTTCTCCCTCTTCACATAGAGGTCATTTTCCCGGAGAACTTGGAAGATAGTCTTCAAGTGTTGCACGTGGTCTTCCAAGGTGGTGCTATAGATGACGATGTCGTCCAAGTATACCACCACAAAGTGGTCCAAGTAGGGATGGAATAAGTTGTTCATCAAGGTGCAAAATGTAGCCGGTGCATTGGTGAGACCAAATGGCATGACTAGGAATTCATAAGAGCCATACCTTGTCACGCATGTGGTCTTGGGCTCATCCCTGCCGCGATTCGTATTTAATAGTACCCCGAGCGCAAGTCCAGCTTGGTGAAGTAGCGTGCTCCCCCAAGTTGGTCGAACAAGTCTGCGATGAGAGGAATGGGGTACTTGTTCTTTATGGTCACCTTGTTGAGAGCTCTATAGTCGATGCACATCCGTAATGACCCATCCTTCTTGCGTTGAAACAAGACAGGTGCGCCATAAGGGGCCTTCGATGGTCGAATGTAGCCTGCATCGAGTAAGTCGTTGAGTTGTTTCCGCAATTCCTCAAACTCTGGTGGTGCCATGCGGTAAGATGTCATGGATGGTGGCTTGGAACTTGGTTCCAGCTCGATCTTATGATCTACCTCCCTTCGGGGTGGTAGTCTATTTGGTAGCTCCGAGGGCATGGCATCGTTGTACTCGCGTAGTACTGAGCGGATCTCTGTAGGCATGTCCTCATGTGGGGAAGACTCTGAGGGGTCTTCTGGTGAGTCGAGTAGGGTGGCTAAGTAGCTAACTTCCCCCTTCTTGTACCCCTTGTTGAATTGCATGGCAGATAGGGAGCGAGCCTCAATCTTAGCCCCTTGTTCGACTAGCACCATGCATGTGGTATTTTCTTCCATGATGCACATGGTGTTAGTGTAGGGGATGAGGAAGGCCTTTACCTTGTCCAAGAATTCCATTCCAAGGACTAAGGCAAAGCCGTCCATGGGTACCACCGAGAGATCAATGAGGCCATTCCATTGGCCTATGTGGGCATGTATGCCTTGGGCAGTGCCGTATATGGCCTTGGCTGCTGAGTTGACGGCCTTCATGGAACCGTCCTCCTTGGTGTACTTGAGGCCTAGTCGTTTGGCCTCGTCGATGCTTATGAAGTTGTGGGAGGCGCCAGTGTCTACCAATGCTCTAGTAGACGTCCCTCCTATAGCTGCTTCAACGAACATGAGCCCTTTAGGAGCTGCCTTAGGGGCCTCCATCTTAGCCTTGATGGCGTTGAGGATTTGAAGCGAGCCCATGTGTGCCTCCTGCGTTTCCGGGTGCTCGAGCGTCATGGCATTGGCGGTCTTCTTCTTTGGGCAAAACCGTGTCCAATGCATCTCACCACATATGAAGCAGGGTGATGGCGGTTGTTTCTGGGGCTTGTTGCCTCCATATTTCTGGAAGCCTTCTTTGTGAGGGGCGGTGTTGATGGCATTAGAAGTGCTGCCATTGTCTCCCCCACCTTTGCCGAAGTTTCGGGTCTTGTCCTTGGGCTTGGCAAAGTATTTCTTGGAGCTGAAATTGATCAATGCCTCCACTTCCGTGATGGCAGTGGCAAGGTCATTCACTCCACGTCACCTTAGTTCCGTCTTGGCCCATTGTTGTAGGCCATCCATGAAGAAGAAGAGAGACTCCTTCTCTGAGAGCTCAGGGATATCAAGGGTGAGCGAAGTGTACTCCTTGACATAGTCTCGCATGGTCCCTGTTTGCTTGAGCCGGCGGAGTCTGCCCATAGCTTCTTCCTCGACATTCTCAGGATAGAAGTGCCTCTTAAATTATTTACGGAAATCAGCCCAAGTATCAATGGAAAGTGTACCTCTGTCGATGTCGCCATGTCTACGCCTCCACCATAGCATAGCATCGTCCACTAAGTAGAGGGTGGTGGTGTTGATCTTTGTCGCCTCGTCTACTATCCCTTTGGCGTCAAAGTATCGTTCCATGCCAAATAGGAAGTTTTCTACTTCCTTGGCCACACGTTCCCCCTTGTAGCACTTAAGCTTGGGGACGTCGATTCTGGGAGCTCCGGCCTCCTGAGTAGCAGTGGCACCGTTTGCTACGGCTTGCTTACAAATGGCCCAATCGGCACGCATCTCCTCCATGAATGCCCGAATGTTGCCAAGCTCATGATCCATGTAACCACGTAGGGTGGCTATCTCATCACGAAGAGAGCGTAGCTCCTTGCGATGGTCTCCATCAAGGGCATTGAGTTGCCCCTTCATGGTGTCTTGGAAGTCGGCGTCATCGGACTCCAATTCTTCCAAGCGTTGGTGAGTCTCCACTATACGCTCCTGCATGATGGCCATAGTTCCTTCTATGTCATCAATGCGTGTCTCAAGGCTTGGTTGAGCATCCTTGGTCTTGGACTTCGACCTTGCCTTGGTGTTAGTGGGTGGGCGTTGTTTCTCCCTGCCGCGTTCTTGCTCCTCCACGACTGGGGTGATGGTTGAATCTATCTCTGCCATACTCTCTTGCAAGTAGGTTGTGATCCCTCATGAACCGTGCTCTAATACCAACTGTCACGGACTTGGTGTTTCCAAGGAACCGTGTGGCCTTAGACACCTCTAAGATGCTTGAGAAGTGCTAAATAAGCCTTTGTGGGTCTCTAGCTTAGTGGGCAACTAAAGCTAGGTGAATGCGGAAGCTTGGTGTGTAAGAAGAGAAAGCTAGGCAAGAGAGATTTGAAGACAATAGAACTCAAGAGAACTTGTATTGCTTGAGAACTTATGTGATTGCTTGGATGGTGAGCAAATGAGCTCCCTCCTCTATTTATAGGCCAAGGGCCTTACAAGAAAAAGTGGAGAGATTTCTAGAATACTCCATGTCTAGTCTAATCTAGAATGTTCTATACAATTCTAGTATATTCTATACAATTCTATACAAGTCTAGACAACTCTACAATACTCTAGAGAATTCCGGAGAAGTATGGAGAAGTCTAGAATATTCCGGGTGCCAAGTAGGATCCTACGAAGCATCTGCGTGGCGCCTGTGTGGCGCATACGTGGCGTAACCTCATAAAACGGGACGTGACAATAGGAAGAGGTCTGAAGATGGAACTTGGAAAGCTTAAGGATGGTATTGGGGTCAATTTAAATTTTGAAAATTTAAAGTTGAATGTTAAACTCTCAAATCATAACACATATCAAAATTGTACCTTTTGAAAAAATAGAGAGGTTAGGAATTTAAAAATTACCCCAACATCACCCATAACTAAACTTGTAACATAATGATTGCCCATGTTACCTCTTATAACAAATGCATTGCTACTCACCTGTATCAAATTTTTTTTTTTTCATTAGGACCTTATTGTAAAGTAAATTCGTTGTAACAATAGTTTACATATTACCTGAAGCAAATAGTGCGTTGCTAGAAGGTTTAGAGTATTCCCATAATGATGGATTTTGTGAAAATTCTTGACCTATCCAAGAACTACTGTTGGGTATTTCAAATTCCTACAAAAATGGATATTAGTTTATCCAATAATAATAATAAAAGATTAGAATTCTAATAACACATACTCTTGACACTCACACTTTGTTTATGATACATCATCGATGATGAACCATTGTTATAACTATATAGCGATGAGTCGGCATGTTTTTCTGCAATCTAAATCAATAAAAATAAAAATTCAATAAATGAACATTCTCTTCAAACCTTAAGAAATATTTTAATACATGAAAATGTATGAATCACCTGAGACGGCCTATTTGAGATTTTTTCTTCTTTTGTAGAGCCTTCTTAAGTGCTGATTTGAGTCTTCCGCTTTCCTTTTGATGTTTTCATTCTCTTCAAATCCTTTGGCATTTATATTATTTTGTGTATCCACATCATGCCCAACTTTATTTGTATTTTGGTCTGTGAAGGCGTGCGAATCCACTTGTTCACAATTTTCACCACTAAATTTAAGTTTTCTAATGTTGTGGATTAGTTTTCTTAGTTCTTGAGCACTGTTGAGAGCCACCTTATATAATTCATCAACCTCAGCTGCGATAGATGATATGTAATGAATTCATCACACAAATTCTTATACCGAAATGCCATTTCTAAGTTTAAATCTTCTTGAATGTCACGCTCATGATTGTCTTGTACTTAGCCTTCTCTTGCCTCTTTTGTCCACCTTTTTAAGATAAATATTGTTGGCATTTCATTGAGATACATGTCATCTCTAAGAACTTTTATTACGTGGCTACACAACACACCCACCATTTCCTATTTTCCACAACTACATGATAGATAATAATCATGGCTCCTTTCTACTTGACATGTTTTAGACTGACCATCAACGATAATTGTGTACATATGAAATCCACCATCCTCAATGTAACCACCTATATAAGCCTCAATTGCCTCTTCAAATTGATTTTGGAATTCTTCAAATATTGCTTTAGTATAAATACTACCTTCTTGCAATAACATTTTTGAGTTAAGCTTTATTTTAGGTAATTTATTGTGCAACGAATACTTGACTTCTAATTCCTTGTAACGTTTATCACTAATGCCCTGTTTGGCATAACTTATGCTTCTGGCTTTTCGCAGAAGAAAAAGAGAAGCATAAGCTGTTTTGAGAAGCTGGTACCTCCAGCTTTTTTAAAACGCTCTTCCAAGGCCCAAAAGCTCTTCTGAAAATTTTGCTAAACACTGTTCAAAACATTTTTTCGCTCCAGGTAGCCAAAAACATCGTTTGAAAAGCCAATCCAAACATGGCCTAAGTATCATCTCAAAATGTTTGAAGAACTCAAGCAAATTATGATCAAACTTCAAATAATTTTTTAAAGAAGCATTAAGGCTTTCACTAAGTTGTGTGCTTCTTATACTAGCAGACCACATAAATTTGACACACGCTTTTACCCATTTTCTTCTTAATTCAAACAAACTACACAAACATGTATTTTCTTGAACACCATAGTTGGATAACATGACATTCCAAGCATCAATGAACTCGTCTTCTTCCTCGAAATAATCCATGAATTTACTCAATACAACTTTTATCCCTACTGAACCCCTAAACACACTACTCAAATGTTTCATTGTATTTTGCATAAGATGCCATGTACAAAGCAAATGATATGTTTCAGGCATCACAAGTAATAAAACTTTTGCCATTGTTGTATATTGGTCTGTAAAAATAGTTTTTTGTCTTCTTCCTGACATTGGCTCCAAAAAAGTTTCAAATAACCAAATAAAAGACTCCGTTGTCTCATTATACCTTAACGAACCTTTGAAAATTATGGTCTCCATGTGGTGATGAAATCCAACAAACACTCTTATGTAGATTGCTTAGGAGAGGATCCGTGTCCATCAATCTAGGTCTAGTTTTATTCTCTTTATAAAAGGATAAATTGCAAATAACACTCCTATGATTTATAAATTATGTTAATAAACATATCTCGAGTACCAATTTTGCATGTAAGTACCACAAGTCTTGTATTTTGTGCAAACTAGCCCCTTTCAGTGACATTCCAAATACTTCTTTACCTTAAAAATGGTCACGTGCAAACCTCTCCAAAGCACAATCTAATGGTTCGAGTCTCCATTGAGGCTTGAACCCTTTACCTCCCATTTGGGAGTAAGGGTATGTATCACTTGACCATTAGGCCTTTGATATTATATTGGTAATTTTGCTAAGTGATGATGTGAATATTTTTTCATCTTTAGATCATACTTTCGAAAGGTCTGGAGAGAGATCATACATGAGAGGATCCTTGTCTATTTTAATAATAGCCGAATCACTCTCAATTTCTTTCTTTACATGCATACATTTTCAAATTCTCTCTCTCTCTTTTCTATATATATAGATGATTATTGTTGAATCATATTCGACTTCACTGTAGTCTTTCTCAATTTCATTCACACACATTTGTATATTTATGTTTGTATGTGTATTTGCAGTGTTTAATCTCTCAATTTCTCAATCCCTTCGTGCATTTTTATTATTATCCTTGTAAGTACAGGCACACGAATTTATATAGTTAAGGCTATAGATTAAAATTAGGACATCCGGAGACATATGAGGGACACAGTACGGAGACAGGGTGGTATATTTTGATTTTTTTTATATATAAAAATTAGAACGTTAATGTAATTTCAAATAATGGAATTGAATAGCTAAATAATAAAAAGAATAAGGAACTAAATGTTATTTTAAAAAATTAAATTAAAAACCTAATAATTAAAAGGTAAATCTATTTAATATTTGTCCTAGCCCAAATAAAAAATATTGTGGGTTATTTATTTTGAACTTGGGACTTTTATGTCATTAAATAAGAAATATAAACTTTAAGTTTTTGTTATGCTATTATGGGGTAAGTTTTTATTAATACAACTTAATATGTTATAAGGATTGAAAAAAATGTTGAATATGTTAGAAATTTTCTTTAATCTATTTATTTATTTTTGTCATAAGTTTTGTTTTTTGGTTTCTATTGTTTAAGTGATGAATTGAATTATTTGTATAATGTAATATGTATGTCTAATTTTCTTTGTTTATATATATTTGCACACGTGTTCTTGACATGTCGTGTTTATATTTTTAAAATTTATTGATCATTTTCGTGTTATGTTGTGTCTATGTCAGTATCCATGTCCATACTAATAAATAAATTTATAGTAAAGTTCCATTTCAATTACAATCTAATCTTTTTTCCTAATTCTAATTGCTAAAAATGATAAACGAATAAAGTAAAAAAAATCGATAAAGAAATAAATACTACTAAAAATAATAAACTAATAAGGGTAAATTTCACTTACACCCTCTTTAATTTGACCATATCCCAACAACACCCCCTCTACTATAGAATATCCCCAGGTACACCCCTTGTCAGTGACGGCCGTCAGGCCAACTAACGGATTTGTGTGAAATGTCTATTTTGTCCTTCAATATTTTATTACTTTAACATTTTTAAAAGGGTTAAATCTCACTTACACCTCCTTTGGTTTGCCTATATCCCAATTTAAATTAAAAATTAGAAAAATATAAAGTTCTCTAATTTTAAAATGTTAATAATATAAACATTAGTTATATAGTTCATCTTTAAAAATTACAAAAAAAATTATTTAATTTTAAATCTAAGTTAAGAGAATATATAGATATATTATTTAGTTGAAATAAAAATTCTAAACAAATTATAATTTTTTTTTAATTTTAAAGTGTCAAGGATGTATAAATTTATTATTCAGTTCAAATTTAAAATTAAAAAAATTTGACATTTTGTAATTTTAAATTAAATCAAGAGTATGTTGGAATTTTCAAGAAGGCAAGGAGTTAAATAAGTCATTTGACTACAAGGGGCCAAATAGACCATTTATCACATTTTTATTGATGACATCATCACATAACGGTTAACAACTAACGGTTGACTAACGGAGGGGGTGCTCGATACACGGAAACCAAAACTGAGGGGGTGTACTGAGATATACCATAATAGAGGGGGTGTAAGTGGGATATAGTCAAATCAAAGGGTGTGTAATTAGAATTTACCCAACTAATAAAGTAAAAAAATTTCGATAAAGAAATAAAATACTTACCCCAACTTGGAGGAACAAATTCGTCTACTGTACAGCCTCTCTCCAATTAGCATCCAATGGCTGCTAAGAAGCCACGTGTCCTGGATAAGAGTGTTATTAAAGTGAGTAAAAAATTGTCTACTGTTGTAAATTTTTACCACATTTCATCTATTTACAATATACGTATGTAAATAGATACGTATATATATAATATATACTGTGATAGATACATACATATACATATACAGCCCAAATATCTCTCCGAAAACGTCTCCGAAATCTGCTTATACATGAAATTAATTTCAAATTTTTTTTCCCCCAAAAGCAAAGCAAACGAAGCCTCCCTAAACCCCAAAATAAAACCCTAAATTTCGAACCCAATCTGTTGAAATCTTGGCATGTTCGTCGCAGTGTTGGTCCCTACTTGGTTCGACGAAGCCGGAAGACCATGATCATCATCCATTGCGGTTGATAGTTCGACGAAACCTCCGTAAACCCCAAAACAAAACCGTGAAAATCGAACCCAATTTGTTCAAATCCTGGAGTGTTCTTCAGAGGTCGTCGCAGCGTTCCTCCCTAGTTGGCTCGACGAAGCCCTAATCGCCGGCCCCGCGCAAAAAGCTATTCCTCCTGTATCGGCGATCCTTTCGTCCACTGATCGCTTCATTGCGATTGATTGAACAACTTGCAGGTAATCAATTTGTTTGATAACTAAGTAGATGAAACAACTTTCATGGTTGTACTGCTGTTAAAATATCTGTAATAATAACAAACCTATGTGAAAGAAAATTTAATTTAATTTCCAATTTGTCCTATAAAGTACAAATAGTAATCAAATTATGGATCCCAATTTGTATGATAACCTTGTAACATGATACATTAGTCTGAAAAAATTGTTATGTCTTTTTGTTTAGGAACTAACAGTTAATTTTATATGTCCATGCATTCCTGATTAGATGGCCCCTCCAAAAAAATGTTCTAAAACCAAGGAACCTGAAGCAAATTTCATTGAAGTTGAAAATAAGCGTAAGGGGAAAAACAAAATCCATGGCAGCTGTTCTAAACCCCCCACGAAAGAACTTGCCAAACGCCCAGCTGGTGTGTTCTGCTACTACAGGTAAATTCTCTTGAATATGATTAGTCCAAATATGATATATCCTAAAAATTCAACAACTGTACAACATAATTAAGCAACAGCAAGCAATATTATATATTTGACTTATTTAGCATCTGGAATATTCTATATATATATGTAACATATTGGTATGACATTCTTGAGCCAATTCTCAAATTTATAAGTTGTTAGTATATAAATAATTTATTTGTCAGTAAAATAAAAATTATATCTTTCAATTATTTGCCACCATCAATGAAGGACCTTTGTCCCCCAATGTTAAGAGCGTTCATGAACATGCATCAAAAATAAATATTACTGTTGATGGAAAATGTCGCACCATTCGAGCTGAGTATCCATCCTAGGTAGCGAAACCCGGGAGCATCTCTGCAAAACAATATAAAAGAAGTGACCCACGGCATGGTGCCGATTGAGGTCACTCCAACGGTGAAGTTAGTATTTAACCGTTAAAAAGAGTAGAGATTTTTGTGATAGGTTGTGCCATACCTTTTGATGTGCCATCCTCCTCCTTTTTATAGGAAAAGATTTAGTATCCGTGGTCAAATAGGACACCCATTTAGTTACCTATTTTTATTCAACTAAAAAATAGTTATCAAGATATAGAGATAAGGTGGTTGTCCTTATCTCTTAAGAGTAGCTTATCTATTTCCTATGAATATTTTGCTCTTCGGACTTCATATGAGTTAAAATATCTCCTATCAGTAGCCCCCCATTTCCGGGATTGCTTGTCAAACTTAGGAAATGTTAATGTTGTAGCTTTTCTTATGTCGTACGCTGACATCAATTCTCACCCATTATTTGATACACGTCGTCGAGTCATCAGAATATAATCTTTTATGTGATCAGTTTATAGACCAAGTTGTGCCTTTTGGATACTGCCCTTTGGAGTAGTATGGCTCTTTTATGAGATCATTTTATATTCCAACTTGGGCCTTTTGAGTAGCGCCCTTTGTAGTAGTGTGGTTGCTCAGGTTGTATTATTCAAGCACCTTTCGATTTAAGAGTATATCATTTGGGTCGAAAATATCTATCATACGTGAAGTTGAGGCTCTAAACTTTGTGGATCGATCTTTTAACAAGATAGTAATTATCTTACCCTTTTTTGTAAATGAGTAACTCTAATATGACCATTATTAAGGAAGTAATCTTCTTAGCTTCTTCAAATAAGTAGTGCAGTTATCTCGAGCTTCACTCAGTCCCTTTCATAAGCGACGTATATTTTTCCGAGCTTTTCTCAGGCCCCCTTTAATTAGGAAGGAATATTTTACGATCTTCACTAAGCTCGTCCCTTTAATAAGGAAAGTATTTATCACGAGCTTCATTGAGCCTGTCCCCTTAATTAGGGAAGTTGATATTATTTAGCTTCGTGATCTCACCCTTGAATAAGGGAGTGGAATTGCCTTGTTATCGTCCATTTAATAAAGGGAAGTAATAATTTTTGAGCTTTTGGAGCTTGCCCTTTAAAAAGGGTTTAGAAATTTATCAGGCCCATCCTTTCGTAATGCCCCTAGCTATATTAGAGCTTCGTCAGCTCGCCCTTTAGTAATCGGGTAAAATTTTCTCTCGTTCATCCCTTTGATATAGGGTTGTTGACATTATCGAGCTTCGTGAGCTCGCCATTTAATAAGGGAGTAGGGTTTCCTCTAGTTCAACCCATTCATAAGAAGGGTTGAGATTTTCAACCTTCATGAGCTATGCTTCCTTTAAAAATTGATGTAGAACCTCGTGGATATTTTCAACTCCTCCATTTTATGGGTATAAGAGCATGCATGCAAATGTTTTGTTTCAAGTGTTACTACACATGTATGAAGTTTTGGGTACTGCCTCTGCAGCAGTTGTTATGGGTTGTGACTTCTAGTACTGTGTTGCTTTAAGCAGCCTCCTTTTGTCTTCCAAGTTCGGATCGACAACCTACAGAACGTGTGCAAGTCCCTATGATAATGATTTCTAAAATCTTCTTGCCACTGAGTTTTTGTTATTTCAGCGTAGTTAACGTAATATTCACATGAAGACTTGGGCTTTATAAAAAATCTACATCCAGCATAAAAGGCCCAGTTTAGTAATTTTTTGGTCACTATTTGATTGAAATATTCATTACAGTCATAAAATATTTACGGGAGATACCTTTGTAAGATATGATCAAAAGGTGTTTCTGGTAATCCATATATTCACTTAAAGATTATATGCGTTTTGTTGGTTGCCAAAGCGCGTTGGTCCAGTTAAAACATTCCATAGTATGAATCAATAAATTTAGAAAGTAAATTGAGAAAAAGTACTTGTTTTTTTAATGTTGACACGACTGAATAAAGTATTCATTAATTTGTTTAAAAATGTTCTATTCATCCACGCATCTCCTGTGGAAGCCCTCTCCAATTACCCAACCTAGATTATGTAATCTTTTCTTCTGTACCCATCCCGGTGTTTTGTTTGCAGATGGGTTCATGAGTCCCTGTGTTGTTGGTTGCATAAAGTGAACTAGCATGGACACTTAAGCTAAAACAATTTAGGTTTCATTTGTAATCATAAATTTTGATACTAAATTTTTCTGAAACCACGCTGCTGTGCCTAAGAATACCTACAGGGTTGTTTTTTTTTCTTTTTCTGGTTACTGTACTTGTATATTGTATTGTGTTATATATCATACATGAAGTAATAGGGATAGATAAATCATACAATTTATTTCAACTTGGATGGCTATATATGTATATGTGTGGTTGTTCGTGACAGTGATGTATTTTAAGACATTATAGGGTTAAGTTATGATTCAGAAATCCTATGTACCATTAGATAAGTCTTAATGTGTTATATAATATATATGGCTACATAGATCTCGTGGTTAATGTAATTGTATATTCTATTGTGTTGTATATCATACATTAAGTGATAGGGGTAGATAAATCAAAAGGTATATTTGAACTTGGATGCCTACATATGTATATGTGTGGGTGTTATTGAGAGTGAGTCATGTAAAGGCACCATAAGGTTAAGTTATGATTATGAAATCCCATCTACCATTGGGGAAGTGTTAGTGTGTTTTATAATGTATATCGCTACATATATATTTCAGTATTTAAGTTGTTTTGTATGGGTTGTTACCACATGTGATCTAAAGTTTTTTTCCCCAATTCCTCTGTCCTCACCTCTCTCTCTCTCTCTTTCTCTCTAAAGTATTATAGCTACAACCCTTATCAATCTTTCGTAAAAAATATATGTTTCAAGTATTTGGCACCATCAATGAAGGATCTTTGCCCCCCAATTTTAACGCAAACATTCATGAACATGCATAAAAAATAAATATTATATTGTTTGGACTATGTTGCAAATTTAACACTGACAGGTATATATATTATAATGATTGGATTTGTTTTTTGCATATATCTATCTTTCATGACATGTTTATATATTATTTTGGTCCTCATTAATTGTACCATAAAATATTTTTTACTCACCTAATGAGGCTTTCCTCCCCTGCATAGGTTATTGTTTGGCTTCATTACATAACTTATGACTTAACTGGAATGAATGTATATAACCGTAAATACATACTTCAGAATTTATAAATTTATTTTTGCCATCACAAGATTTAAATTCCTGAAATGGCATTGACTCCATTCCCTTTAGTCTCAATCTCGTATGTATTATATCCGTCCGCTGAATTTATTATATATTTTTGGCTGCTATATAATCCTATTTAATTTACTTCCTATGTAACAACTTCCATAAGAATTTTTCGTTGTCATGATAAATCATTAGATGAAATCATTTTTGTATCACTCCAACCAATATTGGAGGAATCTGAAGCTTATTTTTGAAGAATCTGGTGACTATATATCATGGTTTGTTTTGTTGTTATTTAGGGCTCATTTGGTTAAAGAGTTCCGTTTGAAATACGGGCACATCAGAACTACTGATTCCAACTACAGAGGCATAATGTCGAGTGCCAAAAGTACTTGGGAAGGAATGACAAAGGAGGAGAAAGCTCCTTTTTTCGAGCAGCGTGCTGCTGATATGGTTGCTTATAATAACCTACCTGTTGAAAGGAAGTTGAAAACTCATCGAACCAAGGTGAACTTTGATAGTTTACTATGTAATTGTTCTTACTCTCCAATTTTAACTATTCTTGCAATTGAATTGATTTCTTCATTCCGTTTATCTGCAGGCTATACACAGCAGCGCCTGGGAGTTGTCCGTGAATTTAGTCGGTGGATGGCATAAGAATGGACTTTCTAAGTTCATTCAAGTAGTTGGGAATTTTGATGTTGAGAAGCAAAATGCAGTGAAGGAGATGGGGTTTTCTCAGCTTCTAAATCTGAAATGTGATTATTTATCAACAAATTTATTTGCCTTCCTGATATCTAATTTTGATCCAGTTCACTGCCGATTTAAATTCATAAACAGTGGATATTTACCCCTAAGCGGGAACGATGTGCTATCAATTCTGCGTCTCCCTGCTGGATGTACCAAATTGCCTTTCAATGTCCACTACACCCAAGCAACGTGGATAGGCGAAGGAGGTTATAGTGCAAGTACCGGCATGAAGCTAGAGCGTCTTCTTTCATTGGTGGAGAACCTTGAGGCTGGTGTGGACTTCAAGCGTGCCTTCGTCTTATTTGCTTGTGCAGCTGTGTTGTCTCCGAATGGAAAAGGTGAATGCCATCGCGGTTTGTTGGCAGCCGTTGAAAATGTGGACCTTATTCCAACCTACAACTGGTGTGCCTACGTTGCAAACTGCTTGATAACGACTTTGAAGCAGCCCGTGAATGGCAATGTTAAAAGAACGTATGGGGGTTGTATGGCATTCCTTCAGGTGAGCAAGCGTTATGTAATTCATAATTTAATTATGAAGAATGTAGGCGTATTAATAGTTCAATCTACTATGAATAATTACCTTATGTGGGTCGTATGGTTTTATTTCCAGATTTTCTACTTGATGCGTATGTCATATTTATGGCCCGATTGCCCTACACGGGGTGATAAGCACGAAGTGAGTTTTTGGAAGTCGGATGTAGTGCAATCACGTCTAATAATGGAGTTGCAGATGGGAGGTTTTGGTCTCGGAAAGGTGTAATATTGTATTCTTTTAAAAATCAGCTTTACATACTGCCTATACATGAATGCCACGAATACTTAACTTTATTATGTTTTTATTAAACCGTACACATCCAGATAGTCGAGATCCGTCCCCATCTACACTGCCCAAACTGCTCAATTCGTGCTGATGAATCATCAGATGCAAATGTTTCCAAGGTCTGCCTGCTTGCTCTATTCTTCCTACATGAAAAGTTTCAATCATTATTGTACTTATATTCATATGTTATACAACATTTGATGTTCCTAACAGCTGAACCTGAAGAGGCTGCGTAGCGACGTTGAGGCACTGGAAAAATACGCAGCGCGAGTTAAGTGCGGTATTGCACTTATTGAGGAAGGAAATGATGATAAAGGCAGCACACAAAGGACTAAGTCAGGTGTTGGAGATGGTGAGTCTGAGGGAATGAATGGAGAACAGCAAGCTCAACGGCCTTCGGACAATTGCCATCACAACTCAGGAGTTGAAGCGAGTGCTGGCGTTCGGGCAGTTCACTCTGCAACCTCCTCTGATCAAGAAGAAGATACGGCATCAGAAGATGCTTCAATTCATAGCAGTAGGGAGGAAGAACAAACTGTGGACGGTGATGATTCTTGTGATTCCAAGTCACCCGAATCCGACCGCATCATGCCACATGCATCTCAATGTAATTACAGTCAAGAGAAGGGGACTGATGAAGAAGGATACGGAGGAGCAGGGATGTATGCGAGCAAAGGGTCTGCTCATAACGGTTGCAAGAATGGCGGAGCCAAAAAGAGCGTAGGTAGGTAAATGCCATTGGTTATCTTAAAATATAACATTTCTGTTAATTATCTCAAAGAGGTTTGGGAGTAGATGTTTGCTCAAGTAGTTAACAGAAATTATTTAATGACCTACCAAATTGAGCAACCATGTAAGATACATGCCCGATATATGAACATATGTAATTTTATTTTATTTTAGAAATTTGATCCTATTTAATCAAAGTGTGTTTGTTTATATATATTATATATTCTCACACCGTTAACTCCCTTTGAATGTGTAGTCATTGGCTAACAAAAAATTCTTCTTGGGCAGCTGCGGTGGGTACCATATATAATGACTCTTTTCATACGGATTCGTGTACTGAGAAGCTCTTGTCTCCAGAACATGGACCACATTTCAGCCCCCTTGCAATCGAACAAACAGTAGCTAGCAGTGTCCTTCCATCGGTATTACCAAGCCGCCAGCAATTGATATGTGATGATGTCTCTCATACAATTGACTCTGTAGTAGGTGCTGTTGTTGCCAAGGAGCTTGGTGATACCACTACACCCTCTGCAATGGTTACTCCTATTGATGTTGAGGTTACTCCTACTGCTGTCTCAACAGAAGACCTTGGTAATGATGAGAGGGAACCAACATATAATGCTGTTGAAGCAGAGATGCCAGGAAAGTCAACTAGGGTTGTCAAGCGAGGAAAGTCGACGAGGGTTGTGAAGCCCTCTAAGTATGCGTTTTCCCCTTGGATACGGTTTGAGAAGAACAAGTTGTCTCTTTCCGAAAACCAGATTACATTGTTGGAGTATGCTGCGCTGGAAGATAAGCGACCCCGGTAAGAACTTCGTAAGTTCAATTAATTTTACATTTACACGCTTCTTACACGTGTTGACAGAAAAAATTTGTTACAGTGATCAGTCCTTGGTTATTGCTTATGACGTGGAGTTAATAAGGTGTCATCTCCAAACTCTGTTTCATCCAGGCTGTGTTATAGATCCGGTGTGATATATTTTTCCTTCTTCGTTCAACCCTCTATTCCAATTCCAAAGTGTTAATGTGGAGTTTCTGTTTTTTTGCATATATTTAGGATTCATCTAATGATTCTATTATGCTAGGTAATTAACATGTTTGGGACACTGCTAAACCACCAGAATGTTGAGTCCTCTGATAGCTATTACTTCAGTACTAAGGCTATTCAGTTACTTGACAACAAAATAGGCTCCAAGCAGATTAAAGCGGCGGAAAAAAAAAAGCTGATTGCTACTGTTTGGAATGATTACAATAAGGTGGTTAGATGCGAACTCTTCAATGGGGCCCGCGAAAAGAAACTGGTATCATCTCAGAAACATATTTGATTCATCTACTACACATTTTTGGCCTGATCTCGTTGTAATAGAAGTGACCATTTGTTTTCCTACTGATTAATGACAGTTTTTTTTCCCCGGATGCATCAACGATCATTGGGTTGTATTCGTAGTCAACGTCGCTCGCAGCAGAATTGACTACCTTTGCTCGCTTGGGAAGCCATACAGGCTGAAATACGTGGGAGTTCTACTCGTATGTTTAGTATCTATTACAAAGTGCATAATTGCCTACTTCCTTTGACCTCTAAACTATTGAAACTTTCATTACGGTTTAACTATTTTTCTGTTGCTGCTGCGCAGAAGCAGTTCCTTGAATTTGGATTTGGATTGGATTTGGGCACTTTGCATCCTCACTACCCCACAAACATACCTACGCAACCCGATGGGTAAACCTTGATAATCTTTTTCCCCTAACTTTAACAATATATATTTTTTATTTCCCTGCAGTAGTAGTACCAGAACTTTAAAAAAATACTATTTGTTGTCATGTCACCAGTGTGGCATGTGGAGTATTTGCAATTAAATTCATGCAGCGGTGGACGGGTGACGAACTTCGACCACAGATTATGAAAGTATGTGCAGCCCTTTCTCCCCACATTAACTGCAATGTTATGTACTCATGTTCATTCAATGTCAATGGCTAAAAAGTTTTATGTTTCACAGGTAAGATCAGAAGACATTAAGGCCCTGAGGTCAGAGTTAATTCTCGAACTTCTCGAATCACCAGCCAACCGTCTCCGGGATGAACTCTATGCTGATGCGGCCAAATGCAAGTCCCAGCAATGAATTCCACTGTATGATGCAATCTTTTGGTTATTTGCAAATATTTTTGGTACTGAAGAGTTGTTAGTGGTATTTCCAATTTTTTATAAATTCATCCTACCTTACCTCATTATGGGACTCTTCCCACAATTATGTTAAAGGCCTTAATCTCATAATATGGTTAACAGGCTTTCAAGGGGGTCTTCTGTGGTGAAGACTTAGGTGCATGCGGTTAAGGTTGTCGGGTTATTTTAGGAAAAATTTAGCACCTAACATGATACTCGGACTGTTCATTATTTTTTGTACAGGGCTTAAATTGTGGTTGCTTTCTCCTATGTGGACACAGTCTTTCTCATTATATATATATATTTAACCCATTTATAGGCAACCTTTTACTCCATGTTTTGCGTTTAGGGTTTTTCATATGCCTTTGTAAGCAGTTTATGATGCTTTCAGTAAATCGTATGGGTACATGATTGTAGATCAAAATATACAACTTTAACTAAGGGAATTCATTATTTTCTAACATAAACAACATATTTCAGTTACACCAAAGACAACAGTAGTTTCATAAATTTATGTTTCCGTTCTTGTCTTAATAAAACTGATCCAAAATATGAGGTATCTACAATCTTTTTCTGAACACCTACAGTCCTTGTGACTTAATTTGGCCATAAGTGGATTTTACCAACTACATGTGGATATTTTGTACTTTTACCTTGTAAGGCTTAAACCTTTTACATCAGTATAGTTATTGCTTGCAGAATGGAGTATATAAACCGGGCTCAAGTGTAGTTAGTTTTATAGTATACTCTGCAAAACAATACTCTATTTTCTCCCAAAACCCATATCATCTCCATCACTCACAATCATTCCCCGTTATCGATTTCCACCCACATGGATACCTTACCACCTGATTGCTTGACAACAATTATGGCGCAGTTGGCAAACACGTCATATAGGAGCTTTACGTCTCTCCGTCTGTGGTAATCAAAATACATACTTTCATTTGTTTTATTGAATTTCACGAACTCCTATGTTAATTTCTGTGACTTGTAACATATTTCTCTCCATTGTTGTAGTTCTTGGACCTTGTACACTACTGGTCTTGAAGCTCGTGTACTGTACAAGCTTAGCTTCATTGCATGCCTACACATTGTATGCCAGGATCCGAATGGAGATTTCATTCATCGAGTAATGGCGTCGAGAAACCCTAACGCCTTGTACCTGACAGCTTGTGCAAACTTTGTTTCTTTGGACACTTTGATATCCAGTAATGGGTATAGTATGCTTCAGAGTCTCAAGAATGAAGGTCACAGACCGAGTTTATTCGCATGGGCCATTGCATCATTGTTTTACAGCAACAATAGGCTGGAGGCTGTGAGAGTATTGGAGGAAATGGACAGTTACTCTAGATGTGAAGTTAAAGTATATCGTTTGATGCTGCGTCTATCAATGGTCAGCCTGAATGACAGGTTGGTAGTTGTCGAGAAGTTGAGCCGATTCAATAATGTCTGTGATGGAAGTGGTCTTCACCAATATGATGGACCTTTCATTGACCCTTGGGGAACTAAGATAGGGTATTGCAGTAAATACCTTATAGATTACCATGTTTGGTCATTAACTTGTACTGGATTCTGGGGTTTGCCCTATTTCGAATACAGGCATGAGTTTTGTGCACACGTCCAACAAGGGGTTGTCAATTGGCTTGAGAACTGGGAAGGAAACCCTATCCTGAACGAGGTGTTCGATTCCGACGACGAAGATTCTGAAGACGACAATTCGAACCACGATTGACCTTTATGAGCTTCACTAATACATGGTCTACTATGGCAGGTAATTCCCCAGCCCTGTATCCCTACTTTTACAAGTAATTCCCGATCCCTGTAGGCCTTGTTTGTTTGAAAGTCCGACACATTTTGCATGGGCGTTATGTGGGAATGTATGTTGTATGATGCAATATTTCAACTGAATGTAGTATGGTTTTATTTATACTTACAAACTGCCTTCGTATCCATATAGAACTATATTACTGAACATATGAAGATTTTATATGTTCCAGTTGCTATTTTTAAACTTCCATTCACAAGACAATTAAACCAATTTGACAGCTAACACATAACATGTGTCAGATATTAAGTCCTTTAGAACACAGAGACTAAAACGCCTCGGTAGTTACAAAACGCCGTTACATCATAACATTAAAAAAACATAGGCATACACAAAACACGACTTTCTCATAGATGATGATTACACACATACTGACCCTCCACAATACCATACAAACAAACACAAACACCGAACAACCATTTATCATAGATGATGATTACACACATACTTACCCTCATTTAGTTAACATAATAACACGCCTTAACATAATAACACGTAAGATCTACGTGTAGAATACACGGACTTACACCATATTTATAAGTCCTATTATAAGTGAGTGCGCCATGGGACAGTTACTAGAGAAAATGTCGCCAACCAACTTTGTATATATAAAACTTATATTTCGGGAGACAACCCTTCATCAAAGTCCCCGGGTGCTGCTGAGTTGGCGGGGGTTCGGGGACTAAGCTCGTCGATGCGCCGGACAAGATCCCACACCGCCAGCTCCAATGTGGCAATCGACTCTCAAGTGCCTCTATCTCTCTCTGCAGGGCATCAAAGGTCTGCTGATGTTGTTGGTCCAGGTTTCCGCCACCGTAGACACCATTGCGGCCACCATAGTGACCATTTCCATTGGAGTTTGACATGTAAAAATGGGAACTCTTTATCTGCTATAACACTACTGCTGCAATGTGGGAGGAGTAGTGAAGTAGAAACACAGAAGACATTAAACCCCATATATATAATGTCATACATGGAGATTTGTTTAAAGATTTTCACTCCAATCTGATTACAATTACTGTATTGTTAAAATGACAACCAGTAACATCCACAGTGGCAACCCAGTAAATACGGAAAACAATTCGTCTACATATTTCCATAACGCGTTGGGATGACAACGTGTCGGGTTTAAATGGGTTTTATTCAAACAACTCCATCACATAACATGTCGCGATTGTTTATTTCATCTTTCTTAACTTACTTACCCTAACTTAGTTGAGTAATTGATTGAATGTTAGGTATATTTTTGGAACCCACTTAGTTTATTTAAATTTCGAATCATTGTTTCCCTAATAAAATTATAAACATATTAACAGATAAGTGGAGAGGATTGTCGAATAGTTCATTTTCTTTTGAATTGTGTCAAATTTATTTTAATGCGGGTTATAAATACGGTAAATGGATTACATTGGTCGACAGGTGGGTATTTTTTGGTTTACGATTACATAAACATGACAGGATCCAAAGGCATTTCTGTTCATAAGGACCAATAATTTATAGGAGTCGTTTGCCAAGGTGTTTAATTGGTTTTCAGCACAAATCATGCTTACTACTATATACTGTCCTTCATGGATATAGTAGTGTAGTATGAGTTAACAAATCCCTCATAGTATTTAAAGGCATTTTTCTTCAAATTTACCAACTATTATTCAAAAATGATTTGACAAGGTGATTCTTTGCTTTTCAGCATAATTCATGCACACTACTTTACACTCCCGTCAATCATGTATTAAATCATATTTACTTATACTACTATTCACGATATGTCACCCTATCCTATAGAGATCTACAGAGAAGGTGATTAAATGCTTTTCATCACAATTCATGCATACTACTATATACTCCTGTCATTCATACTGCATTTCATATCTACTTATGCTACTATTCACGATATGTCTCCATATCCTATAGAGATCTACAGACAAGGTTATTATAGCTTTTCAGCATAATTCATGCATACTACTATATACTCCTGTCATTCATACTTCATTTCATATCTACTTATACGACTATTCACGATATGTCACCCTATCCTATAGAGATCTACAGACGCAATGTACCATGTCTGAATCCACTTTAGTGCAGATATATCTACCTAATCTATCTGCTTCTGATTTTTTTTGTCCAATACAATCTTCCAGAACTTATTGTTTTTTCCTTTTCTATTCAGGCATACTACTTCAGTCATCATCGATACTACTAACTAGATCTACATCTAATACTTTTTTACCATGAAACCCTTTCATGGTCTTTTATTCGGAAATCATTATCTATCATGTCAGAAACTTTACATGGGGAACAAATGTACAATGCCTCATCACATATTTTGGGGTGATGAAAAGATGTTTCTTATATAACTAAAGAATAAATGTTACCCTTACGTTTTCCCAAAGCAATTTCAGGCATGTCCAAAGAGCCATAATTGCGTTTCTTTTTCCCAACTGCTAACATTGACATGTTTAATGAAAGGTAAGCTAAACAGGACGTGTTTTTGTATGGACTTGGTGAACATATTTATTGCTTAAATATTATTTTAAGTAACATAAATTTATATCCATTTCAAGGAGTGTAATTTTTTTTTCCCTTAAATCATTATGACACTAAACTGTCAAAATCCAGTAATTCTTTTATTTTATGCTTGTATGGTCCTATAAAATTTCAAGAGTGTTTGGATGATACTACACATTATACGAGGGGCTGAGGGACTTAACCTTCTCTCAAAGCTATATATCTCTGATATTTAGTTTCCCAGTTATGGATGCTCTACCAGAAGATTGTTTGCGCTTAATCATGTCCAAGGTGGCTGCAAAGTCATACATGAGCCTTACCAGCCTCCGACTGTGGTAAGATATACTGGTTCCTTATGTTTCGTATTTGAGATACTATTACGAGTTTAGTTTCCTAACCTCTCCTGTTTTTAATAGTTCGCCCTATCTGTACCAACATGGTTCGCACCCAACAGTTCAGAATGCAATTTCCTTCATTGCTTGTCTACGAATTAGTCGATTACAAGCGCAACGGCCTTTATTCGAGTCCATACTTGCATCGGGAAACCCCAGTGCTACGTACATTAGGGTTGTGTCATATTTTGTGAGCACCGACATTCGATTGCAACAATTAGGGTTTGCTACGCTTGACATGATTCGTTTAGATGGTCATAGGCCGAGTCTTTTCGCATGGGCCATTGCATGTTTGTTCCAGGGTGACTGGGGGACTCAGCAAGCGATCGAAACCCTAACTACTATGCATGAGCAATCCATACCCGAGGTGAAAGTTTACCGCTTAATGATGAGGCTTGTTATGGTCAGTTGTATTCCAGAACTGATGATATATTATCTCTTGGAACCATTAAACTTTGTGTGTACCAACACTCATTTAATTTCTCCCCATTCCCTTGAACCCTTGGTAATGCTCCAAGGCTTCTGCCACGGTTGCCTTATAGACTGCCATATTCTTGTTCTTTGCTCCGTTAATCAATGGGGCGTGCCCGATCGCCATGACATGGAGGATTATTACGCTATAGTGCAGCGTGGTTTTGTGGACGTGGCGGACTGTGTGCAAGGAAATCCTTTAGTTGATTATGATTACGTGCATGCCAATTTGGGTGATATTATATTCTGATATAATATGTATGTTACTGTAAACAAACCTATGGTTACGTTTTAGTTTATCGCTGTAGACTACGTAATGGTATGTATTGTCTGTGTAACAGTTGTAATATATTTCGCATAAGTTTTCTATGTATCAGAATCCCATAGGTTTACAGTAGGCCATTTTTGTATTACGTATGCTTTAAGCGTGTCAAACTTTGTTGCTTAAATATTAACAATCTTTTTGGTATGTACTGAATGAAGCAAAAAAAATTTCAATTTCTTCGCTTAGGGGTTACAATTGGGGTATTTATTCTGCGTATTGAACGTATGTAATAAATATTACCATATATTGTACTGCAAGAAAATTAACGTATTTTCAGCCTTTTTTAAATAATTGTTCAAAATTTACTTTGCATTCGTTCATTAAATTGAATAATTAGACGCCTAAACCCCAATATTTATGAAGCTCATCACCTATTCATTTCGCTCCTTACCTACTGCAAATCGCAACTACCCTGCATCCTCTCTTATTCGACTAAACCCCAGGAATGAGTCGACTAAAATTCAAAATTTTCTCCACTAAACCGAAATAATTAGTCTACTATAACTCGATAAATTTAGTCGACTAAATCCCAATATTTAGTCGACTCAATGTATTAAAATCTAGTCGACTAAAACAGGTAGATTTAGTCGACTAAATCTAATTAATTGTAGTCAACTAAAATTCAATAAGTAGTTGACTAAAACAGGTACATTTAGTCGACTAAATCCAAATATTTAGTCGACTGAATCTATTAAAATCTAGTCGACTAAAACCGTAATGAATAGCCGATTAAATCTCTTTAATGTTAGTCCACTAAAATTAATTAAGTAGTGGCCTAAAACTTTTAAATTTAGTCGACTATGACAAATATTTAGTCAACTAAATTTATTTAAATTTAGTCGACTATTTGCTCTGTTATTTAGTCGACTAAAAGAGGTCCAGACCTTTTGCACCCTTAGGCGACTAAATCAAGGTATTTAGTCTAATTTACACCTATTGGAGATATCATTCAAAATTAGTCGACTATGACACCAATACTTAGTCCACTAAGGGATCCTTATAGCCTCCTACTACTTAACCTAGCCTCCACTTCATCTTCTTCATTCGCCTCTCCCACAACCCTCCACCAAACCCATTCCCTTTCCTTTGTATAACTCTGAAACCCTCATTTCCACTTTGATTCCATCTATATTTTTCATTTATTTCGCATTTCCGTCCATTGCCCTAAATTATTGACCCAATTTATTCAATCCCATTCATTTTCTTTCATATCTATATATATATATATCTCTATATACACCACTATATATCAATACATATATATATATATATATATCTCTATTTTCGAACCCACTCTTCTACAATGCCACCCAAAACTCGTGTATTGAACCGGAAACGATCACGATTTGAAGGTGGCCAAAGCTCCACCACTCCACGTATACCACCTGATGCAGAGGATGAAGACTCAAATGCACCTCTGGTCCTTGAGGATCTTCTTGTAGGTGATACTGCTCGTACTCGATTTACCACCACATATGATCATCGTGCTCCTACCCCGTGCCGAATCGTCAATCAAGCTCTCTGCAATGAAATTGGGGCTCGAACTTTCGAATTGTTCCGAGCAATTGGTTGGGATTTCTTCATTTCCCTCGACATCCCGGTTTTTCCTCGTGTTGTAAAAGCTTTTTATGCTGCTCTAGAAAATCACAAGGATTACATTCTCCCCCATCTTCGGATTAATTTGAAGGGTTGCGAAGTGACTTATCCCGACAGTGAAATCAATCGCATATTTTCGCTTCCTCATGACGGTGTCCGCCATTTTTCGAACAAGGATTGGTACTCTGCTGATGGGTTCGATTCTCTTGAGGCTATTCAGACTATTTGTATTGACAAAGAGACCACCCAGACTGCCTGCCTTCTCGCATCTATGCTCCTACCCGAGGCAAGGTTAATTCATAATGTCATTACTTATTCTATTTTGCCTAAAATTGGTAGTCGTAGTAGTGTGTCGCGGAGGGAGGCGTTTCTTGTCTACTGCATCATGACAGGAAAAAGAGTTGATTTAGCTACTATATTCCGCTCTGTTATTCTTACCTGTCAGCGCAAACCATCCGGTCCCCTTTTCTTTCCAGCCCATATTACATATCTACTTCAGCAGGACGGCTTTTCTTTTCCCAATGAGGTGTCCGAGCATCATCCTATAGTTCTCGACCCTACTCATCTGAAGCATATGCAAATCAGCTATGATGGGGAAGGCAATTTAATTGCCGATACTATGCCTATTCCTGGTCCGCGCACTGACATAGGCACTTCGGCACCGCGCGTAGAAGCCTCTTCCTCGGTTCCTCCTTTTCACAGTGGTTCTGCTCCACCTGTTTTCGATAGTAGTGCTCATGCTGCTCTTCTAAACCAAATTCTTGGGGTTGTTAAGAGCAATGCGGACATACTTAAGCAACAGGAACAACTGCTTCAGCGCCTAGATGATTCTGTCACCAAGAATACGGAAGCTATTGAAAAGGTCAATTTGGAGCTTTTTGAATATGATCAAGAAATCTCAGGCCGTATCACTGCTCTCGCATGTTCAATTGATGATCTTCGTATTGAACGCGCCCCCCGTCGCTAGAATGGTCCTCGGCGCTGACATTAAGTGGGAGAAAAAAAAATATTCGTAGTATGCAGTACTTCATTATCTGTCATTACCAATTTATGGTTTTTTGTGGGTTGTCGTTGTTATTTTGTGGCTTATTGTTCTTATTTCCTGTTTCATTAGTATAACAGCTTGTGCTCAATTCAAATCCTCTATGCTACGCTGTTCTAAGTATCTAAATTGTGCCTATACAGTAGTTGTTCTCAATTCAAACAATTTTCTGTCATATCGATTATAATATTATGTACTATGAGTACAGTAATTGTAAATTGAACTTCCAACGACGAATGGGGTTTAACCAATGCAAGTGTCACTCCAATTAGTATTTTGTGTATATGAAACGGCTTGCGAATTGGGAAACTTAGATCCGATTACAGTAGGCCATTCTTCCTCTTAATAAGCATGAAGAAACACCATTTATTTTGGCTTCATTTGTGGTTCATACAGTTGTGTTTCCCAATCCCTTCGGGATTTTACAGAATCACAACAGCGATTAATTTAGAAATGAATATTGTTAACCTCATACAATATAACCGTATTATAGATGGCTAGTTGATTGGGACAATTGGATTTTATTAGATGAATATATATGGAATATAATTTCTCATATACAGAAATGGAAGGTTTAGCTTGCATAATATATGTTAATTTCATATCATAGGAAGGAAAGTGCGATACACTTACTGCTCCACTAAGACAGGCAGTCAATTAGATGAGCATTGTAAGTCTTTAAATGGATGGAAAAACACATAAATGTTAAAAATAGTACATCAATGCCTTTTCCTTTGCGATGTCGGGGGCGGAATGACAAAGTCATCATCGCCGGAATCTTCGTAGTCGGACATGTCTGGATCTGACATAAGACCTGGATCGTTGAGGATCCGTGCATATTGTTCGGATGGATTTTCTAGTTGATCGGTGGCTTCATTAAGCCTCTGGATCTTTCGCCATCTCACATATAGCTGATGCAGTTCTCTGTTGAGATGAAATATTACCGTCTTGAGGTTTTTATCTCCCACCACCTGAAGCTCGGCTGCCCGGCCCTTAGGTATCGGCAAGCCAATGCGCCTAAACTCTGCCACGATAACACTTCGTGCTTTAATTAGTTCCTTGTATCGCCACTTCAACCAATTCATCGTAACCCTTTGGGTTTTGGGCTTCTTTTGAGGATTCCCAGAAGATGACCCCCCTACCTCTGCATTAGGATGTTTGCTTTCATGGAGAATTGTCCACCTTTTTAATGCTTTCCGGGCTTTGTCAAGACTGTTGTAAGAGTAGTACAATCCACCGGGAAACGTACATGTTTGCTTCTTGGCGTCATTGAGATTATCAAAGACACCAACTTCATGCCCTTTGAATACAGCAAAAAACCCATTATGTGCCATGTATAATGGACAATAGGAACCCCAGCTGTAATAAAGTTATGTGTGAGTTGTTTGACTATAGTTTCATAAAGTTCAATATTTATTACTGAACCCACCTATATAGTTCATATATTTATGATTTTACTTTAATGATTCAACAACCTTCACTCCCGTCATTCAGTCTTTAATGATTCAACCACCAAATGAAGACAGATTAATTTTTGTTCATATTTCTTATACATATCTACCTGCTGCAGTGTAACAAGTTCATTTAACATAATTTAATACAAAATTGGGGTTTTATATTTGAACTATAGATGAAAAAGTAGTACTTTGAGTTAGCAGAAAATATTATACGTAAATTGTAAACTGATAATGGCGCAAACAACATAACCTAATACTACTCCATTTACAAAAAAGGGGTGTAGAAATAGTTAAGGCACATGTTCGGAACCCTGGTGATAAGTATATATAAAACTTCAAAAATAAGGCACATGTGCCGGCTGAATCCCTTGAATGTTATAATTAAGGTAAAAGAACAAAATCCTTAGTCGTCAAATAGACGAAAGGGAACAAAACCTTGAGAGGTTGGGCCTTGTTTAGAAGGCATTGGCGTTGTCGGCGAGGGCTCACACGTGAAGACAGATTGCCGTAATATCTGTGGAATCATAAAAAAGCGTTAAAAATATAATTACGGCTGCTTTGAGAAAATAAATTTTCCACAACCATAACCAACAAAAGAAGCATTAAATAATTGCAATGGATCATTAAATTATGATGTCATACATTATATTGAGATGCAGAAGCTGATCCAGAATAAGAAGAAGGGGTGTTCAAGAGTCTAGCTGAAAATGTTTGCGGTTCCAAGTTGATGTCCTATATATTGAATGCAACGACATGGTTAAAAGATTTGGTACTGTACTATTTAACTCTCGCACAATTGCACATCACAAATAACAAACCTGGGGACAATATCCCGGCGGAGTGAAAGATAGATTCAAAGAAAAGTCATCCTCGCTCCGTAAATGGCACTCGGAGGATTGGGGTACATCTCCACCGAAAATACGAATTCCCTCCGATACTAGTAGTCGTTGCTCACAAGTCTATCACATAAATAAGGGAAGTCACATTATGCGTGAGTATTCTGTTATTCTCCAACAATATCAACACATGGCCACTCAATTTGTAATGAAGAAAACTACTCACATCATTGAAGTTTTGTGCCGGATTTGTTCCGTGATCGTCCGAATTGGGTATGACACCGGTTGTATTGGGAGGGGGAATCTGGAAAAAAAATTAACAACATACATATATATTAATCGTAAAACCCATCAAGTAAATGTATACAGAAGAGTAATAAACTACTCAATTGTGTAATATTGTGTGACAAGAGATTTGTATAGCACCTTTTTATTACGACATGCCCTCTTCGTACGAGCTACCGCTTTCGACATTGGACCCGTGTGCCTTTGCCTTTGTCCTTTTGAAATGTCTTTCTTGGCAAAACCATAGGGCATTTTCCCATCAGCATTTAGGACATACGTATCCTGATTGTCGTCTAAAACAACCGTCGATGTCCTCGTGCGAGATTTTGGAGGAGGAGGTGTGACCTCTGAAACTGAAGGTACAAAACCTTCTGCAATCTTTTTCAACTTAAGTAAATGGCACATAACATTCTTATATCCCTCCTCGTTGCAACTAGCAATCGATGAAATTTGATTCATGTAGCGGCACATACTACTGTGACGTCGACGTATTTCGAGTCTTGGGTCAACAACTTGGTCACGTATGGGTACCATATCGGATATGCCCTCCGTTGCCTTGATGGTCCACCTTTTAAGTATATACCGCTCTGGTATTAAGTCAATAAACATTACGTCTTTCATTACCTTCAAGATATGTCTACATAGTACGCCAACCCTTTCAAATTTACCACATGTACATAGCAGCTGCTCGTTAGGAGTCCTTGTCACCCGGCGCGGCATTCGCTGGTCATCAGTGCTGACCTCATATACACAAATACCGGATGACAATTGGGTCGAGCTTTTCAATCTTTCGTTTAAGCCGGCAAATAACAACTGCTCCTAAAAAATATCAAGGATCTTGGCAGTGTACAACTCAGATACATGGTTCAGAATAGGGCAGGGGTGCTTTAACCTTGGGAGCTTCTGCATCAGACCATATTGTGCTTGTGATTCCTTATAACGCTTGTCATGCAATAAATTTTCAAAATGCCTGAAAAAGTCAGGGAGTTTATATTGCCGCGCTAAATATTGCTTCAGACTAGCATTGAAGCTTTCACTAAGTTGAGTGGTGCGGATACCTCCAGTCCATACATGTTTTATATATGCCAATCCCCATACATGTCTCATTGAGAACAAATTAGCCAGCCAACTATTATTCTGGAGGTTGTAATTTTGCTCCATCTTTTTCCATTGTATTTCAAATTCATTAACCTCTTCAATTGTGTACATAAACCTCGAGATAACACTTTTAATTCCCACATTCTCAAAAACCAGGTTGCCTAAATTTTTTTGGGCATTCTGAAGCAGGTGCCATGTGCACAATAAGTGTTTTGTGTCGGGCATTACACAAACCAAAGCCCTTGCCATCGCTGCATCTTGGTCGGTGAAGATCGTTTTCGGGTATTGGTTTTGCATGGACTTAACAAATGTCTTGAACAACCACACAAAGGAATCGGCTGTCTCGTCGTACATAAATGCAGCTCCAAATATTGTCGTCTCTCGATGGTTGTTCAGACCAAGAAATACACCGAACGGTCGGTTGCCATCAACCAATTTGTATGTGGTATCAAAGGTGACCACATCCCCAAAGTTTCTGTAGTCACTCAGCATCTTTGAATCAGCCCAAAACACATTGGTAATAAGCTCCTGGCTGTCCAATTGAACTGCATGTATAAAATGCGGGTCCTCGCATTTTTGGTCCATGAAGTAATCGGTTAGACACGAAGCCTCTCCCCTTTCTAGGTCACGCTGCCTTCTCGTGCGAATGTGGTTCTGTATGTCTGCTCTCATGAAACCAACAGCTTCTCTTCCAACGGATTCACGTGAATTCAACTCGTACGATTGCCGCACTGGAATCCCTGAATCTGCAGCAAGTTCCAAATCTATGGCGTTGGCAGAAGTTATTTGCCTCTGGGATCGCAGCATGTGGCTGCATTCCGGTGCCACCAAAGGATGGTTGTGTTCAAGATGCAATTCTGTAGCACGAAACTTTTGTAGGGCGGGGTCGTATTTGATTTTCATGCGAGCCTCGCATCCAGTGCGCGTTTCTGCCCGTGCCTTTTTCGTCTTGAAGTCACGCTTGTCCTTAGTCCTAAAACCCTCTTTGGCGCATACCAACAGTCTTGAGGTTAATTTGTTGTCAACACGGCTGTTGTTTTTGTACTCCCGCCGTATGCCAAAGCCAAGCCTCAAGCCGTAGGCATTGTAGTAATTGTAAGCGTCTTCTTCAGAATCAAAATGCATGTTCAGCCAAGGAATCCAACTGTCTTCACAGCTGGCATATTCACTATCTGATACACTGTCCGAAATAGGGACTACAAGTTCGGGATCCATGCAAACCTTATAAATCTACAAAACCAAACATTATTTTGGCATATAGGAAATTAATTATGTCATGAGCGGAGCATTATTGCAAAATGTTGTGGCAAATGGAAGGGAAAAAATTGAACTATGCAAAGTCATATCATGGTACCTGTTTAGAGGCATTTTTATCGCAACGTTAAATTGGTAAATTGAACTATGCAAAGGCATATTATTTTCTTCAAACATTTTAAATTATTTTTTACCTGTTACAGTAACAGTTACTACACAAAATATGGTAAAGTATTATGAATGTCAAAGCTAAGGGACACGTTTGGCTCTATAAACACAGAGACTATGAGGACGTAAAATACCAAGAACGGAGTAAACGAATAAATGTTAATTGCTCATATTTGTTTCTCACTGCTCAATTGTTATCTGGTCAGAACAGCATTGATATATACATAATTACATATGGAATTAATTCATACAATGGGTTCTTCACTACGGGTCTATCTTCATTAAGTCAATCCTAGTACAAATTCCGTATTTACATGTAAATAGCATATCATATTTGAAATATACAATTATTATATTATGCATTCTATAAGTAATGGAAACATTTGACTCATGTTATTATTACACAATTATATCATAATCGCTTCCATCATTGAAGATGAAATCGTTCGTTCATACTAAACGAAGCTGTCATCTATATTGAAAATGCAGCAACATTCCAAGTTACAAGACATTAGGGATTTAATTCACCGTGAAAATTTTCAATTAACATCGTATATAACAATTCCACCGAATGTAAGGTTACTACAAGGATTCACATAACTTTCCTGGCAATAATACGTTAATGATTGTTCAAAATAATAAGCACCTATTATTTTGCAGGGGTAGTATAATTGTAGTTTATGAAATATTCGTATCCACGATACTGCATAGTGTCACAAGTTATTTACTCCAGACACTGTGATAGTCCATAACATGTTCTTATAACATTGTAAAAGCTGACGATTATGTACCATAATATCATACTATATGTTTAGTGCCATGAAAATATCAACAGATGTTATAGTAAGTTAAGAATTGCATAAATGATATGCAATCAATATTAGAGAAACCAGTACAATATTGAAATTTTTGAAACCTGAAAATGATGCTTCGTAGTAATTGAGTACCCGAAAAAGAAATCTGGGTTTACTCCAAAGACAACATTAAGGCTCCTGTTTTTTTTTGGAAGATGAAATTGAAGCCCAAAGAGAGAAGCCAACCAATTTCAGCCCCAAATTGAATTGAACCCTGGAAATGATGGTTCATAGTCTTTGAATGCCCCAAATTGGAAACTGGGTATACTCCAAAGACAACATCAAAGCCAAGCCAATTTTTTGGGAAGATGAAATTGAATCACAACACAAAGAAGCCAACCATTTTCAGAGAATACCAGATGTCTTTGAAAGCCCCAAAATTAAGATTGGGATTTAATCCAAAGACGTAATATTTCAAAGGCAAGCAATTGTTTTTGAAGATGAAATTGAAGCCCAAACACAACCAACCAGAGAAATCCAGAAGTCTTTGAAAAACCCAAATAAATATCTGGGATTTAATTCAAAGACTGAAACTGAAAATACAAACAACATCAAACAAAGATGGCCGACTCTGTTTGAATACCCGAAAATACAGCTGGGTTTTCATTCCAAGACCCAAACCACCCAATTTCATGACAATATTTATTACAATTCTTCAACAAAACTATCTTCAATTGGTCCCTCCTTTACCCAAATTTGAAGAACAATTTAAAACCCTAATAGAGAACAAATTCTTCATTCCACTACCAATGAAGAAGAACAGCACGACCACGAACGATGCTTGCTATTCAACTTTATTGCATACACACCCCTACTCGATCTTCCGTCTTCTTACAGAACACCAAGGATTCGAACGAACCACTCTCTCTCTCCCTCTGTTTGTATGAAAATCTGAAATAAGAAATAGACATTGTTCAAACCACATGGTCATGTAAGTCTTCATTTTGGTGGGAAAAAGTGAAGGAAATTGGAGGGAAATTGTGATTTAACTTTGACAAGATTAAAAATTTAGAAATTTTTGGAATTTGGGAGAGGGAAGCTTTCGTCTTTTATTGTTCTCATACCGTATTTGAAGCTGATATATATATATACGGACATATATATATATATATATGTATATTATATAAGTATGTGGAGTTCCAAAATTGCCAATGATATTTAAGGATGAAGTAATTTATTTATGATATTTACATAAATAAATAATTCTACCACCCTCCACAATTATTTAATGTAATGAACTAATCTATTTCGTGTCCACTTTTTCCCCAAAGTCATAAAATTTCATCACTATGCCCCGTCCAATTAACACTAGGAGTAAAAATGTCAAAATTACCCTCCCTTAATACTAGAAGGGGGTTTAGTGAAAACAACCATAAAATGAAATTTTCGACCGAATATATAAATTTTTTAAAAAAAAAATTTAAATTTATAAATATATATATTTATCGGAAAAAATGATTGATCACGTATAAAAAAATATCTGTACAGAAATTATATATTATGTTACAAAATATTAATTTTGTATGAGAAATATATATTATTTCGAAGATAATATTTTTTTAACCATGTATTAAATTTATTTTTGAACCTACTATTAAATTTCTTGCAAAATAGTATATACTATGTTCATATATAAGACATCACATAATTGAGTCGACTTGTTGCTATTTGTAATCGACTAATCAGTACCCTATAGTGACCTAATTTCCCCCCATGTAGTCAACTAATTCTTCAGTTGATTTAGTCCACTAAGTACCTCCCTATAGTCAACTAGTGAGCTTGATATCTAGTCGACTAAGACCTCAAATATAGTGGACTAGTGACCAAGCTGTAGTTTATTATACCTAGACAGGCATATTTGTAAAAGAAAATTTGTTGTTTTTTCGGCTTAGGGGTTAGAAATGTGGTGTGTAATATACAGTATGCACTTTTGTAATACAAGTCACCAGCTTTTGTAGTACATGTATATGTGTGTGTAGTATGAGTTAGAAATTTCAAGAAATGGCGATAAATTCGTATTTGTGGGGATGGCGAGTGCAAGGGCCGCTCCTAAAAATGGGGTATTGATTTATATAACTTTCGAATACTCATCGCGGGTTATGAAACGTGGTAGAGTTTGTACACCACTTGTTTTGAGAACGCATGGATTTTAGAGGGTATGGTCATGTAAGTTGCAATGAACCCTGGCGGGATGGTCACCGTGGTTGCGAACAGGACCTTGGGGTTCGGGAACTCTAATACATGCCCTAACCCCAAACGCAAAAAAAAAAGAAAAAAGAAAATTCGTTGTTTTTTCGGCTTAGGGGTTAGAAATGTGGTGTGTAATATGCAGTATGCACTTTTGTAATAAACGTCACCAGCTTTTGTAGTACATGTATATGTGTGTGTAGTATGAGTTAAAAATTTCAAGAAATCGCGATCAATTCGTAATTGTGGGGATGGCGAGTGCAAGGGCCGCTCCTAAAAATGGGGTATTGATTTATATAAATTTCGAATCATCATCGCGGGTTATGAAACGTGGTAGAGTTTGTACACCACTTGTTTTGAAAACGCATGGATTTTAGAGGGTATGGTCATGTAAGTTGCAATGAACCCTGGCGGGATGGTCACCGTGGTTGCGAACAGGACATTGGGGTTCGGGAACTCTAATACATGCCCTATCCCCAAACGCAAAAAAAAAGAAAAAAGAAAATTCGTTGTTTGTTCGGCTTAGGGGTTAGAAATGTGGTGTGTAATATGCAGTATGCACTTTTGTAATAAACGTCACCAGCTTTTGTAGTACATGTATATGTGTGTGTAGTATGAGTTAAAAATTTCAAGAAATCGCGATCAATTCGTAATTGTGGGGATGGCGAGTGCAAGGGCCGCTCCTAAAAATGGGGTATTGATTTATATAACTTTCGAATCATCATCGCGGGTTATGAAACGTGGTAGAGTTTGTACACCACTTGTTTTGAAAACAAGTGGATTTTAGAGGGTATGGTCATGTAAGTTGCAATGAACCCTGGCGGGATGGTCACCGTGGTTGCGAACAGGACCTTGGGGTTCGGGAACTCTAATACATGCCCTAACCCCAAACGCAAAAAAAAAAGAAAAAAGAAAATTCGTTGTTTTTTCGGCTTAGGGGTTAGAAATGTGGTGTGTAATATGCAGTATGCACTTTTGTAATACAAGTCACCAGCTTTTGTAGTACATGTATATGTGTGTGTAGTATGAGTTAAAAATTTCAAGAAATCGCGATCAATTCGTAATTGTGGGGATGGCGTGTGCAAGGGCCGCTCCTAAAAATGGGGTATTGATTTATAGAAATTTCGAATCATCATCGCGGGTTATGAAACATGGTGGAGTTTGTACACCACTTGTTTTGAAAACGCATGGATTTTAGAGGGTATGGTCATGTAAGTTGCAATGAACCATGGCGGGATGGTCACCGTGGTTGCGAACAGGACCTTGGGGTTCGGGAACTCTAATACATGCCCTAACCCCAAACGCAAAAAAAAGAAAAAAGAAAATTTGTTGTTTTTTCGGCTTAGGGTTAGAAATGTGGTGTGTAATATGCAGTATGCACTTTTGTAATACAAGTCACCAGCTTTTGTAGTACATGTATATGTGTGTGTAGTATGAGTTAAAAATTTCAAGAAATCGCGATAAATTCGTAATTGTGGGGATGGCGAGTGCAAGGGCCGCTCCTAAAAATGGGGTATTGATTTATATAACTTTCGAATCATCATCGCGGGTTATGAAACGTGGTAGAGTTTGTACACCACTTGTTTTGAAAACCCATGGATTTTAGAGGGTATGGTCATGTAAGTTGCAATGAACCCTGGCGGGATGGTCACCGTGGTTGCGAACAGGACCTTGGGGTTCGGGAACTCTAATACATTCCCTAACCCCAAACGCAAAAAAAAAGAAAAAAGAAAATTCGTTATTTTTTCGGCTTAGGGGTTAGAAATGTGGTGTGTAATATGCAGTATGCACTTTTGTAATAAACGTCACCAGCTTTTGTAGTACATGTATATGTGTGTGTAGTATGAGTTAAAAATTTCAAGAAATCGCGATCAATTCGTAATTGTGGGGATGGCGAGTGCAAGGGCCGCTCCTAAAAATGGGGTATTGATTTATATAAATTTCGAATCATCATCGCGGGTTATGAAACGTGGTAGAGTTTGTACAACACTTGTTTTGAAAACAAGTGGATTTTAGAGGGTATGGTCATGTAAGTTGCAATGAACCCTGGCGGGATGGTCACCGTGGTTGCGAACAGGACCTTGGGGTTCGGGAACTCTAATACATGCCCTAACCCCAAACGCAAAAAAAAAAGAAAAAAGAAAATTCGTTGTTTTTTCGGCTTAGGGGTTAGAAATGTGGTGTGTAATATGCAGTATGCACTTTTGTAATAAACGTCAACAGCGTTTGTAGTACATGTATATGTGTGTGTAGTATGAGTTAAAAATTTCAAGAAATCGCGATCAATTCGTAATTGTGGGGATGGCGAGTGCAAGGGCCGCTCCTAAAAATGGGGTATTGATTTATATAACTTTCGAATACTCATCGCGGGTTATGAAACGTGGTAGAGTTTGTACACCACTTGTTTTGAAAACAAGTGGATTTTAGAGGGTATGGTCATGTAAGTTGCAATGAACCATGGCGGGATGGTCACCGTGGTTGCGAACAGGACCTTGGGGTTCGGGAACTCTAATACATGCCCTAACCCCAAACGCAAAAAAAAAAGAAAAAAGAAAAATCGTTGTTTTTTCGGCTTAGGGGTTAGAAATGTGGTGTGTAATATGCAGTATGCACTTTTGTAATAGAAGTCACCAGCTTTTGTAGTACATGTATATGTGTGTGTAGTATGAGTTAAAAATTTCAAGAAATCGCGATCAATTCGTAATTGTGGGGATGGCGAGTGCAAGGGCCGCTCCTAAAAATGGGGTATTGATTTATAGAAATTTCGAATCATCATCGCGGGTTATGAAACGTGGTAGAGTTTGTACACCACTTGTTTTGAAAACGCATGGATTTTAGAGGGTATGGTCATGTAAGTTGCAATGAACCATGGCGGGATGGTCACCGTGGTTGCGAACAGGACCTTGGGGTTCAGGAACTCTAATACATGCCCTAACCCCAAACGCAAAAAAAAGAAAAAAGAAAATTTGTTGTTTTTTCGGCTTAGGGGTTAGAAATGTGGTGTGTAATATGCAGTATGCACTTTTGTAATAAACGTCACCAGCTTTTGTAGTACATGTATATGTGTGTGTAGTATGAGTTAAAAATTTCAAGAAATCGCGATCAATTCGTAATTGTGGGGATGGCGAGTGCAAGGGCCGCTCCTAAAAATGGGGTATTGATTTATATAAATTTCGAATCATCATCGCGGGTTATGAAACGTGGTAGAGTTTGTACACCACTTGTTTTGAAAACAAGTGGATTTTAGAGGGTATGGTCATGTAAGTTGCAATGAACCCTGGCGGGATGGTCACCGTGGTTGCGAACAGGACCTTGGGGTTCGGGAACTCTAATACATGCCCTAACCCCAAACGCAAAAAAAAAGAAAAAAGAAAATTCGTAGTTTTTTCGGCTTAGGGGTTAGAAATGTGGTGTGTAATATGCAGTATGCACTTTTGTAATAAACGTCAACAGCGTTTGTAGTACATGTATATGTGTGTGTAGTATGAGTTAAAAATTTCAAGAAATCGCGATCAATTCGTAATTGTGGGGATGGCGAGTGCAAGGGCCGCTCCTAAAAATGGGGTATTGATTTATATAACTTTCGAATCATCATCGCGGGTTATGAAACGTGGTAGAGTTTGTACACCACTTATTTTGAAAACAAGTGGATTTTAGAGGGTATGGTCATGTAAGTTGCAATGAACCATGGCGGGATGGTCACCGTGGTTGCGAACAGGACCTTGGGGTTCGGGAACTCTAATACATGCCCTAACCCCAAACGCAAAAAAAAAAAGAAAAAAGAAAAATCGTTGTTTTTTCGGCTTAGGGGTTAGAAATGTGGTGTGTAATATGCAGTATGCACTTTTGTAATAAACGTCACCAGCTTTTGTAGTACATGTATATGTGTGTGTAGTATGAGTTAAAAATTTCAAGAAATCGCGATCAATTCGTAATTGTGGGGATGGCGAGTGCAAGGGCCGCTCCTAAAAATGGGGTATTGATTTATAGAAATTTCGAATCATCATCGCGGGTTATGAAACGTGGTAGAGTTTTTACACCACTTGTTTTGAAAACGCATGGATTTTAGAGGGTATGGTCATGTAAGTTGCAATGAACCATGGTGGGATGGTCACCGTGGTTGCGAACAGGACCTTGGGGTTCGGGAACTCTAATACATGCCCTAACCCCAAACGCAAAAAAAAGAAAAAAGAAAATTTGTTGTTTTTTCGGCTTAGGGGTTAGAAATGTGGTGTGTAATATGCAGTATGCACTTTTGTAATAAACGTCACCAGCTTTTGTAGTACATGTATATGTGTGTGTAGTATGAGTTAAAAATTTCAAGAAATCGCGATCAATTCGTAATTGTGGGGATGGCGAGTGCAAGGGCCGCTCCTAAAAATGGGGTATTGATTTATATTACTTTCGAATACTCATCGCGGGTTATGAAACGTGGTAGAGTTTGTACACCACTTGTTTTGAAAACAAGTGGATTTTAGAGGGTATGGTCATGTAAGTTGCAATGAACCCTGGCGGGATGGTCACCGTGGTTGCGAACAGGACCTTGGGGTTCGGGAACTCTAATACATGCCCTAACCCCAAACGCAAAAAAAAAGAAAAAAGAAAATTCGTTGTTTTTTCGGCTTAGGGGTTAGAAATGTGGTGTGTAATATGCAGTATGCACTTTTGTAATAAACGTCAACAGCGTTTGTAGTACATGTATATGTGTGTGTAGTATGAGTTAAAAATTTCAAGAAATCGCGATCAATTCGTAATTGTGGGGATGGCGAGTGCAAGGGCCGCTCCTAAAAATGGGGTATTGATTTATATAACTTTCGAATCATCATCGCGGGTTATGAAACGTGGTAGAGTTTGTACACCACTTGTTTTGAAAACAAGTGGATTTTAGATGGTATGGTCATGTAAGTTGCAATAAACCATGGCGGGATGGTCACCGTGGTTGCGAACAGGACCTTGGGGTTCGGGAACTCTAATACATGCCCTAACCCCAAACGCAAAAAAAAAGAAAAAAGAATATTTGTTGTTTTTTCGGCTTAGGGGTTAGAAATGTGGTGTGTAATATGCAGTATGCACTTTTGTAATACAAGTCACCAGCGTTTGTAGTACATGTATATGTTTCTGTAGTATGAGTTAAAAATTTCAAGAAATCATATAAAATCGTATTTGTGGGGTATTGATAAAAATGGGGTATTGATTTATATAACTTTCGAAGGATTCATCACGGGTTATGAAACCTAGTAGAGTTTGTACACCACTTGTTTTGTTTTGAAAACAAGTGGATTTTAGAGCGTATGGTCATGTAAGTTCCAATGATAATGGGGTTATGGTCACCGTGGTTGCGAATAGGACCTTGGGGTTCGGGAACTTTAATACATGCCCTAACCCCAAACGCCTTTTAAAAACATATTTGTTGTTATTTCCGATTAGGGGTTAGAATTGTGGTCTGTAATATGCATTATGCACTTTTGTAATAAAGGTCACCCTATACTGTAATACATGAAATCAAATGGCTAGTGTAATAAACGTTACCAGATTTTGTAGTACATGTATATGTTTCTGTAGTATGCATTATAAAGTTCCAGAAAGAACGATAAATTCGTAATTGTGGGGATTATTATGCAAGTTCCACTCCTACAAATGGGGTATTGATTGATATAACTTTCGAATCATCTTCGCGGGTTATGAAACGTGGTACCCATTTTACGCCAATTGTTTTGAATACAAGTGGATTTTTAGTATGGTGAAGTAAGTTGGAATGGACTATGTGGGGATGGTCACCGTGCTTGGGAATAGGATGAACGGTTTGGGGAAACTTCATACATACAGTATATAACCCCAAACGCGAACACAAAAAATATTAGTCTTTTTCTGCTTAGGGGTTAGAATTGGGGTTTGTAATATGAAGTATGGATTTCTGTAATAAAGATCACCCTATACTGTAATACAAGAAAACCAATGGCTAGTGTTTCAAACGGTGACGGAATTTGTAGTAGATATATATGATTCTGTAGTATTAGTTTAAAATTTTCATAATGAACGATATATTCGTAATAGTGGGGATGGCGAATGCAAGCTCCACTCCTATAAATGGGGTTTTCATTGATATAACTTTCGAATTATCTTCGTGGGTTATGAAACGTGATAGCCTTTGTACACCACATTACGTGTATGGTCCTGTAACTTGTAATCAATTATGGCGGGATGGTCACCGTTTTTGCGAATAGAACCGAAAGGTTCGGGAAACTTCATACATGCCCTAATCCCAAATGAAGCAAAACTTCTATTTTCAATGTTGTAATAACCTTAAAAAAATGAAAATCTTGAACTAAACAATTGTGAAAGTAAAATTCCAATTTCTATATGGAATGTTTCATTACATTTTTTAAAGGTATTTATTATATTTTTAACATGATAATGTCATATTAATAATGAAAAAAGTTTGACAGAGCTCCACAAAATGTGTTCAGAAATTAGTTTTATACTTGTCACAATTTATTGCATTAGATTATTCAGCTAGTGATGTAGAAAAAAACAGCTCTCAACATATACATAGATATTGCAAGAAAAAAAACTTATTTAGCATTAAACTAAATCATTACAATAAAAATATATATATATTTTAAATGTCTTTGTATCAATCACTATTACAAAAATGAATAAGAAAATAAATGCCCAACTCCTTCTCATGCCCCCAACTCAAAATCTACAAGAAAAAATTACTTCACCCACAAAAGATGAAAAGAGTATAGATCCAATATGTTTATCCGGAATTTCTTCTTAGGACATCCACAACCATCATGTTCTTCAGCAGCCAAACAAATCCGTAAGTACCCTTTATCAAACCGAAAAAACCAAGGAATATATTGAAATAAATTTACCTGAATTATGAACAAATATAAACCTTGAATGAGACAAGCTAAACTAAAATCATATTAAATTCCTCAATAAAGGAAAAAATTTGAACTACTTAAGCAATCAAAACCTAAAAATCATTCAGCCAAATATGATAATGTTGTGCATCAAAGAGATTCCCAAGACAAATCATCATACTCCATTGTGGAGTTCTTATGTCCCTGTCTATTTATTTAACATCACTTGCACAAACTGATTTCATAAGAAAAAAAAAAACACACATCTACAGGCCCTGCAACATGACTGAAAAAAAAAAATTCCAAATTATGCCAGATACGATGCAATAAAGAATGATGATATTGGGGATATATATATATACGTGTATGTATATACTTGTCAACACCCTCTCTGAATTCAGAAGTGGGCTGTTTCGCTTTTTGCATACGCCGAATACAACCCTCGGCATCAGTTCGCCAGCATCCATCAACAATTCATCATCGCCGCCGGCAAATTCCACTTGTCCCAAACAGGCAGCACTTCCCCAACATTGAGGCCAAAGACAAACAATTGTAACACCACCACACCAGCTTGCAACCCCTTTCAACCTTCTAGCATTAGAAATAAGCAACCCTATGCTCATAATAACAATGCATATTTTCAAAGCGCCATGCATGTTAGAATCCAAAAAAACACACAGACTCGTGGCAATAAAGAGAGTACACCTTATTAGGGTAGCTGTAGCTCTGGTTCTAATGGATCACTCGTAGTAGGGATGAGAGGTTCGGATAAATGGTGCTGACGGCAAAATGCAAGGAGGAGATCCTTTGGAGAGGAGCCCCGCCAATTTGTTCTCGTAGTGAACGCTGCAGGCAAGTCCACTGAAACTATTGCATCTCTAGATTTCTTGTAACTTCCACAGAAGTAACTTACCCTCACATTTAAGGAACCCTCCACCTGAACAGCTTTTGCTTGCAGAGTTTCTGATGACAGATCCAGCTGAAGCAATTTGGGAGCACGATAGTACACTCTTGTCTCAGAGGAAGCTCTGCCAATAGTCCTGTGCAAAATTATGTAGTTCTTCAAATAAACTGATTTGCACAAGGTATATCTATAAAAGAAAGAAAAGTGTCATCCTATCCCACTCTACCCTTCTTTCCCTTCCTTCTCAAGCATGGAAAATTAATCTTCACTGGAGTCTCTGAATTGCCCATACTTTCTTAATAACGTTTTATGTCAATCTTTTACAATAAAAATTGTATTATGAATTGCACAACTATCCATATCGGTCCAGCACTGAAATTTGACATGCATAATAAGCATGGCAAGGATGTATAATGCAAGTTCACAACGGCAAAATTAAGTACCATAAAAATTTATGGTTGAAATTATGGCTTACTTATTCGCAAAATAACTGAGTAGTATAATTAAATTTCAAGTATAAGAGGATATTCATGACGAATTACGCACACCAAAATATAACGATTAAAATGTTTGCAATCCCTTACCTATCAGAAGCTTGGATGCATCCGTTACACCAAGTTCTTGTGCAATCTCATCCAAGTAATAACCATTAGAGGAGACAGTAAGAGTTCTCGGCACAATAGTCTGGTCAGCTGAATATGGTATATAAATGGCTTCAATCGAAGTGCTTTCTGGCAAGTTACATGGTTGGTTTATTACAGACTGCATAATGTCAGGATCGTAACAATCTCGTCTTTTCAAGGAAAACTGATCTTCAGAAACAGAAATGAAACCAGAAAATGTTGACGCACCCCTCAGCAAAAGTGATACAATCAGCACTGGATGTGATTCAACCTCAGGATTTATGTATTTACAATAATTACTAGTCTTTCGATCACAGATGGAAATAACAAAAACTGGAACTGAACCATTCAGCTGATCCTCTCTCCGTAAAGCTGCTCTTAAGTGACCATTCAACGGGTGAAGAGATGAAAGAAAATTCATAATAACAAAAAAGTAAAGCAGAAATCTCAGAATCAGCGCAATTAAAAAAAGATAAGGCACTACGAATCAGATGTTTTAACTGATGAATACAGATGATAGACACATGTCCCAAGATTTCTGATCAATGAAGAAGAGCCATATATATTTAGTTGGTAAAATGAAAGCTTCTTGACAGTAGTCTATTGAAGTTAAAGTGACCTACCTCGTTTCAGATAAAATATTTCAAACGTATAAGTAAATCATCCCATGCTTCTTGTACAGTGGGCGTATTGGTTGTAGGATTGATGCCTAGCTGTAACAGAAGAGTAGAACTGATACAGATATGTGCTTTATAGGTCAATTGCAAATTAGAATTACGTTTCATAGTTTGGGCTCACAAATCTTCATTGCACGCTATAATTGAACCAACTGGATACAATAGAAAAATAAAAGAGTGAACACGGAGAAAGGCAAACTATAAATTCATCATACAAGGTAAATGAAGCGATAACTTTTCTCATTTTCAGAACATAATAAAAATAGTTCATCATTCAAGTTAACATGGCTGAATCTCATAAACACCACTGTAGGACTATCAATGGTAATGAAACCATATTTCAATTGGCAGACATACTAAATTAACAATGATATGAGGCTCATACTAAAACCATTGCATTAATGATCTCGGATTTCATTTTTCCATTATTTGTATTATTGGATCATTATTTAAAATTTTAAACTGGAACAGTTGGTCACAGATCATTGGCACTACAATTCACAGGTAGAGTGGTGGCAAATGTGACATCCAGCAAATACATAAGATGAGGTTTATAATTAACAAATATGAAGCAAAACCTTTTCCAAAGCCATTTACGCAGCAGATTGCTCTGCCTCCTTCTTCTTTTTCAAGGTTTCTGAAACAACAGATAATTCTGGAAGTTGCAAACCGCAGCGGTAAATGCACGGGCCCTTCTGTGAGATGGCTAGCCCTGGGCATCCATTTTGATTGGATTCCTGTACATCCTCGACCTTATAGGACGCCTTCGTACCAAACATTTGGTGTAGAATACCCTTCGGTATAAGACCTGTCTTCTGTACTACAAGATCTGGGCATCCTCCTATTTCCATCGAACCCTCTCCAGTCTCCAGGTCACAGAATAATTAGATAGTTGATAAGATAAATTAGCTTACTGCTAACTTCCACCTGTGTTGAATAATATCTAAACCAAAATCAATCACGAACAGAATTCATTGACAAGCAAACAATACACCTAAAATATATATATTTTTAAAATTTACAAGTTTTACACCACACTCAATTGTCCTCAAATTCCAAATCATAAAAATAAACTATAAGAACAGAAATAAAATAAAAACCAGTTCACAAATATCTCTAATATGTCTATACGTTCTTCTAAAGGAACAAGCTTCAGAGATCAATAAGTTTCATGTGCAAACCAATACTTTGTTACTGATGTCATGTGATAATATGATATAAATCATGACAATGTTCACCACAGAATAGACAATGCAAATCTAATCTTTAACGACAGAAACATCTTTTAATTTTGCAAGCATGTTAAGTAGCAAACAATTATCAATCCCAAGGTTGTTCTTTACATAATTGATAGCATAAACCAGCAATCATGATAGCCATATTGGTATGTTGTACAAGATTGCACAGACTCAACGTATATATGAACTCAACTCTATCTGTGATGATACAAGAAGTATTCTTTAAATGGAATAACAAAAATATGATCTTTCAATGTTCAAAATGCCTTCATCATATCTCCCTTGTATTCAATAACTTCTCAACAAAAAATAAAATAAAACAAAAATAATACTTAAATAACATTGAATACATAGAGGTGACATTGCTTATCAGGGGAGACTACAGTATATGTTGTCAACATGTCAGTCATTCTCGTATGTCAAAATATGGCTTTGTAATTCGAGACAACGCCTACACTATTATGTTTTTGCTACATAAATTCACGAAAAATCATTAAAACTTTAAGGAAAAACTATCATTCATGCCAAACTTTATTAATCCAATTATTGCAATGACATGGAAATAATGCTACTTGCATCCTTCAATTATTAGACAGACAAAAATCAACATGATAATACAGATATTATTCAACAGTTCTTTATGCAATCTCAGTACTAAATTCATCTCCTTCCCTGAAATACCCCACCCACAACCACCAAAATGTCTAACTTTAAACCCCAAATCAGCTTCTCTCTTCCAAATTGTAACCGACAGTAGATTTTAATACTTTGTGCAGACTAAAAAAATTTACACTTTTTAAGCCATATGTAACTAAAGCTCAATGTTTTTTAAATCCATGATTATCAGAAGCAATATACACAAATACTATGTAACAGGAAATTCACAAAACCTACACCCCAAGATTCTTATATAAACCAGCTAAAAGTTCCAGAACATCTCTCTTTATATTAATATAAGAAAGAAAGAGAAAAGAAATAAAAACTTCCTTCTAACACTATTAGAAAAAACTCGAAAATTTATATCAATTTGTATAAAATCTCGTTACGAAACTATCAATTTCAGTTATATTAGCCACAGAAGAAAAATAGATAGGCAATGTACCAGGATATTCACAAAACCCTAGACAACAAAAATGCGTAGAAGTTCCAAAAAACATCTATAAATGTAACGTATAATCGAAATCAAAACTTTGTACTAATTATCACATAAAAATCAAACCTTTGTACGAAGTACTGCATAATCGAGTGATGAAAGTGTAAATCGGAATAATATTAGACATGACCACAACAAAATTGGTAAATTGAAATAGTAGCAAGCAAAATCAAAGAGACCATAAATTAATTCGTAGAAATCATAAACTACGAAATTGAAATACAACAACAACAAAAAAAAAAAAAAATCTTATAAAAAACCATACAGAGGCATATAAAGATGAGTTAATAATCAGAAGAAAAATTAACAATACCTGTCTACATAAACAATGGCTGAGAGATAGGGAGGATGGTGGGTATTGGGTGTAAGATTAAAGGGTTTTGAGTCTTTCAACGTTTAGATTCTCAATTGGTTTAAAAAATTGTTAATTCATAATTAGTATAAATTAGCACTAATTGCAGTCAAAATTAACTAATCTCATGACTATTTTAAAATTTCTCATGGTAGATTAACACAAACCATCTCATAAAACAATGTACCCAGAAACCAATTCATGAAAATATTATAAAAACCACCCCCAAACTTGCGAATAATTAAAATCTTTGCAAACACACACACATGTATATACAAATATATATACCCACATGGGAGGAGAGGCCACACGAACACTATTGCTATTAGTAGGCTATAAGAAGCGAAACGGGTCTTCTTCTCGAGCTGTAATGCCAATAAACCCACATAATTCCATATCTATTTCACAATTTTCAATCACTTTCATTGCATTGAACCAATCGTACGCGAACGGAGAGAAAAACAAAATAGTACTTGAGAGAAGGAGGACACAAGTGTCTCTGGTGCTCAGCGAATAGAGGAGAGAGAAGGGTCTGAACGCCGCAAGAGTTGCGGACGAGAGCGGTGGTGGGGTTGGCCTGAAGCCCAGTGAACACGGTGGAGCGGTGGTGCTCTCCATTTGTTTCTCTCTCTCTCTCTCTAAACTCCTCACCCTCTCTCTCTCTCATTCGAACAAATAAGGATTCCAAATTTTTTGGATTCAAATATCTAGGGCCAACTTTCGGCTCTTTTCATTCCTTTCCGAAGGGATATATACATATACAGAGATACATACATAAGTATAGGTATATTATATACGGTTCTGAAGTTACAATAATGCCCATGTAGTAAATTCTCATTTTTTCACCCGGTGGGGGCGGAACCGCACGTCTCCAGTTAGATGCTGCCCGGAGAGGATTTTTTCCCAACTTGGAGTAATAAGTTACCCCCACTTGAAATTTCAATTTTCGTTCCTTTATTCCTCCAAACAGACTAAAAGCGGGGCTGGTAGATTTCCTCCATATGAATATAAAATGATCGATAAATTTTCTCGTTATATATAGTGTATATAAATGTACATATAAATAAATATATTTTCCTCGTAATGATTTGATTGAGTTGCGTAATTTCAAGCGATTAATTTATCACCTCCTCCTATACTAGGGTTTCTAATTCCTCTCCAAACAAATTAATACATAAATTGTTTCTGATTGCATATCATCGTCGATCTGTTGAAATTCGCTTTATAAATCGTATACAGTGACTATTATTTTGTATATATAAACATCTATATTATGTGTGTATATAATGGCGAGAGCCGGTGACAAAGACACCGACGCTGTCTTGAGCGACATCGAAGCAGACGATCCTGCGCCGTTACCGGAAGATGTTTCCGTGGAGAGATTCCGAGAGGCACTCGCAGAGCTCGACCGCGAAAAACGAGCGCGCGAAGCGGCCGAGAATTCGAAGTCGGAGTTGCAGAACTCGTTCAATCGGTTGAAGGTTCTCGCTCACGAGGCCATCAAGAAGCGCGACGAGTGTACGAGGCAGAGGGACGAAGCTCTGAGGTCGAACGAGAAGCTTTCGGCGGAACTAGACGAAGCGATTAGGGCAAAAGATGAGGCTTCGAAGCAGAGAGACGAGTTCGCAATGCAATTCGACGAAGCAGTGAAAGCAAAGGAGTCTCTGAGATCGGAGATTGAAACCGCAGCGCAGATGTTAGTCACCGGAATCGAAAAGGTATCTGGAAAAGTGAGCAAATTCAGTAAATTTTCCGGCGAGGGGTTGCCGAGGTCGCAGAAGTACACGGGATTGCCGGCGGTTGCTTATGGTGTTATCAAGAGAAGCAATGATATTGTTGGCGAGCTGATTAGACAGATTGATTCAACCTCCAAGTCGAGGAATGAAGCGCGGGAACAGATAGAGCTGAGGAACTATGAGATTGCCATTGAAGTTTCGGAGCTTGAATCGACGATTAGCGGGCTGAGAGATGAGGTTTTGAAGAAAAGTTCCGCGGTAGAGAATTTGGAGAAATGCATAGAAGAAAAAGTGTGTAAGATATTGGATATGGAAAAGGAGCGAAATTCGGCAGAAGAGGAAGCCTCTGGTCTAAAACATTTGGTAGGTGAGTATGATGATAAGTTGAGACATTTGGAATCAAAGATGGACTCACAAAGGCCATTGCTAGTTGATCAATTTAATTATATTTCAAAAGTTCATGACCAGATTGATAAAGTCATAAAAATAATTGATGCTAGAAATGTAGATGAATTAGAGTTGTCAGAGTCCTTGTTACTCCCACAAGAAACAGATATGGAGGAGAACATTCGTGCTTCTTTAGCCGGAATGGAATCTATTTGTGAATTGACTAGAATTGTTGTTGAGAAGAGAAGGGATTTAGTAGTGGAGAGGCATCGCGAAGTAAAAGCTTTGAATGAAACAGTTTCCCAATTGGTTAAGGAAAAGGAACATATTGGGGTTTTACTAAGAAGTGCTTTGTCAAGAAGGATGTCTGATCGGTCGTCCAAGACAAATGAATTGCTTCAAGTTGCGGAAAATGGATTACGAGAGGCTGGGATAGATTTTTCATTCAGTAATCATCACGGGGACAAGAATTTTCCAGTTTCGAATGATAAAGTAGGTGCTATGGAGACAGACGATGATGAGATATACACTTTGGTTAGTGTTTCTTGGTGCTAAGTTGTGATTTTAGTTCTCACTTTTTTTTTCCTTGTCTTAAATATCAATATATTGCAAGCAGGCTGGTGCTTTGGAGAATATAATTAAGCAATCTCAACTTGAGATTATTGAGCTGCAGCATTCTGTATATGAATTAAGGTACAACCCTTGGACTTGTGATTGAACTGTATGATTTTAGTTCTTTGTTCTTTGTGTGTATGATACAATGATGGTACATAAACTTTTTGTTTCAGTCTAACACGACATTTAGGAGGGACTGGTTTAAGGTTTCTGCTTTTGCTGCCTAGATAAAAGTATAGATTGGTATGAGGGTCTTTGAGAGATCCTGGAGTGTGTAGTAATGCTTAGAGCCAGGGGCGGAGGGAGCATGTGCCCAGGGAAAGCTTCTGGAGGATGTCGAAACCAATGAAAAAGATTAAGTGGTCATGGCTCTGATCCCATAATACAACATGATTGGTCATTACTAATATATACATATATATTTGATATTCTAAAATTGTTCCTTTCCAAAAATTAGTGATAGTGTGTCAAACTAAATTGGTCATTCAAAATTTACATACCAAATAAAAAACTCATATCACAAAAATATCACTAATTTCTTAAAAATAATAATAAAAAAAGACCCCAAATAACAATATATTATCACTTTGTAAAAGATTATATTTTCTAGAGATCTTTCGACCTATCGGCACGTTCAAAACTCTATTGTCTTGTTAGTTATTGTTATTGAATCTCGTGCGAAAACATTCATAGGAGCCTAAGAGATAACAAGAGAAAATCAATCTTTTGTCATCAACTCACAGTTCGATTAGCAGGTAAAACACGTTTTACTTCAATAAAATTAAAAAAAAACTTAATTTCTATTTTTTGTTCACATGACTTGGAAGTATTTTAATTTTGTCATCTATGTAATGTGTTTAATTTTTTTTATGTGGTTTGAGGCTATTTAGCCTATTCATATTTTTTTCTTTTTTGTGGTTGATTTATTTCTTCAATAAAGGTTATATAATTTAAGTTTAATATTATATGTAAATGATTTTTTTTTTAACAGATATGGAGAGAATCAATAGCTATATCAAAATAAAATCAGAGTTGACTATCCCTATAGAGAGAAAAGATGATTCTGTAAAGCAAAGTCGATTAGATATCAATTTTGAGGGTCTTCAAGTAGATCCAGGACTACGAACTAAAATCTTGGACTGCTGTCCTAATATTTGGGACGAAATTCGTAGTATGCTTGTGTGTATTAGGTATCAATTGATTTTATTGTTGCATTTTAGGTATCACTCGGCAAAAGCAGAGTAGTATGCTTTTGTAGAATGACTCATAATTCCACCATTATCTCATAACACTTATTGCTTAGGTAATTATTTGTTCCAATTTATATGAATATTGCTATTGAATTAGATTAATAATACTTTCAAAATCATAATTTTTTTTGTGTGATTTTTTTCTTTCTTGCCTTAGATTTTTATTAGAAGAATTTGTCTTTACAAAAGGAGTATTTGTTGTATTAGTTCACGCCCTCCCCTTATATAAGATATATTATGCCCCTCCTGAAACAAAATCCTGGCTTGCCACTGCTTAGAGCTGATTTCTTGTGATAACTTATGGGGTTGAGTGTGAGGCAGTTGCTTTATGTAATTACTATTTGAGGTTTGGTCCAAAGAAGCACTGTCAAGGACAGATCCCCCCTTGCACTTTAAAATTGGATAAAAATCAACCCATTTCCGCCAATAGAGCTATAGTATTACTAAAATAACCTTACTATTTAATATTTATGGTTGTAATAAAAATGAATAAAATTAATTGTTTGAAATTCCAGAAAGAAAAAAAAATCATTTACACCACAATGTTTTTGGTTAATTCACATCCCATTGTGGTAACAAAAAATGTGGCTCCAAGCCTCCAACACAGGATAGTCAGAAATTGTTTTTTTATGCATTCATATTAACATGAGATACTAAGGTTATTTCTGTAATTTGATCCATTTCTACAGTTCAGGAGGCAATCAGATTCTACTAAGGGTTTTATGAAATGTGGCTCCAGCTCAGGATAATGAAAAATCATATTTTTATTAAGTTTCTGTGATTTGATCCATTCCAAAGTGCAGCAGGCAATGAGATTCTACTGGGGGTGGGGTGGTTATGATAAAGTTTTTATGGTCAATTTGGAAAGTAGGGGGATTATATGATAATTGTCATGTTAGATATGATATTACTCCTCTCTTGTCATTATAGAAATATTTCTGTCCATTACATATTATAACATGTGTTCAATGTCAATTTCGTAGAGGAATAAGGTTGGACACCGATATATGTTTATAACGTGGTTTCCAAGGCTGTCAGAAGAATGTGGGATGTAGTGATTGAGTGTTTGGAATGTGTTGACAAAGTGCCTGAGATGGGTGGGCAAAGCGTCTGACATGGACATGGCATCTTCGAAGAAGTGTCTTGTGCTTCTTTTGTTTGGTCTACAGCCAATCCACTACTAGCACCCTCATTTAAAAAAGCATCAGATAATTTTTTTTTTTTTGAAAGTGAAGCATTACTCACACACCCTGACTCCACCGAGGCTTGAACCCTGGACCTCCAATTTGAGAGTTAGGGTTGGGTACCTCTTGGCCATTAGGCCTTTGGTATCAGATAATAATTCTTGTTTCTTTTAGTTTGTAGAAAATTGCTGGAAGTCAAAATGATAATATATGTTACTAATAAAAAAACTTGAACTTGCAAAATGTTGTAGGGAGTTCTTGTTGGGAATATTAATTGATATATGATATCAGTAAGATTTACTTACTTCGGAGCTTGAGAAGGAAGGAACGATGACATGGCAATAATAAACAATGGGCGGTGGGTTCCAATATTGAGAGCCTAAACTATTGCAATAGCTAATAATGAGATACTGATGATATGAACAACCATTTCTAAAACAAGCTTTTTGAACCTCGGAATAATTTTCAAACTAGACAGTTGGTACTGATTGTGGGGTGCTAGTGCTACTAGATAAGTCATTTGCGCATTACAATTGTTTCGTTTGTCAGGACAATACCCCAAAACCTAAGGTTTTATAATTGGTTTAAAAACCTAGATCATTTGTGTTTTCCTCCTAGCTTTTTCGAAGATATCGTTGCATGCAGTAGCATAGACAGGTTCTAACGAGGGATTGTTCTGTTTTGCTTACTACTTGCTGGATTAAGGGCAAAGAAAGATTTACTTAGAGAGCACGTGGAGGCTCAAGGCCAGGAGCTCAATCATAGCAAGCAATACATACTGGAGCTTGAAGATAAGGAGAGAGTGGCAAATGAAAATGTAAGTTACTATTTTCGTTTTATTCCTCCCCTCTTCTCTCTACCAATCCTGAAACCTTAACCTGAGGCTTGGGAGTTAAGACCCACACCTTGACCTGACCCTTTTTGGAAGCTTTCTTTGCTTTGAGATTTGGTACTTTATCATTCCTTTTCTTCCTTTCATATGGTTGTGCGATCGAAAGTATATCCATTAAGATGGACTTTAATTAGGCATACATACTTCTATACGCTGTTTGTTTATTTATTTTTATATTTTGTTTTGGTGTTAATTTAATGAAGTATTAGTTTCTGTCATTGATTACTGACCATATTTTTTATGTTTTAGATTGAAGGACTTATGATGGACATTGCTACTGCTGAAGAAGAAATTACAAGATGGAAAGCAGCAGCGCAGGAAGAAGCTGATGCAGGCAAAGCTGTCGAACAAGAGTTTCTGACACAGGTATGCTCACAATCTTTGCCAATGGACATTTGAAGTCTGATATTTGAGGGTGGTCATTCTGAATAGTAGTTTCTTGTGCCTGTCGTTCTTCTCATCATCTGTTTCGTTAACTATGGATACACTCCTATGGGGGATGTTTTGTGCATTCAATTTTTTTTATTGATGAAATGATTTATATTGGTTTTTACAAGACTAAATTATCTTGTATAATATTGTTTTTTTTGTCCCTGCTATTCCTAGGCACACTAAAACATGTCAGTGTAAGGTCCCGTTATTAGTTTTGAACTGTCAGGTGATTCTTCAATAGTAATTTGCTTCGTGTATTAGATATTTTCAGTTATTTGTTTAGCTACGAATGCAAGAGATGGGACAATGTTAGTTGTTTAGTATCGATCCTGAAGGAGATGTGCAGCTAATGTGTACTCTTAAATGATATTGTGAGTGGTTAGAAAAGGCGTTGGACTATTTCTTGGTGTTTTGGAGTTTACATGCCGTAGTTATGCACAGTGGCCACATGTATTTATGCGGATTCTAAAGGAAAGTTGGGCAAATGGTTCCAATCTTATTTTATGTCAGAGTTAAAAAGGAAAAGGGGAAGTCTACTGTCCAGTGGAAATAGGGGACTCAATTCACACTCACAAGCACTTCAGAAAGTCCACTTTCCACATAACCCAATTATGCTGAATAATTACCAATAACATGGAACAACACTGTTCATAAAATATCTCTTCAAAGTTACCTTTTCAATTTTAGTTGGAATGACCCTTTTATCCATGTTTAATGTGGTCAAACAATTCCCATTGACTCCTCTTAAACCCTTATTATTTTCTCTTAGCTAATAACTCTTGATTAAATATTTGGTGAAATAACTGTAATAACTCTTGATTGAATCTGGTGAAACAATTCCCACGGACTCCTCTTCAACCCTTATTATTCTCTCTTATCTAATAAAACTCTTGATTAAATTTAGTTTTCTGTTGCAAAACCCAGTTTTTTCTTGCTATAGCTCTCATCATTTTCCAGAGACAAAACTATGACAATATGCTCCAGGAACTTATTTAAAAATTTCTTACTGCTCCTGTTTTGTCAATTTCCTTCACCTCTCACCCATTTCAATCTTCGTTGGCAGATCTTTTATGTGTTAAATGTGTGAAGAATAGCTATTAGTTTAGTGTCTTTATCTGTAACGTATATATAAGTTAAATGTCTGATCAGCATAAGATATGAAAGACCAGGTGCATTCCCATATATATTATTAGAACAATTATGTGTAGACTTTTAAACTCTTCTTACATGAATGTGGAAAAGTCCACATATGAGACATCTTTTGGGTCATTTCTAAATTTCTGACCAAACTAACAATGATAGAGTCGTTAAGAACCATTTTGAAGTTGATTTTTGGGTGGTGTTTTATTGTTTAATAACAACCTTTAAACCTCACCCAAATCCTTAAGTCTTATTACCAGCTTGTTGCTCTTTAAAATCCTTGGTAAATTATTCTTCACTAAATTTACAAATGTCTCGTATTCTCAATCCTTTGGGTCATCATGAACATGGTTCTCTTTTATATGGCTATCTTTTGAAAGGGAAAAACATAGACAGAATTTACTTTACTTGAAAGACTAATACGGGGCATTGCGGTTGGGGTACGTTAGGATAACCAATTGGTCCATTTTAATGACGTGAACGTTTTTTTTTGGGTCCGCCACTTCATGGTCTTCATATTAACATTGCAATGGCGTTTAAATTTCAAGATGCAATGTCATAGGTGATAACCTTTGGATTTCATCCAGCTATCACTTTTAAAATGTTAAGGTGTCACTTTTGTACGCCAAAGTATCATTTTTAGTTTTTCCAGTTACCACTTCTGGTACGGGTATTCAGTTTTGCTCCCAAATGTGTTGATGGAGTTCAAAATTTGCATATTTGTCATCCCAACACCAAGTGCACGATGACTTTAAGTCATTCAAAACATGGTTCTTCAGTGCCGATTTTACCACACGAGATTCCAATAGTCCATATATTAGAGACTAGTATGTGCCCACTTCTAATAACTGCATGAGTTTAATTCTTTTAGTCCACTACTTTACATGACATAATTCATGGAATAAAAGTCCTCCTTGATGATATCAAGGCATCAGTTTAGTATGCCTTGCCTTGGTACCACTTTTATCATGCTTAAGTATAACTTTTAGTATGATGTAGCTCAATGGATCCTCACTGTTTTTCAGCTAAAAGTTTCATATTTCTGGAGTCCAATCCTGAAAGTGCATGATGAAATTGTTTGTTCCGACACGTGTGAACACGGCCACTTTTCTTTATATAATTCTTATCAGTCTAGGAATCAAACGGATGTCATAAATTTAGAGCTACTACCTTAGTGAATCCCCTTGCTTGTACCCAATAGTTTGATCCCCGGTCACATGTCCTCCCTAGAGGGGACCAAGATGTTGGCACTCTATGTACCCACTTCGGTTCCAAGATTGTTACATATAACTCCTTATATATGTATGTAGGAAGCATCTAAATTGTGCCAACCTTGTCTTCTATATAATAGAATTCATTTTCAGCTCTGAACATATCAATCACGTCTCAGAGAAATGTGATGGGGTATGTTGGCGAAGAGCGGTGTTTGAAGCAGACTCAAAAGCTTCTTATCTTTAACTGAGTCTTTGAACACTCCCCTGCCACGGATTTTAGTATGAGTTGAGCTGGTTATCATTGTGGGTCAGCCACTTTAGCAGGGTACACTGAAAACATGAACTTGAAAACTGTAGGCATTAGTTAATCGGCAACTATCTCATTCTCAATTCCTCCCCTTCAGACAAAGTTTGTAACTTGTTATTTCTTGGTTATGGTAAATGTGCCAGCTTATAATAGTTCAAGATTAACATGTGATGAAGAATGAAGCCTAAAATATTCTTTATCATGAAAAATAGGAAACTTTTGCTTCAAATGTTGGACAGTTTTAACTATCATGACACACAATTGTTTCTTTACATTTGTCCCCAAACAGTGAGGGATGGATTGGAATTACAGAATTATTATGGGGAGAGATGAAATAGAGGGTAGAGAAGATAATGTACCTTTTTCTGCGTGGAGTATTTGGATCAGTTTGAGAGTTTGATCGATTAATGAGGGAATAATTTATAGAATCTGGGATCTGTGGGTTATGATGTAAATCATCTGATAACCGATGTTATATTAGCAGTTGTAACCATCGGTACATAAATAAGAAGCTAATTTATTACAACCTTATTGCTTTCTATTGATGATACAGTGTTAATACAGTATCCATGTCGCACATGCAGAATTCATACTCTTGAGGGTAATATTGTATGTTTATATATCCATGTAATGGCTTCTTCTTGCCACTCCCTGTTTTTCCTCAAGTATTTTTCTATTCTTGATTTGATTGAACTTATTTGTTCGTAATCGTACTTTCAGTTGTCAGCCCTACGTAAGGAACTTAAAGAGGAAAAGGAAGCTGTGGTTGAGTGTCAGAAAACGCTCAAATTCAAAGCAGAAACAGCAACTGCTGCCATGGCAGCAAGAGATGCAGTTGAGAAATCATTGAGATTGGCAGACGTGAGAGCATCTAGGTTGAGGGATAGGGTGGTGGAGCTGACCCGTCAGCTAGAAGAACTTGACACTCCAGGAAAAACTGGTCCAAATGGCCCTAGATATGTGTGCTGGCCATGGCAATGGCTTGGGTTGGATTTTGCAGGCTTTCATCAGTCCGATACACAACAACAAAGTTCTAATGAGATGGAGCTTTCCGAAGCCTTGCTTTGAGTTGTTTTGTTTCTTCTCTCCTTCCTCTGTGTATTTAGTTTGATAGGCAGAGGAGCTAACTCCAGTTTAAAGAGCTTGACATTATGGAGCAACAGGGGTCAAAATGGCCATCTACAAATGCTGGCAACGGTGTCCGATTTTGTTAACTTTTGCTGGTTTCCATTGGTTTGGCACGCAATCACAGAGTCTAGATGGAACATGTGGAAAGTTTTTCACCGAGTACGCTCCTTTTGCTAGTCAGTCCTCCCCATTGTGTATTTATTAATTTTTTTATTTTTATTTTTTTTCTGTTGAACAGCTGTGAAATAGTAGTTAGCACATTCGTCCTATAAAGGTCAGTCTTATTTATAGGGAAAGAGGAAAAGTGCGTTTATTTCTTCAACTAATTGTACCGCATCGAAGTTGCTATGAAGAAAATGAAGTTGCCTCTTCTTATGGTCGTGCCTTAACATATTTATTTCAGTTAAAGATCATTATTTCCTTTTTATAGCAGCTCATTCTGTCAGTAATCTCAACGAAGATCTGTTACAGATCTATTAGAACTTTAGGCTTGTAAGTAGGTGAACATCTGGAATGGCTTTAGGAAGATAATGTGCAATCTGATTATTCTTAGATTTGTTTGATCTAAATCACAGATTGGATTTCAGGATGATGATACGGGGCTATTTATACTGAGTGCGGTGGAGGTGGAGGTGGAGGTGGAGGTGGAAAGTTCCCAATGGAGACAACATGAACACATCAGAAAGGCTTTCACACCTCGGTTTCAGTAGGGCAATGCCAGACTTACCCTATTATCTTTAAGAAAGAGGCATCCTCTGAGAACGAGGTAATGACTGAACTGTATTGAAGATATAAAAAGCTGCTTAGATGAATAAACTAGGATTAATCTGTGCGCGCCTTGTGTTTACGTGTGTATGTGTGTGAGAGAGAGGTACGCCCTAATTTTTTTGTTATGGGGTCTTCTGGGTAACACACAACTTGTTCATATCTATCCATCAACACTGTAGGGTATTACACAGATACTTGGTGGCCAATCTGAATCTTATTGTAACAATTCAAGGCCATAGCCTAGTGGTACAAAAGTAGAAATTTAGGAATTCTAGTTCCCATAAGAATTCTGGGTGTATGTGTTATTTGTTAGAAGAAGAAAACTTCTCGGGGATGATTGGCACGAGCTTAAGAGCAAACTTCTTGTGGATAGTTTGTCCAACTGCTTCTTCCATGTCGATATTTTCCTGCTTCATTCCATCTGGCAATTTCCAATCAAAATAGCATAAGAGATTTGCAAGAGTAAGCTCAACCATTAAAGCCCCCAAATTCATGCCGGGACAGGCACGTCGACCAGCACCAAAGGGCAAGAGTTCGAAATGTTGTCCTTTAAAGTCAATAGAGCTATCAATAAACCTCTCAGGGACGAATTCCTCTGGATCCTTCCATATATTCGGATCCCGACCTATTGCCCAGACATTAACATGGACCCGTGTTTTGGGGTAAATGTCGTAACCATTCAGCTTAAAGTTGGAAATGGTTTCTCTTGGAATCAAAAGGACACCAGGAGGGTGCAATCTGAATGTCTCTTTCACCACCATCTTAAGAAAGGGAAGCTGATCAAGGTCACTTTCGGAAACTTTTCCTTTCTTCCCAACATAATTTCTGATTTCATCTTGTGCTTTTTGCATCACTCTTGGGTTCCTAGCAAGCTCTGCCATTGCCCACTCTATGGTAATTGCACTGGTGTCTACTCCAGCAAGGAATACATTCTGAAACGAAAAACAGCAATATAGACAGGAGATTTCAGTTTTTACAATGAAGAGCTTATTGAGCACTAGACGGGCAAGTTACGCTGCTGATATATATTGGAAGTTTGATGAATCTGGCATCCAATTGAAAATCACATTGCTTCATTAGCATTAAGCGAGGATTCCATATTTTGCAGCAGGTACGTACTATATTGCGAACTTAATTAACTGTTAACCTTGAAATGGGAAATCCTTAATTTAATGCGTGTGATTGTATTTTTTACTATCATTCATTCATTTTCAAACACTAGGGTTTTTGGATTGAGTAGTTAAGTTGCGGTCTCTCACAATTTAAACACTCTCACGAACCCTCTCTCGCAGAGGAGATGTCCTTTTCAAAAGGTGACAATCCCCACAATTGCTCGAGCGGATATTACTTCCACTCTCATGGTGATTCCGTTTTATCACCCACCTTTTGCAAAAATGTTACTGAAAGTTGCAAAAGAGAAGTGCACTGTGTTGTGTAAGGAATTGACTGATATGCAAATTGATGTTTATGGAGATGAAGATCACAAACGCAATATTGAAGGATAATTAGCCACTTACCATGAGGATTCCCTTGATGTTATCTGTAGTGAATTTGACACTGCCAACTTGAGTTTGATCTCTCTCTATTCTCAGCAGAACATCAATAATGTCTTCCTGATCCGGTTTGATTCGCCCAGGATCAAGGTGGTCATCAATCACCTTTTGGTAGAACTCATCGAACTCGAGGAAAGTTTTTTCAAGCCTCCCATGAAGACCAGTGAGCCTGTCGATGATCCATCCAACAGATGGAAAGAAATCAGATGCAGAGCGGCAGGCTAATAAGGCCATCGCTTCCTTCAAAATTTCTTGAAATCTATCACCGTCGAATCCACTTCCTCTAAAACTCTTTCCAAAAGAAGTCCTACAGGTTATATTCGCAGTCAGGAAAAGCATCTTCTCATTAATATCAGCAGGAGTAGCCGAAGAAGACAGTTGAGCAATCGAACTGATGATCAAAGAAACCTCCTCTTCTCTGATCGCCTGGAATGACTGAACCCTCTTGGTGCTGAATAGTTCAAGAACACAAATCTTCCTTATCTCCCTCCAGTAATCACCATATGGTGCAAAAGCTATGTCTAGAGAGTTGTATGACAGTTTTCCAGCGCCAGCTAACGATGGTCTACTGCAACAATCAACATCATGGCTTTTCAGGACCTCTCTTGCAGCCTCCACCGACGAGACTACAAGAGTTCGTACACTGCCAAGTTGAAGAAGCATGACGGGTCCATATTTCTTGGAGAGACGCCATAGAGATTGGTGCGTCAATGCACCAATTTGGTGCAAGTTACCGATGATGGGAAGCTTAGGAGGCCCAGGAGGAAGCTGCTGCTGGTTTCGTCTCTTGCTAGCCAGCTTCTTAGTGAGTAGCAGTACAGGAAGACATAGGAGAAGAATCCATACAGGTATGGTGTAGATAGCCATATGGAGCTTTATCATATTCTATATGATGCACAGATGTATGTAAGAAGATACTGTATATAAGGAGATATATCCTCATATACCCAATCGTCCATGTCCAGAAAAAAATCCATATAGGTATGTTTAGCTATCCTCCAAAAAAAAACCCACCTAATCCTTTGGACAATGTCAAAACGGTGACAATCTCCAAATTGATGACTCAGTGATGATGCACCACATGCATTGAATTTAACTCTTATTGTAGTCTTCAGAGTGACGTTGTTAGCTATTACGTTGATTTTTTTTATATTGGGTTGTTGTGACATGTTTTCATAATAATTTCCTTGTGTTTTTGGTTAGAATAATGAATGATTTTACATACATAAGGAAATAAAATTTTATGCGACTCTCTCTGCATGTTGAACTGTAAGAGGTAACAAATTTCAATATTATAGGGTGCAATGATTGACCTTTCCGATAAGATATTATGGACTTTGGTACTAAATTATTGTTGCTTTATTGTGCTAATTTATCTTATACAGTAGGTAGTGCATGAAAACATTGACTCTTTTATGTTTTTAAGACTGTTTGAAACGCGTAGAGGAATCATAATAGGGTGGCACTCTCCACCCATTTGGTGTTGTAAATTCTGGTGTTAATATATACATGACCTTTATTTTTGAGGAAAAAATTAAAAATAAAAAAACTAATAATAAATAGGCTTGCTACAACCCGAAATATGGAGTTGCGACCCCTTTGCTTCGAGCGTGTGTCCTAGGGTACATTAAGGAAAACAGGCATTTTATGAGATAGAGGTAGTTACTATAAACTGTATTCAAGATAATAACGCAGTCGAGCTTAACACACTAGGACAAATGAGCAACCTCTATCAATACTAAGGTCCCGTTTGGAAGAGCTTTTGTTTCTGGCTTTATACATAAGAAAAAGAGAAGCATAAGCCATTTTCAGAAATTTTACTTTTACCCCCCCAAAACACCCCAAACCGTCACTCATATCTCTCAAAACCACCCTGAATCACCCCATTAAACCGTTTCTTTTTATATATATATTTTTATTTTATTTTAAGAGCAAACAAAACATAAATAAATTCATAAAACATTAAGATATATATAGGAAACAAACAATGATTCAATTGATTTACTCGTAATAATTCTTAGCACAAAAACAAATTTAATATTTTAAACTCTATCTCATTACATTCAATTGAAATTAACCATAAAATGATTCAAATCTAAATAAACAAACTTTAATGAAAGTCAACAATTTCAACAACACAAATAAATCACATAAAAATACAGGTCCACAAGAAACACATGAAAGACTAGTCCACAACAAACCCATAATGCCATGGATACAATGCTTGGATTTTAGGCCATGAATACAATGTTTATTTAGAGATTCTATATATATAAAGGGTAAATAAGTGAATATTTATTTTATTCAAGGACTATAGTGTAATTTCTATATAAAACATTATAAAATAGATATAATTATGTAATTTTGATATAACAAAATATATAATTTCTATGCAGTTTGGGGGCGGGGTAGTTCCCCTTTAGGGAACCCCTCAAACCGTCCCTCGGTCCAAACCATCAATTTTTTTATTTTTATTTTTTCCCCATTACTACCCCATTTATAAATGGGGCGGTTAAAAACCGTTAAAAATTGGGCTGTTCCACAAGGGATGGGTTTTTTGCTTATCCCTATATATATTTATTCCAAATGCTTTTTCCACACCGATATCTCCCTCGTTCAGTCCATGCAATTTCCAATCGATTGAAAGAATACAAGAGATTAGCAAAAGCAAGCTCAACTGTTGAGATCCTCATGTTCATGCCAGCACAGATAAGTCGACCATCGCCGAAGGGCAAGAGCTCGAAATATTGTCCTTCATCATCAATAGTGCCATCAACAAACCTCTTTGGGAATCAAACATCTAGATAGGTGTTACCCGGTGAAGTCCTGAGGTGTGTTGTGGCATGCTAGTGTGACATGGGAGAATGACACAATGACAGTTTTGGTAAATAAGTCCAACTTTGGAAGTCGGGTTTAAGAGTGTTGAAAAAATGTAGGAATTTAATTATAACATCCTTGTGATCTAAGAAGATGATATGCCAAAGAAGATTTGAATTTGGAGGTCAGGAATATTAAATATGGACATTATGACTACTCGAGCATGGCTGATATTTGTTCTGGTCATAGCTGTAATTATTTTTTCTTCATATATAGGGAGGGGTGTGTTTTTGACCCAAGTGGGCATTCAGCCATTAGCAAGGCCATGACAAGCCTTGGCTATGGCACGTATAGGGAAGCTTGTTGGCATATTTTAACATGGTTTGGTGGCACAGTTGGTAAAGATGGTTCGGTAATGAAACGGTGGGCTGTGCTGTAACACATATGGCTTGACAAGCTATGTGTGCATGCCCATGAGTGTGCCAACTTGCCTTTGGCAAGGTGATGCCTTAGCTTGGCATGCACTGATGTGCATGCAATGCACTTGGCTCAGCAAGCCATGTACACACCAAGCTTTGGCTAGGCCAACTTGCCCTTGGGGTAAGGCTGTGACACTAAGACAAACAAAGGTTGGTGCTGACAGGTTCAAGACGTAGGCATGGCGCGACATGACCTCTGTGCTAAGGCATTGAATAGACCAAGATATGGCATGGCGCGGTGCATGCTGGCTAATGAGGGCTCTTAATGCAAGCTTGGCAAAAACATGCTCTCATGTGCGTGAAGACATGAGAGGGATGGGACATTGACATTGACTCATCAAATGAAAGCATTGTACACTATTGACACATGCTTGACATAGAGATGACTCGTGGTGGTGCAACTTGACTCAGAGACTTAGGCAATACAAGGTTGGTCAAGACAAGGGTTGGTTCAGACAAGGCAGTTGGTGCAGTTTTGGACACTCAACCACCAAGGGGGCATTTGGCATTGTAGGAGAATGCCAAGACATCTAGCAGTTGAGTGCAACTGCATTGTAAGTATTGACAGCCTCTGAATGGTGCCAACACTTGGCCAAGGTGGATGGGGCTGTCATCCACACATATATGCAGTTTTTTCTGTATGCCTATATAAGCACATGTATAACATTGTCTAGGGCAGAATATATATATAGAGAGTGAATGTATATGTTCTAAGTGCTGTAATGTGGCTTATGAGTGAGAGAAATCCTTGTATTATTTCGTGTTTATAGTAAAAGGTTGGGGAACCATTCACTGCGGTTACCTGTAAATTGTGGGTGTTTGTTTTATATTGCACTCATATATATAGTGTGTGTGTGTGGTGCAAGACTTGGTGTATTTCAAGAGCACTAAGTGTGTGGATTGGCTGACTTGGTGAGTGTCCAAGTGCCATCATAAGACAAAATTTGGGAGTGAAAAATTGAATCCTGTGACAGTTGGTATCAGAGCCTCGTTGAAATCTTAGAATGACTGGTGGAAATGTTGCAGAAGTACTACATGAACGAGTTGCTTGGTTGGAGACCCTGGTGGGGGGTCCATTCTCTAAAGTGATGACCCTTTGTCGGTGCAGACAAACTTGCTTGCTGTGGAGTTGCAGACTCTGCGCAAGTTGATTGAGGAATACATGACGGACATGAATTCCAAGATGAAGGCTGTTTCGGAAGACTTTGTTGCTGCTGTTGATGTCTTCAAGGAAAATGTTAGGGATCTGGAAGGGGAGTATGGGTTGATTAAGAGGGTTGTATAGAACCAGATAACGGTGGGGGAGAAGCCATCGTCAAAGGTCAAGATTCCTGAACTGAAGGCTTTTGGAGGCAAGCGGAGTGCCAAAGATCTGGAGAATTTTCAGTGGGACGTTGATCAGTACTTTTGTGATGCCCATATTTCGGAGGCCGATCAAGTGACAATCACCAGTATGTATCTGATCGGTGATGCGAAATTGTGGTGGAGGACACACTTGGAGGATGAGTCACGCCCAATGATCAATTCTTTTACAGAATTGAAGAAAGAACTTAAGGAACAGTTATTGCCAACGAATTCAGGCTGGGTGGCAAGGGAGTGCCTAAGGAATCTCAAGCACACTGGTTCGATGTGTGAGTATGTGAAGGAGTTCACATCCTTGATACTAGACATTAAAGATATGTCAGAGGGTGACAAGCTGTTTAATTTCATGGCGGATTTGCAATCATGGGCTCATATTGAGTTAATGAGGAGGGGTGTGAATGACCTATCTTGTGCCATTGTTGTTGCAGACAGTCTGCTGGATTTGCGGATGGAGAAGTTTGATCCTAACCTAGGCAAGGCAAAGAAGATGGGCAAGTTCGGTGACAAGCCCAAGAAGCCACTGGTTGAGGAGGACAAAGGCAATACTGAGGCAACGAGTCAATAAAAGCCAAAATATGACTCAGGTTACTTCATTTACAAAGGACCGCATAGGGCTAGGGAGTGTTCAAGAAAGGAGAAAATGAATGCCATGACAGCAGATGGTCCAGATGATGAAAGTTCAGACTTGGATCGGGGTAGGGCTGCAAATGAGTCGAGCCGAGCTTTGAAGTGTTCCGGCACGGCTTGGCTCATTCTGAGGATAGCTCGAGCTTGGCTTGAGCTCGATAAAAATATGAAAAAATGGAGCTTTAGCTCGGTTCGATAAAAGCTTGATCGAGCTTGAGCAGCTCAACAAGCCACTCGGCAAGCCGTATGACTCTTGGCTCGACAAGCCACTATAAAAGTGACTTATTAAATTTTTTTGACTAATTTAATTATCATTCATGCCATTAATACTTGACACTAATTTATAGAAATCACTCAAACACTTTCACTCATTCTAAAGGAAATAATATATTTATAGGCATAACACATCCCTAACTTTTACTAAACAAGCAATGTGGGACAAATTATTAAAGTAACCACACAAGTTGTTTAAGGAGAACAATACAACTCACTCTTTTCAAATGCCAAAAGAATGCTCGATCTATTTATAAGCTTACCCATACAACTCTTATTCCTAAACTATTAATGTGGGACAAATTTCAAGTTCTCATCTCTAGTTATGAATGGACGTGTAATTTAAAGCCTAAAGATACAACACGAGAATGCTAAAAAAAAAGTCCCCATCTCTTAGTTTTAACATTCTTTACCCATTTTCATGCTTGAGAGATTTCTTACAAAAGTCTTTTAATTTGTTTATATAATATAGTTTAGATTTAGTTATAATGTAAATTCATTGTTCATATATATATACACACACCATGGATTCTAAAGGAGAAGAAATGAAATAGGGTCCATCCTTATATACCAAATCGTCCATGTCCATGTCCAGAAAAATCCATATAGGTATGTTTAGCTATCCTACAAAAAAAGGTCACTTAGAGAAATCGGTATGGTTTCTAGCAAATGGGCTGGCTACAATTCAAAAGTAGCCAGCCACGTCACCACTTTTGGAGTAGCTAAAATATAGCTAGCCAACTGCACGGTATGGTGCGGCTAGCAACTAGGTATTTTTTTTTTTTGCTTTGGAGATAAAGTATACTTATTAATTTTTATTGTTATGTGATAATTTTTTAAATTTATTAATAAATATATTCATTAAAAAAATTAAAATAAAAAATTCTTATATTTCATTACATAATCAAAGTTTTTAAAAATATTACATTAAATAAAATGCATTACATATGTTTTCCCTAGATAAATAAAAATATTACAGATCATTAGTTTCTTGAGTTAATGTTTTCGTAATTGCCTTTTGTTGTGCAATGATCCATATTTTTGCTTTTTTTGTTGGAGCCTTCATTAGATCTTGAAGCATTATGTCTCTTTCAAACTCCTTTCAGCCATCATTTCTTTTAATTCAAGCTCCAATTTGTTGTTTTCAAACTCTATTTGGGCCATCTTTTCTTTTGATTATATCTCCATTTGTTTAGCTCGTTGTCTTTTCTAGCGAAGTTGAAGCCTAATCCGATGTTTTTCGGCTCCAGATTTATTAGTTACACGACCCGATTCTACTACAAATTGCATTTCTTTAAGCAAATTTTTGGCTGTCGTTAAAAGAGATGCATTTTTTCCCTACTATTCTTCATTACTTTACGTCTAGCAGGGCGGGCACTACGTGAACCTTCATCAGTATCTCCGGTTGGTGGGTCGTCATCGCCTAGGTTTACTGATTCTGGAGTTGTTACGCCAGGAGTCGAAGAACCTGGTTTGTTGGTATCGATTGGGATAAATTTTGAGGCTCATTATCCTCCAAATCGTTAACACATCTCTTTTTTGTGTGTTGAGTTGACTTCTGCTTAACATTGCAATGGATGTGCCATTTTTGTGTTGAGTGAAACACATTCCAACAATGCTCAAACTTAAAATCGTGATTTTCTTGTAATTTATATACTTCTTTGGCAGTTTCCATCTACACAATGACGTGAATGTCTTAGATCATTCTCCAGTATTTCAGCGTATTATCAATGGTACAATACCTTATGTCAATTATGAGGTGAATGAACGTCAACGAACATTGGGGTATTACCTATCTGATGGTATCTATCCGAAGTGGGCAACTTTGATGCAGACTATTCAACATCCAATGATTGTAAAAGAAAAATTATTTGCTCAGAGAAAAAGAAGTTGTTAGGAAGGATGTTGAACGGACATTTGGTGTGTTGTAGATAAAGGTGGGCTGTAACACACGGACCGGTGTACAGTGTACTATTGGAAAAATGAAGATTTAGGCAAGATAATGAGAACGTGCATTATATTGCACAATGTGATCATAGAAGACGAACCAAATTATATTTTTCATATTATTTGTGATGAATAAATTTTGTTATTTGAAATATTTTATTTTCTCTCAAAGTAATTGGGCTATAATAATTAATATTATTTTGTTAATTAATTTTAATTAAGTTAAATTGAAATTTTAACTAATAATATATACTTATATAGTATTTTTTATTATAATAACTGTATATATACCTATTATATTAACAAATATGTTCACTAAGCAAAACTTTTAAAAAATATGGACAATTAACTATATATATATCTATTATATTAATAAATGATCATAATGATGAAGTATTTCAAGCCGTGGCCAAATTGTTTGATACATATATAGGTATATAGCAAAAATTTTAAAAAATATGGACAATTAACTATATATATATATCTATTATATAATTAATATTTGTTCATAATTGTTTGTTATTTATTTTTATTTTCAATTAATTATTTATTCATACACATATAAATATATAATGTTTTGATATATATATAAATATATATGTCTTCTTTATCAATCATATACCGACCATGGTTCGCCGAACCGGCCGGTTCGTAACGGTATTGGGATGAATCGAAACCGGTTCAGCCCGATATATCGGGGGGCAAGCCGGTTCACATCCGAACCGGCCGGTTCGCGCCGAACCGGCCGATATATCGGTGAACCGGCCGGTTCGTAACGGAACCGGTTTTGGTTGAACCGGTTCCGGAAAAAAAATAAAAAAATAAAAATAAAAATAAAAGCCAAAAGTTGGGGATGTTAGCTTAAAATGGAGTAGTTATATCTTCTTTTTGGGGCAAGGACAAGTTGAGTATCTGACCAGTAATAAATGACAAAAGTTGGAAATCAATATAATATTCCTATATACTGTATATATATTTTCAATACATATTATTATATAGTTAACATTATACCATCACACCAGCAAATATTTAAGTGTCAAAAGTTAAGATAATGTATAGATACAGATGCATCATCCATGTCATTTTCTCGTTCATATTATATACTTTCTCCGTTCCGTCCCAAAATAAATGTTCACTTTCCTTCTTTTAGTTATCCCAAAATAAGTATCTATTTTGAAAAGTCAAAATATTTTATTTGATCAATTTAATCTTCAAGCATTAAAGTAATAAAACATATATATTATAAATCATCACATCATTATGATAGGATCATGGATAAAGTTGGTATTTCATTCACTAATATTACAATAAAAGTCATTCTCTAAATATCTTTAAAAAATATATAAAATTTACTTAAAATTATCAAAAAATCATCAAAGTTTAGTTATGTTGTCAAAAATACCATATCAGTACATTTTTACCACCATGTGCGAGTTTTTAAAAAATTCACGCTTGTGATAACCGAAACCGTTACGTAACCCCGATACTGATCCGGTTCCGTTACACCGATACCGAAACCGTTACACTAACCGAAACCGTTTTTGCGAACCATGATACCGACCCAATCTCACACTTTTTATCAAAATCAACAAATGGTGAGTCATAGCTAGCAAGAAGCCCGGTTGCTATTATCCTTTGAACAATGACAAAAAGGTGACCATCTCCAAATTGAGGACTAATGATGATGACCACATGCATTGAATTTACTGTGTTCATACTCTAATTGCAGTCTTCAGAGTGACGTTAGCTATTGATATTTTTATATTGGGTTGTGAAATGTCTAAAATACACTTGATTCAAACACTCCTTAAAATAATATAATCATAAAATAGTGTTAACCCTGTATTCAAATCCTAAATCCTATATCCAAACATTACCCACCCCACCACCACCACCACCATTGTCATCGCCCCACCACGCCGCCCCACCCTGCCGCCGCTGCCTCTATCCCTCGCGCCACCACAACCCACCCCCAAACTCTACCCCCTCGCGCCACCACAGCCCGCTGTCGCCTCCACCCCACCCCGCCCCGCCCCGCCCCGCCCCCGTCGCCACCAAACCCCCACCCCCGACACACACACACATACCTGCACACACGCACACGTGCGCACACACACATATATAACACATATCTGCAGTTTTAATTTCTTATTTATCAGTTTTAATTTTTTTATTTTTCAGCCTTAGTTTCATTTAATCTTTTATTTTTAAGCTTTAATTAAAATATATATATGTATGTATGCATGGAATAGATAGGAGTTTTGGTGAAAAGATAGGACCCTACCCAACAAACCCTCCAAAAAAACGGAAACTTGAAAAAAACATTGCTAGGAATTTTGCTAATTTTTCCAAATTTTTTTTGCTAGTTTAAAAGATTAGTTTATACACGCCAATATAGTATACTAGTTCCAATAAATATCTCATAAATATATGTCCATTTAAATTATTTTTAAGTGTTTATCTTTGATTTTTATTTTTTTTAACCTTTTCTTCACTGTAGATTTATTTGTTTTTTTTTTCTATATCGAATAAATACATCATTATATATATATATATATATATATATAAATTTACTAATTTTAATTTTTAAAATTTCAAATTTCTTGTATTATTTTAATATATTTTTATTAGTTTTATATATATATTATTTTATAAAAATAAAAATAAAGAATATGTTTTCGATTTTTATATATTTATTTCTAATTTTATATAATTTTTTTAAAAATTATATGTTTTTTTTTAATTTTATATTTATTTTCGAAACTTAATATATATTTTTTCGAATTTTATATGATTTTTTTGAATTTTATATATTTGTTTCTAATTTTATATGTTTTTTTAAAATTTATACATTTTTTTGAATTATATATATATTTTCGAATTTTATAATGTTTTTTAAATTTTAATATATATTTTTTGAATTTTATATATATTTTTAAAAATTAATACAAATTAAATGATTAAATTATTGGAGGGGGTCAAATTGATAAAATAATTTATCCTTGTTTCCAAAAATACTAGGTTATCCCATTGAAGGTAATTTCGGTATTTACAAGAAAAATTAGGATGATGTCATCGTTAAAAGGGTCTAAATGATGAGAATCTCAAATTTGAGGGGTGTAAATGAAGATACTCAAATGTGAGAGGATGTAATTAAAATATAAATAAACCAGAAGGGGTGTAAATGAAATTATAGAAAAAAAATTATGCGACTTTTTCTGCATGTTGAACTATAAGAAGTAACAGATGTCCATATTATAGGGTGCCATAATTGACCTTTCCGATAAGATTTTATTATACATGAGCTGGATTTTGGTACTGAATTATTGTTGCTTTATTCTGCTAATTTATATAATACAGTAGGTAGGTAGTGCATGAAAACATTGACTCTTTTGGGTGCGTTTGGAAATCCTGTTTTTTGTATTTGTTTTCTGTATTCAAATATAAAAATTGTTTTTGTATTTGTCTTTATTTTTTCAGGAAAAAACTAAAAACAAAAAAACGTTTGGATGAAGGTGTTTTCACCACTTTTATTTGGTGAAAATTGTATTTTATGAATTTGGTGTTTTCATTGTTTTTACCACCTAAACAGTGAAAAAACTCAAAAAACAACTAAGTCGTATTTAGTGTTTTCATCACTTTTACACACTATTCACAGAAAACAGTTTTCTTGGGGAAAAAACAGTGAACAGTAAACGCGTTTGCCAAACGTGTTTTTTTTTTAGTCTTGTGAACAGTAAAAAAACAAAAACAAAAAACAGGGTATCCAAACGGACCCTTTATGTTTTTAAGACTGTTTGAAACGCGAGGAGGAATCATAATCGGGTGGCAGTCTCTCCCCATTTGGAGTGGGTAAATTTCTGGTGTTAATATATACATGACTTATGTTTTTCAGGAAAAAAATTAAAAAGAAAAAAATTAATACTCACTCTGTCCCAAAATAAGTGTTCATTTTTATTATTTTCTCCGTCACAAAATAAGTGTTTTATTTGAAAAGTCAAAACACTTTATCATACTATTTTATTAATTTACCCTTCATGAATTGAAATTATAAATCATTTACACAATAAATCATCACACTATGGTGGAATTAAGGGTAAAATTGATATTTTATTCATTATCAATATAACATCTTAAAAAGTTGAATTCCTCAAAACGGACTTATAAATTGGGACAGAGGAAGTAATAAATAAGCTTGCTACAACCCGAAATATTGAGTTGTGACCCCTTTGCTTCGAGCATGTGTCCTAGGGTTCATTAAGGAAAACAAGCATTCTGTGAGAAAGAGGTAGTTATTGTGAACTGTTTTCAAGATAATAACGTAGCCGAGCTTGACACACTAGGATAAATGAGCTTGCAACCTCTACCGATACTAAGGTCTCGTTTGGAAGAGCTTTTGTTTTTGGCTTTAATACAGAAGAAAAAGAAAAGCAGAAGCCGTTTTCAGAAGCTGATATTCCCTAACTTCTTCTAATGCTCTTCCAAGGCCCAGCTCTTTTAAAATTTTTGCCAAACACCTTTCAAAATAGTTTTTTTCCTCCAGGAAGCTAAAAACAGTTTCTAAAAAGCTGATCCAAAGAGGGCCTAAGGCCCTGTTTGGCATAGCTTCTGCTATCGGCTTTGCGCAAAAGAAAAAGAGAAGCATAATTTTTGAAAACGCTCTTCCAAGGTCCAAAAGCTCTTCCAAAATTTTTGTCAAACACTGTTCAAATAAGTTTTTCCCTTCAGGAAGCCAAAAACAACGTTTGAAAAGTCACTCCAAACAGAGCTTAAGAGCAGCCGATATGGGGGATATATAGCCAGCTGGGAAGGGTTTTAGCGAGCGGAGACGTTTGGTGTGCAACTGGCCACTTTAGGGCCCCACAGGTTCACTGGCTATTAGACTTGCCAAATTTGGATTGAGTTGTTGCATGTCTATTTTTAACATATTTTCACTAGTATAAATTCTTATGAATGATTTTTATGTTATGACCGCATATTTCCTATAATATTTTCACAACAATCTTTATAATTTGTTAAATTTGAATACTTTTTTTTGTCAAATATGAGATAATTTTATTATTTAACTTAGACGAGTCTGTTCACGAGCTTAGTAATGTTCAAGCTCGTCTCGTTTATTAAACAAGCCTAAACATTGTGCTCAGGCTCGGTTCGTTTACTAAACGAACGAGCACGAGCCGAGCTCTTAACAAGCCAAGACTGAGCTTGCCATGAACGACTCGATTCATTTATAGCCCTAGCGGAGATGGAGGTCTTGGAAACGAAGCTCTCAGATTTTCTCTCTCCTCAAATCCCAAATCAGATTATCGATTAGGGTTAATTAGGATGCTTTATATATATATATATATATATATATTATTAATATATTAAAGTTTAGTTATACTTAAAATTAAATTATATATATATTATTAATATATTAGTTTAGTTATACTAAAAACTATATTATTAATTAAAGAATATATATTCAAAATCTATCAATTTTATTATATTACCAATATTATCTACTTTAATACAAAATAAAATATTTAAACTTAATATTTATTCATCAAAAATAATGTGAAAAATACAATCCACTAGAATAAAAAAACATACATTTAATTCCATTTTTTTATTACACTTCTTCATTATCAAATTTATTCCACAAATGATTCATGAGGTATTTCCTCAGATCCAAATTATTTTCCGCATTGCGAATCTTACCAAGTTGGGCAGAGATGTGCGCTGCCAAAAATAACGGGTCTCGATTGTATTGAGGAAACTAGACTGATTCATCTTGTGGAGGTGTCCAGTCCAAAATGTTTGCATCTAGTTCGTCTTTTATGATCATATTGTGCAATATAATGCATGTTCTCATTATCTTGTTCAAGTCTTATTTTTTCCAATAATACACTAGTCCATGTGTTATAGGCCACCTTATCTGCAACACGCCAAAAGTCCGCTCAACATCCTTCCTAACTGCTTATTGTCTTTAAGCAAATAATTTATCCTTTTCAGTAGTTGGATGTGAAATAGTCTGCATCAAAGTTGCCCACTTTGGATATATACTATTAGATAGGTAATACCCCAATGTTCGTTGACGTCCATTCACCCCATAATTAACAAAAGGCATTGTACCATTGATAATATGCTGGAACACTGGAAAATGATCTAAGACATTCACGTTATTGTTTTAACCAGCCATACCAAAGAAAATATGCCAGATCCACAAATGTTTTGATGCAACCGCCTCTAATATGAGAGTAGGTTTACGACCTCTCCCCTTATGTGTGTCATGCCAAGCTGCAGGACAATTTTTCCATCCCCAATGCATACAATCTATAGATCCAAGCATACTTGGAAACCCTCGTTCCTCCTCTTTTTGAAGTAGGCGTGTTATGTCGGTTGTATTTGGCGAACGTAGGTATTGATCCGCATATAAAGCAATCACAGAATCACAAAACTTCTTCAAGCATTGAATTGCAGTGCACTTATTAACCTTTGTGTACTCGTCATATAAATCCGCTGAAATTCCATATACAGGTATACGTACCACTGCTGTCACCTTCAATATAGGGTTGCAACCCTTACGACTGACGGTGTCCGGCTTCTGTTTGAAGAAGTTGTCATGACCAGTAACATCATTCAAAATGCAAAGAAATAATTCTTGTCGCATTCGATACCGTGGATGAAAATACTCGGGTGGGAAAACAGGATTTTCGGCAAAGTAATCTTTCAACACTTGTTAGGTTGCCTCCTCTCGATCACGCCTAATATATCGTCTCTTATTTGAACCAAATAATGCTTTTACTAGCTCGGGTGTGAACTTTCCCAGAACCGTTTTTATTCATTTATGATGAACCTGATTAATTGTCTCCCCATTCTCTCGATCAGAACCAAATGAATCAAAGGAAGATTCAGAAGACAAGGGTGGAAATTGTGACGAAGATGCCATGTATAGATTCGAAAAGAATAAAAAAATGAGAGCCTGAAATTTAGAATGAGAGGGCATGGAGTTGAGTAATTGCAGAAGAGAGAGTGAGTGGTTTATATAGGCCTAATGAAATATAGCCGTTAACCAAAAATTTGCTTGAAAGAGAAATATCACAAACACTATTTATTACGGTATACATTCAGAAACACTGCATATATAGCGATTCAAAAACAATTATGAAAAAGCATACTCAAAAAGCATTAAAGAAAAAACATCACGTTCTCAATATGAAAAAGCATACTGAAAAGCTGATTAAAGAAAAAGCATCACGTTCTCATTCTGAAAAAGCTTACTGAAAAGCTAATTAAAGAAAAAGCATAAAGAAAAAGAAGAAAGAATCCAAAGCTGATAAAATTTCCTCACTTCTATAAATACCACCCCACCTTAACTAAATTTCCATCATCCTCCTTTCCTTCAATTATTTATCTCAATAATTCATACATATACCATGGATAATCGACCTCCATTCAACAACCCTTACACTAACTAATCTGGTAGTTCTGAATTACCACCCGAATACAATTATGGGTGGAGCATTTAAGATCCTACCGAATCTGAATTCTTGTCCCAACCCAACTTCCAATATACATATCCTCCTCAATATTCACCTCAATTCCAAATCCCGCATTAATCACAATATGCATTTCAATTCCAAGTCCCATATTAGCAAAATTCTCAATCCCATCCCTTCAAGACCAAAGAACAAAAATTGGTCAAAGGAAGAAGATGTAGCATTGTGCAAAGCATGGATCATGATTTGTTAAGATTTGGTGATGGGGAAGGATCAAAGTAAGTTTACCTTGTGGGAATGAATTCACTCTCATTTTACTAGTCAATTAAGAGGCATAACCGAAAGAAATAGTAGTGCTTTGATGAATCGCTTCTCAACCTTTCAAGCAAAAGTAAATAAATTTTCTAGATTCTACAACAATGTTCGCGACAATCAAGCCAGCGGCTACACCGATAAAGATATAATACGTTTTTATTATAAATTACAAGAACAATTCATTTATTTGTTGAATAATTATTGAAATAACTAATATCATTTTTTTTTCCTAATCTGTAGATGGAAACTGCCAAACAACTATATAAACTACGAGAACATCACAAATTTAAGTTTGAACAATGTTGGATTGTGCTACGGGAAATACAAAAATGGCACATCCATTGCAATGTTAAATAGAAGTCAACTCAACTCAAGAAAGAGATGTGTTATCGATTTGGATATTATTAAGCCTGAAAATTTATCCAAATCGATACCAACAACACCAAGTTCTTCCACTCCTGGTGTATCAACTCCAGGATCGGTAAACCTTAGTGATGATGACCCACCAATAGATACCAATGAAAGTTCACATAATGCTTGCCTCTTTGGTCGCAAAGCAATGAAAAATAATAGGAAAAAAAATTCATCCATGTTTTCGACCGCTAAGAAGTTGCAGGAAGAATTGCAAGTTGTTACAAATTCAAGCCATGGAATTAATGAATCCTCTGGAGGCGAGGAACAACAGAATTGGGTTCAAATTCGCTTGGAGAGACACCGATCTAAACAAATGGAGATACAATCGCAAGAAAGGATGTCTCAATTGGAGTTTGAAAAAAAAAATTGGAGTTTGAATCGAAGGAAAGAATGACTCAAATGGAGCTTAAATTGAAAGAAAGGATAGCTGAAAGGGAGTTTAAAAGAGACATAATGCTTCAAGATCTAATGAAGGCTCCAACAGAAGCAACAAAAATATGGGTCATTGCACAACAAAAGTTAATTGCGAAACAATTAGCTTAAGAAACTAATGATCTGTAATATTTTTATTTATCTAGCGAAATCATATGTAATGCGTTTTATTTAATGTAATGTATTTTTTTTTAATTTGATTATATAATGAAATATATGAATTGTTTTAAAAAAAAGATATTTTTTTTAATGTGCTTATATTTATTAAAAAAATAAATATTTTTTTTATTACGTAAGTATACAAATTAATAAGAATTCTTTAAATTTTTTTTTAAAAAAAGAAAAATTAGCTAGTTACCAGCCGTACCATACTGTGCAACTGACTAGTTATATTTTGGCTAGCCCAAAAGTGATGACATGGCTGGCTACATTTGAATTGTAGCCTACCCATTTGGCCAGCAGCACACCGACTGCTCTAAGTGTCTAATGTTGGTATTGTATACAAACAAAGCTCACTGTTAAAAGTGAGAGGTTGAGGGTTCAAGTTATTACGGGTTAAGGTATGGGCACATGTAATTTAAAAGGATAAAATAGAACAAAAAATAATTAATAAAAGTCTCCAGGGGCTATTGATGAATGATAGGCATGAGCTTAAGAGGGACTTTCGTGTATATACTCAGGGAGGAACATGGGGTGATTTTCTCAATCCCCATAACCAAAACCGTGAAAATGTTCATTTCCCATAATCGCCCCAAGACTGTTTAAATTTCACTTTTACCCCAAAAAATGCCCCAAACCGTCACCTACATCTCTCAAAAGGGCCATGAATCGCCCATTAAACCGTTCCTTTTTATATACATATATATATATATATATTATTTTAATAGCAAACAAAAATAAATAAATTCATAAAACATTAAGATTTATTTAGGAAACAACCAATGATTCAATTGATTTACTCGTAATAATTCTTAGCACAAATATAAATTTAATATTTTAAACTCTATCTCATTAAATTCAATTGAAATTAACCATCAAATTATTCAAATTTAGATGAACAGACTTTAATGAAAGTCAACAATTCCAACAACACTGATAAACCACATAAAAAGAAAATTCCACAAGAAACACATGAAAGACTAGTCCACAAAAACCATAAGACCATGGATACAGTGTTTCAATTTTAGGCCATGAATACAATTTTTTTTAGAGATTATATATATATATATATATATATAAAGGGTATATAACTGAATAGTTATTTTATCCAAAGACTATAGAGTAATTTCTGTATAAAACATTATAAAATAGATATAATTATGTAATTTTGATATAAAAATAGATATAATCACTATGCGGTTTGGGGGTGGGGTAGTTCCCCTTTGGGGAACCCCTCAAACCGTCCCCCTCCCCATACCGTCAATTTTTTATCCCCCCATAACCACCCCATTTAGACATGGGGCGTTTAAAAATTGTTAAACATGGGACGGTTCCCCAAAGGGGCAGGTTATTTTCTCATCCCTATATATACTTATTTCACACTGATATCTCCCTCATTCATTCCATGCAATTTCCAATCGAAAGAATATAAGAGATTGGCAAGATCAAGCTCAACTGTTAAGATCCCCATGTTCATGCCAGCTTAGATTAGTTGACCAACGCCGGAGGGCAAGAGCTTGAAATGTTGTCCTTCATCATCAATAGTGCTATCAACAAACCTCTTTGGGAAGCACACATTTGGACAGGGATGTCAAAAATCCCCCCTTATGGAGAACGGCCCCGCCCTGCTCTGATTTAAACAATTTTGGGTAACGAATTAAATAAATGGGGGCAGTTTTGGGGGTGAGGGAAAATATTCGTCCGATTTTTGGGGCGGGTATGGAGGAGGGTCGCCCCATTCCGCTCCAATGTTGATTAATTTTTTACTATTATTCTTTTCATATTATTATATATAATTAATATATAAAATAAATCTTTCATCCTTTCACATATCACCTAATGCTAAACAATAGCCTTTTTATGATAGTAAGTTAGAAGTTTTTATTGAAAAGTTACATATTATTTTCATATGCATCAAATAAAAACAATTATTTATAAGGTGAAAACACGCTTACCTCCCGCCCCCGTTAATAAACGGGGATGGGGAATTCGATTCCTCCTCGCCCCCCTATTTCCATTCCTACATCTGGATCCTTCCAGACATTCAGATTTCAACCTATTGCTCATACAATAACCTGTAATTGTGTTTTCGAGTGAATGTCGTAACCATTGAGCATAAAGTTTGACATGGTTTCCCTTGGAATCAGAAGCACACCAGGAGGGTGCAATCTCAGTGATTTTTTTACCACCATCTTAAAGAAGAGGAGTTGGTCCAGGTCACTTTTAGAGACTTTCTTTTCTTTCCAACAATGCCTCTGTTTTATCTTGTGTTTTCTGCAACACTCTTGGGTTCCTAGCAATGACACACTCTATAGTGATTGCACTCGTGTCTACTCTAGAAAGGAAGAAATCCTGTCACAAAATAACAATTATAGGCACGGATCTTAGTTTTTGGCTGGGAAGAGCATATACTACTACTATATATATTGTCACAAATATTGTGAAAAAACTGAATTATATTTCATATGCTTTCAAATAATATAGAAAAGCCAGCCTTTTATAAGCAATTTACAAATAGGAAATAATTAAATAGGTTACAACAGAATCCCTAGAATTAAGGAGATAATTAATCTCCGCCTATAATCAGTAACTAAATCAGCCTATCATAAATACAAAATAAATCCGATCACATAACTTTCTCCTAAAATCTCTACACTTGATAGTCTCAAACACTCCCCCTCAAGCTAGGGAATAAATGTTTTTCATCCCCAACTTGTGTGACAAGTCTCTGAAACATGTGACTAGTTAATCCTTTAGTTAACACATTTGCTAGTTGTCCTTCTATTGAGACATATGGCGTGCAGATTAGACCACTATCAAGCTTTTTCTTTATGAAGTGTCGGTCAACTTCCACGTGCTTGGTGCGATCAAGTTATACTGGGTTATGTGCTATGTTGATGTTTGACTTGTTATCACAATACAACTTCATTGGCTTCTCTACTGAAAGTCTTAGATCTTTCAACAGTATCCCCAACTATAACAGTTCACAAACTCCTAAAGCCATGGCATGAAATTCCGCTTCTACACTTAACCTTGAAACTACCGGCTATTTTTTACTTCTCTATGTAATTAGGTTCCTACCAAGGAAGGTACAATAACCCGACGTAGACCTCCTATTCAAAATTAATCCAGTGTAATCTGAGTATGTGTACACTTACAAGTTCATGCTCGATCCTTTCTTGAAGAGTAATCCTTGGTCTGGACTTGACTTTAGATACTGTAGAATTCTGTACACAGCTTGGAGATGAATGTCTTTCGGGTTGTGTATGAATCGACTCACAACACTAACCACATAAGCTATTTGAGGCCTAGTATGAGACAAATAGATTAACCTTCCAACAAGTCTTTGGTATATTCCTCTGTCCACTGGTTCATCATCCACTACTTCTCCAAGCTTGTGATTCTGCTCAATAGATGTCTCCACTGGTCTACATCTTATTTTTCCTGTCTCCTTCAATAAGTCAATCACATATTTTTGCTGCGAGATAAAGATTCCCTCATTCGAGTGAGCAACTTCTATTCCCATAAAGTATTTTAGCTTGCCAAGGTCTTTAATTTTGAATTTTGGGCCAACTTGGTTTTAAACACTTCTCTTTCCCTTTGATCATTGCCGGTGATAATGATGCCATCTACATATACAATGAGTGTCGTGACTCCCCCTGAAGTGGAATGTTTAATGAACAAAGTATGATCACCTTGGCTTTGCTTTTAATCCATTGCTAACATTGCTCTTGCAAACCTACTAAACCAAGCTTTAGAAGACAACTTTAGCCCGTATAATGCCTTTTTTAGTTTGCACACTATACTTTTCTTCGTGACACCAAATCTTGGAAGGGCTTCCATGTAGATTTCTTCTTAGAGATCTCCATGTAGGAATGTATTCTTAACATCAAACTGCTACAAAGTCCAATCAAAATTAGCAGCCACAGATAATATAAATTTCACCGTGTTCATCTTCGCTACTAGGGCAAAAGTTTCATTGTAGTCAATACCGAAGGTCTGAGTGAAACACTTTGTCACTAGTCTCGCCTTATATCGCTCAAGAAACCCATATGTATTGTATTTTATTGAGAACACCCATTTGCATCCCACATGCCTCTTCCCTTTTGGTAACTCAACCATCTCCTAGGTTTTATTCTTCTCGAGTGCCTGCATTTCAACTTTCGTAGCTTGCTTCAACTCCTTACTACTTAATGCCTCATAGATTGTTTTAGGAATGACTATTGAGCTTAGGTAAGTGATGAAGACTTTATATGAGGGAGATAATTTTTTAAAGGAGATAAAGTATAAGAGTGGATGTTGTGTGCATTGTCGGGTGCCTTTTTGAACTGCAATGGGTAAATCTAACTCATCTTTATCAATCGTAATGACAGGACTGTTTACCTAGGTGGTGTGTTTTTCCTGAGTAATTTCCTTCCCAAGCAAAGGTTCTGACTCTTGGGCTTTCTTCAGATTAGTCATGTACTCCTTATTTCTCAAATAGACTATCGGTGGTTTAGTGACCATTAGATTGGCCGACTGTCTTGGTGGAGCTTTATGAAGTGATTCTGGAAGAGGATGAGACTCATGGAGCATTATGGCAGAATTTTCAGGTGGGCTAGAGGCAGAATTTGGGCTCGAACTTAGTAGAGGTAGCGAAGATGGTGACTGGTTTAGATTCAATGGAGATGGTGACTGTTGGTTCTGGGATCGTGGAAGATCAGGTACAAAGTCTAGGTCCAGATCATCCTTCTTGTCCTACGTCAACGTCGTCCCCCCCTAAGGAAAAGGATGATCGAATAAAATATCATGTTCAACAAATGTAACATTAATGGAAGTGTAGGTTTTACGCGTAGTGGGATGATAACACTTGTATCCCTTTTGGGTTGAAGAGTATCTTATGAAGACGCATTTAAGTGCTCGGGGATTAACTTTGCTTCGATTGTGAGCATGAATATGAGCAAAGACGACACATCCAAAAACCCGAGGAGATAATTTGTTTGGGGTTCCAAGAAATGGGAAGTGATGAGAAAGTGTTTCCCAAAGACTTTTTAATCCTAAGGTTTTGGAGGGTAATCTATTGATAAGGTATATTGCATTGAGAACAACTTCCCCTCAAAAATATTTTGGAACATTTCTATGAAAAAGAAGGGCATGTATAGTTTCAAGGAGGTGTACATTCTTTCTTTCTGCCACTTCATTTTGTTGGGGTGTATCAATGCATGATGATTCATGAATTATTCGCTTTTTGTTGAAAAATGATCAAAGAGTTTGGTTGAAATACTCTCACCCATTGTCTGTTCTCACTCTTTTAATTCTCACCCCAAATTGTGTGTGTATCATATTGTGAAAGATTGGAAATATTTTTGCTACATCAGATTTTTTATTTCATTAGAAATACCCAAGTAACTAGTGTGCAATCATTAGTGAATGTAGCAAACCAACATTCCCCATAAACATTAGGAACCCTTGATGGACCCCAAACATCACTCTATATAAAATGAAATGGAAATAATGATTTATTATTACACGATCATTCGTATTCAAGAGAGAGTCAAAAAGGTGTTTCCCAGACAAAAATGGCTCCTAGAGGGCAAAAATGTCATTTTCCGAAGCCATCACTTCAAGCAAAAAGTCTGGTGGAATTAAGATGGTCATTTTGGCACAATTGCAGAGAAAAGTGATTTTCATGAAGAATCTACGCCTGACCTACGCCTATAGAAACAAAAAAGTGGCCAGAAAGTGAGTTGTTACGCTCAAGTTTACGCCTAAAGCGTAGCTCCCTACGCCTAAGGCGTAGCTAAAGTGTTTTCAACACAATTTTTTAGTCAACTTTTAAGGGCCATATCTCGGTCAAAATAGATCCAAATGGGGTGATTCTTAAGCCTATCATCAAGAACTTGAAGTCAGATTTCTAACAAGCCATTACACGCCTCCATACGATATGTGTAGCTTCAGATATGATCAAAAGAGTGAGAGGTGTCCTACAGGAAAAAACTGAAATTTCATAATCGAGCCAAAATCCTATTTTGACCAGGATTGATCCGTTTTGATCCGAATAACTTTGAGTTCGACCCCACCACCTCTAAGGACGTGTATAACATATATTATACATTATATTGAAGGGTTTTGCTGACTTTAGTGTGAAATTACGAAAAAGAGTAATCTTATTCTCCAAGTTAGGGTTTCCCTCACCTTTGCTTATATATATACCAAGGTTTGCTACAGTGTAACACCCCATGTTATTTTCCCAATTTCCTGGAATTATTTATGATTTATTTTCGGTTGTGACGTCACTTGTTCATGACGTCATGGTTATTCTTGATGTTTCACATGTAAATTTTTCACGTTTATGTCTTGATACGACGGGATGACACGGCCATTGTCTTATTGACTACTTCGTGGAACTTCTTTGACAATTATGAGAATGGACGGTGAATATAATGTTTCAAACTGGTGAAACGTTGACGTGAGTTCTGGATTCGATAGCACGACTTTGCAATTGTCTCTTTGGTGACTTCAGGGGGTTTCTTTGGTGATTACTCTATTTGACGTGATGTTTTGTGTTTCGGACATGAATTCTTATTGTCGACTAAGTGGATTTATTTAGACGCTCGACTCTTAGTGCTTCAACTGGGTGGCGGTATGTTTTGATGACCGACGTTAAAGGTTTCAACTTAGCTGTGCGAGTTCGGCATTTAGTGCGTTAGGGGTTCGATGTTTTGTTTTCCCTTGTAATGGGATTAGTATGTGTTTCATTTAATTGACGTGCCTTGTTTAGCTGGCGTGCTTAGGAGTATATGTATTCTCCTTTCTCATTTTCTGTGTTTATATTTACGCGATATAGTTGGGATGTTATCACTTAGCATTTTGTCAGGCTTAGGATGTGCTAGGTGACATAAGGAGTTGTAATTTTCTTTCATATTTGGTTTAGTATGTGCCTTGTCTGACTGATGTACTTTGAGTTTGTATGTGGGTGCCCTTATGTATTGTTTGACTTGTGTGCTTAGGGGTATTTGCTTTAGCTTGTTTGTTTATATTGGATTCTTTCTGTGCCTTATTGCTTGTGGTTATTCGGTGGGTCTTGTACATACCCGGTGTTCCGGTAGTTGAATTTTGTACCTCGAATTATTTATCCTCGCTGGTATTATATATCGGGCGACCTGTATATTTTCGGGTACGCGTGTCATCGTTTATGGATTTTTCGATAATATTCCATATATTATTATTTATTAATAAATTGAGGTTAAATGGTTATCTTTTTCGTTCCACACTCGACGCAGATGATTTTAGACCGTTTCTTCGTAGTGGTTATTCGGTTGATGGTGTAACGGGCCATCGAGCCGGGAATTTTCTCACAATATTTTATAATTAATTATTTTAAAGTGGGTTATAAATTTTGGGTTATTATTATTACATAATAATTAAAAATGTGTAATAATAATTATTGGTATTTATATATATTAATGAAAATTATATATATGGATACATGGATAATGTGGTTGTGGCTGTCAGAGAACTAGCCTCTCTTATCCTTCACGACCCACACACAAGCAGTCGTCTCTTCTTTCCTTCATCTATGACCCGTAACGAGCTTCTTCTTCTTCATTGGTTTGACAAGAGAGAGAAAAATAGGAGGAAATGGGCTGAATGGGTGTGTTTCAGACGCGATCTGGTAGGGGCTTTGAGGTCACTGGACATGGTAACTGTGGTGGTTCATGGCTAACGGTGAGGTTGGCGATGAAGGTTTGACTTGGTGGCTCAAGGCTGAGTTCAGGCATATGTGGCGACGCGATTGGTATAGGTCGTCGATTGTAAGGGTTTCGACTAGTAGCTGATTTCACTGGAGATGGGGATTATGACAGTGCTGGTGGCATGAAGGTGGTGATGGTGTGCAGTGGTGGTCATGCTGGTGGTGGCGCAGTCCAGCCGTGCGTGGTGACGACCAGTCCCGTGTTCAGTCAGACCGAGTTGGGTCGACTCAGTACCTATTCGGGCTTTGTTTGGCATGAAATTTTGAGGGTAGCTTGCTCCCAATGTCGTACACGATATATCCAAATTTGGTGCAAAACCGTTGAGCGGTTCGTCGGGAATTTTAGATTATAGGTACGAATTTTCGTTTGGGTTATATTAGATTTATTCAAAATTATTAACCAATTGTTAATGGGCTTTGTATATGTTGTATAGGTCGTTGAGATGGACGTTTTGGTATATTCTAAATAATTTTTGGGCGACTTTGGTTGGCGGGCTCTATATTTGGGCGCCGACACTGTTCACGGTGGGACAGTTCGGGACTGTTTGTTAGCGAATAAAATAGGTGGGAATTTACATATATATATATATATATATTCTTATATATATGCATATCTGAAACTCACTAATAGTGCGTAGAAAACGTTAATAAATCTTCGTTGCATGTTTATGGGTAAATAAAAAAGTTTAATTAAATTCCTAATGATAGACAAAAATCTAGGGATTTTATAAAATTTATGGAATACCCATATATGGATTAAAGGATATCGAAATTGGATATTCTTGTGGAGAAATTAAATAAATTAATTCCCTTGAAAAATTAAATAAATTATTTCTCGAAAAATTTACAATAATTATAAACCTATTTAAATTAAATTGATATAGGCGGTTTAGTACCCCTCGAGTTCGAAATAGGTTTATAGAAGGTGTATGTGGACGTAGATCCGGTTAATTGATTTTCCCCTACTATTTCTCATAAATTATAAAGAAATTAAATTACGAATTTAAATTGTCTAATTGTCCCTGGGGTGGATTAAATTGAAAACAATTATTGAAAATTAAATTAAAAGCATGCTAACATATAAAATTTATAAAGATTGGGTAATCGAGAACCCGAATATTTTTTTGAGATAAATGGAAGTGATTTACTGTATAATTTAAATTGTGAAGCATGCTTTGTTTGAGGTTGCTTGGCTTTTATGCTGTTTTATTGAGTATATTGAATTCATGTGGAGACATTTTGCATTCATACAACGTTGTGGTCTATATACATTATTTCGATGTGAGTTGCATGCCTCGGTATTCCATGCAGACATATGGATTGTTTGGGATTGTCGCAACAACTGGCCAGGGGGTGATCTAGCACCCAGGGAGCTAGTATCTCTCGAATCGCTAGACATTGGGGGTGAGGGCTTGGGTCTCACTTGCCAGTTCCGGACGGACTTGTGGTCTCCGTACTCTATTTGGCGACGCTCACCTTTCCTTGTTCGGGCATGTTAACCCCATAAGTGATCGGTTTGAGATTCCTGGTTATTTATTTTACCCTCATATAGACAGAGTTGCACTTGAGTTGCATTTGCATGGTCATGAGTATTGGCATTGCATGGATATTGCTGTTGAGATTATCTGTTATTATTGCTTATTGATATTGAGTAGGTTATGTCTGAATTTCTAATTAGAGATTTATATTATTCTCTTGGGCGCTAGGGCGCGGTGTTTGTGATTGATATTTTAACCGTTGTTAAATTACAATGAAAATTGTGAATTTTCTAGTGTAAAGGAAACTGTCAAAACTTATAGTTAAAAGGTGAAAAGTGAAAGTGGCCTTGGGGCATAAGGGTTCCCCGTATGTTAGGCTCTAGTTGAGCTGGGTAGCAATGTATTGAGACTTAGTTGAAATTGTGATCTTGGCCTCATAGGCCTTCGTGATTGGTGATTAGTATCATCACAGGATGATTGATAGACCTCTCCGGTAGTGTGGAGTATTGTTCGGGTAAGGGTCGGATATAGCTCATTAGTTTGACCCTTTTCCGTTGGCTTTTGTAATTTTGAGTTTATCGCTCATTCTTCCACTTTGACAGTATATGAGTTATAGACAGTTTTTATCCGTGTTTATTGAAAATCTCTTTCCGTAAGTACTCTTGTGAAGTTAGTGAATTCTGGGCATGGTTTGCACTGTTCTTGAAACCTCGGTTTTGGTTCGGATCTTTGGAGTCAAATATTCATAGTTTTGAAAACTTAAAGCTTGGGGATTTTTATAAAACGTTTTCTTCGTTTACCCCGAGACTTGTTAACTATTTTTGGAAAGACAAAGTTTAAATACTTGTTTTATAAAATATGTTTTGAATTCTCAGTACCGAGATTATCGGTAGAAATCCGTTTTTGAAAGAAATTTCAGAAAATTCCATTTGAAATTGTTTTGTAAAATTGCTGAATTAGGGCACGGGTTGCCCCATGTTCTAGAAATCTCGATATTAGTTTCGAGATCTCGGCATCATTAGAGGTCGATAAATCCAGGTTTCGCCTAGCTTGTTGTCTGGGATTCCTTTCTGTGCCCAATTTTGTTTGGGCATTATTTCAGGATTATTTTTATAATTTTTTAAATAAATGTTAAAGGTCTTAGGACTAGATTTGAAAGAAAAAAGTTTAAAAGTGATTTTAAAATGGTTGTCGGTTTGAACTCTAGTAGTTCTTCTTTCTTCTATAGTTATTCCTTGGGTATTTCAGGGCCTCAGCAGTTAATGCGGTCCTTATGTTTATCTTCTCTGATGCTCTTCTTGTCATATTTCGCGTATGTGACATAGTATTGATTTATGTACACATAGTGCAGCTTTTAGTACTTTAGTTGTGTTCGGAGGCGTTGGAACCAAATAAGATTTGACCGGGTCCTAACTTTTTCTTAAACACCGGTTGAATCCTTCGGGGTTCAACGTTTTTCTTTAAAAATCCGGGGACCATGGCATCTGTTTGGGACTAAATGACTCTAATAACCCTTTCTAGTGCCTAGATAGGCAGTGTGAGTTAGAGATAGTTCGGTTGGTTACCGAATCCGGTGTGGGTATAATATCTTCCCTTTTTATGTATCTTCGAGTGAACGGGTTGGTTCACTGGTTATTGTAAGTAGAAGAATTGAATTAAAGATAGAAAATATGAGAGCAACTTTCTCTCTAGGAATGATTTGATAGCGATGCTAGGAATGATCGAGTTGTGGGCATGGTTATGATGATTCACTTTCGGTAGTCCTAGTGAGTGATCTATTTACCTCCTAGGAACCTTGAGCAGCGTGCTAGGTGCACGGTATGGTAGATAGTTTGTCCTTGTTGTATCTCTAGATGAGAGTGGAGTTCGGATTGGTTGTCTATAGGCCTAAGTGACAGGCTTAGTTATTTACAGGACGTTATATATATACACGTATACATGTGTTGCTTATATTTTCGTTGATATGTAGTTCTTATGATATCCGTAGTGTACTTGAGGTTAGTGATGAGGTTATTGATGGGGTCTCGGATTGGTGGGGTGCCATGTGAGATGATTGACTGGCCTAGGATAGATGCATGCACACGGGATGGATTAACCTTTTCTAGACGGCTATGAGTGTGATGTTTTGATATTATGGTGAGCGCGTGATTTTGCTCACCCCTACAAAAGGTTGCAGGTTTGCAGGTGGATGCAGCACGACTTATTCAGTGACAACGATACGGGTGATTTGGGACGGTAGTTTTGTTCCTCCTCCCGTAGTTATACTTGTGTATTCTTTTATTCTCTTGGGAGCTAGAGTGTTGGCAGATTTCCTTACGTTGTATCTTCAGTCCATGTATTTATTATTTTTGGGGTGCCATTATACTTTTTCGGCATCGCCATGTGGCTTTCTTTATAATTTCATTTGAGTATTAGGGGCTCTATTGATTTTTGAGGGGTTGTGTAGAGGTTTTGGTGCTCTTTTCCACTACCTCGGCCCTAGTAGGTTTATGAAATATTAGGCTACGTGCCATTGCTTTTATTTTAGATTGTCCGGATGTTCCATATACAAATTGAAATTTGCCAGATTTTCGTTAGAATTTATTACTGAGTTTCTATCATTTAGGTGGCATGGGATACCTTGTTTTCATTCTTATTCCTTGTCTGTCATTGTTGTTATTGATTCTAGTGGTCATTTTCTATGACGTCATACCTCAGGATTCGCTGATTCTCCAGATTGGAATCTCAGGAATAACGTGGCATGACATACAGATCTAAGGGACTTCTCTCCACATAATTTTTGGACTTATTTCTAACCAATTTTCAGATTCATATCATTCAAAGGAAGGAGCCATTCAAGACCTATAGATCCGGAGAAGAAGATCATGAAGGGCGTTTCTACATCAACAATTCAGTCACCTTCTACCATGAGCAACTAATTCGGTATCTGTGGTTTTCTAGCAAAAACCTAGCCAAGTAATGTAGTTCTTTTATTTGTTTCAATTGTAACGAGGGGAAAATATGACCATACTATGATTATTGTAGTAGATGAGAGATCGTTTGTATTCTTGATACAAGTTTATATATTTATTCTGATTATTGTCTTAGACTGAATAAATATATTTATCTTACACAATCATGGTTATTCACTATAGGCTGGAACTCGGAGGCTTAACTTATGATTTTCTACACAATGGTGGTAATAAAACTTGAAACCCTATGTTGACAAAGGCCATGACATGACAATTTAATATAGACATGCTTTAGTTTATTTTCATGCATTAGGAGTAGATTAGAGTAATTTAATTGACATGTACTAGTTAGGTCAGTCATGAGATGGGTTGTCACAATCCGGTTGATGGTAATCCTTTTTGGGGTCGTATTTAGCTATTTGCGGTATGACCTGATTCACAGTTATGGATCACCCTCTTGCAATTGAGCGAATTGAGAATTATATTATGTGGTTAGTAGTGGAGTATGGAAAACCTAGATTTTATTTCTATTGTTCTTGTCTTAATCTATCTTTACTTGTTTTCTTAGTTAATTAGTCCATTAATTTTCAAAATGACAAACCATATTTTTATAGCAATTTATGAATATTATTTTACAAGAATACATAATACGACTTAGTCTTTGTGGGATCGTTAACCTTTCACAAGTTGAACTATACTACAATACGATTTGTGCACTTGCGATAGGTAAGACCTAAGCCGTCATAAAGGGGCCATTTTTAACACATATTTTTAGCACACCTGAACGAACATCAATTTTTTGGCGCCGTTGCCGATAACTAATGGATATTCTGAATTTTAGTAATTTAATATACTTGAATTATTTGTATTATATCTAAAGTTGGATTTTGTGTTTCGGCGGAGCAGTGACGATTGCATAGTTTGACCACTTATGAGTTTTAGTGCATCTTAATTTTATGCATAATTTTAGCTTTATTTTCTGTCCATAGTTTTTTATGATATATATAAAAAAATCTGCATAGTTTTCGTGTAAACTGTCAGAAAGTCTGATTTTTGCAAAAGAGGAGAGGATTTCGAGTGAAATGGGCTAATGAACAAAACTTACTATATTATAGTAAACCTAGTTGATTTTAGGCTGAAACATGTCGTTTAAGACCTCAAAACCACGATTTTGTGATTGTCAGAAAAAAAATGGTATAATGGTTATACCAATTCGGCGAATGTTCCATATTATGATTCATACAACCCCGATTGGAGATATCATCCCAATTTCCAATACCATCAATCAGGAATGGGAAATTCATATCAAAGCTTTAATGAGGATCCACGATATTTTGATCACGAATCAGGGTATCGACCGTATAGTCAAAATTATTATCCTCAACCATCGAATCAATTCCAATATGAAGAGTCAAGTGCATATTCATGTCCGGAGCCATTATCTGTTGAAGATAAATTCTTAGCCCATTTGAGTGAAATAGGAGCAAACCCCCATCCGGAATCATTGTCTTCTAATGATCAATTCTTAGTATTTATGAGCAAAATCGAGACCCCTCGAAATTGTGAGGAGATCACATACAATGGAGACAATTCATACTTTTCAAACACTGAAAATGATCAACCAAGTTTCAATAGAAGCCAATAACCATTCAATACTCAGGATTTTCAGTCCAATAATACCCAATCATTCCAACCCCTCAACCAAAATTCACCTCAGTTTCAAAACCATTATTCACCATCTCGACCACCTAGTTTTGAGGATGAAATTTTGAGTGCCCTGAGAGAGTTTAACAACCAATCTCAGACAACCACCCAATTACTCAATCTCAGATTGAGTAATGCTTTTCAGAAATTTATGATGAATTTATTTTTCCCTTACTATGATATTGGGTATTTGTGCTTTGTTGAATATTTCTACAAGTGACTCGATTTAAGTTTGGGGGGAAGAACAAGCATGAAGAGAGGAAATTTTGGAATTGCACTTTAAGGGTAACTATATTCTTTCTCATGAGTATGATTGTGAAACATAAGGACATGGTGTAATTTAAGTTTGGGGGGAAGGTATAGTTGGCTATAGGAATGATTTTGAAAAAAAATTGAAATTTTTTGGAGAAATTTTTTGTTTTCATACATGAATGCTTTGCATTACAATTTGATTGAGTTTATGTTTATTATGCATGAGTAGTATGTGATATTATATTCCCGCTCATGAGAGTAATGATTAAATTGAGTAAGTGAATTGATGTGGTTTTACATGAGTGAGTGAATTAGAGAAATTGAAACCAAAAAGGATGATTTTGATCTATAAGCACAAACACACATTCACTATGGGAAAAATAGTTAATCTTTGATTATGTAGTTAAAAAAAATAATTTTGCCACAATAAAAGGGGAGATGTTACGGTTGAAATGGAAAAAAAAGTTGAAAATTTATTTTGAAAAAAAAATGCAAAAAGTAGTTCTTTGATCTGAGTAACCGGGCCTTGGTATCACCAATATCATTGTTCGCATTTAAATAGGAGAAAACTAATGAGCATAAATCCCACGGAAGAAGCTCGGGCCCAGTTGGTTGGGACTAAAAATCCTCGCTGAAAAGCCCGGAGTTTTGAAAGACAAAAATGGATAAATGTGGAAAGAAGGAGTGTTAAATTCAATTCTAAAAAGGCAAAGTTTGATCAATGAAGTAGAAGAAGAGAGATTGAAATACCGTAGTAGAGTGTTCACAAATACACGGAAGGTTGTCTGGATTGAGAGTAGAAATTAACGAAGTCATTCACCATAGTGGGGACCATTCATGACATTAGCTTGAGATAGTTATTGTTCGGTAGTGAGTGAGAGTATTTGCATTCAATGTCACGCCCCGAATTTCCAAAGTCTCCCGAACCGGGACATCCGAGAAATTCGGGTCGTGATCCATAAAATGAGCGACTAATTAAGACCCTAAACAACCATAAACTTAATGGAATCTTATTAACAATAATAATTCCATACACAACAAAGCGGAAGCTAAATCAAATGATACACAAGCCACGTCTAGGTGCCGAAAGAATACATCTCTACAACGATGCAACAATACCAAATACAAGGAAGGGATAGGCCAACAGACTGGCTCCTAAGAGATACAACATCTACGATCCCAATACAGGGAATAAGCAAATGAAACAAAAGGACCAACTCTACATATTAACATCCCAAATCCTGCAACAACATCAGTGCCACGAGCCATCCTGCACTCCAAGTTGTCCATAACTGAAACATTTCCTGTAAACTGGTGGTGTAAACCATCAGGCATACCACTGCTGGGGTGAGCTCATTGAGCCCCATAGGAGAAATAAATCATAACTGTCATTTCCTACGACCGTTCAAGTCGAGTGCAAACCAACCCGTGTACATGCATCTACCCTAGGTCAGTCAAATGTCCCACATGGAACTCACGCCAATAGGAGACCCCGGAAACACATCCCCCTAGTCCCCTACCATGCACAAACAATTAGGGCAACTAGCACATAATGAAGTCATAACACAACCACATATAATAACGCACACCTATACATATATACACACGTATATATATACATAGAGATATACAACTAATACAAGTCACGTAGTACAAATCATCTCATAGATCCCTACGACTCATACCCGCTAGTCCCACACTGACAATCAAATCAACACTACACACCAATCATGGGAGCAATACTCCTATTCATAACACTCTAGGAAGGATAACACTCACATTTCCTAGGCCACGAGCATACCGAGTTCCAAAAACTTAAATCATTATCAACTCATACTATCAATCACCTCACATGTCACTACTGACATCCGTAAACCCAACACAGGGGTAAAATAGTCACTTTAACCTAAGGGAAGTCACGAAGGTTGCCGAAAACCAAAGGAAAGTGGAAGGAATGAAAACAATTGACCTATAGTGATCAAACACCCACACAAGGGTAAAAACATCCTTTCACGTCTAAAATACATGAACAAGATCACTCAGGATCGATATAGAAGGGAACAAATCCAATGGCACCTTAAGTGGACTATTTAAACACCCGTGTTCACTCAAGGGTAAAATAGTCATTTCAGTGGTATAATAGTAATTTCCATGTATAAAGACAAGGTTTGGACCTAAAATAAGTCATAGGATCAAACGGAACCAAATTTGAAAGTGCGAGAAGGAAACTACGACATTTTGAAAAATCGGCTGTCGTGACGTGCCGAAGTTCAAAACATACTCTCACTTTCAAACGACCATTACGCCCATAAAAATGACTCAAATGAAGTGATTGAAAATCCTAAAATCAATAGATTTAAGTCATATTTCTAAAAAGCAAAATAACACCTCAATACGATACTTTTAGCTCCAGATATGAGCAAAAGAGTTAAGTAGCGTCGAAACAGGACTGCACTGGGACACCCTTGGAAAATCAGTCGACTAAAAAGGGCCATCAGTCGACTGATGGGGGTCATTAGTCGACTGACCAATAACCACCAATCGACTGACCTCACCAGAAAATTTGTGGCTAATTGCTAGTCGACTGACACAATTTTGTCAGTCGACTCACGGACCCAAAAATATTCCAAATGGTCCGAAAATCACTGAAACAATCACGCACGCCTTTCCCTATGTGTATAAAATCATAATTTGATTAATACACCAAATTATATTTACCAAACGTAAGTTTTAAATAAAAAACATTAGTTTAAAGTTTTATAAAACTATCCGTCTTGCCCCTGGTCTCCGTTTTGGAAACCGCCGACTTTCAAAGGCCAAAATCTTTTATTTCATGACTTTAAAAGCATTTCTAAACTCAGTTTTTATCGGCATCACGGGGTAGGAGAAAATGAGTTTTTCACTTAAAGATCGAATAGACTCAAATGCAAGTCTTATGAAAATCCGTTTTTGGGAAAAAAAACCGAAACATCAACAACACCATGCGGAGTGACTCAACATCAGACATGAGTCAAGAAGAACAAAGAATGAAGAAGTAAGTTAAAAAATGACAACACTTTAACAAAAATGGGAAAACGATCTAACAACTCGATTCCCAACCGTGAACTCATCTCAACCACCCCAAGTGGATAAGGAAACCACCTCAAGTACACTCCTATTCTTAGGATATGAAAAGGAAGACCTAGTAGCCAAAACTCGGATACTATCTAGGTTCAATCAAAACCACCTCCAATCCATTCAAACCTTGATTCCCATATAATATCTTCTCTCTTAGAATTCTAATGGAATCAAGAACTGTTACCACACAAGTGACGAGGATCAATCCCCACTTCACCTAATCAACCCAAAACCTCAAAGTATAATCATTGATACCTTCCTCAAATGCAAATGAAGTATCAAATGACCATCACTACATAGCCAACAAAGATTCCCAAACTTTCAAGGATCATACACCCTTCGAAGGTGCAAAACATCAAGTGGTCAATACCCCACTACCAACAAAGGTCACAAAGCTAACACCCGCTTCTCTAAGGTCTCATTTCACAATCGACCCTATAATTCACTATCGACTTTACTTATTACAAGAAAGCCATAGAAAACCAACTCATAACCTCACCTAAGAGCATATAAGCACCTAACAACAAGCATAAATATTCATCTCATTTTTATACTTCAAAATAAACATGCAAATCATATTATTACATTATTCAATTCCACTTGAGCATTTTAATAACACATGAATTATATCGCAAAATTCACATTAAACATGCTCCTTTATCACATTGAATAATATCATGATATACATGTCAAAGGGAATCACATAAATGCTATGCAAATGCAATGTGACTCAACACCACCCGTGGTACACACATGACCACACACCTCATGGAACAAACCTCATGAAACACACTTTGCCCAACACAGGTTAATGAATACGCACTCTACCCATTCACAATGAGAAAAGAGTACCACACTTATTCTTCCCAAGTGATTTTGACACTTCTCACTTTCAACAAGGAAAACGGTTACACGAGTCGACTCGTGACTAAAAATTCGTATACCGAATGCATGAGATGACCCGCGACTTTGAGAATGGGACGGCCCACCCTATACCACATTTTTGGTTTTTTAGTTCCATAGGTGGGGGACACCTCCTGGCCAGTTGTTGTGATGATTTGACACAAGACTACTCACCCAAGGTTACACGACCGGGCGTAGCCCAACACCAATTGAGTTCTCAATACAAAAGGTAAACCCATGCACCATGTCCTCAATGACCCATGCATCACATAAATATTTATCACATCATATTTATAACAACATTCCTAAAATGTCCACGTGAATGTTTTTCACCATTCAACATGCTTTTAAATTTCATTTAAAGTAACTATCAACAAATGTATTTTTTCATGCACCACTCATGATCCCAAATCATCAAATTATCCTTTAATACACAAAGAAAACTTTACCTTCCATTTAACATGCTTTTATTCCCATTAAAGCAATTTAATCAACACATTAACTCATTTTCATACATAAGTTTAATGTTCAATATAGAAATCTCCAAATTCACAAGAATGGGAAAACTAGAATAAAACTCTAAGTTCCACATTCCAACTCCATCAACAAAGTAGCTAACCTATATACGTTATCAAGGCTACACTACTTATACTCAAAACCCTATATGTATACTTACTCTTATACATATATACATCAATACCATATATATACATATAGTAATACAAGCATACTTCCATCTCTAAAACTCATAACCTATCTAGCATACATCATATCTATCTCAAGTATAACATAATATGGATTATAGCACATTAATACATAAAATCCAAAATTCATATTTTTCAAGTAAACACTTAGCAAAAATATATCTAGTTTTAGGAATTCTAGAATCCAATTCACCCTACTATACAATCACAAGATGGCTAGTTAGGAAGTTTTCCCCTACCTCTTGAAGAGCAAAGCACAACGATTACCAAGCAAGGTCCATGAAACCCTAGCTCCTCCCCAACCGAAATCAAATGAGCAATTCTGTGGAAAGCTTCACCATAGCCTCCTAACCATGAATCCAACTCCAACATAAGAGGGAAACAAAAATCATCAAGTTGTCTAACAAGAAACCCTAAACTAGGATTTGAATGGAAACACACAAGGATGGAAGAACACTTAGCAATTCTTGGCTCAAATTATGAACATCTTCCATGTTGATGGCCACACCAAACTCCCAACTTAGGGTGATCAAATCAACCCCTAAGTGAAGAAGAAGCAAGAGGGAGAAAAGAGAGAGCAAGAAATGACAATGGAAAAGTCTTGCCAAATGTGTGCTAACTCTAAGAGTTGTAGAGATTCTCCACTCATAACTCTCACCATCCAATGGCCAATAATAAAACTAACAAGTGAAGACCTAATCCAAGGGCTAGGAATAAGTCTTGCCATTGAAAGACTTATTACACCACTCATAAAACCCATTAATTTGCCAAACAAGGCCTTATCATCCAAGGGCTTAGAATAAAGATGGGAATGAATAAACCATCCAATGGTTGACATGAAGTCTTGCCAAGTGAAAGACCAACAATAATGGATTATTGTATTTAAGTACCAACCAAACAAGGCCTTGTGATCCAAGGATCTAGAACAAAGATGGGAGAATAAGATCAATGGCTAGGAATGAGACACCACTTGAAATGGGGAAATGACCAAATTATTCTCAACTTAGGGTTAATTACAAGAGTGTCATCAAGCCTCTTAATTACCCTTCTACCCCTTGTCATCATCTCTAATTACAAACATGCCATTCATACCCCAATACTTAGCCAAATCTCTACATTTTTCACTAAGTGCTCCAAATATGAAAATACTTATTTACCCTTCGGTCATTTCTTTCCCGAAATCGTTTCTAATAATTTTCATTAATTAGAAAATGAAAATATAACAAGCAATTCACATAAGTGTTACCCCGAAACGTGTACAATAATCTAGGGTAACACTTTCAGGAACGCAACATGATTACCGAAGCTCCAATGAGAAAACATTACACGAACCCACGTAGTCATCAACAAAGAATAAATCCCAAAGACGGAAACGAACGTCCACGAAGTCGTCCCACTAAGTCTAAAACTCAAATGCGAAAAAAATTACACGTACCAAGAATACACAAGAAGTCACGAATAAGTGACATCACAAAACGTTAACACTTGAAAAAAAATTCCAGAAAAGAGAAAGGAAAACGCGGGGCGTAACATTCATATTATCTTATGTATTGTATCATAGCTTGATTAATGAGTGTGTGAATGCATAAATGTGTGATTGGAAAGAATGGAGAAGTTGTGGGTAGTATAGCTAACCCTAACGAGACTTCACTCGTCCACTCGGTATAACCGAGGGGTTTAAAATGCTTGTTACACATACTAAATGTAATCATCGACCCTCACGAAAGCAAGAGATTATGTTAGATTATTATAGAGTAGTTAGAATAAAAATTATCACAAGGTATTTTTTCCTGAGTTCATTGCTAAGGGACTAGCAATATGTAAGTTTGGGGGTGTGATACGTGCTCAAAAGTATCCATTTTAAGCCCCTATCTTACTTTTGTTATGTCTTTTCATTTAGTTATTTGGTATTTTTATGTCGTTTGTGTGTTTAAGTATGTTTCAGGAGCTTAATGAAGAAATAGAGCTAACTTTAGTGAATTAACTAAGTACACATTCGTTTCAATTCAAGAGTCAAAAAGGTGTTTCTGAGACAAAAATGGCTCCCGGAGGACAAAAATGGCATTTTCCAAAGCCATCACTGTAAGCAAAAAGCCTCGTGGAATCAAGACAATCATTTTAGCACAATTGCAGAAAAAAGTGATTTTCATGAAGAATTTATGCCTGACCTACGCGTACAAAAGCAAAAAAGTGGCCAGAAAGTGAGTTTTTACGCTTAAGCCTACGCCTAAGGCGTAACTACAATGTTTTCAGCACAAATTTTCAGTCAACTTTGAAAGGCCATATCTCAATCAAAGCAGGTCCAAATGTGGTGATTCTTGAGCCTATCATCAAGAACTTGAAGTCAGATTTCTAACAAGCTATTACACGCCTCCATACAATATGTGTAAATTTAGATATGATCAAAATAGTGAGAGGTGTCCTGTAGGAAAAAGCCAAAAATTTCAGAATCGGGCCGAAATCCTATTTTGACCCGGATAACTTTGAGTTCGATCCCACCACCTCTAAGGACGTGTATATCATATATTATACATTATATTGAAGGGTTTTTCTGAGTTTAGTGTGAACTTACGAAAAGGGGTAATCCTATTCTCCAAGTTAGGGTTTCCCTCACCTTTGCCTATATGTACCAAGGTTTGCTACAGATCTAATGGACTTCTCTCCACATAATTTTGGGACTTATTTCTACCCAATTTTCAGATTCATATCATTCAAAGGAAGGAGCTATTCAAGACCTATAGATCCAGAGAAGAAGATCATGAAGGGCATTTCTACATCAACGATGCAGTCACCTTATACTATGAACAACTAATTCGGTATCTATGGTTTTGTAGCGAAACCCTAGCCAAGTAATGTACTTATTTTATTTGTTTCAATTGTAACAAGGGGACACTGTGACCATACTGTGATTATTGTAGTAGATGATAAACCGTTTTTATTCTTGATACAAGTTTATATATTTATTCTGATTCTTGTCTTAGACTGAATGAATATATTTATCTTACACAATCATGGTTATTCACTATGGGCTAGAACTCGGATGCTTAACTTATGATTTTTTACACAATAGGGGTAATAAAACTTGAAACCCTAGGTTGACAAAGGCCATGCCTTGGCGATTTAATATAGACATGCTTTAGTTTATTTTCATGCATTAGGAGTAAATTAGAGTAATTTAATTGGCATGTACTAGTTAGGTCAGTCATGAGATGGGTTGTCGCAATCTGGTTGATGATAATCCTTTCTGGGGTCGTATTTAGCTATTTGCGGTACGACCTGATTCACAATTATGAATCGCCATCTTGCAATTAAGAGAATCGAGAATTATATTATGTGGTTAGTGGTGGAGTATGGAAACCCTAGATTTTATTTCTATTATTCTTGTCTTAATCTATCTTTACTTGCTTTCTTAGTTAATTAGTTAATTAATTTTCAAAACGATAAACCATATTTTTATAGCAATTTATGAATATTATTTTACGAGAATTTAGAATACGACTTAATCTCTGTGGGATCGATAACCTTTCACAAGTTGAACTATACTACAATACGATTTGTGCACTTGCGATAGGTAAGACCTAAGCCGTCATAAGGGGCCATTTTTAACACATATTTTTTGCATACCACGACGGACATCATTGCTCAGAGGGAAAGAAACACATTTGTGTTTGGAAAATTCATAAATATCACGATGAAGCATTTTCAAATCAACATTTTTAAACAGAAAAGGAAACATAAGGCAAAGACTTTTAAAGGAAGGGTGTCCTAGCTGTAAATGATGGAGGAAAATATGAATTTTTGTTGTGAAGGAGTTTGATAGAAGAAGGGATGGATAACCGACCCTAGTTCTCACTTGAGTATCGAAAGGTTCGAGAGAGTAAAGACCATCCTTTTTCTTCAGCATGCCCAATCGTCTTCCCCGTAACTTAGTCCTGAAATACACACGAGTTTTTTGAAAAAATGAGATTAAAGTTTGTATCTTTAATAATTTTTCTAAAAGATATAAGGTTGGTTATCAATTTGGGCACATGCAAGACATTTTTAAAAATCAGAGATGGTCCTAAGAATATATTGCCTTGGCCTGCTATAGTGACTAATGATCCATCAACTATGGTGATATTTTTATTAATAGGGTAGAGGCTATAGGTGGGAAAAATATGGGATGAATAGGTCATTTGATCGGTATCTCCCGAGTCAATAATCAAAGAATTGGTTGAGACATCATCTGAGACACTAAGAGCATATGAGTTAGGAAGCATACCAGAAAGCGCAAATGAACAGGCACCTGATGGTTTCTCGAATGAATCAAGAAGAGATCTTAGGCGATCAATGTCCTCTTTGTTGAACTCTCTGCCATTTGAATCCGTATTGCTGGTGTTGGTTTCTGCAGCATAGGCTTGTCTCATTTGCTACCAGGTTTTTGCTCCCCAATTTTGGTTGGACTGATTAGGATTTTTTGGCCTCCCATCTAGCTTCTAGCAATTATCCTTCGTATGACCAGTCTTCTTGTAGTAGATGCATATGAGGTTCCCTGTGTTCATCTCTTTCGAGTCATGTTTCTTGTTGTCTATAGTTGTAGCAAAAGCCTTTTCCGAGGCTTGTTCATTAACACCGGTTGTGAGTAGTGCAAAGGCTTGTAATGGTTGCACATATATCATGACTCTTCTCCTACTCTCTTCGGCTCAAATGGTTTCAATTGCTTCATTCAATGAATGTAGTCCTTTTCCCAAGATTTGGACTCTTATATGGTCAAATTCTACGTTGAGGCCTGCCAAGAAATCATACGTCCTTTATTTTTATATGAATGCCTTTAAAGCCACAACATCCTTACTATGTTTCATCTTAAGAACCTGATAATAATCTAACTCATGCCATAAAACTTTCATGTTGTTTCATACTTTGTCACATATTTGTTTCCCTATTTCGCAGCGGTCAGCTTCGTCTTGATCTTGTTCACTTGGGCTGCATCTACTTCCTTTGACTAGGTTTATGTGATTGCTTCCCAGATTTCTTGAGCGGTAGTTAAAAACATGACAATATTATTTATCTTGGGTACCATAGCATTCCAAAGCCATGACATGACCATGGAATCTTCTTCGTCCCAAACAACAAACTTCGGGTCTCCCTTTTTCAGCCCTATTCCAAGGAGGTGGCTTAGCTTGCCTTTCCCTTCAAAAAAGTTTGAACAAACTGAGACCACTTTAAATAATTCCTTCCATTCAACCAATATACAACTTGAATGAAATTATCTAGATGATAGTGAAAATAGCTTAGAGGGGGGGGGGGGGGGGTGAATAGGTTTTTTGTCAATTTTAAGATCAATTAAAATTATTTAGCAGAAATTCAATTTTAATCAGTCACAAACCCTAATTCTCAATTAAATTCTCAAAACAGATCAATTAAGAAAATATGAATATAAGTGCAGAAATTTAAATCATGAGAAGACACGAAGATTTTTATGTGAAAAACCTTGGAAAAACTCCAAGTAAAAACCACGGATACACTCAGGTATCGATGTACTATGAATTAGAAAAATTGTATAGACTCTATGAAAACAGAACTTACAACCTCTATAATTTCTTGTTCTTCACTCGACGTTTGAAATTATAGATTCACTCGTGCTCCACGAAGCTCTCGCTTAGATCTCCGTACTCTGACGACTCTACTTCTCAACAGATCGAATAACCATGAATCCTCCTGCTTCGATCTCCGCACTCAGACGACTCCATTCTTCAACAGATCAATGCTACCACGTTGCTATAGACGGTGTATGGATTTTTTAGCAACTAGAACATCTAATTATACATAATAATTTTTGATGTAGAAGCACAATTGGAGAACCTCAATAACAAGAGAGAAGTTGTGTATATATATTCACTCAATAATATTCTCTCACCATATATCTCTGAAGAAGATGATGTTGTAGAAAATTAGCAGAGATTTTTCAAAAACGTGTCTCCTCTTGTTGTAGACCTGGTATTTATATGCAATGATAAATCAAACCCTAAGTTTGCCCTTTCTCATAATTTCACACCTATCGTAGTCAAACCCTCTTCTCTGGTGTATATCATGTATATAGCATGTACTATAAATTGTATGAGTCGTGAACACATCATAAAACCAACCACGGGTAAATTTGGACATCGCAGCAAAATTTAGAAAAATTCTTGCCACAGCTACGCTTGAAGTGTAGGTCCAAGTGTACCTTCAAGCGTAAAACTCCACTGTTTAGCCACTTTTTTATTCTGAAAGTGTAGGTATTTTTGTTAAAACTACTTTTTTCTGCAACTCCACCAAAACGACCCTCTTGAATCCACGATACTTTTTGCTTGAAGTGACAGCTTTGGAAAATGTCATTTTTACCCTCCTGAAGACATTTTTACTCAATACGCTCATTTTTTCACTTAACCTTTATTCTTCACTAATTCAATGCTTGATTATGCCTTTGTCGAAGCTTATAGACTTCGTTGAAAACCAAAACAACCTATCTAACACCTAATATGGTTATTGTCTAGATCATGCCATAAATAAACAATACACAAAATTGTTCTTACATTGAATATTTTGTAGATCTCTGAGAACCTGCTGAAATTTAGGTTCATCTTATTGATTGTTGGTCTGTGAAAATTTTGACATGTTGATCTCAGAAACGAACTACGAACCATCACTGAAGATCGTAATAAAATATTTTTCCCAGACGATAGCCTAGGGCTTTGATACAATGTCACAAATATTGGGAAAACACTGAATTATATTTCATACACTTTCAAATAATATAAAAAAAATAGCCTTTTATATGAAGGGTTCCATACCAAATAGTACCAAGACTGGTGGTTGAATATGGTAGTTTACATATGATGATTTGGTGATGGAGGTTACCATGTGGAAGTAGGGGTTGACCTCATGTGCTACCATTCTGCTGGTGAATGATTGATACTCGTACAACCTATAAATATGGTAGCTTGATGTTGAAATTATCATCACAACAAAAATGCGTAGAGAAACAATAGAGTTCTTGTAAGACAGAGAGAGAAGAGTGAGTTGAGTTGAGTGGAAGTTTGTATCCTCCTCCTCCCCATTTTTATCAAATATAGTGAAATCTCTCTCTTCCGTGGACGTAGGTCTCAGTTGGGCCGAACCACGTTATATCTTGTGTCATTTATCTTATTATTCCTGTGTGAGTGTGTATATGTGTGTGTTTGAGTTGGTTTAAGCACTACAAAGTGGTATCAGAGCAATAGGTTCATAAAACCAACCTTCACTGTCGATCTTATTTTGAAGGCTTTAAACTACTCAAATGATAACTTATAATATAACGTTAAAAAGCTCTTTCGAAGACGAACGCAATGGTATAAAGTATAACCCAAGACAATATCTGATGCACTTGCACACGCCCCTAGAAGATTCTGGGCGAATATCTTATGAGCACTCACTCGCCCACTCATATTCTCTGATAAGTTCTGGTTTTTCTAGTGACATATTTCTGGGGCCGACAAGGTTTTCCAGCCACCGGAGTTTTAGATAATACACTGACATCATTACTGACGTCATCCCTTTCCACGTCATCAATGCCACATCACCCGCAACATCATCTCACCATTTCATCACCTCTTTGCCATATTAGTGCCACATCATCAATCCATGTCAGCAACCTGTCAAGTCAGCTGCCATGTCATCACTTTGCCATGTCAGCAGCAGTAATTAAAAAAAAGGTGAAAAAATAGTTTTACCCTTTTTCACTGTTTTGGCCCTATACAGCTTATTTTATGTCCGATTTGGGCCCAGTTAGAGGCGATCTTGAGGTTTGCAACCATTCTGGATGCAACCATGCAGTCTATTTTGGGTGATTAAGCTCCTAACATATTAAACAATCCAGATAGAGCTTAAAAACCGATCCTTTTCATGGAGGAATCAGGATCAGGAGCCATGATTAAATTAACAACCTCTAATTATACCATTTGGAGACCCAGGATGGAGGATCTCTTTAATTTCAAGGATTTTTTTGACCCATTAGAAAATGAAGGCGCAAAACTCTCATCAATCGCGGAAAAAGATTGGACCAAGATGCACATGAAGACTATTGGTTAAATCAGGTAGTGGATAAATCACAGTGTATTCCACCATGTTGCGCAAGAGACCAACGCCTATGAGCTCTAGAAGAAGATGGAGGACATGTACCAAGCCAAAACTGCTTGAAATAAAGCCCTCCTAATGATGCGATTGGTAAATTTGAAATTGTGGAGCGGAACCTCTGTAACCGAGCACACCAACAAGTTTCAGAACCCGGTGAATCAACTTGCAACTATAGAGTTGAATCTTGGCGATAAAAATTAAGCCCTACTACTGCTCAGTTCCTTACCACCCACATGGGAGACACTGACGATCTCCCTTGGCAATTCAGCACCAAATGGAAAACTTACCATGATGGTGGTAAATGATGCAATACTCAGCAAGGAGGCCAGAAGAAAAGAAGTAGGCATGAACCAATCACATGCCTTTGTCATTGAAAGTCGAGGAAAACCTTACCATGATGTTTGTTTTCATTATGAACCAGCTTGCAGCTGTAGAGTTGAATCTTGGCGATAAAAATCAAGCCCTACTACTGCTCAGTTCCTTAGCACCTACATAGGAGACATCGGTGATCTCCCTTGGCAACTCAGCACCAAAAGGCAAACTTACCATGATGGTGGTAAAGGATGTCATACTTAGCGAGGAAGCCAGATGAAAAGAATCAGGCATGAACAAATCACATGCCTTTGTCAGAGAAATTTGAGGAAAACCTTACGAAACTGATAGAGGCAGAAGCAGAGTTAGAAGTAGAGGAAGGTCTTGAACCCACGGTAGATCCAACGATGACAAAAACCAACAAAAGGGTAAATATGTTTGTTTTCATTGTGGCATCGCAGGACACCTGAAGAAAATTTATCACAAATTGCAAAAAAAAACAAGGACAAAGCAGCCACCAGCCGTAGAAGAAAGATGGCGATTCCATGGTCACAGTTACTGAAGACATAACAATATCTACAACCGATGAAAAGATGTGCCTCCACGTAGGAAATAACGAAGCCGAGTGGGTGGTTGACACAACAACATTTGACCACGCCACTCCCCACAATGATTTCTTTACCTCATACAAAGCTGGAGACTTTGGTAAAGTGAGGATGGGTAACACAAGTTTCTCGAAGATAGTGGGAATCGGCGATGTCCAGACCAAAACTATGTTGTTGAAAGATGTCAGACATGTGTCTGACCTTTGCCTCAACGTCATCTCCGGGACAACCTGAGATCGAGAAGGATACAATAACTATTTCAGTAATGGCAACTGGAAGTTGACAAAAGGAGCTATGGTTGTCGCCCGATGACAGATACACGACACATTATACAAAACCCATGTGAAAGTAATTTCGGATAGTCTTAATACAATTGAAAATGAGACTTCACCGAATTTATCGCACAAGGGGGAGAAAGGATTGACCACACTGGCAAAGAAGAAACTCATTGCAATGTCAAAAGGTACTCCAATAAATCCCTGTGATCACTATTTATTTGGAAAACATCATAGAGTTTCTTTTAACTCAACTACTAGAAAAAGAACAGAATTGTTGACTTTAGTACACACTAATGTTTTTGGTCCCATAGAAGTGGAGTCTTTAGGCGGTAATAGATATTTTCTCACATTTATTGATGATGCTTCAAGAAAAGTTTTGGTATATTTTTTGAGAACAAAGGACCAGGTGCTCAATTACTTCAAGGCATTCCACGCCATGGTAGTGCCTCCGATCAGATAATGGAGGCGAGTACACTTCCAATGACTTCCAAGCATACTGCTTTGAATGCGGTATCCGACATGAGAAGACGACCCCATGTACCCCACAGCATAATGGAATAGCTGAAAGAATGAACCGAACCATTATGGAAAGAGTTAGAAGTATGATCAGTATGACTAAGCTGTCAAAGCCATTCTGGAGTGAAGCAGTTAGAGCCGCCATCTACCTAATCAAGAGATCATCATTAGTACCGCTGTAGTTTGAAGTGTCAGAGAAAGTATGGACTGGAAAAGATCCCTCATACTCTCACCTGAGAGTGTTTGGGTGCAAGGCATTTGCACACGTATCCAAGGAGCAAAGACAAAAGGTCGACCTTAAGTCAACTCCATGTATTTTCATCGAATATGGAGACGAAGAATTCGGATATAGGTTATAGGATCCAGAATTGAAGATGGTTATCAAAAGGAGGGATGTCATACTCCAAGAAAATCAGACATACAAAGACACTGAAAAGATCACAAAGTCCAGTGATTCCATTTCCATCATTTTATACTTCATCCTAGATCCTGCACCAGTACAACTGACCCCAAATAATGAAGAAATACATGATGAAATTTCAGAAGCAGAGGAAGAAGAACCCGGGGGTGTTGAGAAGGGGGAACCACAAACCCCTCAACTAGAAGCTACAGAACTATAAGTAGCTTCTCCAGTTGAAGAACCTTAGCCAAGAATATCTAAAAGAGGCCGAATGTTGATTCCATCGAGGAAATATTCGGAGTCAGACTATATTCTTCTTATTGATGAGGTGGAGCCAAAAAGCTTTCAGGAAGTGAAGACCCATACATATAAAGGTCAATGGGTGCAAGGTATGCAAAAAAAGATGAGTTACTTGCAGAAGAAACATACTTATGAGTTGGTGATACTTTCTAAAGGCAAAAAAGCATTGAAAAATAAATGGGTGTTCAAGCTGAAGAAAGACGCCAATGGAAAGCTAATGAAGTATAAGGTCTGATTGGTCGTGAAAGGATTCCAACAGAAGAAAGGAATCGACTTTGATGAGATTTTCTCAACAGTGGTGAAAATGACCTCAATCTGAGTAATACTCGGATTGACAGCTAGTATAAATCTTGAGCTTGAACAGATGGACGTGAAGACATCATTCCTCCATGGAGATCTACAAGAGAAAATTTACATGGACCAACCAGAAGGTTTTAAAGTTACAGGTAAGGAGCATATGGTATGCAAACTGAAGAAGAGTCTCTATGGCCTTAAACAAGCGCCGAGGCAATGGTACAAGAAGTTCAACTCATTCATGGTGGGTCATGGTTACCAAAGGACTGTTGTAGATCAATGCATCTACATTCGAAGATTCCCGGATGGTAACTTTGTTATACTATTGATGAATGTTGATGACATGTTGATAGTGGGACAAGATGCTAGTATGATCAGCAGGTTGAAGCAAGACCTGTCCAAGTCCTTTGACATGAAGGACCTAGGCCCAACTTAGCAGATATTGGGCATGAAGATTATTAATAACAGAAAGGCAAAGAAATTGTGGTTGTCATAGGAGAAGTACGTTGAACGGGTGCTTGAAAAGTTCAACATGAGAAATGCCAAGCTAGTAAGTACTCCACTGGCTAATCACTTCAAGCTAAGAAAGCAATCGTGTCCTTTTTCAATGAAAGAGAAGCAAGAAATGGAAACAATACCCTATTCTTGAGCAGTTGGTTGTTTGATGTATGCAATGGTTTGTATCAGACCGGATATTGCTCATGTTGTAGGCGTTGTGAGCAGATTTCTTTCAAATCTAGGCGAAGACCATTGGGAAGTAGTCAAGTGGATTCTCAGATACCGGAAGGGCATATCGAAGCTATGCTTGTGCTATGGGGGACCAGAACCAGTCTTAAAGGGCTATACAGATTCAGATATGGCCGGTGATATTGATAACATGAAATCTACATCAGGATTTCTATTTACTTTTGCAGGGGGAGCTGTCTTATGGCAATCCAAATTGTATAAATGTGTCGCTTTATCTACAACAGAGGCAAAGTATATTGCAGCAACGAAAGCTAGGAAGGAAATATTGTGGGTGAAGCGGTTTCTCCAAGAACTAGGAGTCAAATAGAAATAATACAAAATATATTGTGACAGTCAGAGTACTTTGGACTTGAGCAAGAATTCAATGTATCACTCCCGCACAAAGCATATCGATATTCGCTATCATTGGATACGTGAAGTGATGGAGCAACAACTGTTGAAAATTGTGAAGATCCACACTGACAAGAACCCAACAGACATGTTAACAAAGGTGGTTACTCATGAGAAGCTAGAGCTATGTAGAGACATATCTCGGATGGACACCAATTGATGAGCTTTAGAATACGTTATCCTCCGATAGGTATGGAAGGGGGAGAATTGAAGGGTTCCATACCAAATAGCACCAAGGTTGGTGGTTGAAGATGGTAGTTTACATGTGGTGATTTGGTGATGGAGGTTACCATGTGGTAGTGGGGGTTGACCTCATGTGCTACCATTCTGCTGGTGAATGATTGATACTCGTCCAACCTATAAATATGGGAGCTTGATGTTGTAATTATCATCAAAACAAAAATGTGTAGAGAAATAAGAGAGTTCTTGTAAGGCAGAGAGAGAAGAATGAGTTGAGTTGAGTGGAAGCTTGTATCCTCCTCCTACCCATTTTTATCAAATATAGTGAAATCTCTCTCTCTAGTGGATGTAGGTCTCAATTGGGCCGAACCACGTTATATATATGTATGTTTGAGTTGGCCAAGCACTACATTATATCCTATTTACAAATAGAAAATAATTCATTAGCATGATGTTATTTTGGTTACTTAGCTTGATGGAGCAGCTCTATTGTCACTTTTATTATTCATCATGTTCGCGCTCTTAGAGCAAGAGCCCCCTTAGATGCCAGATTGAGTAGCAAAGGATGTCAATCTCTCAATCCAACAGCTCCCATGATAGATTTTCCCTTTTCGTCATTCAGCTCTTGCAGGAATTTTATTAAATGTTTCTTGTCTACTTCCTTTTTGTATATACTTCGATAGGTGGAGGAGCTGACTCCAGTTTAAAGAGCTTGACATTTTGGAGTCGCAGGGGTCAAAATGGTTCAATTGAAATTAGTTAGTACATCATTCTTTTGAAGGTCAGTCTTACTTATAGTAAAATAGGCTAAGTTTTTTTTTCAACTAACTGTGTTGCATTGAAGTTGCTGTGAAGAAAATGAAGTTGTTGGTGCCTTACCATATTTATTTCTGTAAAAGGGAGTTTTTATTTTTTATTTTTTTTGTAGCAACTCATTCTGTTATTAAACTAAATGAAGATCGTTACAGATTTATTAAAACTTAGGCTTGCAAATAGGTGAACATCTGGAATGGCTCATGCCAATTCGAATCTTTTGGATGATGTAGGCATAGGTATTATTTTAGGGTGCACTCGACTCGTAGAGGGGTCTCACTTAGGGTACTGGGCTACTGGGTAGAGCCTTGGATCCGCCCTACCGAAGTTGGTATACGAGTTGACTCAATGTGTTCGACTTCGAGGCGGATTACTCGCGGCAACTCAAAAGCCTTCTAAAGGTGGTCCTATTGTGGCAGCGCACCTATGGAGCTGAAGAGCGTACACGGGAGTAGTACCTCCATGGTCTACGGGTCCTGATGACGTAGCAATCTCTCAAGGGCGTTTACCACCATTTATGCACAGCTCTAGCAGTATATGCATGTACTGCGAAGGCTATTGGGGAGTGATCCGTTGCACGACTGATCCGACTGTGGCTATAGATGCTACGTAGCCGTGACACGTGGACAGCGCGACACCATCCTCACATTATGAAGGGATTGGAAAGAGCATGTGGCATGGAGTCTTGGAGTGTAGTTTAGTCATGATAAAGGCACATAATGTGGATTCTACCCATTATTCATAATGTGGAAAAAATTATCCTTATAGGCCCACATCATGGCCCTCATCACCTTATTAGAGAAAAGTGGAGCATTGGTAGGACTTGGGGACCACTACATTTAGGACAACATTTTGAGCCTTGTTACCTATAAATAGAGGGCAATAGTGCATTGCCTAGGGATCGGATCCTCTCTTCTTTTTCGGCTGACTCATTATTTTCACAACATTCCCTTTTTCCTTTTCTCCTCTTTTTGCTTGGAGGATAGTCCTCGAGAGGTACGGCTACCATTTCTTCACTGTTCTTGCTTCCTCTGTGCTTCGGCCAAGGAGCTCTAATTTTGCCTTCTTCAAGTCTGACCCTTCTTCTCCACTTGCTTCTCTCTTCTCCATCTCTTGGTCTTTAGTTATTTTGGGGGTATTTCATTCTTGGGGCTTTCTTTCATGGTTTTAGATCTATCAATGCTCACTACCCATTCTCTAGCTGTGATGAGGCTACACTCTTTGCTCTTCTCCACCATCTTTTTCCTCTCCTTTCCTTTTCTTTGCTTGAGATTTTCAACCATGGATTGTGACCTCTTTGTTCTGACTTGCTAGTGGAGCCTTCTCTCCATTTTCGTCATTTTCACCCACAATTTTTGGCGACCACAGTGGGAGAGAAAGGCGGGTCATATAGCATGACCAGAAGGTCATCTCGTATGGCCATGACGTCTCAAGCACCTTCTTCTTCTACACTTCCTCCACCCCCTCCTCTTCCATCCATGCAGGAGTTAGCCGCACCTATTGGAGTTGAGAGCCACACTCCTGGAGAAGCGAGCCAGCCTCCACGAGGGCTCCTTCTGATCAATGGACCCCCACCAGGTCTGACGGTGACCCAACCACAACCCAGGGCATCGCCGCAGCGGAGCCACGGCTCAGGGAACCACTGCTTGACCATCCCCCGATTGCCCGCGAGCAGGAGGCAACCAGTGCTCGTTCTTCCAACCGCACTGTCACCAGGACGCAGCACCACCGGACGACTCGGAACAGGTCCCATAGCACTGCCACCTCGAGGTCAGCTGGCAGGCGCGATCGCGATGCGCTTCTCATGGAAACATTGCTCACTATGCAGGCCACCCAACAACAAATGTGGGGGGAGCAGAAAACAATGTTTGCCTCTGCCAGGCCTGACGCAGCCACTGGTGCAGCGCTCACGTCAGCAATAGTGCCGGCATCTATCCTTCATCGTGACGTTATGGTGACGCCCCCGCGGGCAGCTTCAGCATTACCCTAAGGCCACACTATGGCGGCATCATTAACCCCTTTTGGCTTAGATCAACAGAGCGCTTCTCCCTACGTTATGTTCGATCAGTTGCGCGCCATGATGGGGTCAGGACGTGTCTTGACCAGGGCGGATCTTATTGGCAACCCGTTGCCTCCACTTCCTGTTTCTGTGCTTCAGCAGTCGTACCCTGCTGAGTACGTTGTGCCTAAGTTCCGACTATTTGATGGAAGGAAAGGCAATGCCAAGGAGCATGTTGGGCATTTCGTTAGTCATTTGGGGGACCATGCCTCCAACGAGGATTGAAGTTGAGGGAGTTCCCCAAGTCACTGACTGATTGGGCGTACACGTGGTATCACAACCTCGAGCCTGGGTCGGTAACCAGTTAGGAGGAGATGACACAGCGGTTCTATAGCAAGTACTACCAGGTTGACGAGAATATCACTCTGCTATCTCTCACTAAGCTCACTCAGAAGGGTAATGAGGACGTGATGGCTTATGTGAAGAGATTTAGAGAGCGCACATTGGAATGTTTTGAGGCCGCCAATGAGGAGGATTTGGTCAGGATATGCATCGATGGGATGGATAGAGAGTACTGCCTTTATCTAGTCGCCCTCGATATCCGCACCTTTTCCGATCTTATGGTCAAAACTAGGTGTTTGGCTTATCAGGTGGCCAATCCCCGAGGGGGTCATGTTTGGCGAGCACCACATCCCGTCTCCATTACAGCGGCCATTGTTGAGGATGAGGAGCAATTTTCTAAGGAACCCGCCGAGGACGAGGATGCCTTCATGGCGTCGGCTAACCAGCAAAGGAAGCGATTTCGGACGACTCCACCGCCTTTCCCTTGTAGCCGCAGGCAGGTTCTTGCTGTGCTGAACCAGTGGATCCACGACAAGGTCATCAGTCTTCCACCTGCTTTAGAGGAGAATCATAAGGACTTGGTGAATGACCCACGCTTCTGTCATTTTTACCGTGGTACCAGGCATCCGTTAATGTAGTGTTGGAGTCTGCGTGATCTTTTTCAAAGGAAGATGAAGTCCGGGGAGCTGGAGCTTTTGAAGAGGCAGGATGTGCACGACAACCCTTTCCCACGCCACGATGCAGGTGTTCATGTCATTTCATGTGAGGATCGTGGCACATTGGAGGAGCTTCAAGGCGAGGAGGTAGCCTGGTTGGATGAGCAAGTTCAAAGGGGCACTCAGGACTGCATGACGCAAATGGCTAGCCTCATGAGGGAGCTCTTTGACAAGCTCAGGCTGGACTCAGACTCCAGGGCTGAGGTTACTAAAGTGCTGTTTAAGGTTGTTTGCAAGGCCGGAGCGGAAGCTATGAGGGATGAGCCCACCCTCTCGGCGAAGTATGACCATACTAGGGAGGTCACTTTCACTGAGGTGGATAATCTCATTAAAGGCCCCCACAACCGTCCGTTATACGTACCTGTGACCATTAACGGGGTCAATTTCAAGAGGGCGTTCCTGGACAATGGCGCTTCTGTCAACATTATGACAGTCACCGTCATGAGGCAGACCGGTATTAAGGATGAGGCCATGACCGGGAGGCCAATTGATATTTCAGGTTTCAATCGGATAAGACAGAGGACCTTGGGCTATGTCACCGCCGACCTGCAGATTGGGGACATCCAAGGGCCTGTCTGATTCCATATCATTGAGGGGGGAGCCATCCTACCACGTTCTGGTGGAGAGGTCTTGGATGCATCTCCACGGTGTAGTCCCTTCTTCGTATCACCAGGTGATGAAGGCCAATTGGGGCACTGGGATTACTACCGTCAAGGCCATAAGGAACCCCTTCTCTCTCAGTGAGGTTCATTTGTCCGATGCTATTTACTTCACCAACTTTTCGGCTGTGGACGAGGGCCTTAAGGAAGGCGAGGCTTATGCTACCCCATTGCCCGACTGGGAGGATATCACCCAGTCTGATGATGATGACGTTATGATGGTCATCTCTCAGAAGGGAACACGGAAGGTCGAGAATGACGAGGATCTTTGCAGGAGAGTGCGCAAGGCTGATGGAAGCTATGTTTACCAGTTATGACGGTGCGAGGGGCCGAACGCCCCAGTGCAGGTGTACGACCCCTGCCACGACCATTTTATGGCGGAGGCATCTGTCCCTATCGAGGATTCAGTAAGGCAGAATGATCAGCAGTCAGGTCTGGCCGCAGCCTAGAAAAAGGGTGTTGAGGAGGTCGATCTGGCCAAGGTAGGGGAGCAACCCCGTATGGTTTCTATCAATCGTGAGCTACCTGTTGAGTTCAAGGAGTGACTGGTGGGCCTACTCAAAAAGTATCAGGGTGTATTCTCTTGGAGCTACGACCAGATACCGGGACTCGACCCCGACCTGGTCGTGCACCATTTGAATGTTGAACTAGGAGCCGTACCAAAGAAGCAGGCTTCCCGAGTGTTTACGCCAGAGATTGAAGGTCAGATTAAGGAGGAGGTCCAACATTTATTGCAGGCCAGTTTTATTAGGCCAATTCAACATCCGACTTGGTTGGCTAATGTGGTACCTGTACGAAAGAAGAATGGGATGGTTAGGGTCTGTATCGATTTCAGGGAGATCAACAAGGCGTGCCCAAAGAATGAGTTTCCATTGCCGAATGTTGACGCCATTGTGGATATCACTGCTGGGCACGAGATGTTCTCTTTTATGGACAGTTTCAGAGGTTAAAATCAAATCAGGATGTCTGAGGAGGACGCACCCAGAACCACTTTTCATACTCCAATGGGGAATTTTAACTTCACCGTAATGCCGTTTGGACTGAAGAATGCCGAAGCGACCTACCAAAGGGCCACGACTGCTGTCTTCCACGACATGATCCATGTTTCTGTTGAATGTTATGTTGATGATTTGGTGGTCAAGTCGAAGCAGCCAATGGACCACATTGATGATTTGAGAAAGGTCTTCGATAGGTGCAGGCACTACCAGCTGAATATGAACCCGGCCAAATGCATTTTTCCTACCTACGACGCTTCATTCCTGATCTCGCCGAGCTCAAGCAGCCATTTCTACCACTTCTTAAGAAGATCGCTGTTTACGTTTGGACCCTCGAGTGCCAGCAGAGCTTTGAGGCCATCAAGAGGATCTTAGCTGCACCGGATACCATGACTGCACCCAGGCGGGGAGTGCCCCTCCGACTTTATGTTTCTGCAACCGACCATTCATTGGGGGCAATCCTCACCCTAGAGGAGGATGGGCGCGAACGTCCCATTTATTATGCTAGTAGGGTCATCCATGGCGCCGAACTTCGGTACACTGCAGCTAAGAAGCAGTGTCTTGCGTTGGTTTTCGCCGCAAAGAAGTTCTGGCATTATTTGTCTACGCATACTGTGGAACTGATGCCCAAAAGCGAACCGGTGCGCTACATGGTGACCCAGCCTCCTTCCGGCGGACGTCTGACCAAGTGGTTGATGGGCTTGTTAGGGATCGACATTCAGTGCGTACGACCCACGACCATCAAGGGGCAGGCTCTGGCGGATCTTCTATCTCACTCTTCTTGTAGCCTGGACTCGACCGACCTGTTCGTGGCCGAGGCCGAGGAATGGGAACTGTCATTCGATGGAGCGTCCACTGCACATAATGGTGGGGCCGGTATTGTCCTTACACCGAGAAGCGGTGGGCCTCAGGTTCATCTTTCTTATCAGTTGGATTTTTCGTGCTCCAACAACGAGGCTGAGTATGAGGCATTGCTCTTAGGGATGAGAGAGGCACGTAGACAGGGTGTTCGACGCTTAAAGGTCAAGGGGGACTCTCAGCTCATCATCAAATAGGTCACAGGAGAGTTCGCTGTGAAGGAGGCCAACCTGGCTCCTTATTGTACCCAGGCGCAACTGTTGCTTAAGCATTTCGATGCTATGGAGTTCACCCATGTTTCTAGATGTAGGAATCACTTCCCCGACACTCTGGCATAAAAAATCAGACTTGAGCAGGAAGGCTTATCATTGGAGGTACGGAGGTGGTCTGCCCCCTCAACGACGGAAGGTTCCGACTTGGTAAAGGTTGATGATTAGCGTGTCTCTATTATGGAAGGCCTAGCAAAGGAGGATTTCGACGGGTCAGCGACTAAAGGATTTGTGCTTATCAAGGGGGACCTTTACTTCAAAGGGCCTGAAGGCGTATTGGCTCGATGTGTCTCTGAGGAGGAAGGTGACAGCATTATTGAAGAGACTCAACGGATTGTATGCGGCGTGGAGGACTTTAGTCTTTACCAGAGGATCCAACGCAGAGGTTTCTATTGGGCCGGTATGATGGCAGCCGCCAAGGACGTTCAAAGGAGCTGCATTCTCTGTGCTCGCACCCCTCAAAGAGGTGAGAGTGCTTTTCAGGCCAAATTGTCTGACTGGTGGAAGCCGTACATTGACTTCCTCTAAGAGGGCAAGCTACCCGACCACCGAATGGATGCGACACTTGTCAGGAAGAAAGCGGCACGTTTCTTCCTCCATGAGGGCGCCCTTTATCGCAAAGGTTTCTATGGGAGGCCGTTGAAATGCATCAACCATGAGGAGGACACCATTGTCATGACGGAGGCGCACCAGCGTGACCATCAGGGCGGTGCAAAGTTGTACCAGCACTTGGTTACCTGTGGTTATTATTGGCCTACGATGGAAAAGGACACTTCTACTCACGTGCGGCGGTGTGAGGCTTGCCAGAAGCATGGCAACCTTATCCATGCACTTGTTGTTAGCCTTCATTCTTTATCTACGCCTTGGCCGTTCCATACTTGGGCATTGGACATCGTCGGACCTATCACCCCCAAGTCCGGAGGGCACGCTTGGATCTTGGCTGCTACCGAGCTCTTCACCAAATGGGTCGAGGCTGTTCCACTAAGGCGAACTGTTGCGGTTGTTGTGGTCCGGTTTATGAAGGAGCAGATCATTTGTCGGTTCGGGGTACCTCACACCATTCTGTTCGATAATGGGACGCCCTTCGTAAACAAGGACGTGGGGGCACTTTTGGAGCAGTACCAGGTGCTGCATCACACTTCCACGCCTTACTACCCCAAAGGTAATGGCCAGGCTGAAGCCACCAAAAAGACGTTGATCCGGACCCTAAGCAAAACGTTGCACGATCATGGTAAGGGTTAGGCTGATCAGTTACCAATGGCATTATGGGCTTATCGCACTTCCAGGCGACGGGCGACACAGGAGACTCCATTCGCCCTGGTGTATGGGATCGATGTTGTACTACCCGAGGAGTTGGCGATACCCTCTGCACGTTTCGCGGCCGCATATGGGCTGACAGCGGTCAGCAAAGGTGATGTTTTAGAAGTCTTAGATGAGAGAAGGGATGCTGCGTCAGCAGCGTCACAAAAGTATAGGGCCAGGATTGCAAGGGCCTATAATACTTCTGTCAGGGAAAGGGTTTTCGCTAAGGGAGATTTAGTCCTGAAAATGGTTGGCGCTGTGATGAGGGGCCAGAACCCAGGGAAATTTACACCCAAGTGGGAAGGACCTTACACCGTAGCCAAGGCCTCGCCTAACGGTTACTATGAGTTGACTAAGGTTGGTACCGGATTCAGGACTGGCCTCCTTAATGCCAAGTGGATCAAAAGATTTTACCCTGAGGGAAATCTCATCTGAGTACCTCTGACTTCGTCTCGCCTCATCTAAGATGTTCTATTTATGCTCTTCATTGCTTTATTCTCTTATCTTCTTTTGCTTAAGGCAGTTAGGTTTACAGGAGAGTTGGAACTTTTCCTCTTAACCTTTTGTCCTTGTGATTATTTCTTTTTAGTTAGGTTATTGGCACAAATGAGTCGCAGCATATATGAGGGCATACATGTAAACAAAACGAAAAATATATGATGTGAAATTTAGAGTAACCCAAAAGATAGATTAACCCAAACCAAATTTTATTCGCAAGTATACGAATCATAGCAGTAAAGAGTACAGGTATTGCGAGGTCATTCCCACGAGGATTGATTAACACAAATTAAATCTAAAAACTACTATCTAACTAATTCAACAAATTATTGATGATTGTGAAAAAAAAAAATAATTGCAAAAGAGATGAAAGAACAATGATAAAGAAAATACCAAAGCTTCGATTCCACCACCAATCAAGACAATTCCGATTTTCAATTGAAATTATTAAATATCCAAATAATATTCACACATCCAATAAAAATAAGTAGAATCAAATATATGGATGGCCAATCCGTGTTAAGGCATAGATTCAATCAAATATTTGTTATTTTGTTCATGAATAATAAACACCTAATTGAAAGATAGTGCAAATCCTAACTATCTATCCGTGGTCAGGCATAAACAGTTATTCATCACTTTCTTCTTCTTAAATTGCCAAATAAGATTAATAGTTCATGGTCATACACAAGTAACCTATATGCTAGAATTCTAATACATTCGATTAGGGTCTTGATTAAAACACATAAAATCGAAAATATAGGAAAACATCAAAATACTAGAAGAAGAATTTATTAAATGAAATATTCAATTATTCAATGAAACATCATGGAATTATACATGAAAAGGGCTTCCTCTCAGCCTTGGAAGAGAGAATTAGCTAGACATAAAGGATAAAATAATAAAACAACAACCAAACCGAAATTGAAGATGGAAGAACGTCTTTGCTTTCTCCGTGAATTGTACCAGTCTTCTCTTATGTTCCTTTGGCTCTTGATGATCCTTTGTGCATCCACATATGCCCTATTTATATGAGTCCTCAAGGTTTCATCTAGGAAAGTAAATAAGAGAATACAATATTACCAAGCTGATGCTGATTTTCGCACAAAATAGTATGTCAGATTTAAAATGTCTTTTTCGCCCTCTAAACTTCAGAATTAGGGTTTCTATGTGAAATACCAATATTATTTAAATTGAATCAGATTTCTAGGAACACTGGGCTCACAAAACTCCGAAAAAAGGGCTGAAATATATGGCCCAAATACTAAGACGTGGTCTAAACAGATTTTGGGCTTGTTTAGATGGATTTAACCAATTTGTACCAGAAATCACCAATAACCTATAAAAATATAAAAACACAAATATTAATTAAAATAATTTATAATAAATGAATAAAAAATATATTTTTGGAGGTTAATCGTGTATGAATTATGCACTTATCAAATACTCCCAAACTTATATTTTGTTAGTCCTCGAGCAAAACAAAAAAAAAACAAAAAAAAAACCTAACTATACCACTTTCGCAAGAACTCTCGATTGCATTTAGCATATCCAATAAGCCTTTGAACCCCTAGGTTACCCCTAGTGGACGAGTTATAGTCTCGTGAGGGTTTCCAGTGATGATACTCACAAACATCCGAAAAATAAGTTTCAAAGCAATATATAATCACATATGTAACCTCGAATAGTAAATTGTCATCAACTTGAGATTTTCGAATCATTAATTTATTTGAGATGTCAAACTCATATTATCTGTCTAAATTAAATTTAAGCTAAGTCTAATTCACTTATCAAAATTTAGTTAAAGACCCAAATTGTCCATCCTTGTTGTAAAGTACAACAACTAAACTCTAATTCAGAATTGGTCAAAACCTCATGACATAACTCCAAAATCTCAAAAATCACCTGGTTTCCAGAATAAGAACAATTTTACATTGGTAACTCAAGTGATTTATTTTTTTCTTTGATGATGGTAGAATGAATGTATCCAAATTTTTTTTAACATACTTCCACAAGGAATTGTTTACCCAAGAGGAGCTTAATTTACTCCCAACCTCAAGCCAACCCTTTGGATTTTATTTTTTATTTTTTTTCATCACAAGAGTCCTGATTGAATCTCATCCTGGTCTACCGATTTTTTTTCTAAGAAAATAAAACGATATCACTAAATTTCAGACCTTTTCTAAAAAAATGTAAGATGACAATGCTCGTGAAATATGTTTCATGGTTTAACTAAATAATGATAAGTATAAAAGACTAAGGACTATCATTCATTATGACTAGATTAAGTATTTTAGTCTCAAATATACTAATGATTTTCAAATCTCAACCAAACTGATGACAATTCAATACTCAATCGAAATACTGAACATATTGCATAGGCTTTGAAACCTCTTTTTTTTATTTTTTATTTATTTTTAATATGAAAATATATACATATATCTATATAAAAAAAAAAATTTCCCTTCACCCCCAAACTTAGAACAAATATTGTCCTCAATATTTAAAAATGAAAATCACAAGGGCAAGTTTGAGAATTACCTTGGATGACGTACTATCCAACTTCGAGCAAGAACAAGGAGAAAAAAAATAAGAAATAAATTAAAAATATATATATATGGATGAGAAGGAATAACAAGTATGCCACCCCCAAACTTGGATTATAAGCATCCATAAAAATCTTCTTTTTTTTTTTTTTTTTGAAACTCAACAATTTTGATAAATGGGGTCCTCTAGATGAATACACTCCACATCTCTATCGACCAACCCATCTAAGTATGGTTTCAACCTCTGCCCATTCACTTTGAAAATACTACCATCCTTAGGGTTTTGAATCTCGACTGCCCCATGAGAAAAAACATTTGTCACAGTGAATGGACCAGTTCATCTAGAACGCAACTTTCCAGGAAAGAGACGTAATCTAGAGTTCAATAACAAAACTTTTTGTTTGGGCTCAAAGGAGTTCCTAAGAATAAATTTGTCATGAAACATTTTAGTCCGCTCTTTATAAATCTTGGCATTCTCATATGCATCCTTATGAATCTCTTCTAACTCATTGAGTTGGAGTTTACGATGTGACCCAGCCTTACCCATATCAAAGTTGAAGGTTTTGATAGCCCAATAAGCACGATGTTCTAATTCTACAGGCAAGTGACATGTTTTTCCAAAGACAAGTCGATAAGAGGACATTCCAATTGGGGTTTTAAATGTAGTCCGATAAGCCCAAAGAGCGTCGTTCAACCGTTGCGACCAGTCCTTACGATCGGGTCGAACCATTTTTTCTAAAATAGTTTTGATCTCCCAATTGGAAATTTCCACTTGTCCACTTGTCTGTGGGTGATAAAAAGTGCCAAATTTATGAGTGATGAGGTACTTTTTCATGACAATTTCAAATGGTTTATTGCAAAAATGTTTACCACCATCACTTATAATTGCACGAGGCGACCCAAAACGAGAAAATATGTTATCTTTTAAGAATTGAATCACGATCCTGTGATCATTTTTCCTACAAGGTACAGCCTCCACCCACTTGGACACATAGTCAACAACTACAAGTATGTATAGGAAACCAAATGAGAGAGGAAATGGACCCATGAAATCAATACCCCAAACATCAAAAATTTCTACGATAAGGATGTTAGTGAGGGGCATCATGTTCCTACGAGAAATACTACCCATACGTTGGCACCGATCACAAGTGGAGCAAAATGCATGTGTATCACGAAAGAGTGTTGGCCAATAGAATCCACATTGTAAAATCTTTGCAGCTGTTTTCTTAGAACCAAAATGATCATCACATGCATGGTCATGACAAAAGGAGATAATACTATGAAACTCATTTTCAGGAACACATATCCTAATGATTTGATCGGGGCAGTACTTGAACAAATAAGGATCATCCCAGAAAAAATGTTTAACCTCAGCAAGGAACCTAGATCTATCATGTTTTGTCCAGTGTTCAGGGAGTTGACCAGTAACAAGATAATTGACAATGTCAGCATACCAAGGTAACTGGGAGACAGCTAAAAGTTGTTCATCATGAAAAGATTCATTCAAGGGTGATAAATCCTTAGTGCATTCCGAGACAATCCTAGAGAAGTGATCAACTACGACATTCTCAGAACCTTTCTTATCACGAACCTCAATATCAAACTCTTATACTAGTAAGACCTAACGAATCAAATGAGGTTTAACATCTTTCTTTTAGAAAAGGTATCTCAAAGCAGCATGGTCAGAGAACACAATAACCTTGGACCCTAAGAGGTATGATCTAAACTTATCTACAACAAATACAATGGCCAGTAGCTCTTTTTCTGTGGTGGAGTAATTGAGTTGGGCATCATTCAGATTCCTACTAGCATAATAGATGACATGGGGCATCTTATCTACTCGTTGCCCTAAGACAACTCCAACAACATAGTTAGATGCATCACACATAAGCTCGAAAGGTAGAGACCAATTGGGGGGTTGTATGATAGGAGCAGAAGTCAATAAGAGTTTGAGCTTTTCAAATGCTTGTGAACATTTATGATTAAAGATAAAAGTGGCTTCCTCAGAAAGTAGGTTGCATAAGGGCGAGAGATTTTGCTGAAGTCTTTAATGAATCTCCTATAAAATCTAGCATGACCAAGGAAAGATCGAATTTCTTTCATTGTCCGTGGTGGAGGAAGGTGTGAAATCAGATCAATTTTAGCCTTATCGACTTCCATTCTCCTATGAGAAATGAGGTGCCCAAGTACAATGCCTTGTTGTACCATAAAATGACACTTCTCCCAAGTTAACACGAGATTTGTTTCTTGACATCTTTCCAACACCAGGGATAGGTGGTGTAAACACTCATCGAACGAATACCCAAATATTGAGAAATCATCCATCAATACCTCAAGAAAGCGTTCAACCATATCAGAAAAGATGCTCAACATACACCACTAAAAGGTAGCAGGTGCATTGCATAGCCCAAAAGGCATGCGTCTATAAGCATAGGTACCGAAGGGACAGGTAAATGTAGTTTTTTCTTGATCTTCAGGAGCAATAGGAATCTGGTTGTAACCAAAATAACTATCCAAAAAGCAATAATGGCTATGTCCGGCTAGTATTTCAAGTATTTGATCTATGAAAGGGAGAGGAAAATGGTCCTTCCTTGTGACTAGATTCAGTTTACGATAATCAATACACACACGCCACCCAGTCGTCATCCTCGTAGATATTAACTCGTCATTAGTATTTTTGACAACCGTATTCCCAGACTTTTTAGGCACTACTTGGACAGGACTAACCCAAGTACTATCAGAAATAGGATAGATGATTTCCGCATCTAACAATTTGAGCACTTCGGCTCGGACAACTTCTCTCATGTTAGGGTTAAGCCTACGTTTCATTTCACGAGTTGCCTTTGAGTTTTGCTCAAGATGAATACGATGCATACACCTAGTGGGGCTTATACCCTTGATATCTGCTATTGTCCACCCTAAAGCTGTTTTATGTTCTCTGAGAACATTAAGCAACTTTTTCTCTTGTGCACTATCAAGATTAGAGGCAATGATGACAGGTAACTTATTAGAAGGACCTAAGAATGCATACTTGAGATGCTCGGGAAAAAGTTTAAGATCAAGTTCGGGTGACTCTTCAACAGATGGGACAAGTTTAGACTTGGATGGTAAAAGAGGTTCTACCATGGCTTTCCATTTAGTTGTGTCCATAACAGGGGTAGAATTAAGCAATGAATAGACTTCAGCGATGGAGCTATCTATGTCAAAATCTAAGCCAAAATGGGCTAGACAAGTCTCGAGGGGGCCATTAGAAGATAATTGTGGAAATGAGTCATGAACAAGGCTTTCAATCATGTTAATCTCAAAAGTATCCTCTAAATCTGGAGGTTGTTTTTCCGCATTAAACACATTGAGTTTAACATTCATGTTGCCAAAAGATAGTTGCATAACGCCATTTCTACAATTTATGACTGCATTGGATGTGGCTAAAAATGGGCGACCTAAGATAACCGGAATGTGGTTACTGGGATTTTGGACAGGTTGGGTATCTAAAATAAACTTGTCAACCTTGATTAGAACATCTTCAATAACACCACGAGGAATTTTCATAGATCTATCAACCAATTGCAGTGTTATAGGGGTTGATTTTAACTCACTAAGACCTAATTGCACATACACAGAATATGGCAATAGATTCACACTAGACCCTAAGTCGAGTAATGCCTTCTCAATCATATGATCACCAATGACACAAGAAATGGTAGGGCATCCAGGATCTTTAAACTTATGTGGGGTGTTGTGACAGATGATTGAGCTTACTTGCTCTGTGAGGAAAACTTTCTTGTGCACATTTAACTTTCGTTTCTGAGTGCAAAGATCTTTCAAAAATTTGGCATAGGCGGGAACTTGATCTACAAGAGTGAGTACGGGAATGTTTACTTGGACTCGCCTAAACAAGTCCATCATTTCACTATAATTTGTCCCTTTCTTGACTGTGGTCAAACGTTGAGGAAAAAGGGCCTTGGGTATATAAACTTCCATAGGATTGGACTCAGAAGAGGTGGATGATTTTTGACACTCTGGTGAAACATCATTTTCTTTGAATTGCTTATTGTTCCCTTCTTTTACATCACACTCTTTGGACACAACTTTTGGTTCATGCCTAGGTATTTATACCTTGTTATCAATTGGTTTTCCACTTTTAAGGGTAGTGATGAACTTCACTTCCTCGTATTGTTCATGCGTAGAATTAGAGCTCACCTCATGTTGACCTTTTGGATTAGTTATGGGTTGACTAGGAAACCTTCCCTTCTCTCTCTCAGTTAAGGTAGAGGCAATTTGACCCATTTGAACTTCCAATTTAGTGAGAATTAGAATGCAAGCCTTGTTGGGTATCTTTTTGGAATTGAAGTGAATTTTGCATGAAAAGATGGAGAGTGTCCTCAATGGATGGCTTCCTAGTTTTTGTAGGATATGGTGAAAACTGTTGAGTTGATGACTGACCGGAAGATTGAGGATAAGAATGAGTATTGGAATTCCCATATGGAACTCCTTGATTTGACCGCTTTCTCAGATGCATGTTCAGAAAATGTCATATTAGATGGACAAGACATTGTGAGGTGGGTTGGGCTTGAACAGATGGAACACACCTCAGATTTAGGTGTCAATGGGGGCCCACTAGCTATCATCAAAGCATCGAATTTTCGAGCCAAGGAATCAATTTTTGCATTAAGGTCTACAGTACTTCCTATCTCATATATGCCACCCTTCTGTTGAAGATGGGTATTCCTTTCCACCCTAGTTGAATAATCCCATTGTTGGGAATTTTGACACAAAGTTTCAAAGAAGTCCCAAGATGTCACTTTTATCCATAAATGTTCCTCCACTAGTGGCATCGACCACGCGAAGGTTTTGGGGTGTTAAACCATCGTAGAAATATTGATCTAGTCGCCACTTCTCATATCCATGGTGGGGACACTGGATATGAGAAGTGGAATTGGTTTTATGAACAGGGAATTGATTTTATGAACAGGGAAGAACTTGTTCAAAGAAGTAAATCTTTCCATCTCTCCCAACATTCATAAAATTGTTCAACCTCTTTTTGTGTAAAATTTGAAATTTCTCTCCGAAGGGAATTGGTTTTATGAATAGGGAAGAACTTGTTCAAGAATGTTTTTGACAAAACATCCCAAGTAGAGATAGATCCTGATTCTAAAGAATTCAACCATGCCTTCGCCTTATCTTTTAAAGAAAAGGGAAATAGACGTAGACGAATGGACTCATGAGAGAAGTTTTGGAACTTGAATGTGGAACAAATGTCTAGAAAGTCCTTGACATGATAATATGGATCCTCACTATTTATACCATGGAATGTGGGGAAAAGTTGGATGACACTTGGTTTAAGCTCAAAGTGTGTGGCCGTTGTGGCTGACAACACTATACATGAAGGTGTACTACATTGGACAGGGGCAGAGTATTCCCTAAGTGTTTTAGACGCAACCTCTTCTCCCATCTCAATTAAAGGTTTATTCAATTTATTTTTACCTTTAGATCTTTTCCTAAATGTTCCTTCAATTTCTGGATCAAAGGATACTAATTTTGGATTTTGAGATGGACAACCTTGCATATACTAGACACACACTCAAGAAAGTTAACAAGGATATACCTAGCAACCAAACAAGCCAAACAAGTATTTTTTTTATTATTATTTTTTTATATTATTATTTTTTTCTAATTTTGTTTGTGAGAATTAATTCAAGGGTAATGTTAATGTTTATTTTCTAATCTTGTAGAGAATTATCAGGAATAACCATAATAATTTTCTCCTAATTAGAGCTCCTACTCTCTTCCAAAGTAAATCAAAGGATGACCAGTTAAGGCCCGCCAACTAAACAACCAGGTGGGTTCCCGGGTAGGTGGAGAGGCACTAGGCCTGCTTAATGACGGTATGTCCACACAACCTTAAGCAACAAAGTCGTCGTTTGACAGAACATTTTTAGACATTGTTAAGTTGGAAGGTGCTCACTAGAGTTACCAAAGATTATCTTTTTCCAAGAGGGTCCAATGAGCTATATGAAATTCCTAGGGCCAACGTCTACTTTATTTTAGATTAAAAAAATTTAGGCATGGGTTTGACAAATGCAAAGAGATTTTTAACCTAGGTGGACATGGAATTGGTGATGAAATCCAATCCTTATCTTATTAGGGGTTAGTGCCCTTACTAAAATTTTATGCAAAATGCTAAATTAAAATGCACAAATAAAACAAGTAAGAAATAAAAGAGAGAAAAGAAAATACAAAAGAATAAATACAAAGGAGTGAGTGTGTGAACTTTCTTCTTTTTTTTTTTTCCAAAAATAAGTGTACTAACAATAATAAAAGAAAAGAAGAGAAAAACAAAATTAAAAATAAATATGAATGAAGAAAGTGTGCTCCGAGAAAAAAAAAATCCTATGTTATTCTAAGCTAAAAAAAAATAATAACAATAATAAAATACAAATAAGGTAAGAGTCACCTACCTGAATTGCAAAATTATGCAATAGTGCGATTTGTTTTTTTCTCTTTTCTCTTTTTTTTTTTTTTTTTTTACTTTACGCCCCTTTTCTGTACCAAGCGTCCTGCAGTTAAGGAAGCAACAATATCAAACCTGTAAAAGGATGACAATGACTTGAACGTTGCTTGGAATTAAAGGAATCACAAAAATTTGGAATGAAAAAAAAATAAAATAAAAAATAAAAATAAAATAAAATAAAATACACCTAAACTAAGAATTATGATAAATAATAATCTTAAAATTTAATTGTATCAAATACAATCCCCGGCAGCGGCGCCAAAAACTTGATGTGAAATTTAGAGTAACCCAAAAGATAGATTAACCCAAACCAAATTTTAAGTATACGAATCATAGCAGTAAAGAGTACAAGTATTGCGAGGTCATTCCCACGAGAATTGATTAAGACAAATTAAATCTAAAAACTACTATCTAACTAATTCAACAAATTATTGATGATTTTGAAAAAAAAAAGAATAATTGCAAAAGAGATGAAAGAACAATGATAAAGAAAATACCAAAACTTCGATTCCACCACCAATCAAGACAATTCCGATTTTCAATCGAAATTATTAAATATCCAAATAATATTCACACATCCAATAAAAATAAGTATAATCAAATATATGGATGGCCAATCCATGTTAAGGCATAGATTCAATCAAATATTTATTATTTTCTTCATGAATAATAAACACCTAATTGAAAGAAAGTGCAAATCCTAACTATCTATCCGTGGTCAGGCATAAACAGTTATTCATTACTTTCTTCTTCTTAAATTGCCAAATAAGATTAATAGTTCATGGTCAGACACAAGTAACCTATATGCTAGAATTCTAATACATTCGATTAGGGTCTTGATTAAAACAAATAAAATCGAAAGTATAGAAAAACATCAAAATACTAGAAAAAGAATTTATTAAATGAAATATTCAATTATTCAATGAAAAATCATGGAATTGTACATGAAAAGGGCTTCCTCTCAGCCTTGGAAGAGAGAATTAGCTAGACATAAAGGATAAAATAATAAAACAATAATCAAACCGAAATTGAAGATGGAAGAACGTCTTTGCTTTCTCCGTGAATTGTACCAGTCTTCTCTTCTGTTCCTTTGGCTCTTGATGATCCTTTGTGCATCCACATATGCCCTATTTATAGGGGTCCTCAAGGTTTCATCTAGGAATGTAAATAAGAGAATACAATATTCCTATATTTCTTTTCCTAATTGGTGATATCTTGGAGCCCACTTTTGACCAATTTGGAAGATATTGGTGAGATACTATTTTCTTGTTAATCAAGCCCTTGATTTCAATCCATTCTGATTGTTCCTTCAAAATCTGTGATTATATTACCAAGTTGATGCTGATTGTCGCACAAAATAGTATGTCAGATTTAAAATGTCTTTTTCACCCTCTAAACTTCAGAATTAGGGTTTTTATGTGAAATACCAATATTCTTTAAATTGAATCAGCTTTCTAGGAACACTGGGCTCACACAAATTCGAAAAACGGGCTGAAATATATGGCCCAAATACTAAGACGTGGTCTAAACAGATTTTGGGCTTGTTTAGATGGATTTTAACCCATTTGTACCAGAAATCACCAATAACCTATAAAAATATAAAAACACAAATATTAATTAAAATAATTTAAAATAAATGACTAAAAAATATATTTTTGGAGGTTAATCGTGTATGAATTATGCACTTATCAATATATAGAGACAGATCTTTACTTAATACAAGGTATTTTATTTGCAAAAAAAGCATATGCTTTACATTTTCCTGATTACAAGTACTCTTCTAAAATAAAAACTAAAAATTACATAAGGCAAGGCTCAAGCCTCTACCAAGGCGAAACTTCAATACAGGAGAGTAGCCTTGAACGTGTGCTTCAGCCTTCTCTTCCGTGCAAGGTTCGCAGAAAGACGCGTGTCCCACGACGGCGTCTCCCTTTTCCTTATCTTCTTGCATGAGCAGTTGTCAAGCCGACGCCTTCTATGCTACAACCTGCACATTTTCTTAAAAAAAAAGCAAAAAAACAAATAACGAGCAAACAAAAAAAAGGCATATGCAAAACCAAAGTAGCATTCGCAAATAGGCATTAATTCAAATAAACTGTTAGATAAAAAAAAATGCGTGTCGCTCATAAAGAGCGCAAGGTTAAGCATGGCAATGTACACTTCCAAAAATAGGGCCCGCCTTCAGGCAGGCGTAGTACGGTACCTGTATTAAAGTTTACATCTTCCAGAATATATCTTCAAAAAATATCTAACTATGTGAAACTGTTTCTAATGACCAGCAAAAAAAAAGAGAGATTGTTTTTGAGAATTTGCAGGAATTAGGTAGGAAGGTGGATCTTCAGGTTAGGAGGAAAGGGTCGGTATCCCGCACACGGTCCACCACCCGTTGCTCATCAGCAGCCTCCAGGAGCCGAATGGCCTCCGCCTCCTTGTGCGCCGCCTCAGCGTCGTTCTTGGCAGCACTCTCTAGCAGCGCTGCGGCGTCCCTCCTCATCTAGGTTGCCTCTTCCCTGAGTTTCACCGATTCAGCATGGGCATTCTCACCGGCCAGGCGCAGGACACCGCCGTCATCCTTTGTCTCAATCTTATTTAGCCTCTCAAGGAACCAATCCATATTAATGCCAAACTGCACAGCCTGGGCAGCCAACCTCCGGGCACCATCTAAATCCTGCAGAGTCACATCCCCTACGGTTGACCTGACCACCTGCTGGAAGTACCGAGTGAGCCCATCAAGCATAGGGGCCTGGGCCTCTTCGAAGGCTATATTGAAGCCATCAAACATCCCAGGGTGGGCTATGGCCAGGAGATTAAGGGTTGGAATGGAGTTTTCGCTGCAATAGAAGCCCCTCCATCTGGGCAGGTCTGGTGGTCCGCAGTCAGGCATGGGATTGCCAGTCCGGGGGACTAAGCCACCTGAAGCAGGGCCAGATCCAGGAGCCATGGCGGTGGTTTGGCATGGAGGATCTACAAGAATTTGTTGAGGAGGACTTGCTGGGAGATGAGGGGAAGCCAGACGACCATCCCTGGAAGGAGCGACTGCCTCCTCATCAGAGGATACTTCAACAGGGACAGAGCCTGAAGGGGCTGAAGTAGGAGACTTGAAAGCACTGGATTTGCGGGCGGAACGCCTTGGCTTCTTCGCTGCCGGACCGGGAGCATTTGGGGACACCTGTCGCTTGAGGCGCCGTTGGTCTTCCTGGCAGGGACACTCCTCCTGAAGCGATATGTAAGAGGAACACCATCATCACTGGAGGATGAGGAAGAAGTGTAGAGAGGGCGATTGGTCTTCCCCATGGCCACCATTTTCTTTCTCTCTCTTTCTTTCTTTCTTTCTTTCTTTTTTTCTTTTTCTCTCTCTAAACTTATAGACTTCTCTATGATTTTCTCTCTCTAAAAAGTGTCTAACACTTGTGTTTGAAATGTGAATGAAAAAACAGGTAAGGAGATGGGGTATTTATACCTGAGCGAATGGACTCTTGGGTGCCTGAAGAATGCGAAGCGTCGGATCCTGCATTTAAGGAGGAACCGGTTAGCGCATTTAAGTCTTCTGAAGTTGGGATCCTCTGCGCTGCGCCCCATGGAGTCTCAGTAAGAAGCAGGTCTGCATCCTTAAAAACGTCAGCAATATTGTCAGGAGGAACCGCCAGGCCTCGGGTATCAGCCATCCTCTTCGATGATCTTGTCTTGCTCGCAACTGATGGAGTCTGTGACCCTGAGGAGGCACTTGGCTAAAAAAAAAAGGGGGAAAAGAGAAGGAAGGTTTATTTAAAAATTCTGCAAGTATATATTTCTTTCCTTCCTCATATGTACATATATATATATATATAATATAAAGAAAGCCCCACTCAAGAGGGGGCAATAAATGTACTAACGAATTTATTCTAAGTATAGGTTTAGATATCTTACATTGACATATGCACTAGGACGCATATGGGTAGGAACTGAGGGCCCTGCTTCCTCCTGGGTAGGCCGTCGCCTTGACGGAGTCGGATGGTTTTGCTCTGCAGTAGTTTGAGGAATTGGTTGCACAGGGACTACAGGAGCCTGGCCTGGTGGAAGCAGTACATCAAACGGTTCCAACAGGATAGTGCGCACCACCCTTTTTGACCTTGACCTTCGCCTTGGCGGGAACATATCGCGAGAAAACGTCGGCACGTCGGCAATAGCATGTCCCACCACATAGCTAGGACTCCCTCTGGAAAAAGAGGCAGTAGAGTAGTGCACCACCATGTCGTCTTTGTCGATAACCCGGGGCTCACTTCTGCGAGCCGATGACTGGACAAATGCCTGTAGGGTATCAAGGTTTGACCTCCAGAAAATGCCAAATGATGGTGCGATGTCACCGCGACGGAGGCGTGATGGTATAGCAAGTGGCTGAGGAGGATTGTTTAGGGATGGCAGGTTCCCGGCAAGAAATCGGTTTGAGCTAAGGGAAAAACTTAGAGCAGAGGCTGGAGCTGAAGGGACGCCCTGGTCAAAACCAAATTGGCGGGCGACTCTATGAGGGTTGTAACTTGCAAGAGGCACATTGTCCTCAAATCAGGCAGGCAGTGTACATTTTTTTAAGACCAGCAGGAGTTCGAAATTTGAACGGGGTGAGTTAGGGGCAGGATTGAGTATGCGTGGCTCTTCACCAAACAAGGACTGAACAGGGAATCCAGGCAGTGTTGTAGAGTAGGGTCTGAATTGGAATTCATCTTCCAGGTCCAACACCAGGCTGAGATCATCCCGGAGGACAATGTCGGACCATCTAGGGGCACGACAAAAGCCCCAAGGATCCTCGAATGGTCTGACAGCCTCTAGAGTGTGTGGCGCAGGGAAGAACTCAGGAAAGCGCTCCATTATGAATAGAGATAGGAAAAGGCTGGATACAGGCGCTTTCACTTCACAGCGGCCTATTGAGCGGCGCATCCCCGCCACCACTGAGTCGAGCCTCTTGTACAGTGTCCCAAGGAAAAGTGGCCCCAGTGCAATGGTCCTGCCAAGAGCCATTTGGGCCGCTAAATTGAAGACCCTCTTACTCATGCAATCGTTGGGGTGCCCTTCAAGCACATGGCGTGCAGGCCAAAGTGCCAGAAAAGCGGCCAAATGGTGGGGATTATCCAGAGGCACGCCTTGAGTGTTGTTGGGACGAAGAGGTCAGCCTGATGCAGGGTAGGTGAAAAAGTACCTGGCCCAGTTTGCAAATTTGCATTTGCCTTTCTTCTTCACAGTGGTGTTCAGGTAAGCAGCGTGAGTAAAGGAGGCCTCCAGGAAGTCTACTGTGTCTTGGCACTCTGAAGGAATGGTGTGGGGTCTAAAACTGTGTTCACCGATGAGAGGCAAGTGCATTAGGGATTTCACATCTTCTAACGTGGGGGTAAACTCACCCCAGGCGGTAGCAAAGGTATGGGTGTCAGTATTCCAACGGGAAATTAGGGCTTGCAAAGAGGGGTTTAAGCGCCAGATGTTGAGACGGCAACTTGAATCAATGGCCGTCAGGACTGAGGCACGGCTGAGGGTTTCCACATACTCTGGTCTCGAAAGAATGTGTTTGCACCAGTAGTCCCACTCTGAAATTGGCGTTGTGTGGCCTTCGAATTAGAGGTGCGAGTAGGGGAAATCACTTGTCTCGATGGGAAACCGCATACTCTTCCCCGGCTTCTAATGGGTACCTGACGTGGAGGGGGCATCGCCTTCTAACAGCACGGGCTCGCCCAAAATTACAGAGTTTGGGTTGTAGTGCCTGGCCCTATGCTAGAAGAAGTCGACCTCCATGCCGAATAAAGGGGCGTGCCGCCATTCGTCGTCGCTTGGAACTGTGTCGTCGTGCGCCTTCGAGGGTAGCATGGCTCCTGCAGAAAAGGGGTTTTTTTCTCTCTCTCCTTTTAACTTTCTCCCTCTGGTATTTCCCTCTTCCTTTCTCCTCTTTCTTTCTCTTTCTTATTTCTCTTTTGATTTCCCTCTTTGTCTCTATGTTTCACTCTTTCTTTAAGCTTTTGTTTTCTCTCTCTATGAAATCAGTAGTTGCAGAGTCGTACACTTGATTGTTTTGTCCCATTTCCATAATCGGGAGAGGTATTTGTAGGTCGCCTCTCTGCACACTCCCCAACCGTGACTGCACCAATTCCGGGGAGTGGCGTCTAGCGAAGCGTCGCCATAATGGGGGCGGCGAAAAGGCACCTTTTTGCAAGGGGCTGCCATTATTGTTTTGTCTTACTGCCTTTTTCCACTTCTGTGTTTTGGCACCAGTTCGTCTTTGAGAAGGAAACTGTTGGTTCAAAATTTCTAAACTTACTCCTTTTATATACTAATACATCTATATACACACACGTGGGTATATGTACAAGTGTGAGGTTTTTAAACAAAAAAAAACTAGCTTATTTCAAAAGAATATATATATGTACATGAATATATATATGTATATATGTATATGTACTATTGCAATTTAATTATTTCTTTACTTTTACCATGTTACTTATGGTGATTACTAATCAAATTTCAATTCCCTTTTTGAAAATTACTATTATACCCTTCCATGTGGTTTTCAAAAATATGTGTACTCGCAAAAAAAAAAATGGTTGTTTGCCTTTCCTATATTTGGCTTTGTTTTGTTTTACTTCTTTCTTTCTTGTTTACATAGTTTATTTCTCAATTTCACATTTTTCAAATTTCTTATTTACATCATTTATTTTCTTTTTCTTTTTTATTTCTTTTACCTTGTCTTTGCTTATTTTGGTTCCTTGTTGCCGTCCTTACCGTTCATTTGATCACCCCTACTTTTCTATTGTGTTTATTACTTTTCATGACATATTTTTAATATATATATGTACGCCATAAATATGTATCTATATATATAAATAAGGACAATGGGAATATAAATACTGTATATATGGGGCCTACTGTGTGCATGCAAGCCCAACTTCGAGGTGGTGCCTCGCATGTCACGCCCCGGTATTCCCGAGACTCCAATCAGGAGAATCAGTGAATACCGGGGTATGACGTCACAAAAAAAGACAACCAAGGATAACAACAACATTGAAATACATGGAATATGAATGAAAATGAAGTATTCCATGTCACCTGAGTGATAGAAACTCAGTAAAGAAATTCTAACGAAAATCCGGCAAAGTTCCGTTTGTAAATGGAACATCCGGACATCCCAACAACAACACAACAAGCAAACCTGCCCATAATAACCGAAAAAGAAACAATGGCACGTAGCCCAACATTCCAGAAACCTACTAGGGCCGAGGAAATGGAAAAGAACACCAATACCTCTCCGAAACCCTTCTAAATCAATAGAGCCCCAAATGCTCAAATGAAATTACAAAGAAAATCAAATGGCGATGCCGAAAAGGTATAAAGGCACCCCCAAAAACAACAGACACCGACTTAGCCACCAAGCTCAAATAAGAATACAGAGAATCATACGGTAGTGCCGAAATGATACAAAGGCACCCCGAAAATAATAAATACACAGAATAGAAATACAATACGAGGGAATCTGCCAATAACCTGGCTCCCAGTAGAATAAAAGAATATACAAACGTAACTACGGAAGGAGTAACAAAACTACCGTCCCAAATCACTCGTGTCGTCGCTGCCGAGCATAAGCCTTGCTGCGTCCACCTGCAAACTTGCAACCTGTTGTGGGGGTGAGCACAACCTCGGGGGTTCACCATAATATCAAAACATCACACTCATAGCCGTCTAGAAAATGCTAATCATCCCGTGTGCATGCATCTATCCTAGGTCAGTCAATTGTCTCATATGGCACCCCTCCAATCTGAGACCCCGTCAATAACCTCATCACTAATCTCGAGTAACTACGAAACTCATACGATCTACATAACAACGAAAATATAAACACCACATATATCTACGTACATATATATATAACGTCCTGAACGTAACTAAGCCAATCGCCTAGGCCTATAGACAAACAATCTGAACTTCGTTCTCATCCAAAGATATAACAAGACTAGCTATCCACCATACCGTGCACCAAGCACGCTACTCAAGGTTCCTAGGAGGTAAATAGGTCACTCCTTAGGTCTACCAAAAGGGATAACCCTTTATCTACATACAACAACCAGTGAACCAACCCGTTCACTCGAAGAAACATAAGAAGGGAAGGTACTATCACCACATCGGATTCGGTAACCAACCGAACTATCTCTAACTCACACAGCCTGTCTAGGCACTAAAAAGGGTACAGATCAACAAGGTCACCTCTAACTCATACCGCCTATCGAGGCGCAAGAAAGGGTTACTAGAGTCATTTAGTCCCAAACAGATGCCATGGCCCTCGGGTTTTTAAAGAAAAATGTTAAACCCCGAAGGATTCAACCGGTTTTTAAGAAAAAGTTAGGGCCCGGTCAAATCATATTTGGTTCCAATGCCTCCGAACCCAACCAAACACTAGGAATCACACTATGTGTGCTTAACTTAAACTCACTTCTCTTACCCGAGAAGATTTACAGACAAACACGAATGATCATAATTCTTACTTTAAGGAATGATACCGTAGAAACACATGTTCGGGTTAAAACTCAAGAAACAATAACACGGGGGTAAAGAACTACTAGAATCCCACCGAAAATCACCTCAAAGTCACATTCAGACTTATTTCGAAACAGGTTCTAAGACCTTCAACTTAATATAGGAACTTATAAACAAATCCTCAAAGGTTACCAAACCAACACCGGGATTCAAGTATTCCTCGGAACAACTAGGAGGAATCTGAAACAATCAAACTTTAAAAACATCTCTAGATCTCATAACTGACCCCGAGTCTGAAGAATGGGACAAACCATGTCTAGAGTCCACTAACTTTACCAGAACATGTAGGAAAGGAGATTTTCGAGGCACACGGCTAAAACCATTTACTACTCGAAACACTTTTAAAGTGGAAGGGTGAACGACAAGCTCAAAATACACAAACCAAAAGAAACGAGTTCAAACTAACGAGCCTTGCCCGACCTTTAACTTGAACAACTCTCCCCACTACCGAAGTGGTCTAATAATCATCCAGTGATGACACTAATCACCAATCACAAAGGCCTATATGGCCAAGGGCACAACAACAACCCAGTCTCAATATACGACTAGCCAACTCAACTCAACTCAACTCCAACTCAAGGGGGAAACAATTAATTCTCAAAACCTCTTTTCATCTCTATCCACGTAATCACCTGGAACACATGTCAACCATGGCTCTACTAATCCAGGTTTTAACATTATTAGATTTCCTTTCTTTTAGATTTTTAAAATCATTAGTTTTTATTCACATTGAATTAATTTCCACCATTTTTAATAAATTTACAAATACCATCAGCTCAATAACAGCAAATACTAACCGAATAAAAGATCAATACATAATCATGTAAATGAAAGAAAACTCAATGTGAATGTTATACAATGCCAATGCCAACAACACCCTATCTAACATGGGATAACCGGGCATAATGTCGCCAAAGTAACACAACCACGAGGATCATATCAACTCGTGAGAAAAACATACCGTGTTCGGATCACATCCTCCCACGCCTCCCTGTTCCCGGATTACTAGTCCGCCGGTAGCGATACACCGCCTGGCGAGTTGTTGCGACGACCCGAAAGACTCAATGCAATATGTATGCGTATGAGACATGAAACCACCCCCAATGCAATATCAATGCTCATGGTGTATGAAATATGTACATCATGCCTCAACAGTGAGTCACTAATCAAAATATAACATTTATCAAGTGACAAATATGTCTCAAAATTCATTTTACACAACCAATCCACCATATATAAACATTTTCATTTTTAAAAGCATGATTTATAATTTAACTATAGCAAATTACCTCAATTTATCTCAATATCGTCCGGGTTCTCAATTTACCGATAATAATAAATTCTTATAACTCGCATGCTTTTAATTTAATTTTCAGTAATTAATTTCAAACTATTTCACCTCAAGGAGAATTTAATTCTCAATTTAACTTTATCATATTTCACAGGAAAAATAAACTAGAAAGGGAACTAAAGCTGTCTAAATTTTAACGTCCCTCAATATCAAATCTGCCCCGCTCCCACTGTATTTTAATATCAGTTACATATAATCCGGGAGCTAATTAGAGGTTCTAATTTTACACAAAATTCTACAAAATCTTACTTTAAGTCCGGGGGTACTAAACCACCTAATTTAATCCAAATTTAGTAGGATTTAATTTCTAAAAAAATTCTCAGGGAATTAATTTATTTAATTTCCCAGGGAATTTCCATTCCCGACCTCATTTATTCGGTTATGGGTATTTCATGAATTTTATAAAATCCTTAAATTCCATTTATCGCTTAGGAATTTAATTTCATGCTTTTATTATCCATAAACATACAACGGGGCAACTTAGCATTTTCTACGCACTATCAGTGAGTGTTAGATAAACATATATATATATATATATATATATATATATAATTCCCACCTAATTAAATACGCTTACAAACGGTCCCGCCGTGTACAGTACCGGCCGTGAATAGTGCTCGCCGCCCAAAGTCGTCCGAAAATTATTTTTAATATGTCGAAACGACCGCCTTACAGCCCTATTCAATATAATTAAAATTTATTAACAATCAATAATTAATTTGGAACAAATCTACAAAAATCGAAACCGAAATTCATACCGAATATCTGAAATTCCCGGCAAACCGCTCAACGATTTCGCTCCAATTTCGGATATATCGTACACTGTACCGAGGACGAGCTACCCTCAAAGTTTCGTGCCAAACAAAGCCTGACACAGCACTGAGTCGACCCGACTCAGTCCGAGTGAACACAGTTCTGTTCATCACTACCATACACAGCCATGAACACCACCACGTTCGGCGACCCAAGCTGCCGTGAACCACCAGTCCACCTCCATGGTCGTCATCGTCCCCATCTCAAGCGAGCTCCTCTCTCTCTCCGGCCAAACCCTAGGCCGAAGATGGTACCTGCTCGTCCCACACGTGTGGCTCAGAGTCGCGCCACTACAGCAACGACCACACCACCAGGCCCCGACCGTCCTGCTCACAGCTCCAGCTCAAGCCGCCATCACCGGCGAAGCTAGCCACAGCCTCACTGTCGTCAATCCCAACCGACGACCCTGTGTGAAACCCTCTCCTTCCCTGCGTGAGTTCTTTCTCTCTCATCACGCAAATCCTCTCTCTCTCTCTCTCTCAATCTTTAACTGATTCATGTTGAAGACCAGAGAGGAGCAGGTATGCTGCGCCATGAGAAACAATGAGAAGCTTCGGGTCTCTTCTCAGCTACCGACACATATATTCAATTTATATATATATATGATTTTCTTTAATTTTACATATACATATAAATATCCACACACACATATATATATTTCCCCCAATTAATAATATACATATACATATAATAAATCCCGAAAATATACCGGGAACCCCGAAATAATAAAACACGTGCCCGAAAATATAAACGAATCGACCAAAATAAATAATATAACTAAAATAAATAATCTAGGGTATAAAACCCATATATATATATAATCATAATTAACTTCGCATAAATAAAATAAGTCCCGTAAAATATACCGGGGACACTCAAATAATTCTACGTGAGCCCATCAAATTCACCGGACTCCGAATAAATAATATAGGCCCAAATAAAAAACTTCGGGCATGAAAATCATCCACCAATTAAATCACCGAAAATCCCACGATACTCCGAATAACTAATAACGTCCGGAATAATTAATTCGGCTATATAGTCGGATATAAACTAAAATAAATCCCGAATCGACTCGCAACGTATCTCACGCGAACTCGAAAAATAAACGGGATACCCGATAATCCCAAAATATATCGGGAGCCTCCAAATAATAACACGTGAACCCGTAAGTCCACGGAACGTCAACTAAATAATATAAGCTTAAATAAATACTCCGGGTTACGAAACCAATCACCGAAACCCCGAATAAAGTCTAAACTCACCGAGACTCCTAAAATCACTGGTCGTAGCCCAGTCAAAGCACTAAACGCAATCGTTGAAACTAAACCGCGTTGCCAATAACGATAAATCCCATGAACCAAACGTATCCTTAACAACTCCGATTCAAATCGTAATGCCGGATAAATAAAGTAAACTGAAATAAATGGTCTGGGGTGTGAAACCCAACCACCGGAACATCGAGTACGTACAAGATCCATCGAATAATTACAAATAACTAGGGCACGACAAGAATCCAAAATAATAATCAAATACAGCTACATCAACACGTAGAAGTACTTAGAAACACAAAATAATAATCACACCAAACAAACAAAACATGTAAGTACAAATACATAGCACGTCAGCCAAACAAGGCACGTACTAACCCCATAACCAGGGAAAACAAAAACGTCGAACCCCTAAAGCACTAACTACCGAACTTGAACAACAACGTCGGAGCCTTAAACGTCAGTCAACTAAACGTGTCATCTTCCAGTCGAAGTACTAAACGTCGAGCGTCTAAACAAATCCATATAATCGGCACTAAGGCCCACATAAACCTCTAGCCACGTCCGAAATACAAAACATCAGTTCAAGTAACGTAACCACGAAAGAAACCCCACGAAGTCACCGAAAAGACAATTGCAGAGTCGTGTCATCGAATCCAGAACTCACGTCAACATTTCACCAAGTCCGAAACTACTAAACGTTACTGTCAAGTCACATAGTCATCATCGATACTCCACAAAGTCGTTAAGGTGATGATCGCCAAGTCACGCAATCGAATCCGAGCGTAAACGCGAAAAATTTACTCGTAAAATACACAGAGTAACCATGACGTCATGAACAAGTGACGTCATCCCCGAAAATAAATCGGGAATAATTCAGAAAAAGGGAAAATGAAACGGGGTGTTAAATCGCATGCACAGAGGGAAAATTGTAGGCATAGGTATTATTTTAGGGTGCACTCGACTCGTAGAGGGGTCTCACTTCGGGTACTGGGCTACTGGGTAGAGCCTCGGACCCGCCCCACCGAAGTTGGTATACGGGTTGACCCAATGTGTCCGACTTCGAGGCGGATTACTCGATGCAACTCAAAAGCCTTCTAAAGGTGGTCATATTGTGGCAGTGCACCTGTGGAGCTGAAGAGCGTACACGGGAGTAGTACCTTCATGGTCTACGGGTCCTGATGACGTAGCAGTCTCTCAAGGGCGTTTACCACCATTTATGCACAGTTCTAGCGGTATATGCATGTACTGCGAAGGCTATTGGGGAGTGATCCGTTGCACGACTGATCCGGCTGTGGCCATAGATGTTGCGTAGCCGTGACACGTGGACAACATGACACCATCCTCACATTATGAAGGGATTGGAAAGAGCATGTGGCATGGAGGCTTGGAGTGTAGTTTAGTCATGATAAAGGCACATAATGTGGATTTTACCCATTATTGATAATGTGGAAAGAATTCTCCTTATAGGCCCACATCACCTTATTAGAAAAAATTGGAGCATTGGTAGGACTTGGGGACCACTACATTTAGGGCAACATTTTGAACCTTGTTACCTATAAATAGAGGGCAATAGTGCATTGCCTAGGGATCGGATCCTCTCCTCTCTTTCGGCTGACTCATTCTTTTCACAACATTCCCTTTTTCCTTTTCTTCTTTCTTTGCTTGGAGGCTACTCCTCCAGAGGGACGGCTACCATTTCTTCACTATTCTTGCTTCCTCTGTGCTTCGGCCAAGGAGCTCTGATTTTGCCTTCTTCACGTCTAACCCTTCTTCTCCACTTGCTTCTCTCTTCTCCATCTCTTGGTCTTTAGCTATTTTGGGAGTATTTCATTCTTGGGGCTTCCTTTCGTGGTTTTAGATCTATCAATGCTCACTACCCATTCTCTAGCTGTGATGAGGCTACACTCTTTGCTCTTCTCCACCTTCTTTTTCCTCTCCTTTCCTTTTCTTTGCTTGAGATTTTCGACAATGGATTGTGACCTCTTTGTTCTGACTTGCTAGTGGAGCCTTCTCTCCATTTTTCCCATTTTCACCCACAGATGATTGGCACGAGCTTTAGAGCAGACTTCTTGTGGATAATTTGTCCAGCTGCTTCTTCTACGTCGATATCTTCCTGCTTCATTCCATCAGGCAATTTCCAATCGAAATAGCACAAGAGATAAGCGAGAGCAAGCTCAACCACTAAAGCCCCCGAATTCATGGATGAACAGGCACGTCGACCAGTACCAAAGGGCAAGAGCTGGAAATGTTGTCCTTTAAAGTCAATAGAGCTATCAATAAACCTCTCTGGGTCGAATTCCTCTGGATCCTTCCAGATTTTCGGATCCCGACCTATTGCCCAGACATTAAAATGAACTCGTGTTTTGGGGTAAATGTCGTAACCATTCAGCTTAAAGCTGGAAATGGTTTCTCTTTGAATCAAAAGTACACTAGGAGGGTGCAATCTGAATGTCTCATTCACCACCATCTTAAGGAAGTGAAGCTGATCAAGGTCACTTTCGGAGACATTTCCTTTGTTTCCAACATAATTTCTGACTTCTTCTTGTGCTTTTTGCATCACTCGCGGGTTCCGGTAAGCTCTGCCATTGCCCATTCTATGGTAATTGCACTGCTATATACTCCAGCAACGAATACATCCTGAAACGAAAAACAGAAAATATAGACAGAAGAGGCCTGATCAGTTCTTATAATGAAGAGCTTAATGAGCACTATACATGCAAGTTACGCGCTGCTGATACACATTAGGAGTTCGATTAATGTGAGTGAATTTTCAATCGCATGCGAACTTAATTAAACAGTTAACCATGAATGGGGATCCGAAAATCCTTAATTTTATTCATGTGGTGGTATTTTTGGCAAACAGCTTGATCATGCATCCATTTTCAAACACTCAGAATTGTTGGATTGAGTATGTAAGTTGGGGACTCTCTCAATTTTTTAAACACACTCGCGAACCCTCTGTTGTAGAGGAGATGTCATGTGCACAATGGTGACAATCACCACAATTGGTTGGTGCACCATACCTCACCATTACAGGAGAGGATTGTAATTCCACTCGTGGTGATTTCGTTGATGAATATACAAATCGATATTCATGTATTGAGATCAAGATAGTGAACGTAATGCTCAAAAAGTGAGTCGAGAGTCTTGACCAAAAGTAATATTAGAGGTTAATTAGTCACTTACCATGAGGATTGCCTTGATGTGATCTCTAGTGAATTTGACACTACCAACTTCTTATTAATATTTGCAGTAAGGAAAAGCATTTTCTTATTAATATCCACAGGACTACCCGAAGAAGACAGTTGAGCAATCGAACTGATGATCAAAGAAACCTCCTCTTCTCTGATCAACTGAAATGACTGCACCCTCTTCGCGCTGAATAGTTTAACAACGCAAATCTTCCTTATCTCCCTCCAGTAATCCCCATACGGTGCAAAAGTTATGTCTAGAGAGTTGTACGACAGTTTTCCAGCGCCAACTAACAGTGGTCTACTGCAACAATCAACATCATGGGTTTTCAGGACCTCTCTTGCAGTCTCCGCGGATGAGACTACACAACCTAGTTTAAGAAGCATGACTGGGCCATATTCCTTGGAGAGACGCCACAGAGATTGGTGCGCCAATGCACCAATTTGGTGCAAGTTACCGATGATGGGAAGCTTAGGAGGGCCGGGAGGGAGCTGCTGGTTTTTTCTCTTGTTACTCATCTTTTTAGTGAGCAGCAGTACTGGAAGAAGTAGGAAGAGAAGAATCCATAGAGGTATGGTGTAGATAGCCATATGGAGCTTTATGATATTCTATATGATACACAGATGAAGATTTTATTTATATCTCTGTATATACCAACCCGCAATGTCCTGAACAATGAGCTAATTTTTCTTCCTTAATGACAAAAGGGTTTTCATCGAACTGGGTTGTTGTGACTTGTGTTTTCATAATTAATGATTTACATATATAAAGAAAGAATAATTTATGTGACTTTCTCTGCATGCTGAACTATATGAGGTAACAAAATAATTGGCCACTACGATAAGATTTCGTTAGACATGAGCTGGAGTTTGGTACTAAAATGTTGTTACACTGTTGTGCTAATTTATCTTATACAGTGGATAGTGACTGCAAATATTGTCTCCCTTTTCCGTTTTCTAAGACATTTTAGAATGATTAGGAATTAAAATTACCTAGAAGACCGTGAACTAAGCGTAGAGGTGGTGAATAAGATTTTTATGAATTAATTGACAAATTAAAATTTTAATTACGGAATAATCAATTTTAATTCAATTCGATCACAATATAAATCACGCAATAATAAATATAAGTGTAATAAATAAATCAGAGACGACACCAATATTTTTATATGGAAAAAACTTGGAAAGACACCAAGAAAAAAATCACGGATACGCTCGGGTATCGATGCACTATGAATCAAGAAGTACAAGACTCTATGAAGTTTTAGACTTACAAATCACTCCTGATCTGCCTTTCTCCACTCGACTTCTGAAAGTCTTGAATGAGTCGCGCTCCACGAAGCTCTCGCTCCGATCTCCGTACTCTAACGGCTCCGCTTCTCAACAGATCAAAGAATCATAAAGCCTCCTGCTTCGATCACGGTGGTGTGATGATTTTTCAACAACTAGATCATCCAATTGTGCATAACGATCTTCGGTGTAGAAACACAATTGGAAAAACTCAAACCAATAGAGAACTAGAAAACATATAATCACTCAATAATTTTCTCTCTATATATATCTCTATAGAAGAATATGAATTTGTAGAAGAATTGCAGAGATCTCTCAAAAAGACACACTCTTCTCTTAGGTTTTACTCATATAAATATAGAAGAGTCTTCAATTAATGGTAAGAATAATTTTTCAATCAGGATTCGTATTTCCACCATTAAGTCTCTCAAATATAAATAAATATATCAATGATAGTCCAATATATCAATAATAACTTTAAATCATGTCCCAAATTGGTTAGGAGTTTATTACATATCAATATAATACTTTCCAAAAATAAATCTTCGTAATTCCCAATTTTTGTCGTTTGCCACTTACCGAGTACTCGGTGAACACGCAATTGCGCGTAATGGGGCGAGAACTAGCACAATTCTCTAAAACTTTACGACACTTTGCATCTTACTGAGTACTCGGTGGAACAAAATTGTGAAAATATAATTTTTATACATGTGGCTTCATCCAATTCCCTTTGCATCTTCACCACTTCAAACTTGATTAACTCAAATTAAAACTCTCAACATGGTTTTTTATCAGAAACATGTCATTACATTAACAAATATTCTTACAATCTCCCCTTTGGCATTTCTGAGACAAAACCATGTTTTACAAATATATCCTCACGATAACAATAAAAAATAATCTATACTTATGAACACACACCGACAAACATAGACATAGACTTTTCTTTTGATTTCATGATGATCAACCAATCTTGCAATCAAAACACTTAAATAAACATACCTGTGAAAGGCAAGTGTGGAAAACAAATAGCAGGAAAAATCAAATACTAAATGATCATTTAACAAAACGAACAATATCAACATGAAGCATAATGATCATTAATCAATAACAATTAATTCTCCCCCTCAATTAAATACTTCTCCCATGCATACTGAAAAAATCACTCCCCTTACTAAATACTTCTCCCCCTTTTTTGTCAATGAAATGACAATGAATTAAATAACAATAAAAGTAATCAAAATAGTTGAAGGAGAACAAAAAAAGTGTAAATATGGGAAAATATACGGGAGACTAGAGAATCTAAGCAATCCTTAAATTAAGACATAGAACTCTAAAGAATATATTCAGATTCTTGAGTAACAAAAATCTCTACGATGCATGAACTTAAATCTAATACATAAATGCAAAATGCTCAATAATAATAAAAAATATTTTTGTTTTTAGAAACATGTGAGCAGGGTAGTAAAGACAATGAACTAATCATTAACACATCATATTCGCATATTTGACTTATCTATTATACATACAGAAGTGAAGAAAATCAGGACACGTACCTTATAGATATAAGTAGTTACAAGACAAACTTTATATAGTTTTTGCATATATGAAAAATATTCAGGTGCAAGCAAACAACTAATACGAAAGCAATACTTACTAATTCAAATAATCTCCTCATTAACCGTGATGAAACTTCAGTCCAAAACCTAAACATGAAGTCAAATCTTTAGTTTGGACCTTATTGCTTTTAAATGTCTCATAATTTAATCTTTTACACATTTTCACTTTATCCCTTTTTGTCTTTCTAAGCTCCAGACTTTCCAGCGAGGATTTTTAATCCCAACCAACTAGGCTTGAGCTTCTTCATTGGGATTTATGTTCATTAGTTTCCTCCCCTTTTCACGTGAACACTCTGCTACATTGTGATAGGAGGCTCGGTTACTCAGATCGAATAATTACTTTTTGCATTTTTAATTTTTTTATATATTTCATTACTTCATTCTTTCTTCTTTCTACATCACCCCAACATTCAAAATCATGCAAAAGGTATTCAAAAGTATTAATCAATCTAGCATAGCTCATGAACCTACATATCACTTCGGGTTAGATGCGAAAGACTAAAAGTTTCAGTAAGTATTACAATCATATCCTAAGTAAAACAAGCACCCAAGTTTAATGAGTTCTAAAAATAATATTTAAAATGTCAAGTGAATAACTCATATCCTCATGTCAGACTAACAACTTCAATTCATATAAGCATAATAAGAGAAGTAAATATGAGAATATAGTGAAATATGATAACCATTTGTACCCTTAGCCAAGCTCAACATGCTAAGAAATTTCATTTTATAATTTTTATGGTATTTTTTTCATAAAGACGCATGCATGAATAATCCTAATAGTAGCCAAACATGATTCATGTATAATAATAAATAAAATAAAAATGCATTAAAAAAATGCATGATAATGTATCAATTTTAGGATAAAGAAAAATGCAAGATATTCCTAGAATGATACATATGAAGACATCTATTCTAATGAGAACATGCCACTAGATTTTTCATGCTTTTAAAAATCTAATAGTGTTGTAGAGATGTCTGTCAACTGAGAATATGTGGATATAAACTCAAGGTCTTTCTCAGAATAAAGTTTAGAAAAAATACAATAATGATCATCAGATTTACGTACATCTTCCATAACACAATTTCCAAAAGAATCAATAATAGAACATTTATCGAAAGTGAAATTGACATTATGGTGATTATCGCATATTTAACTAATGCTAAGTAAATTAACCTGTGGGCCCTTAACATAATAAACATCTTCTAATCTAAGTAGACGAGAAACAACAATGGTGTTCTTTCCTAAAACTTTAGACTTTTTCCAATTACCAAAAGTAGCAGTTCCAACATTACTGCTCTTAATATAACCAAACAATGACATATATCCAGTCATGTGCCTAGAGCATTCACTATCAAAACACCATGAACTAGAGTCACGTGCTCTACGGGTAGTATTGACAGCTAAACAATGTAGCTCACATTTCTTAACCCATGTCTGGCTAATTTCCGACGTTCTACTTGTCAAATTGGACAAATTTTTTACCTCTTCACTCAAAACCCTAATTTGATCTTCAACATTGGGTCTTCTTTGAGTTCTTTGATATGTTCTTGAATTCAAATTTATTCCTCTTAATTTGAAGCACATGGGTCGAATATGACCTTTCATACCATAATGATGACATCTTGGAACAAACCTTTGAAAACCATTATCAAAATTTTTATGATACTTAGAGGTAAAGGAAGGTTTACTCTCAACCGGTTTTCTAACATAAAATTGGACATTAGAATTGGTCTTAATAGGAGGAATGTTTCTTATATTAGAATTACCTTTAGAGGAACTAGATGCTACTTGAGAAGCTTTAACAAAAATCGTTTTGGGGGCACTATTTGAATTACTCGTTGTTCCTTTAAATCCCAATCCTTTAGTATTTCTCACAGATTTACCTACACTCAAAATATGATTAAGTTTAAGGGTTCCACTAGACCATTTATAATAGTCGAGTTAACATCCTTCAATTCCTTTTCTAAAACCTCAATTCTCATAGATTTCTCAATTATATCAGATCTTAGAGTAGCTAATTCTTTAGTTAGATTATCTACACTCTTCAAGGCCTGCTTTCTTTCTTTTTTCAGACTTAATTAAATTTTCAGACAATTGAGTTTTCCGGGTTTGCATAAGGTTTGGGGTTTGGGGACTATTGGCTAATTCGTCTCTTAAAGAGTGTAATTCTTTGTCCATCTTTAAATATTTAGTTAATAGTTAATTATGGTGATAGTTAAGTTTAGTAAGTTTATCAAGTAAATCATTGTAAGAAGCTTGAGGCATGTCATCACAATCTTCATCACCCTCAGAATCTTCATCTCCAGACATCGTTCATCTTGTAGCAACTTCTCTAACCTCCTTACTTTGTGTTACAAGTGAAATAAACTCCTTATATCTATCATCCAAATCAGACTCAACAGAATCACTAGTTGTTCCATCATTTGATCCATCATCCCAAGTGACAACTAGACCTTTTTCCCTCTTTAACTTATTAGCGCACTCTGCAGCTATGTGACCAAAACCTTGACACTCAAAACATTGCAGTTTATTTTTCTTAGGATCAAACTTATCATTCCGATTTTGGACTTTATTTTTATTTTTAAAATCATATGATTTATCTCTAAATTTTTTTCCGTTATTCACTTCTCGACCAGAAGAAGATATTAAAAATTTATAAAACTGTTTCATAAACATGTCAACCTGTCTTGGATGATTATCATCCTCCTCATCAAACTCAATATGATCCTCCTTAGTGGTTTTAAAACCTATGCTTCTCTCTTTTTTACTGTAAAACTTCTTAGAAGGATCCATGGACATCTCCATCTCATAAGATTTTAGATTTTTGGTCAATTCTTCAAGTTTTATTTCTTTAAGACTCATTACTTCCGAGATGACAGTAACCTTAGACCGAAAACGTTCAAGGAGAGACCTAAGAATCTTTTTCACTATAGTAGTTTCAGGAGTGGGCTCCCCTAAATTATGACAATTAGTTACTGTACTAGTTAGTCTAGTTTAAAAATCAATATAGACTTCATCCTCTTCCATCTTAAGATGTTCAAATTGGGAATTTAACATTCGGAGTGTAAGAACACTTTTGTGTATTGTTTATTTATGACATGTTGTAGACAATAACCATGTTGAGTGTTAGATAGGTTGGGTTGGTTTTAATGACATCGATAAGCTTCGTTAAAGGCAGAATCAAGCATTGAAGTAATGAAGAATACAAGTGAAACTCGAAAGTGAGCATATTAAGTAAAATTGTCTCCTAGAGGGCGAAAATTACATTTTCCGAAGCCGTCATTTCAAGAAAAACGTATCGTGGGTTCAAGAGGGTCATTTTGGCACAGTTGCGAGGAAAAATGGTTTTAACAAAAATGCCTACGCTTTCAATTTCAAAAAGTGGCTGGAAAACACATTTTTATGGTAGGACCTACGCTTGAAGCGTAGCTACGGCAAGATTTTGGGTAAATTTTACTACGATTTCTGATTTGTCCATGGGTTGGTTTTATGATGTGTCCACGACTTATATACATCAAAGTGTGTGCTATATACATTATATTCACCATAATAAAGGGTTTGGATGTGAAATTATGAGAAAGGGCAAACTTACGGTTTGGATCATCATTGTCTATAAATACCCAAGTCTATATCAAGAGGAGACACGTCTTTAAGAATTCTCTGTAAGTTTTTACAGCTTCATTTCTTGTAGAGAGATAGACATATGACGAGAGAATATTATTGAGTGATTAGAGATACACAAGTTATCTCTTGTTATTGGACGTCTTCAATCGTGTTTCTATGTCGATGATTTTTATGTCCGACTGAATGGTATAGTTGCTGAAAAATTAACACACTGTCTATAACAAAGTGGTTGCGTTGATCCATTAAAAAACGGAGCCGTCTGAGTGCGAAGATCAAAGCAGGAGGCTTCGTGGTGATTTTGATCTGTTGAGAAGGAGAGTCGTCAGAGTACGAAGATCGGAGTGAGAGCTTCGTGGAGCGTGAGTGAATCTAGATATTCAAACATTGTGTGAAGAATAGCATTACAATGGTTATAAGTTCTATTTTCATAGAGTATGTACAATTTATCTGATTCATAGTGCATCAATACCCGAGTGTATCCGTGGTTTTTACTTGGAGTCTTTCCAATGTTTTCCACTTAAAAAATCTCTATGCCTTCTTATGATTTATTTTCTGCACTTATATTCATATTTGGTTAATTGATCTGTTTTGAGATTTGAATTGGGAATTAGGGTTTGTGACTTGTTAAAATTGAATTTCCGCTAAATAATTTTAATTGATCATAAAATTGACAAAAAGCCTATTCACCCCCACTCTAGGTTGTTTTCACTATCGTCTAGGTAATTTCAATTGGTATCAGAGAATGGTTGCCCCGATTTAGGTTAACTACCTTGGGTTAGATTGTGAACTTAGATGATGGAGATACCTCGTGAAGCAGGTTCCATATCTAGATCCCCTTTGTTTGATAGGTCGAATTACACATATTGGAAAGTGAGGATGAGAGCATTTTTAAAATCTTTAGATGAGAGAGCGTGGAATGTTGTAGAAGTAGGATACTTACCTCCCACTATGAAAGACGATGCGACTAATGAACTGAAAGCAAAACCGCCAAGCGAGTGGATTGCTGCTAAGACGAATAGCGTGAATTGGAACTCAAAAGCATTGAATGCGTTATACAATATTGTTACTCCGAGTGAGTTCTAGAGGATTGCTACGTGCGTAATTGCCAAAGAAGCTTGGGACATTCTCCAAGTCACTCATGAAGGAACGTCGAAGGTGAAACAATCAAAGCTTCAAATTTTAAATTCTCAATTTGAACAGCTGAAGATGGAGGAGGATAAGGTCTTCGCTGACTTTGAGACTAGATTAACTGATATTGTGACAGGCTGTCACAATCTAAACATTTTCGATCTAAGGTTATAGCTTTCAAAACCACTAGAAGAATTGGCTGGAAATTTAAAATCTTATGAGATGGAGATGTTCAAAAATCCACCTAAAAAGGCTAGTGGCACAAAAGAGAAGAGCATATATTTCAAAACCACTAGGGAGGATCATGTTGAACCTGATGAAGAAAGTGAGTTAAGTTTAAATGATATTGCCATGTTTGCTAAGAGGTTGAAAAAATTTGTTAGGGCTAAACATAATGGCCAAAGATAAAAATTTGAGGATAAGTTGGGTGAGTCTAGAAGTAGAAATAAGACTCAAACTAGGAAGGACATGTCTGATCCTAAAAAGAATAAACCCAAATGTTTTAAATGTCAAGGATATAGTCATATAGCTACAGAGTGTCCAACACTCTGAAGAAATCCAAAGCATTAGCTGTCAGCTGGGATGATGACTCTGATAATGGATGAAGTAGTGATGCGACAGAATCAAAAGTATGTGATGATTCTGAGAATTTCACTGTTTTTGTTGTACAGGGCAATGAGGTTAAATAAGTTGCTTCAAGTTTGGCGATGTGTGAAGAAGAAGGTTCTGAGAGTGATGAAGATTGTGATGAAACACTTCAAGAGTTTTATGAAAAATTACTTGATAAGACTACACAAATTCATAAAAATAAGATGAAACTATTGACTAAGAGTCTTAACATGGATAAAGAATTACATTATTTAAAAGACGAATTAACCAATAGTTCTCAAGCTCAAAATCTTTTACAGACCGAAAAGGCCAAGTTGGCTGAGGATTTGAATAAGTATGAACTTGAAAAGACTGAGACTTTGAAGTTAGTAGATGGTCTCAATAAGGAATTGGTTGAGAAATCTACTAAGATTGAAAATTTAGAAAAAGAGCTGAAAGATGCTAACTCAACTATTCAGAAGTGGTCTAGTGGAACTCTTAAGCTTAATCATATGTTGAGTGTAGGAAAGTCCGTAGGAAATACAAAGGGACTAGGTTTTGTTGGAGTATTGCAAAATTCTATTGTTATTGCAAAAACCACCTTTGTAAAAGCCTCCCATATAGCATCGAGTTCTTTAAAAGGAAATTCAAATTGGAATCCTAGGGCTCAATCCTATATGAAAAGACCTGTTGAAAAAAATCCCTTCCTTACCCCTAGATATCCTAGGAGGTCAACTGATGGAGCCCGGAGGTTTGTTCCTATTTATCACCACTGTGGTGTCAGCGATCACATTCGACCAAGGTATTCGAAGTTGAGAGGGACGACTCTGCAATCGGTGAAGGAACAAAGAGTTCAACATGGAAATCGTGTTCAAGATCAAATTTAAATCTTGAGTGAAAAAATGAAGAATTTGTCAAGATTGGCAAAAAGAGCTCCGAAGATGAAGAAGGCTTGGGTGAGAAAAAGTGTGCTACACTGTCTTGTAGTTCATACTACACTTAAAGCAAGAAATTCTAGTTCTTGGTATCCTGATAGTATATGACTAGAGATAAGTCATTGTTTGGATTTCTCGAGGAGTGTCATGGTGGTTTCAGGTTTACCTAAACTAGAAGATGTGCTTTATGTTGAAGGTCTGAAAGCAAATTTGTTGAACATAAGTCAAATATGTGATAACAAGCTTATTGTCAATTTTTCTCCTGATAAGTGTTCTATCATTGACTCTGCTGGAAATTGTGTGATGGAATGTATGCATTCGTCTGATAACTGCTATTGCATTGTCCCTAATTCCAAATTAGCTTGCAATAGAGTTAAACTCGATGAAGTTGAAATTTGGCATAAGCCATTGGGATTTGTTAATTTTCGTAATTTGACAAAAATTACTAAGAGTGAAATTGTTAAAGGTGTCCCTAAGCTTGGTTATGAAAAAGGTTGTGTGTGGATCTTGTCAGAAGGGTAAACAAGTCAAATGTCAGCATAAGAAGACTAATATCATTAGTACTTCTAGACCTTTGGAGCTGTTGCACATTGATTTAATGGGTCCCACTAGGACCATGACCAAAGGAGGAAAAAATATATTTTTGTCACGGTGGATGATTATTCGAGATTTGCTTAGGTTGGATTTCTGAGTGAAAAGTCTGAAGCTCCTGAAATTTTTAAGTGGATTTGTTTAAGAATTCAAACTGAGAAGAATTGTTTGATTTCTAGAGTAAGGAGTGATCAAGGAAGGGTTCATAAATTGAAGTGTTTTGTGATGAGAGAGGAATAAAACAATAGTTTTCAGCACCTAAAACTCCTCAACAAAATGGAGTAGTTGAGAGGAAGAATAGGGTTATTCAGGAAATAGTCAATGTTATGTTACAGGGTAGGAATGTTCCTAGGTATTTTTGGGTCGAGGTAGTGAACACAGCGTGTTACACCTCAAATAGAGTTTATCTTAGGCCTGACACCTTAAAAACTCCTTATGAACTGTCGAATGGTAATAAATCCAATGTGAAATATTTCAAGGTTTTTGGAGCAAAATGTTATATTCTTAGAGATCGTAAATCTATTGGGAAGTTTGAGTCTAAGAGTGATGAATGAATTTTTTTGGGTTATTCATTGACTAGTCGGGCATATAGGGTTTTTAATCTTAGAACTCAAACTATGCTGGAATCTACCAATTTAGTGGTTAATGACTAATGTGTTGATGAGTCTCCGACGTCTGTTGAGGAGGAAGATAGTGAGTCATTCTTTATATTGGATAATGATTCTTCTGAGGTTGATAACAAGGACAATGTGCTTAATGATGATTCTTCAAATCCTGCAGAATCACATGATCAAATTGGTGATGTTCATCCTACTCCTTCTAAGGAACCATCTACAAGGGTAAAGTTGTATTATCCTTTGGATAATGTTGTAGGATCTGTTGATCAGATGATGGTGACACTGAGCAAGGATAGGAATGAGGTTTCGTATACATGCTATACATCTTCCTTGGAACCTAAAAATGTCAAAGAAGCTCTTCAAGATAGTGAGTGGATACATACTATGCAAGAAGAACTTCAGCAGTTTGTTAAGAATGATCTGTGGCATCTTGTGCCTAGACCGAAAGAGATAAACGTGATTGGTGCCAAGTGGATTTTCAAGAATAAAAAGGATGAAAATGGTACAGTTGTTAGGAATAAGGCTAGGCTTATTGCTCAAGGATATACTCAGATGGAAGGTATTGATTTTGATGAGACTTTCGCTCCAGTTACTAGGCTTGAATCTATTCAGATTTTGTTTGTTATCGTTTGTCATCTTGGATTCAAGTTGTATCAGATGGATGTGAATAGTGCCTTTTTCAATGGTATTCTTCATGAGGAAGTATATGTTGAGCAGCCCAAAGGATTTGAAGATCCTCATTGTTCGGATCATGTTTACAAGTTGAAAAAGGCTTTGTATGGGCTAAAGCATGCTTCTAGAGGTTGGCATGAAAGGTTGATTGATTACCTGTTAAGAATAGGTTTTGCTCTAGGGAGAGTGGACAAAACACTGTTTATTCAAAAAATTAAGAGTGATATTGTTGTTGCTCAAATCTATGTTGATGATATTGTGTTTGGTTTTACTTCTGATCAGCTTGCTCTTTATTTTGGAGATTAAATGAAATATGAATTTGAGATGAGCATGATTGGTGAATTGAACTTCTTTCTAGGGCTTCAAGTTAAATAATTGAGTGATGAGATTTTTGTTTCCTAAACTCGTTATGCATTAGAATTGGTGAAGAAGTTTGGTTTGAAAAAGGCTAAGGATGCTCGGACTCCTATGAGTACAAGTGTTAAGCTTAGCTTGGATACTAAAGAAAAATATGTCGATCCTATACTTTATAGGAGTATGATTAGGAGTTTGTTGTACTTGACTACCAGTCGACCTGACATAACGTTTAGTGTTGGTTTGTGTGCACGTTACCAGGCAAGTCTTAAGAAGTCTCATATTACTGTTGTGAAAAGGATTATCAAGTATGTTAAAGGGACTGTGAATTATGGACTGTGGTATCTATCAGGTACTAATACTGATATCGCATCTTTTTTTTATCTTGATTGGGCTGGAAATGTAGATGATAGAAAAAGTACTAGTGGATGATGTTTTTATGTTGGAAATTGCTTAGTTGCTTGGCATAGCAATAAACAAAATTGTGTTTCTCTTTCCATTGCTGAGGCTGAGTATATAGCAGTTGGTAGTTGTTGTACTCAGATTTTGTGAATGCGTTAGATGTTGCAGGATTATGGTTTTTCTCAAGGCACAATGATTGTGTTCTACGATAACACGAGTGCGATAAATATTTCTAAAAATCCTGTTCAACATTCTAGAACAAAGCATATAGATATTCGTCATCATTTCATTCGTGATCTTCTTGAAGATGGTATAATGTCTCTAGAGTTTATATCCATAGATTCTCAGTTGGCAGATATCTTTACAAAACTATTAGATTTTCAAAAGCATGTTAGTCTTAGGAAATCTATTGGTATGCTTTCTTTAGAATAAATATCTTTTTATCTATCATTCTATGAGCACTTTGCATTATTTTTCCTAGAATTGATAGATAATCATGCATTTGTATTATATTTATTCAAGCATGCATTTTATTTTGAAATAAATCATAAAATGAAAATTATTTGAGACAGTTGAGCTTGGCTAGAGTACAAAAGTTGTCATATTTTACTATATTTTCATATTTACTTATCTCATTATGCATATGTGAAGTAAATGTATCAGACTCACCTAAGATTTTTGGATGATCACTTGGCTTGATTTTTTTATGTTACAAAACTGTAATCTTAGGTGCTTGTTGCTTCGGAGATGATAGTAATGCATGTTGAATTTGTTAATTTTTTCATTTAACCCGAAGTGGTATGAAGTTTCATAAGCTATACTAGATTGATCTATGTTGTTGTAGACTGTTTGCATATTCGTGAATGTTTGGGTGATGTTGGAGGAGGAAATGAAAAAAGTAGAAATGGAAAAAGAAGTTTTTCAATCTAAAAAGGAAAGATAACTGATGAACATATATCCCATGGAAGAAGCTCGGGCCCAGCTGGTTTAAAAAAAAAAAAAACCTTGCTGGAAAGTCTGAAGTTTAGAAAGACAAAAAGGAATATGGTGAAAAAGTTCAAAAGATGAAAAAGAGGAGATTGTATGTTGAAACAATGAAAAAGAAGAGATTGTCTGAAAGGTGAAAGTAATTTTTATTTTTTGCTTTCTAGTTTGGATTGTTGATTGAATTATCATCACGGTTGGTGGGGAAAGTATCAGGTTTAGTGTGTGTTATTTTTATCTTACTTAGTGCTTGCACATGAGATTTTTCATATATATATATATTTGCAAAACTTGACTTGTGCATTCTTAAGTTTACAAGATATGTGTGATGATTTTCTTCTATACCGTGTGTATAATGGTTGAGTTAGATCTGAAAATATGATGTTTAAATGATTAGCTAGTTATCTCTACTGCCTTGCTTATAAATTTATCAAAACAAGATTTTTTTTTTTCATGACATTTTGCATTCATGCATTAGTATTAGGGTCATGCATAATCGGGATTTCTGTTACCTTGAGAATCTGGATATCTTCTGATAGAGTTATGTATCGTGGAATGTTTCTTTGAGTACTTCCTTGCATTTCTCTACATTATTGAAATATCATATACTCATTTTGCTTGACATTTCAGTGACAAAAAGGGGGAGATGTATGTAGTAAGAGGGAGAGAGATTGTTTAGTTAAGGGGGAGTATATTCTCAGGGGGTGAAGGTGAAAAAGAGAGTGTCTATGATGAAAGAGAGAGTGTTTATGATGATCATTTTGTGTGAATTATTGTTATGATATTCTTATTATCATTATATTGGTTTATATTTGTTTTCCACACTTGCGTTTAATGGTTTGTTCAGTGTTGTGGTTATAGGATTGGTCGTCATGAAAACAAGGTGACAATTTATATCTATATTTGTTGGTGTGTGTTCATAGGTATAGATGTTATGTTGTTATTTGTGAGGCTATTTTATAAAACGTGATTTTGTCTCAGAAATGCTAAGGGGGGGGTGGGGGGGGGGGGGGGGGGGGGGATTGTAAGAACACTTTTGTGTATTGTTTATTTATGACATATTCTAGACAATAACCATGTTGAGTGTTAGATAGGTTGGGTTGGTTTCAATGACATCGATAAGCTTCGTCAAAGGCAGAATCAAGTATTGAAGTGATGAAAAATACAAGTGAAGTACGAAAGTGAGAATATTGAATAAAAATGTCTCTTTGAGGGCAAAAACGATATTTTCTGAAGCCATCATTTCAAGCAAAAAGTATCGTGGGTTCAAGAGGGTAATTTTGGCGCAGTTGCGAAGAAAATTGTTTTTAACAAAAATACCTACGCTTTTAGTTTCAAAAAGTGGCTGGAAAACACATTTTGACGCTTGGAGGTATGCTTGGACCTACGCTTGAAGCATAGGCTATCTACGCTTGAAGCGTAGCCGCAGAAAGATTTTGGGTAAATTTTACTACGATTTCTGATTTGTCCAGGGGTTGGTTTTATAATGTTTCCACGACTTATATACATCAAAGTGTGTGCTATATACATTATATTCACCAGAATATATGGTTTGGATGTGAAATTACGAGAAATGGCAAACTTAGGGTTTGGATCATCATTGTCTATAAATACCCAAGTATACATGAAGAAAAGGCATGTCTTTAAGAATTATCTGCAAGTTTTCTACAGTTTCATCTTTTTCTAAAGAGATATACATATGATTAGAGAATATTATTGAGTGATTAGAGATACACAAGTTCTCTCTTGTTATTGGACATCTTCAATCGTGCTTCTACATCAAGAATTTCTATGCACGATTGAATGGTATAGTTGCTGAAAAATTCACACACCGTCTATAGCAAAGTGGTTGCATTGATCTATTGAAAAACGGATCCGTCTGAGTGCGGAGATCAAAATAGAAGACTTCGTGGTGATTTTTATCTGTTGAGAAGTAGAGTCGTTAAAGTACGGAGATCGAAGCGAGAGCTTTGTGGAACGCGAGTGAATATAGATATTCAGACGGCGAGTGAAGAACAACATTACAGCGGTTGTAAGTACTATTTTCATAGAGTCTGTACAATTTTTCTAATTCATAGTGCCTCGATACCCAAGCGTATCCGTGGTTTTTACTTGGAGTCTTTCCAAGGTTTTCTACATAAAAAATCTCTGTGTCTTCTCATGATTTACTTTTTGCACTTATATTCATATTTGCTTAATTGATTTGTTTTGAGATTTGAATTGGGAATTAGGGTTTGTGACTGGTTAAAATTGAATTTCCACTAAATAATTTTAATTGATCATAAAATTGACAAAAAACCTATTCACCCCCCCCCCCCCCCCCTCTTGGTTGTTTTCACTATCATCTAGGTAATTATATGGAGTTTCGATTCTTTAACTTTTTAAGTCCCTTCATGAGTTACTTGGAGAATATCCCAAGCTTCTTTTGCAATTTCGCACGTAACAATTCTCTTAAACTCAATCGAGGTAACAAAATTATTTAAAACATTCAAAGCTTTGGAGTTCAAAATTGCACCGCTTTTCTCAGCAGAAGTCCATTCGTCGGACGGTTTTAATTTAGATTTATTAATAGTATCGTCTATCACAATGGAAGGTGAGTATCCTACCTCTACGATAAGCCAAGCTTTCTCATCTTGAGCTTTCAAGAACATTTTCATCCTAAATTTCAAACGAAAGGGACCTAGTAACAGAACCTCCTTCTCGAGGTACATCCATCGTCTAATTCAAGATCTAACTCTAGGTCGTTAACCTAAATTAGGGCAAACCTTGCTCTGATACCAATTGAAATTACCTAGAAGACGGTGAACTATGCCTAGAAGGGGGTGAATAGGTTTTTTATGAATTAATTGACAAATTAAAATTTTAATTACAGAATAGTCAATTTTAATTCAATTTGATCACAATATAAACCACGCAATAATAAATATAAGTGCAGAAAATAAATCAGAGACGACATCAATATTTTTACGTGGAAAAACCTTGGCAAGACTTCAAGAAAATAATCACGGATACGTTCGGGTATCGATGCACTATGAATCAAGAAGTACAAGACTCTATGAAGTTTTAGACTTTCAAATCACTCATGATCTGCCTTTCTCCTCTCGACGTTTGAAAGTCTTGAATCATTCACGCTCCACGAAGCTCTCGCTCCGATCTCCGTACTTTGACGGCTCCGCTTCTCAACGAATCAAAGAATCATAAAACCTCCTGCTTCGATCACGGTGGTGTGATGATTTTTCAGCAACTAGATCATCCAATTGTGCATAACGATCTTCGGTGTAGAAACATAATTGGAAAAACTCAAACCAAGAGAGAACTAGAAAATATATAATCAATATAGAAGAATATGAATTTGTAGAAGAATTGCAGAGATCTCTCAAAAAGCCACACCCTTATCTTAGGTTTTATTCATATAAATAGAGAAGAGTCTTGAATTAATGGTAAGACTCATTTTTCAATCAGGATTCGTATTTCCACCATTAAGTCTCTCAAATATAAATAAATATGTCAATGATAGTCCAATATATCAATAATAACTTCAAATCATGTCCCAAAGTGGTTAGGAGTTTATTGCATATCAATATAATACATTCCATAAATAAATCTTCATAATTCCCAATTTTTGCCGGTTGCCACTTACCGAGTACTCGGTGACTGTTCTACCAAGTACTCGATGAACACACAATTGCGCGCAATTGTGCGAGAACTCGCACAGTTCTGTGGAAATTTACGCCACTTTGCATCTTAAGTACTCGGTAATATCCCCACCGAGTACTCGGCGGAACAAAATTGTGAAAATACAATTTTTATACATTGCGGCTTCATCCAATTCCCTTGCATTTTCATCACTTCAAACTTGATTAACTCAAACTAAAACTCTCAACTCTCAACATGGTTTTAGAAACATACCATTACATTAATAAATGTTCTTACCGAAGATAATAACGCAGCTGCGCTTAACACGCTAGGATTAATGACAAACGTCGGTATTGTATACGAACAAAGCTCAGTGTTCAAAGTGAAAGGTCGAGCGTTAAAGTTACAACGGGTTCAGGTAGGGGCACATATAACACGCTAGGATTAATGGCAAACGTTGATATTGTATACGAACAAAGCTCAGTGTTCAAAGTGAAAGGTCGAGAGTTAATGTTACAACGGGTTCAGGTAGGGGCTCATATAAATAAAGTCTTCAATGGCTACTGACGAATGATAGGCAGGAGCTTAAGAGGGACTTTCTTGTATATACTTATACCAAATGCTTCTTCCACACCGATATCTCCCTCGTTCATTCCATCTGGCAATTTCCAATCGAAATAATTCAAGAGATTGGCGAGAGCAAGCTCAACTGTTAAGATCCCCATGTTCATGCCAGCACAGATACGTCGACCAGCACCGAAGGGCAAGAGCTGGAAATGTTGTCCTCTGACATCAATAGGGCTATCTACAAACCTCTCTGGGAAGAAATCCTCAGGATCCTTCCAGACATTCGGATCGCGACCTATTGCCCAGACATTGACATGGACTTGTGTTTTCGGGTGAATGTCGTAACCATCGAGCTTGAAGTTGGACATGGTTTCCCTTGGAATCAGAAGCACACCAGGAGGGTGCAATCTCAGTGTTTCTTTGACTACCATCTTGAGGAACTGGAGCTGATCAAGGTCACTTTCGGCGACTTTTCCTTTGTTTCCAACACAATTTCTCACTTCATCTTGTGCTTTCTGCATCACTCTTGGGTTCCTCGCAAGCTCTGTCATCGCCCACTCTATAGCGATTGCACTCGCGTCTACTCCAGCAAGGAATAAATCCTGAAACAAACATAACAAATATAGGCAGAAGTGGTTAGTATTTGGCAGTGAAGAGCATATGCTGCTATTATATATATATATATATATATATATCACTCTGCCATACCACCATAAAGCTTGGTTCTATACTAATGTTGCGCTCTGAACTGAAACAGGTGAACCATAAATCGTCTTGAAAATGAAAGGTGATTGGAAAATCCAAAAATTAATGTTTGTAGTGATGTGTTCGGCAGCACTGAATTAGTTCTTACGATCTGATATTGGAAGAATTTGTGTACAAAATTTGAACTAATATTTCTTTCAATCCCAAATCCAAGGTACAGATTCACTAGTCCCATACATAGCATGGTGTTACTTCCGTTACGAAGCTTGATGGAACAGCTCTACTGTCACATTCATTTTTCGTAGTGTTCGCTCTCTTAGAGCAAGAGTCCCTTGGATTGAGTAGCTAAGGTTGTAAATCTCTTAATCCAACAGCTCTCATGATAAACTTTTCCCTTTAATCATTCAGCTCTTGGAGGAATTTTTATTAAATGTTGCAGAAGAGAAATGTTGCTCTGTCAAGTTCTACAGTTGATTAGGGAATCCGAGGTGACAAACGGGCGGGTTTGAGTTGGATCGTAAACGGACAGATCATAAACAGGACAGTAACCCGCTCTCAACCCAGTAAGACGGGTTATAAATCGGTTGGGTCAACCCCACAAATTTTTTCTTTAGACTTTTTCCCTAACTAACCAGGAACCAATATATATCAATTGCAAAAATAATTTATACTAAGATACTGAAATTATTTACCAATACAATTCAATGCTACTTTCTAATTTCTTTAAAAAATATATATGTCAGTAATAAACAACAATCTATGAACTGACGCAAACTCCTAAACATTATTTGACTAAATAAACGAATTCAATAAAGTAGTACCTCTGTGTCCAATATTGCAATTTTACTTGTCCTAAATTACTTATTTATGTTTTTAATTCAAATATAATTTACTCTCATATTTTCCCCAACTACCCTTCTTTTACTAACTTCAAACAAATACCGGACTCCACCATAATATTATATTATTAAGAAAAAAATTAAAAATTGCACACTAATCAACATCATTCCATAAAATGTTAAAATGTCCAAATTGGATAAGCATTGTGGTGGGAGTAATTAACATACAAAATAGAGTACAAGACTGCTCTGGACCTATTAGTACTCTGATCTTCGAATTAATTAAAATTCTTTAGTTTTTCAAATTAATAAATCGGGTATAATGTACACTAAAATATAGAAATTAACTATAATTCCACTTCAATGCTAACTTTCTAGTTATTGTTGTAAATAATCTTAGGCATACACAGCAATCCATGAACGGACACAAAGTTCTATCACAATGAATAAAATAAAAAAAATAAAAAAAGTGATGATTATACAAAGCAGAGTGTATATATATATATATATATTTCAACTTTTCGAATCAATTAATTTGAAATTTTGATTTAATCGGAGCAAATAAAGAAGAGAGAGATCAACTTCAAACCTTCTTCAAAGAGGCCTTTTCCACTAGCTTTTTGATGAACCAATATATATGTATATCTATATATGAATTAGATGATGATGTGTCCTCTCTCTATATATATTTCTAAATGTAAACATGTATATGTGTATTGTCTGGATGTTCCAAGAGATGAGAGCGACAAAGGAGAGGCATTTTTGTAGTTGACAGAGAGCAATAGAGATGAGAGCGACAAAGGATCCCATTTGTGAAGGATGGGTTTACACGGGTACCCGCGGTCAACCCATTTCCGACCCGCAATTTTACCTCACCCAATAAATCCATCCGATAGCTACCGGCTCTATAAACCACTCACCCATCAACCCAAATTTAGATAGCAGGTATTGATGAATTTGGGTAAAAATTGTCAGCTCTAACGGAACCAAACATAGTAATAAACTTCAGGAATATACAAGTATGTGGCGTTCATCTAACTAACACACACACATATATATATATATATATATATCAAGAATGCTTGAATTTAGAGAGGTTAGGCACATACCATGAGGATTGCCTTGGTTTGATTTCTAGTAAATTTGACTCCGCCAACTTCAGTTTCATTTCTCTCTACTCTCAGCAGAACATCAACAATGTCCTCCTCATCCAGGTCCATTCTCTCATTACTATTGACGTGATCTTCAATCACCTTCTCGTAGAAACCATCGAACTCGCGTATATTTCTCTCAAGCTTCCCATGGAGACCACTGATCCTATCAACAATCCATCCAACAGACGGAAAAAAATCAGCCATAGATTTGGCAGATAACAGAGCCACCCCTTCATAAATCAGCTGCTTAAATCGCTCCCCATCGATCACACTCCCTCGAAAACTCCTCCCGAAAGCAATCCTACATACTATATCCGCAGTGTGCGAATGCATCTTCTCATGAAAATCAACTGCACTGCCCGATGAAGCCATTTCAGCAATCGAGCTGATCAGCGACGAAACCTCCTCCTCTCTAACCATCCGAAACGACTGAAGCCTCTTCCCGCCAAACAGTTCATGAACTAAAACGTTGCGCATATCGATCCAGTAATCACCGTATGGCGCGAAACCAACGTCTGTGAAGTTGTAGGACAGCGCTCCGGCGGTTGTCAAGCGCGGTCTGCTGCAACAATCGAGATCATGTCTTTTCATGACCTCTGTTGCAGCCTCGACAGACGAGACTACAAGAGTAGGCGTGGCGCCGAGTTTGAGAAGCATTACGGGGCCATATTTCTTGGAGAGCTGCCAAAAGGAGACGTGAGGCAAGGTGCCAATCTGGTGCAAGTTTCTGATTATGGGAAGCTTGGGAGGGCCAGGAGGGAGATGATTGTTTTCAGCCATTGGAGCTAAGCTTTTAGATTATATTTTGGGTATGTGATGCACAGAATGAGACTATCATATATTTATTGTACCCAACAATCCATGTTCAGAATAAGCTATGGTGTGAATTGTGCTTCTTTATTTATTGTCTTTGCTTTTCTTGTACATAGTCATATATATATATATATATATATATACATGAGTCTAAGATAAGTTGTCATGTAAAATGTGTTACTTTTACTTTTTCTTTATGTAAAAGGTGCTTGTTTTTTTCTTTTTCTTGTTTGAGATAATATATCAGTATAAGTTAAGCTGATTGTGAATATAAGAAAAAATGGAACTATATTTTTTAACTCGAAACATTTTAGGGAGGAAAGTAACTCTTAATCTATTTGTTTGTTCATGACCATACTGATACACCTCACACGTTTCTATGTAGATTTTTACTGCACAAATGTACCATTCACAATGTCGTTGTACTACTTAAATCCCTTAAATCCTCGCAGCTCACTCCTTGTAGAGCTTTGTTGTATCGTTTGATATGTTATTTACAGTGCGGTTCATAACGTATTTAAAAATTATCAATATCATTCATATCACCGATATTCATCCAATATTTGAAATTATAAAATTGATATCGTCTGAAAGCCTTACACCATTACCGCGACTGAGAACCATACTTTGGAGCATGAGGTGTGACCATTGTGGACACCATTTACAACGTGCCTATTATGTAAAATAAGCTTCTTCTTTTTTCTTGTAGACCCATTCATGTTCAAAACAATCATTATTGTAACCTTTAATTCTGTCTCCCTTCTTCTTAGATAAGCTTTTTTTTATTAGAAAACTCTATTAGGGTTTTGCAAACTTGTGGTAGATATGAGGTTGATTGTATGTTGTATTGACTTATGGTTCATAACATTTCCCTTTCGTAGTGGTTTGAATAATTTATGATTTGTGTCATGTTTTTCAGAGAAGTTATTTAACGATTTATCTTTATCATGGCGGTGGTGTGTGACTTATGGTTTATACGTACGTATTAATAGGGGCCTACTACTATATAATATAATTATAATATAATGCTGGCATTAGGTAGACGTTGATGAATTATATCTTTAAAGGGATAACGTTTTATCTGACTTTTTTCACATGCACGACTAGACCTGTCAATGGATCGGATTTTGATCCGAATCCGATTCAAATCCGATCCGATTAACCGGATATGGATTGAAAATAAAATTCGATAACCCGATTAGGATCCGAATCCGATAATCCGATTTCTTAACAAATTGGATTTGGATTTATATCATCCGATCCGATAATAACCCGATCCGATATAAAATATATTTATATATATATATATAAATATATTTGATATTTTTATGTATATATATTTAATACTGTACATGTATATAAATGTTAGTTGTTAATTATTTTATTATTTATTAATAATGATTGATCATAAATACAATTATTAAAAGTGTGAATAATTTAGTGTTTCAGTATTTATTGATTTTTGTATTTTTATATTTTTTTAATTAGATATTCGAATCAGATATTCTATAATGAAGAAATTCGAATATGAATTAACTAAGTGAAAATCCGTCGAATTATCGGATTCGGATCGCGGATCGGGAGTTTTTGTCATCCTTATCAATAGACCTCTCAATAATCCTATTATGATCCGAATCCGATCCGAATCCGATATTAACCGGATATGGATTGAAAATACAATCCGATAGCCCGATTAAGATCCAAATTCAATAATCCGATTTCTTAACAAATTGGATTTGGATTTAACTGATCCGATCCGAATCCGATCCATTGACAGGTCTATGCACGACCAACAACTTCCATTTATAGTGCTCAATAATTAGGCCTCAATAATTAGGCCACTTGCATTCTGATAGGGAGCATTGATTTACCCTTTACTTCTTAACTACCTTGTAAACAATGGTTGACCTGGACTACTGACATGGTAAACTATAATTGTTTTGAATTACCTAATTTAGTAAATTATAATTGTCTTTGACTACTTGGGCAAACAAAATTGTTAACTACTTGGTCACTAATATGATGCAACTATAGGATTTTTTCGACTAGTTTGGTAGATCAGGGACCTTTGATTATTTGCCATGGTATAAACGTAGTTAAGAATGTTACTCATTTAAGATTTTTTCGGTGCACGTTTGGTTGAGATATTCAAGCACCAGTTAGACCGTGACTATTATAAATAGGCGGCCGACCAAAGGAAAAGGTATGAGTATTCTCATCTCTAAAAGCATTAAATACACTTGTGTTTTATATTTATACCATTGACTGTCAATACTGACTTGACTGTCGAAGGATCATTGGCCGGCACCACACCGGTGCCACCTCCTTGACAGTCCTCTGTCTTGCATGGTACCAGGGACAGACGCACAGTATAGTGAATGGGGTCAGTTGACCTATTCAACTTTTGATTTTTTTAATAATTTTAGTAGTAATAAAAAAAATTAGAGGGTTTATAAGAGAAAAATATAACTTGACCCATTCAAAAATTTCAAAATTAGGCTTATTGTCCCTCAATCTTTCAAACTTACAATAATACATTTAAAGCTCACAATTGGATTTGAATTATCAATATATTTTGAACTCTTCTCCTTATTTTTATTTTTTTTAATATATTTGTCACTTTTAAAGGTTGACCCCATTCAATTTTATTTCTGGATCCGTCCCTGCATGGTACGATGTCGTTCTGGATCGCACAAATTTCTACATCAACAGTTGGCGCCGTCTGTGGTAACGCAAAATGATTTGTTTTTTAAATAATTCAGCGTTTCTTACAAACAACTGAAGATTTAATATATACATCCTTCCATATAAGGATGAGGGTTTTTGAAATGGAATACTTCTTTCCCGGAGCAGATATAAAGAAGTGTGATTCTATTTTCATATATAAAGAAGTTCGATTAAATATATAGCGATTCCATCTTGGGATCCAACAGTGATGACATTTTTAGATAAGTTCTCTAGAAATTTTTCTATTCCTTATAAGTTTTCTATAAAAATTTATATTCCTTAAATTATCTTTTTGGAAGAGATATCATAGACGTTTAATGGGTTGTTGAAGATTGCCATAATTTCAGGGACAAAAGCTTGTTCAAATCTTTCACATGGCAGGCTAGGGTTGCGCACTCACAACTTCGCATTATGATGACGAGCTTTTCAGATAAGTTTTTCGAACAAATTTTTTTTTTTTTAAACTTATCTTGATAAGAGATCTATGTTGTTTGATTTGAATATTCCACTATATAAAAAGAAGACTAAATGAGAATATATTCTTATAATTTTATTATCTCTATAAATAAATGAGAATGTCTAGAATATAATGTTATAACTATGATGCACATATTTGCATATTTGTCCCACTTAAGTTTTTGATTTATCTATGTATTTATATTGCATTTTTTAGTTTGTTTAAAATCCAAAAATGTTCATTTCCACTCTATATCACTTCAATGACTTTATTCGTGCCTTGTAGAAGATGTGTGAACTTAGAATTCTTGAAAATAAAATAAAAATTTAGAGTAAAGAACCAACTGGACCCAAACAGACTGGTATACTTATGATAGTATGATGGGTCTGAACTTGATCTCACTCCTTTGAGTGTATATATAGTCCATTATTATAAATGAGGCGAAAACCTGACAAGAAAAAATAATTTATTGATTTCTATAACTTGATGTACGCATCGTATAAGCGTACAAATTTTGAATGAGATGTTGTATAAAGTTAAAATTGTTTAACTATGTGATCCAAACTTATATGTTTGATACAAATATGATTTGTGAAAAATAACCTAACCTATAGGTGGCACTACAACGAGATAATTTTTGTTTGACACTCTTTCTTGGTTATAGTAAGCGTGTAAATACTTCACTATGATATTAAAAGCATTATCTTGTTTTTATCAATTTTTTAGCAATCTTTCCAAATTATATTTTGGGAAAGACAATAATTTTTGTAAAAAAAAAAAAAAATAAAACAGAAAAAGAAAAAGAAAAAATTAAATAAAGATTCTTATAACCTAGAAACCAACTTAGGCTTGTGGCATAAAATGCTAAATTATGTTCACCACCTTTACAACAATAAAAACGATAAAAGAAAAAAGGAAACAAATGTATGCAATTTTTAAAATGACTTGGAATGTTAGACAAGCATATTAGTTTATTATAAAGTAGGATTGTAATAACGCTAATACTTTGTACTGCAGTGCAATAGTGTTGTTACCATAAAAAAGTAATAAATCTAATATCTGAGATTACACTTCTTTTATTTGTTGATATTAAAAAAATTAATGTTTGAATCTTCCTCACCATGGTTATTGCTTTTGCTTCTGAGAGGCTTTTTATACACCTTTGAAATTTGGTACTTGTTATTAAACATTTATCTGGTCGGACTCGAAAGAAAAGCGATATATATCATCAAACAATAGTTGAGAAAAAAAAAGACATAAATATATTATTAATATTTTTAAATTTAACCACATATGGTATGCCTCCGGTTACTCTTCTACTTTGTCTGATTTATTTTTCACAAGGAAACAGTGTGAATTATAGCTTCTAGAAGAGAAAAATATAAAAATAAAGATAAATATAAACAGTAATCGTGTCAAACGTGTCGGGTTCGGGTTATCCGTGTCGTGTTCGGGTTGACCCTTATATTCTCGTGTCGACCCATTTAAGGCCTTAAACCGTGTCGTGTCGTGTTCGTGTTCGTGTCGGGTTTTCGTGTCGTGTCCAATGTTGCCAGCCCTAATTATACTTGATGTATCATGAAAACTCAAATGTGTCATCTTATTTCATAGAATAGATTTTAATAATCAATTACCTAGCTGAAGGATTAACCGTATGCAATTTGAATTGTGTTATTAATTTACAATAATTCATAACCATAATAGAGACACCTAGCATATGTGTCAATGATCCCCTCAATATTTATACACTTAACTTGAAAATTGATTTTGAAAAATTATCCCTGGGAAATGGTTTTGGAAAATGGTCTTGGTCCTGGGAATAGTCCTTAGGAAATTGTTATTGGTAGGGTTTGCCAAAGACTGTCCAAGGGTTTCTAAGACGGTCTGCCAAAGGTTATCTAAGGTAGCCCGACAAAGGCTACCTAAGGTTTCCTGCCAAAGGTTACCAAAGACCACCCAAGGTGTTGCCCGACAAAGGCGGCTGCCTAAGGTTGCCTGCAAAGGCTGCCTAAGGTTGCCAAATATTGCCCAAGGGTGCCAAGGCGGTCTGCCAAGACTGCCAAAGATTGCGTAAGGCGACCTACCAAAGACTGCGAAGGCGGTCTGCCAAAGAGTGTCTGCTAAAGACTACCCAAGGCGGCCTGCCAAAGAATGAAATTCTCTTGGAAAATAGTCCTTGAAAAATGTTATTGAGAAATGGTACTGGGAAATAGTCCTTGAAAAATGTTCTTAGAAAATATTCTTGGGAGATTGTCTTGGGATATGATCACTAAGGAAACTTTCCTTGCGTAATAGTACTTGAAAAATTATTCTTCACGAAAGAGTTTGGCACATTGTCCTTGGATATACCACGACATATAATTACCTAGCTTGGGTAGAAACCTTTAGTGCCTAAATGTGCAAATGAATTGAAACTCGTGTAAAATAAATTATCAAATATTTCATACTGAGTAACATATATGTGTATATATATATGAATGATGTGTTCCCAAACCCTAAATGACCGAACTCACATATTATTGGTATTAAATTGTTAAGCTCGACTTCTTTCATAATGATACATAATCTTATAGTACTTAGCCTACCAATAATTTATCATTTTATTATTATTATTATGTACAATTTTGTTACAGACCATACTTACATAATCATTATGACTTCTCTTATTTCTTCTCATGAATCACCTCGAATTTATTGATATTCCAAGCATTATTCTCATTTTTGTTGTGGTGATTCATGAATATTTTACCTTCCATAATAAAATATATGAAGGTATTCACAAAAGTCATGCAGGGGAAAATAGCTACACTATACTTTGTCAAAATGCTAACAATGATGTACAAGCATGCACTCAAATCCATCAAAATTTCAAGCAAGAGTTAGCTACTATCTTAGGGCAACTCCCTCTATCAAAGGGACAACCTGGATAAATCGACAAGTTACTACAACACCTATATTAAAGTGGTGAGCTAGTTAAGCAAGAAACTACCACTATGACATTATCAAATGGATCTCCTTACTAAGGGAAGCGAGCTGAGTGAAGCTCGTTATCAATGCCCCCTTATTAAAGGGTTCCCTTTATTAAAAGGGCGAGCTGAGTGAATCCCGAGGCATACCTCATTCCCTCATTAAAGGGATGAGAAGGCGACTATTCCGTCCACCAATATTGACGAAACAATTAAAATCTCCTTCCCTTACTAAAGAGAGGAAAGAATGACAATGTCATCCCCAAAGATGCGTGAAATAATTAGAACTTAAATGAAAAAATAACTACTTTGTCCATAGAGGTGGGTGAGATAACTAAACCTTCTTCACTCATTCAAAGGAAGAAATTAAGACTATTTGAACTAAAAGTATGGGTATGATAATTGGAATATACTTTCCTTATCAAAAGAATGAAACGACGACTACATTCTTCATTGTTGAGAGTCAACTAAACTTCAAAGAGTAGATTCTCTTATCTAAGAGGAGAAATACTTACAATCATGAATAATCAACTTCGGCTGGGGGCATAATAAGAAGGTCCATATCGGGTTATATAGACTAAAAGACAGGGGGCACACTAGTTACCCTACATGGAATAAAACTTGGTCATCTATGGAAAGCTTAAAATCTTCAAAAATATTCATGTTGGCCTACTAAGCCTTATTCTCATTTGTGTTTACTCCATACATGGAAAAGACCGAGCAAGTTGGCAACTATTGACAAAGCTTTGCGAACATCAATTAGAACCCTGCGGGAACTCAAGGACACGGTGAAATTATCAAAGGGAAGAATTTCTAAGAAAAAGAAGAAGCAATAAAGAACATTGTTCTTGACAAAGAAGAACGAATCCGGTAAGATTTTTATCCTACCCTGTCCATTTATTATCTGAACCATATTGTTCGTGAGCAAACACGAGCTCTGACTATTAGAACATGGTTAAACGAAGCATCATCGCAGTAGAACTCTCCAAGAAGTTTTGTCGACTGATTCGTTTAGTAAATTAACCAAGCCTAAGTACGTTTTTTTAACTCGTTTAATAAACAAGTCGAATTTGAACATACCAAAACTCAGTTTGATCCGGTTCATATGCGGTGTTGTCCTGCCATGTGAACAAAGTTAGTCCTTGTGGAGGGGAGGGTGTTGATGTGAAAAATGTGTTGTAAGTAATATATGTTCAAGAAGTGAATGTCAAACACTTTCACAGCCCTTTTTTTTTTTTTTTTTTTTTTTCCCAGCCTCATTTGGGTTGATTTATTCATAATTTCTCTCATTTTTCAGTCTTATATTTCAATAAATTAAAGAGGACGCGTCTATGTGTCATTAGACCCCATATGAACAAACTTTAAATTACTATTTTGTTCGGTAATGATATTACAAAGGAATTATAAGAAATTTATTTTATTTTATTTATTTTATTTTTGGTGGCTAATCCTTATATTTCTATTTTTTAGTTTGGACAATGCTTGGGTCCTCACCAGTGAGGACCAACTTGGTCCTCACCCCTTATTTGGACCAATATAATTAAAACACGTGGCATATATTAATTAAAAAACATAAATGGGTAATACCCATTATTTATGGAATTTAACCCGGATTTGAATTTTTTTTTTTTCCTCTTATTCACTTAAAAATAATAATCTCATAGGCAGTGTAACGTCTACATATGCATGTATACTTATTTGTATATATAAATTGATATATGCGTGTACACTTTTATTTATATATAGATTGATACATATATATATATATGCTATGTATATTGCAATTGAATCCAAAGGATGATAAAATCTTTTGTGTTATTTCTGTAATATCATTAATTTGGTGCGGTGAGCGGCACTTTACACACAAGATTTCTGACTTTTTTCTCCAAATTTCTATACTTCAATCACTTTATTTTTATTTTTTCTTATTTGTGTTTATAATATTTTGTATCCAATTCATTTATATATCTTTGGATTTTACGAAATATGGAGAAGTACCCATCACAATATCGAATAATATTCGTGAATTGTGACTTTTTTCTTATTTGTGTTTAAGGAAAGTGTACATGCATATATATATGACGTTAAATTATCCATTAGATTTTTATCTTTTAAAGTGAGTAAGAGAAAAAAAAAAAAATTCAAATCCGGGTTGAATCCCATAAATAATGGGTAATACCTATTTCTATTTTTTAATTAATATATATCAAGTGTCTTAATTCTATTGGTCCAAATAAAAATGAGGATCAAGTTGATTCTCACTAATGAGGACCCAAGCATTGTCCTTTTAGTTTATTGTGACAAGTGAAAATTTTCTTTATACGTATATTGATGGTGCCATGCACCCTTGGGTTATCTTTGATCCCATCAACTTGTTGACTCCGGAAGTTATGTCTACTTGCCAAGTTGCCATAATATCCTGCAGAAGTTATGCATTGATAGGATAATATCTAAAACTAGAATAATATTTTTAAATGGTAAGACTATATCTCTATATATTTGTCATATGTACGACCTAGAGAAATATAATACAAATAAGCACGTCATTGAAAATACACCTTTCCTTCGTCCTCATCCACAAGTGTTTTTTTTTTTTAGAGAGGCATCCACAAGTATTCTTCCTCTTTCTTATAAATGAGAAACCTAGTCATGGAACTTTAATTTGGTAAATAATTTTTGAGCTAGAAGGGTAAGGTTCAGCAACAATATATGAACATAGTATATATCTGTATTGGTGGTAAAGATCACATGAAGTGATCCAAGAAAAAAAAAATGACAACAATTCTTTTGTAAACTAAAAAATTCTGGTAGTTGAAGTTAACCCCCGGAACAGAGTATATAACAATGTATGAGGTCTCATGTTTTTTTGTTGTAAATAATTTGTTAGGGCCACGACTGCGGATGTGGATTAGTCGGTGTGAAAGCCCGGAATACCCCCGTTATCAAATATATTTATATATATATTATAATTAACAATACTTAGGTCATATCCCAAGAGAATAAATGTTATCCTCAGATGTGGTTTAATATAATTTGGCTAAGTGACTGAAATCTTTCAAAATAGGAATTAAGGCGAATTCTTCATTTTATGAATTTTATGTCCACCCTCTGTTTTCATAGATTTTAGCCACGTGTTCAAATTTTATTTTATTGAATCAGATCCCCAAGGAGAACGAAGTTCATCTCTTTGAAAAAAGACCCACATATTATATAACAACAATTTGAAGATTGTATTTACCAAAAAAAATAAAAATTGAAGATTGTAGTGTTACTTAGTACAATAGTTATTAAAGGCGTGAGGCGCCAGGCGAGACGCTCGCCCAAGTGAAGCAAGACACTCAATTAAAAATTGTGTTCATAATTAAATTAATAAACCACATTTAAGGAAATGTCATATATAAGATATTTAAATTAATAAGAAATTCAAAACACATTCCAATATAACCGCATTATATATTGGGTATCTCAAACAAAAGATAGTTTATGAGTCAAAAAAAGATTTAAAGCCATTAAATAAGCAGTACAAACCAAATATATAAATCAAAGAATAAAAATATTAGTTTTTTACTTTTAAGTTGGAAACTTGAAACTTCTACAACTAACTCATACTAATGATCTAAACATCATCTTCATTACCAAACAATCTAGTCTCATTGTCTTTCACATCAAAAGATTTGTACCTTGACCTAAGAATCATCCTCCTCTTTCGTCTCATCTAAGTTTACCTTTTTCTCGTCCATAAGTTGTATAGGAGATGAAGATGAAGGTGTTGTCCTCTTTGTTGCTCTTGGACCCAATTTTGATCTAACATTGTGGCTAGATTCTCCGGCTCTGGATCTCTACCAATTATACCCATGTCAATAAGTCACTTCAAACACCACATCATCGTCGGCATGCATTTGCATCTCCATCCAATCTTCCAACCAACAATTTGTTGCTATCATCTATGTCCTTTAAGAGGATGGGATTAATCATTTCACGAATATTATAACACGGTTTTAGTGCTCTATGATATTTGATGAGAACCAAGTCATTCAATCGAGACTGATTTAGTCGGTTCCTCTTTTTGCTATAAAACTGCATCTATTCAAATAATGAGTTAAGCACTGAAATTACCTAGATGATTAATGAAACTAGCCTAGAGGGGGGTGAATAGGCTATCTGTCGATTTTATGATCAATTAAAATTAACTAGCGGAAATTCAATTTTAATTAATCACAAAACCCTAATTCTCTAATTAGAATAATCAAGCAATCATAAATATAAATGCTGAACTTAAAACGAATGAGAAGACACATAGATTTTTATGTGGAAAATCTTGGAAAAACTCCAAGTAAAAATCACGGATACACTCGGGTATCGATGCACTATGAATCAAGAGATATACAGACTCTAGGAAGCTTTAGACTTACAAATCACTCCTGATCTGCCCCTCTCCACTCGATGTCTGAAAGACTAGATTCACTCGCGTTCCACAAACCTCTTGCTCCGATCTCCGTACTCTGACGGCTTCACTTCTCAACGGATCGAATAACCATGGAATCTCTTGCTCCGGTCTCCGCACTCAGACCGCTCCGCTTCTCAACGGATCAAAGCAACCACGTTGCAATCTATCGTGTGTTGATTTTTCAGCAACTAGTTCATTGAATTGTGCATAAAAATCGTCGGTGTAGAAGCACAATTGAATAAACTCAAAGACAGAACTAGAAGATATATGATCACTCAATAATTTTCTCTCTCTATCTCTCTGCAGAAGAATATGAACTATAAAAGAATAATTGCTGAGATATTCTCCCTAAAAATTGCCTATCAAATCTGTAGAGACTCCTCCTATAAGAGAGTTGAGGGAAACCATAAGTTTACCCTTTTTCGTAATTTCACATCAAACTGAGCAAAACCTTTTGATCTGGTCTTCAATATGTGTATATCAAGTATATCAAAGTGTTGGAGTCGCAGCCACATCAAAAAAATCATAAGTCGGGGATAAAAGTGAGATTTCACAACATAACTACGCAGTCCCACCTACGCGTGGCGCGTAGGAAAGCTAAGTGAGGCGCGTAGGCCTACCTACGCGTGGCGCGTAGACCAATTTCCACCGGGCGTACATTGAGCGTAGTTTTAGAACTTTCTAGTCACTTTTAGCTACTAGGCGCATAGGCTTGGCGTAGCAAAATTCATGGAAACCACTTTTCTTGGGAATAGTGCCATTTGAAACCCCTCGACTCCATTGGAATGTTTGCCGAATTTTCGGCTCCGAAAAATGTCGTTTATGGCCTCCGGAATACATTTTTCGCTCAAATTTGCTCCTTCTTCAATTCTCTTGTATTTTCCACATCCTTTAAGCTTGATTGCCTATGCTCGACCACTTTAATTTTCCTAAACCTACCCGACTTCACAATTCACTCAACATGGTTATTGTCTAGAACATGCCAGTAATAAACAATACTAATAAATGTTCTTACAATATCCCCCTTGGCATTTTTGAGACAAAACTATGTTTTACAAAGATATCCTCACAAATAACATCTATACCTATGATCACACACCCACAAACATAGACATAAACTATTACCATGCTTTCGTGATGATCCACCAATCCTGCAACCACAACACTAAACATACCATGAAAAACAAGTGTGAAAAACATATATAAACCAATATAATGATCATAACAACAATGTAAGCATAATGATTATCATAGACACTCTCTCCTTCTACTCCCCCTTACTAAATACTTCTCCCTCTAAACCAAACAATCTCTCTCTCTTACTTAATACTTCTCCCCTTTTTTTATCACTGAAATGTCAAGCAAAGATATATTAATAAAAACATAGGGAAAAAATAACAGAGGAAACTCAAGAGAATCAAAGTCAAGCACTAAATACGAAGAAAAAGTACTCTATAAGATTATATCCAGACTCTCAAGTAACAAATATCTCTACAATGCATGACCCTACTACTAAATGCATGAATGCAAAATGTCATGACTAAAAAAAATAAAAATAAAAATATTTTTGTTTTTTTAGAAATATGTGAGCAAGGCTGTAGAGACAACGAGTTAATCACTAACACATCATATTCTCAAATCTAACTCAGCCACTATACACACGGTAGTGAAAGAAATCAACACACATACCTTGTTGACTGAAGAATGCACAAGTCAAGTTTTGCATAGTACTCATATATATATGAAAATTCTCATGTGCAAGGACTAAGGTAAGATGAAAGAAATACACACTAATTCTGATAATCTCCTCACCAATCATGATGATAATTCAGTCCAAAATCCAAACTAGAAGTCAAATCGATAACTCGGACATTATTGCTTATTAAAATAAATACACTATGATCGGCTCAGTAGGTCGGCTAAAAATATGATCAAAAATAAATTCTAAATATGACCTCGTTTTGCCTATCGCAAGCGTACGAGTCAATTTACAGTATAATATAGCTTGAGACATGGTTTATCGATCCCACAGAGACTAAGACGTACTCTAAATTTTAATAAAATAATATTCTTGAATTGTCAAGATAGTTTGATTTTGATTTTTGATATTAAACTAATTAAATAAATAACTAAACTAAATAAAACAAGTAAAGATAAATTGAGAAAATTTAATAGAGAAAAAGTATAGGGCGTATCTAACTCCACCAATAGCTTTGTAATGTAAACATGCTATTCATTTTATTGTGAAAGGGAGAGACATCTCCTACAAATCAGACTAGTGCCAAGGTAAGCGAGCTTATAATCCCCATCAAAGGTTACATTTAACCGAGCTAGGTCACAATTCATCTACGGATCAAACATGATTTGGATATGCCATTACCCTATACTACTCCTACTTCCATTAAATTAAAAACGCATCCATTTCATATTCCTTTAGCATGAACTGTCCAAACTAAAGTTCCATATTTTAAGTACCGTTATATAGATAACTATCAACCTAACTTTCGGAGTTCAAGCTCGTAGCAATTAGGTGCAGCTGTGCAAGAATTAACATGAAATCAACCTAGAATAGATCAAATGAAAATTCTTATTTAAACATGAAGCACAAATATCTTGTCTACATAACCATTATAGGAGTGCTCTTTAGCTTTCCCTTTCACATTAAAAATAAATAAACGATAGAGTACATTACATGATCTAGGGTTTTGCTAGAAACCCTAGTTACCGTTTAGTTGCCCATGGGTGTCGGTGATTGCATCGTTGGTCGTGAACTTGACTCCATGGATCTCACGATGTTCCCCTCTATCTTCTCTTCTTTCATTTCTCGCCCTTCTGTCGCTCTCCTCATATATATATTTTGCGCCCTAATTTTGTTGTAGAGAAAAGAGGCGATCCAGATAGAGCCCTCAAATCTGATATAAAACTTGTATTTATAGATGTGGAGTCTTGTAAAAATTGGACTCTTTGATTGGTGTCAAATTCTTGTAAAGAAACTTAAAACTCTTCAATATCACATTCCAGAGTGTGCAATATGTCAATCGGGGTCCACAACATTAAGTTAATTCATGACCTGGGATCGATCCCATATTATGGGGATCTATCCCAGAGTAACTCTCACCAATTCTAGCACCTGAAGGTGGGATCGATCCTAAAAATGTGGGATCGATCCAAAAACAACAAATGCTTTTATTCTTGTTTGAAATTTGCCACATGCGTCTTGGTTGCTTCTGTTTGCCTGCAATGCACTTGTTTTGGCATTTTAACCTCCTTTATGTCTATTTTTGTACCTCATTTTACCTCAACCTTGGTTCTCGAATGGTTATGAGCTAATACTTCAGTTCATTCACCAGATTTAGCTTGCTTTATACGCACCGAACCTGAAACATACTTAAAAATACAAATTGCATAAAAATACCAAGGTAATAAACTATAAAAACTAACAATATCGAATTAATTGCTTAGAATGTATAACATTCGGCTACTAACACACTATACTACTTTCTCTTTGTCACACAATTCATTCTTTTGCACCTTTTCAATTTATCCCTTTTTGTCTTTTTAAGCTCTGGACTTTCTAGCGAGGATTTTTAGTTCCAACCAACTGTGCACAAGCTTCTTCCTTAGGATTTATGCTCATTAGTTTTCTCCCCTTTTTACATGAACACTCTACTACTTTGTGGTAGGAGGCCCGGTTACTCATATCGAAAAACTACTTTTTGAATTTCTATATTTTATTATTTCATTCTTTCATCTTTCAACATTATCCCAACATTCATAAGCATGCAAAAGGTATTCCAAAGCATAGATAAATCTAGCTTAGCTCATGAACCTACATATCACTTCGGATTAAATGAAAAAATTAACAATTCAGCAAGCATTATGATCATCTCCGAAGTAACAAGCACCTAAGATTAAGGTTTTGCAAGAAAAAATAATCATGCCAAGTGAACATCCAAAATCATTAGGTTAGGCTGATACATCTACTTCCCTTATGTATAATAAGACAAGTAAATATGAGAATAGAGTAAAATATGACAACTTTTGTACTCTAGCCAAACTCATTATTCCAAAAAAAATTTTAATGATTTTATTTTATTTTTTATTTTTTATTTAAATGCATGCATGAATACATATAATAAGATATATATTCTAAATAAAGAATATTAATAGATTTCCTAAGACTAAAATGCTTTTGAAAATCTAATGGTTTTGTAAAGATATTTGCCAACTGATAATCGGTGGATATAAACTCTAGAGACATTATACCATCTCCAACAAGATCTCGAATGAAATGATGTCAAATATCTATATACTTGGTCATAGAGTGTTGAACAGGATTTTTTGAAATATTTATCGCACTTGTGTTATCACAAAACATAGTCATCGTACCTTAAGAAAAACCATAATCCTGCAACATCTGACGCATCCACAATATTTGAGTACAACAACTATCAACTACTATATACCCAGCCTCAGCAGTGGAAAGGGAAACATACTTTTGTTTCTTGCTATGCCAAGCAACTAAGAAATTACTAATATAAAAACACCATTCACTGGTACTTTTTCTATCATCAACATTACCGGCCCAATCAACATTAAAAAAAGATGTGATTTCACTGTTAGTCCCTAATGGATACCATAGTCCATAATTCACCGTCCCTTTAACATACTTGATGATTCCTTTTACCGCAGTAATATGAGACTCCTTAGGATTTGCCTGGTAACGTGCACACAAACTAATACTAAAAGCTATGTCGGGTCGACTGGCAGTCAAATACAACAAACTCCCAATCGTACTCCTATAAAGTGTAGGATCGATATCCTTACCTTTAGTATCTATGCTAAGCTTGACACTTGTACTCATAGGAGTGCGAACATCCTTAGCCTTTTCCAAACCAAACTTCTTCATTAATTCCAAGGCATAACAAGTTTGGGAAACAAAAATCCCATCATTTAATTGCCTAATCTAAAGCCCTAGAAAGAAGTTCAATTCACCAATCATGCTCATCTCAAATTCATGTGTCATTTGATCTCCAAAATAATGAGCAAGTTGATCAGAAGTAGAACCAAACACTATATCATCAACATAAATTTGAGCAACAACTGTATCACTTTCAATTTTCTGAATAAACATTGTTTTGTCCACTCCCCCTCGAGTAAAGCCTGTTCTCAACATGTAGTCAGTCAATCGTTCATGTCAAGCTCTAGGAGCTTGCTTTAGCCCAAACAGAGCCTTTTTAAGCTTATACACATGACCAGGATTATGAGGATCTTCAAATCCTTTGAGTTGCTCCACATACACCTCCTCATACCATTCAAGAATGCACTCTTCACATCTATCTGATATAACTTGAATCCAAGATGACATGCAATAGCAAAACAAAATACGAATAGATTCAAGTCTAGCCACTAGAGCGAAAGTCTCACCAAAGTCTATACCTTCCAACTAAGTATAACCTTGAGCAACAAGTCTAGCCTTATTCCTAACAACTGTACCATTTTCATCATTTTTATTCTTGAATATCCATTTTGTACCTATCACATTTATGTCCTTCGGTCTAGACACAAGATACTACACATCATTCTTAACAAACTGCTGAAGTTCTTCTTGTATAGCTTTAATCCATTCACTATCTTGAAGACCTTCTTTCACATTATTAGGTTCTAAGGAAGATGTATAACATGCATACGAAACTTCATTCTTAGCTTTTCTACGGGTCACCATCATCTGATCCTATGAATTTTTCCAAAGGATGGTTCAACTTGACCCATGAAGATGGTTCTTTAGGAGAAGTAGCCTGAACATCACAAGTTTGATCATGTGATTCTATAGAACTAGGAGTATCATCATGAGCCACGTTATCCTCTTTATCAACATCTGAAGAATCATTACCTAATAGAAAAAATGGCTCACTATCTTCTTCCTTAACAGACGTCGGAGACTCATCAACACATGAGTCATCTACCACTACATTGGCAGATTCCATCATAGTTTGAGTTCAAAGGTTAAAAACCCTATATGCCCGACTTGTCAATGAATACCCCATAAATATTCCTTCATCACTCTTAGACTCGAATTTTCCAATGGACTCACGATCTCTAAGAATATAACATTTTGCTCTAAAAACCTTAAAATATTTCACTTTTGGTTTATTGTCATTCCACAATTCATATGAAGTTTTTAAGGTGCCAAACCTAAGATATACTCTATTTAGAGTGTAACATGTCGTGTTCACCGCTTCGGCCCAAAAATACCTAGGAACCTTCCTACCATGAAACAAAACATTAGCCATCTCTTAAAGAACTCTATTCTTCCTCTCAACCACTCCATTTTGTTGTGGAGTATGTGGTGCTGAAAATTCATGCTTTTTTCCTCTTTCATCACAAAAAGTATCAATCCCTGAATTTTCAAACTCCTTCCCATGATCACTCCTCACTCTAGTAATGAGATAATTCTTCTCAATCTGAATTTTCAAACAAATTTTTCTAAAATTTTCAGCAGCTTCAGACTTTTTACTCAGAAATCCAACCCATGTAAATCTAGAGTAATCATCTACCATCACAAAAAATATACTTCTGACCACCTTTGTTCATGATCCTAGTGGGACCCATTAAGTCAATATGCAACAGCTCTATCGGTCTTGAAGTACGAATTCTATTTAGCTTCTTGTGCTGACATCTAACTTGTTTACCCTTCTGACATGGTCCACACAAAATCCTTTTTCCATAACCAAGCTTAGGAACACCTCTGATAATTTCAGTCTTAGTGATTTTTGTTAAATCATGAAAATTAACATATCCCATTCGCTGATGCCAGATTTCAACCTCATCAAGTTTAACTCTATTGCACAATAATTTAGATTCAAAAAAATATGCAATAGCAGTTATCAGACGAATGCATACCTTCCATGATGCAATTTCCAGAAGAGTCGATGATTGAACACTTATCAGGAGAGAAATTGACATTATGATTGTCATCACATATCTGACTTATAATTAGCAAGTTAGCTTTCGGACCCTCAACATAAAGCACATCTACTAGTTTAGGCATACCAAAAATCACAACAATACATTTTCCTAGAATTTTAGACTTCTCTCCATCACCAAAAGTAATTATCCCACCATGACACTCCTCGAGAAATCCAAACAATAACTTATCTCCAATCATATGCCTCGAACATCCACTATCCAGATACCAAGAGCTAGAATTACATGCTCTAAGTGCAGTATGAACTACAAAACAATGTATGTAACACCCTGTGTTATTTTCCCAATTTCTTGGAATTATTTTCGATTTATTTTTGGTTGTGACATCACTTGTTCATGAAGTCATGGTTATTCTTAGTATCTCACGTGTAAATGTTTTGCGTTTACATATGGATTTGACGGGATGACTTGACGATTGTTTCTTTGATGACTTCGTGGAGTTTCTTTGGTGATTACGGAACTTGACGTGACGGTAGTATTTTAGACTTAGTGAAACGTTGATGTGAATTCTTATTGTCGACTAAGTGGATTCGTTTAGATGTTTAACTTTTAGTGCTTCGACTGGGTAGTGACACGTTTTGTTTATCGACGTTGAAATTTTTGACTCAGTTGTTTGAGCTCGGCATTTGGTGCTTTAGCGGTTCGACATTTTATTTTCCCTTGTAATGGGATTAGTATGTTCCTTATTTGATTGACGTGGTTTTTTTGTTTGGTGTGCTTATTTCTTCGTGTTTCTAAGTGCTCCTATGTGTTGATGTGGCTGTACTTGAGTATTATTTTGGATTTCTTTTCGTGCCTTAGTTATTTGTAGTTATTCGATGGGTCTTGTACGTACCCGGTGTTCCGATAGTTGGATTTTATACCTCGAATTATTTATCTTCGTTGGTATTATTTATCGGGTGTCCCGTAGATTTTTCGGGTACGCGTGTCATCGTTTACGGATTTTTTTATGATTTTTCCTTTATTATTATTTATTATTAATTGAGGCTAAATGATTTATTTTCGCTTTCCGCACTTGAGGCGGCGGGTTCTGAGTTTGCCATTAGCAGGGATTTTTTATTATTAATTTAGCGGACTGAGAATTGGGATAGATGGACTGAGACCCATCTTTTGTCGGAGTCGAGTTCGAAAGTGTTCTGTGTTCCGACAGTTATGTTTCGTACCCGGAGTGTTTATTTTGAATTATATTATTTATTAGCTATCCGTAGTGTTTACGAGCTCGCGTGATATTAATTGCGAGTCGATCGGTTATTTATTTCAGATTATATATATATCAGATTTTATACCCCGGATTAGCTATTACAGTTTATGGTATTTATTTGGCTTCCCGTGGATGTTACGGGTTCCCACGTTTCTATTTAGGGGTTCCTGGTATATGTCAAAATTTATTGTATGTATATATATTTAATTGGAATTATATATATTAATGTATTTACGTGTAATTATATATATTTATATATAATTAAAAGGGGATAATATGTGTGGCTAGTAGGAGGACGACTTCACCTTCTCTCTAACGTGACCAAACCCCTTGCTGCGTCTTCTCCAATTTCTCTTCAACATGCTACCGATTTGTCCTTCTTCACCTTTATATGTCATCGTTGATTGAGATGAAGGGAGATACATGGGGTCGCGTAGGATGAGAGAGAGAGTCGCTAAAAGAGAATCGCGAATGGTGGTTGTGGTCACCGGGCTTGGCGACAACGGTGGGTTCTAGTGGTGGCTCACGGCGGTGATGTGCAGCGGTGGTGGCTCATGGCGGAGCTATAGCTGGCGACACAGAGGGAGAAATTTGGGGTTGCGTCAGATATGCGATATGGAGTTGGAGTTCGCTGGAGTTCAGAGGCGTCCATGGTTGAGCTTGATGGTGGTGGTCGCACGGCGACATGGAGGTCGCTGGTGGTAGCGATACTGGTTCGCGCCGTGATGGCATGTGATGAACAGGGTTGAGTTCAACCGAACTGAGTTGGGTCAACTCAGTACTGATTCTGGCTTAGTTTGGCGTGAAATTTTGGGGATAGCTTGTTGTCGATGTCATACACGATACATCCGAATTGGATGCGAAACCGTTGAGCGGTTCGCTAGGAATTTCAAATTTTATGTACAATTTTTCGGTTTGGTTTTCGTTAGATTTGTTCAAATTTGTTTATTGATTGCTAAAGGGTTTCAATTATATTGAATAGGATGGTAAGACGGTCGTTTCGATCCAAGCGGAAAGATTTTCGGACGACTTTGGTCGGTGGGCCCATTTTTGGGTGCCGACACTGTTCAGGGCTAGCCGTTTCGGGGCAGTTTTGTAAGCATTTATTTAGGTGGGATTTTTTTATATACATATCTATTTCTCACTGTTAATACGTAGGAATTTCTAGCATTTCCAGCGTATGTTTATGTTTGTGTGATAAGCGGTGTTAGCGTTCCTAGCTATAAACGAGAACTAGGAATTTTTATAAAATTGATGAAATATCCATAGGTGGAGTAAATGAGATCGGAAATAGAATTCCCTTGATAAATTAATTTAAATTATTTCTCTGAAAATTTTGAATAATTAAAACCTACTTAAATTAAATTGAAGAGGCGACCTAATGCGCTTTAAATTTTAGAGTGGGTTTGTTGAATTGTGGAATTGGGTTTGAACTTAGAAAGTAACGATAAGTTTCCCCTGTTGTTTATGGTTTATTGAAATTAAAAATATGTTAGGGGATACGTGGAAGTGAGGGACGTTAAAACTTAGACGTGGTTCTAGTTCCCTCTAAATTTTCTCGTAAATTATAAATAAGTGAATTTGCGAAATAGATTGTCCCTGGAGTGGACTTATTAGAATTCGGTTATTGAAATTTAAATTAAAGCATGTGAATACGATGAAAATTTGTAAAAACTGGGTAATTGAGAACCTGGATGAACTCGAGATGGAATTGTTGTGATTTATTATTTTAATTTAATTATAAAGCATCATTTGTATGAAAATTTGGAATTTATGCTGCATAATTGAGCATGGGGTACATGTAGAGGCATTTTGCATTTATGTAGCATCGTGGACATATACATTGATTCGGTGTGAGTTGCATGCCTCATTTATGTCATATATAAGTATGGACCATTTGGATAGTTGCAACAACTGGCTAGTGGGTGTTCTGGCACCTAGGGAGCTAACATCTCTCGAAGCCTCAGAAGTTGGGGGTGAGGGCTTAGACCTCACTTGCCATTCCGGACGGACTTATGGTCTCCGTACTCTATTTGGTGACACACACCCTTCCTTTTGCGGGTTTGTTACCCCCATCAGTGAACGATTTGGGATTCCTTGTTATCTGTTTGACCCTCATATAGACAGGGTTGCACTTGAGTTGCATTGACATTGTATTGGCATTTACATTGAGCATTTATTTGCCATATGGTTATTTATTGAGATTACAGGCTATTGATACTCATGGATAGTGGGCATATTGTATTTGGATTTATTTTAAAGGCTTATATTATTTCCCTTGGGCACTATGGCGTAGTGGTTGCAATTGTAGTTAATGCCAGTGGTTAAATCCCGTATGAAAGTTAGAATTTCTCAATGTGAATGAAGGCGTAGAGACTTAGAATTAAAAAGTGAAAAGTGTCATAATAAGAACCAGGGTTAATGAAGCCGTGATTGGCAGGTAGTCTGAGTGGTTTTAGGAAGTTAACTAGGACTTCGCATTGTTGTGTAACTTTTTGCCTGAGTCGAATTTTTAGTTGAGTTGGCCTGCGCCTTATCAGTGTTTGATGAATTTGTGGTTTTCGGTCATGTAGGCCTTTATTTGGGTGATTGATGCTACCGCGGGGTGGCTGACATACCCCCCTCCGATGCTGTGAGGAGTTTAAAAATCTAAAAGTCGGTCTAGGCTCTTTAGTCTTACCGTTTCTCTTTCAACTCCTGTATTTTGAGTTTGTCGCTCTTCCTTTCACTTTGAAAGTGTTTTGAGATGTAAAACGGTCTTTAGCTCGTGTCCCTTGGAATCTTGGTTATGGGTTGGATCCTTGGGACCAAACTAAGACTCTCTTAATGTTTTGAAAACTTACAGTTTTTGGATTTTTATAAAACTGTGGTTTTAATTTAACCGAGCCCCGATAATTGTGTTGAAAATTTTTTAAGTTAAAAACTTGTTTTATAAACTAATTTTGAAGTCTCGGGACTAGAAGTATCAAAAGCAACCCCATTTTGAAAAGTGTCAAGAGCTTTCATTTTAGAAACATTCTTGTGAAGTCATAGAGTTCAGGGTACTGTATGCCCCAATTTTTGAGACCTCAAGGTTGTGCTGAGATCGTGGTATCATTGGAGATTGAGAACTTCAGGTTCCTTCTAGTTGTTTCTAAAATTCCTTTTGAGTCAGTTATGCCTTGAAGATATGTTTAGAGTTTTCTCAAATTTTTAAACAAATATTGATGGTCTGGGGACCAGTTTTAAAAGAAGTTTAAAAAAGGATTTTGAAATGGTTTCCAGTTTGAAATCTTGTTGTTGAGTTTCCTCCTCGTTGTCATTGTTTCTTGGCTTTTATCCGAATTTGGAATTCTAAGGTTTCAGCCTTTGGGGCGAACCTTATATACACTTGTGTTGTTACTGTCCTTGTCATATTCTTGGCCAGGAGACGTTATGCTAATTTGCATACACATAGTGCAATTTCTATTACTTTGGTTAGGTTCGGAGACATTGGAACCAAATAGATTTGACCAGGTCCTAATTTTTTTTTTCTTAAAAATCGGTTGAATTATTTGGGATTCAGTATTTTTTCTTTAAAAACCCGAGGGCCATGGCATCCATTTGGGACTAACCGACTCTGGTACCCCTTTATTGTGCCTCGATAGGCGGTGTAAATTAGAGATTGTCTTTAAATTGTCGAATCTGATTAAGTGGTAGAGCTTTCCACTCGTGTTACAGTTGAGGTTTAGATTGTGGCGGTGTGTCCAAGCCATATGACTCCTAGTTAGTTTTATAAGCCCTCTTTGTAATAGGAGGTCTTAGAGAAAAGATCATTTAATTGAACTGATTATTTCACTAGTTATTGTGGGTAAGAGAATATGATTGATGTTAGAAATTATGATAGTGAGACTCTCTAGGAATGATTCAATAGCGGTGCTATGTAGGAGTTATGATTTAGTTGTGGACGTGATCATGGTTATCCCCTTCTCGTAGTCCTAAAGAATGGCCTATTTACCTCCTAGGGACTTTGAGTGGCATGCTCGGTGTACAGTGTGATAGTTAGTTAGTTATTGTAGTATTCTAGACGAGAACGTGTATTAGACCCTATTTGTGTATGCCTTTTGGGATATGATTAGTTGTTTACGGGGTCTTATAAATAAACATATATATACGTTGATTTGATCTGGTATATGTGTTGGTGATATTTCTGTTGCTCGGTGCTTTATTGTGATTATTGAGTAGGTTTGAGGTTGTTGGTGAGGTTATTTTGGGGTCTCGGTTTGACGTGGTTGCCAAATGAGACAATTGACCGACCTAGGATAGATGCATACACCTAGGTTGGTTAGAATTTTCCTAGACGGCTAAGAGTGTGTTATATAGATATTTTTGGTTAGCTCCTGAGGTTGTGCTCACCCCCACACAGATTACAGGTTTGCAGGTGGATGTATCACAACGTGTTCAGCGGCGATGGTACGGGTGAATTGGGACGTTTTTAATTAGTTTTGTTCCTTTTGTCCGTAGTTATTCTTGTGTATTCTTATTTCTCTTGGGAGCCAGTCTATTAGAATATTCATTTTCGTTGTATATTTTATTTCGGGTATTTGTTTATTAATGGTGCCATTATACCTTTTCGGCATCGCCATGTGGCTTTCTTTATAATTTCATTTGAGCATTTAGGGTTATATCAATTTTAGAGGGGTTGTGTAGAGGTAGCGGTGTTCTTTTCCACTACCTCGACCCTAGTAGGTTTTTGGAATGTTGGGCCGCGTGCCATTGATTCTATTTTTGTTGTTTTTGGGTTGTCCGGGTGTTCCATTTACAAATGTAACTCTGCCGGATTTTCGTTAAAATTTATTACTAAGTTTCCATCATTCAGGTGGCATGAAATACCTTGTTTTCATTCTTATTCCATGTATGTCGTTGTTGTTATTGATTCTAGTGGTCTTTTCCGTGACGTCATACCTCGGGATTCGCTGATTCTCCGGATTAGAGTCTCAAGAATAATGGGGCGTGACAGTGTAGCTCACATTTCCTGACCCATGCCTTCTTTATCTTTGGAGTTCTATTTGCCAATTTTGCCAAATTCTTCACATTTTCATTCAGTACTCTAATTTGATCTTGAACACAATCTCCTTGTTGAATTCTTTGTTCTTTCACTGATTTCAAAGTCTTTCCTCTTAGCTTCAAACATAAAGGTCGAATGTGACCTCTCACACTACAGTAGTGACAAAGAGGAATAAACCTTTGAACTTCATCAGTCAATTGATGCAACGTCAGGTTTGCAAAAATATGTGGTTAAAAATAATACCTTAACGATTCTAGGTTTTACTCTACGCAAGTGCACGTATCAATTGTAGAATAACAAATGGATTGAGTAAGGGATATCGATCCCACAGAGACTAAGATTGTTCACTTTAGCAATTCAAAAACACTGAATTATATTTATGAAAATTGTTTGTTTAGGTGGTCGAAGACCAAATTATCTAGAAAACAAATTAATGTGGTTGTGATTCAGATGAGAGAGAAAACTAGAATTTTATATTGCAAATCAGTACGTCTTAACTACTACAATCATCAGAGTATGGTCAACAGTTTCCCCTATTTACAATTGAAAACAATTAAAGAACTACATTATTTGGCTAGGGTTTTGCTAAAAAACCCTAGTTACCGAATTAGTTGTTCATGGTGGAAAGAGACTGCATCGTTGATGTAGAATCGCCCTCCATGGTTGTCTTCTTTAGATTTCTAGGTCTTGAATGGCTCCTCCCTTTGAATGATATGTGAGTTGTAGTAAAGCTTGGTATTTATAGGCAAAGCTAAGGGAAACCCTAACTTGGAGAATTGGATTACCCTTTTTGGTAATTTCACACACAACCAAACAAAACCCTAATATCTGATGTATAATATGTATATATTATATGTATAGAGGTGTTGGGGTCAAACTTAAAGTCATCTGGGTCAAAACGGATCAATCCGGGTCAAAATAGGATTTCAGCCCGAATCTGAAATTTACAGTTTTTCCTATAGGACACCTCTCACTCTTTTGATCATATCTGGAGCTACACACATTGGATGGAGGTGTGTAATATATATTTTGAAATTTGACTTCAAGTTCTTGATGATAGGCATAATAATCACCCCATTTGGACCTTTGTTGACTGAGATATGAGCTCCCGAAGTTCACTAAAAGTTTGTGCTGAAAACAATGTAGCATTCTGCACCTACGCTTCAAGCGTAGAAACTCATTTTTTGGCCATTTTTTGCAACTGAAAGCGTAAGTCAAGCGTAGCAAAACCCCCGGAAACCACGTTTCTTGATCATTGCTCTGTTTAAACACCCTCGACTCCCTCGGTATGATTTTTGAAGTTGCGGCTCCGAAAAATGACATTTCGCCCTCCGGGAGACACTTTTCTCTTGAAAACACCTCTTTTGCTCTCTCTTTTGGATAGACACAAGCACTTCTCTAGTTAATTCACCAAAGTTAACTCGTAATCTTCATTAAACTCCTGAAACATGCTTAAACACAAACGACATAAAAATACCAAATAATGGATTGGAAAGACATAACAACAATAAGATAGGGGCTTAAAATGGATACTTTTGAGCACCTATCATCGACCTCCTAGGATATTTAGAAGTAATGAAATGCTTGTTTTCCCTTTGTATTTCCTATAAATTTTCCCATTCTCAACATATGATCAAGCTTAAGAGTTCCACTAGACCATTTATGGATAGTTCAGTTAGCATCCTTCAATTCCTTTTCCAAATTTTCAATCTTATTATATTTCTCAACTAATTCCTTCTTGAGACTATCTACCATCTTCAAAGCCCGAGTCCTTTCTTGTTTATACTTATTCAGTTCCTCAAACAATTTGGGCTTTTGAGTATGTAAGAGATTTAGAGTTTGAGAACTATTTGTTAATTTGTCTTTTAAATAATGTAATTCTTTGTCCATGCTAAGACTTTTAGTCAATAGTTTTATGTGATTTTTGTGAAGTTGTGTGGTCTTATCAAATAATTTTTAATAAGACTCTTGAATCGTGTCATCACAATCTTCATCACTCTCAGAACCTTCCTCTCCGGCATCGCCCAACTTGTAGCAACTTCTTTAATCTCATTGCTTTGTGCAGTAAACATGGTGAAATTCTCAGAATCATCACCTACCTCTGAGTCTGTCGCATCACTAGTTGATCCATTATCAGATTCATCATCTCATCTGACAGCTAATCCTTTGGATTTTTTCAAAGTGTTTGCACACTCTGTAGCTATGTGACCATATCCTTGACATTCAAAACATTGGGGTTTCTTATTTTCAAGATCAGACTTGTCTTTCCGAGTTTGGGTCTTATTTTTATTTCTAGACTCACCCAACTTATCTCCAAATTTTTATCCTTGGACATTCTATTTAGCCTTAACAAATTTGTTTAACCTCTTAGCAAACATGGCAATATCATTCAAACTCAACTCACTTTCTCCATCAGATTCAACATGATCCTCCCTAGTGGTTTTGAAAGCTATGCTCTTCTCTTTTTTGCTACTAGACTTCTTAGGGGGATTTTTGAACATCTCCATCTCAAAGGATTTTAAGTTCCTTGCCAATTCTTCAAGCTTAATTTCTTTAAGACTCATGACCTCCGATATGACAGTAACCTTAGACTGAAAAAGTTCAGGTAGAGATCTAAGAATTTTCTTCACTATGGTAGTCTCAAGAATAAGCTCAACTAGATTATGACAACCTATAACAATATTAGTTAATCTAGCCTCAAAATCAGCGTAGACTTTATCCTCTTTCATCTTAAGCTGTTCAAATTGAGAATTTAACATTTGAAGTTTTGATTGTTTAACCTTTGAAGTTCCTTCATGAGTTACTTGTAGAATATCCCAAGCTTCTTTGGCAATCTCGCACGTGAAAATTCTCTTAAATTCACTCGCAGTCACAACATTGTATAAAGCATTCAATGTTTGTCTTAGCAGCAGTCCACTCACTCGATGGTTATGATTTTGATTGATTAGTCGTTGCATCCATCACAGTAGGAGGTGAGTATCCTACCTCTACGGCCAGCCAAGCTTTCTTATCCTCGCTTTCCAATACGTGTAATTTGAGCCATCAAATAAAGGGGACCTAGATACAGAACCTCCTTCACGAGATATCTCTATCATCTAGTTTATAATCTAACCCTAGGTCGTTAACTTAAAACTGGGCAACCATGCTCCGATACCAATTGAAATTACCTAGACGATTAATGAAACTAGCATACAGAAGGGTGAATATGCTATTTGTCAATTTTATGATCAATTAAAATTAACTAGCGGAAATTCAATTTTAATCAATCACAAAACCCTAATTCTCTAATCAGAATAATCAAGCAAACATAAATATAATTGCTGAACATAAAGCGATAGAGAAGACACAAAAAATTTTACATGGAAAACCTTGGAAAAACTCCAAGTAAAAACCACGGATACACTCGGGTATTGATGCACTATGAATAAAGAGATCTACATACTCTATGAAGCTTTAGACTTACAAATCACTCTTGATTTTCCTTTCTCCACTTGACATCTAAAAGTATAGATTCACTCGCGCTCCATGAAGCTCTTGCTCCAATCTCCATACTCTGACGGCTCCGCTCCTCAATGAATTGAATAACCACGAAGCCTCCTGCTCCAATCTCCGCACTTAGACGGCTCTATTTCTCAATGGATTAAAGCAACCACGTTATAATTAGTGGTGTGTTGATTTTTCAGCAACTAGTTTATTCAATCATGCATAAAGATCATCGGTGTAGAAACGTGGTGGGCGTCAGGTGTGTGAAAAATATGTGGTTAAAAATGACACCTTAACGACATTTTAGGTTTTACCCTTCTGCAAGCGCATAGATTAATTGTAAAAAGTTTTGCTTCAGTAGGGGATTATCGATCCCACAGAGACGAGGATTGTTCACTTCAATAGTCTAAAAATACTGAATTATATTTTTCCGAAAAGAGTTTTGTTTTGTGAATTATCTAATACTAATAAAAATAAAACAGAAAACAATAATGAATAATGGTTGTGATTTAGAGAGAGAGAAAACTAGGGTTTCCTCACTCCACCACTAACTGCATAACATAGTCCAAATTTTATTTTAATTGCATGAGGGTGATCCATTGGCTGTGAATCAGGTCGCACCGCGCTAGCAGTTTGACCCCAAAAAGGATTACTCTCAACCGGATCGCGATAACCCATCTCAAGACTAAATTGATTAGTGCACGCCAACTACTAACAGAAAGTAAATGCAGAATAGTAAATTAAAGCATAAAAATAAACTAAAGCATGTCTATATCAGTTTGTCAGGGCATGGCCTGTGTCAACCTAGGGTTTCGAGTTTTATAACCACCATTGTGTAGAAAATCACAAATTAAGCATCCGAGTTCCAGCACATAGTGAATAATTGTGATTGTGTAAGATACATATATTTAAAAAGTCTAAGACTAGAATCAATTCAAATATATAAATTTGTATCACGAATAAAAACAGTCTCTCATCTAACATAATCATCACAGTATAGTCACAGTTTCCCCTCTCTACAATTGAATATAAAATTAGAACTACATTACTTGGCTAGGGTTTTACGAGTAAACCTTAGATACCAAGTTAGTTGATCATGGTGGAGAGAGTCTGCACTGTCGGTATAAAAACGCTCTCCATAACCTTCTTCTCCGGATCTCTAGGTCTTCAATGGTGGTTCTCTTCAATGGAAGCAAGTCTGAACTTTTAACGTAAGAACTTTATGAATGAACGTGTATGAAAATTAGAACCAGAACTAGCCTCCTCTTTAAACTTAACCCTCTCATATTTATAGACAAGTGAAGGAAACCCTAATGGTTACCCTTTTCTGTAATTTCATAATACATGAATATTATCTCTAAAATTTGATGTAAATATGTGTATAAGCCTGTATGTAGAGGTCTGGAATCACCAATCACTTGAAATATTGAAGTAGGGACAAAACTGGAAAATTCTGAAACAACTTCAGCATGTAAAGGGATCACGTGGCCACAAGGTGGGACCTACGCTCCTGACCTACGCTTTGGCATAGGTCTCGGGCGTAGGCTACGCTCCTGACCTACGCTTGGGCATAGGTTTAGGGCATAGGCTACGGTCCCAAGCGTAGGTCTAAGATGTAGGGTCTAAACCAAAGCGTAGCTCAGGTCCAATCTGCCTCCTTTTCTCTCTGACGATGTAGGGTATGCAGCTTTTGTTGTAAAAACTCAATTTTTTCATATTTGAGCTAGACTAGTCGTCTTTAACTCCAGATGATTTTGGGTGAAGTAATAACCATTTTTCCCTTCGGTGAGATAATGATGTCAGGAAATGACCATTTTTCCCTCCGGTTGCTCTTCTTTGTTCTGACACACCTCTTGATTACTTCCTCGAGATAGAAACGAACACAAACTCAGTTAATTCACCGAGATTAGCTCTATTTCTTCATTAAGCTCCTGAAACATGTTCACACACACAAACGGGATAAAAATATCAAATAACAGAATGTAAAGACATAACAAACGCAAGATAGGGGCAAAAATGACCAATATTGAGCACCTATCAAAACACAATTGAATAAACTCAAAGAGAGAACTAGAAGATATATGATCACTCAATAATTTTATCTCTCTACAGAAGAATATGAACTGTAGAAGAATAATTGCAGAGATCTTCTCCCACAAAAAGCCCTAACAAATCTGTAGAGACTCCTCCTATTTGTAGAGTGAGTTGAGGGAAACCCTAAGTGTACCCTTTTTCGTAATTTCACATCAAACTAAGAAAAACCCTTTGATCTGGTCTTCAATAAGTATATATCACATATATCAAAGTGTTAGAGTCGCAGCCACATCAAAAAATCATAAGCCGAGGACAAAAGTGAGATTTCACAACATAACTACATAGTCCCACCTACGCGTGGCACGTAGGGAAGCTATGTACGACTCATAGGTATAAGCTACGCATGGCGCGTAGGTGATGCAACGACAGGTGTATAAAAATATGTGGTTAAAAACGACACCTTAATGACACTAGGTTTTACCCTACGCAAGCTCACGTATCAATTGTAGAATAACAAACGACTTGAGTAAGGGATATCGATCCCACAGAGACTGAGATTGTTCACTTTAATAGTTCAAAAACACTGAATTATATTTTCTGAAAATTGTTTGTTTGGGTGGTCAAAGACCAAATTGCCTATTTTAACTAACAATTATCTAGAAAGTAAATTAAATTGGTTGTGATTCATATGAGAGAGAAAACTAGGGTTTTTATTGCTCCACCACTAACCACATAATATAGTTCCTCACTGTATCAATTGTAACAGGGCGATCCATAACTGTGAATCAGATCGTACCGCAAATAGCTAAATACGACCCCAAAAAGGAGTACCATCAACCGGATTGTGCCAACCCATCTCATGACTGACTTAACTAGTACATGCCAATTATGTTACTCTAATCTACCCCTACTTCATGAAAATAAACTAAAACATGTTTATATTAAATCGCCAAGGCACGACCTGTATCAACCTAGGGTTTCAAGTTTCATTGCCACCATTGTGTAGAAAACATAATTAAGCATCCGAGTTATTGCTCATATTGAATAATAATAGTTGTGCAAAATAATACATTTATTCCATCTTAGACAAGAATTTAGAACAAACATATAATTTTATATTACAAATTAGAACGGTCTTTTCACTGCTACAATCATCACATTATGGTCAACAGTTTCCCCTCGTTACAATTAAAAATAATGAAAGAACTACATTACTTGGCTAGGGTTTCGTTAAAAAACCCTAGATACCAAGTTTGTTAGCCATGGTGGAAGGTGACTACATCATTGATGTAGAAACGCTCTCCATGGTATTCTTCTCTGGATCTCTAGGTTTGAATATGTCTTTCAACAACAGCAAGTCAGAATGAATGAACCTCTTTGAATGAACATCTCACTAAAACCAACCCCAACATGTACCAGAACAAGAACCTCCACGTCTCTAATAATCCTTCCATATACTGATATATGATCATGTATATATAAGCAATGGTATAGAGAGACCCTTTTCAGTCTTTTCACTCTTAACTTTATGCAAATCGTAACTTATAATATATATAAGTGTATATACATGTATATAGAGGTCTGCAGTCGCAGACACGTCTTCCAATAAAACCAGGGGTGAAACAAACAAAATCCATCGAAAAACCACATGGCCTACAGTCGTAGGGTCATGAAGCGTACATGGCCCACGCTTTAAGCGTAGGTCCCAAGCGTAGGTCCAAGCGTAGAAATGTGATTTCCATCCACCTTTTGAAACTAAAAGCGTAGGCAAAAGCGTAAGTATTTTATGAAAAATCACTTTTATCCGTGAATGCACCGAAATGACTGTCTTGAACCCACGATACTTTTTGCTGAAGATGACGGCTTCTAGAAATGCCATTTTTGCCTTCTGGGAGCCATTTTTACTTAGACTCCCTCTTTCACTCTCCTCTTGGATAGAAAGAACATACTCTTCAGTTAATTCACCGAAGTTAGCTCCATTTCTTCATTAAGCTCCTGAGACATGCTTTAAGACGCAAACGCAATAAAAATACCAAATAAGGGAATGAAATAACCTAACAATAATGAGTTTAGGGGTCAACATATTTAATATTTGACACCTATCACATCCCCAAACTTACATATTGCTAGTCCCTTAGCAATAAACTCCGAAAACATTTCTTGTGATGATCTTTTTAATCTAACTACCCTAACTAATCTAACTAATATAACCTAATCCCTTTCTTTCGTGAGGGTCGACGATTACACTTAACACATGTAACAAGCCTTTTAAACTCCCTAGGTTACCCCTAGTGGAGAAGTGAAGTCTCGTGAAGGTTTCCAGTGATGGTACCTACAAACATCTCAGTTTTCTGTAATCACGTAGTCATGAGTTCACACACAAGTTCAATTATGTCATGATATAATGTAAAAGACAGCATGGATGCAAATACTCCCACTCACTACCGAACAATAATTATATCGAGCTTCATGTCATGAATGGTTCTCACTAAAGTGAATGATTTCGCTACTTTCTACTCTCAGTCCAAACAACCTTCTATGATTTTGTGAACATTCTACCATGGTATTTCAATCTCTCTTTTCCTACTTCATTGATCAAATTTTGCCATTTTTCGTAAAAACTCATCTTTTCATCTTTCCACTTTTATCTCTTTTTGTCTTTCTAAGTCACCGGACTTTCCAGCGAGGATTTTTAGTCCCGACCAACTGGGCCCGAGCTTCTTCCATGGGATTTATGCTCATTAGTCTTCTCCCCTGTAAACACGAACAGTGATATTAGTGATACCAAGGCCCGGTTACTCAAATTAAAGAACTACTTTTTGCATTTTATTTTCTCAACCTAATTTTTTTTAAAATTTTCTCCATTCCATCTTTATCAACTCCCCATCTCCCATTTTATTGTGGCAAAATATTTTTTCAACTTACACAGTCCAAGATCAACTTATTTCCCATAGTGAATGTGTGCTTGTGCTTTTAGGTCAATGTCGTCTTTCTTAATTTCAATTTCACTCATTTACTCACCCATGTAAAACCACATCACATCACTAACTCGATCTAACCATTACTCTCATGAATGGGAATATCACAACATATACCGCTCATGCGTGAAAACAAAGAACTGCTCCCAAATTTTTAAAATTTCAATTTTTTTCAAAAATTTTCATTCCTTGCAACTATATACCCTCACCTCCAAACTAAAATGAGACCATGTCCTCATGGTAAAAAATAATGTATGAGAAAGGCTATAGTTATCCTTGAAGCTCAATTCTGGAATCAACATCAAAGCATTTGATCCCCTCCCCTAAACTGGATTTGGATCACCTGTAAATATGATCAACAAAGCACAAATACCCAATCAAAGCAAGAGAAAGGAAATTTTCAAAAATATCCAGAATTTCACACAAAATTTTCAAGGAATTAAAAATTCTTGTTTTTTCTTCGATTTGGCCTTAAGGGCCTACAATCCAATAAAAATAAAAATAAAAACAAAGACAAAGACGTGGCCTTAAGGGTCTACCGTCTCTAAGAATTGAAATTACAACAACTTGTCCTTAAAGGACTACAGTCTCTAAGAATTAAAATTACATAAATTAAATGATATCCTATTCTACAAACTTAGGCTAGAAACTAACTTTCACAACTTAGAACCAATGTTTAACGTCATTGGGCCGACAACTCCTCAAAGGGTTATCCAACACCCTTCTTTTGTGCAACACTTCTCCTACTCAGAGGACAAAATGTAAGAACTAACTTCCTCAGTGCTCTCACCTGTAGACAATAATTACCATATAAAGTACCTCATCTGTCATGTTCTAACTTTACCCCATGTACAGGCAATGTGTCCAACGGATCCTCCTTCAACACCTTATGTAATATTCCCGTCACCAATTCATCACTCTCCATTAAACTGACAAATGCCATAAATTCCGGTCCTGGATCAATCTCCTCATAATATCTCAATCTCTGCCCATATATCCCGAACCATTTATCAAATCCTACTTCTCCACGGGGGTAAATCGATCTAACTCTGTGTGATCCGTCATTTCTTTGTTAGAATTTACCTAGAAACACTTTCAGTTTTGGATTACACTGCCGTTTCCGGCCAAGCTTAAGGAACTTAAGACGAACATGCTTAGCATGATGTACTCTTGTTTGAGCAATGTATCTTCGAGCATCCTTATACGCAGAACTCCGTATCCCCTCACACTTATCTCTCAATCGTTGATCTTCCAAGGCATATAGCTTTTCTACCATGTGTATACCTACCACTGGTTCATCTAGAAAGGTGTTCTTAAAAGGGGGGTCATCCTTAGTAGGTTCTTTAAAAGTTCGTAATAATTGATCATCTTTAACAACCTCCATATCTTGCTTATTCATCAATAAGCTTTTCTCTCGACCTTCAGTGCTGTCATACAACCCAATCTTATAAAGTGAGTTGTCGGGCACCAATGCCGCTGGTGACACAAATGGACATTCAGGCGAATCTCTTGGCTCCTCCCACGTATCAAACTTTGCATTCGACCTTTCAATCACAACATCCAAGTCATTCCTTTCTCGACTCCTCTGAGGTACCACTTTATCAACCATCTTATCAATATTAAAACACTCGGCTGGTTTCAGTAATTGATGGTTGATATATAATACATTCATCCTCATCTCTAAATTCCTAAAAGGTATATCCATAACCCCTGTTCTGCAATCAACGCATGCATTTGTCATAGCCAAAAATGGTCTTCCTAAGATAACAGAGATATGTCTCCTTGATCTGTGATCAGGTTCCATGTCTAACACCACAAAGTCCACAGGATAGTAGAACTTACCCACTTGAACAATGACATCCTCCAGAATTCTTCTCGGTTGTTTAGTTGATCTGTCTGCCAATTGAAGCACCTCCGGTGTAGGATTGAGCTCTCCTAACCCTTGCTATTGATAGACTGAGTAAGGTAATAAATTAATAGTCACACCGAGATCAAGAAGAGCTCTACCAATCTTTTGATCACCAATCACACAAGAAATAATGGGAGCACCAGGATCTTTCCTCTTAGGTGGAGTATCACTCAGTAAGATCGAACTTACTTGTTCAGTCAACAAAATCTTCTTCGGGACCTTAGTTCTTCTTTTACACTATTGGTTACAGAGGTCCTTCAAAAACTTAGCATATGGTGGTATTTGGTCTATAATGTCTAAGAGAGCCAGATTAATCTTGACTTGTTAGAATGTCTCCAACATGTCTAACTCTTTATTCTTGTCATTTTTGGTTGGCTCTCTAAGACGTTGAGGGAATGGTGCTGCCTCCTCATAGTATGCCCTATCCGACTTTCCTGGTATTGTCTCATCTTGTTCTTCCTCCTCTTGAGGTTGATCTTTCTGAACTTTCTCAGCCTCTTTCTTCTGAGCTTCTTCTTCTGCCTATCTTTGAACTTCTTGGGCGTTTTACTTCTTCAGCCTCTTCTCATGCTGCTCATCATGTTGCTCCTCATCCCTATTTTCCACCTCCTTTCCACTTTTTAAAATTGTGACCGCTTGGACTATTTCATGACATGTCCCAACAAAGGATTCAAACTCCAGTGCTTGTTGCAACTTTTTAGCCACTGGCTAACTAGGCAATATTCTCTCTATCCTATCCACAACATTCACTAGTTGTACCATTTGGGATCCAATTTGAGCCATGAATTGGGAATGAGAGTTCACTGTTTGGATAGTCACCTGATAATTATTAGATTGATCTTTTAATTCCCTCAAGGCACTTATCACCTTTTCTTCAAAGCCAGGTGGTGTTGGTGGTGGATTTTTAATTGAATTTTGATGTTGGAGATGGTTTTGAGGATATGGAGGGTAAGTTTGATTTGGATTGAATCCCTGGGTTTGGTTTCCTTGAGGCTGAGTTTGATAAATATATGGTTGGAAAACCTGATTATTATTGAATGGCTGGAGAGCCTTAGAATTAGTGGATGACTGTCTGGGTTGGTAATTTGACTGAGCGTTTCGAGCCATGATTGTTGGTGGGGATTGATATGATTGTTGACTCTGTTGAAACCTTGGTGGTGAATTATATAATTGTTGTTCCTGAGGGAACATTGATTCCACATTTAAAGATTGAGATGAAAGAGAGGGATAATTTTGGACAATTGATGTGTATGAATTGGTGAAAGGAGCATTGTTTGGGTAGTTCCATATTACATTAGCATTGGCAGCAACGAATTCACCACCTTGACACTTATTGTGGGAATAATCGACTTCTACCTCTGACACTTCTCTTCTAGGGGAATGATTTCTCTGGAGAAGCTTTTCAAATCTTTCTAATTTCTCTCATATCAACGCCACTGAATCTCTCACATCATCATGATTCACAACATAAGATTTCTCAGATCTTTTATCTAGTGCACCTCTAGACCTCAACTCAGATTCATATTGAATTGTATTCTCACTAATATTGTCAAACAAGTCTAAGAGTTCTTTTGCTAGTTGCAGGATAAATTGCCCTTATGTTGCCACATCTATTAAATTCTTATGTTTATCTCCAAGTCCCATGTAAAAATTCTTAGCTATATCCTGTTCAACGAACCTATAGTGGGGACACTTATACAAGATTTCATTATATCTCTCCCAAGCATCATGGAACTTCTCACCAGACAATTCTCTAAACCTTTTGATCGTATCTTGTGCCTCTAAGGTCATTCTTATGGGATAATGCTTCTTTATGAATTCAGATTTAAGGGCTTCCCAATCAATTTTAATTGCCTTATTTAATTTGATATACCATCTTTTAGCTTTTTCTCTTAATGACCAAGGAAATAGATGCACTCGCAAATCATTCTTAGACAAATTATCATACCTAACAGTCGAGTCAACCTCTAACAAATCATTAATATATTGGTATTGGTTCTCTATCCTAAGGTCAGAAAATTTTGGAAACATATTGATAACGCTCGTTTTGATCCCGAAGTGCTTCGTGCTTTTTTATTCTGGGAAATCAGCATAGGAATCATATGCATCCGGTGCGTAGTATCCTTTCAAAGATGTGGCTGGTGTCCTTGGTAGATTGGCTCTTTGGTCACCCATCTTCTCGAAATCCATTTTTTTTAATAATCACAAAGTCGCAGTTTTGAGGTCCTAAACGACGTATTTTGACCAAAACTCAACTGGGATCACTATATAATAGTGAGTTTTGTTCAATGTCTCTTTTCCACTAAAAAACCTCACTTGATTTGCAAAAATCGGAGTTTCTAACAGTTTATACAGAAGCTGCAGATTTTTGTTTTTCAGAAAATAAAACTAACTACTTATAAACTGTTCTAACTATTAACATAAATATAGCAAAAATTATGTGCAAAATTATGATAAACTAAAACTCATGAGAGGTCCAACGATGCAACTTTCACTACTCCGCCAAATCCCTTTATGATTCTCAGAGTACCTCACAAAAACACACAAATTCAAACTTTAGATACCTGACAATTACGCAATGTAAATAAACTACTAAAGCTAATGAACAATGCTTAGTCCCCAGCAACGGCGCCAAAAACTTGATGCGACCTCAGGTGTATAAAAATATGTGGTTAAAAACGACAGCTTAACGACTCTTGGTTTTACCCTACGTAAGCGCACATATCAATTGTAGAATTACAAACGGCCTGAGTAAGGGATATCGATCCCAAAGAGACTGAGATTGTTCACTTTAATAGTTCAAAACACTGAATTATATTTTCTAAATATTATTTATTTGGGTGGTCAAAGACCAAATTATTTATTTTAACTAACAATTATCTAGAAAGCAAATTAAATTGGTTATGATTTAGATGAGAGAGAAACCTAGGGTTTTCATTGCTCCATCAATAACCACATAATATAGTTCATCACTATATCAATTGTCATAGGGCGATCCATATCTGTGAATTAGGTCGTACCACAAATAGCTAAATACGACCCCAAAACGGAGTACCATCAACCGGATTGCGACAACCCGTCTCATAACTGACCTAACTAGTACATGCCAATTATATTATTCTAATCTACTCTTACTACATGAAAATAAACTAAAACATATCTATATTAAATCGTCAAGACACGACCTGTGTCAACCTAGGGTTTCAAGTTTCATTGCCAGAAAACCATAATTAAGCATCCGAGTTCTTGCTCATATTGAATAATCATAGTTGTGCAAAATAATACATTCATTCCATCTAAGACAAGAATTTAGAACAAACATAATTTTATATTGCATATCAAAACGGTTTCTTAACTATTACAATCATCACAGTATGGTCAACAGTTTTCCTTCGTTACAATTAAAAACAATGAAATAACTACATTACTTGGCTATGGTTTTGCAAGAAATCCCTAGATACCGAGTTAGTTAGCCATGGTGGAAAGGGACGACATTGTTGATGTAGAAACACTCTTCATGGTCTTCTTCTTCGGATCTCTAGGTTTGAATATGGCTCTCAACAGCAGTAAGTTTGAATGAATGAACCTCTCTGAATGAACGTCTCACTAAAACCAACCCCAATGTGTGCTAAAACAATAACCTCCACATCTCTAATAATCCCTCCATATACTGATATATGATCGTGTATATATAGGCAATGGTATAGAGAGACCCTTTTCAGTCTTTTCACTCTCAACTTTATGCAAACTCTAACCTCTAATATATCGAAGTGTATATACATGTATATAGAGGTTTGGAGTCACAGGCACATCGTCTAATCAAACCAGGGGTGAAATAGACAAAATCCATCAAAAAACCACAAAACGTTATCGCACTTACGCTTGAAGCATAGGTCCTAAGCATACCTCCAAGTGTAGGTCCAAGTGTAGAAATGTGATTTCCCACCACTTTTTGAAACTGAAAGCGTGGGTATTTTATGGAAAATCACTTTTCTCCATGAATGCACCAAAATGACCGTCTTGAACGCACGATACTTTTTGCTGAAGATGACGACTTCTGGAAATGCCATTTTTGCCCTCAAGGAGCCATTTTGCCTCAGACTGCCTCTTTGACTCCCTTGCATAGAAAAACACACTCTTCCGTTAATTCATCGAAGCTAGCTCCATTTCTTCATTAAATTCCTGAAACATGCTTTAACATGCAAATGCAATAAAAATACCAACTAATGGAATGAAATAACATAACAATAGTAAGTTAAGGGGTCAAAATGTCTAATATTTGACACCTATCAGTAGACCTACCTACGTGTGGCATGTAGGCCAATTTATGCCGGGCGTACATCGAGCGTAGTTTTAGCACTTTCTAGCCACTTTTAGCTACTTGGCGCGTAGGCTGGGCGTAACAAAATTCATGGAAACAAAATTTCTTGGGAATAGTGCCGTTTCAACACCCTCGACTCTGTTGGAATGTTTCCCAAAGTTTTGGCTCCGAAAAAGGTCGTTTATGCCATCCAGAATGCATTTTTTGCTCAAACTTGTTCTTTCTTCATTTCTCTTGTATTTTCCACATCTTTTAAGCTTGATTGCCTTTGATCGACCACTTTAATTTTCTTAAACCTACCCAACTTTTTAATTCACTCAACATGGTTATTGTCTAGAACATGCCAATAATAAACAATACTAACTAATTTTCTTACAAGCACGATTGCATAACTTTTTATCCTCAAAAGTTGTATAATAGACTACTACTAATAATAACTTGCATGCTCAAAGACACTCCAATTTTGACCAAGCCCCAATGGGCTACATGTAAGACTAAGCACTTCAATAACGAATTTTTGTGAATGAGTAGAATTGGAACCATAAAAGACCACCAATCAGCTATATTTGTAGATTATTAGTAAAATAATTCTAAAAGTAAATATTTTGACAAACTAAAAATTTATTAACTTATTTATTTACCTGGTGCCCTTGACTTTCTTTGTTTAATAGCAATTGTCGATCCAAAAAAACCTTCAGAATTCATGTATTTACTAAACTCCTTGAAAATTTCATCATACACTTGAGTGGTTTGAACCGATCTTTGTAGGCACTCGTATAAACCACCCATCACCTCTTTATTTTGCTTAATACTTGCTTTGCTATAGAAATATTTGGGATTCATGAAATGCCTAACTACATGCAAAGGATGATGGAGTTGGATATTCTACCTTTTGTTAATGATGTTAAAGATCTTCTTATACCGTTCTTTATTAACAGGTCCACCAAAAGCATTGACTATAGATTTTTTAGCCCTATCAATAGCCTTATAAATATATCTCATTGGAGGTTATCGGTCACCATCAACATATCTTAGTAGACAAACAAGTGGACCTATTATTGTTAGGGTTTTTACACCCGCCCAAGCCCGAACCAAAAACACACACAAGCAATTGTAATTGAAATCACACACTCACACACACCGTCACAGAGATTATACGTGATTCAACCAAATTAGCCTACATGGACACAGAGCACGAATAATCACTATCAATGAGAGAATTAAAATATGATGATCAACAAATCAATAACTCACACAGTGTTTCACTCACATGTGTATCACTCACCCTCACCGATGTTTCACTCACACCAAGGAATACCACTCTATATCTCTTCTTCTCTATATTTATGTGCCCTCAATACAATAGGTTGAACCATGTATTTATAAGAGAGGTTAATTGGTGAACAAGACAATTGGTATCCCAAACCAATTAGAATCATGAGTCTTGAAGTCAATCTCCTACTCAAATAAGAATTGTTTGGTGGCTAAGTTTAAATTTACCAGTAGGAAAATGAGTCACCCTCCAATAATCTCCCACTTGATGACTTTTCATCCAATAATCAACTCCATCAAAGATCAGTGCATTACGGTGCTCTCATTTCTGTCTTCAAGCTTGAAGACCCACTGAAGTTGAGCACAACTTCAGTTCATCTATTGTCACCACTTTGGTCAACATGACCATGCTGATATCTCCTACTGTATGAGCAATATCAAGTCTTGTACAAAACTTGCAACCTCTATTGCGTCTAGCCACTCTGTTTTATAACCACTGTGGTCTCTTACTTCACCTTGTAAACTTTGCCGCATCTGTCTTCTTTTTCTTTTTCACTGAGAAACTTTCCGATTGCTGCATATAAAACTCCTCATTTAGGTCACCTTGGAGGAAAACAGTTTTGCCATATATAGCTCTAGATGCAAACCCTCTACTACAACAATGCTTGAATGATTGGTATTCAGTTTCACAACCGAAGAATGGAAAGTCTTCTTCCCTATCGGCAGCTCGGTTACCTTCCATGTCTTTGTGGAGATAAGGGAATTTATCTCATCTTCCATCATAAGATCCCACTAGCTCGCATTTGTTGCACTACTGCTTTATCATCACATTTTGGTTCATCTGCATATGTGAACAATAAATAATTCAGGTATCTCCGATTCGGCACATGCGGCCGTGAAGTGTTCCTAAACATAGAATTAGGAGTCAAAGTCTACGGTGTATCATCCTGTTTAGTATTATTGTTTGCAATATGTTCTTCTAACTAAGGACTCTCACTGTCTAGAACATCTTCTATCTCAACATACACAGGATCACTCTATGCTTTACCGCTCCATACCTCTTATGGTATTTTATGCTCTAGTGGTACTGATGGACCACGATTCATAACATACGCTATTGTACTGACTGCTTTTGCCCAGAACTATTTCGGCAATCCTGCCTGAATGCGTATGCTTCTGGCTATCTCAGTCACTTTCCGGTTCATACATTCTGCTAAGCCATTCTGTTGTAGTGTAGTTGGAATAGTCTTCTCTAATCTGATACTGTTCTCATAGCAAAATTTCTTGAACACATTGTACACTTGTTCTAATAGGGTTTTTACACCCGCCCAAGACTGAACCAAAAACACAAAAAAGCAATTGCAATCAAAATCACACACATCGATATAGAGATATATATGTGGTTCAGCCAAATCAGCCTACGTCCATGGAGAACACCAATAATCATTATCAATGAGAGGATTACAATATGATGATTAGCAGATCAACAACTCACACAGTATTTCACGCACACGTGTATCGCTCACCCTCACCGATGTTTCATTCACACCAAGAAATACCACTATGTATCTCTTATTCTATCTATTTTTGTGCACTCAATACAATATGTTGGACCATGTATTTATAAGAGAGGTTAATTGGTGAACAAGACAATTGGTATCCCAGACCAATTAGAATCAAGAGTCTTCAAGTCAATCTCCTACTCAAGAAGAATTATTTGGCGGCTAAGTTTAACTTTACCTGTAGGAAAATGAGTCACCCTCCAACAGTTAATTTGAGACTATAGACAATGGTTGTCCAAATGAATGCATCAAGATAACCTGTGCTATATTTTTTCCTTATTACTCTCTTGCCCATTTACTAAAGGTCCATTATTGTGAAATAAAAATCTTTTTCTATGATCCTTTCGATGGTGGATGCTTATAAAAGTGATGAATGCGAAGGCAAACTGAGTCTTTGCAGGTATAAGAACTTCTCTATGTTTGGTATAATGATTCATCGTATTCAATAAACTCTTGCCACTTAACATGATAACCCTTCTTATGGTTGTCATTATGTTTGGTATCTGTCACGCTCCTAAATTCTAAAGACTCCCAAACCAGAACATCCGAGAAATTCGGGGTGTGACCCATACAAGAGCGACCAACTAAAATCATAAATAACAATAAAATGAATGGAATATTATTAATAACAATAATTCCATACATAACCAAGCGAAAGCTAAACCAAATGATACACAAGGCACATTGAGGCGTCGAAAGAATACATCTCTACAACAATGGAATGATACCAAATACAAGAAAGGGATATGACAACAGATTGGCTCCGAACAAATACAATAACAATCCCCATGTAAGGGGCTAGCAAAGGGAAAAGCTAATAAGAACAATACTAGATAAAGACATCTTAATCTCGCAACGTCATCAGTATCCCTCTATACAAATCCAGAACCTGCAACGAGGAAATAAAACAAAGGTGTCGTTGTACCGCATGTTGTTCGTAGCCGAAAAATTTCCTGTAAAATGGTGTGGGACACTAGGCCAAAAGAACACCGGGGTGAGCTCATTAAAGCCCCGTAGGAGAAAGGAATCGTAACTGTCACATCCTCCGACCGTCCAAGTCTAGTGCAAACCAACCCGTGTACATGCATCTACCCTAGGTCGGTCAAACGTTCTACATGGCACTCACACCAATAAGAGAACCCGGAAACACATCCCTTTAGTCCCCTACCATGCATCTACAGATAGGGCAACTAACATGTAGTAAAACCATAACATAACAACATATAATAAATGCACCCCTATATATATATATATATGTACCTGCATATATAAAGAGAGACATACATCCAATACAAGCCACATAGTAAAGACCACCTCAGGGATCACTATGACTTGTACCTGCCAATCCAACACTGACAATCCACATAACACCTATCACCAAAACATGGGAGAAACACTCCTATTCATAACACTCCAGGAAGGATAACAATCACACTTCCTAGATCACGAGCATACCGAGTTCAAAAACCTCCAATCAATATCAAACCATACTACTAATCACATCACATATCACTCCCTACCATCCGTACACCCAATACAGGGGTGAAATAATCAATTCAACCTAAGGGAAGTCATAAAGGTTTTTGAAAACCAAAAGGAAGTGAAAGGGATTAAACAACCCATCAAACCGACCACTTCAAGGTCACATGTTCTCCCAAGGGTAAAATGGTTATTTCAAGGTCAAAAATGTACTTTCAAACTAAATTCCACATATTTGGACATAGATGAAACAATATAAACAAATGGGACCTCAATCAGAGCCATGACGTGAGAGATATGAATTTTTGAAAATGGTATCGGACATTGCCGAGCAAAATCGAAAGTTAAAGTACCTCTCTTTCACCAAGAGAAAAATAGTCATTTCAAGGGTAAAAATGAAATTTCAAAATTTATCTAATATTTTGACATAGGAAAGGCCATAGAACAAACGGAACCTAATTCAAAGGTGCAAGGCAAGAGATATGTATTTTTGAAAATGGCATCGGACAATGCCGACCCAAACAGAAAGTTTAAGTAACCCTCTTTCACCATGGGTAAAACAGTCATTTCAGGGGAAAACTGGCCATTTGAAAGTACAAATACAAAGTTCGTACTTAGTACAAGCCATAGAAACAAACGGGGCTCAACTCGGAGTTGTAAAGTGGGAGAAAAGAATTTTTGAAAATCAGACTTTGCATGCCATTGCAGCAGCCATGCACTAAAATTTTCAAAAATCCTGAAATTTTTTCCAAGTGTTTGGAAGCTGAGCCATTGGTTTTTCAAGAAGTTTCAAAACATGCAAAATTTCATATTTTGCAATATGGCTCCTTTTTCGCGCCGTTGGTCCCGAAGAATCACAAATAATTTAAAACTGAGTTTTTCATTCATGGATCACAAAAATAATCACCGAAATCTCAGAAAACGCGTAAAACGCGTAAAACCTCCTACTTTGTGGTAGGAGGCCCGGTTACTCAGATCGAATAACTACTTTTTGCATATCTATATTTTAATTATCTCATTCTTTCCTCTTTCATCATTACCACAACATTCATAAGCATGCAAAAGGTATTCAAAAGCATCAATCAATCTAGCATAGCTCATGAACCTACATATCACTTCGGGTTAGATAAAAAAGACTAAAAGTTTCAGCAAATATTACACTCATCTCTGAAGTAAAAGAAGCACCCAAGATTAATGAGTTCTAAAAATAATATTTAAACATGTCAAGTGAATAAATCATATCCTCAGGTCAGACTAACAACTCTAATTCCCATAAACATAATAAGAAAAGTAAATATGAGAATATAATGAAATATGACAACCATTTGTAACCTTAGCCAAGGTCAACATGCTAAGATTTTTATTTTATACTTTTTATGGTGTTTAATGTCATAATGTATGCATGAAAATCCTAAAACTAATAATAAAATATGATGCATGTATAATAATAAACAAAAATAAAAATGCACTAAAAAAAATGCATGATAATGTATCAATTCTAGGATAAAGAATTATAGAAACAGACATTTGAAAACCATTATACAAATTTTTATGATACTTAGAGGTGAATGGAGGTTTACTCTCAACCGGTTTTCTAACATAAGATTGGACATTAGAATTCTTCTTAACAAGAGGAATGTTTCTTATATTAGAATTATCTTGAGAAGAACTAGATGCTACTTGAGAAACTCTAACAAATGTAGTTTTGGGAATGACATTTGAATTATTCGTTGTTCCTATGAATCCCAATCCTTTAGTGTTTCTGTAAGAACATTTTTGTGCATTGTTTGTTTATGGCATGTTCTAGACAATAACAATGTTGAATGTTAGATAGGTTGGTTTGGTTTCAATGACATCAATAAGTTTCGTCAAAGGTAGAATCAAGCATTGAAGTAATGAAGAATACAAGTGAAGCACGAAAGTGAGCATATGGAGGAAAATTGTCTCTTGGGAGGCGAAAATGACATTTTTTGAAGCCATCACTTCAATCAAAAAGTATCGTGGGTTCAAGAGGGTCATTTTTGTGCAGTTGCGGAGAAAAGTGGTTTTAACAAAAATGCCTACTTTTTTAGTTTCAAAAAGTGGCTGGAAAACACATTTTACGCTTGGACCTACACTTAGAGGTACGCTTGGACCTATGCTTGAAGTGTAGGCCATCTATGCTTGAACCATAGCTGCGACAAGTTTTTGGCTATTTTTTGTTGCGATGTCCAAATTGTTTGTGGGTTGGATTTATGATTTGTTCACGACTTATATACATCAAAGTGCGTGTTATATACATTATATTCACCAGAACATAGGGTTTGGATGTGAAATTACGAGAAAGAGCAAACTTAGGGTTTGGATCATCATTGTCTATAAATACCCAAGTCTTCAACAAAAGGAGACACGTCTTTGAGAATTCTCTGCAAGTTTTGTACAACTTCATCTTCTTCTACAGAGATATACATATGGTGAGAGAATATTATTGAGTGATTAAAGATACACAAGTTCTCTTTTGTTATTGGACGTCTTCAATTGTGCTTCTACATCGACGATTTCTATGCACGATTGAATGGTATAGTTATTGAAAAATTCACACACCGTTTATAACAACGTGGTTGCGTTGATCCGTTGAAGAACGGAGCCGTATGTGTATAGAGATCGAAGCAGGAGGCTTCGTGGTGATTTTGATATGTCAGAGTACGGAGATCAGAGCGAGAGCTTTGTGGAGCGCGAGTGGATTTAGATTTTCAGACGTCGAGGAAGAACAACAAATTACAGCAGTTGTAAGTTCTATTTTCATAGAGTCTGTACAAATTCTCTGATTCATAGTGCATCGATACCCGATTGTATCCGTAGTTTTTACTTGGAGTTTTTCCAAGGTTTTTCACGTAAAAATCTCCATGTCTTCTCATGATTTAAATTTCTGCACTTATATTCATATTTGTTTGATTGATCTATTTTTGAGAATTGAATTAAGAATTATGGTTTGTGACTAATTAAAATTGAATTTCCGCTAAATAATTTTAATTGATAATAAAATTGACAATAAGCATATTTCCCCCCTCTAGGCTATTTTCACTATCGTTTAGGTAATTTCAATTGGTATCAGAGCATGGTTGCCTCAATTTAGGTTAACTACCTAGGGTTAGATTGTGAACTTAGACGATGGAGATGCCTCGTGAAAGAGGTTCCATATCTAGATCCCCTTTGTTTGATGGGTCGAATTACACATATTGGAAAGCAAAAATGAGAGCATCTCTAAAATATTTTGATGAGAGAGCGTGGAATGTTGTAGAAGTAGGATACTCACCTCCCACTATTAAAGACTATGCGACTAATGAAGTGAAAGCAAAACCGTTAAACGAGTGGACTGCTGCTGAGACGAATAATGCAAATTGGAACTTAAAAGCATTAAATGCATTATACAATGTTGTTACTTCGAGTGAGTTCAAAAGGATTGCTACGTGCGTAATTTCCAAAGAAGCTTGGTACATTTTCTAAGTCACTCATGAAGGAACGTCGAAGGTGAAATAATCAAAGATTCAAATTTTGAATTCTCAATTTGAACAGCTGAAGATGGAGGAGGATGAGGTCTTCGCTGAATTTGAGACTAGATTAACTGATATTGTGATAGGCTATCACAATTTAGGTGAACCTATTCTTGATACTACGATAGTAAAGAAAATCCTTAGGTCTCTTCTTAAACATTTTCGATCTAAGGTCACTGTCATCTCAGAAGTCATGAGTCTTAAAGAAATTAAGGTTGAAGAATTAGCCAGAAATTTAAAATCTTATGAGTTGGAGATGTTCAAAAATCCCCCCAAGAAGGCTAGTGGCACAAAAGAGAAGAGCATAGCTTTCAAAACCACTAGGGAGGATCGTGTTGAACCTTATGAAGAAAGTGAGTTAAGTCTAAATGATATTGCCATGTTTGCTAAGAGATTGAATAAATTTGTTAGGGCTAAACAGAATGTCCAAGGACAAAAATTTGGGGATAAGTTGGGTGAGTCTAGAAGTATAAATAAGACTCAAACTAGGAAGGACAAGTCTGATCCTAGAAAGAAGAAACCTCAATGTTTTGAATGTCAAGGATATGGTCATATAACTGCAGAGTGTACAAACACTTTGAAGAAATCTAATGGATTAGCTGTCAGTTGGGATGATGACTTTGACAATGGATCAGCTAGTGATGCGACAGAATCAGAAGTAGGTGATGATTCTGAGAATTTCACTGTGTTTGTTGTATAGAGCAAGGAGGTTAAAGAAGTTGCTTCAAGTTTGACGATGTCAGAAGAAGAAGGTTCTGAGAGTGATGAAGATTGTGATAAAATGCTTCAAGAGTCTTATAACAAATTACTTAATAAAACTTCACAACTTCATAAAAATCACATGAAACTATTGACAAAGAGTCTTAACATAGACAAAGAATTACATTCTTTAAAAGAGGAATTAGCCAATAGTTCTCAAGCACAAAATCTTCTACAGACTCAAAAGGCCAAGTTGGTTGAGGAGTTGAAGAAATCTGAACTAGAAAGAACTCAGGTTTTGAAATTAGTAGATGATCTCAATAAGGAAGTGGTTGAGAAATCTATTAAGATTGACAATTTAGAAAAAGAGCTGAAAGATGCTAACTTGACTATTCAGAAGTGGTCTAGTGGAACTCTTAAGCTTAATCATATGTTGAGTGTTGGAAAACCTGCAGCAAATACAAAGGGTTTGGGTTTTGTTGGAGTAATGCCAAATTCGAATGTTGTTGCAAAAACCACATTTGTAAAGGCCTCCCATGTAACGTCTAGTTCTTCACAAGGAAATTCAAATTGGAATCCTGGTGGTCAAGCCTATATCAAAAGACCTATTGAAGGCAAGCCTTTTCTTACCGCTAGTTATCATAGGAGGTTGACTGTTAGAGTTTCGAGGTTCGTTCATGTATGTCACCACTATGGTGTCAGATGTCACATTCGACCTAGGTGTTCTAAGTTGCGAGGGAATGTGTTAAAGTCAGTGAAGGAACAAAGAGTTCAACATGGAGATCATGTTTAAGATCAAATTCGAATGCTGAATGAAGAAATGAATAATTTGTCAAGATTGGCGAATGGAGCAACGAAGATGAAGAAGTCATGGATTTGCAAAGGCGAGCTACACTGTCTTGTATTTCATACTACTCTTAGAGCATGCAAGTCTACTTCTTGGTATCTGGATAGTGGATGTTCGAGACATATGACTGGAGATAAGTCGTTGTTTGGATTTCTTGAGGAATATCATGGTAGGATAGTCACTTTTGGTGATGGAAAGAAGTCAAAGGTTATAGGAAAGGTACGGTTGTGACTCCTGGTTTACCTAAACTAGAAGATGTGCTTTATGTAGAGGGTCTTAAACCAAATTTGTTGAGCATAAGTCAGATATGTGATAACAATCATAAAGTCACTTTTTCTCTTGATAAGTGTTCGATCATTGACTCTTCTGGGAATTGCTTGATGGAAGGTATGCGTTCAACTGATAACTGCTATTGCATTGTTCCTAGTTCTGAATTGTCATGTAATAGAGTTAACTTCATGAAGTTGAAATTTGGCATCACCGGATAGGACATGTTAATTTTTGAAAATTAACAAAAATTACTAAGAGTGAAATTGTTAAGGGAGTCCCTAAGCTTGGTAATGCAGAAGGGATTGTGTGTGGATCATGTCAAAAGGGTAAACAAGTCAGATGTCAACACAAAAAGAAAAATGTCATTGGTACTTCTAGACCTTTAGAGCTGTTGCATATTGATTTAATGGTTCCCACTAGGACAATGAGCAAAGGAGAAAAGAAGTATATTTTTGTCATGGTGGATGATTACTCAAGGTTTGCATGTGTTGGATTTTTAAGTGAAAAGTCTAAAGGTCCTGAAAGTTTTAAGAGGATTTGTTTAAAAATTCAGGCTGAGAAGAATTGTTCCATTTCTAGAATAAGGAGTGATCATGGAAGAGAGTTTGAAAATTCAAAAATTGAAGTGTTTTGTGAATAGAGAGGAATAAAACATGAATTTTCAGCACCTAAAACTCTTCAACAAAATGGAGTAGTTGAGAGGAAGAATAGGGTTATTCAGGAAATAGCCAATGTTATGTTATAGGGTAAGAATGTTCTAAGGTATTCTTGGGCCGAGGCGGTGAACACAGCGTGTTACACCTCAAACAAAGTTTATCTTAGGCCTGACACCTTAAAAACTCCTTATGAACTGTGGAATGGCAAGAAACCCAATGTGAAATATTTTAAGATTTTTGGAGCAAAAAGTTATATTATTAGAGATCGTGAATCTATTGGGAAGTTCGAGTCTAAGAGTGATGAAGGAATATTTTTGAGTTATTCATTGACTAATCGAGCATATATGCTGGAATCTTCGAATGTAGTGGTTGATGACTCATGTGTTGATGAGTCGCCGATATTTGCTGAGGAGGAAGATGGTAAGCTGTTCTTTATATTGGATAATGATTCTTCTGAGGTTGAAAAAGAAGACAATGTGGTTAATGATGATACTTCAAGTCCTACAGAATCACATGATCAAATTGGTGATGTTCAGCCTACACCTTCTAAGGAATCATCTCCAAGGGTAAAGTTGTACCATCATTTGGATAATGTTATAGGATCTGTTGATCAGATGATGGTGACACGGAGAAAGGATAGGAATGAGGTTTTGTATGCATGTTATACATCTTCTTTGGAATCTAAAAATGTCAAAGAAGCTCTTCAAGACAGTGAGTGGATAAATTCTATGCAAGAAGAACTTCAGCAACTAGTTAAGAATGATGTGTGGTATCTTGTTCCTAGACCGAAAGAGATAAACATACCAAGTAGATTTTTAAGAATAAAAAGGATGAAAATTGTACAGTTGTTAGGAATAAGGCTAGGCTTGTTGCTCAAAGATATACTCAGATGAAGGGTATTAATTTTGTTGAGACTTTCGCTCCAGTTGCTAGGCTTGAATCTATTTAGATTTTTTTTGCTATTACTTGTCATCATGGATTCAAGTTGTATCAAATGGATGTGAAGAGTGCATTTTTGAATGGTGTTCTTCATGAGGAAGTATATGTGGAGCAACCTAATGGATTTGAAGATCCTCATTATCCGGGTCATGTTTACAGGCTTAAAAAGGCTTTGTATGGGCTAAAGCAAGCTCCTAGCTTGGCATGAAAGGTTGACTGATTACCTGTTAGGAACAGGTTTTGCTGGAGGGGGAGTGAACAAAACACTGTTTATTCAGAAAATTGAGAGTGATACAGTTGTTGCTTAAATCTATGTTGATGATATTATGTTTGGTTCCACTTCTGATCAACTTGCTCATTATTTTGGATATCAAATGAAACATGAATTTGAAATGAGCATGATTGGTGAATTGAACTTCTTTCTTGGACTTCAAGTTAGGTAATTAAATGATAGAATTTTTGTTTCTCAAACTTGTTGTGCCTTGGAATTAGTAAAGAAGTTTAGCATAGATACTAAAGGCAAAGATGTTGACCCTACACTTTATTGGAGTATGATTGGGAGTTTGTTGTATTTTACTGCCAATCGACCTGACATAGTTTTTAGTGTTGGTTTATGTGCACCTTACCAGGCAAGTCCTAAGGAGTCTCATATTACTGTTGTGAAGAGGATTATCAAGTATGTTAAAGGGAGAGTGAATTATGGACTGTGGTATCCATCAGGTACTAATACTGATATCGCATTCTTTTCTTATGCTGATTGGGCCAATAATGTTGTTGATAGAAAAAGTATTAGTGGAGGGTGTTTTTATATTGAAAATTGCTTAGTTGCTTGGCATAGCAAGAAGCAAAATTGTGTTTCCCTTTCCACTGTTGAGGCTGAGTATATAGCAGTTGGTAGTTGTTGTTCTCAGGTTTTGTGGATGCGTTAAATGTTGCAGGATTATGGTTTTTCTTGAGACATGATGACTGTGTTTTGTGATAACACGAGTACGATAAATATTTCTAAAAATCTTGTTCAACATTCTGGGACAAAGCATATAGATATTCGACATCATTTCATTCATGATCTTATTGAAGATGGTATAGTGTCTCTAGAGTTTATATCCACAGATTCTCAGTTATCAGATATCTTTACAAAACTATTAGATTTTTGAAAGCATGTTTGTCTTAGGAAATCTATTGGTATGTTTTTTTTAGAATAGATAACTTATTATCTATCATTCTAGGAACACATTACATTATTTTTCTAGAATTGATAGGTAATCATGCATTTTTATTATATTTATTCATGCATGCATTTTATTTTAAAATAAATGACAATAAAATTTTTGAGACTGTTCAGCTTGGCTAGAGTACACAAGTGGTCATATTTTACTCTATTTTCACATTTACTTATCTCATGATGCATATGTGAAGTAGAGGTATCAGTTTGACCTATGATTTTTGGATGATCACTTGGCATGATTATTTTACGTTACAAAACCTTAATCTTAGGTGCTAGTTGCTTCGGTGATGATTGAATGCCTACTGAATCTGTTAATTTTTTCATTTAACTCGAAATGGTATGAAGGTTCATGAGCTATGCTAGATTGGTCTATGCATGAAATATTTTTTGCATGTGTATGAATGTTGTGGTGATGTTGAAAACATGAAAGAATGAAATGTTTAAAATATAAAAATGCAAAAAGGAGTTCTTCAATCTGAGTAGTCGGGCCTCTTGCCTCAGTAAGCATTGAGTGTTCGCATAAAAAGGGGAGAAGACTAATGAGCATAAATCCCATGGAAGAAGCTCGGGCCCAGTTGGTCGGGACTAAAAATCCTTGCTAGAAAATCTAGAGCTTAGAAAGACAAAAAGGGATATGGTGAAAAAGTTGAAAAGATGAAAATGATGGAATTATGTGACAAAGAGAAAATATCTTTTATTTTTTCCTTCTAGTTTGTATCTTAGATTGAATTATCATCACGGTTGGTGGACAAATTATCAGCTTTAGTATGTATTGTTTTCATCTTGCCTTAGTGCTTGCACACGAGAATTTTCATATATATATTTATTTGCAAAACTTGACTTGTGCATTCTTGAGTTTACAAGGTATGTGTGCTAGTTTTCTTCTATACCGTGTGTATAATGGTTGAGTTAAATCTGAGAATATGATGTGTTAATGATTGGCTTTGTGTCTCTACTGCCTTGCTCACAGATTTTTATAAACAAAAATATTTTATTTCATTTTTATTCATGACATTTTGCATTCATGCATTAGTAGTAGGGTCATGCATAATAGAGATTTCTGTTGCCCTGAGAATTTGGATATGATCTGATAAGGGTTCTGTATCTTGGTATTTTTCCTTGAGTACTTTCTTGCATCTCTCTATATTGTGGCTATGGCATATACTCTATTTGCTTGACATTTCAGTGACAAAAAGGCGGAGAAGTATTAAGAAAGGGGGAGAGATTGTTTGGTTAAGATTATTTGATTAAAAGGGAGAAGTATTTAGCAAGCGGGAGTTTATTCTCAAGGGGGAATGATGATCATTATGTCTGCATTGTTGGTATGATTTTCTGATGATCATTATGTTGGTTTATATTTGTTTTCCACACGTGTGTTTTATGGTTTGTTCAGTGTTGTGGTTACATGTTTGGTAGTTCGTCATGAAAGCAATATGACAGTTTATATCTATGTTTGTTGGTGTGTGTTCATAGGTATAAATGTTATGTTGTTATTTGTGAGGTTATATTGTAAAACATGGTTTTGTCTCATAAATGCCAAGGGGGAGATTGTAAGAATATTTTTGTGTATTATTTGTTTATGGCATGTTCTAGACAATAACCATGTTGAGTGTTAAATTGCTTGGTTTGGTTTCAATGACATCGATAAGCTTCGTCAAAGGTATAATCAAGCATTGAAGTAATGAAGAATTGAAGTGAAGCACGAAAGTGAGCATATTGATAAAAAATGTCTCCTGGAGGGCGAAAATGACATTTGTCGAAGCTGTCACTTCAAACAAAAAGTATCGTGGGTTCAAGAGGGTTATTTTGGCGCAGTTGTGAAAAAAAGTGGTTTTAACAAAATGCATAAGCTTAAGCCTACGCTTTTAGTTTCAAAAAGTGGCTGGAAAACACATTTTACGCTTGGACCTACACTTGGAGGTACGCTTGGACCTACGCTTGAAGCGTAGGCCCAGCTACGCTCAAGTTTTTGGCTATTTTTTGCTGCGATGTCCAAATTGTTAGTGGGTTGGTTTTATGATTTGTTCACGACTTATATACATCAAAGTGCATGTTATATACATTATATTCACCAGAACATAGGGTTTGGATATGAAATTACGAGAAAGGGCAAACTTAGGGTTTGAATCATCGTTGTCTATAAATACCCAAGTCTTCAACAAGAGGAGACATGTCTTTAAGAACTCTCTGCAAGTTTTCTACAACTTCATCTTCTTCTACAGAGATATACATATGGTGAGAGAATATTATTGAGTGATTAAAGATACACAAGTTCTCTTTTGTTATTGGACGTCCTCAATCGTCCTTCTACATCGATAATTTCTATACACGATTGAATGATATAGTTGTTGAAAAATTCACACACCGTTTATAGCAACATGGTTGCATTGATCCGTTGAAGAATGGAGCCGTCTGTGTCCGGAGATCGAAGCAGGAGGCTTCGTAGTGATTTTGATCTGTTGAGAAGTAGAGCCGACAGAGTACGAAGATCGGAGCAAGAACTTCGTGGAGCACGAGTGGATTTAGATTTTCAAACATCGAGTGAAGAACAACAAATTACAGCGGTTGTAAGTTCTGTTTTCATATACTCTGTATAAATTCTCTGATTCATAGTGCATCGATACCCGAGTGTATCCGTGATTTTTACTTTGAGTCTTTCCAAGGTTTTCCACGTAAAAATCTCCGTGTCTTCTCATGATTTAAATTTCTGCACTTATATTCATATTTGTTTGATTGATCTATTTTTGATAATTTAATTGAGAATTAAGGTTTGTGACTAATTAAAATTGAATTTCCGCTAAATAATTTTAATTGATCATAAAATCGACAAAAACCCTATTCACCCCCCCCCCCCCCCTCTAGACTATTTTCACTATCGTCTAGGTAATTTCAGTTTCCCATAGATTTACCTACACTCAACATATGGTTAAGCTTAAGAGTTCCACTAGACCATTTATAAATAGTTGAGTTAGCGTCCTTCAATTCATTTTCCAAGACCTCAATTCTCATAGATTTCTCAATCATAACAGATCTTAGAGTGGCTAATTCCTTATTTAGATCATCTACACTCTTTAAAGGCTGCGTCCCTTCTTTTCCAGACTTAATCAATTCTTCAGACCATTGAGCTCTTTGTGTCTGAAGTTGATTTAAGGAAAATGTAGTATTGGTTAAATCTTCTTTTAAGGATCATCTTTCCTTGTCAACACTTTTAAGTTTAACTATACATTTTGAGAATTCTTGCCTAATGTGTGGACTTTTCATAGAGTTTATTGTATGCATCTTCATACGAATCCCCACGATCTTCATTATCCTCAGAATCTTCATACCCAGACATTGTCCATCTTGTAGAAACTTATCTCAAACTCCTTACTTTGTACTGCAAGTGCAATAAAATCCTTATACCTTTCATCCAAATTAGACTCAGCAGAATCACTAGTTGTATCATCATTTGATCTATCATCCCATGTAACTGCTAGACCTTTCATCCTTTTTAACTTATTAGCGCACTCCGTAGCTATGTGACCAAAACCTTGACAGTCAAAACATTTAAGTTTCTTCTTCTTAGGGTTAAACTTGTCATTCTTCTTTTGGACTTTTTTTTTTTATAATCATATGATTTATCTCCAAAATTTTGTCCTTTAATCATTTCTTGACCACAAGAAGATTTTAAAAACTTATAAAACTGTTTCATAATCATGTCAAACTGTCTTGAACCACTATCACCTTCCTCATCAGACTTAATAGGATCCTCCTTAATATGTTCTTCTCTTTAAACCTGCTAAACTTATTAGGGGGATTTTTGAACATCTCCATCTCATAGGATTTAAGATTTCCAGCCAATTCTTCAAGTTTAATTTCTTTAAGACTTAATACTTCCGAGATTATAGTAACCTTAGACCGAAAACATTCAGGGAGAGACCTAAGAATCTTTTTCACTATAGTAGTCTCAGTAATGGGCTCTCCTAAATTATAACAACTTGTTATTATGTCGGTTAGTCTATCTTCAAAGTCAGCAAAAAATTCATCTTCTTCCATTTTAAGTTGTTCAAATTTAATATTTGAAGTTTCCATTCTTTAACTTTTGAAGTCCCTTCATGAGTTACTTGAAGAATATCCCAAGCTTTTTTGACATTTACGCACGTAGCAATTCTTTTAAATTCACTAGAGGTAACAAAATTATTTAAAGAATTCAAGGCTTTAGAGTTCCAATTAGAACTGTTTGTTTCAGTAGTAGTCCACTCGTTAGCCGGTTTTAATTTAGATTTATTAGTAGTCACATCTATCACAGTGGGAGGTGAATACCCTATTTCTATAGCAAGTCATGCCTTCTCATCAAGAGATTTCAATAATGTTTTCATCCTAGCTTTCCAATACATATAATTAGAGCCATCAAATAGAGGGGACCTAGTAACAGAACCTCCTTCATGAGGTAAGTCCATCTTCAAAGTTCAAGATCTAACCATAGGTCGTTAACCAAAATCAGGGCAAACCTTGCTCTAATACCAATTGAAATTACCTAGAAGATGGCGAACTAAGCCTAGAATGGGGGTGAATAGGCCTTTTATGAATTAATTGACAAATTAAAATTTTAATTGCAAAAAAGTCAATTTTAATTCAATTCGTTTAAAGTAATAATCCACGCAATAAATAATATAGGTGTAGAAAATAAAGCAAGGGACGACACCAATATTTTTACGTGAAAAAATATTGGAAAGACTCCAAGTAAAAACCAAGGATACGCTCGGGTATCGATGCACTATGAATCAAGAAGTACAAAACTGTATGAAATTTTAGACTTATAAATCACTCCTGATCTGTCTTTCTCCACATGACATCTGACAGTCTTGAATCACTCGCGCTACACGAAGCTCTCACTCCGATCTCCGTACTCTTACGGCTCCCCCTCTCAACAGATCAAAGAACACGAAGCCTCCTACTTTAATTAATGTGTTGTGATGATTTTTCAGCAACTAGATCATCCAATTGTGTATAACGATCTTCGATGTAGAAGCACAATTGAAAAAACTCAAACTAAGAGAGAACTAGAAAATATATAATTACCCAATAATTTTCTCTATATATATATCTATAGAAGTATATGAATTTGTAGAATAATTTTAGAGATCTCTCAAAAGTCACACCCTTCTCTTAGGTTAAACTCATATATATAGAGAAAAGTCTTCAATTAATGGTAAAAATCCTTTTCCAACCAAGTTTTGTATTTCCACCATTTAAATCTTCCAAATATAGACTAATATATCAATAATAGTCCAATATACCAATAATAGCTTCAAATCATGTCCCAAACTGGTAATGAGTTGATTACGTAGCAATCCAATACCTTTCAAATAAGAAAAATGCAATTCCCAATTTTCTGCAGTTTACCACTTACCGTGTACTTGATGGCTATTCTACCGAGTACTTGGTGTACCCCAAGTACGCAAAACATTCTGGCCAGTTTTTCACTTTTGCGCAACACATGCGCAAGTTCACACCTTACCGAGTACTCGGTGGAACAAAATTGTGAATATACAATTTTTATACATTGCAGCTTCATCCAATTTCCTTTGCATCTTCGCCACTTCAACCTTGATTAACCCAAACTAAACTCTCAACTCTCACATGGTTTTTTATCAAAATCATGTCATTACATAAATAAATGTTCTTACATAGAAAAATATTATGAACCATTTATTTAATTTTGTTAAGTAGGTTCGGCCTAATAAAAGGGGCAGATGGCTTGGTTGGCTTGTGCTGCGGTGAGAATTGAATTAGATGAAATAAATGTCTTTAAACAGGCTTAAATCTGAAGAAGCAAATCGTACCAAAAGCAAAATAAAAACAAACAAAGAGGGAAACGAGAAAGAGAAATAGAGAGAGGAAAAATAGTGAGACAATTTGTGAGAGAATGTGAGTTTTACCACTCAAAGCCGCAAATTGAGATTAAGTGTTACCCACCCTTTATGGTGACGTTGTAATTCCATATATATATTAACATTATGCTATATAGGATTTTATATAGCATAATGTTAATATATATATATGTGTTTTTATTTCATGTAAGGGTTGGTTTGTAAAAGAAATGAAAAACGTAAACAAGGAAGAAGAAAAAGAAGAAGAATTGGTGAATTATGTGAGTGTGTATGTGATAGGTGCTCAATATTGGTTATTTTTTTCCCCTATCTTGCGTTTGTTATATCTTTGCATTCCATTACTTGGTATTTTTATCTCGTTTGTGTGTGTAAACATGTTTCCGGAGCTTAATGAAGAAACATAGCTAATCTCGGTGAATTAACTGAGTTCGTGTTCATTTCTATCTTGAGAAATGAATCAATAGGTGCGACAGAGCAAAGAACAGCTACCGAAGGGAAAAATGGACATTTCACGACATTATTATCTCACCGGAAGGGCAAAAATGTCATTTCCAAACATTATTACTTCACCGAAAGACATCGGGAGTCAAAGGCAACCAGTTTAGCTCAAATACGAAAAAATGGGTTTTTACATCAAAAGTGCATAATACCTACATCACCAGAGAGAAAAATGGGCAAATTGGACTCACCCTACACTCCTAAGCTACGCTGTGGTTTTGGACCCTACACTCTAAACCTACGCCCAAGCGTAGGTCAGGAGCGTAACCCTACGCTCTAGACCTACACCCAAGTGTAGCTCAAGAGCATAGGTCCCACATGATGGTCATGTGATCCCTCGACATGTTGAAGTTGTTTCGGAGTTGTTTCAGAATTTTCCAGTTTTGTCCCTACTTCGATATTTCAAGTGATCGGTGATTCCAGACCTATACGTACAAGCTTATACACATATTTACATATGATTTTATGAGATTATTGATGTATTATGAAATTACAAAAAAGGGCAACCATTAGGGTTTCCCTCACTTGTCTATAAATATAAGTGGATTAGGGTTTAGAAAGATATGTTTTTAGGGTTATTTTTAGTTCTATTTTGGAGATACACTTTCATTCATAGAGTTCTCTTCCATTGAAGAGAACCACCATTAAAGACCTAGAGATCCGGAGAAGAAGGCCATGGAGAGCGTTTTACACCAACAATGCAGACTCCCTCAGCCATGATCAACTAATTTTGTATCTAGGGTTTTCTCGCAAAACCCTAGCCAAGTAATGTAGTTCTAATTTTGTTTTCAATTGTAGAGAGGGGAAGCTGTGACTATACTATGATGATTGTGTTAGATGAGAGACCGTTTTTATTCTTGATACAAGTTTATATATTTGTTCTGATTCTTGTCATAGACTGAATGAATGTATTTATCTTACACAATCATGCTTATTCACTATGGGCTGGAACTCGGATGCTTAAGCCATGATTTTCTACACAATGGTGGTCATAAAACTCGAAACCCTAGGTTGACACAGGCCATGCCTTGACAAACTGATATAGACATGTTTTAGTTTATTTTCATGCTTGAATTTAATGTTTTAATTTACTACTTTAATTTACTTTTCTGTTAGTAGTTGGCATGCACTAATCAGTTTAGTCTTGAGATGGGTTGTCGCGATCCAGTTGAGGGTAATTCTTTTTGGGGTCAAACTGCTAACGCGATGCGACTTGATTCACAGTCAATGGATCACCCTCATGCAATTGAAATAGAATTTGGACTATATTATGCGGTTAGTGGTGGAGTGAGGAAACCCTAGTTTTCTCTCCCTCTGAATCACAACCAGTATTTATTATTGTTTTCTGTTTTATTTTCATTAATATTAAAAAATTCACAAAATCAAACTCTTTTCGGAAAACAATAATTCAGTATTTTTTTTAACTATTGAAGTGAAGAATCCTCGTCTCTATGGGATCAATATTCCCCTACTCAAGCAAAACTATCTACAATTGATCTGTGCGCTTGCAGAAGGGTAAAACCTAAAGTGTTGTTAAGGTGTAATTTTTAACCACATATTTTTGATACACCTGACACCCAACAAGCTTTTGGCGTCGTTAACGGTGACTTGGCATAGTTCAATAACTTTAGTAGTTTATTTGCATTTCGTTATTGTAGATTGTATCTAAAGTTGGAATTCGTGTGTTTTTGCGAGGTGTTCTGAGAAGCATAAGTGGATTTGGTGGAGCACTGAAAGTTTCATCATTGTACCTCTTCTGATTTTTAGTTTATCTTAATTATCCACATAATTTTTAGCTTTATTTTTGTTAATAGTTAGAAGAGTTTAGAAGTAGTTAATTTTATTTTCTGAAAAAAAATATGTTCCGATTTTCGTAAATGAGGTGAGGGTATTGAGTGGAAAAGGGCCATTGAAAAAGACTCACTGTAATACAGTGAGATCATGTGAGTTTTGGCCGAAAAATGTCGTTTAGGACCTGAAAACTGCGATTTTGTGATAATTAAAAAAAATATTCGAAAAAAAAAACTTTTTCTGAGCTCAGTGTATGACCGATAGATTGACCCGTTCTAATCCAAGTACAGTGTTAGTGTTTACGACCCTGAGATTTAAAGAACTCTCAGTCGTTTACGTCAAGATATTGAAAAGCGTCATCGTCGGATAGAAGAAAGCGTGATGGGTGACCAAAGAGTGAATCAAGAGAAGGCACCAGCCATATCATTGAAAGGATATTACGCATCGGATGCGTATGATACCTATACAGATTTCCCAGAAGAAGAAGGTGTGAAACATTTCGAGATCAAGTCAAGCATGATTAATATGTTTCCAAATTTTTATGGCCTTAGGATAGAGGACCCATATCAGCATATAAATTATTTCTTAGAGGTTGCATCTACAGTTAGGTTTGAGGGTTTGACTAAAAATAATTTGCGAGTGCATATATTTCCTTGGTCGTTGAGAGACAAAGCTAAAAGATGGTACATCAAATTAGCTAAGGTGATTAAAATTGATTGGGAAGCCCTTCAAAGAGAATTTATCGAAAAGCATTATCCCATAGGAAAGACCTTAGAAGCACAAGATTCAATAAAAAGTTTTAGAGAATTGCCTGGTGAGCAGTTTCGTGATGCTTGAGAGATATAGTGAAATCTTGTATAAGTGTCCCCACCATAGGTTCACTGAGCAGGATGTGGCTAAGAATTTTTACATGGGACTTGGAGAGGCACATAAGACATTGATAGATGTGTCAACACAAGGTCAATTTACCCTGAAGCCGGCAAAAGAACTTTTAGACTTGTTTGACAATATCAGTGAGAATGGAATCCAATATGAATCTAATTTGAGGTTTACGGGTGGTCTTGACAAGAGATCTGAAAAAACGTATGGGGTGAATCATGATGATGTAAGAGATTCAGTGGTGTTGTTAGGAGAGAATGTAGATAAGCTTCTCAAGCAAAATCATTCACCTAGGAGAAAAGTGTCAGAGGTAGAAGTGGATTATTCCCATAATGAGTGTCAATGTTGTGAATTTGTTGCTACCAAAGCTAATGTAGCATGGAACTACTCAAATAATGCCCCTCTTTCATCTCAATCTTTGAATGTAGAACCAAGGTTCCCTCGGGAACAACAATCATATCCACAACCAAGGTTCCAACAGAGTCAGCAATCATTCGAATCTCAACCAAGAATAATGACTCAAAATTCTCAATCAAATTACCAACCCAGAGAGTCATCCAATAATTCTCAGGCTCTCTAGCCATTTAATAATAATCAAGTTGTCCAACCATATAACTACCAGACCCAACCTCAAGGAAACCAAAACCAAGTATTCAATCTGAATCAAACTTACCCTCCATATCCTCAAAACCATTTCCAACATCAACATCCAACTCAAAATTCACTATCAAGACCACCTGACTTTGAAGAGATGATGAGTACCCTAAGGGAGCTTAAAAATCAATCTAATAATTCTCAGGCGACCATCCAAACACTGAACTCTCATTCCCAATCCCTTGTTTAAATGGAAGCCCAAACGGTACAATTAAAAAATGTTATGGATATGATAGTGAGAATATTGCCTAGTCAACAGGTGGTGGACCCAAAACCGCAACAAGTACTGGAGCCTGGATCCTTTGTTGAGAATCGTCATGAGATACTCCAAGCAGTCACAATTTTGAGAAATGGAAAATAAGTGGATAGTAAGGCTGAGGAGCAGCATGAGGAGAGGCTGAAGAAGCAAAAGGTCGAAGAAGTTCAAAGAAAGGCAGAAGATGAAAAACCAAAAAGGGCACCATATGAGGAAGTAGCACCTTACCCTCAACGTCTCCGAGAGTCGATACCGTATAAAGAGCATAAGGAGAAGGACATGTTGGATTCATGTCGGCAAGTCAAGGTCAATAAATCTCTTCTAGACATTGTTAATCAAATTCCACCCTACGCCAAATTTTTGAAATATCTTTGTACTCAAAAGCATAAAAACAAAACTAAGCTCCCAAAAAATATTTTGTTGACTGAACAAGTGAGTTCGATCTTACTGAGTGATACTCCGCCTAAGAGGAAAGATCCCGGTGCTCCCATTATTTCTTGTGTTATTGGTGACCAGAAGATTGGTAGAGCTCTTCTTGATCTGGGTGTGAGTGTTAATTTATTACCTTACTCAGTCTATCAGCAGCTAGGGTTGGAAGATCTCAATACTACCTCGGTGGTGCTTCAATTAGCAGACAAATCAACTAAACAACCGAGAGGAATTTTGGAGGATGTCATAGTGCAAGTGGGTAAGTTCTACTAGCTTTAGACTTTATAGTATTAGACATGGAACCTGACCATAGATCGAGGAGACATATCCCTATTATCTTAGGAATACCATTTTTGGCTACGACGAATGCATGCGTTGATTACAGATCAGGGGTTATGGACATATATTTTGGGAATTTAAACATGAGGATGAATGTATTTGATACCAACCATCAACTACCTGAACCAACTAGTGTTTTAACATAGAGGGGATGGTTGAAGAAGTTGTACCTCAGAGTAGTGTAAAAGATTATTTGGAGATTGTGATGAAAAGGTCAGAGGTGAATTTTAAAAATGGAGAGGACCAACAACGATCTAGTTGGAAAGATATTGCTGCGTTAGAAGCTGCGTTGTATTCACCATCAGAGAGAGCATCAGGAGAGTCTCTTGGACCTCAACTTATTCCTCCACAGAAGTTGGTGCCTGAAAATAAGCTTTCTGAGATGGTGTTGCATGTGGAGGATGATGAATTAAAAGATAAAATAGGTGTGAAGAATGCTAGAGATGATCAATGGTCACGAACTTTTAGAGAACCTACTAAGGATGACCCTCCCTCTTAAGGACACCTTTCTAGATGAACCAGTGTTAGGTATACACATGGTAGAAGAGCTATATGCCATGGAAGAACCGCGATTGAGAGACAAGTGTGAGGTTATACGGAGTTGTGCGTATAAAGATGCTCGGAGTTACATAGCTCGAACAAGAGTACACCATGCTAAGCATGTTCGTCTTAAGTTCCTTAAGCTTGGCCAGAAACGGCAATATAATCCAAAGCTGAAAGTGTTTCTAGGTAAACTTTGACAAAGATGGGAAGGACCACACAGGGTTAGATCGGTTTACCCCCGCGGAGAAGTAGTATTCGATAAAGGTCCGGGATACATGGGCAGAGACTGAGATATTATGAGGAGATTGATCCAGGACAAAAATTTATGGCATCTGTCAGTTTACTGGAGAATGATGAGTTGGCGGAAGTGCTGTTGTCTAAGGTGTTGGAGGAGGATTTGATGGACACACTAACCATATACAGGGGTTGAAGTTAGAACAAGAAAAATGGGGTATTTTACATGGTGATTATTGTTATATACTCGATGTCATGAGTAGTACTAATTGTCTATGGGTGAGAACGCTTAGAGAGTCAACTCCTACATTTTATCCTTTAATTAAGGAAAGTATGGCAGAGAGGAAAGGTGTTGGATAACCCTTTGTGAAACTTCGTGCCAAATATGTTAAACATTGGTCCTAGGCTGTCTAGCCTCGGTTTGTATAACAGTAGGTAATTTAATTTCTGCAATTTCAATTCTTAGAGATTGTAGGCCCTTAAGGCCAAATCAATTTTTTTTATTTCATTTAAAAAAAATTCAATAAAATCCAAAAAGAGAATTTTCAAAAATTCCTTGAAAGATTGTATGTCAATTTTTGGTAATTTTTACAATTCTTTTCCCTTGCCATGATATTTGGGTATGTGTTTGTTGTATATTTATAGGTGATCCGAATCAAGTTTGGGGGAAGAGGTTGAGTATTTCGAAGAATCCAGGACTGCGCTTCAAGGGTAACTGTATCTGTTCTCATTCTTTATTTTTGACCATGAGGACATGGTCATATTTAAGTTTGAGGGTGAGGGTATATAGTTACAAGAAAGGAAAAGTTTTGAAAATTTTGAAAAAAAAATTGAAAGTTTTGAAGAGTTCTTTATTTTCATGCATGAGTGTTTCGCATTATGAGTTGATTAAGTTTATGTTTATAATGTATGAGTAGTATGTGATGTGATATTCCCGCTCATGAGAATAATGATTAGATCAAGTTATTGAAAGTGATGTTGTTTTACATGGGTGAGTGAATGAGTGAATTTGAAATTAAGAACGACGACTTTGACTTATAAACACAAGCACACATTCACTATGAGAAATATGTTGATTTTTTACTATGTAGTTGAAAAATAATTTTGCCGCAACAAAAGGGGTGAAGGGGAGTTGTTTTGGTTGAAATAGAGAAAATTGAAATGTTTTTAAGAAAATAAAATGCAAAAAGCAATTATTTGATCTGAGTAACCGGGCTTTGGTATCACCAATATCACTATTGGCATTTAAAGGGGAGAAGACTGATGAGCATAAATCCCATGGAAGAAGCTCGGGCCCAGTTGGTTGGGACTAAAAATCCTCGCTGGAAAGTCCGGAGACTTAGAAAGACAAAAAGGGATGAAAAGTGGAAAGTTGAAAAGGTATTTTTTAATGAAAAATGAAAAAATTTGATCAATGAAGTAGGAGAAAATAAACTGAAATATTGTAGTTAAATGTTCACAAAATCATGAAAGGTTGTCTAAATTTTAAGTAGAAAGTAGGAAAATCATTCACTTAAGTGGGGACCATTCATGACACGAAGCTCGAGATAGTTATTGTTTGGTAGTAAGTGAGAATATTTGCATTCATATTATCTTGTGTGTTGTATCGTAGCTTATTTGACTTGTGTGTGTGAACTCATGAATGCGTAATTACAAAATAATTGACATGTTTGTAGGTACGATCACTGGAAACCTTCACGAGACTTCACTCGTCCACTAGGGGTAACCTAGGGGTTTAAAAGGCTTGTTACACATGCTAAGTATAATCGTCGACCCTCACGAAAGCAAGGGATTAGGTTAAAGTTGATTAGGCTAGATAGAATAAAAATCATCACAAATAATTTTCTCTGAGTTTATTGCTAAGGGACTAGCAATATGTAAGTTTGGGAGTGTGATAGGTGCTCAATATTGGTCATTTTTTGCCCCTATCTTGCATTTGTTATGTCTTTGCATTCCATTACATGGTATTTTTATCTCGTTTGTGTGTGTAAGCATGTTTCAGGAGCTTTATGAAGAAACAGAGCTAATCTCGGTGAATTAACTGAGTTCGTGTTTATTTCTATCTCGAGAAAGGAATCAAGAGGTGCGCCAGAGTAAAGAAGAACTACCGAATGGAAAAATGGACATTTTATGACATCATTATCTCAACGAAAGGGCAAAAATGTCATTTTCAAACATTATTACTTCACCGAAAAGCATCGGGATTCAAAGGTGACCAGTTTAGCTCAAATACGAAAATACGGGTTTTTACATCAAAAGTGCATGATACCTACGTCACCAGAGAGAAAAATGGGGAAATTGGACTCAACCTATGCTCCAAAGCTACGCTGTGGTTTTGGACCCTACGCTCTATACCTATGCCCAAGCGTAGCTTAGGAGCATAGGTCCCACATGATGGTCAAGTGATCCCTCGACGTGCTGAAGTTATTTCGGAGTTGTTTCAGAATTTTCCAGTTTTGTCCCTACTTTGATATTTCAAGTGATCGGTGATTCCAGACCTATACGTATAAGCTTATACACATATTTATATCTGACTTTATGAGATTATTGATGTATTATGAAATTACAAAAAGGGCAACCATTAGGGTTTCCCTCACTTGTCTATAAATATGAGAGGATTAGGGTTTAGAAAGATATGCTTTTAGGGTTATTTTTAGTTCTGTTTTGGAGATACACGTTCGTTCATAGAGTTCTCTTCCATTGAAGAAAACCACCATTAAAGACCTAGAGATCCGGATAAGAAGGCCATGGAGAGTGTTTTTACACCAACAATGCAGACTCCCTCAGCCATGATCAACTAATTCGGTATCTAGAGTTTTCTCGCAAAACCCTAGCGAAGTAATATAGTTATGATTTTGTTTTCAATTGTAAAGAGGGGAAGCTGTGACGATACTATGATGATTATGTTAGATGAGAGACCATTTTTATTCTTGATACAAGTTTATATATTTGTTCTGATTCTTGTCGTAAACTGAATGAATGTATTTATCTTACACAATCATGCTTATTCACTATGGGATGGAACTCGGATGCTTAAGCCATGATTTTCTACACAATGGTGGTCATAAAACTCGAAACCCTAGGTTGACACAGGCCATGCCCTGACAAACTGATATAGACATGATTTAGTTTATTTTCATGCTGGAATTTAATGCTTTAATTTACTTTTCATTTAGTAGTTGGCATACACTAATCAGTATAGTCTTGAGATGGGTTGTCACGATCCAATTGAGAGTAATTCTTTTTCGGATCAAACTGCTGGCGCTGTGTGACCTGATTCACAATCAATGGATCGCCCTCATATAATTGAAATAGAATTTGGACTACATTATGTGGTTAGTGGTGGAGTGAGGAAACCCTAGTTTTCTCTCCCTTTGAATCACAACCAGTATTAATTATTGTTTTCTATTTTATTTTCATTAATATTAGATAATTCACAAAATTAAACTCTTTTCGAAAAACTATAATTCAGTGTTTTTTTTAACTATTGAAGTGAACAATCCTCGTCTCTGTGGGATCGAAATTCCCCTACTCAAGCAAAACTATCTACAATTGATTTGTGCGCTTGCAGAAGGGTAAAACCTAAAGTGTCGTTAAGGTATCGTTTTTAACCACATACTTTGCACACACCTGACGCCCAACAGTATGGGATCTACACCGTGCAATAAAATTGAAAGTTTAATGTGAGAGAAAGGAAATTTTTGTTAGGAAATTTTGTTACAACCAATTTACTAAGTGGTCTGCATAAATTAATGTACAACCAATTGTACATTTCAAAGCAAATAATTGAAGAGCCATAAGTGGTGGCAGTTGAAGAGATACAAAGACTGGTGAATGAAAAACTTAATAAGCTAGAGGGGTTTAGAAAAGTGAGAGCGAGAGTAGTATTGTATCAGTTTCATATTTCTTTTGTAATTTTTCTTTCTATCAATGGAAAATTATTCTAATATCAGGTGTTATTTTTATATAATATGCTAGATTAAACACTCCTCTCGAAGAGGTGATGAAGCCACCACGGGTGAAGTGTAATTAAAGTTATTTTATTTCTTATTGCTTAATTTTATTCCTGAGAGTATTCGTGTACGAATCTCAATGACAAAAACCTTAGAATAGAGGTTAGAAGCTAAAAATAGAGGAAAGATTCTTCGTAATTACCAATTAATGAAAATACGGGGAATGTCTACTACTATTTACTTTTTTTTTAAGCAAAATTAAAAATGAAAAAGGGAAGATTCTTCATGATTTCCATCTAATGGAAATACGGGGAATGTCTACCACTGTTTATTATTGTGTTCAACAAGGAGTAGTCATTGAGATATCATAAGAGTAACTCATTTATATCAATATTCTATTCTTAAGCATATTTTTAACCTGACATGTGAACCGACAATTCTCGAATGAACTAAACAAGTCTTAACAATATATCTTGATTCTTCCTACTTAGCAGAAAATTCTTGAATGAACAATCAAGTAAATGAGATAGTGTCATATGATGTTAATGCAGCATACACCGACCCGAGTAATAATCCATTCTCTAATACATACAATCCGGGCTGGCGTAATCTGTCATGCCCCAAATTTCCTAGAACTCAGAAACCCGAGCCTAAGAGCTAAGGGGGTGAACGAAAGTAAAAATAAATGAGAACCAACGACATTCAGTCATCAAACACCCACAAAAGGGTAAAGATGACACACTCTGATACCCTATTGTCACGCCCCTAGAATTCCCGAAACTCTAATTTAGAGAGTCAGCGAATCTCCAAAGGGTGACGTAAGTCAAGCACCCACTAGAGTCAACAATAACAAAGAGACACATGGAATAACAATGAAAAATATCCTCCATGTCAAATAGAATACTAGAAACTCAATAGTATCCTCAAATACCAACAGACATGCTCCTAAATTCCTAAGACTCCCGAACAGGGACGAGGAATCCAGGATGTGATCCTTAACATGAATGACCAACTAAGACATCATTAACCCTGAAAACATATGGGTTAATGATAGAAATGGTATATTTCATACCCAAATGAATGATAAAACAAAGCAGCGGAATCTAACGAAAATCCGGTAGAGTTCCGTTTGTAAATGGAACATCCGGATACACAACCACAACACAATAACCTGCCAATAGCAATTCGATAATGACAATGGCTTCCAAGCCCCACATTCATCAATCCTACTAGGGCCGAGGTAGTGGAAAGAAACCAAAACCCCTCCAAACCCTCTATAATCAACAGAGCCACAAATGCTCAAATAAGAATACAGAAAAAGCACCTAGCTGTACATAATAGATACAATAACCTCCTGAAAGAATAAATACAGGAAATAAAAGATACATCAACAGGGATATGCCAACAGACTGGCTCCTAAAAGAAATACATGACAATCCCATAACAAATGGGTAAGGAAAACTAACAGAAGACAACTACCATCCCCAAAACCAGTCGTGCTACATCCGTAACCGCATCACCCAACGCAACTCCAAAACCTGTAACAAGGAAAACTGTCGTTGCACTGCATCCTGCCCATAGCCGTATATTTCCTGCAACCTGGCGTGGAATACCAGGGGGGCAAATGAAATTCCCTCCGTGAGGAAATAAGCTCAGTGGGAAAAGATACTCTAACTACCACATCCTCTGGCAGTTTAGGTAATGCTAAACTATCTAGCAAGATATATATAGCCCAATAAATCTCATCCACGCAAACCTAAGGCACGCACTCATAAGCTACCATAAACGAGTATAGATATATATATATATATATATATGTATCGGGAATATATATATATATAAATAAATACACAACAAGAGTCTATAAGGTACAACTAAGACTCGTACTCCAAGAACCCATACTGTAGTCTACACTACTCTCACCAACGTACACTAGGTACACGACACCCAGACCCAATCTAACAAATCCTCAAATGCTCACCACGCTAACCACAAACCCAACAGAGGGAAACACACTCACCTCTAATATCCACAGGAAACAAAGCCACCACTAGTACCAAGGAATACTCATAACTCACTCCCCGAGAACACAGGAGGAAAAGTACTCACGTCCTTGCGTACTAACACAATCGTCATCTATATATATATATATATATACAATACATATATATAAGAAACATCATCCCATTCCTAGAGGAAACCTACCTCTCAAGGACTAGATCACCTCAATCACATCTCTTCATCAATACCATAAATCACATCATCAATAAGATTGATCAAATCACTAACACTCTCACTATGGATAAGGAAAACCACCCAATCAATCACTAAAGTACACGAACCCAACTCACAAGAATGACCACCTAAGGGTCACTAAAACAAAGCAAAGAAAAAGAGTTCACAATGCTAAACCAACAAATAACCGAGACAACAATGTCAAGGTTAAGAACACCCAAACAAGGAAACCAAAAGTGAATGGCCGAGAGTGGAAGTAATAAAAAGATGAATCCCAGAGATTCAATAGTTTTTAAGAAAAAGGTTTTTAAAACTCGAACCAATCCATTTGGCATCCATGCCCCTAACGTACAAAAACTCAAATCACCTAGGTGGTGACATCAACAACCAAAAAGAGTGAAAGGCGACACTATATGTGTGCACTGAACAACACCAAGCCTCATGACCGAGACTTAGAAATGAACCGAAGAAAAGGTGAAACAAGGAACCACCTTTCAAAACACAACAGGTTGAGATTTTGAGAAAGAAGTCTCAAAATCTCAGGATTTCGAGACAAGTAATAAAATAGTTTTCTTTTAGGAAATCACACATTAAAATGACCGTCTTGCCCCCGGTCTCCGTCAGTTGCCATCACCGGCTTTTAGAAGTTCAAAATATTTTCAAGAAGATCCTAAGATCATTTTATAAAGTGTTAAAACTTTTAGTTGTTACGGGAGGAGGCGAAAACGGGTTTTTCCTTTTTAAATACAAAGAGTTTAGAAAACACCGTTTCCGAAAGACAGTCGAATAAGAGTGAACACAACTCTACAGATTCCTATAATGCCCAAAAGGACAGTAAAGGAAGAACAACACGTTGGACTCACGGAAGACAAATATCCGTTCCAACTCCACCAACTCAAATGACACCACGAGGAAGAGGTTCGGCACCACACCGTAACCAACAACTCAAGGAATAACATACAAGTCAAAGACTACGTACCAGCGTACAAAACACAGTACAAGGAATGCTTAGGGAAATGAACTAAGCATAAGAAACAATGGCACAACACTTACAATACTCCAAGTACTTAATGAAATCACTTAACCATAACCTCTTCTCATCAATCAACATCTCACACAATCTCATCACCTGCCTTCTCTAAGGCCCCAATTCATAACTGATACTAAAATCAATCTCTGACCTTCTCTAAGGCCCCAATTCATAACTGATACTAAAATCAATCTCTGACCTCAAATCTCTAACAAGATCACATAACTGACCACAATCACAAAACTACTAACCATAGTCACGAGACTACTAACCACAATCACAAGACAGTTAACCGCCTCCCCTAAGGTCTCAATCACAATTGATACTCAAATCAATCCCTAACCTCAAATCTCTCTAGATATCACATAACTAACCACAAAGTCACTATGCCAATACACATAACCTCCCCCAAGGGTATAAGATAAATACTCACAAGTATAAAGATACACGTTCCATTTATACTTTAACAATTTTCCCATTTAATTCATGCTTTCACATTTATTACTTTCAACTGAGCATTTTATAAAGTATGAATTTATTTTACAGTATTCATAATTAATCATGCTCCAACATCATATATACATACATATCAATAAAATCACATAATGATATGCAATGCACCGTACTCACAGACCGCTTGTGGTACACACACACAAAAACACACCCTCCCAAAGGGTAAACGGATCATTCTCCACCACTCCCCTGAGGCTGCAGGCTCACTAGGAAAGGTAGACTCATCGAACCGTCATTCTCAAGTGCTTTTGACACTTCACACTTTTAACCAAGGAAGACGTCATCCACGACGCGGTCGTGCGCATAGGCTTTGGACGATATGTCCTCCCCCTATCATCTGCGTTTCTCAGAAGATTAGTTCTGTGGGAGCAAGAAGCACCCCCTGGCCAGTTGTTTCGACGATCCAAACACAACGTCTACTCGTGCACCACGCACAAAGGAAGTAGACCACACCAATTAACCTTTCTCTACATGGATTGGTGCCTCTTGGGCCTCCACTTATTTCTCTACATGGATTGGTGCCCAACAACACGCTTCCTGAGATTGTATCATATGATTTAATTAAAGATGAGGAGGATAGCTTAATAAAAGATAAAAGGATATGGAAAATGCTATAGCTGATCACTTATCACGAAATATCATAGAGCCTACCAAGGATGATACCCCTCTTAAGGATTCATTTCCAGATGAGCAATTATTAAGTATAAACATGGTAGATAAGTTATATGCTTCGGAAGATCCATGATTAAATACTGAACTTGAGGGGATACGAAACTAATCGTATAAGGATGTTCAGATTTACACAACTCGGACAAGAGCGCGTCATAGTAAGCATGTTCGTCTTAAGTTCTTTGAGCTTGGCCGGCAGAGACGGCGGTGTAATTCAAAGTTAAAATTATTTCTAGGTAAACTCTTATTAAGATGAGACGGAGCATATAAAGTTAAACTAGTTTACCCCCACGGAGAGGTAGAACTCAAAAATGAAAAGTTCGAGATGTTTGGTCAGCGACTGAAGCATTATGTGGAGATCACTCCGGAGCTGGGATTTGTGGAATCTATCGATTTGATAGACCCAGCGTACGATACGGGTTAGGAAAAGAAGGATGTCATGCCAACGACATTAAACATTGGCCATGTTGCAAGCTTACAAATCTTGTTTTAAAAGTTCAGTAAGTTGACTAAAACACTTGTTTTGTTCAAGTGAATGGTCAAAAACCATATTGTTATCACTCCATTGCCCCGATTTGTATATATTAGGATTGCTAATTCAAAATATGTACTTTAAATTCGTAGGATTGTAGGCCCTTAAAGCCAAATCATGTTATTTTTATAGTATTAAGAAAGATATATCATTTATTTATTAATCTTGTTACTTAAATGTATGAATTTTTGGAATATACATAAAGCATTTCTCTTCTCTTGTTATGATCTTGGGTATACGTGTTGTCTTGAATACTTTATTAGATAGTGCAACTCAAGTTTGGGGGAGACAATGAGCACTACAAAGCTAAATTCTGGAATTCCGCTTCAAGTTGGTAACTATTTCTTGTCCTTTGTGTTAATTGAGTTCCATGAGGACATGGTCCAATTTAAGTTAATTTACGGGGAAGGAATAGTCATTATTAGTATGCATAGGACTATTAATGGAGTGGTAGGGAAACAAATTTAAATTTTTTTGAAAAATTCTTCATTTTTATACATGAATAATTTGCATTACAAGTTGGTTATGTAAATGTTTATGGTTTATAAGTAGTATATGATGCACTATTCCTGCTCATGAGAATAATGATTAAATTTAATTGGTGAAAATATGTTGTTTACATAGGTGCATAAATCAGTAAAATTGAAACCGAGAAGGACGATTTTGACCTATAAGCATATGCACATACTCTCTTTGGGTAGATAAGTTTATCTTTGAGTATTTTATCGGAAAATGTTTTGAATGCTATGAAAAAAAATGAAAAAAAGTAGTATGAAAAAAAGAGGTTATATATTGTAAGTGTTTTAGAACCGAGTAACTGGACCTCTTGCCACAAAGCGTTGAGTGTTCGCATCAAAAGGGGAGAAAATAGTGAAATTATATTAGAAAGAAAAAAAAATCGAGCCTAGATGGTTTAAATTATTAACCCTGATAGGTGTTTTATCACTTAGTGCCCTAAAGTTATCTAGCTTGAGAGTCATTGGCCCAATGTACGTTAAAAAACCACTTGAAAGTTTGTGAAAAGAAGAAAAAAGAGAAAGAAGATGAAAAAGAAAAAAAGTAGAAACAAAAAAACATAACGAAATATGAGAAGTAGACTGATTTTCCATATAGAGTGTTCACTTCAACGTGGAAAGTTGTCCGGATTAGAAGTAAAAACTAGTGAAGTTATTTACTTTAGTGGAGACCATTATCAACATTGATTCGAGATAATTGTTTTTCAGTAGTGAGTAGGAATACTTGTCTTTATATTATCTTATAGATTGTTTCATTGCTTGATTGATGAGTTTGTAAATTCATGAATGTGTGAGAATGGGGAATGAAAGAATTTGTGGGTAGTATATTTAACCCTCACGAGACTTCACTCGTCCACTATGTATTGCCTAGGTGTATAATAGGCTTGTTACATGTGCTAACTGTAATCGTCTACCCTCACGAAAGCAAGAGATTAGTTTAGAATAGTAAGATTAGTTTAGAATTCTAACAATCAGCATCCGGTGTTTTGAGTTTTCTTCCTTAACTTATTGCTAAGGGACTAGCAATATTAAAGTTTGGGAGTGTGATCGGAGTTGAATGTTGTACATTTTAGGCCCTTAATTCGGTATTGTTAAGTCTTACTATTCCATTATTTTGGTATGTTTATCCGGTTTGTGTGTTTAAGTGTATTTCAGGTGCATTAGTACAGAAATGAGTTGATTTCGATGAATTAACTGAAATCAAGCCTTGCACTTATTCAAATGACAAGATGAACGAAGACCGGAGGGAAATTACACTATGAAACACATTGCAAAATCCAAAACGGACATTATTTTGTCCTTATATATTGGTGTGCGTGTCACATAGGAAAATGACATTCGAAAATACTAAAAATTGCAAAAACTTAAAATCGGACGTTTCCATGCGCAACTGTGCACAACCAGTAGCCAAACGGATCCTACAAATCATATTTTTACGCAAAGGTGTGCAAGTGAGTGCGCATATGCGCACCTAATCAATTGTGTAGGAAAAAGTATAGCAAGTTTCAAATATTCGAGAACCTAAACTCAAGCCCTTGAAGTCAGCTTTCCAACGAGCTAAAGAATATTGCAAACGAACTCCTGTAACAAATGTTATGACCAAAATAGTGATACCTAGTCGGCAGAAAATAGAGGGTTGCGCAAATGAGGTGTGCATATACGCAAGTTAACTGACCTGCAATGTGTAGATGGGCCCGTTCTAACTTGTTTTGACCCATTTTGACTTTGTGTGCACTCCAAGACATTCCAGTACGTGTATGATATATATTTTCACCAAAGTTGGATGGATTACTCCTAATTATAAGAGGAACACACAAATAGGAATCCTAGTTGGAGAAAGGCACGTGTATAGTTGAACTGGGAATCTCCATATTTTCTCCTCTAAATACAAACGTCTGGAGCAGAATTAAGAGAGCTCCCACAACCTATTTTTTGGAGATTTCTATCATAAAGAAGAGAGTCATTCAAAACTTAGAGATCTGAAGAAAAATATCACGGAGGTGATTTCTACATCGACGATGCATATCTCTTCTACCATGAGCAACTAAACCGATATCTAGGATTTTCTAACAAAACCCTTATAACGTCCTGGGTCTTTTCTATTTTACAAGTCTTTTTTTTTTCGTTTTGTTTCGCCGTGGGACATCGTGTCATTTATTATCTTTTATATTTTGTGTGGGTTTGTGTACGTTGGTGAGAAAGCAATTAGTATTTTCGGATTAGTTTACATGTTGTAGCGACTTTTCATTTTTGGACTTTCAATGGGCCGGGACATACCTAGTTGGTCCAATGGTTGTGTATCATCCGTTATTTTCTTTTGACCTTTTATTTAAACTTTTAATATAAATTACTTGCTTATGCGCTCTTACATGCTCCTATATGTTTAACTTGCACTACTTGATTTCTTTTCGAAATTATTTTGTGTTTTAATTGTCAGGTTAAGACCCAAGAGCATTTACTTTCGTTTTTGGTGCTCTAGATATCATTATGTATATCATTTTTGGAATTTTCATGCTAAAGGGTAGAAATGTATTTTCACACTTAAGTTTATTAGTGGAAAATTATGAGGAATTTCCCTAAAGTGTTTTATCCTTCTAAAACTTGGCATATATATGTATATATGTAGAGAATGGCATTAGCTCTTATATCAATTGTAATACCCCGTTCCAACACTTGGTCAGATATTGTTCGCTTTGGGCCCAGCCCGTACGGTTTTGCTCTTGGACTCCTCCCCAAAAGACCTCATACCAATTGGAGACAACACTTCATATATAAGCACATTCCCAGACCTATACCCGGGCGATGTGGGACGTCACAAAGAGAATTTAAGTAAAGTGGCTAGGTCATTAGTGAACTAGATATTGCGTGTTAGGTGGATCCTAGCCACCCATTCCATTTCCTTCACCCATCTCATTTTGTGACCATAGGATCAAGATAGTTAGGTGATGACTTTCTACTCATATATATATGTAAGTGTTGACCCATTCTCTCCATCAATTGCAAGACTTTATTACACACAAACACAACCTCACTTCTCTCACTCTCTCCCAATCGGTTCTCCATCTTTCCCTCTTCTCTTCACTTTCAAATTTCTCCATTTCGTCCTTCTTGTGCTTGAATTTTGAAGAAACTTTGAATATGAAAGTTTTAGAGAGTGGTCTAAGCTTTCTTTTGAGCCCAAGATTGGTAAGTGAATCTCCCTATCTCTTGAGTTTTCTTCAAACCCTAATTCTAAAACTCTTAAAATCTCATCTTCAAATCTTAATATTTGGTTGTCTCTATTATATTTTCTTGTTAAAGGCACCATTTTAAGAGTTTCCACTAATTGATTAGTTCTTGAGTGCTTGGAGACAATATTGTGGATTTTGGACCTCATCCTTGGGAGACAACTCTTGGATTCTTGCTTGTCCCTTTGCTTTGCTCTATTGGACTTGAGGTAGGGGTGTGCAGTCCCTTTTTCTCCTTGATTTCGTGAGTATACGCCGTTGTGAATTTCGGTACAACGCCGAAATTTTGGTTTGAGTTGTTTGTATAAAGTTAGGTATAGTTGTATATATATATATGTTATTATATGAGTTGAAGCATGCTAAAATTAATAGTTTTAGTGATTGTTGTATGGTTTAAAGATATATTTGTTGGGTATGTGTTCATGTTGTGTGTAAGTGATACTAGTTGAAAGACATGGAAAATGTGTTAACATGTATATATATATATATGAATATAGGTATGTACATATATGTGAGCAAGTGAGGATTTGGGCACATATACATGCAATTGGTGATTAAAGCATGCTAGATATTGTAAATTCCGAAAATGATGAGGTGAATCGATCAAATGTATATATGTGTGGGTAGTACTTTAAAAGTATGTTATGTAGGTAGGCAAATGTATTTTGGACGTGTTTATATGTATTCCTTGTTTTGGGATTTTCAATGTGCCTTAAGTGATATCAAAATCATGTTATTGTGTTTTATATAACTGGGTGCTTATATATATTGATATGTTCTTGATGCATGGGAAAAGCATGCTCAATATGTTTACTAGTTCTTACTAGTTGAAAAAATATTATTGGAATATACGATATGGTAGTTTAGCATGAGATTTCTTGATATTGATTATCGAATATTTTGTTGGTGTGTTGGTTAATGGCATGCATCCATGTAGAAGATAGTGCATAGTCGTAGGCATGAGGTGCGGTGTGGTACAAGTGCGTGTCCTTGTCTTTCTTAAAGTTTCAGGTGAGTAACTCAAAATGGTTTTCTTGTAATGAACAGTTGAGGCACTCGTGTGATTTTCCTAGAGCGTCTGCACTAGATGGATATGTGATTTTCCATGGGTGTGTGCGCCGCCATCTAGGTGTGATTTATTATGACGTGTGCACGAGGTGTGGAAAATCGTTTGATTAACGTGTGTGGTTTTGTTCTGTGGGACGGGACGCCTACGTGTGATGAGCCACGACATGTGCACGTGAGGCTTATGTTCGTTTGGTCCGGGATTGTGGGTGGTCTATCCGGGATGTGTGGCATTGGGTTACATTTGTCACTCATGACATTTTAGCATATCATTACTTATTTCTGCTACTTGGCTTTTAAGCTTTGATATTATTACTTGTCATAGAGATTTGGCATGATGCTCGTTCTCATTGTGGGGTTCTTGTGTGGGATCTTGGGGTCTTGGATTGGCGTGACTTCCATGTTAGATAATGGACTTGACTTATGATAGACGTATGTGATAGGTATCAAATATTAGATATTTTGAATCCTTAACTCATTGTTGTTACATTCTTTCATTCCATTATTTGGTATTTCTATGTTGTTTGTGTGTTAAAGCATGTTTCAGGAGCTTAACGAAGAAATGGAGCTAACTTTGGTGAATTAACTAAAGTACATGTTCTTTCTATCCAATAGGAGAGTCAAAGAAGCAGTTCGAGACAAAAATGGCTCCCGGAGGGTAAAAATGGTATTTTCAGAAGCCGTCAAATACAGCAAAAAGTATCATGGGTTCAAAGCGGTCATTTTGGTGCATTCACAAAGAAAAGTGGTTTTCAAGAAAACACCTACGCTTGTGCTTACGCTTTCAGAATAAAAAAGTTGCTAGAAAATGCATTTTTACGCTTGAACCTATGCTTGGGAGGTACGCTTGAAGTGTATCTGTGGCAGGATTTTATGATTTTTGATGGATTTTGCCTGTTCTACCCCCGGTTCGACTCCAAGACATGGTTGCGACTCCAGACCTCTGTATACATGTATATACACACATATATATCAGAACTTAGGGTTTATATAAGGTTTAAGTGTGAAATGACTAAAAAGGACATTTCTATACCATTGGCTATATATACACGATCATATTCAGAGAGAGTGTTGGTTTTGGTTCAGAGGTTCATTCGTTCAGTTGTCTAGTTCATTGAGTTTTATCACATTCATATTCAAACTTGATGTTGTTGAGAACCATATTCAAACCTATAGATCCTGAGAAGAAGACTATAGAGATCGTTTCTACATCAGAGATGCAATCACCTTCCAGCATGGCTAACTAACTCGGTATCTAGGGTTTTCTAGCAAAACTCTAGCAAAACCCTAGCCAAGTAATGTAGTTTTTCATTATTTCAATTGTAACGAGGGAAAAATGTTGACTATATTGTGATGATTATAGTAGTTAAGAGATCGTTTTGATTTTCAATATAAAATTCTATGTTTGTTCCAAAATCTTGTCTTAAATGGAATGAATGTAGTATTTTACTCAACAATAATTATTCAATATGAGCATGAACTCGGATGCTTAATTTATGGTTTTCTACATAATGGTGGTAATGAAACTTGAAACCCTAGGTTGACACAGGTCGTGCCTTGGCGATTTAATATAGACATGCTTTAGTTTTTTTCATGCATTAGGAGTATATTAAAGGAATATAATTAGTATGTACTAGTTAGGTCAGTCATGAGATGGGTTGTCGCAATCCGGTTGATGGTAATTCTTTTTGGGGTCATATTTAGCTATTTGCAGGACGACCTGATTCACAGTTATGGATCGCCCTCTTACAATTGTATCATTGATGAACTATATTATGCGGTTAGTGGTGGAGCGATAAAAACCCTAGTTTTCTCTCTCATCTGAATCACAACCAATTTACTTTAATTTTTAGATAATTTTAGTTAAAATAGATAATTTGGTCTTTGACCACCAAAACAAACCATTCTTCAAAAAATATAATTCATTGTTTTTAAATTGCTAGAGTGAACAATCTCAGTCTCACTAGGATCGATATCCCTTACTCATGCCATTGTTGTTCTATAATTGATACGTGTGCTTGTGTAGGGTAAAACCAGGTCGTCATTAATGAGTTATTTTTAACACATATTTTTAGTACACTCTGACTGACATCAAGTTTTTGGTGTCGTTGCTAGGGATTAAGCATTTTTCAATAGTTTTAGTAGCTTATTTACATTGCGTTATTGTATTGTATTTAAAGTTGGAATTTTTATATTTTTGCGAGGTGGTGTAAGGAGCACAAAGGGATTTGGCGGAGCAGTGAAAGTTGCGTCATTGGACCTCTTGTGAATTTTAGTTTATCTTAATTTTGCACATAATTTTAGCTTTATTTATGTTAATAGTTAGAAGAGTTTAGAATTAGTTAGTTTTATTTTCTGGAAAAAAAAAATTATGTAGTTTTCGTATGAACTATTAGAAACTCTGATTTTCGTAACCAATGTGAGGTTTTTGAGTGTAAAAGGGCCATTAAACAAAACTCACTGTAATGAGCCCAGTTGATTTTAGGCCGAAATATGTCGTTTAGGGCCTCAAAATTGCGATTTTATGATTATCACAAAAAAAAAAGTTTTGGATTTCGAGAAGATGGCCGACCGTAATGCTCATACAAGGAAGACACTAGCAACATCTTTGAAAGGATACTACGGACCTGATACATATGATTCCTATGTTAATTTCCCATAATAAGAAGGCGCGAAACACTTTGAGATCAAAACAAACATTCTTAATATGTTTCCGAAATTTTCTGGACTTAGAATTGAGGACCCATACCAGCACATAAATGATTTCTTAGAGGTAGCCTTTAGTGTTATGTATGATAATTTGTCCAAAAATGACTTACGAGTGCGATTATTTCCTTGGTCGTTGAAAGAAAGAGCCAAGAGATGGTATATCAAATTGGTTAAAGCAACTAAAATTGATTAGGAAGCCCTTAAAAAAGAATTAATAGAAAAGCATTATTCCATAGGAAAAACCTCAGAATCCCAAGATACGATCAAAAGTTTTAGAGAGTTGCCTGGTGAGAAGTTTCATGATGCTTGGGAGATATATAGTGTAATCTTGTATAAGTGTCCCCACCATAGATTCTCTTAACATGATATAACTAAGAATTTTTACATGGGACTTGGAGATGCACATAAAACTTTGATAGATGCGTTAATACAAGGTCAATTTATCCAAAAGATGGCAAAAGAACTCTTAGATTTGTTTGATAATATTAGTGAGAATACAATTCAATATGAATCTGAATTGCGGGCTAGAGATGGACATGAGAGAGGATCTAGCAAAGCATTTGTCATAGAAGGAAGGCCGAATGAAGATGTTAGAAAGTCTGTGGCGTTGAAAGAAAAGAAATTAGAAAGAATTAACAAGTTTCTTCAGCGAAGTCATTTTCCTACGAGAGAGAGGTTAGAAGTAGAAGCTAAGTATTCTCAAACTGAGTATCAGGACATAATGGTTGCCAAAGCCAAGGCATTGTGGAATCAAATAATGTTCCTTTAACTAATTCACACATCTCAAATGCCAGAAATCACCCACTTTTGTCCTATGGATCTACAAATGTGGAGAATCCACAGCTAGGGTTCCAACAGAGTCAACAATCATTCGACTCCCAACCAACAATCATGGCTCAAAATCCTCAGTCAAATTACCAATCCATACATCCATCCAATAATTCTCAAGCTCTCCAACCATTCAATAATAATCAGGTTGTCTAACCATATAACTATTAAACTCGGCCTCAAGCAAACCAAACCTAGAGATTCAATCCAAATCAATTTTACCCTTTATATCCTCAAAATCATTAGCAACATCAAAATCCAACTCCAAGACCATCTAGCTTTGAAGAAGAGGTGATAAGCGTCTTGAAGGAGTTAAAAAATCAAGTTTTTGGGGAGTTAAAAAATCAATCTAATCATTTTCAGGCAGCTATCCAATCCATGAACTCTAATTCCCAATCCATTGCTCAGATAGAAACCCAAATAGGGCAACTACTAATGCGGTGAATAGGCTTGAAGAGGAAAGATTGCCTAGGCAACTAGTGGTTAATCCAAAGAGTCAACTAGTAATGGATTGTGGTTCATTTGATGAGCATAATTATGAGACAGTCCAAACCATTACGACTCTGAGAAGTGTAAAGGAAGTGGAGAGTAAAGTTGAAGAGGAACATAAAGAGAGGTTGCAGAAAAGAAAGGAGGCTGAATGAGCACAAAGAAAGGAAGCTGTATAAGAAAGAAGAAATGAGGCTGACAGAGTTCAAAAACATCAATCTCAAGTGGAGGAAGATGAAGAGCTAGAAAGGGCATCATATGAGGAGGAAACACCGTTTCCTCAACGTCTTAGAGAGCTGACCAAAAATGGTAAGAATAAAGAGTCAGACATGTTGGAGACATTCCCACAAGTTAAGATTAATCTGCCTCTCATAGACATTATAGACCAAATACCACCCTATGTTAAGGCCATGTTTGGTAGGCGGTCTTTCTGGTTTAGTTTGGTCTGGTCCGGTCCGATCTGGTCCGGTCTGGTCTAATCTGATCTGAAAAAGTCTGTTTGGTAAGCGGTCTGGTCTTACTATTTATTTATTATTTATTATAATATTTATTTATGTATTATTTCTTTCTTTATTAATTATTTCTTCACTTTATAATATATTTTATTATTTATATTATTATTTATTAATTTATATATTAATTTATAAATATATTCTATTTATTTATTATTATATCATTATTTAATTCATTTTATTTATAAATTATTTATTCATTTTTAATTATTTAAAAATATATTTTATTACTTTAATATTAATTTTTTATTATTATACTCATTTTTTATTATTATTATGAAGTATTTATTCATAATTATATTTACTTATTAATTATTATTATCTTTATTTATTATTATATCTATTTATTATTTATTATTATATTTATTTTTTATTATTATTTATTTCATTTTGTTTATTATTTATTATTTTTATTATATTTTTAAATATGTTTTATGTAATTTATTATTACTATTTATTATTTAGTCCAATTTTTATTATTATATTTATTTATTATTATTGTATTCATTTTTTATTATTATTATGTTTTATTTAATTTATTATTTATATTATTAATTATTCATTTTTAATTATTTATAAATATATTTTATTATTTATTCATTTATTTATTATTATTATATTCATTTTTTATTATTATTAGGTATTATTTATTTCATTTTGTTTATTATTTATTATTTATATTTTATTTTTAAAATATGTTTTATTTAATTTATTATTATTATAATTCATTTTGTATTATTATTTATTCATTTTTAATTATTTATAAATATATTTTATTAATAAGACCAGACCGGACCACTAGGAATCACCTTTTTTTGTCTGAAATGAGGTCATTTTGGTCTGATTTGGTCTTACTTGGTCTAACCAAAAATTTGGGACCAATGCTACCAAACATGCTCTGGTCCCATAAAATACAAGACCAAACCAGACCAGCTAGAACCGAACCACCTACCAAACAGGGCCTAAGTTTTTCAAGGACCTCTATACACAAAAGCAGAAAAACAGAGCGAAGACTCTAAAGAAAATCATGTTGACTGAACAAGTGAGTTCATTACTTTTAAGTAACATACCGCCTAAGAGGAAATATCCTGGTGCTCCCACTATTTCATGTGTCATTGGTGACCAGGAAATTAGTAGAGCTCTTTTTTATCTGGGTACGAGTGTTAACTTATTACCATATTCAGTCTACCAACAACTAGGGTTGGAAGAGCTCAGCTTTACCTCGGTGGAGCTTTAATTTGTAGACAGGTCAATCAATCAAGTGAGGGGAGTTCTCGAAGATGTCATCATTCAAGTGGACAAGTTCTACTTCCTAGTGGATTTCATAATTCTTGATACAGAACCTATTCAAGACTTGAACGAACATATCCTAGTAATATTAGGAACACCGTTCTTGCCCATAGCTAATGCGTATATTGATTGTAGGACAGGGGCGATGGATCTATCTTTTGGGAATATAAAGGTAAGGATGAATGTTTTTTATATAGGTCACTAAAGCAATACACCGGTCGAGTGCGTTAATGTAGAAGAAGTCAATAAGACTTGTAAAGAATCGGTACTTCAGAGTCGGGCAGGAAATGACCTGGATGTTGTGATTGAGAAGTCAAATGCAAAGTTTGACACATGGGAGGAGCCAAGAGATTCGCCTGAATCTCAATTTGAGTCATCAGCGGCATTGGTGCCCGAAAACTCACTTTATAAGATTGAGTTGTATGACGGCACCGAAGGTTGAGAGAAGAGCTTAGTGATGAAAAGATTGGAGGTGAATTTTAAAAATTGGGAGAACTAACAGCGATCTAGTTTGAAAGTTATTACTGCATTGGGAGCTGCGTTATACTCGCTGTCAGAGAGAACATCAAGAGAGTCGTTTGGACCTCAACTTATTCCTCCATAAAAGTTGCTGCCTGAAAGTACGCTTCCTGAGATGGTGTTGCATAGGGAGGATGACAAATTAAAAGATAAAATGGGTGTGAAAAATGCTAGAGCTGATCATTTGCCACAAATTTTCATAGAGCCTACTAAGGATGACCCCCCTCTTAAGGACACATTTCTAGATGAACCAGTGTTAGGTATACACATGGTAGAAAAGCTATATGCCTGGGAAGATCCGTGATTGAGAGATAAGGGTGAGATGATACGGAGTTGTGCGTATAAGGATGCTCGAAGATATATAGCTCGAACAAGAGTACATCATGTTAGACATGTTCGTCTTAAGTTCCTTGAGCTTGGCCGGAAACAGCAATGTAATCCAAAGCTGAAAGTTTTTCTAGGTAAATTCCAACAAAGATAGGACGGACCACACATGTTAAATTAGTTTACCCCTGCGGAGAAGTATAATCCGATAAAAGGTTCGGGATACATGGGCAGAGACTGAGATGTTATGAGGAGATTGATCCGGGACCTAAATTTATGGCATCTATCAGTTTAATGGAGAGTGATGAATTGGTGAAGAGAGTATTACAAAAGGTGTTGAAGGAGGATCTGTTGGACACATTGCCTGGTGAAGTTAGAATGTGACAGATGAGGTACTCTATATGGTGATTATTGTTTTATATTTGATGTCATGGATATTACTAATTATCTACAGGTGAGAACACTCAGAGAGTCACCTCCTATATTTTGTCATGTGAGTATGGGAAGTGTTGTAGAGAGAAAGGGTGTTAGATAACCCTTTTGAGTGGCCCTATCATGCCAACGACGTTAAACATTGGTCATGGGCTGTGAAAGTTAGTTTCTAGCCTAGGTTTGTAGAATAGGATATCATTTAATATATGTAATTTAATTCTTACAGATTGTAGTCCCTTGAGGACAAGTCTTTACAATTTCAATTCTTAGAGACGTAGTCCCTTAAAGCCACGTCTTTGTTTTTGTTTTTTTTAGGATTGTACGCACTTAAGGCCATATCATTTAAAAATAAAAATAAATAAATAAATAAAGAGAATTTTTAATTCCTTGAAAATTTTGTGTGAATTTCTGGATATTTTTGAAATTTTCCTTTCCCTTGCTATGATTGGGTATTTGTGTTTTGTTGATCATAGTTACAGGTGACCCAAATCAAGTTTGAGGGAGGAGATCAAGTGCTTCGATGTTGATTCCAGAATTGAGCTTCAAGGGTAACTATATACGTTCTCATACATTATCTTTAACCATGGGGACATGGTTTCATTTAAGTTTGGAGGTGTGGGTATATGCAAGGAAAAAAATTGAAATTTTAGAAAAAAAATTGAGTAGTTCTTTGTTTTCACACATGAATGTTTTGTATTACAATTTGATTGAGTTCATGTTTATGATGTATGAGTAGTATGTGATATAATATTCCCGCTCATGAGAGTAATGATTAGATCGAGCTGAGTAAAATTGATGTGATTTTACATGGGTGAGTGATTAGTAAAATTGAAACCGAAAATGACAACTTTTACCTATAAGCACAAAACACATATTCATTATGGGAAATAGATTGATTTTTTGACTATGTAATTGAAAAATAATTTTGCCACAATAAAAGGGGAGAAGGGGAGATGTTATGGTTGAAATGGAGAAAATTGAAAAAATTATTTTTAGAAAATAAAATGTAAAAAGTAGTTCTTCGATCTGAGTAACCGGGTATTGGTATCACCAATATCACTGTTCGCATTTAAAGGGGGGAAACTAATGAGCATAAATCCCATGGAAGAAACTCGGGCCCAGTTGGTCGGGACTAAAAATCCTCGCTGGAAAGTCCGGAGTTTAGAAAGACAAAAAGGGATGGTAAGTGGAAAGATGGAAAGATGTATTTTTTTTTAAAAGTGGTAAAGTTTTTATCAATGAGATACGAAAAGAGATATTGAAATACCATGATAGAATGTTTACTAAAAACACGGAAGGTTGTCTGGATTAAGGAGTATAAAGTAACAAAGTCATTTACTTAAGTGGGAACCATTCATGACACAAAGCTCGAGATAGTTATTTATTCGGTAGTGAGTGGGACTATTTACATCTATATTATCTTTTGTATTGTATCATGATTAATTAATGCGTGTGTGAACTCATGATTGCATGATTACAAAGAACTGAGATGTTTGTAGATATCATCACTGGAAACCTTCACAAGACTTCACTCGTCCACTAGGGGTAACCTAGGGGTTTAAAAGGCTTGTTACACATAGGGATGGCAATGGGGCGGGTAAGAAACGAGTTCGCCTATATCCATCCCCGCCCCATTTAATTTTTTAAAATACCATACCTTTCATGGATTTTTCACGGGTTGCCTTTTTGAAAACCATACCCGCCCCATTAACTGTTTATTATACCCGTGCCTGCCCCATTAACATAAAATATGAACTTATTTCAAATCATCCTATAATCGAACTCTTTTTGTTTTCTTTGTATATATTTGTCTACTCGTATTTTTTTTATCTTCGATGTCGAGCCCCAAGAAAAACGAATGAGTAATAACTAATAAAGTACTAATTAGGATTCATAAAAAATTTATCATATAATAAGAAAAAAATATAATAAAATTAATGTAAATGGAACAGGGAGGGTCATGGCGGGTATTTAACAAAACCCGTACCCGCCCCATAATCCATGACGGGTTCAATTTATTTTACCAAACCCGCCCCTAAAATACCTCCCCAAACCTTTAAATAAAGGGGGCAGAACGGGGAGGGGCTCCGGCGGAGCGGCACAAATTGCCATCCCTAGTTACACATGCTAAGCGTAATTGTTGACCATCACGAAAGCAAGGGATTATGTTAGATTATGTTAGATTAGTTAGAGTAGATAGATTAGAAATCATCACAAGAAATTTCCCTGAGTTTATTGCTAAAGGACAGGCAATATGTAAGTTTGGGGGTGTGATAGGTGTCAAATATTAGACATTTTGACCCCTTAACTCAATATTGTTACATTCTTTCATTCCATTATTTGGTATTTTTATGTTGTTTGTGTTAAAGCATGTTTTAGGAGCTTAAAGAAGAAATGGAGCTAACTTTGGTGAATTAACACAAGTACATGTTCTTTCTATCCAAGAGGAGAGTCAAAGAAGCAGTTCGAGACAAAAATGGCTCTCGAAGGGCAAAATCGGTATTTTCAGAAGTCGTCATCTACTGCAAAAAGTATCGTGGGTTCAAGGTGATCATTTTGGTGCATTCACGAAGAAAAGTGGTTTCAAGAAAACACCTACGCTTGTGCTTACGCTTTCAGAATAAAAAAATGGCTGGAAAGTGCATTTTTACGCTTGAACCTACGCTTGGGAGGTACGCTTGAAGCGTAGGTCAGTTACGCTTGAAGCGTATCTACGGCAGGATTTTGTGATTTTAGATGGATTTTGCATGTTCTACCCCCGGTTCCACTCCAAGACGTTGTTGCGACTCCAGACCTATGTATATATGTATACACACACATATATATCAGAACTTAGGGTTTATATGAGGTTTAAGTGTGAAATGATTGAAAATGATTTTTCTACACCATTGGCTATATATACATGATCATATATCAGAGAGAAGGGTTGTTGGTTTTAGTTCAGAGGTTCATTCGTTAAGTTGTCTAGTTCATTGAGTTTTCTCACGTTCATATTCAAACTTGTTGCTCTTGAGAGCCTTATTCAGACCTAGAGATCCTAAGAAGAAGACCATGGAGAGCGTTTCTACATCAGAGATACAGTCACCTTCCACCATGGCTAACTAACTCGGTATCTAGGGTTTTCTAGCAAAACCCTAACCAAGTAATGTAGTTTTTCATTATTTTAATTGTAACAAGGGAAAACTGTTAACCATACTTTGATGATTATAGTAGTTAAGAGATCGTTTTAATTTTTAATATAAAATTCTATGTTTATTCTAAAATCTTGTCTTAGATGGAATGAATGTAATATTTTAATCAACCATAATTATTCAATATGAGCATGAACTCAGATGCTTAATTTATGGTTTTCTACATAATGGTGGTAATGAAACTTGAAACCCTAGGTTGACACATGCCATGCCTTGGCGATTTAATATAGACATGTTTTAGTTTATTTTCATGCATTAGGAATAGATTAGAGTAATATAATTCGCATGTACTAGTTAGGTCAGTTATCAGATGGGTTGTCACAATCCGGTTTATGGTAATTCTTTTTGGGGTCGTATTTATCTATTTGCGGTACGACCTAATTCACACTTATGTATCTTGATAGGTGCTCAAAACTATCTATTTTAAGCCCCTATCTTGCATTTGTTATGCCTTTACATTCCGTTATTTGGTATTTTTATGTCGTTTGTGTATTTAAACGTGTTTCAGGAGCTTAATGAAGATTACAAGCTAACTTTGGTGAATTAACTAAGAAGTGCTTATGTCTATCTAAAAGAAAGAGCAAAATAGGTGTTTTCAAGAGAAAAATGTCTCCCAGAGGACAAAAATGTCATTTTTCGGAGCCGCAACTTCAAGAATCATACTGAGGGAGTCGAGGGGGTTTAGACGGAACAATTATCAAGAAAAGTGGTTTCTGGGGGTTTTCCTACGCTTGACCTAAGCTTTCAGTTGCAAACAGTGGTTAGAAAGGGAGTTTCTACGCTTGTCCTTATACTTGAAGCGTAGGTGCAGAATGCTACAGTGTTTTCAGCACAAAATTGCAGTAAACTTCAGGAGCTCATATCTAGGTTAAAAAGGGTCCAAATACGGTCATTCTTAAGCCTATCATCAATATCTTGAAGTCAGTTTTCCAACGATATATTATGTACCTCTATCCGATATGTATAGCTCTAGATATGATCAAAACAGTGAGAGATGTCCTGCAGAAAAAGTTGGAAATTTTAGATTCGGGCTGAAATCCTATTTTGACCCGAATTGATCCGTTTTTACCCGGATGACTTTAAGTTCGACTCCAACACCTCTATACATGTAATATACACATATTATACATCATATATTAGGGTTTTGCTTGGTTGTGTGTGAAATTACGAAAAATGGTAATCTTATTCTCCAAGTTAGGGTTTCCCTCACCTTTGCATATAAACACCAAGCTTTGCTACAGATCTAAGGGACTTCTCTCTCCATAATTTTGGGACTTCTCTCCCCATAATTTTGGGACTTCACTTCACATAATTTCAAAGCTTTCATTCACATATCATTCAAAGGGATGAGCCATTCAAGACCTAAAGATCCGGAAAAGATGACCATGGAGGGCGATTCTAAATCAACAATGCAGTCTCCTGCTACCATGAGCAACTAATTCGGTATATAGGGTTTTCTCGCAAAAACCTAGCTAAGTAATGTAATTCTTTTATTTGTTTCAATTATAACGAGGGGAAACTGTGACTACACTGTAATGATTGTTGTAAATGAGTGATTGTTTTGATTTCTATATAGAATTTTATATTTGTTCTAAATTCTTGTCTTAGATGGCATAAATATATTTTTCTACTCAATCATGATTATTCACTATGGGCTGGAACTCAGATGCATAAATATATTTTTCTACTCAATCATGATTTTCTACACGATGGTTCTTAACACTTAAAACCCTAAGTTTACACATGTAACACCCCATGTTATTTTCCTTTTTCCTGAAATTAATTCTAATTTAATTTTGTTCATGATGTCACTTGTTCATGACGTCCTGGTTATCCTTGGTATTTCACGTGTAAATTTTTCGCGTTTAGTTCTAAAGTCTACTGGATAACTTTACGGTTTCTCTTTGACGAGTTCAAGAATTCTTGTTGTCGACTACGCGGTTTCGTTTCGACGTTTAGCATTAGTGCTTCGACTGGATGATGATGCGTTTTATTGGATCGGGCTTGTTAGGTGTTCCGACGTTTGGATTCCTACCCCGGTATATTCAATTGGGATTGTTTATTGGCCGTCCCATTATTATTTTGGATTTACGAGACTACGTTTTGGCATTTTCGATAATTATTGGGATTTATTGTATATATATATATTTAATTGTAATTATATATATATATATATATTATTTTGGGTTAGTTTGTAATTTTGGATAAAAGGAGGGTCAATTGTGTAATATATCATATATATATGTATACGTGTATACAGACGACTCTTTTCTTCTCCTTCTCCCGCACGCCTCTATCTTCTTTTTCCTCCTTATCTCTTCAGCCAACAGATACAACTCTTTTCTTCTCCATAGTCGTCGGCGAGAGAGAGAGAGAGAGAGCAGCTGAAGGGAGAGCAGGCCGTGGAGAGAGAGAGTCGCACCTTCGTGCAGGCGATGGTTCGCTGGGGGAGCTGCGGCTAGAGCAGCGACTGGGTGTTGGCGACGACCCATGGTGGTTGTCGGTTGGGCTAGACGGCTGCGCAGGAGGCCGTGGTGGCGCTGGTTCGCGCAATTCGTACAATAGTGTCGGTTCGGCCGAACTTTGGCCATTAATTCTGGCCACTTCCCGACCTCGGCTTGGGTTGATTTTTGGATGGAAGCTTCGTATCGATGCAAGGTACGTCATACTAAAATTTCGTAATTTTCCGTTGAACAGTTTGTCTGGAAATTGCGTTTATAGGTTATAATTTTCGTTTGGGTTATTTTAGATTTACCCAAATTAATCAACCTATTGCTAATGGGCTTCGTATATATCATATAGGTTGTCGAGACGGGCATTTCGGTATAATCAAAATATTTTTTAGGTGACTTTGGTCGGCGGACTCCATATTCGGGCGCCTATACTATTCACGGTGGGCCGTTTCGGGTTGTTCTGTAAGCGCACCTTCAGGTGGGAAATTTTATTCTCACTCCATATCGTTGACGTGGTTTGGGTGTGCAAACCCGTATTTATTTTAAATATAGATATATTAAATTGTGAATTTAAATATCTATAATTGGATTAGAATCGAGACAGGGATTAGGAATTGATTTGATAAATTAATTAAATTATTTTCCTGCTAAATTAAATAAATTCCTATTTGAATTGAAAGATAATAGGTGGCTTATAAATCCCCTTGAGAATTAAAATGGGTTATTAGAATTTTGTAAAAGCTAGACGTGAGCTTAGAACGCTATACTAGTTTCGTTTTTCTGTGTTAAGAGATATGTGAACGTGAGAGACATGAAAACTTAGACGTTATGCTAGGTTCCCCTTACGATATGTGGATTATTTGCTTTAATTGTTTTAAAAGCATGTTAAAAGGGAATGAACTTGTATACATGGAATTAAAGTATAAGTTGATGAATTGCAAGCATGATTATGTGATATAATTGCTTGTCATGATTTACTGCTTTATTGATTTAAAAGTATGTGAAAGAGATTATGGGATTCATGTGGATATGTTCATAAATATGATGCATTACATATTTATGTTGAGGCATGATTGTCATTGAGGCCCTGGATGCATATTGAGTTTATATATGTGGGGTGTTTAATCATGTATGGATGTCTTTGTGTCGAACCGTCACAACAACTGGGCAGGTATAGGTGTCTCCCATCTCCGGACTAGTAATCTGGGAATTTGGGATATAGGGTTGGTTGCTACCCCATCATGGTGGTATGCACTGCTCTCAAAGTCGCGGGTCGTCACGTGCATTCGTGTTTACGAATCTTTTGGTACAGGTCATCTCGTATAAACTGTCTTCCTTGTTGAAAGTGGAGTGCTCGCAATCACTTGGGAAGAATCGGTGCGGTACTCTTTACTCATAGTATGAGTGAGTGCGTGTTCGTTAACCTATTTTGGGCAAAGAGTGTTTCATGGGGTTTCTGCTATGAGATTTATGAGTCACATTGCCTTGTATAGCATTATGTGATTTCATTTGACATGTATATATGATATTATTACATGTGATGTTGGAGCAGGTTATTATGTGTTATTATTGCCTGTTGGATTTTGGAGCATGTTAAGTATGAATATTGCAAATGAATTTATATCTTTATAAAATGCTCAGCTGATAATGATTAATGTGAAAGAAAATGATTACATGTTGTAATTACTAAGGTATAAAGAAATGTATATTTTTATACTCGTGATTATATACTTATATGCCCTTAGGGGAGGTTAAGTATAGTGGCATATTGACCTCTGTGATTAGTTGAGGTTAGTGATGAACTGCATAGTTGATTTTTTTTGAGTTGATGCCTTAGAGAATGCGGGGTTAACAGTTTTGTGACTGTGATTAGTTGTGTGACCTCTTTGGAGATTTGAGGTTAGGGTTTGATTCTAGTATCAATTGAGGTTATAATGAATTGGAAGAAGTAGGTGATTGTTGACTTATATGTCATTCATTGAGTCGTCAGTTACGGCGTGCTGTCGAACCTCTTCCTCGTGGTGTCATTTGATTTTGTGGAGTGGGAAACGGATGGTTGTGGTCCGTGAGTCCAACGTATTGTTCTTCCTTCACTGTCCTCTCGGGACATTATAGGAATCCTTGGAGTCGTAGTCACTCTTATCTGACTCTCTGTCGGAAACGGAGTTTTTCAAGTTTTGAAAACAAACTCATTGTATTTAAAAAGGAAAAACCCATTTTTGCCTACCCCCGTAGCCAGGACAGGTGAATGATGGAGATCGGGGGCAAGACGGTCATTTTTACTGTGTGGTTTCTTAAAGGAAAACTATTTTCTTACCTTCTCAAGATTCTGAGATTCCGAGACTTCTTTCTAAAGATCTCGACCTGTAGAGTTTTGAAAAGTGGTTTCTTGTTTCACCTTTGGTTCTAAGTCTCGGGCATGAGGCTTGGCATTGTTCAGTGCACACATATAGTGTTGCCTTTCACTTCTTCTCGGTTGTTGATGTCACCACCTAGGTGATTTGAGTTGTTACAAGTGTTAAGGGCATGGATGCCGAGTGATTGGTTTCTTTTGTTCGGGTGTTCTCCCTAAGCACTTGTGGTGTTTTAACCTTGACATTGTTGTCTCGATTATTAGTTGGTTAGCATTGGGACTTCTTTTTCCTTGCTTTGGTTCCTTGACTCTTGTGTGGTTGGTGAGAGTAGTGTAGACTACCGGTGTCGGTACTTGGTGTACGAGTCTTAGTTGTATCTTATAGACTCTTTTTGTGTAATTATATATATATAGATATATATATATATATATCCCCGATATATACTCGTTTACAGTAGCATGTGAGCACGTACCTTGGGTTTTCATGGCTGGGTTATGTTGTGGGCTATGTATCTCACTGGGTGGTTTAGCATTACTTCAACTACTAGAGGATGTGGTAGCTAGAGTATCTTTTCCCACTGAGCTTATTTGTTCACAGGGGAATTTCATTTGCCCCCTGGTATTCCACGCCAGGTTGCAGGAAATATATGGTTATGGGCAGGATGCAGTACAACGACAGTCTTCTTTGGTTTTCTTGTTACAGGTTTTGGAGTTGCGCAGGGTGATGCGGTTACGGTTGCAGCACGACTGGTTTGGGGGACGATAGTTATCTGTTGTCAGTTTCTTTACCCATTTTGTATGGGATTGTTATATATTTCTCTTGGGAGCCAGTCTGTTGGCATATCCCTATTAGTGTATATTTATTCCTGTATTTATTATTTTAGGAGGTTATTTTATCTATTTGGCACTGCCATGTGCATTTCTGTATTCTTATTCGAGCATTTGTGGCTCTGTTGATTATAGAGGGTTGTGTAGGGGTTGGTGGTTTCTTTCCACTACCTCGGCTCTAGTAGGATTGAGGAATGTTGGGGCTGTGAGCCATTGATATTATTGAACTGTTATTGGCAGGTTATGTTGTTGTGGTTGGGTGTCCGGATGTTCCATTTACAAACGGAACTCTACCGGATTTTCATTAGATTCCGCTATTTTGTTCCATTATTCATTTGGGTATGATATATACCGTTTTATCATTATTCCATACGTTTTCATGGTTAATGATATCTTAGTTGGTTGCTCATTATAAGGATCACACCCTGGATCCCTTGGATGTCCCAATTCGAGAGTCTTAGGAATTTAGGGACGTGTCAGCATGGTATTAGAGCATTTTTACCCTTTTTTTGGGTGTTTGATGACTGAAGGTCATTTGTTCTCGTTTCTTTTTACTTCCGCATTCACTCCCTTTGCTCTTAGGCTCGGGTTTCGGAGTCCTAGGAATTTGGGGCGTGACAACACAGGTCATGCCTCGGTGAGATGAGATAGACATGCTTTTTAATTTCCGTTAGTAGTAGTTTAGAGTAGATTCATGTACTAGTCATACTTTATCCGGAGATGGGTTGTAGCGAATCCGATTAACGGTATCTCTTTGGGGGTCATATTCGACTATTTGCGGTATGACCTGATTCACAGTTATAGATCGTCTTCTTGTAATTGAGAAATTAGAGAATTATATTATGCGGTTGGTGGTGGAGCATGGAAACCCTAGATTTTATTTCTATTGTTCTTGTCTTAATCTATCTTTATTTATTTTATTAGTTAAATAGTTAATCAATCACAAATCAAAAACTATATCTTTCTAGCAATTCGACAGTATTATTTTACGAGAATTCAGAATATGACTTAGTCTTTGTGGGATCGATAACCTTTCTCAAGCTGAACTATACTACAAAATGATTCGTGTGCTTACGATAGGTAAAACCTAGGCCGTCATAAAGGTGCATCCTTAACACATATTTTTAACCACACCCGACGGACATAAAATTTTTGGCGCCGTTGCCGGGGATTAATGGATATTCTGAATTTTAGTAATTTAGTATTCTTGAATTGTTTATATTGTATCTAAAGTTGGATTTTATGTTTTTGCGAGGTACACTGAAAAGCGTAAAGGAATCAGCGGAGCAGTGACGATTGCGTCGTTGGACCACCTGTGAGTTTTAGTTTGGCTTAATTTTACGCATAATCTTAGCTTAATTTTCTGTCCATAGTTAGTTATTATTAAAAAATAATAATAAAAAAAAATAAAAATAAAAATCTGCAGTTTTCACTATCAGAAACTCTGATTTTCGCAAAACATGAAAGGTTTTTAAGTGGAAATGGGCTAATAAACAAAATGGGACAATAAACAAAACTTACTGTATACAATGAGATCAGTTGATTTTTTACCAAAACACGTTGTTTAGGACCCCAAAACCCCGATTTTGTGATTGTCAAAAAAATTTGTATAATGGTTATACCAATTTGGCGAATGTTCCATATTATAATTCATATAACCCGGATTGGAGAGATCATCCCAATTTCCAATACCAACAATCAGGTATAGGAAATTCATATCAGAGCTTTAATGAGGGTCCATGATATTTTGATCATGAATCAGGGTATCGACCATATAATCAAGACTATTATCCTCAATCATCGAATCAATTCCAATTTGGAGAGTCAAGTGCATATTCATGTTTGAAGCCATTGTATTTTGCGGAGCACTTCTTAGCAAAATTGAGTGACATCAAAGCAAGAGCAACCACCTGTCCGGAGTCATTGTCTTCTGAAGAAAAATTCTTAGCATCTTTGAGCAAAATCGATACCCCTCAAAATTGTGAGGAGATCACATACAATGGAGACAATTCATAATTTCCTAACATATAAAATCATCAACCATTCAGTACTCAGAATTTTCAGTCCAAAAATACCCGATCATTGTCTTTTAAAGATTATTTCCTAGCATCTTTGAACACTGAAAATCCTTAACCAAGTTTTAATAGAGGCAACAACCATTTAATACTCAAGATTTTCAGTTCAATTTTGAAGATAAGGAAGATGGGTACAGTGAAAAAGAGGAAAGTTTTGAAACTGAGAGTGATGTTTCACAGGACGAGTGTGCACAAACCATTCCTTTACCACAAGAGCCAAAAGATACACCATATGAACCTAAAGCAATATTTACCCAATGTCTCGATGAGTTGTGTTTTGAAGATGAACAAGGAGGGGATGAGTACTATGTGATTGAAGGGATTGATGAGGTGGTGAATGACCCATTACCTTATTCGGTGACAGGAGAATCGTTGGACATAGGTGTTAAACACGGGATGAAGGTAAAACGTGATAGAGGAGAGAAGGTACATGTTGATTATTATGTGCTTGATGTCTTACTTATTACTGAGTGTTCGCAATGGACACTGTGGAATGATTTACTTCTCACACTTGCTCCACCATGTAGTGGAAGTGTGGCAAAGAGGAAGGATGTTAGATAACCAATTGTGGAGTTGTCGTGCCAAAGACGTTAAACATTGGTCCTAGGTTGTGAAAGTTAGTTTCTAGACTCGGTTTGTATAATAGTAGGTCATTTAATTTTTATAAATTTTAATTTTTAGAGATTGTAGGCCCTTAAGGCCAAATCTTTGCAATTTTAATTTCATAGGATTGTAGGCCCTTAAGGCTAAATCATGTTTATTTTCTAAAAAAAAAAAATTCATTCCTTGTGCAATATTAAGTAATAATTCCCTGAAAGCGATGATTATATTTCTCCTTCCCATGCTATGATATTGGGTATTTGTGCTTTATTGAATATTTCTACAAGTGGCTTGTATCAAGTTTGGGGGTGAGAATGTGCATGAAGAAAGGAAATTTCGGATCTGCGCTTTATGGGTAACTATATTCTCACTCATATGTATGATTGAGAAACATGAGGATATGGTGTAATTTAAGTTTGGGGGGAAGGTATAGTTGGCTATAGGGAATGATTTTGAAAAACAAATTGAAATTTTTTGAAGAAATTCTTTGTTTTCATGCATGAGTGTTTTTGCATTATGATGTGATGGAGTGTGTTTATAATGTATGAGTAATATGTGATGTGATATTCCCACTCATGAGAGTCATGATTAGATCGAGTTAGTGGAGTGATGTGGTTTTACATGGGTAAGTGATTGGTTAAAATTGAAACTAAAAAAGACGATCTTGATGTATAAGCACAAACACACATTCACTATGGGAAATAGATTAGTCTTGGACTATGTAGTTGAAAAAATAATTTTGTCATGATTAAAGGGGAGAAGGGGAGATGTTATGGTTGAAATGGAGAAAATTGAAAATTTTATGGAAAAAAAATAAAATGCTAAAAGTAGTTCTTCGATATGAGTAACTGGCCTTGGTATCACCAATATCACTATTCGTGTAAAAAGGGGAGAAAACCAATGAGAATAAATACCATGGAAGAAAGTCGGGCTCAGTTGGTCGGGACTAAAAATCCCCGCTGGAAAATCGCGAAGACTTAGAAAGACAAAAATGGATGAAAAGTGGAAAGATGGAAATATGTGTTTTGAAAAAATGGCAAAATTTGATCAATGAAGTAGGAAAAAAAAATTAAATACTATGGTAGAATGTTCACTAAATACACGGAAGGTTGTCTGGACTAGGGAGTAAAGAGTAACGGAGTCATTTACTTTAGTGGGAATCATTCATGACATGAAGCTTGATATAATTATTATTCGGTAGTGAGTGGGAGTATTTGCATCCATATTATCTTTTGCATTATAACATGACTTAATTAATTTGTGTGTAAACTCATGAATGCGTGATTATAAAGAATTGAAATGTTTGTAGCTACCATCACTGGAAACCTTCACGATACTTCACTCGTCCATTAAGGGTAACCTAGGGGTTTAAAAGGCTTGTTACACGTGCTAAGTGTAATCGTCGACCTTCACGAAATCAAGGGATTAGTATGGAGTATTGTAGATTAGTATAGGTTAGTTAGAATAAAATTCATCACAATGTAGTTTTCCTGAGTTCATTGCTAAGGGACTAGTAATATGTAAGATCTCCCTCTTATAATTGTTTCATTGATGAACTATATTATGCGGTTAGTGGTGGAGCGATGAAAACCCTAGTTTTCTCCCTCATCTGAATCACAACCAATTTACTTTGCTTTTTAGATAATTTTAGTTAAAATAGATAATTTGGTCTTTGACCACCAAAACAAACCATTCTTCAGAAAATATAATTCATTATTTTTAAATTGCTAGAGTGAACAATCTCAGTCTCTATGGGATCGATATCCCTTACTCAAGTCATTGTTGTTCTATAATTGATTCATGCGCTTGCGTAGGGTAAAACTAGGTCGTCATTAAATAGTTGTTTTTAACACATATTTTTAGTACACTCTGATGGATATCAGTATGCACCACGCGGTGGGTTAGAGTGTCTTGTACGGTCGGGGGACGAAGCGGATAACGCTTCCCTACTGAGCTAAGTTTGCTCACCCCGCCGACAACGGACGAGACTTGAGTTGGAGTTGAGGATTTGAATTACATCACATTTTATACATCTCAAAATAATTTTCCATGTGTCTTTAGATATTGTATTATTACCTCTTTGCGGGTAGCATGTTAGCTTTGGTTGCGGTATTGTACTCCCTTGTGGAGCGCCACACGCGGGGGATGTTACTCCTTCGGTGCCAATTAACTAAGGACTTGTAATTGAGCAAATTATGCATTATGTGACGCGGATGGGCGATTTCCATGTACTTTTGAACATAACTCTGTTGAATATGCTTAATGAACGTATAATGAAATATATGATGTGTTTTAGGTCTCACTTGAGCAAATTACCAACTTTTGTAAAGTTTCATAAACAAACGTTTTTTCGGTTTTGAATAAAAATAACCTTTGTATCTCACCCCTTTACTCCGATGATGTTTTTCTTATTCTGAGACTTTCCTAAAAGTTTTCGTTGTATATGCAAGTGTTTGGAGCAGGAGGTGTCAAAAAACGAAGTCCGGTTCAAAAGCACTTATTTTTGCACCTTCTATCTTTGTGTAATGCCTGAGAATTGTTCTGACCTATTCTGATTGATCTCATTCTAAGTCGGATTGATCCATCCATGATGAAATGTTTCCCATTGTTCTAACCCTGTTGGATCGATCCATTTGAAATAGATTTTTTTTGTTGTTTGACTGATGATTATGTATGATATTAAGATGTTGAGAGCTGACTATGTTTTCTGAGTAATGGGTTTTAATTAGTTGAACAGTAGTAGCATTTATAATTGTTGAAATTGTGGTCTTTAAATGAAACAATTTTTGGGAAATTTTGGCATTTTCTTGAGTTTGTGAAATTGGGGATTTTAAATAGAAGGGGGCTGAAGAAGGGCAGAGCCAATAGTAGAAGCCATTGAGGCCCAAAGCCAATGAAGGAGGAAGAAGCCAAATCTGAAGAAGTTGCAAGCAGAGGTGTGGTGGTGTGTGGTGGTAGAGGTGCTTTGTAATTGTGGCCTGGTGGTGATGTGGTTGTGGCGTGGTGGTTGGGGGTGACATGGGTGGGAGAGACATTGATGAGAGTTTTATTTTATTTAGGGTTAATTTCCTTTACACCCCTTAAACTATGTGAAAATATTATTTTGACCTCCTAATTTTGCATAATTGCAGTCAGACCTCCTAATTAAAGAAAAACAACTCATTTGTAACCCCTTATGTACTTTTGGTATCTTTTTCAGACCTGACACAGTGTTAAATACGTAAACTACCCTTGGCACTATCTTATCAATTTGACCCCTAACACAAGGATGTAAATGAAATTAACCAAAAATGTAATACAAATATTAAATATTTTGGGGGAAAGAAATTGATGTTGGTAAACAAGTGTAGACACACTATCCCAGCTGTTTATTTACTCGAACTGAGTTATGATACTTATATTCATTTATTTAACTAATGCCAAAGTATTTCATTGTTAAAGAAATGAATAGGATCCATCTTTTATATTCACATATACTTGATGGAGATCATAACTTTTCAAAAATTACCATTTAAATAGAGAATAAAAATAATAATAAAAAATACTTTCAAAAAAAATAATTAAAAAAATCATACACAAATCCAGTTATTATCTGCAATATCATTTATCTGAATTCATCAAAACTAACCCATATCTCCACATTTTTCTAAACTTAAAAAATTGATCAACCCACAAGCCCCAAATAGAAATATTATATAATTGAGCACAAATGACAATTATATCACTTATCTCAATGTACATCAACTACATATCCAAATGAGTCTCTCTCTATCTCTGTCTCTCTTCATTGATTTTATCAAAACCCTATAATTTTCTTCAAATTAGGGAAGAACTCTGAAGCTAAAGAACTCAAAGATGGGTTTTCTTCAACCAAGTGTTGTTCAACCATTTCTTTGACAGACCTAGCAGACAATGGATGAAAATTGTCACCCCAACCTAAAACAAACCCTTTGGCCAAAACCCACTTGTCCTCTTCCCTCATTCTTTTCCATGTCTTCTTCACTTCTTCAGAGTCCAAACCCATGTACTGGCAAAGCCCTGTGAACAAGATTTGTCTGCTCTTCTTCATGGCCTCCTCTCTTAGCACCAAATGAGTTTTCATCTTTTGGACCTCTGTGGCCAAATCTGATGCTCTCTACATCATTGGTCATATAATAAATTTATTTAAAATATAAATTTATATTTTTAATATCAAAGTAAAATATAAAAACAAATTATTCATATAAATTTAATAAGAAATTACTCTCTCCGTCCCAATTTAAGTGTCTATATTCACTATTCAATCTATCCCAAAATAAGTAAAGCAATGCCACTTTATTTGGTCAATTTGCCAATTTACTCTTCAATCATTCAAGTTATAAAATGGGTGAATGGCGCTAAACACCCTTATAATATCCAAAATATGCAAAAAAAAAAAAAAAAAAACCCCTATAGTTCACTTTGTACAGATAACCCCTTAAAGTATTCCAATTTTGTGCACTTTGCACCCCTATGACACTGTTCCAGCAACTTTTATGGCCAGAATCATGTCACGTGCAGAACACATGGTATTAAATTTTCTAAAATTCCCAAAAGGCCCTTACCCATTACCAATCTACCCTTCTTCTACCTATATACATATAGTTAGATGATTGGAAATGGAAATGGAAATGGGTTTCTTCCTCCTTTAGTGAGCCAAATCAAGATGAAAAAAAAAAATCTACAATATTTTTTATAAAAAAAAAAATCATTTGATTACATTAAATTAGAAATATTAAAAAACAAATTACCAAAAATAAATTATCATAATGAAATTTACCAAAATTGAAAATCAAACAGAGGAACACATAATTCCACCCAACATATATCATTAATAAAAAATAAATCCTACACCAGAGGAACATATGCATAGATGCGTGTATGTATATATCTTCATCCTCATCTCTCCTTTTCTTCCACCGCCCCCGCTACCACCAGAAACAAAGCCTATGTTGATGTTCACTATCGGAATTGGGGTCAATCTCGGTTAGGGTTAGGGTTTACAAGAGGAAAAGGGATCGAGGGTTTAGTCCAATTCGTTTATGGCAACCATAATTGCGAGCCCCACGATGCCGTTTTGCGCGAAGTTCTTAGGTGATTTAGAGAGTTGTTGATGGTGACATACTTATAGAAAGGTTTGGCTAACCAGTAAACTCTCTCCCGGCCCCTTCTCCACCACAACCACCACCGCATCTCCTGCCAAAAAATTCTGAAATTAGGGTTTTTGACCAATTGCCAAATTGAAATTCAGGCAAGAGGGAAAAATCTTTGTGGGGGGGGGGGGGGGGGGGGGGGGGGGGTGGGGGGGATTTACCTCTCTAGATCAAGAAAAATGAGGTGGTTGAGTTTTTACAGCAATCCGGAGGAAGCCGGCGTAACCGCGACGATGTGAAGATTGAAACCATGGGGCTTTGAATCTCTTCGATGAACCCACCATTACAATCGGGACAAGAAATCCTAATAAATCACTTCAATCAATTATCAGAACAATACATACACAAGCGTGTATATATATATAATTTCATTGAAGTTTATATTGTTTTTATATATGTAAACTTCAATTAAATTTTGGTTTTAACCCAGGGTTTTTTTCGTCTTTTCACAATGAATTTGTATTTCTATTAAATTATAAAATAAAATTTTAAGGGTATAAAATTATATGCAGAACTCTGTCACCCGAAAAGGGCTTTAAGGGGTCAAAGCGCATATTTAAGTCTAGGGGTGTTTTAAAACCAGGAGGGGTGTTTTCTACATATTTTGGATAGTATAGGGGTGTTTTGCGCCATTCACCCATTATAAAATATCTAAACTACAAATATCACAAGTGAGACCAAGGGTAAAATTAGTTTTTCATTTACTATCACACCAATAAAAGTCATCATCTCAAAAAGTTCAATTTCTCAAAAGGGACTTATAATTTCGGACAAAGGGAGTAATTTTTTTAATTTCTTATAATTCATATAATTTAATAATGATATATATATACACTTATATTGATATCCATATATGTGTGTGTGTGTATATACATATATATACAAGTACAACCATGGAGGTCAAGGACAACCAAGGAAGGTTTTGAGGCGAGGTCAAGGACGACCATGGTGGTGAGGAGGAGGTGGGAGGTGTGAGGTAGTGGTTGGGTAGGGAGGTGGGAGGTGCAAGGAGGTGTTGGGGTAAGGGTGGGTGAAACTAGGGTTAAGGTTAGGCTTAGGGGTGGAGGAGGGGGGTTGAGGGAAATGTGTTGGTGTTTGGGTATAGGGATATTGGGCGTTTGGGTAGGGTTTAAATTATTCCAATTATCCCTATTGAGGATAGCTTTATAACGGGAAATATGGGTTTTAGTAAAGGGCAATATAGTCTTTTCATTCTAAGTCAATGCCCAAAAGTGGTCAGGGGTGTAAATGAGTTACTTTTACTTAATTAGGAAGCGTAAATGCAATTATGCAAAATTGGGGGGTTAAAATGATGTTTTGATATAATTTAGAAATAAACTCTTTTATTTAATGTTTTTTTTCTCTTTTATTTTATTTAAACCCATGTATGGAATTAAAATATTGTATGATGTCATGTCTTAAAAGGTAGGGTTATTTACAGTGACACCCCCTGAAGTTTGCTTAAATTACAACTAGATGCAATGTTTGCATTTTGCAAATGATTAACCCCTTGAGGTTTTAAAAAGTTGATAAAGAATCCCCTAGGCCCGTGAATTACCATTTTTGCCCTTGATAAATTACTCAATTAGTTGATAACATATTTTATCTTTTAGATGACTGTAATGCCCTTCTACTTATATTTGATAGTAATCGTAAAAACTAAATTCTTTTTTATTTTACACATTTTTTTGTAGAGAGAAATTTTATTCGTAAACTAAATTCATATATCTATATACATATATGTATATAAATTATTATTATTAAATTAAACTAACTGAAATAAATTAAAATTTAATTGTGCATGTTACACTATACTATTAATAATGTTAAGTGTTAAGTGTCTATTTAAATCTCGAAGCACTCCCTCTGCTAGACTAACTTTAATCAATAATATTTTTCTTTTATGTAACTAATAATTTTTTTTACTATTTTAATTTTTATAATGAGTGCATGTTTATTAAACGACCTAAAAAAAATAGTAAGTGTTATCAATGTATATATTTGCATACATCTAGAAAAAATATATATATTTTTTTAAGGCAAATAGCTCTGGAAATTATTTGGAAATAGACTTAATAATGTTTTTTTTTACTATTTTAATTTTATATTAAGTGCATGCTTATTAAATGACCAAAAAAAAAATAGTAAGTGCTACTAATTAGGGCTGCACACGGTATAGTTCGGTTCCGGTTCCTGCAGGAACCGGAACCGAACCGAAAATTTCGGTTTCTTAAAATTTGGAACCGGAACCGAACCGTTCACACAAGGAACCGAACCGAACTGGAACCTAAATTTCGGTTTTGTTCCGGTTCCTATTATCCCATTTAAAAAATAAATTAGAAATTGAACAAGTAAAATTATATATATATATATAATTGAAGACTAAAAGCCATAGTATGCTACATAATGTTACATACATAGAGAGAGGGATGAGTTTCAGCAGCGCCGCCTGAGATAAGAGGAATGTTAAACTCAAACTCCTTTTCCTCAGCTTTGGAAGCGAAGTCAGCAAGGTTCAATGAAGCTGTCCCAGGCTCTTGACCATCAACTTTCATTGTTTGAAAAGTGCTAGGTTGATTTGTACTTAATAAAATGCAAAATACATTTTAAGCGAAGTCAGCAAGGTTGATTTGTCCAAAATATATATATATATATATATATATATTATAGGGTAAATGGCACAAAACACCCATGATGTTTCGATTTTGTGCAAATAACACCCCTCAGTGTTTCTAAACACCCCTGAAGTATCAAATATGTGCGAGTTGACCCCCTCAAGCTGTTTTCCGGTGGCTGAGGTGTTAAATTACTTAAATACCCTTATATTTATATTTTTGAAATTTAAAGAAAATATTGATATATACGAAATACCATAAATGACCCTTGCCTAAAAACGACGTCGTTTTGAGAGAGTTCTTATTGTTTCACTAACTTGGGTAGAAACAATGTCGTTTCCAATGTGTGTGGCCTCATTTGACTGTCGCACACAACACTTCTTCATTTTAGGGTTCTCTCCAAAGAGAGCATTGATGGCGTTGTGGCCTCATCTCTCCCACTCATTGTAAGAGATTTCAACATTGAAGTACGAATCTTGTAAGATATTTCAACACTCTCTCCAATATTTGCTGAAGTTGTTTAGGGCGCGATCTCAGTAAGTGTCACCATCCTTATATAGTATTAGGGTTTCGATGTATAATCATGTGGGCCTAAAATGTCAATTTTCTTGATATTATTTGGTTCAATTTGGTGTTATTTGCTTGGTGGGTCCTAAAATCAATTTTTTTTTTTATACAGTTGGAGACAAAAATTTAGGGATTTTGGTTGAATTTACGCTTTATGTACATGGTGGGTCCTAAAACCCCCAATTCTTTATGAAACTTGAATGATTTAACTTTGTTAGGTTGATTTTGGTGCTATCATGTAGTGGGTCCAAAAAAACCATATGTTTTATACAGATTCAGACAAGAATTGAAGCTTTCGGTTGTATAATAGTCTTGAAAGGATTGGAATTGTAGCCTGGTGGGTCTTATAAGGACCAATTCTTTATGAAACTGGAATTGTTTAACTTTCTTCAATTATTGGTAACTTATGAAACGTCTCTGTCTGCGTGTGGTGTATTATAATGGAATGGCATGTGGTACTGTGTATTATAATGGAATGGCATGTGGTACTGTGTATTATGAAATTGGAATTGTTTTACTTTCTTCAATAATCTTATAGTGTAAAGTGTACTGTGCTTATTATATGCTTCTAAAGTGTACTGTGTATTAGTAGAAATGGCATGTGGTTGTGGTCCAGCAAGTTTTTTTCTCTTTATGTTTTAACTTCCCTTTACATTATGGTCCCCTTATTAACATACATGCATGTATTTTTTTAGAAAATGGTGAATGTGGTGAGACTGGAATTACATTATGGTGGTTATTTTGACTGGGACTACAATTACATGTATGGAAAGGTGGAGATTTATGAGGGTGTGCATGTTAATAGGTTAGGCCATTATGCCTTGGATGCTTTGTTGCATATGTTTAAAACTATTGAGGATAGTAAACTGTACTATAAAATCCCATATGATGTTGTTGGTAGGCCAATAGTTATAAGATCTGAGGAAGACATGCCAAACCTTCATAAATATTATAGAAAACATGAATGTATGAAAGTGTATGTGGCCTCATCTATATATGATACATCCTATGAGGAAGAAGTGGATGTTGAAGTGTAGAGTGAGGAGGGTGTTAAAGTGAACAGTGATGATGGTGAGGAAGAAGTTGAAGTGAACAGTGAGGAGGATGGGGTAGAGCATGAACTAGAAGAGTTAGATAATGTTTCTATTTATACACCTAGTAATGAACTTAGGAGTTTGCATGGATCTGATGCTGAAGGTGAAGTAGCAAGTGGTAGAAATAAAGAGTTTATTTGCAAAAAAGACTTGGGGAAGAATGGGTTGAGTGTAGGAATGAAATTTACGTGTGCTGAGGACTGCATTAAGGCACTATGCAATCCAGAGGAGGATGGACTTTGAATTCCAAAAGAATGAGAAGGTTAGAGTGACTGCAAGATGTGTGAATAAATGTGGGTGGAGAATTCATGCTTCTTTGAATAACCAAGATCGTAGTTTTGAAATTAAGACATTCAACTCACTCCATAGATCATATCCTCCTGTGGATACTTGTAAGAAATTGACTTCCTCAATCCTAGCTAAGAAGTACATTGAGCAGTTTAGGCTTGATCCAACTTGGAAAAATGTTGGAGTGGAAAGGCAAGTTAGAACTGATTTTGATCTTCAAGTTTGAAGATACCAAATAGCTAGAGCAAAGAAGCATGCACTTAGGAAAATAGAAGGGACACATGATGACCAGTTCAATAAGATTGAAGACTATGGTGATTTGCTTAGGAGGTCAGATCCTGGAGCAAAGGTACATATCATTTAATTGTTGTAGTTATTTGTAATCTGTTTCAAATGGCAATCTGTAATTTCTATTTTAATATATGTTTTTATTTACCAAAAGGTGATAGTGGACTCTGAAACTTGTGTTGATGGTGTTAGAAGATTTCAGAGAATGTTCATTAGTTTCTCTGCAATGTGGATGGAGTGGAAAAAAGGTGGTTAACTAACTCCATTTTGGGAAAATTTAATAGATTTGGATAATTTTCAATTTAAACATATCCAATCAGATTTGACCCTGAAAATTTGGTAAAGGTTGCAGGACATTCATAGGTTTAGATGGTTGTTTCATCAAATGCCATCTAAATGGTCAACTCTTGAGTGTTGTTAGAAGAGACGGAAACAAGAAGATATTCCCTATAGCATTTGCATATGTGGAATCAGAGAGCAGCATTACATGGCAATGGTTTCTTGACCAATTGTTGCCTTTGATTGGAGGACTTGAAGGCTTGACCTTCATTTCTGATAGACAAAAGGTAATTTCCAAACTGTTTTTGTTTTTGCATACTGTTTTCTGCTTTGCATACTGTTTTGGCTTTTCCATACTATTTTTGCAAACTGTTTTCAGCATTTAATTTAAATTTTGCATTATGTTTTTGAAGGGGTTAATTGATACACTGGAGAAAATTGTTGATGTTAGTAATCATAGGTACTGTGTTAGGCATTTACATGAGAACTTTAGGAAAAAATAGCCATGTTTGATGTTGAAAGCTGAGTTGTGGAATGCCTCATATGCATATACGTATTCTGAATTTGAGGGTCACATGGAAAAGATTAAGGAACTCGATATTAAAGTATATAATTGGTTGAATGCCATTCCATACAATTTGTGGAGTAGATGCGGGTTTTCATATAACTCTAAGTGTGAATTGAATAGTAATAACATGTGCGAGTCATGGAATGCCCGAATTAAACTTGCTAAGGCAAAACCAATTATATATATGTGGGAAATGATCCGTAGATACCTTATGCAAAGAATTGAGAGGAAGAAAGAGTATTTAGAAAACCAAATTGGTCTATTATGTCCAGAGGTGTAAAAGGATTTAGATGAAATCAAATTGTCAGCCAACAAGTGTACTGTTGAGCCTGCAGGAAGGATGTTGTTTGAGGTGTACAAGAATAGTCTAAATGATGCAGTTGACTTGGAGAAAAGGACATGCATATGTAAGTAGTGGGAGATTAGTGGGGTTGTTTGTGAACATGCAGTAGCATGTTTGAAGTACAAAAGGTTAAATGTAGAGGAATATGTGCACCCTTACCTGTGGAGGTCAACATGTTTGAAAGCCTATAGCTTTAGCATTAGACCTATATCATTTAGGGAGCTTGTAAGATATACATGTACTCCACAAATGTTTCCACCTGTTGGGAAGAAAAGAGCTGGCAGACCCTCAATAGCTAGGAAAAAAGCTGTAGGTGAAACTACTTCAAAAGGCAAAAAACAGTCTAAGCAAAATGATAGTGTTGAAGAGACCATAACTTCAAGGGGGAAATGTGGAAAGTGCAAAGGACCTGGACACAATTCAAGGACTTGCACAAATGATGTTGCTCCTGTGTCCACAAAACCAAGAATTTCAAAAGGAGGAAGGCCAAGAAAAATCAAAGACTACACTTTACATATTTCAAGTGGTAGGACAGCTTCTTCCTCTCAAGTGAACACAAGTGGTGCACAGTTTAATAGGGTAATTCTTTCAAACATCATCTTTAGTTCACTTATTTCCTTAATGTTAATTGAAGGCTAAATTTAATGAGTATTTGCTTATGGCAGCTTAATTTGGATTCTAGTTCTGCTACATTTACTTATTTGCTTCATGGAATAAATTCTGGTCAAACATCTTCGAGTCAAGAGGTATCATTATAAGAACTATAATGTAATAATTTGATTCTGGTAATTTTATTTGTAATTTGATTATGGTATCATCATATTTAAGGGAGGGAGCAGCCATCAATATGGCAAATATTTGGGTGGAGAAGGGGTCACTGGCACACAACAATCAAGGAACAGGTATATAACAATATTTTATTTGGAAAAATTTATACAACTGAAATTTTTCTGTATATTGCTGATATATATAACTTGTGCATAGGTCTTATGCTTTTAATCTAAACAATCTGACGAGGAGTGAAAGAGAGCATTGACGTATGGAGCTGTAGAACCAACTTTTGGAATAGCTGTGAGAAGAGATGATTGCAATGAAGGGATTTCAAGATGGCTCTAGGGATGGTTGCAATATTTTGGGGATTGATATAATATTTTTTGTAATTGGTACTGTATTGATAGTATGCTACAAATTGAAGGGAAGTGCACTGTTGGTTTTGGGCAATGATATTATGTATTGTATTAAAGGGATTAGAACATGTGACGTTTGATTAACTCTATTTATGTGGAGTAATGTATTATAACAAGTTTATTTATGAAGCTATATATTGGTTTGTACAACAGGTTACCATTTTTTAACAGTTGCTATACTTGAATTTGATAGCAAAAACCGTTTTGTTACCAGAAAATGAGCATTTTATAACCTTTCTATCAGAGGGTACAGGTGATTTCTCAAGTCATGCCACATTAAATCTGTTAATTGAAAGCCAACCATTTCTCTTTTGAGTCCAGAAAGGATCATCACATTTGCTATACATGAACAACATTTGTTACCATAAACCAATTTGTTACCAAAAACAACATAAACATTTGTATTTCATGTTACCAGAAACAACATTACAAACAAACATCATTTTCACACTAAAACTATAATTGCAAACAAACCTAATAAAAACCCTAACAAAAATAAAATAAGCAAGGACCAACAACTATTTCCAGCTTTCCGACTTCTAAGAATGCTTAAATCCCTTTCAAGCTCTGCCACTCTCTCAACCAATCTAGTTCTCCCCCCATTAGCTTTCAACTCACTGATTTCAGCTAGAAGATCCACAACGAAACTCTTATAATAATCCGAAAGTGGCTCATCCTTCCACACCCAAAACGTGCATTTCTTTATTTTATCTTGGAAATTTGCACATCCATAGAATCTTCTGCCGGGATTCCGATCTGTCATTGAAGTTGTTAGAGGAGTTGGGGTATCGCATATGCATCTCACTTCAGGAGCTGGCCAAGTTTTTCTGATACGTTTAACGGAACTAGAAGAAGAAGACATCTTTGTTTGGTTTTTAGAAAAATGAAGTTACGGTTTTCCAGGAAAAAAAAATTAATTGCTTTTTTGAAAAATAAAGTTACGGTTTTCCAGAAAAAAAAATAATAATAAAAAAAAACGAAATTGAAAGTGGAATGGAGAAGGCTTGATGGTCTTACCAATTTTGTAGAGAGGGAGAGAGTGAGAAAGAGAGGGTTTTCCAGGAAAAATTTTTTTTAAAAAAAAAACCAAATCGAAAGAGGAATGGAGAAGGCTTGATGGTCTTACCAATTTTGTAGAGAGAGAGAGTGAGAAGGAGAGGGTTTTCCAGAAAAAATTTTAAAAAATAAAAAATGAAATTGAAAGAGGAATGGAGAAGGCTTGATGTCTTACCAATTTTGTAGAGAGAGAGAGAGGGAGAGGGATATATAACATACCAGATTCGTAAGTGATAGATAGAGGTTGAGAGAGAACAAAGATGGTGCCCTATGGAAGGAATGAAAGGGGGATTTAGGGTTTGTGGAGTGGAGGATGTAAAGTTTATACAAATTTCATATAAGAGGGTATTTTCGTAACTGGTCATGGGTATTTTTGGCATTTAAGTAAAATTCAATCACGTTTTTCGCACATGACCTATTTTTGGGCGTAAAAGTGATCGGAGGGGGTCAACTGGCACAGATTTGATACTTCAGGGGTGTTTAGAAACACGGAGGGGTGTTATTTGCACAAAATCGAAACATCAGGGGTGTTTTGTGCCATTTACCCATATATTATATAGAAACGGTTCAGTTATGGAGAGCCAAGAACCGGAACCGAACCAAAATTTACGGTTATTGAAAATTGGGAACCGGAACCGAACCGTTTGTTCCTGGAACCGAACCGGAACCGGCGAACCGAACAGCCAGTTCCGGTTCGGTTATGGTTCTATCGGTTCTTTTGTGCAACCCTACTACTAATGTGTATATTTGCATAAATCTATAAAAATATAATTTTTTATTATTTTATTTTTGGACAATATATATTTTTTTACTAATTTAATTTTTATAGTAAGTGCATGTTTATTAAAGGACCGAAAAAAATTATTAGTTACACAAAATAAAAATATTATTGATTAAAGTTGGTCTAGCATGTTGAGTGCTTCGAGATTTAACTAGACACTTAACACACAACATTATTAATAGTATAGTGTAACATGAACATTTAGATTTTAATTTATTTGAGTTAGTTTTAATTTTATAATAATAATATATATACATATATGTATATAGGTTTATGAATTTAGTTTACAAATAAATTTTCTCTCTACAAAAAAGTTTCTAAAATAAAAAATTTGGTTTTTACAATCACTATGAAATGTAAGTAAAAGGACATTACAGTCATCTCAAAGATAAAATATGTTATCATCTAATTGAGTAATTAATTAAGGGCAAAAATGACAATTCATGGGCCTAAGGGGTTCTTTGTCAACTTTTTGAAATATTAGGGGGTTAATCGTTTGCAAAATACAAACGTTACATCTAGCTATAATCTAAGAAAATTTTAGGAGGTGTAACTGTAAATAACCCTAAAAGGTATGAAAATGATATAAGAAGTCCAAATGATGTGTTTTTTCAAAAGGGATCTGCTTCAATTGAATAATTTAGGGTAATTTTCACTGACACCCCTTCAAAGAGATCATAATTCCACACGAACCCTCTTGATATTGAGTATTTTCACACGGATCACCTCAGACAGACGATTGTTAGGTTTACTAACATTTTATTGTGAAATTACTAATTTGCCCTTTGATATATATTTAAAAAAGAGTAATTTGCACTAATAGCCCTCGAGGTTTGGTTTCTCTTGCAATGACACCCCCTGAGCCCCTAAAATGACCAAAATACCCTTGATAAAATTCGAAAATATTATATGTAATGTGAAATGACCTTTATGCCCCAACCCCAAATATATACAATTTCGAAAAACATATATATAAATTCGAAAAAAGATATAAAATTTGAAAACAAATATTTAAATTTTGAAAAAAATATATATAATTCAATATATATATATATATATATATATATATATATTCAAAAACAAAATTCAAAAAATTATATAATTTCGAAAACCATATATAAATTTCAAAAAATATATATAAAATTCAAAAAAATATATAAAATTTGAAATATATATATAATTCGAAAATATATATATATAATTCGAATATATATATATAATTTGAATATATATATAAATTTTGAAATATATATATAATTCAAAAAAATATATAAAAAAAAATTCAAAAACAATATGTAAAATTCAAAATATATATATATATAATTCAAATATAAATATAAATTTTGAAATAAATATATATAAATTTCGAATTGTTTTTATAAAATTCGGATAAATTATATAAATTTCAAAAACATCATATAAATTTCGGAAAAAATCTATATATTATGGAAAAATATATATAAAAGAAGATCACTAATTGATGTTGGTGGTAAGTAGTTTGATTCACTTCATTAGAAAAGATATGTCATTTTAACAATATATATATATATATTTTTCAAAAATTATATAAGTTTTTTGAATTTTGTTTTTGAAAATATATATTTTTTTGAATTATATATATATTTTTTGAAATATATATATATTTTCGAATTTATATATATTTCAAAATATATATATATATTTTAATTTTATATATATATTTTCGAATTATATATATATTTTTGAATTTTATATATGTTTTTCGAAATTATATAATTTTTTGAATTTTGTTTTTGAGAATATATATATATATATTTTGAATTATATATATATTCGAATTATATATATATTTTTGAATTATATATATATATTTTAAATTTTTTTATTTTTTTGAATTTTATATATATTTTTTGAAATTTATATATTCGAATTAAAATATTTTTCAAAATTTATATATATTTTCGAATTATATATATATTTCAAATTTTATATTTTTTTTTGAATTTTGTTTTTAAATTTTTTTTTTTTTTTTGAATTTCACAATATTAAGTTAAGGGTATATAAGTCATTTTATATCATTTGAGGGCAAAATAGACTATTTATGGGATGAATAGTGACTGACATCACTAATTAACGGACCAATCTAATGGAGTGGACATGGAAGGGGTCCTTATGGGAAAAAAATTTAATTTAGAGGGGATCCGTGTGAAAATACTCAATATCGAGGAGGTGGTGTGGAATTAATATGCAAGAAGATCGGATATCCGTCCACAACTTGTGTTTGAGTGAAGGGCGGGAAACAAATTGCTCATCAACGGCCTTCTCAAAATCTTCGCTTGTTTATATCTCTCTCCTCACTCAAGAACTCCACTCTGCAAATACCTCAAAACCCTCTTTCCAAACCCTAACTCTAAAGTTGGACTGACCTCTCTCGCCCATGGAGTTCTTTCACTCGACTTTGAAGCTCTCTCTTCGGACCCGTGTAAGATGTCATCTACTGTGAATTTCTCTGTTTTTGTCTTTTAAATATCGTCTCTGATCTTGAACCTTTTTTTATTATTATTATGTTATGCTGATACCATTCTTTGGGAGATCTTTTTGTTATCCATGACCTGTTGAAATCCCCTCTCCATTTTTGAAATAATATTAATTTCAATCCTTTATTTATATATCTATATATATATATATGTATTGAACTCTATTTCCTCTGTTTGTTGTATAAATTAGATATGACTACTCTTATTATTTATTCTGTACAAATTTAATCTATCTGGTACTGAAGTTTGATTTGATCAATTTGGGTGTTGGTTGGGTATGCGGACGATTGTTAACCTAGGTGATTGAAATATTCCATCTTGAAGTTCATGACGGAATTTGAATTTGAATTTGGATTGATTTGGGAGTTGTGGTAAATTTTAATGCTTTGACATGTTTAACCCTTTTGCAGAGTCCTAAAATAAATACCTTATTTCCCATTTCTGTTTAAGCATCGGAAATGAAATTAGTTAATTTATATGCTTGCTATACTTGTTTAAGCATAGGATGATATCAAAATAAGTCGCTGCAATGTGTGTGGTTTGCTACTGACTAGACATGGATGGAGGAATTTGTTGGAACACAAAGATACACTATCACACTAGAATTTATGAAGAACAAAATATAAATGAGGGAAAGAGAGAACTAAGGAAAGAATTCCTTGTAAGATTGCTTGATGTGAAACTAATGGTTACATATGCCTTTTATAGGCTTACAAATCCTAAACACACAATAAACTAATACACACACATTACATGAGTTTCATTTTTTGTCAAAAATGGCAACTCACCTACTAAAACTTGTCAAACCTTATTTGACTAGAAAGAAGCATCCATGACAACCACATGAATAACACATGGGTTGCTTGGGTTTTATTTGACCAATTTACCTAACTTTCAAAACCTAACTTTCAACAGCCTCTCTTAAATTGGTCTTTAATAACCCCCAACATATTCTTCAATTTTTCAAACACTTTAGATTTTAACGGTTTAGTCAAAATATCTGCCGCTTGATCTTCTGACCTGCAAAAATCTAGTTCGATTTCTCCATCTTTGACCAAATCTCGAATGTAATGATATTTGATCCCAATATGCTTGCTTCGACCATGAAACACTGGATTTTTAGCAAGTGCAATTGCTGACTTATTATCGCACATGATTTTGGTTGGACCTCCATGTTCGTAGTGTAACTCATCCAGCATGCGGCGTAACCATACAGCTTGACATGCTGCCGATGTAGCTGCCATGTATTCCGCTTCCGCTGTTGACAATGCAACAACTTGTTGCTTCTTCGAGGACCAAGAGAACACTCCTTCTCCCAGATAGAAAACATATCCGGAAGTGCTTTTCCGAGTCTCCACATCACCTGCCCAATCACTGTCTGTATAGCCTACTAGACTGAAATCGTCAGAATAGGTATAAAAAACTCCATGATCCCGAGTACCACTCACGTACCGTAAGATCCGCTTTGCTGCTTGTAGATGTGATTGTCGAGGTGTTTCCATGAACCGACTGATAAGCCCCACACCATAAACAATATCTGGTATAGTGGAAGTCAAATAACGTAGACTACCGACTATACTTTTGAAATATGTTGGGTTTACCAGTTCACCGCTTCCTTCTTTCCTCATCTCCAGACGTTCTGCCACTGGAGTCCGAATTGGCGTCCTTGAATCCATATGAAACTTTTTGAGAATATCATTTGCATATTTATTTTGTGAAATAAATATGCCATCTTCAGTTTAATGCACTTCGATGCCTAAGAAATATGACATCAATCCCATATCCGTCATTTCGAACTGGCGAGTCATCGCCTCCCTGAATTCAATAAACATCGTCTCGCAATTTCCTGTAAATATCAAATCATCAACATAAAGGCATACAATCATTATATCACCATTAGTCTTTGATTTGATATAAAAGGTGTGCTCATGAGGACATTTTTGGAATCCATCTTTCAGCATGTATGTGTCGATCTGTGTGTACCAGGCACGTGGTGCCTGCTTCAGTCCGTACAACGCCTTCTTCAACTTGTACACTAGTTTTTCATGACCTCTTTTAAGAAAACCAGGTGGTTGGTCAACATATACCTCCTCCTCAAGAACGCCATTGAGAAAGGCGGACTTGACATCCATCTGATGAATCTTCCACCTGTTTTGAGCTGCAAGTGCTATAGTCATTCTGATCGTATCCATCCTTGCCACTGGTGCAAATACTTCGTAGTAGTCAATTCCTGGCTTCTGCTTATAGCCTTTGACTACCAATCTCGCCTTTAATCGATCCACCTGACCATTTGGTTTATATTTTGTCTTGTATACCCACTTGACACCAATTGACTTCTTTCCGACAGGTAAAGAAGTTAGCTCCCAGGTATCATTTTTCTCAATTGCATGAATCTCCTCGTTCATTGCATGGATCCACCGCTCATCATTCTCTGCTTCCTTATATGAAACTGGATCACAATCAGCAAATAAGCAAAAATTTACTAGAGTTTCATCAGTAAAATCATCATCATTATCATTTGTGACCACATAATCCTGGAGACGTGCAGGCATCATATGCGTTCGCTTTGGACGACCTGCAGGTGCCGGTGAAGATGTTGGTGAATGTGATGAACTGTCCGGTGAAGAGAAATCACTTGTTTCTTCTGGTTCATTTTCAATGATGACACGTTGCTCCGCATGTGGTGTTTGATTACATGCCCAAGTATCATCCTCGATGAATTGGACATCTCGGCTTACAATAACATCTTTTGTGAGAGGATTATAAAGCTTATAACCTTTAGTTACCTCACTGTAGCCGATGAAGATACACTTTTGGCTTTTGTCATCAAGTTTCTTTCTCCGTTGTTCTGGTACATGAGTGTATGCGACGCACCCAAATACTCGTAGGAGTGAAACATCCGGTTTGCTACCGCTCCATGCTTCATGTGGAGTTTTTCCAAAAACACTCTTCGTTGGACACCTATTCAATAGATATATAGCACATGCAACAGCTTCTGCCCAAAAAGACTTTGGCAAACTTTTGGCTTTCAACATGCTTCTAACCATTTCAAAAATGGTTCTGTTTTTTCTTTCAGCTATACCGTTCTGCTGAGGTGTATAACTGGCGGTTAATTGGCGTTTTATCCCTTGAGATTTGCAATAATTGTTGAATTCGTTAGAGGTGAATTCTCCTCCTCTATCCGATCTCAATGTCTTGAGATTAAAGCCACTTTGTTTTTCAACAAAAGCTTTAAACTCTTTAAATTTTGTAAACGCCTCTGATTTTTGTTCTAGAAAATACACCCAACTTTTTCTAGAAAAATCATCTACAAAAAGTAGAACATACCTCTTGTGCCCGAGAGATTCTACCTCAACTGGTCCACATATGTCAGTATGAACCAACTCCAACGATTGTTTGGCTCTTCGCGTTTTTCCAATTGGAAAAGATTCTCGGTGGTGTTTTCCGAGAAGGCATCCCTCGCATAGGTGATCAAGAGCATCGATTAGTGGTAACCCCGTTATCATGTTTTTCTGCACCAGGAGTCTCAAGCCTCGAAAGTTTAGATGACCGAACCGAAGGTGCCATAACCAATTGATATCTTTCGACCTCGCCATCAGATTCACCTCGGTTTTTGTGTAAAGATCCAATGGGAACATTCTATTCTTTGTCATTTGCACCTTTGCCACTTGTTTCCCGTTTTTGCTATGAACGGTACACACACCATCCAAAATATGAATGTCATGCCCTTTTTCTGAAAGTTGTCCCATACTCAACAAATTCCAGAACATTGGCGGCACAAAAAAAACATCAGCAATAGTGACATCGGTGCCATCTTTCGATAGAATTTTTACGTCACCTTTGCCCATTACAGGAACTTTGGATCGATTTCCAAAATTCACTTCACCGCGAAACGATTCGTCCAAGTGTGAGAATAGTTCCTTCTTCCCACACATGTGGTTGCTACATCCGGTATCCAAATACCATATATTTGTGCATACGCCATCTGGCCCAACATCGTTGCAAGCTAGAGCTATGTTTTCTTCTATGTCAGCAAGATTTGCATACTCATTTTTTTCGTCCGGCATATGGGTTCGACATTCATTTTTGTAATGTCCGAACCGTTGACATCGATGGCATTTGACGTTGGTTTTGTCACGTGTTTCGGTATTACCACTACGACCTCCAAAGTCATTTCTACCTCTGCCACGACTGCGTCCGCGACCTCGACCTCGCCGTCCTTGACTGCCCCCTCGATTTGTTGAAATAAATCTGCTCTGCAACGCCTGCTCCGTGCTAGAGTTGTTGGCCTTCTGGTTCATCCTTTGCTCGTGAGAGCCTAATGAACCCATCAACCGTTCGATGGACATGGTTGATATGTCTTGCCCTTCTTCGATCACCGCCACTACATAATCAAATTTTGTGGTCAAAGATCTTAAAACCTTTTCCACGATCTTTTGATCATCAATCATTTCTCCATTAACCTTCAATTGATTAACGATGGATTGCACCCGATCGATGTACGCCGAGGTTGATTCCGAATCACCCATGGTTAGAGATTCGAAATCACCTCTCAACGTTTGTAGTCGCACTCGTCTGACCCGATCATCGCCTCTGTAGGATTTTTGCAAAATATCCCACGCCGTATGTGCCGTTTCTGCCGCCGCTATTTTTTCAAATACCAACTCGTCTACGGCTTGAAAAATGGCATATAATGCCTTTTGATCCTTTTTCCGGATCTCGATCAATGCATCTTTCTCCTCTTTCTTCAACGCCTCAAATACTTTTGAGTCCGCTACTTCGATGTAGTCGGTCTCCACCAAATTCCATAAATCTTGGGACCGAAAAAATACTTTTAATTGGACGGACCAACTATTGTAGTTTTTTCCGGTGAGCTTTGGAAGTTGTAAATGAATCGAATTGTTTGCAGACATGATTCAATTTGAAACTTCGGGATCGTTGGCTCTGATACCACTTGTTGGAACACAAAGATACACTATCACACTAGAATTTATGAAGAACAAAATATAAATGAGGGAAAGAGAGAACTAAGGAAAGAATTCCTTGTAAGATTGCTTGATGTGAAACTAATGGTTACATATGCCTTTTATAGGCTTACAAATCCTAAACACACAATAAACTAATACACACACATTACATGAGTTTCATTTTTTGTCAAAAATGGCAACTCACCTACTAAAACTTATCAAACCTTATTTGACTAGAAAGAAGCATCCATGACAACCACATGAATAACACATGGGTTGCTTGGGTTTTATTTGACCAATTTACCTAACTTTCAAAACCTAACTTTCAACAGAATTACCATAAACTTGCTCTCATATTACCCCATTTACTGTTTTATTAAACAAATGCATCACATCCATGTTACAAAACAGTATTTTATTTATTTTATTTTATTTTTTGGCATAATTTAAGAAGAATGAATATTACCCAACATTTGTTTTTGTTTTTGTTTTTGGAAAACTAAAAAATAATCACAAACTCATGCAAGTAGAAGTAGTAAATATCAAAAGACATAATCTGTCCCAAGATTATCACCTATGACTCCTTTTAAATTTGTAGGAAGTGTCTAAAATGTGCAACCTTGTCACTGAAATAATGAAATCCATTTCGAATTATGGACACATCAAAACTGCCTCGGTGTGTTCTTGAAGAGTTGGGGTTCTCAACATGTTTGACGCGGACACATAAGCTTTGTACTATTCATGTTTGTTTTGCATGTCACTCACGGTGAGGATGTTTAATTAAATTCTATTCTTTCTGATTTTCGTCTGCTGGTCCCTAAATTTAAGAGTTCAAGAATCTTATTAGCTGAGCTGAGCTGACCTGAATATATGCATGAAAATAATCAGGAATTTACAAGTTTCACGGTCATATCTTAAAACTAATGATTCCGGAACTAGAATGGACATTAACAGATAAAATAAGAGTAGAGAAACTGTCTTTGGAGAAATAATGTTTCTTGCCAATGAAAAATAGAATACAGAAAAATAATCAAACAAACAAGATCACTACACCGGAGAAAGACTCATAATCACGAATGACCGGAACCTTTGGAGGGACAGTAGGAAGTTGCTTGTTTTATGTTGGCTATTGCATTTTTAGTGAGTATCATTAGAGGAAGAAAGAAGAGAAGAAGAAGCCACACAAGTATTCGACATAGCCATTTAATCTAGCTTTATCTTGTACATATGTGAAGTGCATATGAAGAACATCATTTCTTTCTTTATATACAGCCAAATTTCCATGTTGCACAAGGTGCTGTGATGGTTTTACAGCAACCGGATCATTCGATTGTGTATAAAGATGTCAAACGTTGAAACACAATCGAATACCCATAAAAAACTAGATAAATCCTTGATATAGAATGATCAAGCGATCTCTTTTTCTCTCTCTCTGCAGACGGATCTGATGTATGAAAATATTGCAGAGATATCACAAGAGCCACCCAAAAATATGTAGAGACTTTTCTTCTTTATAGAGAGAGGAATTCTATTTTGAGTAAACTTGTATCCTTTTTGGACTATAATTCATTCCTTATGTAATCCTCTTGTAATTAGGAGTGAATCTAACCAATCTTGGTGTAAATATCCTTTATATATGTGTTAGAATATGTTGGAGTCGAAGATATGTCAAAAGAAGTTGAATCGGATTGGGACTCGAGTTTGCCAAAATCCTTGCTGCTACCTACGCTTGACCCCTACGCATATGCATAGGGTCTCCTACGCTTTAGCATAGGTTGGCCTACGCTTGAGTGTAGGCTCATGCATAACTCCTCCAGCCATGTGCGTAGTTATGTGTAGAAATGGTGATTCTAGACACTTTTTGTTTGCTGTCTGTGTAGATATGCGTCGCAAAAATGATGAAAACTACTTTTTCCAACTTTTCTTCCGTTTGAACCCCATTCATTCCTTTAACATATTTCCAAAAGTTTCGGCCTTGAAAAATGTCTGTTTTAACCTCCGATATGCATTTTCGTGGTCTAAAATTGCTTCCTCTTCATTTATCTTATATTATTCGATACTGTAATCTTAATTTGAGTTTGACGAAGTTTGTTGATGTCTTTGTTTGACCACTTTAATTTTCCTAAACCTACCCGACCTCACAATTCACTCAACATGGTTATCATCTAGAACATGTCAACAATAAACAATCCTACAAATGTTCTTACAATCTCCCCCTTGGCATTTCTGAGACAAAATCATGTTTTACAAAGATATCCTCACGAACAACAACATAATATCTATACCTATGAACACACCCACAAATATAGACATAGAATATCAGCTTGCCCTCATGACGATCTTCCAATCCTGCAACCACAACACTGAACAATATACCGTGAAAAGCAAGTGTGGAAAACATTTATAAATCAATATAATGATTATAAGAATAAGACAACAATGTAAGCATAATGATCATCATCGTATAAAAATACTCCTTCTCCCCCTAAGAATAAACTCCCCCTTATGTAAAAACTCTCCCCCTTAACTAGATATCTCTCTCCCTCAACTAAATATCTCTCCCCCTTTTTGTCACTTAGATGTTAAGCAAAGAGAGTACAATATAAACAATTTAGAGAGATGTAGGGAAATACTCAAATATTACTTCAAAATATAAGACTCTAACAGACCAAATCTCTACGATGCATGACCCTACTACTAATACATGAATAAATGTAAAAATATATATTTTTGTTTTTAGAAATCTGTGAGTAAGGCAATAGAGACAACGAGCTAATCATTAACACATCATATTATCATATCTAACTTAGCCATTATACACATGGTAGTGAAGAAAATCAGCACACATACCTTGTAGACTCAAGAATGCACAAGTCAAGTTTTGTATAGTATTCATATATATATGAAAATACTCATGTGCAAGCACTCAGGTAAGATGAAAGCAATACACACTAATTCCAATAATCTCCTCACTAACCGTGATGATAACTCAGTCCAAAATCCAAGATAGAAGTTAAATATTTAACTCGGACCTTATTGCTAATTAAGGGATACACAATTTCTTTTTTTTTTTGTCTCGAATTTTTTTCTTTTACAAACCTTCATATATCTTTTGTTTCTTCCCTTTTTACGCGAATACTCACTTCTTCTTGAGGCACTGAGACCTGGTTACTCAATAGAAGGACCATTGCTTAAAGGGGGATTTAAAAATACCTTCATATACTTATTTATTTTTTCTTTTTCAACATTACCCCAATATTCACGAGCATGCAATAGGTATTCAAAAGTATCGATCAATCTATCCTAACTCATGAACCTACATATGACTTCAGGTTAAATGAAAAAGATTAAAAGTATCAGTAGGCATTACAATCAACTCCGAAGTAAAACAAGCACCTAACATTAAGGTTTTTCAACATTAAGCCAATTGAGAATCTGTGAATATAAACTCTAGGACGTTAAGCCATCTTCAACAAGATCTCGAATGAAATGATGTCGAATATCTATATGCTTTGTCCTAGAGTGTTGAACATGACTTTTAGAAATATTTATCGCACTCGTGTTATCACAGAACATAGTCAGGTGCCTTGTGAAAAATCATAATCCTGTAACATCTGCGCATCCACAAAACCTGAGTACAGCAACTACCAACTGCTATATACTTTGCCTCAGCAGTGGAAAGGGAAACACGATTCTGCTTCTTGCTATGCCAAACAACTAAGCAATTATCAATATAAAAACACCATCCACTGATACTTTTTCGATCATCTACATTCCCAGCCCAATCAACATCAGAAAAAGATGCGATATCAGTATTAGTCTCTAATGGAGACCATAGTCTATAATTTACAGTCCCTTTAACATATTTGATTATTCTTTTTATAGCAATAACATGAGACTGTTTTGGACTTGCCTGGTAACGTGCACATATACCAACACTAAAAGCTATGTTAGGTCGACTGGCCGTCAAGTACAACAAACTCCTAATCATACTTCTATAAAGTGTAGGATCGACATCTTTGCTTTTAGTATCTATGCTAAGCTTGACACTTGTACTCATAGGAGTGCGAACATCCTTAGCCTTTTCCAAAGCAAACTTCTTTACTAATTCCAAGGCATAACGAGTTTGGGAAATAAAAATTCCATCACTTAATTGCCTAATCTGAAACCCTAGAAAGAAGTTCAATTCACCAATCATGCTCATCTCAAACTCATGTGTCATTTGATCTCCAAACTAACGAGTAAGCCGATCAGAAGTGGAATCAAACACCGAATAATCAACATAGATTTGAGCAATAACTATATCACTGAATAAACAGTGTTTTGTCCACTCCCCCTCGGGTAAAACCTGTTCCCAAAAGGTAGTCGGTAAATATTTCATGCCAAGCTCTAGGAGCTTGCTTTAGCCCATACTGTAGGCTTTGAAATTTATTTTCGGCAAACAATTCCAAAATTGATGATAACAAACCATTGAAGAGTGTTTGATACTAATGAATTTTCGAGTTTAAGTTTTCAGCAAAAGACAGGTGAACGACTCGGAAAACAAACTCGGAAAGAAAACGACTCGAAAAGCAAGTTCGGAAAGAAAGCTTGAATTAAAGCGAAAAGCCGTAAAAGAAATTGAAGCGCAAATGGAAAATCAACGGCAAAGGCGAAAGTGGAAGACTCAAGACTTGGGGTAGATAGGTCGGGAAGCGATCATTGTAACAAGGTAATTTTATGCGTCGATTTTATCGTATAAGCTCAAGTATAAAATGAACCGAATTCAAATGAAATGAAAAACGCTTTACCGAACTTAAACGGAAAGAAAAATATTTTTATTAAATGTTTTTCATGTTGTAGTCGACTAGAATAAACCTGTGTATTTTCTAGTAGTCGACTAAAACAATCAGTAGCTATAGGTTTTTCATCCACATCAAAAGAGTCGACTGAAAAGAGCTTGAGTCGACTAGACTACTTCATGTAGTCGACTAGAACTCATTCTAGTCGACTAGATGGTCCAAAGTAGTCGACTAGATGGTCCATTGTAGTCGACTACAACAGAGAAGTAGTCGACTAGAAGTTCCTTAAAACCTGCAGATTCTTCAGAAAACATTTCCCATGTTTTGTGGATTGTGTTTAATGGTGTTCAAACGGCTCTTGTCTTTCAAATACTATAATCATTCTTCAAAACCCTAATGCAATGCAATATATAGAATGAGATGTGTATATTGAAGATCAAGAGATTGAAATACAAAGAGAAAGAAAGCTATCAAAAATTTTGCAGAAATTTTCTCTACAAAAGCCATTGAAACCAAGCTTTGAAAATCTGTTTTTCACCAAGTTTCTTTGAAAAACAAAACCTCTAGTATCTCTTCTTATTCTTCAAATATCATTCATTGATCATACCCTTTGAGAATACATTTCTAGAGCTATTGTAAAATCACCAAAAACACTTGAGCTTATATTGATTTATCTTCCATAAAAACCTTTGGGTTTTGAGTGTTTTTGTTCTTGAGTGATTTTATTGATTACATACGAATTTGTAATCTCGGACAAGTGAAGTCCACCGATTGTTCAAGAGAGGGTTGTTCTCTTGATTGAGGGACAAGCTCGAGAGGCTTGTGTTGTAAAGGTTTGCCATTCCACCTGTGAAGGAAGGGCCATAGTGAAAGGATCGGGAAAAGTCTCAAGAAGGGGTTCTTGAGCCGAGGAGTAGGAGTTACCGAACCTCGAAAAAATCACGGTGTCAAATCTCTCTATCTCTTTCTCTTTACTTGATTATTTTGCATGCCATAATTGCTTGAATATCTTGTATGCTATCTTGTCTTGAAATTAATAGTTAGAGAAGTTCAAATTAAATCATTCACTTGTTTATTGTGATATTGTTTTTTGTTAGAGAGTGTTCCAATCTCGAAAAGAATTAGACTTATTTTTTGAACACCCTATTCACCTCCCCCTCTAGGGTTAATTAGTGACTAACAATTGGTATCAGAGCCTAATCTCTATTTATTTTAGACTTAATCGTCTTAGAGAACGATCATATCATCGAATTTAGTCACTCATGTTGAAGGTCAATCGAATAATAGGCCCCCATGGTTTGATGGATCAAATTATAGCTATTGGAAAACTAGAATGATAGATTTTCTTCAAGCTATTGATTACCAAATTTGGCAAGTAGTTCTTGAAGGACCATTTGTATTAACTAAAATTGTTGATGGAAAAGCCGTCCCCAAATTACCCAATGAGTGGTATAATGATGACCGTAAACTCATGTCGTACAATGCTAAAGCCAAAGTAAATTTAAATTGTGCTTTAAGTCCAAATGAATTTAATCGTGTATCTACTTGTTCAACGGCAAAAGAAATGTGGGATAAACTTGAGGTAACCTATGAAGGAACATCTCAAGTACGAGAATCCAAAATTGACATACTCATGCATGAATATGAATTATTTGCTATGAAATATGATGAAAATGTGAATTCTATGATGTCTCGTTTTACAAATATTTTGAATGGACTAAAGCATCTTGGTAGAATTGTTCCTAGATCCGATGCGTCACGAAAAGTGCTTAGAAGTCTTCCGGCAAAATGGGATGCAAAAGTAACGACTATCAAAGAAGCTCATGACCTCAACACCATGAGTCTCGATGAAATTTTCGGCTCTTTACTCACTTGGGAAATAACGTTGAAAGCTCGTGAAGACGACATCAAGCCAAGAAAGGGAATAGCTTTGCAAGCCTTCACCAAAAATGAAATCAATGAGACGAGTGAAGAAGAAGAGGATGAGGACATTGCATTGTTCACCCAAAAATTCAGGAGACACCTTCAAAGAAAGAAAACAAACGGTGGAAGATTCATGAAGAGAATCGAACCTAAAGGCGAGACTAGCAAAAAGGAATCCCCAACGTGTTTCAATTGCGGAAAGTCGGGACACTACAAAAGTGATTGCTTCAAGCTAAAAAAGGAAAACGACAAAAGACCTAACAAGATGGCAATGAACGTCACATGGGAGGACTATGACTCATGCGACTCGGATGAGGAGAAAAGTAGCGAGGAAACGGCAAACATTTGCCTCATGGCAAATGAAGAAGAGGTACATTTAAATTTAAGTGATTTAGATAAACTATCATATGATGAACTTCTTCTTGATTACAATGAATTGCAAGATGTGTTTGAAGAATTACATGATGAATTTGAAAAATTAGCTAGAAAATATATCCTTCTTAAGAAAGCTAAGTCTTCATGTAGTCTCACTAATTCAAACTTAGAAGTTTCTTGCAATGACAAAAGCATTGAGCTAGAAAAGGAAAATATTCGGTTGAAAAATACTATTGATGATCAAATAAATGTTTTAGCTAAATTTACAAAAGGAAAAGAGAACCTTAGTATCATGTTAGGAAGACAAAAAGGATCATTTGATAAATGTGGTCTAGGGTATGATGCTTTTGACAAATATGCTCTTATATTGAAAAAGAGAAAATCACTTAGCTCTATATTTACTAAAAAATCATCTCATGCATCTTCAAATGATTATAAACATGTTACTTGCTACTATTGCAATAGAAAAGGACACAAAGCAAATGTATGCTTTCATAGAAAGAAGAAAATTATGTCAAAAATGGTTTGGGTTCCGAAAGGGACTATTGCATGCTCTCATAGAAAAGAGAATGTTGTAACGAAACAAATTTGGGTTCCAAAAGGAACTATTGCATATCTATCTAACCAAAATGGACCCAAAACAGATTGGGTACCAATAAAAGTTACTTGAACTTGTTTTGTAGGTATGCTTGAAGTCCGCATCAAAAGAAAAATGGTTTCTTGATAGCGGATGCTCAAGGCATATGACGGGAGATAAATCAAAGTTTATTTCACTAAAACCATATGAAGGAGGAAATGTAACATTTGGAGACAACTCTAGAGGCAAAATTATAGGAATTGGCTCAATCGGTATTTCCTCTTCTCTCTCTATAGATGATGTGCTTTTAGTTGATGGTTTGAAGCATAATTTGTTTAGTATTAGTCAACTATGTGACAAGGGCTATGATGTTATATTTAGGACAAATGCATGCATAATCAAGAAAGATGGGAAGCAAATGTTCAATGCCAAAAGAAATGGAAACTTGTATACTTTGTTGCTATGTGAATTGCATGATCAAGATGTTAAATATTTTGTCACATCTAGCGAAAATAGTTGGTTATGGCATAGACGTCTAGGACATGCTAGTATGGACCTCATTCATCGTTTATCCAAAAATGATTTAGTCAAAGGCCTCCCAAAGACTAAATTTTTGAAAGATAAAATATGTAGCGCATGTCAAGTAGGCAAGCAAGTTAAATCTTCTTTCAAGAGAAAGAAAGATATTTCCACTTCTAGACCTCTAGAGTTACTTCACATGGATCTTTTTGGTCCGGAGAGAACGGCTAGCTTAGCCGGGAAACTCTATGTACTTGTTATAGTTGATGACTACTCTAGATTTACTTGGGTTCACTTTCTTGCTCATAAAAATGAAACTCACTCCATTCTTGAAAGATTTTATAGAGTCATTCAAAATGAAAAAGATTTGAAAATCAAGAAAATTAGAAGTGATAGAGGTAGGGAGTTTGAAAATCAAGACTTAGAGAAATTATGTGATGACCTCGGTGTTTCTCATGATCTCTCGGCCCCTAGAACCCCTCAACAAAATGGTGTAGTTGAAAGAAAGAATCGATCTCTACAAGAGATGGCTAGAACCATGTTAAATGAGCACAACCTTCCCCGAAGCCTTTGGGCGGAAGCGGTAAACACTGCTTGCCATATAATTAATCGTGTTATTATTCGGATGAAGTTGGGGAAAACGCCTTATGAGTTGTGGAATGGTCGAAAGCCCAATATTGGATATTTCAAAGTTTTCGGGTGTAAATGTTTTGTGTTAAATGATAAAGACAACCTTGGAAAATTCGACTCCAAATCGGATGAAGCAATTTTCCTACGATATTCTACAAGGAGTAAAGCATTTCGGGTTTATAACAAAAGGACTCTAACCATGGTTGAGTCTATTCATGTTGTCTTTGATGAATCACCCTCACCACCATCACCTAGAATTGACCTAGAAGAAGATGAGGTTGTTGGGATTGAGGATAATCTAAATACTCTCAATATCTCCAACTCATCATGTAGCCAAAAGGAAATGAGGGAAGTTGAGCATCAATCCAATGATGACTTGACCAACTCAATGCCTAAAGCATGGAGGATTGTTCACAATCATCCTCTTGATCAAGTCATAGGTAATCCTTCAAAAGGGGTTAGTACTAGATCTCAACTTAAAGATTTTTGCAACCACATGGCCTTTGTATCGCAAATCGAACCCAAGAACTTTCACGAAGCTCAATGTGATGATTCTTGGATCGTAGCAATGCAAGAGGAACTAAATTAATTTGAACGCAATCAAGTTTGGCGTTTAGTTCCTAGACCCGAAAATCAAACTATAATTGGCACAAAATGGGTTTTTCGAAACAAAAAGGATGAGAATGGAGTAATTATTCGAAATAAAGCAAGATTGGTAGCTCAAGGATATAATCAAGAGGAAGGCATCGACTACGATGAGACCTTTGCACCGGTAGCTAGATTAGAAGCAATTAGAATGCTTCTTGCATTTGCATCATATAGAAATTTCACTCTTTATCAAATGGATGTCAAAAGTGCTTTCTTAAATGGTGTCATAGAAGAAGAAGTTTTTGTGAAGCAACCACCCGGTTTTGAAAATAATCTTTTTCCAAATCATGTTTTCAAATTGGCTAAAGCTCTATATGGTTTAAAGCAAGCTCCTCGAGCTTGGTATGAGAGACTTAGCGGGTTTTTAACTCAAAATGGTTTTACAAGAGGGAAAATTGATAACACACTTTTTACAAAAACCATTAAGAATAATTTGTTGATTGTCCAAATTTATGTTGACGACATTATTTTCGGCTCAACAAATAATTCTTTATGTAGGGAATTTGCCACAAGTATGCAAAACGAATTTGAAATGAGCATGATGGGTGAGTTGACTTTCTTCTTAGGGTTGCAAATCAAGCAAAGCTCGGATGACTTATTCATGAGCCAATCCAAGTACACTAAAGATTTGCTAAAGCGATTTGGTATGGAGGCTACCAAACATGCCATAACTCCTATGAGTTCCTCTATTAAGATTGATAAAGATGAAAATGGTAAATGTGTTGATATTACTAATTATAGAGGCATGATCGGTAGTTTGCTTTATTTAACCGCTAGTAGACCGGATATAATGTTTAGTGTATGCTTATATGCCCGGTTTCAATCATGTCCTGAGGAATCTCATTTGCTTGCGGTCAAACGCATTTTTCGCTACCTAAGTGGTACAATAAACTTAGGGCTTTGGTATCCACGTGGAACTTCAATTGATCTTATTAGTTATTCGGATGCCGATTTTGCGGGATGTAGAATTGATCGAAAAAGCACAAGCGGCACTTGTCATTTTCTAGGACACTCACTAGTATCCTGGTCAAGTAAAAAGCAAAATTTCGTTGCATTATCTACGGCCGAAGCTGAATATGTGGCAGCCGGTAGTAGTTGCGCTCAAACTCTTTATATTAAGCAACAACTACTTGATTTCGGTCTTACTTTCTCTCACGTGCCTATTAAATGCGATAATACGAGTGCGATTTGTATTTCAAAGAATCCTATTCATCACTCACGCACCAAGCATATAGAGATTAGGCATCATTTTTTACGTGATCATGTTGCTAAGGGTGACGTTGAATTGATCTTTATCGACACTAAAAATCAATTGGCGGATATTTTTACAAAACCACTTGCGGACGAATCTTTTTCTAAAATTCATCGAGAAATTGGTATGGCCATGGATTTTGATGTTTTATCTTAAACTCTGTCATAATCTTTATTTTCCATATTTTCTTGATATTTTTGTGTTTTTTTTTTATGATTTTTTCTCTTTTTTTTTATATCATTTTTCACCTTCTAGTCGACTCATCCTGTGCAGTTCAAACCATTCTAGTCGACTACTTTGGTCAGTAGCTTCACCATTGAAATTTCTTCACCTTCTAGTCGACTCATTGCTATTCTAGTCGACTCAAAGATATTCTAGTCGACTCAAACCTTACTCTAGTCGACTACTTTGCCTTCCTAGTCGACTCAAACCTCAATCTAACCGACTCACCTAGACCTAGTCGACTCAACCCACTATAAAACCTAAACCCCCTTTCATCTTCTCCATCCGCCTCCTTCAACCTTCACCCACTTTCAAACCCTCTCCTCTCAATCCTTCTCCTACTACCATCTATACCTTCAAATCCTCACCTATCTCTCATTAATTTCACATTTCCATCATCCTCCACCCATTTCCCTCACCCAAATTTCTTCATTCTCACTCTCTCACATCTATATATATACACCATCATATATCTATATATCTCTATATATTTGTGCATCATCTTCTACAATGCCACCGAAGACTCGAGGTCTATTTCGGAAATGTTCACGCATTGATGGAGGCCAAAGCTCCACCAATCCACGCATTCCTACGGCTGTTGACGAAGAGGAGTCGAATGAACCTCTTCTTCTTGAGGTACTTCTTCTTGATGATGATGATAGAAATAAATTCATCACTATTTTTGATCATCGTGCTCCTACACCTTGCCGTATTGTCACACAAGATTTATGCACTGAAATTAGGGCTCAAACTTTCGAGTTGTTCCGAGCAATTGGTTGGGATTTTTTCGTTTCTCTTGACATTCCGGTACTTCCGCGAATTGTCAAAGCCTTCTACGCTTCTCTTGAAAATCACAAGGATAAATTACTCTCTCATCTTCATTTTAATTTATGTGGTGAAGACGAGACCGTTGATGACAGCGAAATCAAGCGCATTTTCTTGCTTCCGAATGACGGTATCCGCCACTTCTCCAAGGATTGGTATAAGGCTGATGGTTTCGATTGTATTGAGGCTGTTCGGACCATATGCGTCGACAAGGAAATTTCGCAGAACGCCGGTATTACCTCTTCTATGCTACTACCCGAGGCTAGATTAATTCATAATGTTATTACTTACTCTATTATGCCTAAAACTGGTAGTCGTAGTAGTGTTTCTCGTATGGAGGCTTTTTTGGTTTATTGCGTTTTGACAGGAACCCGCGTTGATTTAGCTTATATTTTCCGTTCCGTCATCCTCACATGTCAGCGCAAGCCATCTGGCCCGCTTTTCTTTCCCGCGCACATTACATATCTACTGCAGCGGAAAGGCTTTAAATTTCCGAATGAAATGTCCGAGCATCACCCTATTTTTCTTGACGCCACTCATGTCAAGCATATGCATATTTCTTCTGATGCGGAAGGAAATTTCATTTCTGAAAGTGCACCTGCTCCTCGTACGCGTACAGCTCCTAGCGGTTCTGCATCGCGCCAGGAAGCCTCTTCCTCGGTTCCTCCGTTGGACAGTGCTTCGGCTTCTCAGGCTGCTCTTCTCACCCAACTTCTTGGGGTTGTTCAAAGCAATACGGAGCTACTTAGGCAGCAGGAACAAATGCTTCAGCGCCTTGATACGACCGTAAATCAGGATACGGAAGCCATTCGATTGATCAATGAGCGCCTTGTTCTTCATGATGAGGAAATGTCTACCCGTATTACAAATCTGGCCGGGTCACTTGATGACCTCACTCTTGGACACAGGAACCCTCGCTCACGCGCCCCTCGACGCTGACAAAAAGGGGGAGAAATTATGCTATTGCACTATCATGTATTTCATTATCCGACATTAGCAATTTCTGTTTTTGTGTGGCTTGTTATGGTTATTTGCGACTTGTTTGTTATTTCCATGTTTTTCATTAGTATAAACGGCTTGTATTAAATTGAAACATCTATGATATGCTGTTTATGTTTGTTATCTCAAATGTGCGCCTATTTATATATTGTATCAAAATGCCCATTAAATTGCAAATTTCATTTTCTAAGGGGGAGCATTTGAACAAAATATTATGCACATATTGAGGGGGAGCATCACTTGATGTTTCGCCAAATGCCAAGCAAACACAAAATGTTTTGTCATCATCAAGGGGGAGATTGTTGGCTTTGAAATTTACTTTCGGCAAACAATTCCAAAATTGATGATAACAAACCATTGAAGAGTGTTTGATACTAATGAATTTTCGAGTTTAAGTTTTCAGCAAAAGACAGGTGAACGACTCGGAAAACAAACTCGGAAAGAAAACGACTCGGAAAGCAAGTTCGGAAAGAAAGCTTGAATTAAAGCGAAAATCCGTAAAAGAAATTGAAGCGCAAATGGAAAATCAACGGCAAAGGCGAAAGTGGAAGACTCAAGACTTGGGGTAGATAGGTCGGGAAGCGATCATTGTAACAAGGTAATTTTATGCGTCGATTTTATCGTATAAGCTCAAGTATAAAATGAACCGAATTCAAATGAAATGAAAAACGCTTTACCGAACTTAAACGGAAAGAAAAATATTTTTATTAAATGTTTTTCATGTTGTAGTCGACTAGAATAAACCTGTGTATTTTCTAGTAGTCGACTAAAACAATCAGTAGCTATAGGTTTTTCATCCACATCAAAAGAGTCGACTGAAAAGAGCTTGAGTCGACTAGACTACTTCATGTAGTCGACTAGAACTCATTCTAGTCGACTAGATGGTCCAAAGTAGTCGACTAGATGGTCCATTGTAGTCGACTACAACAGAGAAGTAGTCGACTAGAAGTTCCTTAAAACCTGCAGATTCTTCAGAAAACATTTCCCATGTTTTGTGGATTGTGTTTAATGGTGTTCAAACGGCTCTTGTCTTTCAAATACTATAATCATTCTTCAAAACCCTAATGCAATGCAATATATAGAATGAGATGTGTATATTGAAGATCAAGAGATTGAAATACAAAGAGAAAGAAAGCTATCAAAAATTTTGCAGAAATTTTCTCTACAAAAGCCATTGAAACCAAGCTTTGAAAATCTGTTTTTCACCAAGTTTCTTTGAAAAACAAAACCTCTAGTATCTCTTCTTATTCTCCAAATATCATTCATTGATCATACCCTTTGAGAATACATTTCTAGAGCTATTGTAAAATCACCAAAAACACTTGAGCTTATATTGATTTATCTTCCATAAAAACCTTTGGGTTTTGAGTGTTTTTGTTCTTGAGTGATTTTATTGATTACATACGAATTTGTAATCTCGGACAAGTGAAGTCCACCGATTGTTCAAGAGAGGGTTGTTCTCTTGATTGAGGGACAAGCTCGAGAGGCTTGTGTTGTAAAGGTTTGCCATTCCACCTGTGAAGGAAGGGCCATAGTGAAATGATCGGGGAAAGTCTCAAGAAGGGGTTCTTGAGCCGAGGAGTAGGAGTTACTGAACCTCGAAAAAATCACGGTGTCAAATCTCTCTATCTCTTTCTCTTTACTTGATTATTTTGCATGCCATAATTGCTTGAATATCTTGTATGCTATCTTGTCTTGAAATTAATAGTTAGAGAAGTTCAAATTAAATCATTCACTTGCTTATTGTGATATTATTTTTTGTTAGAGAGTGTTCCAATCTCGAAAAGAATTAGACTTATTTTTTGAACACCCTATTCACCCCCCCCCCCCCCCCCCCCCCCTCTAGGGTTAATTTGTGACTAACACATACAAAGCCTTTTTAAGCTTGTAAACATGACCAGGATAATGAGGATCTTTAAATCCTTTGGGCTTCTCCACAACACCTCCACATAAAGAATACCATTTAAGAATGCACTCTTCATGTCCATCTAATACAAGTTGAATCCAAGAGGACATGCAATAGCAAATAAAATCCGAATAGATTGAAGCCTAGCCGCTGAAACGAAAGTCTCATCAAAATCTATACCCTCCAACTGAGTATAACCTTGAGCAACAAGCCTTGCTTTATTCCTAACAACTGTACCATTTTCATTCTTTTTATTCTTGAATATCCATTTGGTACCTATCACATTTATGTCCTTCGGTCTAGGCACAAGATACCACACATCATTCTTAACAAACCGCTGAAGTTCTTCTTGCATAACATTTATCCACTCACTATCTTGAAAAGCTTTTTTGACATTTTTAGACTCAAGGAAAGATGTATAACACGCATATGAGACTTCATTTCTAGCCATTCTACGGGTCACCATCATCTGATCGACTGATCCTATGACTTTATCTAAAGGGTGGTTTTCAACTTGACCCTTGCAGATGGTTCCTTAGTAGGTGTAGGCTGAACATCACGAGATTGATCATGGGATTCTATAGGAATAGGAGTATCATCATGGACCACGTTATCCTCTTCAGTAACAACATGATAATCATTATCTAAAGGAAAAAACAGTTCACTATCTTCTTCCTTTATAGACATAAGAGACTCATAAACACATGAGTCATCGACCACTAGATTGGCAGATTCCATTGTAGTTTGAGTTTTAAGGTTAAAAATCCTAAATGCCCTACTTGTCAATGAATATCCCATAAATATTCCCTCATCACTCTTAGATTTGAATTTTCCGATGGACTCGCGATCTCTAAGAATATAGCATTTTACTCCAAAAACCATGAAATATTTCACATTCGGTTTCTTGCCATTCCACAGTTCATAGGAAGTTTTTAAGGTGCCAGACCTAAGATAGATTCTATTTAAGGTGTAACAAACTGTGTTCACTGTCTCGGTCCAAAAATACCTAGGAACATTCCTACCATGTAGCATAACATTAGCCATCTCATGAAGAACCATATTCTTCCTCTCAACCACCTTATTTTGCTGTGGAGTACGTGGTGCTGAAAATTCATGCTTTATTCCTCTTTCATCACAAAAAACTTTAATTTCTGAATTTTCAAACTTCTTTCCATGATCACTCCTCACTCTAGTAATGAGATAATTCTTCTCAGTCTGAATTCTTAAACAAATGTTCTTAAAACTTTCAGGAGCTTCATACTTTTCTCTCAAAAATCCAACCCTTGTAAATCTAGAGTAATCATCTACCATGAAAAAAATATACTTCTTACCTCCTTTGCTCATGGTCCTAGTGGGACCCATTAAGTCAATATGCAACAATTCAAATGGTTTAGAAGTACCAATGATATTTGTCTTCCTGTGCTGACATCTAACTTGTTTACCCTTTTGACATGGTCCACACACAATCCCTTTTCCATAATCAATCTTAGGGACACCTCTGACAATTTCACTCTTGGTAGTTTTCGTTAAATCACGAAAATTAATGTGTCTCATTCGCTGGTGCTAGATTTCAACTTCATCTAGTTTAACTCTATTACAATATAATTTAGAATTAGGGACAATGCAATAGCAGTTATCAGACGAACGCATACCTTCCATAACACAATTTCCAGAATAGTCAATATTAATAGAACACTTATCAGAAGAGAAATTGACATTATGGTTGTTATCGCATATCTGGCTTATATTCAGCAAATTAGCTTTTAGACCTTCAACATAAAGCACATCGTCTAGTCTAGGTAGACCGGGAGCTACAACGGTACCTTTTCCTAGAACTTTCGACTTCTCTCTATCAACAAAAGTAACTGTCCCACCATGACATTCCTCGAGAAACCCAAACAATGACTTATCTCCAGTCATGTGTCTCGAACATCCAATATCCAGATACCAGGAGCTAGAATCACATGCTCTAAGTGCAGTATGAACTACAAAATAGTGTAGCTCACCTTTCTTGACCCATGTTTTCTTCAATTTCGGAGCTCTATTTGCTAATTTTGATAAATTCTTCACCTCTTCACTCAACATTATAATTTGATCTTGAACATAATCTCCTTGTTGAGTTATTTGTTCATTCACCTATTTCAAAGTTTTTCCTCTTAGATTTGAACATAAAGGTCGAATGTGACCTCTTACTCCACAGTGGTGACATATAGGAACAAACCTTTGAACTTCATCAATCGAACTCTTAGGATATCTAGAGGTAAAGGAAAGCTTGCTTTCAACAGTTCTTCTGACATAGGATTGAGCATTAGGATTCCAATTCGAATTTCCTTGAGAAGAATTAGATGCTACATGGGAAGCTTTTACAAAGGTGGTTTTCGAAACGACATTCGAATTATGCGTTACTCCATCAAAACCCGGTCTCTTTGTATTTCATACGAATTTTCCCATACTCTAACATCTTATCGAGCTTAAGTTTCCCATCAAACCATTTACGAAGAGTTAATTTAGCATCATTCAGTTCCTTTTCCAATTTCCCAATCTTGGTAGATTTCTCAACGAACTCATATTTTAGCATGGTTAATTCCTTATTGAGACCATCTACACTCTTTAAAGCGTGAGTCTTTTTTTGGTCAGACTTAGTCAACTATTCATACAATTTAGCCTTTTGGGTCTGTAGGAGATTTAAGGTTTAAGAACCATTGGCTAACTCATCTCTTAAAGAATGTAATTCTTTGTCCATGCTAAGACTTTTAGTCAATAGTTTAGTGTGGTTTTCTGAAGTTGTGTGGTCTTATCAAGTAATTTATCATAAGACACTTGAAGCGAGTCATCACAATCTTCATCACTCTCAGAACCTTCATCTCCTGAAGTTGCATTCAGTGTAGCAACCTCTTCATCTTTCTCAATATGTGATGCGAACATAGTGAAATTCTCAGATCCATCTCCTTCCTCCGAGTCTGTCGCATCACTAGTTGATTCATCATCCCAAGTGACAGCTAAGCCTTTGGACTTTTACAAAGTGTTTGCACACTTTGCAGCTATGTGACCATATCCTTGACACTCAAAAGATTGAGGTTTCTTCTTTTCAAGGTCAGACTTGTCATTCCGAGATTGGAGTTTATTTATATTTCTAGACTCACCTAACTTGTCCCCAAATTTTTGTCCTTTGCCATTCCTTTTACTATTAGTAGTCTTCACAAATTTGTTCAATTTTTTAGCACATATGGCAATATCATTCAGATTCAACTCACTTTCTCCATCAGACTCAACATGATTCTCCCAAGTGGTTTTGAAAGCTATGCTCTTCTCTTTTGTGCCACTAAACTTCTTAGGGGGATTTTTGAACATCTCCATCTCATAAGACATTAGGTTCCCAGCCAATTCTTCAAGTTTAATTTCTTTAAAACTCATTACTTCCGATATGACAATAACCTTAGACCAAAAAATTTCAGGTAGAGACCTAAGAATCTTCTTCACTATGGTAGTCTCACAGATAGGCTCACCTAGATTGTGACAACTTGTTACAATATTAGTTAGTCTAGCCTCAAAGTCAGCGTAGACTTCATCCTTTTCCATCTTAACTTGTTCAAATTGTGAATTTAACATTTGGAGTTTCGATTGTTTAACTTTTGAAGTCCCTTCATGAGTTACTTGGAGAATATCCCAAGCTTCTTTGGCAATTTTGCACGTGGCAATTCTCTTAAACTCACTTGCGGTCACAGCATTGTATAAAAACATTTAAAGCTTTGGAGTTCCAACTAGCACTGTTTGTCTCAGCAGGAGTCCACTCATTTGACGGTTTTACATTAGATTCATTAGTAGTATCGTCTTTCACAGTGGGAGGTGAGTATCCTACCTCTACGGTAAGCCAAGTTCTCTTATCTATAGATTTTAAGAACGCTCTCATTCTAGATTTCCAATAGATGTAATTCGAGTCATCAAACAAAGGGGACCTAGATACGGAACCTCTTTCACGAGGTATTTTCATCGCCTACGGGGCAACCATGCTCTGATACCAATTGAAATTACCTAGGCGACTAAGGAAAATAGCCTAGAGGGGGGGTGAATAGGCTTTTTATGGATTTATTGACAAATTAAAATTTAATTGCGGAATGATCAATTTTAATCCAATTCTCTAACAAGCTAAATCATGCAAAGATTAATCTAAGTGCAGAATATAAAACAAGAGACGACACAATATTTTTACGTGAAAAACCTTAGAAACGTTCTAAGTAAAAATAACGGATACACTTGGGTATCGATGCACTATGAATTAAACAAGTTTACAGACTCTATGAAGTTAGGACTTATAAATAGCTCTGATTTTCCATTTTTCACTCGACATTCAAAAATTTTGATCCATTCGCGCTCCATATAGCTCTCGCTCTGATCTCCGTACTCTGACAGCTCCATTTCTCAACGGATCAATAAACCACAAAGCCTCCTGCTTCGATCTCCGTACTCTGACGACTCTGTTTCTCAACGGATAGATGCAACCACATTGCATGGTGTGATGGTTTTACAACAACCGAATCATTCAATTGTGCATAAAGATGTCAAACGTTGAAACACAATCGAATACCCGTCAAAAACTAGAGAAACCCTTGATATAGAATGATCAAGCGATCTTTTTTTTTTCTCTCTGCAGACGGATTTAATCTATGAAAGTATTACAGAGATCTCACAAAAGCTACCCAAAAATCTATAAAAACTCTTCTTATTTATAGAGAGAGGAATCATATTTTGAGTAAACTTGTATCCTTTTTGGACTAGGATTCCTCCCTTATGTAATCCTCTTATAATTAGGAGTGAATCTAGTTAATCTTACTGTAAATATCCTTTATACACGTGCTAGGATATGTTGGAGTCGAAGATATGTCAAAAGAAGTTGAATCGGATCGGGACTCGAGTTTGCCAAAATCCCTGCTGCCACCTACGCTTGACCCCTACACATATGCATAGGGTCTCCTATGCTTGAGCGTAGGCTCATGCGTAGCTCTTCCAGTCATGTGCGTAGTTATGCTTAGAAATGGTGATTCCAGACACTTTTTGCTTACTGTGTACGTAGATATGCGTAGCAAAAATGATGAAAACTACTTTTCCAACTTTTCTTCCGTTTGAACCCCGTTCATTCCTCTAACATATTTCCAAAAATTTCGGCCTTGAAAAATGTTTGTTTTAACATTCGATATGCATTTTCTTGGTCCAAAATTGCTTCCTTTTCATTTTTCTTGTATTCTTCGATACTGTAATCTTGATTTGAGTTTGACGAAGTTTGTCGATGTCTTTGCTTGACCACTTTAATTTTCTTAAACCTATCCGACCTCACAATTCACTCAACATGGTTATCGTCTAGAACATGCCAACAATAAACAATCCTACAAATGTGCTTACAACAAGAAGGCTGTGTCATTAGGATTCATTGATATCCAAACCTGTGGAAACACCCTCTCCATGAGGAGGTAAGATTACATAAATCTTTTCCTTTTCATACCCTGCAATTAGTCTGTGAAGAATAATTGTCATTTTTCGTTCAACAAGGATGACAAAATGATCTTTCAGATGCATTGAATACAGTTCTCATTTGATCCTTCATCTTCCAAGGTTCTTTCAGTACACTCTATGAGGAAAACTCTATTGCAGTCTATAGAGTGGCGTTAGCTATGATGTTGATATTACATGCAGTGACGTATCTAAGATTTGTGATCAGTGGGGCTAAATGTGAATATCTTAAATTTAAGGGTAAAAAATGTAAAAAAAAAAATCCAGTGGGGCTAAATGATAAATATTCCAATTTTTAGGGTAAAAAATGTAGAAATTTTTTTTTTTCTCATTGCATCCGTAACTGATTACAAGGGCTTAGTAATAAGCTAATTCGACAAGATTGTAGTGTATATGACGTGGATGTTGGTACTAAAACGTGTGTTAGTTTTCTGTGCTAGTATATTTTAGATAGTGGCTGAAATAGTGGCACTCTTGTTTCTGCTTGTATCTGTTTTATGATGCAAGAGAAAACATACACTAATACAAAATAATAGTTTCTAAAACTCACCAGAAGACAATAGATAAAACCCTGATGTGTATACCGAGATAACTGTCAATAATTGGAAAAATTAGCGTATGTTTCCAATAAAGGTAATCAGTGGACTGCTTCTAATCGAGAACGGATGAGCTTATCAAATTCTCTCTCCTCTTTAGTTCTCTCCATCAAATTGAATAAGGTCCTCTCCCGTCATTCTCTTCCTCTTTGACTATCTCAATCTCTACGTAAGAAAAAGGCTGAAAAGAAATAAATAAGAACCCTATCTTAGTAGGAATGTGTATATAATTGAAATTATCCTTCAATTTTTTCATAGTATAAAAAATGTAGGAAAAATGTTCTAATTTATTAAGAGGATCTATCTTTCATCAATATCTTGAAGATCCTGCATTTTTTTTTCCCTTAAGAAGTCTTGCATTACCTCCCCAATTAGAAGGTGAGGGGTTTGAGCCTCCTAGGAGACATTGTGGGTGTGTGGTGTGTGAGTTTCTTACCATTAAAAAAAAAAATTCTTGCATTTATCTTTGAGCATAATGTTTCATTATCTTAGTAATATGCAAACTCACCCCTTCTAGAGCAAATTTCCTAGCTTCATGAGTTATGGTGTATGAACCAGGAATACACAAGCTTGTTACCCAATGAAGTTTGTTGACGCTTATGCATTCCATTCACCTAAGGAAGCATTCACATCAACTTTCTATAGTGTGAATATTGAGTTACTACTACATCGGCAACCACTTAATGCAGAAATCGTTGCTTGTCGGCTATGAAGCATGGACTCGGACACGACACGACACGGCGACACGGCAAATTTTAAAAATTTAGGACCCAACACGTCTATAAAAAATTATAAATTTTTTTAAATATACATATTATATTACACAAATACTTCATTTACCACTTAAACAATGAGAATCAAATAAATTTATAAACAAAAATAAATAAATAAGTTAAATGAAATGTCTAACATGTTCAAAATTCTTCATTCTACTAGTATGAAAGGAATTAAATGCATCTTCCCCAACATCCAGTGACGGATCCACCTAAGGACCAGTGGGGGACATGGCCCCCACTGAAAGTTCTTTTATTATATTTTTTACCCTAAAATTTTGGATATTTAGCATTTAGCCCCATTGGAATTTTTTTTATCTTAGATACCACAGAATTTAGATTTTTTTACAACTAAGCCCACACTGAAAATTTGTTTTAATCCCCATTGAAATAAATATATATCATTTATACCCCAAAAACCCACTGTAATTTTTTTTAGCCCCCACCAAGTTGGATCTCTAGATCTGTCACTGCCAACATCCGTCATCTTCTCTCATTATATTGTGAAAATTTTCTTTATTGAAGACAAAGAATGAAAGATATAAATACCAAATATTCGGCCCTTTGTGATGTTATCTTGTTCCTCTTTAAATAGTGGATAAATGAATATGTGCTCTAATTCTTCTCACAAGATGAGGATGAACAAAAATATTCAAGTATCTTCAAAGCCAAATATTGAATTAGAGGTGTTAAAGTTCCATAAGTGATCCATTAAATATCGGCTCCATAAGACTTCTATCTTTCATTGAATCAACCGACCCAACGCATGTCCTCCGAGTGTCCACTAAGTGTCCAATTTAAGAAAAAGTCAGGACACGTTTTTGGTGTATCGGACACGTATTTTTGGCGTGTCCGCGCGTCTGACACGGACACGTGTGTCCGACACGGGTACGGCGACCCTAGACGAAGTGTCCGTGTTTCATAGCTTGTCAGTGATGCTGTCATATATACATATTGCTGCTGCTTTTCGTTTGGCTATCTTATATACATATTGTAGCTTCCTTTCTTTTTTGGTAAGCCAATAAATTACTGCTTTTGGCCTATGTACATCTTTGTTCAGGTTGATGCTTTGGTATTAAAAGTCACCAAACTGCTCCTCATTGTTTTTGGTGATTGAGATCATTGCTAAATTCTTCAGTTATGTTTAAAGGTCTTCAAAATTATAGCCAAAGTTCATTTATTTTTTTTAGTTTATTGTACCGCATTGACGTTTCTGTGAACAAAATGAAGTTGCCTCTTCTTATGGTCCCGACTTAGCATTTTTATTTTACTTTTATAGGTTTTCAGTTTTATATTTAGGATCTCATTCTGTCATAAAATCTCAAGAAGATTTGTTACAAATTATTTTAAATCTAGCCATGTAAGTAGATGAACATCGAAATGGTTCTAAGGAGAGAATGTTCAATCTAATTATTGGTTTACAAAAATATGTTTGGTTCCGAATTGCAAATTGGATTGCAAGAAGTTGAGCATGAAATGAATTGTGGAAAACCTTCAATTGCAGAAATTGTGGTTAATAATTACCCTTGAAAGTCACTAATATGATATTATCAGTTTGTTTTAGATGGAGACCTTTCTGCAACTGACAGTTCCCTTTGGAGACAATATGAACACACCCCAAAAGGAATTATTCTGCTGTTCATGTGGAAACTAGAGCCTTGTCAGGTTATCTTCAAGGAAGAGCCTTCCTTTGAGAATGATGTAATGACTCTGAATTGTATTTAAGATAAATAAAACGCAACTTAGCTAAAGAAACCAGAGAGAGAGGTATTACATAGTCACAGCCATTTGTGCTCCAGAGAACATGTGGGTGTGTGTTATTTGTCCGGAAAAAGATCAAGAAATAGAAGAAGAATCAAAGCAATATTCTGGCGCTTATTAATGGATGAGTGGCACGAGCTTAAGAGCGGGCTTCTTGCGGATAGTTTGTCCAGCTGCTTCTTCCACACCAATATCTTCCGGTTTCATTCCATCTGGAAGTTTCCAATCAAAACAATACAGGAGATTCGCTAGAGCAAGCTCAATCGCTAGGGTTGCCATATATATGCCAGGACAGATACGTCGACCAGCACCAAAGGGTAAGAGCTCAAAATGTTGTCCTTTAAAATCAATAGAGCTATCATTAAACCTCTCTGGGAAGAATTCCTCTGGATCCTTCCAGACATTGGGATCCCGACCTATTGCCCAGACGTTAACATGGACTCGTGTTTTGGGGTAAATGTCATAACCATGGAGCTTAAAGTAGGATATGGTTTCTCTTGGAATAAGAAGAACACCAGGAGGGTGCAATCTCAGTGTTTCTTTCACCACCATCTTCAGGAAGTGAAGTTGATCAAGGTCACTTTCGGATACTTTTCCTTTCTTTCCCACACATTTTCTGACTTCATCTTGTGCTTTTTGCATAGCTCTCGGTTTCCTAGCAAGTTCTGTCATCGCCCACTCTATGGTAATTGCACTGGTGTCTACTCCAGCAAGGAATACATTCTGAAATAAAAAGGAACATGCAATTATAGACTCAGTTCTTATTATGCTGCCACTATATATCAGGAGTTGATTGTTATGACAGTCAGCTTAAGGTCAATCTGGTGCACTACCATAAGATTGCCTTCCATGCTTTGTTGCAGCTATATTTATGCAATGCTGTGGACTTAATGGTGAAGTATGAATAAATATGAAAATAAAATGGGATAGGGAAATTTTTCATAAATGTATGTGATGGTATATGGGGTACACAACTTGATTAAACGGCTTTATCATCACATGCTTTTTCCATCATTAGGCCGCTCTTAAAGCGAAGTCTCCTCTTAGTTGTATCGAATAGGTAAGTTGGAGGGTTTGTCTCAATCCAACAGCTGGATTTAAACAATCAGTGGTGGTGAATACCACCATTAAGTGGAACCCCGTAATGACCTGGTAGCAATCACCAACATAATTGGTGCACCAGACCTCTAGAGCAGAGGAGAGAATTTTAATTCCACTCTCACAGTGCCTGTATACCTTGATAGCTATATCAGAATCCACCTCTTGCAGGAAAAATATCGGAAGTTGCGGAGGCCATATGATTGAGATGAGGAAAACAACCATAATGCTTGAAAAATTAAATGAAACAAGTAAAAAACAGAGTTAAGCCACATACCATGAGGATTGATTTGATGTGATCTCTAGTAAATTTGATTGTACCAAATTCAGTTTCATTTCTCTCAATTTTCAGCAGAACATCAATGATATCTTCTTGATCCGGTTTCATTCTCCCAGGGTTGAGGTGTTCATCAATCATCTTTTGGTAGAAATCATCAAACTCGCGGAAAGTCCTCTCAAGTGTCCCATGGAGACCAGTGAGCCTATCAATGATCCATCCTACAGATGGAAAGAAGTTAGATGCAGCGGGGCAAGCTAATAGGCCCGTAGCTTCAATAATCATTGCTTGAAATCTTTCACCGTCGAATCCACTCCCTCTAAAACTCCTTCCAAAAGCAGTCCTACAAGTTATATTTGCAGTGAGGAAATGCATCTTCTCACTAAGAACAACAGGACTGCCAGAAGCAGACGATTGAGCAATTGAACTGATCAGCAAAGAAACCTCTTCTTCACGAATGAACTGGAATGACTGAAGTCTCTTCGCGCTGAAGAGTTCAAGAACACAAATCTTCCTCATGTCCCTCCAGTAATCACTATATGGTGAAAAGGCTATGTCCAAAAAGTTGTATGAGAGTTTACCAGTGCCCGCTAATGGTGGTCTACTGCAACAATGAACATCATGAGTTTTGAGGACCTCCTTTGCAGCCTCCACGGATGAGACTACAAGAGTGGGTACGCTACCAAGTTTCAGAAGCATGACCGGGCCATATTTCTTGGAGAGGTGCCATAGGGATTGGTGAGCCAAGGTACCAATCTGATGCAAGTTACCTATAATGGGAAGCTTAGGAGGTCCAGGAGGAAGCTGCTTGTTTTGTCTCTTCACTATCTTTTTTTTCATGAAAAGCATTAAAGGAAGAAACAAGAGAATAGGAAGCCAAATAGGTATGGTGTAGAGAGCCATTGAAGTTTAATCTTGTATGTAATGCATTGTGATGTTCATCTATCTTTATATAGACAAACCATCCTTGTCCATTATTGGCTTTTTTAATTCTATTAATTAATCTTTCGTGTATAATACATATACAGATATATTTGTTGGACCTCGATTCAATTTAGACAAGTATGACGAACAATTTGTTTAAATCAAACTCTGGAGAGACATCAGCGTGGTAGCGCATGATGTTGAATATGGGAAGCTCGATTTGTGATAGTGATTCCTAGATAATATATGATTTGGTATTCTTGAAGATAAGGATTAGTAAATTATTGTCCCAGATAACGTATGATTCGATATATTGCCAATAATATTGTGTTAAAATAGTTTTTTCTATCCAAAAATATATTATTGTGTGAATGATTGTGACGGCTCGAGAAAATAAAATCCTGACAAAATCATTTTGAGGCTTGAATCTCTACATTCCCATTTTTTTATTTTCTAAGTAAGTTTTTTTTTTTAGTGTAAAATCAACAGGACAAGTTGCCGGTGTCAATTTCGCATTCTTTTACCTCTCTTTTCTTCTTTTTACCTTTTTCCGGTTACAATGTTATTTAGACCTATTTTTCTAGTCGGTTTTTTGGCCGTAAAGATTTTGTCTCCTAATTATGAATTGGAATATGCAGGTATCATTCGGGTTCTCCGCTGTCCGAGTAGGGGTGGCCTTGACGTTGGGCCAAGGAGCTAGACAGTTAGTGCTTGTTTGGCAACCGGTGTGGTGTTGGTTTTTGGTTTTGGTTTGGTTGGAGTTGAGTTGGGTTTGGTGTGGTTTTATTCTGAACTGAAATCATGTTTGGTGCAGATGGTTTTGGTGTGAGAAAAAGTGGAACTGAAAAATCAAACCATGTTTGGTACAGTTGATATAAGCTGAAATTCTGAAACCAATTATATTTGATAGCTTGAAATAGTTTGACATTTTATTTATTTAAAATAACATTTTTTAGATATATATATGTTTTAAAAAATAAAATATATAAATATTTAATTTTTTTGAAATATTTAATTTTTCATAAATATTTTATTTTTTCGAAATATTTATAGATAAAATAATTTATATAAGATATTTCAAAAAAATAAAATATTTTGAAAAAATAAAAGATTTCAGTAAAAATACATATAATTTGTATATTTTATAAAAAATAAAATATATATATTTATTATATTTTATTTTTTCTAGAAATATTTGTTTTCCCAAAATATTTTATTTTTTATGAAATATATTTTTTCGTTTGATTTTTTTGAAATATTTTATTTTTTCATAAATATTTTATTTTTCGAATTTATATATATATATATATAATATTATAAATGAACTGGTTTGGGTTAAATAATGGTACACCAAATTGAATTGGTTTGGGTTAAAGAATAGTTTTGGTGTGAGAAAACCAAACCAACTCCATCCAAACCATCTATTTCAATTGTGTGAAAAATGATGGATTTGGTACCAATGGTGTAACACTATTCAATCTCAACTCCTTCTACCAAACATGGGTTGGGCCACAAATTTCATCCGAAAATCACAAATTTCACTCCAAAACCTCCTACCAAACAAGCACTTAGAGTAGCCTTACAATAACTTTATTTAACATTCTATGTTCTTCAAAACTATCCTCTCATTGAACTTGTTAGTACAGGTGTGTAACATCTTGGGCCATGTGTGTACTAAGCTCAATGGGTCTTTTCTTTTGTGTAACCTAATTTATCATTATAAATAAATGGTCTTTCTACCTTGAGATATATAACGGCTTATTCTAAATAAAATGGTATCAGAATCGAATACCGAAATTTGAGAAACTCTCTCACACAACCCTAACCCTAATCATCATCACCATAACTCTCATCACAAAACCCTAACCCTGATCATCATCACCATAATTCTGTCGATTAAACCCTAATATTTTCATAATTCCTCCTGCTATTGTGTATTTAGGGTTTCAATTCCCAACAGTTCTGTTTATGTCTTGATGGGTCATTAACTGAAATGTTCTCTTGATATATATAGGGGTGCGTGTCCCCCTCTCTGTTTGTTGTGATATCCCCCTCTTTGTTATTGTTTGCCAGATATTTCTTATATAGTTGATTGTGATTATGGTTATATCTTTGATATCGAGTGGGCTTGTTGAGCCCAAACCCACAATCTCATAGATTATTTCATCTACCTCCAAACTTACTGAGCGCCGTTTAGATGGTACAAATTTTCAGAATTGGCGTAAGCTGGTTTTATTCGCTATTCGGGGTATGGGTAAAAAGGATCATCTTGTCGATGATTCCCTTAATCCTCAAAAAGATCCTACAGGCGCTAAAATCTGGTGACCCATTGTGATACGGTTAAGGAGCTATGGGAGTATCTCAACGTCTTACACTCGGGCAAGGATAATATGAATCGTATTTATGAAATATCTCAATAATCCTTTCGTCTGGAGCAGCAGAGGACTCATATCAGTAACTATTTCGCCTTCTTCAAGAAGATTTATAAAGAGTTTCATGTCTTGATGCCCCTTACTATAATTATGCATGAAATGCGTCAGCAGCGGGAATAGTTAGCTATATTAGCGTTTCTCAGTGGTCTCCGACCGGAATATGAGGTAGCTCGTTCTCAGATCTTAGCGAGTCAGGAGACTTCTCTTACAGAGGCATATTCTCGAGGACTTCGTTTTATTTGTTTGACTTCTGGATAAGGGGATATTGATAAGAGTATTGCTTTGGCAAGCAATACGCAGACTGAAGGTCGTGGTGGAGGCCGTGGGAGAGGCCATGGGAGACGTGGTGGTCGTGGTGCTTTCATTGGTTCTGTACCTGTTATGTTCGTGATATCAGGCCTTATGTCACCAAACTAAATCCTAAATCTCTATGATGCATCTTTCTTGGTTATTCTCGTACATAGAAAGGGTATCGGTGTTTTTCACCAGAGTTGGGGTTGTTTTTTGTGTCTACTGATGTAGTTTTCCATGAGTCATGTCCATTCACCTCATCTATGTCGTCCGTTGACCATTCTTTGTCTCCATCTCTTGATCACTTTATGGTGTATGACTTGATTCGTGTCACTTCGGTCCCGTCCACTCCTCCCCTCTAGATATATGTTAGTGGACTGCGTCGGGTATTTGGTTCTTCACCCGTAGATGCTCCTGAGCCGGCTCCTGCTATATATTTTGTCTCCCGTCTTCAGATCCTCCCACACCTGTTTCAAATTCAGACTTGGATCTTCCTATTGCTCTCCGGAAGTGTAAACGTGGTTGTTCCAGTTATCCTATTTTTGCTATTGTCTCTTATGCAGGTGTCTCACAGTCATTACAGGCCTTTATCTCTGCCCTGGATTCTATATTTGTTCCTTGGAATCTCTCCGAGGCTATTTATTTTCCTGCTTTGTTGAATGTTGTGAAAGAGAAAATGTCTGCACTTGAGTCTAATCTATTTGGTTCCCTTCCTTTTGGCAGAGACCTATTGGGTTCAAGTAGGTCTATGCCATTAAGATGAATCCAGATGGGACTGTTGCTTGTCTCAAGGCTCGTTTAGTCGTCAAAGGTTATGCTCAGACTTATGGTGTAGATTACACCGATACGTTCTTGTCGGTTGCTAAATTGGCTTTTGTTTGTCTTCTTATTTCTCTTATTGTTACCTTTAGATGGCCCTTACATCAGTTGGATGTCAAGAATGCCTTCCTCCATGGTAATGTTCATGAGGAAGTCTATTTGGAGCAACCTCCCCGGTTTGTTGCTCAGGGGGAGTTTAGGCTTGTTTGTCGTTTGAAAAAATCCCTTTTATAGCCTGAAGCAGTCTCCACGGGCTTGGTTTGGACGCTTTAGCGAAGTTGTATTGGAATTTGGCCTTCAGAGAGTGGGCAAAGATCATTCTGTCTTTTATCGTCATTCCACTTCAGGGAGCATTTTTCTGGTTGTCTATGTGGATGATATTGTGATTACAGGGAGCGATGATACTGGTATTTCTTCGTTGAAAATATTTCTCCAGAGTCAGTTCTAAACTAATGATCTAGGCCACCTGCGTTATTTATTAAGTATTGAGGTGGCTAGATGCAAACGTGGGATATATCTTTGCCATCGAAAATACGCTATGGATCTTCTTCGGGATACAGGATTGATGAATCCTAAACCAAGTGATACTCTAATGACTCCAGGGGTCAAGTTATCTATGGAGGATGGTGATGAGTTCCCTAAACTAGATCGGTATCGACGTCTAGTAAGGAAACTCAATTATCTTGTAGTGACTTGTCCAAATATTGTTTTCTCTATGAGTGTGACGAGTTAATTCATGTCTAATCTTCGGACTCCACATTGGGATGTTGTGACACATATTTTGACCTTTTTTAAGACCACAATTTTTGGTGGTTCTATCTGGTATGGTTATAAAATCTATCCAATAATTGAATCACATCTAACCAATATATAACCAAAATATAAAAATAAAATAATGAATAATAAATAAAATGAATTAATAATACATAAAAATAAAAATAAAAAAATAAAATATATTTATAAATTAATAAAAAATAAATGAATAAATAAAAATAAAATATATTGATGAATAAAATAATAATATAAATGATAAATTAAATAAAATATATCTAAAAATTAATATAAATAAATTAATAAAAAATAAACAAAATAACGAATAATAAAATATATTTATAAAAAATATATATAATAATAAATAATAATATAAATAATAAATTAATAAAATATATTTATAAAATAATTAAACAAATAAATAAATAATAATAAGTGATAAATTAATAATATAAATAATAAAAATACAGCATATTTATAAATAAAATAAAAATAATTAATAATTAATAAAATGAATTAAATAATACATAAAAATAATAAATAAATAAATAAATAATAAGCAAAATGAATTAAAAAATTAAAAAATAATAATAATAAATGATTAAATATAATAAAAAATAAAAAATAAAAAATAAAAATAAAAAAAATAAATGAATAAAATATATTTATAAATTAATTAAAATAAATGAATAAATAATAATATAAATAATGAATTATATTTATAAAAAAAATGACTAATAAACAAAATGAAATAAATAATACATAATAATAATTAAATAATTAAATGAATTAAATAATGAACAAAGTAAATAAAATAAAATAAAATAAATAATACATAATAATAATAATAAATAAATAAATATTATAATAAATAATAAATTAATAAAAATAATTTTAGAGACAAATAAAAATAAATGAATAAATAGTAATAAATAATAAAAAAAATGAATTAAATAATATATAAAAATAAGAATAAATAAATAAATAATAAGAACAATGAATTAAATAATACATAAAAATAATAATAATAAATAAATAATAAGCAAAATGAATTAAATAATACATACAAATAATAGTAAATGAATAAATGTAATAATAAAAAATAAATAAATGAATAAAATATATTTATAAATTAATTAAAATAAATGAATAAATGAATAAATAATAAATTAAATGAATTATATTTATAAAAAAATGAATAATAAACAAAATTTAAGACTAGACCAGTTTGCCAAACAGGGTCTGATTCAAAGAAGTTTGGAACTAGACAATTTATCAAACATGATCTAGTTCTAGTTTCCTTAGACCAAAACCATTAGATCAGACCGCTTACCAAACAGAATTTCATAATATCACCCAGACCGGACCATACCGGTTACCAAACGGGGCCTAAAGGAACCCTAAGTCGTGGATTACCCTACAGTAATCACAATCATATGCGGGTTGAGGGGTTCTCTGATGCTGATTGGACAGGATCTCCTTATGATAGGAAATCCACCACTGGATATTGTGTATTTGTAGGTGGTAATCTGGTGTCATGGAAAAGTAAAAAGCAAAATGTAGTGGCTCGTTCAAGTGCTGAATCAGAGTATCGAACACTGGCACATGTGACTAGTAATGTGACTTATTTGCGTCAATTATTAGATGAACTTTGTTATCCTTCTTCAAAATTTTCTCAGTTGTGGTGTGATAATCAAGTGACAATACATATTGCGACCAATCCCGTCTTTCATGAGTGCACTAAACATATTGAGGTGGACTGTCACTTTGTGAGAGAAAAGCTACAATGTGAAAATATCTTATTGAACCATATGAAAACTGAGGATCAACTCGCTAATGTATTTACTAAATCTCTTCCAGGAACTAGAGTTGAAAATATTTGTAACAAGTTGAACATGATTAATATTTTTACTCCTGCTTGAGGGGGATTGTTAGTAGAGGTGTGTGACATCTTGGGCCACATGTGTGTACTAAGCCCAATGAGTCTCTTTCCTTGTGTAACCTAATTTATCATTATAAATAAAGGATCTCTCTACCTTGAGAGAGATAACGGCTTATTCTAAACAACATAACTCAAACGAAGTGTGAGACCATTGTTTAAGTAATTAACTCTCTCTACATGGGATACAAATTTCTCTTAGTCCAAGGGTGTTTGGTGCTAAGTTGAAGGTAGAAAATTGAATTGTTTAATTATGAACAAATACCCAGAACCAAATGCTGTTGATTTTTAAATACAACCAAAACAAAGAAAGCAGCCATTGTGCTGATACTAAAAGCAGTGGACCAAAAATGATATCGTTCTATGAATACAACTAAACAAAGTTTGAGCAGGGATTAATAATAATAACGATAATGATGATAAATATTAATAAAGAAATTTAGAAACAAGTTTTAACAGAAATTTGGATCATAGCTAAGTAATTGGCTAAATCATACATGTTCCGAGAATAACCAACTTATTTTGGGGGTCAAAAAATATTACCATTATTTTAGAATCTCTGTTAGTGGGATCATTAAGTCATTTTCACTATACTCGTTGAAGACTATCTTAACAGTTAGCAGCTCTGCCATTAGGTCACTGTTATCAAATATGTGTTCTGTTTATATCTTATAAAATATAACATGCATAAACTGTATATATATTGCAAACAAATTACAATTACATAAAATAGAAACTGACCCGAATATGAGAATGCAAAACGAAACAGAAAATCCGAGCCCTGTGTGATACCATAGTTTTCTTAAGGCAATATTGCTCCCTCTACGGTGCTCAAGGAAATCGAGCAAATGTCTCCCAAGATATAACGGATTTCGCCTTCAAAAATGCACTTCAATCTGTGAAGACCGGCGAACTCAACCTTGTGGCTATCAATATGTATATATGAAAATGTAGAGAGAGAGAAGAAGATTTCTCGAATTGAATGGAAAAATCATCGATTTATGGAATGAAATGCAAATGCCTATTTATAGAGAATGAAGAGGTACCCCAACTGTCTAGGCATCCACTCCAATAGGCATTGAAACTAACAAGGTGTTGGTTGCTCAAACAAAATAAAAACTATATACACAACTCTTTAGAAGAGACATTGCACCGCGCCACGACCACAGCCCGGTTCGGACGGCGTGCGCGTGTGTGGTTAGTCTAAGACTAGCATGGTTCATGTATGGTCTAGCTCTCCTCCCATGCCTCTAAATATTTAAATCACCCATCCAAAACAACCATATATAAGCACATTTATAGTTTACTTTATTTTCAATGTGGAACAAACATTTTTACCCAAGTTCAAATGGATCTATTTGAGAGATAATTTCTCATTCAATATTTAATAGTTTTGAACATGTAATTATACCAACTCAATCTCCTCACCAAGGAAAACACATTAGTGCTTGATCCCGTTAAATTCGGAGTTCGAATCCCATAATTAATTAGGCTCAAAGTTGAATTTAATTCCTATTTTTTTAAAACTATTTCCAACAGTCACTAATACCATAAGACCAATTTTGTTCCTTTTAATTCTTGATTGACATCTTTAACCTCATACAATTTATAAGAACGATAAAAATAACATACTACTGTTACCAAGTTAGGTGGGGATGACATGGATTTGTCACATGAACAACAAGTAGAAGTAACTCTTATTATTCCAATATAATATTAATAAAATCGGACAAAAATATGAATGAAAGTGATGACTTTTGGAGTAAAAATCCTGACAAGATGATTTTAAGCAAAATTTTGAGCAAAATTTTGTTAATGTAAAATCATATAGAGTTTCTTCTTCTTTAAGCAAGATTTTGTTAATGTAAAATTATCTGGACAAGTTTATCACAGTCATTTGCACGTGACTAAAAACTTCAAATACTTAAAAATGCATGTATTAGTGAAAATAAAATAAACTTTAAATACTTAAAAATGCATGTATTAGTGAAAACTAATATCATATGAGATACATGCATGTAATGCATGTTTATAGAAACTAAGCCAGCCATGTCTGATATGGGCTTTATCAATTTTATTTAAGTTATCTTTCTTCATCACGAACCATCATAATCCATGAAAACGTGTATGATGCACATACAGAGAAGTTTGTTGGAACTTGATTCAATTTAGACAAATTTTGTGAACAAATTGTTTATTTTGGACTCTCTTCGTCATTTCGGTCGAGGTCAAAATAACAATGTAATAAATTCGAAGAATATCAATCTTGTGAGTATCGAATAATTATCAATATCGGGCTATACGTAATGTATTCGAGATACCGCCAACCACGCTATGGAGAGACATTAGCCTGCTTAGGCATGATGTTGAATTTGTGGAGTCTGCTCAGGCATGATAGTGACAGTGATGTTGAATTTGATGTTGAATCTGGTTGAAGATAATGATTGGTAAATATTGTCCCATATAATGTATGATTCTGATTCGATATGATTGAAAGAATCTACTATTAAAATGGTGGGTTTTTTTTTTTAATCTAAAAATTTTTATTGGATGAATGAATGTGATAGCTCTAGGAATTAATTTACTGATAAAATCATTTTCACGCTTGAATCTTTCTATTCCCATTTCTTCTTTTGTAAGCAAGTTTTTTTATTTTTTTTTATTTTTAAGAACTGCTTCTTTAGTTATGTTTGTACCTATAAGGATTTTTATCTACTACGTCAAGGGATAAAAATATCTCCAATACCAAAGAATGTTTGCTGATAAGTGGAGGTAGAAAGGTTTATTGTCCGATTAAAATCATAGCACCCAAAGCCAAATGCTATTGGTCTATGAATACAAACAAAACAAAGTAAATAGCCATTGTGTTGTTCGCGACTGCGGTTTCGGTCATGCTCGCTATAACGGTATAATTGACTCGAACATTATTGATTCTAAAGTGCGTACCAAATAAATATCAATATTGCGTAAAATATCGGTAGCTTTCAAAAGCATTATGAATCAGACGACACGTAACGGATGATATAGTGAACCATGCTTATAGTTATAGATAAAACCAATCGAACAATACTTGTCTTCTACCCCATAAGAAGGAACTTCCTCGTACCCCATGACATGGTCTAATAAAATGGGGACACGTGTAATTTTTTTTCTTATTTAAAAAATTTAGAATTATTTACTTACTTTCTCGTCCAATTCTCCATCACTATTCTTCTCAATTCTCAACTCCAAATTCCCAAACCGTTTTGCTTCTCTCTCTATATATATATACACATGTTTATATATATCAATACATAAACACACAATTACAATCCGCAACCAGAGAACAAATGAAAGAATAGGGTTTCAAAGCTCCAAACACAAATTCAAAATAATTCACAACATCATGAAAGACTAGGGTTTCGAAGTTTCAAACACAAAATCGAAACAATCCACAACATCAAAATACCAATTATTGAAAGACAAGGGTTTTGAAACTCCAATTCTAATCAACCGTTCATTCCTTCAATACGAGTTGTATTTATAAGTTGTATGTATATGATTGTATGTCTGTAAATATATAATATATATATTGTATGTATTTGATTGTATGTTTGTGTATATATATACGTATATATTGAGAGAGAGATAATGGAAAGGATTTGGGGATTTGGAGTTGAGAATTGGGAAGAATGGCGATAGAAAATTGGATGAGAAAGAGACTAGGTTATTTAAAGTTTTAATTTTTTTTTTAAAAAATACACATGTCCATATTTTATTGGGTCATGTCATGGAGTAGGAGGAAGTTCCTCCTTATGTGGTAGGAGGCAAGTATTATCCAAACCAATTCGCCATATAATATAGTTCAATGAATATAATCAAAATAAAGTAGAGCCTGAATAAAATATATAATAAAATAAAATAATAATAATTTATTATTAATTATAATGATTCAGAAACAAGTGCTATCAAAATGAAGCAATTATATATTCTCTATCCAAAATGATAGTAATAAAATTAGAGGAGCAATATGAATGATCCTGATAACTTGAGAAATAAAAATCGTGACAAAATCATCTTGATGCTTTAATTTTCACACTTAATTGGTTTCTTCTTCTTTAAAAAGGATTTTGTTAATGTAAATTCATTTGGACAAGTTTGTCATATCTTTTTTATTTATTTTTACTTTTTCGTGTTTTTTATGTTGAACAATGTTATATGCAGCACCGATTTCTTCACTGGAAGTGTGTAAGGGAAAGAGTTTAATCATGCACCAAGTCTCATCCAAAGCATTAAAAAAAGTAAAATTTGAACCGTGTTTAAGTAGTGTTTTGGTGAGATTAAAAAATTATGCACAGCTAATAAAAAATATCTATATGTAGAAATCAAAATAATACAAAAATTTAGAACATATCAAATTAATTAATCTAATAAAACATATATCTTAAGAAAATAAGTTGATGTGTTCATTAACATAATCTATAATAGGAGAAGACAAATAAAGCTTGGTCTCTTTTAGTGCAATAATGCAAGTGCAGCTCTCAAAATCATAGAAATTCAATGGATAAGTAATGGGCTTGTCCTTTTGGGTCTAGTGATTCATTTGTTTTGGGCTTCTGAGTAATGATCAGCCCATAAATTCATCAGAGAATGGTCTCTACCTGCTTTGCTGATTATTTGAAATTCACCATGATGTTGAAAGAAAGGAGAAGGGAAACACCAAAAACATGAAGTTTGATAATTGATAATTTTATTGAGTACCTTTGAATTTTTAACCACGGAATTTTTATGTTTTGGAATTTGAGGAACCCAATAATTAGTATGAAAATCATAGGAAATATATGGAGGCTTGGTTGGATTAACTAGAAAGAAAAGAAAAGAAATGATAACTTTAGTTATGAGAGAAAAAAGAAAAAGAAATAGAAAAAAGAGATTAATGATTGAAATTCATGTTTGGATAATTTATGAAAGGAAAGAAAAGAAATATTAACATTCTTGTTTGGATAATATAGACCAGAGAAGAAAACAAATGTTTAAACCAATTTAATAAGGACCAAAATATCTACTCCCTCCATCCCAAATTAGTTGTCCACATTTAACTTCTCAACAATTTTTTTGATATTTTGTGTTTTATATTTTGCTCTTATAATGTAGTATAGTTGTAGTGCTTAATGGGGCCTATTGTTTTTTGAAGTTAATAAGGAGGGATAATTTGGGAATGTATATAATAATATTGTATTGGGATTCGAAATTGCACAACTAATTTAGGACAAATAAAGTAGGCAAAGTGAACAACTAATTTGGGACGGAGGGAGTAATAAGTTTTTCTTTTTGAAATACTAGGGTTATTTGTTATTAGGGTTATTTACAGTGACACCCCCTGAGGTTTGAGTAAATTATAGGTAGATGCAACATTTGGAGAGTGCGTTTCCATTGCCCCCTGAGGTTTGAAAAAGTTGACAAAGACACCCCCAACACCTAGAAAATGTCCATAGTACCCCTTAACTTTGGATTTGCAATATAAACATTTTTTCCTTTCATTTCTTACTCTTTTTTCCTTAAGTTGAATAGACTAAAATAACCATCCCTACACTTTAATTTTTTAAACTTTTGTGTTGTAGAATTATTAATCCTCAAGTTAACTATTTTTTTATTTATCATATTCAATATATGCCCTTGACACAATTTTTCGATTTGCCCCTGTGTGTAGATTTTAGTTTTTTTTTAACTATTAACAATTACTTTTAAATATAATTGTAATACTTGTTAATTAGCTTTATTTATATAAATAATTTAAAATAAACAATGTCCATTTAGAATAGTAATCTCTTCTTATATTTAGTAGAGCTGTTAAAAAAATTTCAATTAACTAAATTTTAATAATGGTAATATATACATTATATTTTATCATTAGTAACTAATGATTTTTACAAATTTTACATAATTGTCACACTTAAAAATAATTAATAAAAAACTTAACCTTTTGGCAAAATGCAAATATTCTGCAACCAAATGAAACTTTGTCATAAAAAAATACATTTTAAGCAACAAACATTCAAATTTGTTGCAAAAAATTTTATTTTACAATAATCATTGTTGGCATGTTCTCAACAATAACCATGTTGAGTGACTTGTGAGGTCGGGTAAGTTTAGGAAAATTAAAGTGGTCAAGCAAATGCATCAACAAACTTCGTCAAATTCAAATCAAGTTTAAAGTAGTGAAGAGGAAGTAAGTTTGAGCGAAAAAAATATTTCGGAGGGCATAAACGATATTTTTCGGAGCCGGAACATCGAGAAACATATCAATGGAGTCGAGGGGGTTTAAATGGACGAAAAGTTAGGAAAATTAATTTTCATGAATTTTGCTATGCTTACAATAGCTAAAAGTGGCTAGAAAGCTGAAAAACTACTCTTGACCTACGCTTAAGCGTAGAGAGTTACGTGAATTTTTGGCAAAGTCAAGTTCTTATCCGTTTCAACTTCTATCAACTTGGGTTACATTCCAATATATCATAGCACGTGTATAAAGGATATTTACACAAATATTGGTCAGATTCACTCCAAATTACAGGAGGATTAAATAAGGGAGGAATTATAATCCAAAAATGATAAAAGTTTACTCAATATAGGATTCCTCCTTTTATAAATAAGAGGAGTCTCTACAGAATTTTGGTGTGGCTTTTGTGAGATCTCTGCAATACTTTCATAAATCAGATTCATTTGCAGAGAGAGATTGCTTGATTATTATATATCAAGGGTTTATCTAGTTTTTGGTGATTATCCAATTGTGCTTCTACATCGAAGATGTTTATGCATAATTGGATGATCCGTTGCTAAAAAATCATCACACCACCTACTGCAATGTGGTTGCATTGATCTGTTGAGAAACAGAGCGGTCTGAGTGCGGAGATCGAAGTAGGAGGCTTCGTGTTTCATTTATCCGTTGAGAAGCGGAGCCGTCAGTGTACAGAGCGGAGCGAGAGCTTCGTGGAGCGCGAGTGATTCAATTATGTCAAACATCGAGTGAAGAAAGGCAGATCATGAGTGACTTGTAATTCTAAAACTTCATAGAGTCTGTATACTTCTTCATTCATAGTGCATCGATACCCGAGCGTATTCGTAATTTTTACTTGGAGCGTTTTCCAAGGTTTCCACGTAAAAATATCATGTGTCTCTATCGCTTTATTTTATGCACTTAGATTAATCTTTGCATGATTTATCTTGTTAGAGAATTGGATTAAAATTGACTTTTCCGTAATTAAATTTTAATTTGTCAATAAATCCATAAAAAGCCTATTCACCCCCCCCCCCCCCCCCCCCCCCCCCTCTAGGCATTTTCCTTAGTCGCCTAGGTAATTTCACTTGGTATCAGAGCGTGGTTGCCCCATTTTAGGTTAACGAATTAGGGTTAGATTCTGAACTTAGGCGACAGATTTACCTCGTGAAGGTGGGTCCGTATCTAGGACCCCTTTGTTTGATGGATCAAATTACACCTATTGAAAAGCTAGAATGAGATCGTTTTTCAAATCTCTAGATGAGAGAGTTTGGCTTGCCATAGAGGTAGGATACTCACCTCCCACTGTGAAAGACAATACTACTAATGAATCTAAAGTAAAATCATCAAGCGAGTGGACTCTTACTAAGACAAACAGTGCTAGTTGGAACTCCAAAGCTTTAAATTTTTTATACAATGTTGTGACCGCGAGTGAGTTTAAGAGAATTGCCACGTGCGAATTTGCCAAAAAGTTTGGGATATTCTCCAAGTAACTCATGAAGGGACTTCAAAAGTAAAATAATCTAATTTATGCAATTTTCAATTCCTTAGGATTATAGGCCCTTGAGGCCAAATCATTGCAATTTCAATTTCGTAGAATTATAGGCCCTTAAGGCTAAATCATTGTTTATTTCATTCAAAAAAATCATTCCTTATGCTAGGTTGAGTAATAATTTATGGAAAGTGATAATTATATTTCTTCTTCCCTTTCTATGATATTGGGTATGTGTGTTTTGTTGAATATTTCTACAAATAGTTCGATTCAAGTTTGGGGGGAAAGATAAGCATGAAGAGAGGAAATTCCGGAATTGCGCTTCAAGGGTAACTATATTCTTTCTCATAAGTATGATTATGAACCATGGAGACATGGTTTAATTTAATTTTGGGGTGAATGTATAGTTGGTTATAAGGAAATGATTTTGAAAATTTATTTTTGAAAAGTTTGAAAAAAAAATGAAAAATTGAAAATTTTGGAGAAATTCTTTGTTTTCATGCATGAGTATTTTGGGATTACAAGTTTATTGAGTTTGTGTTTATGATGCATGAGTAGTATGTGATGCGATATTCCCGCTCATGACAGTAATGATTAGATTGAGTTAGTGAAGTGATGTGGTTTTACATAGGTGAATGAATTAGTGAAATTGAAACCGAAAAGGACAATATTGACCTATAAGCACATGCACACATTCACTATGTGACAATTAATTGATCTTTGACTATGTAGTTGAAAAATTAGCTTTGTCACAATAAAAGGGGAGAAGGGGAGATGGAATGGAGAAAATTTTAAAAATTTATTTTGAAAAAAAAATGCAACAAGTAGTTTTTCGATCTGAGTAACCAGGCCTCCTACCACAAAGTAACAGTGTTCGCATAAAAAGAGGAGAAAATTATTGATCATAAATCCCAAGAAAGAAGCTCGACCCCAGTTGGTCAAGACTAAAAACACTCACTGGAAAGTCCAGAGCTTAAAAAGATAAAAAGGGATAAAATGGATAGTGGAAAGTATGAGTTTTTCATGAAAACAATGACAAAGTTTGATCAATAAAGTAGAAGAAGAGAGATAGGTTTACCATAGCAGAAGGTTCATAAGAACACGGAAGGTTATCCGGATCAGGAGTAGAGAGTAACGAAGTCATTCACCGTAGTGGGGACCATTCATGACATTAGTTCGAGATAGTTGTTATTCGGTAGTGAGTGGGAGTATTTACATCCATATTATCTTATACATTGTATCATGACTTGGTTAATAAGTATATAAATGTATGATAATAAAGAATGGAGAAGTTGTGGGTAGTATCGCTAACCCTCACGAAACTTCACTCATCCACTCGGTGTTGCCGAGGGTTTTAAAAGGCTTGTTACACGGGCTAAGTGTAATTGTCGACCCTCACGAAAACAAAGGATTAGTATAGGTTAGTATAGAGTAGTATAGGTTAGTTAGAATAAAAACAACCATAAAAAGGGGAGGTTTTAAAAGTTTTTCCTGAGTTCATTGCTAAGGGACTAACAATATGTAAGTTTAGGGGTGTGATAGATGACGAATGTTACACATTTTAGGCTCCTAACTTGCTATTGTTACGTCCTTACATTCCATTATTTGGTATTTTTATGTCGTTTGTGTGTTTAAGCGTATTTCAGGAGCTTAATGAAGAAAAATAGCTAACTTTGGTGAATTAACTAAGGACATGTTCATTTCTATTCAAGAGGAGAGCAAAAGAGGTGTTTTCAAGAGAAAAGTGTCTCCCGGAGGGCAGAAACATCATTTTTTCAATCCGCAACTTCAAGAATCACAACAAGGGAGTCGAGGGGGTTCAAATGGCACTATTCCCAAGAAAAGTTGTTTCCAAGAGTTTTGATACCTTGACCTACGCTTCCAGTAGTTAAAAGTGGCCATAAAGTGCTATTTTGATGCTTGACCTATGCTTCATGTTTTTGGCCCTACGCTTCCAGCATAGGCATAGCCTACGCTGCAAGCGTAGGTCCTCTACGCTCCAAGCGTAGGGGGTTTTGCGTGGTTAAGAACTAAGATGCAAAATTTGACACCAACTTGAATTCCTTTGATGTGGTTGCGAATCCAACACCTCGATATACATGATATATACATGTTATATACCAGATTGTAGGGTTTTACTCAATTGGGTGTGAAATTATGAAAAAGGGTAACCTTAGGGTTTCCCTCGACTTTGTCTATAAATACCAAGGTCTACTACAGATTTTGGAGATCTTTCAATTCCATAATTTTCAGAGCATTATCTCTAGAGATTTACATCTTTCAAAGAAGGGAGCCATTTAAGACCTATAGATCTGGAGAAGATGACCATGGAGGGCAATTCTACATCAATGATGCGGTCTTCCACTGCCATGATCAACTAATTCGGTATCTAGAGTTTTCTTGCAAAACCCTAGCCAAGTAATGTAGTTTTTATATTTGTTTCAATTGTAATGAGGGGAAGGTGTGACCATACGGTGATGATTGTTGTAGACGTGTGACCGTTTTTATTCTTGACACAAGATCTTATATTTAGTTTTAATTCTTGTCTTAGATTGAATGAATATATTTTTTTAACCAATCATGTTATCATAAACATAAGGTGATTCTCTTAAACAATGGTGCTTAATACTTGAAACCATCGGTTTACATAGGTCATGCCTCGGTGAGGTGATATAGAGATGTTTTAGTTTAATTTCATGTTGTAGGAATAGAGTAGAGTAACATAGTATGCATGTACTAGTCACACTCTGTCCGGAGATGGGTTATAGCAAATCCGGTGGAGAGTACCCTTTTTGGGGGCATATTCGACTATCTGCGGTACGACCTAATTCATAGTGATGGATTGCCCTCTTGCAATTGATAACTATGTTTCTGCGGTTAGTGGTGTTGTAAGAAAATCCTAGTTTTTATCTCTACTGTTCTTATCTTAATCTATCTTTACTTGTTTTATTAGTTAACTAGTTCAGAAATCAAAATTAACAAACTATACTTTTATCACAATTTAAGTGTATTATTTTACGAGAATTCAGAATACGACTTAGTCTCTATGGGATCGATAACATTTCTTAAGCTAAAATGTACTATACTACGATTCGTGCACTTGTAATAGATAAAACCTAAACCATCCTAAGGGGTTGTTCTTAATCATTATTTTTATCACCCCTGGGCGGACATCAAGTTTTTGGCGCCGTTGCCAGGGACTAACGAATATTCTAAATTTTAGTAATTTAGTATACTTGAATTGTTTGTAATATGTTATATCTAAAGTTGGATTGTATATTTTTGTGAGGTACACTGAAAAGCGTAAAGGGAATCGGCGGAGTAGTGACGATTGTGTCGTTGGACCACTTGTGAGTTCTAGTGTGGCTTAATTTTATGCATAATTTTAGCTTTATTTTTTGTCCATAGTTAGAGTAGTAGTTAGTTTTTATTTAAAAAAAAAAATTCTGTAGTTTTTGTGTAAACTGTCAGAAAGTCTGATTTTCGCAAAAGACAATGACCCCAGTTGATTTTAGGTTGAAAAACGTCATTTAGGATCCCAAAACCACGATTTTGTGATTGTTCGGAAGAAAAAAAAATGTATAATTCTTATACCAATTCGGCGAATGTTGCAAATTATAATTCATACAACCCGGATTGGATACATCATCCCAATTTCCAATAGCAACAATCAAGTATAGGAAATTCATACCAAAAATTTAATGAGGATCCACGATATTTTGATCACGGATCAGGGTATCGACCGTATAGTCAAGATTATTACCCTCAACCATCTAATCAATTCCAATTTAAAGAATCGAATGCATATTCGTGTCCGAAGCCATTATCTTTTGAAGAGAAATTCTTAGCAAAATTGAGTGAAATCAGAGCAACCACCCGTTCGGAGTTATTGTCTTCTAATGAAAAATTCTTAGAATCTTTGAGCAAAATCAAAGCAACCCCTAGAAATTGTGAGGAGATCACATACAACAGAGACAATTCATACTTTCCGAACATTGAAAATCCTCAATCAAGTTTTAACAGAAGTCAACAATCATTCAGTACTCAGGATTTTCTGTCCAATAATACCCAATTGTTGCAACCCTCCAACCAAAATCCACTCCAGTTTCAAAATCAAAATCTGCTGCCTAGACCGACTAGTGTGGAGGATGAGATAATGAGTGCCTTGAGGGAGTTAAAAATCAATTTAATCAGTTTTAGGCAGCAATCCAATTGATAAACTCGCATTCTCAAGCTTTGACTAAGTTAGAAACCCAAATGGGGCAACTATTTGATACTTTAAGAATGGAGGAATTGCAAAATCAAGTGGTCGTTAATTTTGAAGATGAGGAGGACGGGTATAGTGAAACAGATGAAAGTTTTGAAACGGAGAGTGACATATCACATGACGAGTGTGCGCAAACCATTCCTTTACCACAAGAGCCAAAAGAGACACCATATCAACCTAAAGCAATATTTACCCAACATCTCGGTAAGCTGCGTTTTGAAGATAAAAAAGGAAGGGATGAGTACTACATAATTCATGGGATTGATAAGGTGATGAAGGATCCATTACCTTATTCGGTGACAGAAGAATCATTAGACATAACTACTAAACATGGGATGAAGGTAGAACATGACAAAGGAGAGAAAGTATATGATGATTATTATGTGCTTGATGTCTTGCTCGTTACTGAGTGTTCACAATGGACACCGTGGATTGATTTACTTCCCACACTTGTTTCGCCATGTGGTGGAAGTATGGCAGAGAGGAAGGGTGTTGGATAGCCCTTTGCGGAGCCATCATGCCAAAGACGTTAAACATTGGTCATGGGCTATGAAAGTTAGTCTCTAGCCTAGGTTTGTAGAATAGTAGGTCATTTAATTTATGCAATTTTCAATTCCTTAGGATTGTAGGGCCTTAAGGCCAAATCATTGCAATTTCAACTTCGTAGGATTATAGGCCCTTAAGGACAAATCATTGTTTATTTCATTAAAAAAAAAAATCATTCCTTGTGCTTAGCTGAGTAATAATTTCTAGAAAGCGATGATTATATATCTTCTTCTCTTGATTTGATATTGGGTATGTGTGTTTTGTTGAATATTTCTATAGATAGTTCGATTCAAGTTTAGGGGAAAAGATAAGCATGAAGAGAGGAAATTCCAGAATTGCGCTTCAAAGGTGATGTCCCGCCGAGGAAGCTAAAAATATGTGTTAAAAATACACCCTTAAGACGGTCTAGGTTTTACCTATTCGCAAGCGCACGAATCAATTTTAGTATAAAAACGGCTTGTGATAGGGAATGTTAAACCCACAAGGAGTTGGTTATTCACTTCAACACTTTAAAAATATTGAATTATGGTTTGAAAAAGTGTTTGATTTGAGTTTTGAAAATTAAAACTAAATTAACTAAGAACAAAATTTAAATGATAGTTGTGATTCAAGAGAGAGAGAAAACTAGTTCTTTTTTTTCTCAATTGCAAGATGTCGATCTATAACTATGAATCAGGTTGTACCGCAAATAGTCGAATACAATCCCAAAAAGAGTACTATCAACCGAATTCGCTACAACCTATCTCCGGACATAGTGTATCTAGTGCATTCTATTTACTTTACCCTAATCTACTCCTACTGCATGAAATTAAACTAAAACATGTCTATGATACCTTGTCGAGGCATGGCCTGTGTAAACCTAAGGCTTCAAGTATTAAGCACCATTGTTGTAGAAAATCATAATTTGTTTAGAATAATCATGATTGTGTAAGAATATATACTTATTCAATCTAAGACAAGAATTTTTGAATAAATATATAATCTTGTGTCAAGAATAAAACCGTTCACTTATCTACAACAATCATCACAGTATAGTCATAGCTTCCCCTCGTTACAATTGAAAACAAATTAAGAACTACATTACTTGGCTAGGGTTTTGCTAGAAAACCCTAGATACTGGTTTAGACGCTCATGGTTGGAGAAGACTGCATCGTTGATGTAAAATCAGCCACCATGGTTGTCTTCTCCGGATCTCTCGCTCTTCTATGGCTTCTTCTCTTCAAAAGATATATAACTCCAGAGGCTGCTCTGAAATTTCAACGTGTGAAAAAGTTCTCCTAAACTGATGTAAAGTTTGGTATTTATAAGCAAAAGCAGAGGGAAACCCTAATGGTTTCCCTTTTTGGTAATTTTACAGAAAACCTAATCAAAACCCTGTATTCTGATATATATATATATATATATATATATGTATATTCACGTGCATTGAGGTGAGAAGTCGCAGCCACCACATGGGAAAACAAGTCGGGGCAAATTTGGAATTTCCAGCTTTTATTTTTTCCCAAGCTCCTACGCTTGAAGCATAGTAGTAACTACGCTTGAAGCTTAGCTCTACCTATGCTTGAAGCATAGGTAGATGCGTTATTAATTTGGGATGCGCAACAGATGCATAGAAATAGCACTTTCTAGTCACTTTTAGCTACTGGATGCATAGGGCATGCGTACCAAAATCCTTGGAACCAACTTTTCTTAGGAATAGTGTCATTTGAACCCCCTTGACTCATTTGTCATGATTCTTAAAGTTGTGCTCGAAAAAATAACGTTTCTGCCCTCCAAAAGCCACTTTTTACTTAAAAACACCTCTTAAGCTCTTCTCTTGAATAGAAATAAACATATCTTTAATTAATTCACCAAAGTTAGCTCTTTTTCTTCATTAAGCTCCTGAAACACGCTTAAACACACAAACGGCATAAAAAATCAAATAACGGAATGAAAGACATACAAATAGCAAGATAGGGGCTTAAAATGGACAATATTAAGCACTTATCACACCCCCAAACTTACATATTGCTAGTCCCTTAGCAATGACCTCAGGAAAACTACCTTGTGATGATTTTTATCCAAACTTACATATACTAATCTACACTACTCCCTTGCTTTCGTGAGGGTCGACGATTACACTTAACACGTGTAACAAGCCTTTTAAACCACTCGGTGACACCGAGTGGACGAGTGAAGTCTCGTAAAGGTTGGATATACTACCCACAACTTTTCCATTCTTTGTAATCACGCAATCATGAGTTCACACACGCACTAACTAAGTCATGATACAATGCATAAGATAATATGGATGAAAATACTCCCACTCACAACCGAACAATAATTATCTTGAGCTTCGTGTCTTTAATGGTTTCCACTAAAGTGAATGACTTCGTTACTCTCTACTTCCAATCCAGACAACCCTCCGTATTTTTGTGAACATTCTATCATAGTATTTCAATTCCTCTTCTTCTTATTCATTTATCAAACTTTTCCATTTTGTTTTAAAAACTTATTCCTTCCATCATTCCACTTTTCATCCCTTTTTGTCTTTCTAAGCTCCGGACTTTCCAGCGAGGATTTTTAGTCCCAACCAACCGGGCCCTAGCTTCTTTATTAGGATTTATGCTCATTAGTTTTCTCTCCTTTTTACGCGAATAATGATACTGGTGATACCAAGGCCCGGTTACTCAGATCGAAGAACTACTTTTTGCATTTTATTTTTCACAATATATTTTCAACTTTCTCCATTTCAACCATAACATCTCCGCTTCTCCCCTTTTATTGTGGTAAAATTATTTTTTCAACTACATAGTCAAAGATTAACAATTTTTCCCATAGTGAATGTGTGTTTGTGCTTATAGGTCAAGGTTGTCCTTTTCAGTTTCAATTTTACTAATACACTTACCCATGTAAAACCACATAACTTCACTCAGCTCGATCTAATCATCACTCTCATGAATGGTAATATCACAACACATACTACTCATGCATCATATACATAATCTCAGTCAACTTGTAATGCGAAACATTAATGCGTGAAAACAAAGAATTTCTTTTCAAAAAAATTTCAATTTTTCAATCAATTTTTTTAAAAAAATTTCATTCCTTACACTATACCCTCTCCCCCAAATGAAATAAACCATGTCCCCATGGTTCATAAAACAAGAGAAAGAATACAATTACCCTTGAAGCGCAGTTCCAAACTTTCACAATAAAACACTTGATCACTTCCCCCAAACTTGATTTGGATCACTTGTACATATACTCAACACATCACACATATCCAATATCATAGCAAAGGAAAATAAATTTCATCATAAATATCCGGAAATCATCAGAATATTGCTCAAGGAATGAAAAATTTTATTAAAATAAAATGACAAAGATTTGGCCTTAAGGGCCTACAACCTCTATGAATTTAAATTGCAAAAATGTAGCCTTAAAGGACTACCATCTCTAAGAATTGAAATTGAAAAGGCTTGTCCTTAAGGGACTACAACCTCTAGAAATTTAAATTGCAACATATCTACTAACACAAAATAAAATCCTATTCCTACATCTTAGTCCTTTTTCCAAGTCTTCCTTCTAATCTCTCTCAGCACGCGGAATTTGTCCTAAAACCCTATGGAGATTGGATGTCTTATCCAATCGAATAAAATCCTCCTCTGGGTATTCCTTTGCGTATGTCCAACGCACCTCATTCATCTCTTCTAAACTCTCACTCAACTGCTGCTCAATGATCTTCGGTATAAAAAATGGGTATAGGAGATAGTACTCCATTAAATCCCCACCTGGCAATTTTCTACGTACAATCTTATAAACCATCAGAATATTAACCAATATCACTGTCGGAATCGACACCCAATAATCTTTAGTTATGGTATATAGCAACTTAATATACGAATATCCTCTCCAACTTATCATATGATTCTGACATACTAGAGCAGCAAGCACACAATCCAAATAAAGCAGTTTATTCTTTAACCAAAAATTCTCACAACTCGTTTCTCCTGCTTTATGAACATGCATGGCACATATCTCTGTAATCATCTCCTCATATGTATGAAGCCATTTTGACTGGATTTCTTTAAACATGTCCTTCAAATAAGTCGGACACTCATCAGGGATCTTTCATGCCTTTGCAATCAATCTCCTGCTTATCTCTATAGGATCACCCCTGTCAGTCACTTGAGCTTTTATTACCTTAAATCCTGGTGGTTCCTCAATCCACATCTTTTCATAAAACTTCCGAACCAACCGTAGATACACCTTCCATCCAGCCGGGCGCTCTAATCTCTTCAATCCTAGTTGACTTAGGATTTCCTTCCTGGGTGCAGTCAATATCTTGTTCATCTTTTTTTGAATAAAACTTCAATTCAAATTGCATTCTGCACATTGTAAACATAGTAGGTGCGGGTCTTTTCCTCTTACTGCTCGTAGCTCCTCTATTTGTACTCACCTCTCCAATCCTCAAATTTGCTCATCCCATATCTCCATCCTTGGGTAAGACATCTTCTCCAATAAACTCCTCAGGATCTGACTCTATATCATAGTCACTCTTTACACGCTCACCCTCAAGATTATAGGAAGAAAGAAAGGAAGGAATAGAGTAAGAGAAACTAGCCATCTTGCACAAGCTCTTATATGAATTATGAATTGTGTATCTCAATGGGTGTATTTATAGATGAATGTATCAGATTTATAGAGGAAAAGGATTTGGACTCCTTGTTTGAATTGGATAGTGGAAACACTTAAAGTCCAGATTTAACTTGTCTTTGAACTCCACTTCCAACTCGGACTAGGATTACTCTACAAGCCCCTAATTAAATCCTAAAAATATCCTAAAATAAATCCTAATACAGTACAGGTACAAAACCAACTAAAAAACCCCTCAAAACGGGCAAAATTTCAAAATTTCAGAACCCAACACGTTCTCTTCTACGCTTCAAGCGTAGGGTTACTACGCTTCAAGCGTAGCCCTGGCAAGAAAAATTTCTCAATTTGTTTTTCAAATCCCAACATACCCGCGCTCCAACATCATTCTCTAGTAACAAACCGCACTCCCCCAAACTTAAACGCATATATGTCCTCAATGTGCGACTCTATCGAGAAAAACTCTAAGAATCACGCAATTCTACGCATACATCATCATAGTCTTGGGAAATGAACAATAATTTTGCACAGATATGAAAAGTTTTAATTTTATAAATATTAAAATACAAAAATTACACTTAGAAGTCAATCGTTTCAGTGGTAACATGAGGCACCTATCACTAACTATCCACTGAACAATTTAACTTAGAAGTCAATCATTGCAGTGGTAACATGAGGCATAACCCTGTGGTGACGGAGGTAAAACATCACCTTGTAAAGCCTCATCCTCCTCAAGACTATCCGGAGGTGTCATAGGAGGATCAACTAGGCCAAGACCCATCGGGACCCTCCTCTCTAAAGTCACCCCTCTATGTAAGTGCTTCCAGTTCGACCACCACATACTCGTTGTATACATGGTCCCCTGCGTAAAATAGTTCCTCTCCCCCTCTTCATCGGCCACAATCCCAACATCCTCCATAAGCCTCATACACAAAGTCGGGAATCGTATCTAAAATGTCTTGCCCCTGACCTTGGTTACAGTCCGTAAGTCTATGTAATGCTACTTCAGGCCATGCCATAAGACCTGAGGAATTGACACCCGTCTAGCAAACTGGAATGCATAATGGAAGAGAATAAACATTTGATACCGATGTGCAGTATGCCCATGAGGGTGAATCTGTGAATGCAGCACTGTATCCAAAAACCAAAGCATCGGATAATTATCGGATTTCTTCGTGCAGTTCACTCGATTATCTGCAAAGGCCCCCTCAGTTTGTAACTCCACTAACTGTGGCATAGTAGGTATCTGCTTTGGCAGGGGTGGAAAGTCATCCACTAACTCCGATGGGCAATCATCTGGAATCCACCATGTCGTGGTTATACTCTGGGGCGTGATCTTAAATCTAATCCCTCTAACCTTTGTCTCAAGCCTCAAACCCCGATAAGTGTGTCATATGTGCAACCAAAACTCACGGATCATGTTCTTGGAGATGAACTCCGAACGAGGTGTCAGAATCGGCAAAAGTATCCCCTTCCGTAAGCATCTAATCGTCCATCGTGGCACTGACACCATTTCCTCAAAAACCGCCGCATCATAACTACGCTCCTGCTGGAAACCTCTATCCAGTCCCTCCTCCAATAAATCATTCACCACCATTGTAGGTGGTATAGGTATCAATGATACAATCACAATTGGAGCCTCAACCTCTTGTGGCTCGGGTGCCACTGGTGGTATAATAGGTGGTGATGCGGGCGGAGAAGCAATCGGTGAATCAACTCTATCGGGTGGTGGAGATGGTCAATGAAAAGCTGAAATTGAAGACTCAAGACCGGGGTAGATAGGTCGGGGTGCAAATACTGTAAAAAGGTATTTTATGCATTGATTAGTCCTATAAGCTCAAGTGATCAAAGAACTGAACTTTAAACGAAACAAAAATTATCATCTCAAGTCGTCGTGTTTCACCCAGTTGACTGGCAGTGATCCAGTGACCCAGTCGACTGGAACAGTCAGAGATTTTAAGAACATACAATCGTATTAGGCAGTCGACTGGCTCTTGAGGCAATTGACTGGGTTTCTTGAGGGAGTCGACTGGCAGTGACCGTTGGAAAAAATAATTTTAAATTTTGATTGGAGGTAGTCGACTGGCGGACCCAACTTTTGACAAAAAGTTATTTTTAAAAATGTTTTTTCCTCATTACTTGGTGTATTATTCTCCCAACTTTTCCAAACTCACTCTTCTACTCTTCAAGTGTGAGATTCACTCTCTGAAACCCTAATGTGCCCTATATATAGCATGAGATAAGTATTTTGGAGATATAAAATTTTAGTGTGAGAAATTTCATAACTCTTCATCTTCATCTTTCTCTTTAGCACACTTTGAAAAAGCCATTGAAGGCAAAAAACAAGAAACTTGATTTTTAACTCAACTCTTTTGAAAGCTTTAAACTCTAGTGTCATTTCTATTCTCTTGTGCACACTTGTTGAAATTATTCATTTGAGAATATTCATTTAGAGCTCTTGAAATATCACTTAAAAACACTTAAGCTTATATTGATCAATCTTCCATAAAAACCTTAGGATTTTGAGTGTTTTTATTTCTTAAGTGATATATTGATTGCATACACAAATTTGTGATCTTGGGTTAGTAACACCCATTGGTTCAAGAGAGGATTGTTCTCTTGAATATGAGATGAGCTCGTTAGCTCGTGTGTAAAGGTTTGTTATTCCACCTGTGAAGGAAGAGTCATAGTGAAAGGATCGGGAAAAGTCTCAATAAGGGGTTCTTGAGCCGAGGAGTAGGAGTTACCGAACCTCAAAAAAATCACGATATCAATCTCTCTCTCTCTATCTATCTCTATTTCCTTACTTCAATATCTTGCATGCTATAGTTATTTTATTATTTTACATGATATATTAATCTTGAAATAAATTTCTTAGATCAATTAACTTGAATCTTCAAATTGGAACTATTGCTTGTTTATTGAGCTAAGTGATTATCAAGTATAGGTTGTTTTAATTTTTGAAAAGAATAAAGAATTTATTCAAACACCCTATTCACCCCCCCTCTAGGATTAATTAGTGACTAACAATTGGTATCAGAGCCTAATCTCTACTTGTTTTAGACTTAACCATCGTAGAGAATGATCATGGCCTCTAACTTAGTCACTCACATTGAAGGACAATCGAACAATAGGCCCCCTTGGTTGGATGGATCAAACTATAGCTATTGGAAAACTAGGATGATAGATTTCCGTCAAGCTATTGATTACCAAATTTGGCAAGTTATTGTTGATGGACCTTTTGTTATAACCAAAGTTGTAGATGGTAAAACAATTCCTAAATTGCCAAATGAATGGGATAATGATGAGCGTAGGCTTATGTCCTTTAATGCTAAAGCCAAGGTTAACCTAAATTGTGCTTTAAGCCCAAATGAATTTAATCTTGTCTCCATGTGCACTACCGCTAAAGAAATGTGGGATAAACTAGAAATAACTTATAAAGGAACCTCTCAAGTAAGAGAATCTAAAATTGATATACTCATGCATGAATATGAATTATTTACCATGAAGGATGATGAAAATGTCAATTCAATGATGTCTCGTTTTACTAATATTTTGAATGGACTAAAGCATCTTGGTAGAATTATTCCTAGATCCGATGCTTCACGCAAAGTTCTTAGAAGCCTTCTGGTCAAATGGGATGCAAAGGTAACGATAATAAAACAAGCTCATGATCTCAACACCATGAGCCTTGACGAGATATTTGGATCCCTTCTCACTTGGGAAATCACTCTAAAATCTTGAGAGGAAGACACCAACCTAAGAAAAGGTATAGCTTTGAAAGCCTCTACAAAAAATGAAGCCAATGAGCAAATTGAAGAAGAAGTAGATGAAGACATTGCATAAATCACCCAAAAATTCAAAAGATTTCTTCAAAGAAAGAAAGCCAATGGTGGTAGATTTATAAGGAGGAACGAGCAAAGAGGCGAGCCTAACAAGAGGGAGCCTCCAACTTGCTTCAATTGTGGGAAGTCAGGACACTATAAGTCCGATTGCTTCAAGCTCAAAAAGGAGAACGAGAAAAGACCAAACAAGATGGCTATGAATGCTACATGGGATGATTATGACTTATGTGAATCGGATGAAGAAGAAATGGAGAGGAAATGGCAAACCTTTGTCTCATGGCAAAGGAAGATGAGGTATATCTAAACTCCCATACTTTAGATAAATATAAATTATCATATGAAGAACTTCTTAGCTCTTATAATGAACTACAAGATGCATTTGAAGAGTTGCATGAAGAATTTGAAAAATTATCTAGTAAACACATGACGCTCAAGAAAATAAAATTTTCATGTGGTTCTACTTGTTCCAATTCTATTGTGTCAAGTGTAACGGATGATAAGAATATTGAACTAGAGAAGGAATATGTTGTTTTAAAAAAGACCATTGATGATCAAATCAATATTTTGGCAAAATTTATAAAAGGAAAAGAAAACCTAAGCATCATGTTAGGAAAACAAAAAAGATCATTTGACAAAAGTGGATTAGGGTACGATGCTTTTGACAAAGATGTTATTCTTTTGAAGAAGATGAAATCATTGAGGCATACATTTACTAAACAATCATCGCATGCATCCTCAAATGATCATAAGCATGTTACATGTTATTATTGCAAGAAAAAGGGACATAAAGTGAATGCTTGCTTGCGTAAAAAGGAGAAAGTAATAACTAAAATGATTTGGGTTCCAAAAGGAACCATTGCATCTCTTTCTAACCTTAGCGAACCCAAAATAAAATTGGGTACCAATGAACTTCACTTATTTTTGTAGATATGTTTGAAGTCTGCTTCAAAGGATAAATGGTTCCTTGATAGTAGATGCTCAAGGCATATGACGGGGAAAAAATCAAAGTTCAATTCTCTCAAATCCTATGAAGGAGGAAATGTCACTTTTGGGGACAACTCTAAAGGTAAAATTATTGGAATCGGCTCCATCGGTATATCTTCCTCTCTCTCTATAGATAATGTATTATTAGTTGATGGTTTGAAGCATAACTTGTTTAGTATTAGTCAATTATGTGACAAATGCTATGATGTTATTTTTAGGTCCAATGCATGCATAGTTGAGAAAGATGGAAAACAATTATTCAATGCTAAACGAAATGGAAACTTGTATACTATGTTGCTATGTGAATTGAACAATATGTTAAATGTTTTATCACATCTAGCGAAAATAGTTGGTTAGGATATGCTAGTATGGACCTCATTCATCGTTTATCCAAAAATGATTTAGTCAAAGGCCTCCCGAAGACTAAATTTTCAAAAGATGAAGTATGTAGCGCATGTCAAGTAGGTAAGCAAGTTAAGTCATCTTTCAAGAGAAAGAAATACATTACCACTTCAAGACCATTAGAAGTACTTCACATGGATCTTTTAGGTTCGGAGAGAACGGCTATCTTAGCCGGAAAACTCTATGTACTTGTTATAGTCGATGACTACTCTAGATATACTTGGGTTCACTTTCTTGCTCATAAAAATGAATCTCACTCCATTCTTGATAAATTTTATAGAGTCATTCAAAATGAAAAAGAATTAAAAATCAAGAAAAATAGAAGTGATAGGGGTAGGGAATTTGAAAATCAAGACTTAGAGAAATTGTGTGATGAACTTGGTGTATCTCATGATCTCTCGGCCCCTAGAACCCCTCAACAAAATGGTGTGATTGAAAGAAAGAATAGGTCATTACAAGAAATGGCTAGAACCATGTTAAATGAACACAACCTTTCCCGAAACCTTTGGGCGGAAGCGGTAAATATTGTTTGCCATATAATTAATAGAGTTATTATTCGAATGAAATTGGGAAAAACACCTTATGAGTTATAGAATAGTCGAAAGCCCAATATTGAGTATTTCAAGGTGTTCGGTTGTAAATGTTTTGTGTTAAATGATAAAAATAACTTAGGAAACTTCGACTCCAAATCGGATGAAGCAATTTTCCTAGGGTACTCTTCAAGAAGTAAAGCTTTTCGAGTCTATAACAAGAGGACTCTAACCATGGTTGAGTCAATTCACGGTGTCTTTGATGAATCACCACCACCACCATCACCTAGAGTTGACCTAGATGACGATGAAGTTGTAGGGATTGAGAATAGTTTAAATAATCTCAATATCTCCAACTCATCAAGTAGCCAAAAGGAAAAGAGTCAAGTTGAGCATCAATCCAATGATGACTTGAGAAACTCAATTCCTAATTTATGGAGGTTTGTACACAATCATACTCTTGATCAAGTCATAGGTAATCCGTCAAAAGGGGTTAGCACTAGATCTCAACTTAGAGACTTTTGTAATCACATGGCATTTGTGTCCCAAATCGAGCCCAAGAACTTCCACGGTGCTCAATGTGATGATTCTTGGATCGTTGCCATACAAGAGGAACTAAATCAATTTGAACGCAATCAAGTTTGGCATTTAGTTCCTAAACCCGAAAATCAAACTATAATTGGTACAAAATGGGTTTTTCGAAATAAAAATGATGAAAATGGAGTGATCATTTGAAATAAAGCAAGATTGGTCTCTCAAGGATATAATCAAGAGGAAGGCATTGACTACGATGAGACTTTTGCACCCGTAGCTAGAATAGAAACAATTAGAATGCTTCTTGCATTTGCATCATCTAGAAATTTTACTCTTTATCAAATGGATGTCAAAAGTGCTTTCTTAAATGGTGTCATAGAAGAAGAAGTTTTTGTAAAGCAACCACCCGTTTTTGAAAATGAACTTTTTCCAAATCATGTTTTCAAATTAACTAAGGCTCTATATGGTTTAAAGCAAGCTCCTAGAGCTTGGTATGAGAGACTTAGTGGATTTTTTATTCAAAATGGTTTTACAAGAGGAAAAGTTGATAACACACTTTTTACAAAAACCATTAAGAAAAATTTGTTGATTGTCCAAATATATGTTGACGACATTATATTCGGCTCAACAAATGATTCTCTTTGTAAAGAATTCGCTACAAGTATGCAAAATGAATTTGAAATGAGCATGATGGGTGAGTTGAACTTCTTTCTAGGTTTGCAAATCAAGCAAAGCTCGGATGGCTTATTTGTTAGCCAATCCAAGTATACTAAAGATTTGTTAAAGCGATTTGGTATGGAGGTTACCAAACATGCCATAACTCCTATGAGTACCTCTATTAAGCTTGACAAGATGAAAATAGTAAATGTGTTGACATTACTAGATATAGAGGCATGATCGGTAGTTTGTTTTACTTAACCGAGAGTAGACCGGATATAATGTTTAGCGTGTGTTTATGTGCTCGTTTTCAATCTTGTCCTAAAGAATCTCATTTGCTTGCCGTGAAACTTATTTTTTGTTATTTAAGTGGCACAATAAATCTAGGACTTTGGTATCCTCGAGGCACTTCACTTGATCTCATTAGCTATTCGGATGCCTACTTTGCCGGATGCAAAGTGGATCGCAAAAGCACAAGCGGCACATGTCACTTTCTAGGACACTCCCTTGTATATTGGTCAAGTAAAAAGAAAAACACCGTTGCCTTTTCTACCACTGAATTCGAATATGTTGCGGTCGATAGTAGTTGCGCTCAAACTCTTTATATTAAGCAACAATTACTTGATTTTAGTATTATTTTTAATAAAGTGCCTATTAAATGTGATAATACTAATGTTATTTGCATTTCTAAGAATCCTATTCAACACTCACGCACCAAGCACATCGAGATTAGGCATCATTTCTTACATGATCATGTAGCTAAAGGAGACGTTGAGTTAATTTTTATTGACACTAGCAACCAATTAGCGGACATTTTCACTAAACCCCTCTCGGAGGAATCTTTTTCAAAAATTCGTAGGAAAATTGGAATGGCCGTTGACATTGAAGTGTTAGTTTAATCATTACGGGCACCGGACTTGCAAAATATTACTTAGAATTTTGAATTCTCAATATTTTATAGGTGTCAGTCGATTGCTTATAGAAACCTTGCCAGTCGACTGGTTTAATCAGAGACTTTATACGTTTTTATATCGATTAGCCAGTCGATTGCTCCATTTTGGCCAGTCGAGTGGGTTAAGATCCAGTCGACTGCCTCCATTTGGCCAGTTGACTGCCTCTGCGCAAACTCTGATTTTTAACCGTCTTCTCTCCACTTCTCTCAAATCACTCTCCACCACTTCCCCATCTCACGCCACCTCTTCACTCCCATTCATTACCCCACTCTTTAAATCTCTATTTCTCTCTCTCTCCCTCATTCGCCTATATATATATATATATATACATATACCCACATATTCCATATCTTCACCCTCTCTACCCGAATCCTCTTCACCCTCTCTACCCGAATCCTCTTCACCATGTCTCCATTCCTACTAATTCTTGTCATTATCATAGCTCCAAAGCCAGCTCAAGGTCACCCAACCCGCAAGAGAACTCGTCGTGGTGGCAGCTCTCTTCCTCCTGCACCCCCTATCTTACCCGAGGATGCCGAAACCGAGTTCGATGATAACCATACACCAATGAGTCTTATTAATCTCCTTGGAGATGACGCCAATGATATTCATGCCTACGAGATCAAGTTCTTACCTCGAAAGCTTGCTCGTTGTCGTATAGTTACCCGAAGGTTGTGAGATGAAATCGGCACCAACACCTTCAATCTTTTCAAGAATATAGGTTGGGATTTCTTTATCTCGCTCAATATTCCTCATTACTCGCGAGCCATCAAAGCCTTCTACACCAAACTTCACAATCCATCTCCTCTGCAAGCCCCTGCATCTTCTCTTTCTTCCACCATTGGCGGTGTTGAAATCGACCTTAGTGATGCCGACCTCAATACTCATTTTCGGCTTCAATCAGGTGGTATTTCTTACTACACTCATTAGGTGTGGTACTCATCCAGCTCTTTCAACCCCCTTAAAGCCGTCCGTAGTATTTGCATCGATAAGGAAACCAACACAATTACTGAGTTTATGAACTCTGCGCTCACTCCCGAAGCCTGAATTGTCCACAACATTCGAGCATGGAGGCCTTCCTTGTTGCTTGCATTATGTCCGGCATAAAGGTTTACTTAGGGTTCATTTTTCGGGCCATTATCCTTGAGCGGCAAAAGAAGGGAAGTGGCACTCTCGTTTTTCCAGCTCACATTTCTTACCTTCTTGAGAAATGTGGCATTCCACTTGCTGGCGAGCCTACCGACCATGCCCCCATCTTTCTGGATGCCACACATCTCAAGTAAATGCGGATTGCAAAGAATGCCGATGGGGTTTTAGTATCGTTGAAAGGTGCTCCTCCGCAGGACTAGGCTGGACCTTCCGCTCCACCTCCTCATCCTCCTGCCGCTCCGACTTCCTCTTTCCCCTCTCTAGGTAGTTCTTTTGACATTCCTGATTTTGGGTTAGGAGCTAATTCCGAGCTCCTGAATCAAATTCTCAATGTCGTAAAGTGCAACGAAGAGGCTCAAAAGAAAAATGTCGAGACTCTGGAGCGACTTGAAGGGAAGGTCGATGCACTCACCACCGACTTCTCTGCTCATCTTGGCTCTCTCTCCTCGACTGTGTCTAACATTCAGCGCAACCTCCCGCCTTTTTTATGTTGCCATAGGGGGAGAAGAAATTAGGATTTCATGCTTAGAAGTATGTCTATGCTTCATTTCATGTTTTTGCTTATTGTAGTAAACATCATGTACTTGAAATGAAAATGAAATGAAATGTTGCGTTGTGTTTCATTATGTCATTTTCGCTTAATGCCTATATAATTGCAAAATTCATTTCATTAAGGAAGAGCATGCAAAGCATAAATTGAAGGGGGAGTATCACTTGATACTTCACCAATTTCGGACAAACACGAAATGTTTTATTATCATCAAAAAGGGGGAGATTGTTGGCTTTGAAATTTACGGTCGGATGATAATACTTGTTTTAATGATCTCAAACCATTTATGCGCGTTTGGTACTAATGAAAATTGAGTTATATGTTTCAGCAAAAGACAGGAAAAGAATACTCGGAAATGAATGCTTAACAACAAAAGCGAAAAATGGAATTCAAAAGAGCAAAAACAACAAAGGACAAGATGGTCAATGAAAAGCTGAAATTGAAAACTCAAGACCGGGGTAGATAGGTCAGGGTGCAAATACTGTAAAAATGTATTTTATGCGTTGATTAGTCCTATAAGCTCAAGTGATCAAAGAACTGAACTTTAAATGAAACAAAAATGATCATCTCAAGTCGCCGGATTTCACCCAGTTGACTGGCCAAGCCATGGCAGTGACCCAGTCGACTACCAGTAAAAAATTGGGCAGTCGACTGGAACAATCAGAGATTTTGAGAACATAAAATCGTATTAGGCAGTCGACTGGCCATTTAAGGCAGTCGACTGGCAGTGACCGTTGGGAAAAATAATTTTAAATTATGATTGGAGGCAGTCAACTGGGATTGTAAAGGCAGTTGACCGGTGGACCCAACTTTTGACAAAAAGTTATTTTTAAAAATGTTTTTTGCCCATTACTTGGTGTATTATTCTCCCAACTTTTCCAAACTTACTATCTTACTCTTCAAGTGTGAGATTCACTCTCTCAAACCCTAATGTGCCCTATATATAGAATGAGAAAAGAATTTTGGAGATATAGAATTTTAGTGTGAGAAATTTCATAACTCTTCATCTTCATCTTTCTCTCTAGCACACTTTAAAAAAGCCATTGAAGGCAAGAAGCTTGATTTTGAAATCAAATCTTTTGAAAGCTTTAAACTCTAGTGTCATTTATATTCTCTTATGCACACTTGTTGAAATTATTCATTTGAGAATATTCATTTAGAGTTCTTGAAATATCACTTAAAAACACTTGAGCTTATATTGATCAATTAAAAACACTTGAAATATCACTTAAAAACACTTGAGCTTCCATAAAAACCTTAGGGTTTTGAGTGTTTTTATTTCTTGAGTGATATATTGATTACATACACAAATTTGTGATCTTGGGTTAGTAAGGCCCATTGGTTCAAGAGAGGACTGTTCTCTTGAATGTGAGACGAGCTCGTTAGCTCGTGTGTAAAGGTTTGCTATTCCACCTGTGAAGGAAGAGCCATAGTGAAAGGATCGGAAAAAGTCTCAATAAGGGGTTCTTGAGCCTAGGTGTAGGAGTTACCGAACCTCGAAAAAATCGTGGTTTCAATCTCTCTCTCTCTCTATTTCCTTACTTCAATATCTTGCATGCTATAGTTATTTCATTATTTTGCATGATATATTAATCTTGAAATAAATTCGTTAGATCAACTAACTTGAATCTTCAAATTGGAACTATTGCTTGTTTATTGAACTAAGTGATTATCAAGTATAGATTGTTTTAATTTTCGAAAAGAATGAAGAATTTATTCAAACACCCTATTCATCCCCCCTCTAGGATTAATTAGTGACTAACAAAAGTGATTTCGGAGGATTTGACGGAGAAACGAGTGAGAGGGAAGAGTTTGAAGTTTGAAATGGGGGTGAAAATCGCGAACTGGCCTATATAACAACATCAGTGGCTTACACTTGAAGCGTAGGCTTTACTATCCTTGAAGCGTAGCTCTGCCCTGGCCCATTTTTCCTTTCCTCAGTTTTCGATCTTTCTCCGTGTTTTCTTTGACGCAACCACTCCTTGTACCTCGTATACACCTTATTAAACACTTCAATACCCTTATTGTGATGATGACAAGCTTACGACTTGATCTTACGACTCAACAACGTAACTAAAATGAACTACACTTCATTCTACAACTACAACCTAGGATCAAAACCTATTCTTAATCACCTAGTACTAATGTTTAATATCGTTGGCACGACATTGCCACTTTTTAGTATTCGGGCTCAAGCTCTTCCAGCTCGTGTGTCGGATCAGTCAAATTCATCATCTCCACAACACACTTAAGTGGCTGGACATCAATGTAATCCTTCAATCTCTAACTATTCACCACGAACCTCTTTCTGGTATCTGGATCATCAAGCTCTACTGCTCCATGGGGAAAACCTTCGTAATCGTGTACGGTCCATCCCATCTTGACTGAACCTTACTAGGAAACAACTTTAATCCCGAATTGAACAG